>CM068291.1:62607884-63867050 GCA_034703905.1 Chenopodium berlandieri | reverse complement strand
ATGCCATGGATCTAGTAAAGAGGTGCGACAAGTGCCAAAAGTTCGCTAAGTTGATACATCGACCGGCAACAGATCTCATGGCAATCCATAGTCCGGTTCCTTTTGCTAAATGGGGCATGGACATTTTGGGACCTTATACGCCTGCGACAGGCGGCCGCCGCTACATTCTTGTAGCAGTAGACTACTTCACCAAATGGGTTGAGGCAGAGGCGGTAAAGGGGATTAAAACGAAAGACGTGATTTCCTTCATCTGGAGAAACGTCATCACCCGGTTCGGGGTTCCAATGTCCATGGTTTTTGACAACGGACCGCAGTTCGAAACGCCTGTCCTTAAGACCTGGTTGGGAGACCAAGGAATTTCCCATTGTTTTGCATCCGTTGGCCGTCCTCAGGCAAACGGTCAAGTTGAGGCTTTTAACAAGTTGATCTCAGACGGGATAAAGAAGAAAGTAGAAAGAGCCGGTGAACTATGGGCAGAGGAATTACCTCATGTCCTTTGGGCTATCCGGACAACCGAAAAGGGGGCAACCGGTGAGACCCCATTTCTCATGACATACGGCACTGAAGCAGTTCTTCCCATTGAACATTATGAGCCTACTCTACGCATTATGTTATATGACGAGGAGGCTAACTGGGAAGCCATGCGGTTGGCATTAGATGCTCTCCCAGAGCGAATGGGGAATGCTGCCTTGCGTCATGAGATCTACCGTCTGCGTATGACTAGAGCCTACAACAAGTGGGTTCGTAAAAGACCTTTGAAAGAAGGAGATTTTGTGCTTCGCAAAATGGAGGCAACCGGTAGGGCCAATGAACAGGGCAAACTAACCCCTAATTGGGAGGGACCCTACCGGATCTTTGAAGAGGTACGAGATGGCACTTACCGCCTGGAAACTCCAGACGTGAGAAAGTTGCCTAGAACTTGGAATGTAGATAACCTCAAAAAATACTACTTCTAAGCATTGTACATCTCTTGTAAATTTTCAATGATTAATGAGAATTACATTCAATTTTGTATACAGTCGCCATGTCTTGTGCCTACCACAAGCGGCCCCAGAAACTAATTTTTTCATCCGGTGACACCCATACGGGTGAATTCATCGAAGAGAACATCTCCCATTTGGGTGGTAAATTGTTTTAAGCGATCACACAGGCGGACAAATCCGCTTGACGATCCCTCGCACCAAAAAAGGGCAGGCTAGCACCCCCAAACTTGCAGCCGGCCCGCTCTTTGGAAGAAGTACCAGTAAAGGCTGATTCCAAAACTCAGCCGGTACTTAATATCGCCGCCTGACTCTCTAAGAGAAGGCAGGCCTCAAAACATTTGGTCTAGGCCATAATTCATTCAGAGGTATGCTTGCAAAAGCCCAACCGGTGAATGGACATCCTAATCTAGCGCGATTCTTTTGCGAAGACCCAGCCGGTAAATCAGTATAAACCGGCGGGCTCCCGAATCTAATGTTGGCACTTAGCTTAGTGTATATATTCGTGCTATATCATGTGGATAGCCGCCTGCCTTGCGAAGACCCAGACCGCTATCCAGGGGCAATTACCCTGACGCCATCCGGTTTGGTGTTGGGCCGGCATTTCTTTGCTTAGTTTGCAAAGACCCAGACGGCAGTGATACCGGTGGGGTCTTCTTGGCTACCCTTGCAAATTTCTTTGCTTAGTTTGCGAAGACCCAGATGGTAGTGTTACCGGCGGGGTTCTTTTGGTTATCCTCGCAGAAATATGTATGAAAAAATAACAAGAATTCTAACATTGAAGTGCAGAAATATAAAAAGCATTCAAAAGCCAAGTGTGAGGCAGATTGCATTCAAAAGCCGGCTCAGCCGGTGAAAAATGAAATGTACTATACAAACCGGCGCAGCCGGTGAAAATGTTAATATTTAAAATAAAAGACTACAGCAGAGTAGCCCGACTCATCCGGCGCTATTACAAGATAATGCAAGGCGCGCAGGCCGGGAGGTCGTTGCTACTCGAGGTGAACAGTGACCCGGTCCTCTTCCGGTTGGTTCTAGGTCAGATTAGGGTGAGCGGCTGCGTCGGCTTCAGGAACAACTTCTTCCTCTTCAGCAGCCTCCGCCTGCCTTCGCGCAATCTCCTCCCTAACCAAAGTTTCATAGGGTCCGGGCCCCGGCTCATTCGTCTCTTCGGCCAGAATGGCAAGATCGGAATACTTGAAGGCGAGTTCCCAGGCGGTGAAGTCGGCCTCCGGGTGAATGAGGGAAAACGCCCGTCGCATCTGGTTTGCGCAATCTTGCTCATTCTCCTCAATGAGCCTTTCCTGTTCCGCCTCCAAGGTGGCCTTGAAGTTCTTATTTGCAGCAGTCGCCTGTTTGGTCAGGCGCTCATTCTCTTTGGCAAGGCGGCCATTTTCAATCTCTGCCTTGTTCAGCCGTTGGAGGGGCTCTTTCTGTTTCTCCAACTTATCATTGGCCTCATCCAGGGACGCCTGCAGTTGGTCAACTTGGTTTTTCAGTTGATCAATCTGCTGTTGGAGGGCCTTGGTCTTTTCCGCCTGTTGCATGCGTATAGATTTAGTTTCAAAGTCACGCATGTACAAAGAGTATTCAGCAACACTATGGGTGTCATCAACAGCCCGTTTGCTTCTCCTTACCTCCTCAGACTTGCGTGTATAAGCTCGTTTGAGCCCCTCCACGCGCAGCATAGCCTGCAAAAATACAGTCGGTTAATACTACATATTTAAAAACGCATGTCAAGATAATTACCGAATGGTTGTTGGAGCATACGTCGGCCAGGTCGACCAGCACCCGGTTGGCATTAAAGGAGTTGATCCCAAGGATCGCCTCCTTCTCGTCCCTGGGGACGGCTTTCAGCATGGCCCGGGCGTATTGTGCACCGTCCGGCCAGCGGGGAGAATTATCTGCACCAGAAACATACGATGAGAAAGTCGCATATGCTGCGCCTACTGATTGCCGGCTGATTGGAGAATCCCCTGGCTGAGACCGAGACTGTGAGTAAGACTTGACCCGCATGGGCAGGTCAAGCAGTGTAAGGTCGAAGTTACCTTGATGGCCCGAACGGCCTTCAGAGGGACCGGCTGTGGTCCTCAATGGGATGGCAGTAAGCACATCCGCAGCTCCAGGCCTGCCTGGGACCTTTATTGATTTACCGCCGGTAGTTTGCCGGTCGGCTGTCTTCTGCACCTTAGATGCAGATTCTTGTTGGGTCGGCGGTGGCCTGACCTGTTTTTGAAGGGACCGGGGCATCTGCTTCCCGTCCTGAAAACGAGAAAAGTATAAGTTCTGGAATTATGATAAATTGAAGTCAATGAGAAGGACCAGACGGTTATACCTTCCTCGCCGCCTGAGCAGCAAGTTTTTTCTCGAGATTGGCTTTCCGGATGTCGGAAGCCTTCCTAGCCGGGGTCATCTCGTTAGACAGCATTTTCTTGGCTTCTTCTGCAAAGGCAAGCACTCGGTTAAAATTATAAACAAGCAAGGGAATAAAAGCATCCGGTTCGAAAGAAACCGGCTGAGTTCCGAATACATACGTTTTTTAAAACATGCTGCTTAGACCACAAGCGGACAAGAAGCACTCGTCCTTAAAAAATTCATGTTTGGGCACCCAGTTTCTGGGTACCCTTATTATCTCTCCGGATGAGAGGGTGTCAGGAACTAATTCAAAAAAGCCGGAGTCAAGGATGGTCTCTCTATCATTCTCCGGGACAGGGGGCAGGCGGCATTTGGTTCCCAAGAGTTCTGGTTTCCGGTTGTAGATCCGGAATTCTCTATTCTCTGCCTTAGTTGGGGCCTTAACCAAGTAGAACCTGTGCTTCCAGTCCGACCATTTGGATGGCTTGTCCAAGGTCATAAGGTATTTGGGCTGGGTGGTCAAGGTGTACCAGGCTCTCCAGCCGCCTGGGCTCCTACTCAAGTAATGCATGTGGGAAAACGCCTCCCAGCCGGGGTTGAGGCCCTGTATCTCGCAGGCGGCGATATACCCTAATATATTTACCCATGAGTTGGGGGTAAATTGCCAGATACCCAGGCCATACCCCCTAAGTATGACTTTTATTGCGTCGTGGAGAGGGAAGCGGACTCCGGCCAAGAAGGCCGCCTCGTAGCACCCGAACCAAGCGTTCGCGTTCGGTTGTTCATCCTCCCACCATATTGTTCCCAGCGCAGCCGGGATTTTTATTGTGTAGTCACCCCCCAGCGGCCGCCGTCTGATGAAATCTGGCAGCGCAGCCCGCATGAGGTCGCGGTCTTTAGAGGAGACGGCGATCATGAGTGGATCGTTCCTATTATCCCAAGAAGGCCTCTCTGCCTCCTTGCTATCCTCGGATTCGGTTAAGTAGCTGCTACTGCTACTTTGAGCGGGACCGATATCAGAGCCGGCTGGGGAGTTGGAGACCTCCTTATCAGAGCCTGCCTGCTCTCTGGTCTTATTGAGGGGAGCAGTCTCCTCATTTAAAATGCTATCACCCGGGGTGCTAGGAGCGCCCCCGGGTGAGTCTCTCTGCTCCACCTCTCCCTGCTCTACTTCTCCGCCTGAAGCTTGGACCTCAGGCGGCTGCTCATCTGAGCTCCCACCTCTGTAGTTGGGATCTCTGGCAGTAGACCGGATTCTGGCCATTGTGTCCTGCACAGACACAGAGTCGGTCGATATGGGTGTTGAAAAAGGATTGTCCCAAAGAACAGAGGCGGCAGACCCTGTTCTAGACTCAGCCGTACTAATAAACCGGCTGAGTTCACAGCTAGGTTCCGGGTATGGGTATAAAGGGTCCATCTACTTACGGGACCAATGAATAAAAGTGCGAGTAAAAGACTCAAACGGAAATACATGGAAAAGCTAGAAAGAATAGAGACGGTACCTAGAAGAAAATCTGGAGATATTCTTTGGGATGCTTACGAAGACGCAGGCGGTTCAAAAGTCGGCTGGGTTCCTTTGAGTACCCTCGCGAAAACCTTTAGCTAGCTTGCAACGATCCAGACGGTCTGAAGACCGGTTGCTCTCAGCAAATCTCAACTCCGAATGCTCCCAACTCTTAAATTGCCGGCTGCTCTCAAAAATCCAGAAATTTTGCAAAGTTTGTAAATGAGAGCTCGGGGGGCATCTTCTCCTATTTATAGAATTTGTCCCAAAAGGCGAAGAGTCGTGACCCTTCACCTTCTGCTTTTCCATCCTTGTTCTTCAAAAAGGAATCTGAAGAGAGGTAAAAAAAAAAAAAAAAAAAAAAAAAAAAAAAAAAAAAAACCTTTCACCGGCGCCACGTGGCACCCTGCCACGTCAGCACCAGTGAGGGGCAAATGTTTGGGGTAAAAATACCCTGAACACGTGGCCCAATGGCCTAGCGACACGTGGCACCCAGCCATTGGTCAGCAGGGCTCCAATCCTCTGCTGACACGTGTCCTCCAAACCCTAAAGGGGGAACCACCCCTTCCCCACTATAAATAGTGGAAGGACCCTCATTAATGGGCATCGGAAGATTATTGATAGCATTCAATACTCCTCATAAATACAAACACCAATCCCGAGCAATATTAATTGCGGAATTCTCCCATTATGCGAGAAGTAACCTCAACATTACGTGCATTCTTCCTCCCGTATCTTTACTAACTTGATCGTCGGAGGCGAAGCTCCTACACCCAGGAGTCTTCGTGATTTTGCAGGCACAGGCGTCGAAGGGAATTCTTGGAATTGTAACTCTCCCGCAGGACACATCAAAAAACCCTGAAACACCTATTATCGACTCGCTATTAACCTACGACCCGCGTTGTCCCGACTCTCTATATATTGTCCTATAATATGTGACCTTCTTTGACTCAACCCGTAATCGACTTACACCGACCCTGATCCAGCCCACCCAATAACCAGGTCTAGTCGTGCCTCGACCATGGTTTTGCAATTTCAAGCCCGACCCAACAAACCCATTTTATAGGGTCGAACCTAATTATCTAACCTTACACCCTAGAGTAGGGAACTCTACCTACTCCCCCTATCAAAAACGATGTGCTTTATAAAACTATCCATTTTCCCTACTATTCCTTTACTACAGCTATAGTAAGTTAGTACTGTAACTTCCTACCCCACATATATATACTACCTCCGTTTTTTTTATGTGCAACTTTGGCACATAAAACGGTTCACGAGGCAAAAAATTGAAGGGCAAAGATTAAGAAAGTATAATGGTGATTAATATATTATATGAGTATGTAATTAACGTGGAGAGAAAATGTTTGGATAATTAATCAAACCACCCACTGCCACCACCAAGACCAGCCACCACCGTCGCCGCCTTCACCACCACCACCGCCGGCTTCACTACCACCACTACCACCCCCACAAAACCACCACCACAACCAACCCCACGAAACCACCACCACCCTCACGTATTTCCCTCTTTTTTCCGGCAGCCCCCTCCCTAACCAAAAAACCCAGATCTAACCCAGACCACCTAGGCCCACCACCCACGCCACCAAGACCCTACCCTAAACCAGACCACCCCACCACCCACGCCACCAAGACCCAACCCTAACCCAGACCACCCCACCACCCAAACCCCCCCAAACCACCCCACCACCCAAACCCACCTCTAACCCAGAAAATCAAAAACCAGAAAATCAAAATCCAAACCCAGAAAATCAAAATCAAATCTCAGAAAATCGAAATCAAAACCCATAAATTTACAAGCCTTAATTTGAATTTATTGGTATTCTATAAAAAATTGGGGGTAAAATTTGGGTGCATTTGGCAGTAAAATCAAATTCACAGCAGTCAAAAGTACCCTATTTTTCATTGAACCTCGAGATCACATCATACCATCAAACCTCAAGCTCATCAAAACCCACAACAATGGCGGAACCTTCCTCCGCCGATCTAACCCACCACCTGCCTCTGCAACTAACCAAATCAGAAACAATTCCACCATCTCCAATCAAAAACCTAAAAATCAAAATCCAAACCCAGAAAATCAAAATCAAAACCCAGAAATTCGAAACTCGGAAAATCGAAAAAAAATCCAGAAATTTCGAATATAAATCACCCAAAAAAAAACGAAAAAAAAGATGAAGAGAGAAAGTCGGTGGTCATAGGGAGCAGAAAGCCGTGGTCATAGGGAGCATGTAGAACGTTGGACTCTTGTGAAGGAGGAGAGAGAATGGTGGTGGGAGGGGCGGTGGTTGTGAGTCTTGAGGGAGGAGGGTGATGAAGAGGGTGAAGGTGAAAGAGATGAAAAGATGAAAAGGGTGAAGCAGAGATGAAGAGGGTGAATGGGTGGTGGGTAGATGAGTAAATGGGTGGGTAAAATTAGGTTAATGATTATAGATTAGACAAAAAAGTTATTGTGATTAAAATAAGATAAGGGTAACATTAAGAAAATCTGATTTTTTAAGTAAGGGTAAATTTGTAATTTTCAGGGTTTTTGTTTACTAAAAATAGAAAGAAAATAGAAAGTTGCACATAATAGTGAGCGGACTAAAATGGCAAAAGTTGCACATAAAAAAAAACGGAGGTAGTACATTAAAAAAAAGCTATTTTCTCTCTCCTAAAATAAGAACACTCTTTTGTAATTTTCTCTCTCCATTTTCTACCATCAAAACTTTCAAAATTTGAAAAAAGCATTCACTTTAAAAAAAAAAAAAAAAAAAAAAAAAAAAAAAAACTGAAATTCCCTACATTAATCAAGCATAAGACCACTCTCAATGGTGAGCAAAAAAAATGCTCACCCACTCTCTCTCTACCCACTTTTTCTCTCAACAAATTAGTTTTGCTCATGGGCAAATTTTTTTCACATTTTCTCTCCCAATGGTGAGCAAAAAAAATGCCCACCCACCACTCTCTCTCTCTTACTTTTTCGATACCCCATCATTACTTTCTCTCTCCTACACAACACTTCTTTATTTATTAATTTCATTCATATTTTAACAATATTACTCCAAATAAATAAAAACTAGTTATAACATAAGAGACGAAATCTCACAATTGCAAGAAATTTCTCCAGAAGAGCGATGTCAAATCAAATTATAAGTTGATTTGTTCATATTTCGAAAGAAAAAAAGTTCAAACTCTAAGATTTTCCATAAATATGTTTGTGATTGAATTTTTGATGAAATCTGAATAATTGATATACATTTTGTTTATTATTTTTTGGTGATTTATTATGAGATTGATGGAATTTATTATTACAAATTAGGTGCTTCTATGATTCCATATTTTTATGAAGATTATGTGATTAGTTTTTATTTATTTTTTTAATTATATTTTTTTTAATATAGAAATTATGTGATACATGTTATAGCTACAATCGCCAAACAATTGATTAGTTATTTGGAGGTAATTTGGACTTTTTTTGAATTATATTTCATATTCAAACCACTAGAATCTTAATTGCGAGTACATAATTATATTCGAATATTGGATAGCTGGAATTAAAACATCAATTATTAATTCAATATTACTTATGCTGTGAATTAAATTGTTATTCGGTGAATTTCAACTATTAAGTTTAATTTATCGTAAATGTTCATTTGTAAAAGGATATATACTCAAATCATAATTATTAATTTTAAAGACATACTATCAATTTGATTTATGCAATTGAAGAATGAATTATAAATTACTATTACTTATTTCATTAATTAAAACAATTATTTAGTTAATTTTGGCTACTAATTATAATCTATCATAAACGTACATTTTACATGGAATTCATGCTCATTTGTAGAAGGAATAACATTTAAATCACATTTAAAAATTATAGACAAATTATTAATTTGATTAATGGAATTTGAACGTCAATTATCAATTAATATTATTATTTTGTTAAGTAAACATGTTATTTGGTGAATTTCGACTACTAAATTTAATTTATAACACATGTTCATTTTAGTTTGACTTCATGTTTATTTGTAGAAGGATAGATATTCAAATTATAATTACTAAAATTTAATACAAAATAAAAAATTTATTATTATCTTGAATTTTCATTTTGAAAATGTTGTATATTCATGTGTAAAAAGTATAATGATGAAATTTAATTAAAAGACTTGTAGAATATACTAGTATTGTGTATAATGTTTTTAATACATATATGATCATTTCTAATAGATTTTACGCTCATTTATAAAAGTAATTAAAATGTTCATATTTACTTTCATAATGCAAGGGCAATTTGTGTTTTATGGCATCAATAAGAAAGACAAATTTTATTGTTCCAAAAAAATACATATTTTATTGAGAACAAAGGTATATAATAATATTTTCTATCTGATTGATATGGAAGTCCTTTTCAAAAACAATTCACATATTACTCATTTTATCATAAATATTTGATATAATTCTAGTAATTATGATCGTACAATATTAATTATCGCATTCACATTTTCATATTAATACACGTTGGCTTAAATTTGTTACATGTACGTGTTCATTCTTATATATATTGAAAAATGCTCACCTGAAATTTAATACTTGTTCATTCTTTTATTGAAAGATGTTTATTTGCAATCTTATACTAAAGATGTTCATTTATTTTAATACTTGTACCAGTAAAAGATGTTTGTTTAAATTTTTAGTACTTGTTTTGTTGGTCAATTATTACATTGAAAATTGTTCAATTTATATTCAATCTTTGTTCATTCTCGTATTGAAAGATGTTTATTTGATTTATAATACTTGTTCATTTATTTTCATGTTGAAATTGAAGATGTTCATTTATTTAGGTTTAACTTGTTCATTCTCATATTAAACAATGTTCATATTCTAACAATGTGTTCATATATGTATATGTAAATGTTCATTTAATCATCATCCAGTTTTTCTTTATAGTATGTTTGATTTTACTAATATTTTTTTAAACAAAAATTGATCTCTTATACACAAGATAATCAAAATAAGAAAGGTGAAGCCGAAGATTTAAATATTGAGAAAAGATGTGTATCAAGAAAAGCACACAAACATCATAAGACTATAAAAAGTATAAACGTAAAATAAGGACGATTATTCTATATGCCTTTTATTTATACCGAATGTATTAAATGACGATGTTCACTTTTTAAAATTGATATATATGTATGGTCGTTCACATATTATTAGATATACACTTGTCTGGTTATCGTTACCACTCTTTCATTTTTGTATCATAAAATAATGTCATTTTTGTATCATAAAATAATGTTCATTTAATTTTGATACATGTTCATTTTTATTTCGATATATGTTCAATTGCATATTGATAGTTGTTCATTTTAATATTAATCCGAGTTTCAATATATGTTCATTTTTAATAATAAGTACAAAAGTAGATTCAATTCTATGAATTTATTTTCATCTATAATGCTCCATAATTAGATTTTCTATTATAAAATAATTATGTTCATTTACAAGTTATTATATGTTCATTGATAAAATTTATAGACTCCTTATATATATATATGTACTAGTTTTGTGCTCGGGCGATGCCCAGATGGTTGATAAAAGTTTAGGATAAACTTTTTGGATTGAATGTTATATGCGATCATATAATCCCTTTTAATAATGCATGATATTTAGACATACTGAATTGAAATATATTTTATTGAACTGAAATTATTTTTACTGAACTAAAAGTATTTTTACCAAAACAAAAATTATTTTTCATGATTAAAACTTATTTTCACTAATTCTCTATTATTTTAAAGAATTTTTTAAAACGAATTTTATGATGGAAATAGTACCGAATTATAAGATATTTATTAAAAGTTATGATTAATTTTGTATATATGAGATATTAGAACTATATCGATAATAAAACTCTATACAACTTTTTTATCTTTAAAAGTCTATCCAAACTTCGCTTACTTGTTATCATATGTGTCTTAATAATACCTATTTGTCGTCTAGGTAGCGTGACACTTGGCAATTTTCCCTTCTAACCCACTCAACTTCATCCACTACAACCACCGTTGTCTCGTTGCCGCCGCTATCACCACACCCACCGTTGTCGTGTTGCCGTTGTCGCTGCTGCTACACCATCATCTCGCCACCGTACCACTAAACAACAACATTGCAATTTGTTTCTAATTGCTTCGATTATGCTTACAATTTGCTTTTTGTGTTGATTGCCCATGAGTTAAGAACTTAGGATCATCAGGTAATTTATATAAATCAATACCATGGAAATTTCTTCAATCTCTTTCTTTTTTATACAATTTTTTTTAACATGGAATTGAAACTTAAATCACTGCCATAATCAATTTGGATTGGGATATGATGAATAATAAATCTAGCTACTAAAGGATAAATGCCAGTCTGTAAACGAGAAAAAGGTGAACGAAATTAACTTGAAGCGAGAAATAGCGGAGCGGTGCAGTACTGTCGTTTTGAGGGGGGGTATAGGGAGTTTTACCTACACTTGGGTGTAGTTAAAAATTTATAGGTCGAAGCCATGAAGGTTTTAGACTTGGTGGAAATCGGGTACCTTTTCTTTTACTTTTAGGTGTAGTGTATATATATATATATATTTAATTGGTAAGAAGGGGCTCATTTAAAGGGGGGAGATAGAGCTGGGCATGGGCTGAGCTAGTTCGCGGGCGGCACGAGCACGGCACGGTAGCGGTCCGACACGGCACGAGCTCGCTAGCTAGCAGCACGGCACGGTACGAGGAATGAGGGGTGGGCCGTGCCGTGAACAAAAAAATAAAAACCCGGCACGAGCCCGCAGGTGGCACAAACTTTTGGCCAGCTAGAACGGCCCGCCATCACGACCTATAATAATAAAATAATTAAAAAAAACTATAAATAATAAAAATAATAAAAAGAACCACAATAATATAAAGAACTGTAAATAATAAAAATAAAAATAATATAAATATCAAAATTAATTAATTAATAATAAAATTATTTAATTAATAATAAAAATAATGGGCTTGCCTGCGGCCCGACACGACCGGGCCTGCCAGGCACGTGGGTCGTGCTGTGCCGGACCACCCCAACCCACGACACGACCCACCTCCTGGCAAGGTGAGACACGACACGCGGCGGCCCGGCACGGCACGATGCCCAGCTCTAGGGGGAGAAGTGAAATTCCTCAAATGAGTCTCATGAGATTTGATTCCTAAAACTCAGGGATACGAGGTGAGAGCGATGTCAGTACTCCATCACCTCAACCTCATATTGACTTATGTCATTATGTGGTGGGTTATTTGACAAAGGGTAAAAAAGTTTCTTCAAGTAAAATGTAAGTGAAAGTAGGAAGGTCAACAAGGAACACATTGAAAGTGATAATGACAATGGAAATGAAAGAAGTAGGGCTAGCAAAAATGACATTTATTTCGATAGCTCCTCAAAATTTAAATTTAACAAATAGAAATATAAATAGCATGTACTATATTGGGTAACCAAAACGTTGGACAAAGGATGTGCTAGCTTGATAAATGACACTCAATTTGTTTTTATGTAGTACCAATTTAAATGTTACGTATGAACATTAAGTGTAACCGTTACGCCCATATATATAATAGTACACTACTTCATACATAATAAATTGATAACCATATAATAAAGATAAAAAGTTATTCTCACAGCACAAGAACAACAACGAATTGCAGCAACAAGATCAATTACGCTAGTATTCCTAGCCGTTACCATAATCCTACTGACCATTCCCTCGCCTTCTCAAGCCGATATCCTCGAGTTTGATATTGCCCCTGACGATGGCATAGCACCCGACTCAGACATCATCTACGCCCCTGAGCCATCTAAGGATCCGGCACTGATGATGTGCGCGTCTAAGATCACCCTAGATTGCGCAGCAGGGATCGTAAGCAACGTCTTCTTCAAGGTCCATTTCGAGGCCAAGTGTTGTAAGCAGCTGGTTCGGATGGGGAAGACATGTAACGATCTAATTGTGGATGATATTCTTGTTGAATTAGATACGAATAAGACGTATATTAGAATGCATGATAGGAGTGATCATCTTTGGAATAAATGTCTTCACGTCTTAACAAATTAGCCTCAAATATAGCACATGTAACACTATGGGTTGTGGGCCGGGCCTAAGTTGTTTTCTATTTTTCTAGTATGATGATTTAGTCCAAGTACTATTGGGCCTTTTTCTTTATTAATATTATATGAATCCAATTGATCAAATATGAAGGCTCAATACATCTTGTCCATTGTGTTCCAAGTTGTTTTTTATTTTTTTTTGAAGGAATATTGTGTACCAAGAAACATCATATTTTGATGTATAATGGATTACTCACAATATATTCAAGGGAACATTAATTAAATTGAAAAAAATTAATCGAAAACCTCATATACTCCGTATTTGATTTTCTAGGTGAGGTTTACTGGCTAGGATTGGAACAAATTTTAAGCCTTTTTTTCTTAAGCTTATTGGTTTAATTAATTGATTTTATAATTGGTGAATTTATCTTACAAAATTGAATGCTCGAAAAACATTTTAATTTAAATTGAAATTTGGATATTATTACAACATCTCTATATTACAAATTGTGCCCGGATGGTTTTGGTTAGGTGAAATTACAAATTCTCCAAAAAGGCGGATGTATGTTAATTTATTGTAAGACGGGTTAAAGTTATCTTAAAAGTATTTAAAGTTACTCTTTATACTACAAAAGTTATTATATTTCTAATAATAAATTTTATCTTACAAAAAACTTATAATGTATTAGATTAATTATATTAGCCTTTATAATATGTAATCATGAATCTATAAGAAATTACACATTAAAATAAAATTCAAACCAACGACAAATTAAAAGTTACCCTTTAATGGGTTAAAGTTACCATAAAAATAGCCGTCTTATAATAAAATTAACGTACACCCGCTTTACACAATACTTATTGAGGTAATTTTCATTCTAAGGTATTAAGATTTATAAACATTTACTTCGTATGCCCTTAGCTAAAATTTAAAATAGTACGTGTAACATTATGGTGGTCTAAAGTTTAAAAACTACTTGGTTGTTTTTTTATAACCAAAACATTTGTAAGTACTGTATTATTTTGTAAAATACTTAGCACTTTTTGTATCATGCTATTTAGTTAACTAAGGTTGAATTAATTAATACACATTGTTGTAGGTGACTGATATATCGTGTATTATGCGTATTTTTAGAGTCTTTTTAATTAGTTTTTTAGTCTAGTTTAGTTGATTTTGGTTCATTTTGGCTTGATTTGGTTTAGTTGCAATGACTTTATGCTTTTATGGGTAGTTTTGTTATTTTTGATGTATTTTAGGAAAAACGGAGCTAACTTGGAGAATATATAATGGTTGCGAATCTAAACCGAGTCTCACTAAGGTCAACGATCGAAGCTAAGTTCAGTTGGAGTACTTTTCAAGTCAAGCACGTCCATGTTGGATAACGCATGGACGTGCCTAGTCAAGAAAGGAAGTGAAGAAGCCAAGAAAAGAAGAAATATTCCCAGGCATGTCCATGCTCGATGGAGGCACGTCCGTGCCCGAACAGGGTGTCCATGCCTTTGTGCGGGCATGGACGTGTGGATGTGAGTGAAGCGCAATGCTGTGCAGGCACATCCGTGCCAATTCCAAGCACGTCCGTGCCTCATTGATGAAAAAGTTTGTAAAGTTATTGCCTCAATTTTGGTAGGGGGCACACCCGTGCCTTTACGAAGGATGTCAAGGAGCTTAATGCAGGCACATCCGTGCCCCAACGAAGAAGACTTAGATGGTGCGGTGAGGCACGTCCGTGCCTCATTTTGGCATGTCCGTGCCCGGGCGCATATTTTAGGAAGTTTAAGATAATTTCTATCTTTTGTGTAGGTTTTTCTATTTGAGTATAAATACTTCTTTATTTCCTTAGTTTAGGAGATGAACTCTTAGACCTAGTTTTTTCTCTAGAACTTAGTTTCCATTGCAATTCAAGATTCGGTACTTTATTACTCTATTTTATTTCTTTAATTATTAATTATGTTTTCTTTGATTCTTGTTATTATTTTTGTTATCATGAGTGAGTAGTTTTCTTATTCTAAGATCTAGCGGAACCCGAATATGATTGATGCATGAATTATTTATGTAAATTCTTTAATGATAATTGCAATTGACATGCTTGATTGATTGTGCTTATGCCAATACTAGATTAGAAATAATTAGTATTGTTATTAATCCATTGTTTTTATCACAACGAGAGTTGGATTCTAACGGGTTTGAATAAATCATTTAAGAGTTTGAAGTTCATCACGAGAGTAGTTGAATGAATGATTAGGAAGTAAGTAATGTGTTTAATGTCTCTAATTTGCATAATTCCACGAGAGTAGGCTTGATTGTGATAAGGGAAGCCATTGATAACTCGAGAGAGACCTTTGGTATTTTCTAAGGATTACTTTTCCACTTTTTGATTGTATTATATGTTAGGGGTAGAATGACTATGCATTGATTATATTCGTGGTAATGCTTGATCTTGGATGTTTTTATTATCGATTTTCTCTTATTATTTGGAATAATTGTGCTATTTAGTTAATTAGTTAGTATTATTCGAATTGGTTTCTTGCTTAGTAATTGCTTGAGTCGTTATAATTGGTTAAACCATAATCTCTTGGGATCCAACCCTTACTTGCGCCCTTCTACATAGTTAGTGGCCTAGTTAAGTTTATTTTGTTAGGTGCTCGACAAGTCTATCAGTGACCTAATTATAATATGGGTATATTATAATCAATTAAGTAATAACCCCTAAAATTGTAATACACGAGTTGTACGTAGCAATCAGTCTAAAACAAGACTAATTTTCTACTTCTACAGATTGGATTTGTTCAAAATGAGCAAACAAATATATTGCATTTTTTTCGATGAGCAAGAAATAAACTTGGATTTAATAATGTATATATAATAGATCGAGGCTGTGAATAAAGAAAGCAATCGCAATATGGGCTTAACTTGCACGTTTGCAGTTTGAACAAAGTTGTTGGCCCTGACTGAAGCTCTTAAAAGAGCAATGCAATGAGAATCAAGTTGATCCCATAGTTCTTTTGTGGGCATTTTAAGAGGTTCGTACAATCATAAGTTAAGGATATATACCTAGTAATCTAGTCTAGCAACCTTAAGAACTTAAGGATGTTTTTATTTGGAAGCAAGCAATTAATATGAAATTTGTCTTTTGCACCAACAAAAAAAATGATATTTGTCTACATATACATGTACATACATTTACTTGAGCTTTGGATTTTGACCCACCAGCAAGACTTATGGCATGGTTAAGGTGGCCTATATTGTTGATTATTGTTTTTATGGCCAAACGTTCCCATTAATTTTGTAAGCTCTTTCGATAAGTTAGACTACTTATGTGAATGTAAACTTAGTTTGAGAACATTATTTGATTCGATTTGGGATCAATTTAAATCGTATGATATTTAAATCTATTTATGGTCAAACTTTCAGGAAAATACTCTATTCATAATAATTCATATATCAATTATGTCTGGTGTACAATAAGTAGGGTTGTCTAAATGTTGTTCAATTGATAATAAAATTTTCTGGTTTCATACACAACTCATGTACGGTTTAAATCAAATAATTGACCTCGAGCTAGGTATCTTTTCAGAGCTTTTAATAAGTTATTTATATGATAACAAACTTTTCTAAAGATGGAAATCAATCCAAGTTATTTCACTTGAGATTTTGGGTTTGGATCATATTAGTTATGTATATTTTTTATTCAATCTAATCCAGTCATATTAGAATCTACTTAAATTAAACGTAATTTTTATGAAATTCCAATAATGTTAGTCACATAATATATTTAATCACAACAAGCCAGTTCGCGTCAAAGTTTGTTTATATTTTATAAAAAATAAAATTATCTTGTTTGACGTAGTTCAAGTTTGAATCAAATAGTCTATCCAGGGACATGTACTATCGCAATTACAACATTTACTAAAAAAAAAAAAAAGTGTATTGGATGACATAGGGCCTCTCTAGGAGCATTGTCTTCTAGTTAAATAATTTCATCATTCATTTATGAAGTTATACAAATGTACGAACAATCAACAACAACAACTAAAAAAAAAATGTAATATCAACTGTAATTTCATCAATTACAACCCAACACTTACCCAAAAACAATCGCCTTCATTATCACTAGTGATTCACTACAAGTCTACAACAAATACAAACTCACGAGAATTTTTGATATTCATCTTTTTACTTTACATGATCAAAAGATCGATTAAACCAAAAACATGATTAATTAAAAAATAATAAAATAATAATTGCAACTTTGCAAGTATATAACTATATAAGCATATTAAAAAATTAATAATAAAGAGTTACTTCGTATTAAGCAATTAATAGGATTACTTGACGTACAATTTTATCATAAATTCTAAATTTCCACTCCCTCCATAATTTAACTATCTACTTTTCTTTTTTGTTTGTCCAAGTTTAGTTGTCACACTTCCTTTAATGGCATAGAATATAGACTCATTAGTCATTACATATTTCATTCTCCCTCGCTCTCTTCCCACTACCAAAAGTTATGTATAATATCTTCTCATTAAATTAAAATAATCTTCCACATTCTTTCACCACATCTACTACTATTTGATTAAAATACAATTGATAAACAAATGACAATATATCATCTAAACCTTTATGCAAACCTTCATGTAATAATCAAATTGAGGCACAAGGAATACAATTTGGAAAAAAAAAAAAGAAGTATTATTCAATGGTTATATGCAACTAATACAACCTAAGGGCAGTATATATCATTGTCTACCATAATCGAATTTTTTTTTTTTTTTTTTTTTTAACAAACTAGAAGTATTAATTACATTCATGACTTCTTTATGAAAACTACTACAATTGGTTGGTTGGCATATATTTTGGTCCAAACTTATTTTAAATTAGTTTTTACCCCCCCGCCCCCCCACAAAAAAAAAAAAAAGAAAAAAGAAAAAGTAAATGTAGGAAGGTGGCTACTGCTCTGAAACTGAACAAACTATAAAAGGTCTGTCAAAGAGACAGTCTGCTAGGTTTATGTATGTAAGTTGTACCTGTAAATGCAAATGCAATTGCAAAACTATCATTTTCTCTCTCTTCTTACCCTATTTAATTCTACGCGGTTACGTTGCATGTTCCATACATTATCCAGCATTCCAGCTATTGAATTTTTTTACCTTAAGGTACATTTTTCACCTTTTTCCTTTTATCAATTTTTGTTTTTTGTTTTTGAAATGAGTGGTAGTTGGTAGGACCAAGATTATTTTCTTGAAATTTGTGTATTTTGCCTTTTTGTTTGACTTTGAGTAATGATGATCATGATCTTCAAACCCTAGCTCTTGTACTGGGATTCTAGGAAGACAACATTTTTCTATTATACAAATTGACTTTTATGTTTTTACCCTCTTATTATATTCTACCCTTATTATACAAATTTATCCTTAACAATAACTCAAATCATAGAAATTAGTGAAAAATAAAGACCATAGATGATCATGTCTGTGAGACTTTTTTTTCCCCACGAGTTACAAATATATTAAAAGTTTCTTCATGACTTATTAAACGAGTTGATTATGAAATACGAGATATATATTATGTATCTAGGATGAAATAGTTGAAATTGCTCTATATAGTATAGTTTGTTAAGAATGAAATTTCAGATGATGCATGGTTTAATTTAGTAGTAGTAGACCAGTAGTATACGATAACATAAATTTGTTGTACTAAGTTAACTTAGCTTGCAACCCACATGATGTTAGTTATTTCCAATACAAATTTATTTACCACCAAATTTGATAACATCCTAGGGATAACTTACCAGACAGCTACAAGATTTACCATTTTCAGCACAACACATTTAACTCAGCTGAGATTTTCTGATGTAATTTAAATCAATTCCATCATTTTTTTTGTTGCCATATGTTGTGCCATAACTATAAGTTATTCAAAAGTTAACTCACTATTTAATATGTATGTTTATTATTAAGAAAATTTTCGCCCTTTGAACATCAATCTAGCTAAGTTTAAGATTGCTGACTCATGCCAAAGCATTCATTTAAATCGTATAAAAATGCACAATTGATTATTTTTTTTTTTAATGGGTACAGTTTGTTTGATCAAATGGTAAAATTTAACTTACTGCCTGTCCATATTTGTCTTTCAAGTGTACTTATTTTACTACTCGTAGTAATAATAAATAGAAAAATTACCATATTTCTTAAGGAAAATAGTTACTTCTCATGACACTAGTTATAGGAGTGACAACAAGATCGAGAAAAACTATGATTATTGACACTATATTAGTCAAATAATGATGAGTATATAAGTTACTCCGTATTACAATATGACAATTAATTCCAATTCAAAGGAATGCTTTTTTAATTCTATCCAACTTATCAAAAAACAATACCACAAATTTATCCCCAAATTTATTGACATAGTAATTTCTAAGAAAACTTTTGTAATCATAAACTATTCTTGCCAACATATCCTAAACAATTTCGGCTACAAAACCTTAGCTAGGTTTCAAAGAAATGAAACACAAATTTGCAATATTATCCTTTAGAAAAGCACACAAAATACAAAAAGTCAGTTTTTTTTTTTAAAAAAAAGGTGAAAAAAGTCCTACATTAATCTTAAACAAGAAATTAAAGAACATAACATACACTTGATCAAGATTGAAGAAGGGGAGATGATCAGCCTAATTAATTTATCAAAACACTCTTATGCAACAAGGTTTTTTCTAAAAGTCTCAAGTTAACTTGGCTTTAATTTTGCCATAATCACTTGCAACAAAAACAGTCAATTTAATTTAAGGGAGGACAAGGGGAAATGCTTATGATCATCCATGGATATTTTCGAGTCCATATACCTTTGTTTTACTGACTATTTTTGGCAAAGTCAATACCCGAACCCAATTCCCTTGTAATGGTAGCTAGCCATTGATGATATAGGTTCCTTTGAATCGAGATAGGTCGATCTTTTGAATTCCTTTCTATTATGAAATTACATGCATGCATTCACCATTCCAAGGATCAACAAAAGGTGCGTTCTTGACTTCCTCCATTCATCATCATACTGTAAAATCACAAAAGTTGTAAACACATACACTCCCCTTCTTTGCTTAATATTGTGTTCCGGTCCTCTACTAATTAAGCTTACTGCAAAAACATAAACCAATTTAAACGAGAGTAAGTCGCAATCACTTAAAATAGTCGACAATCTTACAAATCTTTATTACTCGTCGAAAAGAAGTTAATGATGCAATAATGCTTTGGTATGGTATACATTATTATAACACGTACATGTAGTTAATGACAATACAGAATCATAAATTCCGTTTCGATAATAAATCAATAATAGGTCACATTCAATTTTGACAGTCAAACCTAGCTAGCTCATTTTGACTTTAATAACTTTCACTAGCATATTTTTATAGAAAATTATCTCAACTCTCAAGGTATTATATAATGAAACGAATTATGTAAATGTAAATGTTCAAAAACATCATCATTATGTCCTAATAAGACTAGAATAACCGCGAATTTGATAATTATATTGGCTTACCATCAACAAAAGCATGCCAACCAAGTTGTTTGATCAAGGGTTCTCACAAGCAACAGCAGCCTTTATCCTTTCCACAGTGCACTTAATCAAACTATTAACAGTAGCAACAGACCCCAAGGAGAGCTTGGCTGTAGGAACCGAATCAACTAGGATTTGGAATGCAACGGTTAGCAACGAACCCCCTGAGCCGACCTCCAAGGGACCGCCACCATGTGCTCCTACTGGACCATCAGGAAGTATGGCAAAGCCTGATGGCAAGAGTGCAACGTAGTCTGGATCCCCACCGTTTAAGACCACATTCATTGCGACGATATCAACTGGTGCATAAATTACATAGGAGCCTGTTGGGTCTGTGCTGCTCTCTTGGAGTATTAGCATGTTGCTCTGGCTTGAATTTGCACTCTACATTTCACACCCCCAAATTAATATTAATGTCACAAAACAATTGATTTATAACTTAATGTTTCATTAAATTTGGTACATATAAGTTAGGATTAGGATATTAAAGACAATATTGATTAACAAACTAGTACACTTACATTCACTCTTAATAGCGAAACACAGTTCCCTGGATCACGACCGTTGGCTATGTGAGCCATCTCTTGGACTAGTCCTCCATTAGAGAGGATATCCCACTGCATAAAGTAGACAATAAAAGATTAGTTTAGCTAATTATGCAATAATATAACTTTGTAACAAAAATTAACTAGTTTTTATGTTATAGTTAATCAAAAAATCAATTATTTTGAGAGATTTGTGAGAATAATTAGTGTCTGATCAACTGAAACCCTAGCAATGTACATAGATGTTTATGTAAATTATTTTGGTCTACATGTATACTCTTAAAATGAATTAAAAAGACTGCAACGAAATTAAGCCTCAAATATTCAACTTGATGTGTAATTCTTACAATGTTACATTAATATCTAGGGTGTTGTATTGTTCTTTTTTTTTTTTTTTTTCTTAATTAGAAACTGGTAAAGCTTAGTTAAGCTACCCAAATGGGCTCTAGGGTGTTGTATTGTGCATGTACATACCTCACTCCTAGAGTTCTCATCACGCAGGAAATCGAAGACTCGTTTAGGAGAAACAGGCATCCAGAAAGAAGTAGCAGCACTAAGAACAATGCCTGGGGGTCTACCAGGGTCATCCATGCTCTTTCGAGTCATCACTCGAACATCATCAGCACCACTCCCTGATAATGTTGTCCATGTGTGGGCTGTAGAGGCTCCAACTCCAGCACAAAAGCTCATTACCATCCTCTCTGCTAGCTTCAGCATACTTTTCCTCCCTTCTGGACTTGTAATAACTACCAAAAATTCAAAATAATAAAAAAGGTCAATAAAAAATGAATGTTTAATTTTTTGGTGTAAAAACTTTCAAAATCATATGAGAAAAACATCCCACTTTATATTAAGAGAATGATCTTTTTATTTGGTCCCAATTTTGAACATGATCCAAAATAAGTGAGCATAAAAGTGATACATAACTAGTGAGACAAATTAAAGGATTTTAATTATTTCGAAAGAAAAGAATTGCAATGTTTCAAACGAATTAGAAAAAATTAAGTTATTACCACCACCCTCTCCTGCAGGCATGTTGCTAGCCATGACACTAGCAAGCCTTTCACATTGCCTATCCAATGCTGATACCCAACGTTTAGCCCCGAAAGCTAGCCCTGAATTTACGAGTGCCCTATATATGTTGTGCACAGCTCGATCATCCACTTCAACATGTTCAACCCACATCACCTTAAGAAATCACATCCAAATCAAAACAAGTACAAGTTGCTAACAAAATAATTAATTAGACAAGAAAAATATAATCTTAATAACAGTATACATAAAGGGTTTTTGTTCATTCATTACCTTAGAGTAACCATTGGGCAACTCTTGTATTAGGCAACCGGATGGCCTTCTACGGCACCTTGGAATTGGGCTAGGGCGTAAACCATCCAACGAAACATCAACCACTGCCCAAGTACTGTCCCCATGTTGCTTACAATACCTCACAAAGTAATTCTCGCGAGTGGGAACAAGAGGTGAAGGGACTTGAAATTCAGCTGTCATCTGTGATTAATCACAAACAGTTGATAAATTATGTATGCCATGATTAAAATTACTTGTGAATATATAATAAAACTTACTCGAAAATAGGTTAATATATAATTGCTTACCACTTGCAAAGCTCCATTGTAATTTCCAGCGACTCCAGTTGATAAAACTTCTAAGGTCATTGCTCTTGAAACAATCCCAGAGAACACACATGACCATTGATTCTAATTACAAGAAAAACTGGATTAGTCCATTTCACAAAAAAGCCTAAATTAAATCATTTTTTAGATGTTTACAATCATAATCTTACCACATCCATGAGAATTTCAACCAAGTTCATGTGATTCATAATAACAACAGCTGAGTCTCTTGAGGCCTCTGATTTCAAGCCTAAAGGCATAGGTCCAATCCCACGAGGGAAGTTCCGGAAATACTCCTCTTCATTAAGGATTTCAGTTGAGTTATCAGCGCTAGGAATCCACAAGGGGTCACCTGCTTGAGCCATCCTAATAAGTTCCTCCATTGCCGCAACTGCCAGCTCAATGATCATGGGTTTATCTGCCTCTGTAGGTGGGGCTACTGATCGTATGAGGTCTCCAGCTGAGCCGTAAATGTCCCCTACCATGCCTGATTGCGGACCATAGCTCCCAACTCCAAGATCAAGAGAGGAGCGCGAAGGTTGTAGCCCTTGATTTTGAAGATGAGGGTAAGTCACTAAGGGCTTTCCTACGTATTTAGCTGCTATGCCTGATATCCTATCAATCTGTAACAATTCGTCGAAAAAGAAGCATAAGTACAATATTGAATTAAAGATGTATTAATAATCATGTACCATAAAGTTCATAACTTAGTAAAAAATATATTATAGCCAAAAACATTTGTTTAAATGAATGTTTATACATGTGATCAAGGGAATAATACCTCTTCTCTAAGTCGAGCATTCTCGATCCTGAGTTGTTGCTCATCAAATGACATCTCACCAATCGCGGCTGGCCCTCCACAGTTGGGACAAGTAGCATTGCTTAGGGCTTCCTTGAACCTTATGTTGTCAGCTCGAAGTTTTTCATTCTCATTTCGAAGTTGCTGGTTCTCTGATCGTTCATGTTGGGCCTAAAATCATGGAAATTAATGGACGAAAATTAATTAATTAAATTAGTTAGGAAAAACCATATAAGAGATTATTAATATATATTACGACTTCCTATCATGAAAAATTATTAATATGTTAATTAATTTGGTTAAAGGAACCATATAAGAGACTATTAAATTGTGTAGCACCTAGGAAGCAAGGTTGTGGAGTGCATTACATAAATACTTCATTAAAGCAGACAAATGTTAATGAAAATTGACATATTACAATGAAATTAAGAAGTTCGGCGATCAATTAATGGCTATATATTGTCCCTTTCGCGATAGCATTATCATTAACCAAAAGCATATAATGCATTACTAAATAAAAACTTTGCTATATGAGTATGTAATAACAATGACTAACAAATTAATCTGACAATTACTTTCACAAGTGGAGATTTACCTCAATAGTCACTTCATAAGTTGTTAGCTAGCTAATCCTAGGAATTATAATTAAAATGAGCATGTAAATCTAATAAAAAGGCAGAATTAAGCTTTATGAATTATGAAATAATCCATTACACATTTTCATGTCATGGTTTAGGATAGTATCAAGGATTCGACCAAAGTATTAGGCTAAATGAGGGCTCTACGACAATTCACTTAGAGATTAGGCAATTGTTAATTGCTTATTAACAAAATTAATCATTTTATTGGTTTATCATTTGGTGAATTGAGTTGTAAACTATATAGATGGCTAAAATCGTGGGAGGAAAGGAGTAATATGTATGAATATACCTTCATTTGAGTGCGCTTATTTTGAAACCAAAACTTGACTTGTAAAGGCTCCAATGACAATCTACGGCTTAACTCCTTCCTTTGCTTATCATCCGGATGAGGGCATTCCTTAAAAAAACTTCAATTTCGCACCCAAAAAAACAGATTAATTAGTATGTTACCAAAAAAAAAAACAAAATAACAAACCATCCAATAAAATTAACTTGAAAATAAAACTAAAAGTTACAAAAAAAAAAAAAAAAAAAAAAAAAAAAAAAATTACTTTTCCATTTCTTGAATCTGGTGTTGAGTATGACGGTGGTAACGCTTCTTCTTCGGCCGTTGATTCGGATCCTGATCATCACCCGAAAGCCCCTCCAGATTCTCGGTAGCGGATCTACTGCTTTCGAATTCGTCATCCCTCATCTTCCCTAACTCGCTATCCGGAGTTTTATGCCCAGACATGTCTAGCAACTGGTGGTGTGTCTCAAACATATTTGGCTGAAACATTTTTTTTTTTTTTTTTTTGTATTTTTCCCTAATAATAATAATAATTTTCCTTCACCCTTGTTTATTTTTCCGTCTTCTAAATTTCCTCCCTTTTGTTTTTGCTGATAGTCTACCTTCTTACAACATCTACATATATATAAACAAAAACATCCAAAAATAATATAATAAAAAATCATGAAATGTGATAATTTTCTAGTTTTAGTAAAAAATGATTTCTTATAGATGAGGGAAAGTTGATGTACAAAACTAACTCACTATGGAAAATTATATAAACCAAACTTTAGGAAATAACAATAATTTTTATTAAAAAAAAATTAAGATAACAAAAAATAAAAATTAAAACAAATATTTCACCTGATAATAATCCAGATCCTTCTTCACTTCATCCATTTTCCGATCTACAAAACCCAAATAAATTACAACAAAATTAAAAAAAGAAAGATTAATTAAACTATATATTTATAGTACACTAAACCAAAAAAAAAACCCTAGAAAAATTTGTCTTTTAGTGAAAAAAAAATTAAGAAAAATTCTCTCATCTATAAATTTTCTGAGAGGTGACTTAAGCTCTCTACTAGATTGACTCGTGGGGGTGGTTTCTGGTTTTGTAAGTCAATTACCCTTTGACTATTGTCTTAAGATGAGAGAGAAAATATTTATAGACATTATTTTATCTCTCTAATTATAAATAATTAATTTATTTTACCTTTATTTACGCGACATTCTAAACGTAAATTAATAATTTTTTTATAAGGTAACAATAATAATTAAAATATAAAAAAAAAATGAAATGTATTTAGAGAAATGAGGGTTGACAGTGTGAAAAGGTGGCTTTGACATATACTACTAATTCCAAATTAGCTCACCTTTTTTTAAAAAAATTAATTTATTTTTTGACACAGATTATAACGCCAACGAAGATCACGCCTTTTCAACTCCTCTTGAAAAAATAAAAACATAACGGAAAATATGGTTCACATTAAGGTTTTGAACGTCAAACATGGATTATCATTATTATTACCAAAAAACTAAAATGAAATTTCTTTACAAAAATCAATCTTATAAAAAATATAAATATAAAAAAGATTTCTAGCCATCTAGGGCATTTGTTGTTTTAAGAAAAATTTGGTTTCGGATACATGCGCGCATACACATACACAAAGAAGGAGTTAACACTTTGACGGACATACATATCAGACCGACGGAGATATAACAAAGAGAAAAGAGGGAAATGAGAAACTTACGGAGTCGAGTTGGATCTGGATTCGGAGATTGGTGAGGTAGAAAGTTGAATGTTATGAGTGTTTTAGAGATAGAGAGAGAAAGGAGAAGAGTGAGGTTTATGGATTTTAGAGAGAGAAGGAGAAGAGAAGGGAGAAGGGTAGGGAACAGGTGGAGAAGGGAAGTGGCAGAAAGAGGAGTAATTGCAAAGAGCGTATGGAGTTTTTGAGGAGAGAGAAATGAGGGGAGGTTGTAAACTGCATTTATGGTGGTGGGGGTGAGAGAGTAAGGTGCTCTTATTGCTATTGCTTTGGAGAGAGATTGTAAGAAAGAGAAAGAAATATCCCTTCCACCCTTTTTTTAAAAAAATAAAAAAAAATTATAAATCCCGTCTCTTAACGTTCTTCCTGTTCTGACGATAATTGCATCGTCTCATATAGGTATACAGAATACTACTCCTTCTGTCTCTAAATATTGTTATTCCTGTAATGACTTTTTACGTGAGATAATAATCACCTTTGAAGGAAAAACAATACTGTATTTTTAAAAAATAATGACAGTAAAAAATGTAAGATTAATATGAATTACCAGAATTTTTAGAGACGGAGGGATTGTACATACGTTGAATGATTTTGGATGTATCAATTTTCTTGTTATTGTATAAGTTTGTTGTGGAGAGCATGCAACATAAACAAAATTAGTTCCATTTCCAATTAATTTTACGTTTTTTTTTTAATTTTTTTTATTTTGGGAAATCATATTGACTTTTGACTGCCCTTTGATGAAGTGTTTTTTTTTAAATTTGGTTTTTTCAACGATGAATTATCCCTCCTTTTTCAAAGCCTTTTTCCTCAACTTCCTCCTTTTTCTCTCTCTTTCTTTCCCTAATCTGTGCATTATTACCATGTGGCTCTATTTTGATTTTCTTTGTTTGGTTTGAAATTATGTATTGCTGAAGCATAACCCGTTCGGGCCGGGTCTGATGCCCCTTTATTTCTCCTCTAAATTAGTTTTTTTTTTTTTTTTTTAAATAACAAAAATATCAAAACTTACTAGGTTAGAATGACATGTATCATGGAAAAAGATGTGCGTATTCAACGTGTAGTAAGTTTATGGAACCAATATACGGAGTATTTCTTGATGATGATTATGTAGAATGGACTTACAAAGTATAATGAACCATTAAGGTTGTCTACTTGTCTACATACTACGGAGTAATGAACAGTATGCTCATCACTAGGTTAATTAAGATATACAGTCACGTATATTAAGATGTATAGTCACGTGTATTATTAAATATCTATTAAATACATTATATGGTTAAAATTTTGACAAAATACTTTCATTAAAAACGAATTTTATCTCATTTATGATTGAATTTCATGGTTGGTTCAATATTAGCACGTGAATTTCAAGATTTGTTACAGTAATTACGTTAGAAAGAGAAAATTAAACAACACTGATATTGCGTATATATTATTCCATATAGAGAAAATTATATTTTAAACCAGACGATGATGTAATTTTTAGTTTACAAGGTTATGTGGGCAAGTAACAACACGTATAGTACACTTATACATGCAGTTGTCACCTTGAGTATACCACTCTATGATAATTCCAATATATATTAGAAATCGTAGAAAAGTTAGAGATATAGATCGGTACAAAGTTTTATTTTAGACTATAAGAGAGGAAAAAACACACCCGAATATTATGGCATAGGATTAAGATCTGATTTACACCTAATAATTAAGATATGATATCTTATCCTTCATTCTCTATATAAAGAAAAGTATCAGCCAGATTTATTAGTCAATTTGAATCATAAAACTGTCCTAAAATGCTTTTTATTATTTTTTATTTTATGAAAATAAGCTTTATAATTTCTTTAGTATATTTGTCTAACAAAATTTTTCAATATTTATAGTTGTTTGTGCAGAATAAGGTTTTCATTTATAAGTCAGTTAGGGACAAATGATGAAATTTGTTTCTGAATCACCCTACAAAAATGCAGGATACACCTACCTATAAAATAAAAAATATACAGAGTACTTCTCAATTAATTGGAAAATAATTTTCTCATTGAGTGTTTTTTTTTTCCTTTTTTTTTTCCGTAGATATTCGATGCATATACATATAAAGAAAGTATATGTATACAAAAGATATACTCAATTAACTAGGAAATAATTTTCTTGTTGAGTTTATATATATATTATATATATATATATATATATATATATATATATATATATATATATATATATATATTGATTAGGGGATTTTGCTCCCACCAATCGGAATGCGCCACGTGGGCCAATCAGGTCCTGCCAAGTGTCCCTCAGTTGGACCTCTCAGGGCTTGCCACGTGGCACACGCTTATTCGTCCGCCCTGGACCTATTATGTCATGACACGTGGCATACTTCATGCCCAATGGAGAAGTCGGCCACCTAGGCCCAACTTCCGAGGGAAGCCCAATCAGCCCAAGGTTAACCTAAACCTAGATTGGCACGTTTCCCGAGGTTATAAATACCTCCCTTAATCCTCATTAAGGGGGGATTACACACATTAAACACTCTCACCTAGAGAGACCCAACCACTTTACTTTCCGCATTAATTACTCCTTAATCAAGTACTAACTTGACCGTCGGAGGCGGATCTCCCATCATCCGGAGAGTCCGTTTGTTTTGCAGGTACAGGCGTCCGATTCCAGTCTCGGAATTGTAACTCTCCCGCAGGACATCAGAAAACCCCGAAACATTTTGGCGCCGTCTGTGGGGAGAGTACTTCTGAGATGGCATCCACGTTTGTACCGGCTCCTGAAGAGAGACGTCCCCTGGACGATCCCCTAGTTCAGTCGGACCACGATACTGAGAATGAATTTGAAGTTGAAGCTCACACAGCTTCAGACGGGACCCTAAGGGCCCGACGTACCCGTCATACCGAAAGGAGGGAACGGGAACATCTTCAAATTGGAAGCGAGCCAGCAGGCGCACCGCCTGTTCGGCAGCAGCCGACTGATGGGTCTGCTCCCATCACAAGGAATGAACTCATGACCTTCATGAGGGACTTCAAGGGAGAAATTCAAGAGTTGATCAACAACAAGCCGCCTGCTCTGGACAAGGAGCAGTCGGCTAAGAAACCCTCCACTTCACGGAAGAGGAAGCCAGTTCAAGGGAGAGAGGCGACCCCTCATCCTAAATCTAGGAAGTGGGAGCCGCCTGCCCTTGATTTCACAAAATACCGTTTACCTACTCCAGGAAAGAGGAAACATGTTCGTCATATTCAGGCGGACGGGTCAAGGAAAACATACACAGACGCTCGGCTACTGCTAGAGCAGAAGAAGAGTGACCGATTGTCAGAGTCGGCCTCTACTTCAAACTTTCAAGACAGTCTGCGAAATGCCTCGATGAGGCATACTCAGTCGTATCATGAAAGTCAGTCAGGCGGCACCTCCCGTCAGTCCGGCTTTCATAGCGACCAGGCGGTACCAAACTTACCGTTTGTACCATAACAGTATTTTTTACAGTCACCTCTATCTGGTGGACATGCAGCAAAAAATGTCCAACCTATGGACTGGCAGCTACGGTTGCTTAGACAAGGTGAACAGCCGTCGGCCTTCTCCAAGGAAATTACAGAAGCCGCTCAGCCGGCCAAAGTGAAAAATGTATTAGTAGGCGCCTATGACGGCACTACTAACCCAGAAGACCATCTGATGGCATTCACCAACCTGATGTACCTTCAAGGGTTGGATGATCCCACTTGGTGCAAGTGTTTCCCAGCGACTCTCAAAGGAATCGCACAACAATGGTTCGGCAACCTGCCGACTGGTTGTGTAAATAACTTCAAGACGCTTGCTTACTTATTCACCTCCAACTTCGCCATGAACATCCCTGCAAAGAAGACGACCCTTGACTTAGGAACGATTCAGCAGGGCGAGAAGGAGGGGCTTCGATCTTACATCAGGCGGTTTAACCTGATGAGAATACAAATTCAAGGGTTACCGGATGAAGTAGCCTATACTGACTTTTTCAGAGGTCTCAAAGACGGCTCGACCTTCAAATTCGATTTGGTCCGAAAGAGGGTGGCGACTCTTCAAGAGGCCTTGATTGAAGCGGAAGCCTATATACAGGCGACTGACCTTTGTAGTACAGTAAAACAGTCGGACGGGAAACGGTCCGACAAAAGAGAAGGACGACAGAAACAGTCGTCAACCAAAGACGAGAAGAGAAAAGAGATCTGGGCGGCTGATTCCTCTAAACAGCCGGCCCAGAAGAAGAAAAAAGAATTCAAACCATACTCCCCAAAGTATGCGTTTAACAAGGATAGCCAATTTATCCTAAAGGAAATCAAGGGACGGATCTCAATTGAGAAGCCGGTCCCCATGAAGGGTTCTGCAAACAACCGGAACCAAGAAAAATTCTGTGATTATCATGAAGATGTTGGTCATCACACCAATGAATGCATCAGTCTCATGCGGTATCTGGACCGCCTAGCTGAGCAAGGTGATCTTGACACTTATGTCAAGAAATCTACGGGGAACACTTCCTCGAAAAAGCAGTCGGCCAAAAAGAATCAACAGGCCGACAGCTCCGATACAGATGATGCAGTCGTCTACACCATTGCAGGCGGCTTCTCAGGAGGTGGCCCCACTATTAGGGGTAACAAAGACAATATCAGACAGCTAGATGTAAATTCCGTTCACCAAGAACGGCCCTCCAAATATTCATTTCCTGAGATTGTCATCACTGAAGAAGATCTAGGAGGGGTAAGAGGGCCGCATGACGACCTTATCGTTATTGAATGTAAAGTGGCCAACCAGAGAGTTGGCCGAATCCTCATAGATACCGGAAGCTCCTCAGATCTCATCAGTAGCAAATGTCTGTCGAAACTGAAATATCAGACTGATTGCATACATCCGGCATCCCACCCTTTAGTAGGGTTTGGAGGAGGAGGAGTCCACCCAGTGGGACGAGTGGATTTACCCATCCGCCTGGGTGAAAAAGGGGAAGGACGACACATGGTAGTCCGGTTCCTAGTAGTAGAAGAACTCTCGGCCTACAACATGATTCTGGGACGACCAACCCTGAATAATTCCAAGGCTGTTATAATCCCATCTCTTATGTTGCTCAAGTTTGAGAGGGATAATGGAACAGTCGGGTCCCTAAGGGGAGATCAGAGGATGGCCCGAGAGTGCTATCTCTCAGATGTCAAGCCCACTGTTATGGCCACTAGGTCGAGTAGTGGAAAAATAGACCTTGACAATGTCAAGGAGAGTGCGCCTGTTCAAGAAGCAACCGGCAAGAAGAGAAAGGCATCCCAGACGGGGGCCGCAAGAAAAGACAGAAAATAGCAATCATTGGCAGAGGAGCGGTCGGATGAATTCCGCCCTCAGCCGGCTGGTGAACATACGGACCTGATCTTAGATGACTCGCGTCCTGACATAACAGTTAAAGTTGGGACGACTGCTCTAAAGGTCCTGGGTGACGATTTTCACAAACTATTGAAAGAATACAAGGACATCTTTGCATTCGAAGTCCATGAAATGCCAGGCATCAATCCTGATCTGGCGGTACATAAACTGGTTGTGGATCCGAAAAAGAAGCCGGTACGGCAGAAGAAACGGAACCATGGCGAAGAAAGAAGTCAGGCGGCAGCCGCCGAAGTTAAAAAATTACTTGATGCAGGATTCATTCGGCAGTGTTACTTCCCAGACTGAGTTGAAAATGTTGTGCTTGTTAAAAAGCCGAATGACACCTGGCGAATGTGTGTAGACTACACAGACTTAAACAAGGCATGCCCCAAAGACAGTTACCCTCTGCCTAAAATTGATAACCTGGTCGACTCAACAGCCGGCCATGCTTTGATGAGCTTTATGGACGCCTACTCTGGTTTCCATTAAATTCCTTTATGGAAGAAACATCAGGATAAAACGGCCTTCGTCACTGATCAAGGGTTATACTGTTACACGGTCATGCCGTTTGGTCTTAAGAATGCCCCGGCCACTTTCCAGCGAATGATAAACACCGTGTTCTTTGATCAGATTGGGAGAAATGTCGAGGCATATATTGATGATATGATTGTCAAGTCTAAACTTCAGAAAGATCATCTGTCGGACCTCCGGGAAACTTTCGCCACACTCAGGCGGCACCATGTCATGCTCAATCCCAAGAAATGTGTCTTTGGAGTTGAATCTGGGAAATTTCTCGGATTTCTTATCAATCAGAGAGGAATAGAGGCGAACCCTGAGAAGGTGCAGGCAGTCATCGACATGCAGTCGCCTCGTACCATCCGAGAGGTTCAGAAGTTAACATGTTGTCTGGCGGCCTTGGGAAGATTTCTAAGCCGATCAGGCGACAAATGCCTATACTTTTTCCAGGAAATTAAGAAAAAGGCAAGGTTTGAATGGGGTCCGGATGCTGAGGCGGCCTTCCAGAAATTGAAAGTTCACTTGCATTTCTTGCCGAGGCTGGTCAGCCCTTTTCCCAAAGAAATACTTTACATGTACCTGGCCGTCTCTGATCATGCGTTAAGCGCTGTTCTCCTTGCTGAGAGAGACGGCTGTCAGCTCCCGGTCTACTTTGTCAGTCATGTACTGAAAAATGCCGAGTTAAGGTATCCCTTAGTGGAGAAATTTGGTCTTGCACTCTTCATGGCTGTTAAAAAATTGAAGCCCTACTTTTTGGCACATGCAGTCGTCGTGTATACAGACCAACCTATCAAGCGGCCACTGACCGTCATGGAGTCGTCAGGCCGAATGATCAAATGGGCCATAGAAATACAGAGCCTCGAAGTTACCTTCGAGCCTAGAAAAGCAGTGAAGGGGCAAGCCTTTGCTGACTTCATTGTTGAGATGACTCGTCCTCCTGACTCTCAAGTTCCAGACCAAGTCTGGAAGGTATATGTGGATGGAAGCTCTACTTCAAATGGTTGTGGAGCAGGCGTCATATGTCAGTCGCCAGAGGGCGACAGGTACGAGTATGCTCTACGCTTCAGTTTTCAGGCCTCAAACAATGAGGCAGAATATGAAGCTTTACTAGCCGGAATCCGCATATGCAAGGCGGCAAGGGCAAGAAAAATAGACGCCTGTTCCGATTCATAATTGATAGTGAGTCAGTACAATGGCGAATACGAAGCAACCCATCCGGCCATGATCAAGTATTTACAGGCGGTCCGACAAGCAGTCGGCTCCCTTGAAGATTTCCATCTGACCCAAGTGCCAAGATCAGAAAACAACCAGGCGGATGCACTTTCAAAATTAGCATCATCCGCCTCCTGTGATACTCCTCGAACTGTTTTTTGGGAAGTAATGGAGAGGAGAAGCATTGAGGAAGACCCTATTGGAATCTTAGACAGAAGCTCAACCTGGATGGATCCAATCAGGGCATATCTGACAAATGGTACCCTGCCGGATGATCATCAACAGGCGGCAGCACTGAAAAAACGAGCAACCAGTTTTGAAATAATAAAGGGAGAACTTCACAAAAGGGGGTATCTTCAACCCTTCTTAAAGTGTGTTACTCCAGAAAAGGGGCGAGAGATACTAGACGATCTTCACTGTGGTTACTGTGCTTCCCATATAGGCGGTAGGTCGCTTGCTCAACGGGCAAGGCGGCAGGGCTACTTTTGGCCTACTTTAGAAGCAGATGCAATGGAGATGGTGAAAAAATGTGACAAGTGCCAAAGGTTTGGCAAACTAATTCACCGTCCGGCTACTGACCTCACTACCATTCATAGCCCACTACCGTTTGCTAAGTGGGGCATGGATATTCTGGGTCCATATACGCCTGCTACAGGCGGAAGGAGGTACATACTTGTTGCAGTCGACTACTTCACTAAATGGGTAGAGGCGGAGGCTGTAAAGGGAATCAAGACGAAGGATGTAATTTCATTCATTTGGAAAAATGTCATCACTCGGTTCGGGGTTCCCATGTCTATGGTTTTTGATAATGGTCCCCAATTTGAGACGCCTGTTCTCAAAAGATGGTTGGGTGACCAAGGAATTGCACACTACTTTGCATCTGTCGGCCGTCCACAAGCAAACGGCCAGGTAGAAGCCTTTAATAAAATCATCTCAGACGGTCTCAAGAAAAAGATTGAACGAGCAGGCGGCCTATGGGCGGATGAATTACCACATGTTCTCTGGGCCATTAGGACGACTGAAAAAGGGGCGACTGGAGAAACTCCATTCCTCCTAACTTATGGTGCGGAAGCTGTTCTTCCAATAGAACACTACGAGCCGACTCTTCGAGTAATGCTATATGACGAAGAGGCAAACTGGGAAGCCATGCGCCTGACATTAGACTCACTTCCTGAAAGGAGGGGCAATGCTGTCTTGTGCCATGAAATTTACCGCTTGAGAATGACTAGATCATACAACAAAAAAGTACACAGGCGTCCACTCAAAGTGGGAGACTTTGTGCTTAGGAAAATGGAAGCAGTAGGTAGGGCTAATGAGTCTGGCAAACTAACTCCCAACTGGGAAGGACCCTACCGAATCTGTGAAGAGGTTAGGGACGGTACCTACCGTCTGGAAACACCAGACGGCCAACCGTTGCCTCGAACTTGGAATGTAGATAATCTTAAGAAATATTTCTTTTGAATGATGTAAATAGTCAAGGGCTACTTAATAAAAGTTTGCATACTTAATATGCAATTTTGTACTAAGAGGGGCATGCCAACTGACAAACAGTCGGCTACTCTCCATGCTTACTTTTTATACTTAAGAGGGGCACGCCGCTTGTTTCACTCAACCGGCTACTCTCCCATAATACAGTTCACCAAGAACTATCTAGAACACATGGCTAAAATGATCAGACCAGGCGTCAAGCCAACTGATCAAAATATAAAAATTCAATTCGACCTGTCCCAACGTTATAGCAGGCGTCCGACGGCATCCATCCGGATGAAATTCGTCGCAGAGAGCAGCTCCCTTTTGGGTGGAACATTGTTCTATAAAATCATTACACGGCACCTATACGACTGTCTAACCAAGACAACCACGTAGCCGTTTCCCGGACAAGGATATCTCTCACTTAACTGACTAATCACGTCAAGCAAGTGTTCACAGTAACCATCCGGGTCAATCGACCGACTGAACTACTTGGGATAAGAACAGTTGGTATTTTATGAGTTAATAGCCAACAAACATTGGCGAATAAAGGGGAACAACCGGTACCCACCGCTTGATACCTCTACTACTCAGTTATTTGGCGACTAGGTAACAATCATGTTTACTTAATCACTCCTTAAAAATTTAGTATGAAACTAAAAAAGTGTTCATACAGCACCTATTCACACTAGATTAAATATGGCGGGGAACAATCGGCCTAGACGGCCTAAAGTCTCTAACCTAAAAACATGACAAGTAGGAAACCACTTTCCTACTTGGTTAATTTTACAAATGACAGAACCGCCTGCCTAAAGGGGATCCAGTCTTTAAAATGGTTCAAATACCGATTGGATAAATGGTCGACTGATCGTCTAGCCTGGAAACAGACAACCAGTCGTCCAGGGGCATAGGCGACGTGACTAACTATCCGTACCTATCTGCAACTATCGGCCATGTAAAACAGTCGGTATAGTGTGTAATTGGATATCAGAATATTCAATTCTTAAACAAATTTGAAGCAAAACAAAAATATTCATTAAAAGGAAGCCGGTCATTAAAGACCGGCCAAATATTCAGAGCCCCGGCCCCCTGGCCGGGTAAATACAAACAAACGGCACGCAGGCCGTGGAAAGAAGACATAAAGCTTAAGAAGGGGGCAGAACTTCAATATTAGCAGCTGTCGCCTGGTCAGCACTCTTCTTGCTGAACTCGGCTTCAGCTGCATCCTTCTTTGATGCATTACCCCCAAGCGGCACAAGCGCCACTACCGGCTGCTCCTCCACCTCCAACGCTTCCTCCAACGCCTCGTCCTCAGCAGCCGCCAGGATCTCTTGATTATATCTATCAGAACACTGGCGGTACGTTTTTTCCCATGAGGAAAAGTCGGCATTGGGGAAGAGGCGGCCCCAGGTCATGCGCTGGATTTGAGTGGAGTCTTCCATCATCTACCGGACCAGCTCTTTCTTCTCTTGCTCGGCCTTTTCCGAGAGCTCCTGAGTAAGACTCTTCTCCTGGGTCACCAGGCGTTCCTTTACGTTCGCCAAGGATTTCTCCAAGGTTTCGTATGAGGACATCTTTTGGCAAAGAGGTCTCAGCTCGGCCTTGAGGTTGTTGATGGTCGCCTCCAGCTCGCTATTCCTCTTCTGGGCCGCCTCTAACTGAGCCCGGACAGCGGCGGTAGCCTGCGCTTGATAATAAAGAATATCAATGGTCAGAACCTCATTTTGGGCAATTTGAAACATTGCCTTATCACAGTCAGAGGCGGCCATAGCTTTCGCAGCCTTTACCTCTTTGTTCTTCCTATCAAGCGGCTTGCGAAGGCCGTTCACTTGGAGCAGGGCCAAAGTAAAAGGGAACAAGCGTCAGTTTTCAAACAAAAAACAGGCGTCCTGGATTTCAAATACTCAAAAATATGTTAGGTATACCTCAGCAAGGACTCCTGCAATCCCGTCTAGGTCAAGGGTGCCGACACCCCTGACCGCCTCCCTTTCAGCTGGAGGAACGGCCTTGATCATAGACTTGGCCACCTCGACCAAGTCAGGCTCCTGAGGGCCGGCTGCATCAAGAGGAAACAAACAAGTTAGCCCTAGTAAAGAGGAGCAAGTCTAAATTCACAAAGACAACTTCATACTTCTAGGCGGCCTAGCTGGAGTTTTAGAAGGAGCGGCCGACTGCTTCTCAGCCGCCGCCTGTTTCCTGGCAGAACCAGGAGAGCTCGCAACAGTCGTCCTCCGGGCCTTGGAGTCCGGCTGTTGTGAAGAAGAAGCTCTTGGAGTGCCCGTCTAAAAAAGAAGAAAAGAGTCAGTATATGTATAAAACACAACTCCAGAAAGAGTGAAAGTTTTGAAGCCGACCAAGGGTGCCCCCTTGGGGGAGTCGGTTGAAGACTGTTGCATGATGGAGGCCCGCAACATGGCCGCCGCAGTCTTGGAGGCGGTAATTTTGCTCATGGCGTCCGCTGCAAAAACAAATAGCAAAGTTAATAAAAAGTCAAAATAATAATGCATGGAAAAACAGTATTTGATAGGCCGGCTACCTCTTGAGCACCGACTGGTGAGGCCACAGGCGGCCAAAAAGTACTCGTCATAGAGCCATTTTAAGCTCGGGACGCAGTGCAGGGGTACTTGCTCTCGTACCCCTGAAGTAGAGTTCACCCTAGACTCTACTCTGAAGAGTCCTTTGTCTAGGATCTCTTTTTTAGCCCTGGGGGGAACAGGCGGCATGCTGCGGCCGCCTGCAAGAAGAGGCGGATTCCTATTCCACCTGTTGAAGCGCTTGTTCAGCTCTGTGTCTGAACTCTCAATAATGAGGAAGGTGTTCCGCCAATCCTTCCACTTGTTTGCTTTGCCTCTCGTCATGAGGTAGCCCCTGTGGCTAGTCAATTGATACCAGCCGGTACCGCCTGACTTAGGGGTCCGGCTAAGATAGTTCATGTGGGCGAAAGCCTCGAAGTTTGGCTCCACCCCGTGCAGTTCGCACCCGGCCACATAGCCGAGTACGTTGACCCAGGAGTTTGGGGCTAACTGCCATAACCCCAACTCATACCCATCCAATATCCGCTGAACAGCCGAATGTAGTGGGAAGCGCAGCCCAGCCTTGATGGCCGCCTCGTAGCAGCCAAAGCAGGCGCCATTATAGCTAGTACCAGCCGGCCAGACGACTGTGTCTTCTGGATCCGGAACGAACACTAAAAATCCGGGGCCCGTTGTGTGGTTTGCGATAAAGCTCCCCACTTTCTCTTGCATGGTCGTGATCCGGCCCCGGGGTACCGTGCAGTAGTAGGGGGTATTTTGCTCTCGGTGAGAGGCGGATGGCTCCGCCCAATTGTCCCCCTTCTCAACTGCATGAGAAAGTCTCGCCTCTTGTAGGCGACTGTTTTTCTCTTCTGTGTCCAGAGAAGCATGGCCAGAAGAGCTAGACTCGAATTCGTCCTCTGACGAGTCCGAAGAGGACGACTCCTCCCCTCTCCCAGAGGGGCCCGCCTCGTCTCCTTTAAAGGGAGCAGGAGAGAATGTAGAGTTGTCAACTGTAAAATGGGAAGGGGTCACTTTGACTCCTCCCTCAGAACTGCCGGCTTTTAAGCCGCTTTGTTTCACTTCCACATCTGGCGCCTGGTCAGATGTTTCACTAATCGGCACCCTATGGGAGGAGCCGTCTGAGTTTGAGATCCTGGCAGTCTTTTTTGTTCTGGTCATCATGCTCTGCATAGACATAGATACAGTCGGACTTTGTATAAAGGGCAAAGATGGGTCCAGAAAAGGGCAGGCGGCACTCCTAGTCCTAGATTCAGCCGTCCCCGGTGACCGGCTGATCACTAACCTAGGTCGTGTCGTGTGCTTCCGTGGTGCCATTTCAAAAAAGAATAAAGTAAAGAGAAAATTAAGAGTAAGAGAACCGACGGTTACCTGAACGAGTGACGATTGATGAAGTTCTGAAAATCCTTTGCAGTCGGCTTGTCAGAGCAGGCGGTAGGCAGAAAGGGTCCAAAATGTCAGAGCAAGTTCAGGGGTCCGAATGTTCTCTCACAAAGTTCTCAAGTGTGAAAATGACCGAAGTCAACACTCCTTTATATAGGCGAAGTGAGAAGGCGAAGAGTCACTTCCAGAATTCAAAATTTTGGCGGGAGAATCTCTCGGCCCCTCGCCGAGTGACACCTGTAGCAGGCCGTCGCCTATTACAGGGCAACACCTGTCACAGGTAACAGGTGACCAGTCACGTGCCACCTGTGAGGGGCAAATGATTAGGGGATTTTGCTCCCACCAATCGGAATGCGCCACGTGGGCCAATCAGGTCCTGCCAAGTGTCCCTCAGTTGGACCTCTCAGGGCTTGCCACGTGGCACACGCTTATTCGTCCGCCCTGGACCTATTATGTCATGACACGTGGCATACTTCATGCCCAATGGAGAAGTCGGCCACCTAGGCCCAATTTCCGAGGGAAGCCCAATCAGCCCAAGGTTAACCTAAACCTAGATTGGCACGTTTCCCGAGGTTATAAATACCTCCCTTAATCCTCATTAAGGGGGGATTACGCAGATTACACACATTAAACACTCTCACCTAGAGAGACCCAACCACTTTACTTTCCGCATTAATTACTCCTTAATCAAGTACTAACTTGACCGTCGGAGGCGGATCTCCCATCATCCGGAGAGTCCGTTTGTTTTGCAGGTACAGGCGTCCGATTCCAGTCTCGGAATTGTAACTCTCCCGCAGGACATCAGAAAACCCCGAAACATATATATATATATATATATATATATATATATATATATATATATATATATATATATATATATATATATATATATATATATATATACTAGGTTAGAACCCGCGCGATGCACGGTTTTTATAAAATCTATTTTTATAATTTGTACATTTAAAAATAATGGATAAATATAAATAAGAATTATGCACCTTGTACAAAAATATTTGTAATTTTATAGTTTTAGATTTTCATCAAAATTATGATATAATACCTGTTCAACGTCGCCTAATACATATTTCAATGTAGGAGTCCATTTATTAGTGTGCTATTTACATTTGTTTCATTTTTTAAAGATAAATCGATAGGTTGTAGTTGTAATGTAGAAGTTTCTAATATTCAAATTTCAAAATGTTACATATAGCTCCAAAAAAAATGACATTATCCTTGCATTTAGGCGGGAAAAAATTTATTATGTGAGTGACATGTGGACAGTGATGACGTCAGCAACGTTTTGTTTTGGTGATTATATATATATATATATATATATATATATATATATATACGTATATGTATTTATATACGTATATGTATATACGCAAAAAAGGTACTCGTTTATACAAAGATTTTTTTTTTCTTTTTTTTAATCAAAGTAGAGACTAGAACGCAATCTAGAATAGTCGCAATTATATTATAGTAAGAAAAATAAAATCTCATTTTCTTGATTGAATAAGTTATTGCCAAGTGAGTTTTAATTTACAAATTGATAATACGCGTAAATCAACTGAGAGAGACTACATCATTTACTAACTGGAACTCTGTAATTTAGAAAAAAAAATAAAAAATTTACTCCGATAATTTCTAAGGAAAAATTTGTATGGCTGTGAATTTGTGATTCATTAATTGTGAAACTTTGGCATGATCTCATGTACTATAAGAACATAAAGCGAGTAGAGATATTGAAATTTGATTTAATTCATGTATTACATGTTCATTCTTATTTTCATGAAAATTTCAAATCATAAATCTATAACTTTGGTCTCAATCATCCATGTGACCCTTTTACAAATATATGTTCATTCCAAGTATATATTTTGTATTAGACAATTTGTACCCATAAGACAATAAAGATTAAGCAATTGATAGAAAAAGGTCCGACCAAAAAAGTATATCAATTAGTATATTAATTGGGATGGAGATGATTGATTATGTAAGTAAACCTTTATGAATAAGACTTAAATTGGAGTACATGTAAGGAGTAAATGCATTAAGAAAAAGATTGGAGTTGCTAGCTAGCAGATGTATGTATGATAATATGGGGCTAATGGGAGTGTGAAAACACTTTGAGAAATAAAATTATGAACGTAGATTTTGACATAAAGTAGGAGTTGTAAATTTTAAGGATGCAATAAGAAGAAAAATTTGCTAGTAAGTTCATTTTAGCATACATGGATGCACGGTTAAGAAAGGTATGGTAGAGGTTTGAGAAAATTAGGAATTCGTAGAGAAATTAAGGAAAGCCTAATAAGAATTTATCGAATTAATTAAAGGGGGTTAAACCGACACAATGAAACGAGTTTGGAGCATCATGTAGATAAAATTAAGTGTATGAAGGATATATATGATCTATGTGGATGTCCATGTATAAGGAATTTAATTAAAGTCTTTTTATTTCAAAAAAAAAAAAAAAAAAATTTAAAGTCTTGTTCACAGACTATATATACCACTTCTATTTGACGGGTTTTTTTTAATTTTTTTTTTTTTTTTTTTTTTTTTTTTTTTTTTTTTTGTGCCTATTCGGTTTTGGTTCGTTGTTATTTTGATTGATTAAATTGCTTAACATAAAAAGATTATGTAATTCAAAAGGTCTATGATTAATTGATTACCTTTAATTCATTAGTGTTCATTAGTGTTGATTCTGTTGAAGGCATAAATGTAACCTTTTATTGTACGTTTGTGCTTCACCTAGGAAAACTTTGCCCAATAGTAACAATTAGAAGTAAGTGAAGTATGCCGTAGTCAGTTTAATTGGGTTCGCAAAATTTCTTACTTTCAATTTTTTTGTTTAATTTTTTCTTTACTTTTAATGTAAGGGCCCTTTTATATAGAGAGAGTTTAGGAATTGCTTGTTTTAGTAATCAAGTAATTAACTATATATACCTTTTACAAGATTATTCATGAAAAAATAAGTTGACGCATTGTATAAAAATGTATTAATATATTTGTTAATTTTTCTAATTTTTATAAGTTGTGTACTAGTCTATTTCAAGAAAATTTCTTGTATGCTTGAAATTATGGACCCTAGTTTAAAGACACGCATTGTCTACGGTTGACAAAGTTGACCCTTTAATGTACTCCCTCTGTCCCTTATTTTTTTTATCGCATTTGACTTTTTACGGTTTCTAAGACACGTCTTTAAATGTATATATCTCCATTTCTATTCGCGTAAAATTATAAAAATTTGATATTAATAAATTATACAATGAGACGATTCTAGCAAGACCCAGAATATATTATTACTTATAGGTTAATGAGAATTTATGGTCAAAGTTTTAAAAGTTTAACCCATATTTTGGCAATGGGATAAAAAATTAAGGGACGGAGGGAGTAATAAATTAATTAATGGTTAATATCTCTACTTTTAACGTACGTTTCATGTTTATAGATTATGCTTGGATATTATCATGTTGTGTTGTGAGGGAAGCTTAGTATGGCGCCCGGAAGATTGGTTGACATAGGAATTAAAAGTTACTTATATTTAATTTTCCTAATGAAATTCCTAGGGATTTCTTTAATTTGTTTGATTGGTAATGCGGGAATTTTGAATTCCCATAAAGTTTGATTGACGGAAGGGAGGCTTGGTAATTTACTTCCCATGTTTTGTGGGAAGTTTGTATTTTCATTTCCTTCATTTTTTCTTTTGTGTGTCAATACCTAGATAACTACCCAACTTATCAAATCTCATGAATTTCCACTTCCCCCCATTTAAAATTCTTCTATATGAGTAGTTGAGTAGAGCACAAAAGTAAACACTTCTCTTCAAATCTCATGAATTTTCACGACTTAAGGGCCTTTAACTTTAGTTTTTGCCCTATTATCATTGGACTACCCGACCCAATAACAAAGTCTAGTTCAGAGTGCTCATAAAATTGCCAAATGGTGTCATAGCTCAACTCTTTAATCTCTTTCTCTAATTTACTGTAGTTTGTGTTTGGACATGTAAAAAGAATGAATATATAAACACGAATAAGTTTAATCAATATACAGTAATAATTTCAATACATTCATGTATGTTTTAATCAAAATCAATCGGTTTGATCAAAGATAAGTAACCTCATAATCAATAGCACTATTAAATACTCCCTCCGTCGTATTTCTTAAAACTAATCAATAAGACTAGTAACCTCATGCAATCAATAACAACTAGTCTGCTAACTGGTGAAATGCACGAGTTGTTAATTAGTTCATAAAAAATTGCACTGAGAGATGAGTGAGGAAATACTAATAAATCATCATGGGCGTAAAGTGTAATCCAAAATATGATTAAAGAAATTAATTTTCTGGGACTTTAATTCCAAAAGGAGGCTTAAAAAGAAGGTGGAGGAACTAAAATTAAAGAGAGAGAAAAGGAAAATGTTGAATTGAAGTGGAGAGATGAAGATGAAGTGTGCATGGGGGATGAAGTATAAGTTTAATAAAAGAGTTAAAAAAGATCGTGTGATAAAAAAAGTAAAAATGTAAGAAGTTATGTGGCACGTTGGGTTGGGAAAGAAGATAGCGAAGTGTTATATGATGAGGACACTTGTCTTTCTCGATTTGTGTTTTTAAAACTAAGTATAGATCATATTTGGGTTTTTTTTTTGCTGGGATTTAAGAAAGTTACCAATTTCTTCAAACTAATTATTGGAAATACATATGTGCATATGGGGTTAGAGAGTGATAGAGAGAGATAAAACACTTGGAAATTATTGAAGAGGGGGAGAGAGAAAATGTTGAGAATTGATATCAAAATAAAGTCATCATTAGTAAGAGTAAAAAAAGGATGACAAATCATCAAAATGAGGGTAATATTGTCAATAAGTATAACCTTAAAATAAAAATTAAGCCTTTTTTTTTTTTTTTTTTTAAAAAAGGCTTTTAATATTGGGCACCCTAAAAAGAAATAATACATGTTTTTAATAAAAGGATGGAAGGAGAGTAAATTCAGTTCTAACCAATTTCAATTGGTGAAACTAAGTTACACTCATTAATATATATATATATATATATATATATATATATATATATATGTTGTTTATCTATATAAATACAGTTAGCAAGATTTCTTTATAAGTGAAAATGGTTCAATTTGCGAGGTAAATCAATAGCATGTGTTAAAAGATCAATGAAGTAAAGTTATTATCACCTTGCATGTCCAATCCTCAAGTGAAAATTCTATGTATGAACTTTTGGTAATGATTTAAATAGAGTACATATGAGTATAATTTTTCAAATTAATTACTCCTAATTATATTTATTAGTAGTAATTGGACAACTTTAATAAAACCATTTCTTTATTAAGTCTAAATCTTCAAGTGCAAAACCTATTTAATCAGTGCATGCACCACCAAATGTTCTCTTTAATTTCTTCTTGAATTATTGCTTTCCTTTCCGCCTCAACACTCCAAAATTATGCATCTACCTCAGAGTGATTAAACAAATATAAGCAATGGCTGCATTAATTTGATTAAAAAAATCGACTGGCCGGTTCAACCATACTCTAATTAGCAATTAACTCTTAAGTTGGGAATATATATATTTATAAGGGCTCCATATAAAGAGCCAACAGTAAAAGTTTAAGATAAGTCAAACAATAATTGCACCACCTGAGCTGAGCTAAGATTGTGAAATTTAAGGACGAAGTCAATAAACATAAAAATAATATATGAATTAAAATTAAATTCGAAACAAGTAACTTTAAAAAAAAGTGGTAAGAATAAAACCATTTATTTACATAGATAATCTTGTTTATAGTTCTAATTAAGCTTCTTAATTAAATGATATGGAGTACTCTTTACATAGAACTGTAGAAGGTGATGCGATTCTATATTTATAACAATTATACAATGATATAATAATAAAATGAAACTAATAAAAAACTTAGGTTTGTCTCTAATACTCTAATATTATACCACTTATTAGTTATTACATACGTTACGTCGTTACACATGAAGTTGATGATTTATGGAAACGAGCGAGTAGCAAAATTGAATAGAAACTACCACAATTAAATTTTTTATGAATTGAAATAATTGCATAAACCGTATTAGTACTTATAGTATCGGCTTATCGAATAGCAATCCTCCTCGCAACCAACCTTTGCATAGTCTTGAATTCTTGATTAGTATGTAGCTAAATGTAAGCCTAGCACCCATTACTTTCAATGTTATTTTATAATAATAACACAATACACATGATAGGATACGATACGCTGTCATGTTAGTTTTGCAGTCTACTTTCCCCTATTCTATAATAATTGCAACATGATGAGGACAATAATACAGGGTATTAATTACTATATAATGTAGTATTGTAATTAATCAAAACACTCCTTAAAAAAAACAAACTGTCGCATTTATCATAAAACAAGAATCAAACTCAACAATTCCATGCATCTATATTAAATTAAAAATGATGTAAGAATGAAGGTGATAACATGATTAACGAACATCTCGGCTTGTCAAAAAAATAAAGTAAACATTTTAATGCATGTGTGTATTATTAATGAAACAAGATAGATTTCCAACAAAGTAAAATGCAGTTGACGAATTGAGCAAGATAAAAATTGACGGTTGAAGGTTGAAGATGCCCATGCATTTAGAATACACTGTTAATTCATATTTCGTACATATGGTTGTTCTCTAATTAATTGAACAGTTTGACTCATATATTACATATATTTCATTGCATTTAAATTTATTTAAAGATTTCTGTAGTGAATTCAATAATATTGAATCAATTGGATGTTCACTTCACCTAAAAATGCCACAAGTCCCACATCACATTATTATTTTCTCTTCCATGAATGTTCCATTTAATAACAATCTGAGCCTCACTTTAACTACAAGTTGTGATTGAAAGCATATATTTTCTTACAGAGAAGAAATTAATCACTACTACTATATAAGTATATATTTTATACATAGTACTTGTTTTTGCAATACTAATGGTAATTTTCTTTCCCATCTGTTGTGGGAGGATTTGCCTCCTCTTGCGATAAAATAATACCACATGACGACACGATATAACTTACATTCCGTATTAGTTATATACAATTATAAACACTGTATGTAATGTACATTACTGTAAGAAAGTAATTTTTAACCTTTTATTCCATTACGATAACACATAAGATTATGTCCTTTAAGAATTCGATGATACCTTAATTTTGTTTTGAAGGGAAATCTATATTTTTTCACTTGTTGAAACTACAACTATAACACCATAATTGAACATATAGTACGAGCATGTTATTATTAAGAAAATTAAAATTTTGGACCACAATAGGAACCCACAATATTTTCAATATTTAAAAAAGTGGTTCCATTTTTCTCAAAAAAAAGGTGGTTCCATTAATTTGAGTACTCAGTTTACGGAAATCTATGGTATTGTTTGCTTCCTCTCCAGGGAACCTCTATCTTTGTATCAAAATTCATAAAGTCAACCCCTACTACTATACACTCCACTATACTGAATACTTAATTAATTTAATTAATACCAAACTCTTAATTTAATTAATTTCTTCTTGTGTATAAGCATGTTTGTTAAAGCAAAATACAAATTTAATTAATTAGCGATTTTTCATGTAAGTATTTATTATGTAATTAAAATATTATATATCTTATCTTATAGAATAATATTTATAATTTAATTAAGACTTGTGTATACGGATCAGTATCTACTTTGACAAGTTGTTGAAAATAAAGTACAAATATACTTATGACAATTTTCAGGAAGTTGCAAACATCCTCCTCAGTTCACCCTGGCCTCCTAATATGGAGGTTTTAATTAATTAATTAATAATCAATTATTTAATTAACATTAGCATTCATGATGCATTGATGCCACTATAGGAGTAGTTTGTATTTTGCCTTTACTCTTATTTCCTATTTTAAGAGGAAATGTTGGTAGAAGGCAACTCGAGATTACTATTTTTTAAAGTGATGAACAAGTATCCTATGTTTATTTATGTAACTGAGTCATAGTAATATTTGATTAGGGCCAAGGTGTATTCTCTTTAGTCTTTATAGTATCTGGCTTATCTGAAATGAGCTTATAAATATAATTGTACCTAATTAGTTTTGATTTCACATTCTTTTAGACATAATTGAAGTGATTAATTATTAGCCCTGGAATTTTTTTTATAATTTTTTGGATCGTGAAGAGAATCCACACGAGTACACGACTAAAGGTCTTAACTGACATGATTAAACATTCATGTAACATTCATGTAATGGTACTTAAATTTTATTTGAGACTAATTGTTAACTTGACAACCATGTTTAAGTTTTATTTTGTAGGAGATATAATGGTTAGATGAAAGATACATTTGCAACTAATGACATGTAAATGTAATGAAAAATAATGAACACATATTAGTGTATGTACAATAATCATTGTTTAGAATTTACTAAAATACAATTAAGTACATACCTTTTCATGTCATAACTTTTAATGCGTATATATGTTGTCTTTAGGTTCAATAAGTCTTGTATAAGGCGGTCATTCTTTAATTTTATTGAAAGACGGTCAATTAAAGGTTAATATTAACAATTTTAGGGTAACTATAACCCATTTAATTAAGGGTAATGATTTAAATCCTATTTTAATGTTTATAGTCTAATAGATACATGTTATAAAAAGCTAATACGATTAATTAATCTAATACATTATGATTTTTTTAAGGATAGAATTTATGTGATATTATGTTTAAATATACTTTGTACATGGACTATATATTGATTTTGAAAATTTGCTCATCTAAGGAACATTGGTACTCCTTCCGTCCCCTTTAGTTAGATTGCATATCGCATGCCTCATTTAGGGTGTGTTTTATTCACTTGATTTTCACTTATATGAACTTATCTTATCTTATCTGGAATTATATGAACTTACCTGAACTAATCTGAACTTATTATTAGACCTTATTGAAACTTATTTTAGTTGTAATTTGTACTTGGGTAACCCTTATTAGAACATATTTTTTTTCTAAAATGAATTTATCTGAACTTATATGAACTTATTAGATCTTAAATAAGCAAAAATAAGACGAACAAAACAGGCCCTTAAGACGCAATGGTTGATTCATGGGGGGACGTACATGATAGAGGTACAATTGTACCCACATTCCTCCAAAAAAAAGACTGTTGATAAAAAAGATTAGTTGTTATTTCTTTCAAATATTAGTGAAAAGTGCAGTGACAATGTTCAAAAGAACGGTTGTAATATGCAACTAGTTATTGGCCTGGGCGATGCCTTGAATCACTATAAATTTGTAAATTTGATCAAAATTAAATTTAGAAGGTTAGTGTTCAACAATATTTATAAGTGAATAAAATTATAATAATAAATTTAAGATTAATGAGTGCTAATTTTTATTCATTTTACTTTACATAATAAAATGATAACTTATGTAAATATTACTTTGTGTAATTGCTTGATTGGTATTGATTCTAAAAAATTAGCATCCAAAGAATCAACAATCATTAATGTGATTAATGTCTTACAAATTAAATTGTAGATCATTGTGCAATTACTTCGCAGTTACATTCTATGGGAAAACTAAATACGAAGGTTACACATATGAAGAAGGGTGATGATATGAGTAATGACACTTAAGGTGACACGTATCGCTTATGTGGCGCTAAATCTTAATTATTGAAGGAATGGTAACACATGACGATAGCATAGTCATCCCTTTTAGTTTTAATAATATTATTGATTATTATATAGATGGTCTCTTTGATCTATTTCTTTTTTTTTTAACTGGTTTTTTGCACTCATAAAATCATAAGAGAGCGTTTTTCTATAAAACAAGGCTCTTATGTGTTTTTTTCTTTTAAAAAAAATCTTTGTTCAGTCTTACCTTGGTACCTTTAAAACTTTCATATAATTACATTTTCTCCCCTCTTTAGTCTTCACTTTTATAATATCAAACTACATTAAAAATATAAAAAGTTTGCCAATGCATAAATTCAATTTTAAATATCGCTAATTATCAATATGTAAAAATTATAAAAAGTTGATATTTTAAAAATACACATTAAGATGGTTCTAACAAGATTTTACATGACTGTTTTTATTTATCTATAAATCACATATTATACAAAAGCTAGTTAAATTAGAGTTTATAAATAGTGTAAAATTCAATTTGAAAGTTTATAAGAAGTAGCACATATGAATTATCCCATGTATATTGTTTTTGCATTTTATGTAGTTGTCTAATGAATTTTAAATACGGAGTAATAAAATAAATAAATAGATGGTGGTTAGAAACTACAATTATGTTTCACACGATTCAAACAAATTGTGTATGTTCATCAATATACATACTTTAAAAAAATATATATGCAAAGCAATGTATAAAAGTAAGTGTAATTAATAATTATTCTCATTAACTTAATAAAAGTTCGGCGGACAATTTTATATAAACTAAACGTAAAATTATATCATTGCCAATATTCTTTTTGCCTAAATCATTGTCGGAGATGGTTACACACAGACTAAAATAAAAGCGAAATGAGATTTAGCAGGAAAAATAAGACTATAAATATTCAATGTAATTTTTTTGAATGAGCTTAATTTTGTACCCTATTACCAATTTTTTGGATTTGTCACTGTTAAAACGAAATGAATAGGATAAAAATAACAGATCAGATATAAGAGTAAAATGATCGATGGTCCATCATCCATTTATATTACAAGACAATATAATCTAAAATAAAAATAAGAGTGTTGTAACTAATTAATTACTCGTAGTCGGGGCCGTACTTCTCTGATCTCCGTAGATTTGTAGGCAATAAAATAAAATACTACCTTTGTTTTTTTAAGTTGACATGCTTTGGGTTTAACACTATTCACTGCACACTTCCTTCTGATCATATTTTTTGTTTTATACGTAATAAAAATATAATTATATGGGATTTTATTAAATTTGTCACGATATATATTTTCAAAATATTAATTTTTTATAATTTTTGCTTACTAATAATAAATATATTAATAGTTGAATTTGTGCATTAATAAATATGACTAAATAAACGTGTCAATTAAAAACAAGCGGAAGAAGTAGTGATTAACACAAACAAATCTTTTGAAGAAGAAGAGTATGCGTGTTTGAAAGCGGTCCTTTCAATCGAAATTGCGCAAAAGAAGACAACTTTTGCCTTTCATTTCATTTCATCACCTTTGACTATTTTTTTTTTTTGCTTACAGTGTAGGACCCCATACCCTTGTCAATACTACTCATAATGTACGGAGTACAAACTTACAGTAGTAACATACTTCATCATTTTCAGAATAATTGACATGCTTCTTTGAATGCATAGTTAAAGAAAAATTGTAGATAAAGACTTTAAAATGAGTTGTTTAATGTAAAATAAAGTTTAGGTTTTTTTTTTTAGAGAGCCACATAGGCGGGTGATAAGAATCAATACAAATCGGGACTAAAACTCTAACCACCTGAGCTATCCATCACTCTTATGTAATATAAAGTTTTATGGTACGGAGTATTACTTTATATTACTCCCTCCGTTCATTATTTTTTGCTCTAACTTCCTTTTTAAGTCGACCTTTTAATTTTGCCCCATTCTATTTTTTGACATATAGGTTCACACCTTTACCCTCAGGATCACCTCATTAATTCCTCTACTTTTCTCTCTCATCATTTTTTTCAACTAAAAATTAATAAAGTAACATTTCTTTTGGGACAAAAAATGAGGGACGGAGGGAGTAATGAGACTATGAGAGTGTTAAATTTTAGATGATACAAAATGGGTCAGGGCAATCCAAACAAAAAGAAGGAGAGTTCAGTTCACAAACAAGGCCCGATGAGGTCCCGTATTAAAATTAATTGGTTATAGCAGGAGTAAAGTCCCTTTCATTCCATTTTTTAAAAAAAAATAGTATTTAGTAAAACTAATTTTAATTCAGTAAAAATAATTTCATTACAGTAAAAATAAGAAATAAGTTCAATTTGGTTGTTCCATTTTGATGTTGTCATTGATGTAAAGTTGTAAACACACGAGCATTTTTTTTTTTAAAGGTATTTAATATTTATAGCTCAAATGTCCGTCATGGCTAGATGAAGCTAAGGTTATAAAGGGTAAAAAGCTGGCTTAGAGAGATGTTAGACTTACAGTAATTTCTTGGAAAATGACTGCTCGCAAATAGTCAAAACTCAATTTGTCCCAATAAAGCTAGGGCTCCTTGTTAATTTATTATTAATAAAATGCTAGGGCAACAAAAAAAAAAAAAAAAAAAAAAGTCAATTTTATCTTTACAAATTAAGAAAAAATAATTAATTTAATTAATTATAAGATTCGAAATTTGTAATATACATGGTTAAGGGATACTGATGAGGATTGATGACTTTAATGAGGTTGGGTTTGTTGAGAGATCACTAAAAAGAATCATTGCTCAAGTATTTTTGTGATAACGTTGAAACTTTGTCTCTCTTTGTTGTGGACATATGAGTTATTCCACATTGGTGCGTGAAAGATCAAAGGAAAGAAGATGTCTTCTTATAAGTTAGGGGAGTTAATTTTTAATATCACAAATCTATATTTTATATAAAAAAAGAAAATACATTTCAAAGCAAGTCCATATGTCATGTGACACTCTTTTGACCACATTCGTTTATTATCATTTCATATCATCATACATTAAAAATTAAGAAATATGACTTCTATAAGAATAGATCGAACTCTTGACCTCATCATGTTAAACATTATTCAAAGGTTAATCATTGAACTATGCCTTACTATGTGTCTTTTACTGCAAAGAAAATAAGTAAATGACACATAATAAGTCAATCGACAGAATTAGTAGAATTGAATAATGAATTTATACGCAATTATTTTTACACATGTAATAATCCAAGGTGTCACCCGGACCCAACAACCAGTTGATTTAAGTGAGTACAAAACCTCCTTTTGACCCTCACAACATCCTTCTACATGCTACTACTTTGATAACTATCCAATCAACAACTTGAGTGCACAGTTATCGTTATTTTTGCCGAATAGAGCCATAATTTCTTATTGTGAGGGAGGCAGAAGTGTTAAATTCCCTCGATCTTTTACAATTTATCCTCTAATATATTAGAAAAAAAAATTCTATATAAAAATCCCTTTTGTAGTTATTTTTTATTTTTACGTACGCCTTTAATTTGTACATATAAATAATATAATAATCTTGTTCATTAGTTGTGCTTCCGCTATCCGCTAATCCTATCACAAATCTTTGACTTTGTAGCTAGTATGAATGCAAACTAATAGCATATGGTGCTAATTAATACATGGAAAAGTTATGAAATGGTAACCATTGGCTTTGGCCTAGTGAGGGCCCTTTAAGAATGTAGTTAGTATATGTCTCCTTCTAATTGATTATGACCTAAAGTCATAACAACTACATTCACAAAACATATAAAACAAAACTTTCAAATTCAATAAATATTAGCTTCATCCTTTATTTTTTCCTCTTATTATTGGCATTAAATTCTCATGATCTTTGAGACTTGTTTTGTGTGATGTTTTTCAGCTCCTTCAAAACTTTGCGCAATACATTATTTATGATTCTTCATATGATGTGCCTATCAAAAAACTATAACTCGTCATTAAAAGAAATAAAAAAAAAAAAAAAAAAAAAAACAATAATCAAACAATGTATAGGTTAGCCTATTAATAGGGAAACACAATTATAAAAATAATGTTACTTATATTAAATACAATAAATGGCAGTCTTGTCAATATTACTTGCATAATTGTTGAGAAAATACTTGCTATAGAAAGTTTTTATTACTATTCATATTATGTTGCCATGAAGTTATTATAAAGCAATCTTCATATAAACTACAGAGTACCATTTTAATAATCATATTCAAGAAAAATTTCTTAAAAATAATGGAATGAAATTTGGGAGAATAAAAGAATAAGTCCATGTTCACTTCACCTTATTTTTGTTGAACTGAAATTATTTTAGTGATTTTTTATTATATTTTTTCTTTAAGATGACTAATTTTCACTAAAATGAACTTGTTTTTACTAATTTGAAATTATATTTACTAAATATTAATTTTTAAAGGTGAAGTGAACAGAGCCTAATGTTGTATTTGTAATATAGTTTAAATTTGAAATAGATTTGTGAAGTTTATTATCTTGGGACTTTGGATGACTACTTTATATAGACCACCCCTCAGGGCATTAGATAAATAAAAGAACTAAAAGTGGAAATATCAAAGCAAAATCAACATTAATTACATCGTACTGATCTATACGTGATTTTGGCATGCATTATATTCCTAACTTAATACTATTTTAACTAATATATATTAATTAGTTATCTAACGTCTTGGGGCATTCATTAGCAAAATCCAATATATACTTTGTGACTTAAAATGACCAAAAATTGACACATTTTTATTTTTTTGACACAAAAAAAAATAAAAAATTGACACATTAATAAGCCTCTAATCACTACATTATTAATTAATTTAATGCCAAAAAAATGATTATAATGATTATAAACTTTTAAGGATAAGCTATATAGACTTATTGCAGTACGATGATGATTAATTAAGAGTCAAAAATTACGTTGACTTAGAGTTCATAGTTCGTTGTCATCGCTAATAAATTTCAGCTTGGCACTCTATATTATATGAGTCGTGGTACCACCTTAGCTTAGCTAGTTGAATTATTGCAATTACTTACTCCATTTCCATGCCATTGCTTCACGTGTACACGAGAACCGTGGGATACTTGTCTTGTACCGTGACATTTACATATATATCCAATTTATTATTCTTGAAAATTTCACTAAGAAGCAAGAGCAAGTTTAAATAGGTCAAAATTATGTATCATATATTAATATCCATATAATTGATTAATATATATATATATATATATATATATATATATATATATATATATATATATATATATATATATATATATATATACTTCCTCGATTTTTTTAATACTTCCAAGATTTCTCTAAAATGGAAATAACACAATACTTGCAATACATTGTAATTGAAAGTTTTTTTTTTTTTTTTTTTTTTTTTGAAAGATGAACTATAAAATTTATTTAAAGCTCATGACCTACTAAATTATGCTCTTAATAGATTATGTGAGATCCACTTTTTCTTAAATATTGTGAAAAAGTGTGTGTTGTAGGTATTAAAAACAGAGGAAGTACATATATGATCAAGTCAACCATGCACTGTATTACCAGCATGTAACTATCTTTGTTAATATGTAGCCGATGTACGCGTTAAATAATACACAACATATACATATACTCTGAGTAAATATATACACGTATATTGATTTCAAATATGTGCAATAGGAGGATTTTCTATATTTTTGGGCGTTTAGGTTGAAAATAGTTTAATTTCTTCGGAAATTAGATGATTTTCCTTTAATTTTCTTTAGTTTTGCAATTTAGGTTTCAATAAATCTACACAAGTAGTGATGTTCGTCCGTCTCCCTATGGTGGAGTCGTTAGTTTTTGTTAATTAGTTTAGTTGTATGTTTTTGTTTAGAGATTTTTGTGTGTTAGGGTTTACTCCCTTCGTCCCAGTTTATAGTTTTTGTTTGTGTTTTTTCACGGCATTCAAGAAATGAGAGAAGAAAGTGGATGAAATACATTAAAAAAAGTGAAAAGTACAATTATAGACAAAAATTAGAGAGAGAAAGTGGAAAAAAGTATAAGGCAAGTGGAAAATTCAAGGGTAATTTAGGAAGTTCAATGAATAAAGTTAAAAAAATGAGGGTATAATGGTCTTTATATATTATCCAAAAAATAGAAACAAGAATAACATTTTGGGTCTCCAACAAAGGAAAACATGAACTATAATGTGGGACGGAGGGAGTATAAAAAAGTTAATCATGTTTTACCCTATTATCAGTTCAGTGGTAAAGATTTGATTGGGATCGCAAAGGTTGTCAAATTTCAAATACATTCAAGTGAATCAGATGAAAATCATTCTTACGGCTACAACAAATCGTTAGACTATCTCTTCGAAAAGGTTGTATATTCCAGCGATATGTGCGAGAGATGTACTACAGTGCAAGATCTATTCAACGATCGTAGCTTTGATGAAGGAAACCCTTATTTGATTCAATTTTATGCATTTGTTAATTTAAATTTCATTTGTAAATGTCGTCACTACAACAAATCATCACTTATGCCACGAATTATGCAACGGGATTTCCAAATTCGTGGCATAATTTCATCTAGCCACGGGAAAAATGAACTATGGTACAAAACCTAAATAAGAAGAATAATTTATGCCACGGGTATTTATTTTCCCATGGCAAACATTATACTTGTGTTATTAGTGTATTAGCCTTTTGAAAGTCGTTAGTTGGGTAATGAGGTGTCTAATTGTCAAATCTAAGTTTAGTTTTTTTTTTATTGGTACTGTAATTATTTTGACAGGAGAAAGTGGGGTAGTTTATGCTGTCAAATTGTACCCTGCTGGTGCAACAACTAACTCAGGATGGTGTCACTGATTTTTTTGGAAAGTAGTTGCCTGTGCTCCAAGACATGGCTAAGTAAAATATGCCTCTCTTGGTAAGTTATTCCTTGTTAGTTAATGTAACTAATTTTCTAACTTTCTTTCATTGCTGAAATCGATCTGTTTATTAATCTTGCTCATGGAATGTCTATGTTGGTTGGTCATAAGGATCATTTCTTTGTGCCTGCTAGTGCTAAGATTTCCTCTGAAACTGATCTACGTGCTTCTGGTTCTGGTTATGTTGTTTGTCCTTCATAATCTTGAATCATGTTTGGTTTATATGGATGTCTTATGGGTGTATTTCTTGTAGTACGACTGATTAATATGTATAATATGTTTGAAAGTTATAAACTTAAGTTGGTTAAGAACTCTATTAGTACCTCAGTCCAATATTTATGTGATGGTTATGTGCACAATGCTTCTGGTGTTAAATTTTCATAGTGTAATAGCATTAGCAAGTATTTGAATGCAACTTTTGTAAACAAGTTTATAGCCAGTTAGGCCTCTAATATATCTCTTTGTTGTGTGTTAAAAAAATAAGGGACTGTAGGTTTGTAGTGACTCCATAACACCTTGTTCTGAATAGGAACTCTCTCTTCCAATGACGCTTGCTACCACATAACTACTGTCTTCCAGTGCTCAAAAGGGGAATCCATAGTATATGCTTTCAAGTTAGTAATTAAACAAAGTAAAAAAAAAAAAATCCTTTCTTTTAGGATGAAAAAAGCCATGACATTTGATCTGTTGTGTCTCTGACATGAATTTCTTATTGTACCTTTTGGTTGTACATGGAGGGCAGACACTTCTTGCAGTAGTAACCAGTGGGAGAAAAAAAAAATAATTTCTTGGGACTGGCAGTGCTTCTCATGAAAGGTGAAAGAAAGAATGTTCTTGTGGATGTTCTATGCTTTATCACTATATACTATAGGAATGCATTCATAATAGGAGTGAAAATGGCTCCAGGGTGGTCGGAGAAAGCAAGGTGTTAGATGCTCCACCGTGTGCCACTATTGCTGTAGTTAGGGCGCTGCTGCTTTTGCTTTGCTGATTGTTGCTGCTTTTATTGTAGTGTACTCTAATTAGTTTTTTGTTTTTTCAATTTTTTGGATGATAAGTGTAAATTTACAAGCTATTAATGAAAGTATCTAAGTTTAAACTTATATATGAACTATGTTTGTTGATCAATTTGGGTGAAAAAAGATGCAAAACAGGTGCCTTTAAGTCGTTTTGAACCGGTGCAAAATTGTTTTTTTCTACTAGTGTTATTAGTCACGGTAATATTTGTGGCAACAACGCTTATTAGCCACGGTAGAATTTTTGGCAAATAATTTGTTAGCCACGTTAATATTCGTGGCAAGTAAATTTGTTTGCCACGTGAGTACCCATGACATGAAAATTAAAATTTGCCATGACATACATTTTCCCGTGACAAAATTCCTAGCCACGGCCTCTTGTGCCATGGGAGTAAATTTCAAAATTCCCGTGGCTAAATTACATAGCCACAAGAATTTTAAACTTGTGCCACGATTTTACACGTGGCACAAAGGTCAATTTGTTGTAGTGCGTATGGCTTTTAATTTATGAATTGATTTGTTTCCAAAAAACAAATAAAATACTACCTCCGTTTTTATTTAGTTGACACCTTTCTTTTATCATGCCTGCCAACACACTATTTCAGCGATTAATGTATCTAATTCTTGACATTGTAAAATTGCAAAAAAGGGGATATTAATAAAATATACATTTAGACGATTCAAACAAAATTCCACTTGAATAGATTTTATCGTAGCTATAAGTAACAAAAACTAGTCAAAGTATAATTTGTGAATAGTGTAAAAATCAAATGGTGTCAACTAAAAAACGGAGGAAGTATGTGCAACAAAAACCACGCAAAATGCAAGTAAGTTTGAAAAAAAAAACACAAAAGATGTATTCAAACTCCTTACTTCCTCCGTTCCAATAATATTGCAATAAGGATGAAATTACATATCTCAAAACACACTTTATATGTTAAATATCTATAATTGTATAAGAGTAAAAATTATAAAAAAAATTGATATTGTGAAATTATTTTATGAGACGAATCTAATAAGATTCCATATGATTATATTTTGCTTAACATATAAATCATATTATATGGCCAAACAAGAGTGATGAATAGTGCAAAAGTCTAATTGTTACAATATTATTGGAACAGAGAAATTATTTGTCATATAATAACTCGGGTTTAGGCATCATCTCAGCCCAAAGACTAGTTAAAAAATGAAAATTACAAAAGGGTAAAACGTAGGATATTGGCCCCAGATTGGTGGGCTATTTCTGTACAATAACGCTTAATCTAAGCCCGCCTGTATTGGACTCTTCCAGGCCACCCTACGCAAAGTAATGCTATCTGATTCTAATCATTTATCCATGCCATGACAACTAAACAACTCCTTGGTAAGACTCCTTGATTATTGACATTATCACAGATTAAAATTGACAAATTGAAATTGAAACAATTAATATGGATATTCGTCTTGCTCGGAAGGCTTGAAGCTGTTGGAGTTGGGTGTTAATTGTTCTTCATTCTCCGTCGTACACAAATTACGGAGTATTGTTTTAGTTGTTTGTATCCATATCCTAACAAATAAGTCGTGATTTGTTCTCATTATCTGAAATAAAGATGACTTTCTAATTCTAGCTTGATTTTTGGTTGATTATGTATGACAAAATTAGCACTTCAACCAACTATCATGGGTATGATCACATTGTTCTAGTTGTATACCTATCCTCTTCCCTGTCATTATTCCAAATTGGTACTTGTTTATGATTTGTTCTATTCATCTGAAATAAGTACCTAGCAGATTGATATTCAAATCTAAATTTTTTAATCTAAATAAGTACCATGTCATCAGGTAGAGTGAGCTGGAAGTTCACAGGGACTTCCCAGCCATACGAAGTGCGTTCGAACTTCACTATAAAACAAACTTCGTACTTAACTCCTCGTGTGAGGTCTGCTGTGTTGAATGTTCCATACACTTCTAGCCAGGCAACATTCCTTAGTTGGGCTATGGTTATGTTGTCGTCGCCAAGTTCACTGCAAAATTAGAAATGCTTTCTAGTCAAGGGTTGCACTGCTGACATGGTGTACGTACTTATTAGTCTAATACAAGGAAATTATTATACTCCCGTATTGAATCTTTATGTATAATGATCACGCACTCACATTTGGCATAAAGAAGGTCAAAATTGTACGCGTATTACATTTACCTCTTTTTCTGTAAGTACCAATAATTTGGGTTATCAGACCAAGTTATCTTGAGACCATTGGCAAACACCATGAAGCAGTTGTTTCCATTGCTGTCCACCCAATATTTCTGACAATAAATCAACAAAATAAATCACAACAATAACCTCATGGCTCATTTTAATATTGTTTTTTGTTTACAGTTTTCATCTTTATATGTGAAAGTACAAACTAATCCTTGAAAATTTGAAATAAAAAGAAACGTTTTTTTTTTATTTTTTATTTTTTATAATGCAGTTTTTTCAAAATCAACTTGACGAAACAGTTATGACAAGGTACATTAGTACATAGATTACAGATTTAGAAAAATGAAAACAATATACTTCATCTGTTTCTTTATATTTACAATTCACGCTTGTCGATGCATGGTTTCAATCATTAATATCTTTAATTACCAATTTGTAAAAATCATAAACATTTAATATCAATATAGTATAAATCGAGACGAATCTAAGAAGATCCCACATGACTATATTTTTGCTTAAGTATAAATCATTAAAGCTAGTCAAAGTGACATACATGAATAGTGTAAAAATCAAACTGTTGAACTATAAAAAAAAACGGAGGAAGTATCTCGTAATAAATAAATCTAACAATAAATAATCTGAATAAGCCATGCTAGAGCTTTTGAGATGTTGGCATCTAACGTAACCTATCATGTGGTTCTCTCTACACAATAACGAAAAATGATTTATTTTTAAAAAAAAAAAAAGCGAAAACATAGGTCGTTACTAACCTTTTTTCTGCTATCCCAATACACTCCTAAACTCAATATCTCATTAATTTTTTGCTGCTGATCGGGAGCTGATTTGATAAAACTGTTATCTTTATTAATGGCACCCCATGTAGAGTCAGATGGACGGCTCTTATATCTAACAGGCGTATGATCGTGTTTGCTACGTTCTGCTTCACGATACGCGGGTTGACTTGACTGCTGTCTTGAGTTTCTCTCTAATTCAGTCATAACATTTCCCATTTTTACCTTGAATTTTTTTTTGTGTATGGTAGAATAATGAAGTATGATCTGTAATTCACTTGGCGTTTACGGTCTAGTTTATATGCGTATTTATATATTGGTAATAAGGTTCTTGTTTGTTTGTTTGTTTGTTTTTCGGCCATTTGAATTTATTGTGGTAGGAAAACAATGAGAAAAGAATATAAGAAAGATGGAGAAGATGATAAGAAGGTATCGATTCCAAAATCGTACGTTCCGTCTATGGAGATATGGTTGCCATTGAGATGATGAGCATCTTCTTTACTTTCTTTACTCACTAAAGTTATTCTAGATTTGTGTTATGAATTTGGATACGTGGTTGAACAAGTGCATGGATTAAACCAGTATCAATCCAATTCGCGGTCCTAGTAATTTGATGTAAAATCTGATACAATGCTATTGCTTACAAAGAGAAAGGAATTCAAACTTGTTTTTTTAAGAAAAGTATCTAAAAAAATCGACCTAATGAAATGACACAAATATTCGTTTTTCCTTAGCTTATAAATTACAAAAGTTTATTCCGCTAAGATGAAAGATTATCCAAGGTGCATTTGCGTAAATAACATTCATCCCACAAATCAAGGTGCATTTGTGTAAATAACATTCATGTAAGACCAATCTTGCCCATCCATATATCCAATTGACTTAAAATTTTATATTAACAAAAAACCATTTTCCAATTATTTCTCACACACACGCATACAAAAAAAAAAAAAAAAAAATCCTAACTGCTATTCACAATTGCAAAATCTCCATTGTTATTGAAGTTTCAACCTTCAAATTGAAGAAAGTAAATTCTATGTACTATAGTCTTAAGTTTAACTCTTGCCTGTTGTTTTATTAATAATCAACATAAGATCATAGTATCTAACATCTACAATTTTTCCACCAAAATTATTAAATGAATCATCATCTTCGTCATATATAAAAACAAAATCATAAACACAAAAATGGAAGAGTATTAAATAAGGTATAATAATCATTGATTCACTTATAGTTACACTTACACTAGTCTCTAATTCTAACTCTAATATCACTAGTAGAAAAAATGAAATAGGCACTGCAAAATGCGCACCGATTTTTTAAAACCGGTGCGAAAATTAATTGGCGGGATTGAGGGGAAGATTTTTCGCACCGTTTCTAATCAAACCGGTGCGAAAAATGAGTTATCGCACTGGTGCAAAAGCTATTGTTAAAAAAAAAAAAAAAACCCGGCCATTTTTATCTTCATTCTGACTCTTTCTGTCTTCTTTCTTTCTCTTTCTTCGATCTCTCCTCCTTTAAACAATGGAAACCCTAAATTCCTTCTCTCTCCTTCGATCTCCTTCTCTCTCCTCAAACTGAAAAAAAACCCTAAAGCTCCTTTGCTTTGCAATCAGCCGTTGTCACTCTTATTCCCCACAGAGAGCCTCTCATCTTCTTCTAGCTCACCATAGAAGCGTGCACTCTACATTCACCATTGACGTTTCCTCGCGTCCTTCTCCTTAGCCAGTTCGATTCTTCTACAATCGATTATTGAACACTATTGGTTATAATTGAAGCTGATGATGCTAGGTAAGATGTTTCTCTTTGTAATCATCGAAAATCAATTTAGAAGTTTTTTCAGTTTGAATGTTGTAAATGATGATTGTTTGAGTTGATTTAACTTTATTTTTTCAAATTTATGTAGTTTTTTCAGCGTCCTCCTCCTCTTGTTTTCTATTATTTAAAGTTTAGCTTGGTTTATTGAGGTGTTGGTGGAAAATGTAGTTGCTATTGTGCTTTTGAGCTTGAATTGAAGCTGAATTTTGCGTAAATAGGCAATATTTCATACAATATCAACCATTAGGGTTAGAATTTTTAGGTGAACTTGAATGATATTTTGGCAATTGGACGGATTAGAGTATAGAAAGGAGGAGGGTGTTGGCAGGAAAATGTAGGTTGGTTTTGAGCTTTTGAACTTGAATTGAAGCTGAATTTTGTAAAAATAGGTGATAATGTGTACAATTTAAACCTTTAGGATTAAATTATTTAGAAATTTTAGGTGTATTGGAGTGATATTTTGGCAACTGGAATAAGTAGACTTGAAAAAGGGGGTCTTTGAGGGGAATGTTGGCTGGTATTGACCTTTTGGATTTGAGTTGAAGCTAAAATTTGTGAAAATAGGCAATTATGCTTACAATATTAACCATTAGTGTTAGGAATTTAGAAATTAAGTGTAAACTGTGACGGTATATTGACAATTGGTTTAATTAGACTTTAGAAAGAAAGGAAGGGGGGTTGGCGGAAAATGTAGCCCCATTTGAACTCGAATTGAAGCTGAAATCTGTGAATAGGTGATAAAGCCTACAATATTATCCATCAGGGTAAGAATAATTATAAAATTTAGGTAAATTGGAATGATATTTTGGCAACATGATTATTGGAATTTAGAAAAGGGGGAAAACGTTTATGATTCAAGTCATAGACTTTTGTAATGTGTGGTTTCTATTTTTATTTGCTTGTTTGTGTATTTCTGAATGCATAATATGCTCATTGGGGTATGCCAGGTTGCATGGTAACATTGAATCCATGGCTGTCCTCTCAGTTGGTGGAAGTGACAGTTCAAAAAGGAGAGATTCAATCATATTAACATTCCGGGATGCAAAGATATCTGTCTTGGAGTTTGGTAACTCAACTCACAGTCTTCGTGCCAGGGAAGAATGATGAATTTACGTACTATGAAATGGAGATATTTTATATTTTGTTGCTTTCAAATAAATTATGTTTGGCTAGTTAGCTTCCATATCCGGGTTCTCGAACTGATTACTTACATATTAAAGTTCTTTTATTTGTTTGCTGTTTTACTTTTAATAGCTCTGTTTATCATATTCATTGATATCTCACCACTTCTTATGCTTAAACATATAGGTTTCATGTATCTTGTGATATGGATTCGCTCTTGAATGGGCATATAGAAAATAGAATTATAGGCTTATATATTGATCCTCAATACACTAGTAGAAAAAATGAATTAGGCAACGCACCTTTGGCACCCGTTCTTGAAAACCGGTGGCAAAGGAAATGGGCGGGTGAAGCTTAATGACTTTTGGCACCGGTTCCTCTTACAAACCGGTGCCAATTACAAAAAAAAAAAAAAAAAAAAAAAAAAAGAGCAGAAAAGGGATTTGGCACTGGTTAACCGATGCCCCTAATCTTATAAACCCATATTTAATAACCCCCTCTCTCTCTCTCTGATGAAATGCATGCTATCCTTCTCTCTCTCCTTATCTCTCATCTCGATCTGTTCTTCTCTCTCATCTCTGTTCTTCTTCTTTGTCGTTCTTCTCTTTCATCTCTTCTCTGATTCTCGTTCTTCTCTGATTCTCGTTCTTCTTCTTTGATCCCTCTCATCTCTGTTCTTCTCTCTCATCTTTCGTTCATCTCTGATCTCTCTGTGCTTCTCTGATCGATCTCTCGTTCTTTATCCTCTTCTCAACAAAAACCAAGTACAACAACCAAGCCACCGCCGTCAACCACAACAAACATCGCCGCCGCCTAAAATCAAAAATTTGAGGTTAGGGTTTCTCGGTTCTTTAGCTTTGCGTTTCGGTTTCTTGGTTCTGGGTAATTTCTGGGTTTTCGGGTTTCTGGGTTCTGGGTTTTTCACGGTTTTTGCTTGGTTTTTCTGTGTTCTTTGGGTTTCTGGGTTTTTTTGTTTTTTTTCTAGGTTTCCGGGTTTTGTGGGTTGAATCTTTGTGGGTGTATTTGTGTGAAATCGTTTCGTTTTTAATGGGGTTTATTTGATCGATTTGTGTTCGATTTTTTGAGTTTATTTGTTCGATTGATTTTCGATTTTTTTGGGGTTTATTTGTTTTATTTATTTTTTGTTTTTTTGGTTGAATTTATCTGGGTTGAATTTGTTCGATTGATTTTCAATTTTGTGGTGGTTTTTTTTGGGTTGAATTTGAGTGATTTATCTTGTTTTAGGTTGATTTTTTATGTTGTTAGTAGCATTGTTATCTGATTTTATTGTTTTAATTGATGCAGGTTGGAAGTTTCTGATTTTTTAATTTTCAGTTTAAAGTTCGTGCATGATTTTTCTGAGTTTGAAGTTCGAAGTTTCTGGGTTTAAAATTACAACTGTAGTGATTGTAAATATTTATATGTGATTGTATATTATGATTTTGGTGTTTTTTTTTTTAGGGAAGTTTGATTTTTGGTGTTTTGTTTCATTGTATGCTGAATATTTCAGTGGAGAAATTCCGATTTTTTTTTTTTGAAGGCATAATTGGCACCGGTTAACCGGTGCCAATTTTAGTTAAAATTAAAAAAAAAACAGCGCGGCACAAAGCTGTTGGATATTTAGAGTGTTGATGGTTGCGCGATCGCGATCATGAAGGAGCGCCCGCGCAAGTTAAGCGCGGCCGCGCAAAGAGTGCGCCTAAACCGCGTATCTCTCTGGAATTTGGAACATTGGAAGGGTATGTTTGGCGCGCCCGCGCGTCCGGTCGCGCCTAAACCGCGCCCCCTTTTGCCTTTCTGTGGAAATTTCGCATTTCTGATGAGGAGCGCCCGCTCCACTTGGTGGCGCACCCGCGCCTCCCTGTTTTACGGTTTTTTCTTGACGATTGAGTTTTTTATTAAAGGACTTAATTCGTGAAAGAAGAAAAGACAATATACATTCTTCTTCTCCCCAAGTAGTATTTCTCAACAATTTTTCTCACAAACTTCTTGCAAACTTTTGTGAGAAATCTCTTCCAATTAATCCAATTTTGTGAATTAGTTATCTTCAATTCGATTCTTAGTGCAAAGAACGATTGGCTGTCTTTTGTATCTCAAAGAGTATTTCCGGATTGAACCTAAGCACCATTGTGGGGGAAATTAAACTCTTTAGGAAAGTGTTCACACGCCTAAGACAGTGTATCAAGGATTGAGACTGAAGTGGTCATTGTATTTCTCATGTTCATGTTCGTTTTCAAAGGCTTTTGGAGTTGAGGCAAGTGTAATATCTTTCACATTAGTGTTTTCTTTGTAATTTAAGAATTACATTGTATATTTAGTGTTTGGATTGTAATACTTTGGTTAGTATTTGGATTGTTGTATAATTTGATATTAATTATACACTGTTTAGGTTTTGTTCCCACAAATTTAAGTAATTCTTATTGTCTTGAATTACTGAAAACCTCACAATATAAAGAGTTTATTTTAGAATTTTTCAAGTACGTCTAGTGTGAAGGAATTAACAACAAATTTTGTCAAACTCGAAAAGTTTGATGGTGATGAGTTTAGGAGATGGAAGAAGAAAATGTATTTTCTTCTTACATCTCTTAATGTTGCTTATGTGATAAGTACTCCAAGGCCGGATGAACATAGAATGAGACCTTGGAATCCGTTCGGGAGAGATCGAAATGGGACAGTGATGATTTCATTTGTCGTGGTCATATCTTGAATGGTATGGAGGATGACTTGTTAGATGTCTATCAAAACATTGAGTCGGCCAAGGAGCTTTGGGAGTCTTTGGAAAGCAAATACATGGCGGAAGATGCATCAAGTAAGAAATTCTTAGTTAGCAATTTTAATAATTTTAAATTTGTTGATGGTCGGTCCATAATGGACCAATTTCATGAATTGCAACGTATTTATGGTAGCTTGGAACAACATGGAATAGCCATGAATGAATTGTTTGTTGTTTCTAGCATTATTGACAAATTACCTCCTAGTTGGAAAAGTGTTAAGCATGACTTGAAACATAAGAAAGAGGACATGACATTGTTCGGTTTGGCCACCCATCTTCAAATTAAAGAAGGGATTCGTGCCATGGAAGGAGCTAAGGATGGAAATCCTAGCACATCTACCGTTAACATGGTAGATGAAGGGAGAGCTAGTGCATCTACTAGTGGAAAGAGGAAGAATAATAATTCTTCCAAAGGAAAGTCCAAAAGGTAAGCAAACAATAACAAGTTTGCTTGTTGGGAATGCGGTAAAGTTGGTCACCGCAAGAAGGACTACTTTTCTTTTAAGAAAAGGATGGAGAAAGCAAAGGAGGGCCGTGCTAATGAAAGCAAGGACCCACCCACCAAAGGTAATCCAATTCATGAGGTTGAATTTAATTCCGGTTTGGATTTAAATGCAACGGATCCTAACATTTTTATGGTGCAGGATGATGACTCATGGTGGATGGATTCGGGGGCTTCAAGGCATGTGTGCAAGAGTAAACACTGGTTCAAAACCTTTCAAAAGGTTGTTGATGGAGAAGACCTCTACATGGGGAACAACTCTACCATCAAGGTTCTTGGAAGAGGACAAGTTGAGCTTGTGTTTAGTTTGGGGACTGCAATAATTCTTAGGAATGTTTTGTATGCTCCGGAAATTAGTAGGAATCTTGTATCCGGGCCTACCCTGAATAGTCTTGGCTATAAGCTTGTATTTGAAGCTAATAGATGCATTATTACTACGGGTGTTACATTTGTTGGTCGTTGTTATTTGGATAATGGTTTGTTTAAACTTTCTTTGAAAGACAAGTATGTATTTGATGATGATATTTGTTTGAATGTTGATGTCAATGATAATCATGTTGATTTGAGTTTGTTTGACTTATGGAATTCTAGATTAGGACATGTGAATTACAATTAAATGCTTTTCATGTCCAAACAAGAATTGATACCTTCTTGTGATATTGCTCTTAATAAATATTCTACTTGCATGTTGAACAAGATCACTAGAACTCCTTTTAAGAGAGTTGAGAGAAGTTCTAATATTTTAGAACTAATCCATAGTGACTTGTGTGATTTTCATAGTACTCCTTCTTTGGGGAACAAAAGATACATGATTACATTTATAGATGATTATTCTAGGTTTTGTTATGTGTATATTTTGCATTCCAAAGATGAAGCTTTAATAAAGTTTGATGTTTATAAAAGGGAAGTAGAACTGCAAGTAAAGTCATTAATTAAGAGAATTAGAACTGATAAGGAAGGGGAATATTATGATCCAGCTTATTTCCAATCTTTGGGTATAATTCATGAGACTATGGCGGGTTACGCACCACAATCAAATGGTGTAGCTAAAAGTAAAAACAGAACTCTTGAAGAAATGGTTAATTCCATGTTATCTTACTCTAGTTTGAGTGAAGGGTTCTGGGGTGAAGCAATGTTGACAGCTTGTCACATTCTTAATTGGGTTCCCACTAAGGGAAAAGAATCTACTCCTTATGAACTTTGGTACAAAAGAAAACCAAACTTGAAGTATCTCAAGGTTTGGGGTTGTAGGGCAATCGTAAGAGTGCCCGGCAACAAGAAAAGAAAACTCGGGGAAAGGGGCTTGGATGGCATATTTATAGGTTATTTTGAGCATAGCAAAACCTATAGGTTCTACGTAATAGAACAAAATGACTATATATCGATTCATTCAGTTATTGAGTCAAGAGATGCAATTTTTGATGAAAATCGATTTTCATCTATGAGTAGACCGAAAGATCTACAGATTAGTGCCAATGATAGGGAGATAGTAGAGTTGAATGATCAACTTGAAACTCATGAAATTACATTCGATAATGAGAATGTTGAAACTCCTCAAGTGAGGAGAAGTACTAGGGAAAGGAAAATTAGGAATCCTCTAGATGACTTCATAATTTATTTAGTTGAAGGGTCTAGGGATGTCCTTAGTTCTACTACTCCATATTGTTTTAATGTGGATAGTGACCCAAAGACTTATAGCGAGGCAATATCTAGTCAAGATAGTGCATTTTGGAAGGAAGCTATAAATGATGAGATGGATTCCATCGTGGGAAATAATACTTGGGTCATAGAGGATTTACCTCCCGGTTGCAAACCTCTTGGTTGCAAGTGGATTTTCACTAGGAAAAGGAGACCAAATGGCTCCATAGTGAAATTTAAAGCCGAATTGGTTATCCAAGGCTTTAGGCAAAAGCATGGTGTTGATTATTTCGATACCTATGCACCGGTTGCAAGAATTACCTCCATAAGGTTATTGATTGCAATGGCTTCGGTATATAATCTAGTGATTCATCAAATGGATGTCAAAACGGCATTCCTTTATGGAGATCTAGAGGAAGAAGTGTATATGAAACAATCCGAAGGGTTTGTTTTGGAAGAACAAGAAGATAAGGTGTGCAAATTGGTTAAGTCATTGTATGGAATTAAACAAGCACCAAAACAGTGGTATCGAAAATTTGATGACACGATTATGTCCTTTGGATTCAAAGTGAATCAAGCTGATAAGTGTATTTATAGCAAATTTGATGACAAAGGTCATGGTGTCATCATTTGTCTATATGTTGGTGATATGCTTATCTTTGGTACAAGTCTACAACAAGTAGAATTGACCAAGGAATTCTTATCCTCATCTTTTCAGATGAAGGATTTGGGGGAGGCGGATGTCATTTTGGGCATCAAGATTGTTAGGGACAATGGAAGACTTATCTTAAGTCAATCTCATTATATTGAGAAGATGATCAAACGGTTTAATATGTTTGATAAGTGTCCCATAAACACCCCCATGGAACCTATGTTAAAATGGTTAAGAATTCGGGGAAAACGGTTTCCCAATTGGAATATTCAAGGATAATTGGATCCTTGATGTATGCCATAACAAGTACACGACCTGATATTGCATTGGCTGTGGGAAAACTTAGTAGATTTACTAGTAACCCGGGTGCATAGCATTGGTTTGCAGTTCGGAGGGTCTTAAGGTACCTTAAGGGTACGTTAGACTATGGTCTAACTTATAGTGGATTTGCTTCGGTTTTAGAAGGATTTTCGGATGCAAGTTGGATCACTTACAAAGAGGATGACTCTTCTGTAAGTGGTTGGGTATTCATGTTTGGGGGAGGTGCCATTTCATGGTCTCCCAAGAAACAAACTTGCATTGCCGATTCCACTATGGCAGCGGAGTTTATAGCTCTTGCTTCAGCTAGTAAAGAGGTTGAGTGGTTGAGAAATCTCATGATAGAGTTGCCTTTATTGCCAAAGCCAATGCCACCGGTGGCAATCCATTGTGATTCCAATTCGGCATTGATAAAGGCTTATAGTCAAGTGTACAATGGTAAGTCTCTGCATATTTCACTAAGGCATAGCCTAGTGAAAGAGCTTATCAATGATGGGGTCATAAGTCTTGACTATGTTCCAACAAAGTTAAATTTGGCGGATTGCTTTACAAAGGCTATGCCAAAGCATTCCATCATATTTGCCATGAATGGAATGGGTTTATGTCCAAAAACACGAATTTGTGAAACCCAATCTAACGCTTGAAGAAACATCAAGTCTTAGATTCAATGTGGTTGAATTGCATTTTTGTTGTTTGATAGCAATGTATGATGACCCATATTGCTATGTTACTTGTGATGTGCTAGGTAGCGTTTATTCAAAGTTCTCAAAGATTTAGAGTTGAGAAGCTCTAAATGAAGGTGTCTTATCACAGGGGCACTATTACGTATATGAGAACCTACCTATATGAGTTCGAAGTTTAGCCGCTTCAAGAAGTCTAGATGGACATATAGACTTTGATGAACTTATGAAAGATACGGACACATGGCTGTATAAAAGTGTCAAGTGATGATTAATTCGATTTTTCTTGTGTGTACTTCACCTTCGAATGGTTGGATATATCCGTGTGATTCAATCCATATGGAAATCATGGGATATGATCATCGTTAAGTGTGTTGTACTAGGTGTCAATTCAATCCGAAAGGACATTGACATTGATGCATGAGATGTGGTTTAATTGTTAGAAGTGGAGAATGTTTTAAGGAACACTCTAAATGGGGGAGGATTGTTGGATATTTAGAGTGTTGATGGTTGCGCGATCGCGACCATGAAGGAGCGCCCACGCAAGTTAAGCGCAGCCGCGCAGAGAGTGCGCCTAAACCGCGTACCTCTCTGGAATTTGGAACTTTGGAAGGGTAAGGTTGGTGCGCCCGCGCGTCCAAGTGGCAACCGCGCCCCCTTTTGCCTTCCTATGGAAATTTCGCATTTCTGATGAGGAGCGCCCGCTCCACTTGGTGGCGCGCCCGCACCTCCTAGTAGAGCACCTGCGCCTCCCCGTTTTGCGGTTTTTTCTTGACGATTGAGTTTTTTTATTAAAGGACTTAATTCGTGAAAGAAGAAAAGACAATATACATTCTTCTTCTCCCCAAGTAGTATTTCTCTATAATTTTTCTCACAAATTTCTTGCAAACTTTTGTGAGAAATCTCTTCCAATTAATCCAATTTTGTGAATTAGTCATCTTCAATTCGATTCTTATTGAAAGAACGATTGGCTGTCTTTTGTATCTCAAAGAGTATTTTCGGATTGAACCCAAGCACCATTGTGGGGGAAATTAAACTCTTTAGGAAAGTGTTCACACGCCTAAGACAGTGTATCAAGGATTGAGACTGAAGTGGTCATTGTATTTCTCATGTTCATGTTCGTTTTCAAAGGCTTTTGGAGTTGAGGCAAGTGTAATATCTTTCACATTAGTGTTTTCTTTGTAATTTCAGAATTAAATTGTATATTTGGTTTTTGGATTGTAATACTTTGGTTAGTATTTGGATTGTTGTATAATTTGATATTAATTATACACTGTTTAGGTTTTGTTTCCACAAATTTAAGTAATTCTTATTGTCTTGAATTACTGAAAACCTAATTAACAAAAGCTTGTAGTTAGCACCGGTAAACCGGTGCTAAAGCTCTTAATTGCCACCGGTTTTGAACCGGTGCCAAATCTTCAGAGATTTGGCATCCCTCAAATATCCAACGGTTCAAAACCGGTGCCAAAGAGGGGGTTTGAACCGGTGCCTATTTGCCTTTTTCGCCTAGTGATAGGAGTTCTTAGGTGCATCAAAACCCGAGCCTTACTGAACTTTGCTATCTGATAACCTCAAGGCTCAAAGAGTTTATGTCAATGAGATCTAGATAGCTGGCAACCTAGAAATATCTAGTTCGCTGTTTCTACTTGTCAATCTCATAACGTAAATCAGCTGAAAAGGTTCATTTGGTCTCCGAGCATTAAATTATCATAGTTGTTATCTAAAGGTGCTTGAAAAAAAGGCCTAGTAAATTTTCCAGAACTTTGATTTCCAAATATATATAAACTGGGGAAAATCTATGTAAAGTGTTTATTATATGAGATACCTCCCAGGCAAACCCTTTGATCTCCTCAAGGATTCTAAACAAAATCAATGTTCTTCAAGTTCCTATTCAGAAGGTTTCCCTGCAAAGATTGAGTTTTCAATAGACCTAATAAAATGTTGATATGTATCTGTAAATATATTTGAACGAGGGTGTTCCATTGCTCAAGATTCTTCCCAAATGTGAGGGTGCTTCCCTGCCTTTACTTCTTTCCATAAATCTGTTGTGCTCAAGGAATATTAACCCTATGGATATACCTGATCTAGACTAAGATTCAGGGAATTCTTTTATTAAAATTATTTCAGGGACTTGTTGTGCCTGTTGGTTTTAATATCTTACTGATGTAAATATTTTTGTTGTAAAGACAAGCTATTACCAATATTTTGATCGTCAATTTATATTGTCCTAGTACATCCCAACTATTATCTCAGAAAAAGCAACAAAAGAAAAAAAAATGTGTGGTTGCTCTGAGAAGACTTCCATTCTTCTTGATTTTATGTAATCCAATCATAAGTTAAAGCTACCATGGATAGTTGATTTTTGAGTGCCCTCACATTGCTTACAACTTTTAGATGGTTTTAGAGTATGCTCATTAGCAGCTAACAGAGCAGACAACAAAACAACAGCAGCAAAAGTCATAACAACAGCAAGCAGAAGCAACTAGAACAGCAGTAGCAGTGCAGAAGCAGGACAGCAATAGCAGTGCAGACAGAAGACACACAGCAGCCAGAACACCTTGCAACACATCACTGCATGCAACAGAACAGGCAGAAGCAGAGACAAGCTAGCAGCATGCAGCACAGAAACTAGCAGCCTGAACCAGCACACACCAGCCAGAGCCAAAGCAGCCAGAAACAGAAAGCAGTAACCAGCAATATTAATTGTAATATTACAGCCTTTTTTAATGAAAATATGTAACTTTATATATATGTTAGTGTTTCTATATCAATTTAAGTGAAAAAAATGCAAAAAAAAAATTTTTTTAGTTTTTTGGGGCATTTTTGGCACCGGTTTTGAAACATAACCGGTGCTAAAAGTTTTTTTTTTATTTTTTTGGGCCATTTTTCGCACCGGTTCACAGCAATAACTGGTGGGAAATCTTTTGGTTTTTGGCATCCCTCAAATAAGGATCGGTTCAAAACCGGTGCTAAAGGGGGGTTTTGAACCGATGCCCATTTGTATTTTTCGCCTAGTGTATTTTTTAAAAGAATTAAGAATTATATAATTAGATGGCTAGTACCTTACTTAGAAAGATGAATTCTGCGCAATGTATTCCTAAAGTTGAAACTATAAGTCCTACAAACTGCATTTACAAACAGAGTGATTACTGGGGAAGATTATCTCTAATTTTTTAGCTCAGTGTTAATTGATACAACTTGTTTTTTGGATTTAAAACTGGGAAATTCCCTATTTCTCATATTGAGAAACGAAATTTGTTTCTCATAGAGACATTTTCGTAAATAAATCAACAACTTTTTCATTAATGTGGGCTCCACAATTGAATAAAGTTGAATAAAGTTATTGGTTTATTTACAAAAATGTCATGTGAGAAACAAATTTTGTTTCTCACTATGAGAAAATGGGGCATCCCCTTTAAAACTAACATCTTTATAAATTTTATTTTATTATTACTAGAATTATGTAGTCAAATAAATGAATGGTCATGATTTAGAATTGCTTATCAATGGTCCATATTTAAAGATTACAATGACTACAAAATTATTGCAGTCATTGCAAAACTATCCTAAAAGATAAAAGGAGTATACGTCTACAAAATTGTGAGGTGAGGCATGTTGGTAGTGCGCTCACCTCCGAATCTCCGATTCCTTCCTAGGGTGTGGTCGATTACAAAAGAATGGTTCAGCAGTGAATTGGAGGGGTTCGGGGTTCGTTAGTCCTGCTGACAGCGCAGCTAAGCGATCTTTGGACATGTTGGTAGTCTCCTATGAATAAGAAATCATAATTAAGTTAGCGGCTGTAAGACAACAGCTTCCTTCCAAAACAGCTGGCTTCTCGTGATTTTGACTCCAAATCACAACATCCACATCAAAAGATTGTACATTGGAATGATTATATTTTTAATACTTGGTCTTATACTTGCGCAATATATGCGAAAATCATAAAGTTGCCTTTTGGAATTACTATTTCACTTTCAGAATTCGAGTATCTAACCATAGAACAACAAATATGTTGCACAAAATTATGTAATACCATATATACTGAATTACTGATGTTGCATAAAAATATAGGAGAACTACGCTAGCATTACGACAGTGTCACGTCCAAGCTATTTTAATAACAAGTGTAAATGTTACATCACATCGTCGTTTGGGTGTTACTAATGTGTTTATTGGTTGAGCATGTTCATAGGGGGCCTTGTGTCAAAGTTCTCCATGTAGCAACCTTCCTCTCTTGCCAACTGTGAGACTCAATCCAAGGGCGTCCTCTTTGGATTGTACGGTAGCTTCAGCCTTCCAACTGATGAGCTACCCTTTGTTGAGTTTATTCCTTCAAAGTTATCAATTTCCTTATGTTTAGTAGTGGCTAGTACTTTCAATTATGACTAGCTAAGAATAAGGAGTTAGTATTTTAGTGGGTCTTAAGTAGTTATGTTAAGATGATTAATTTAGACGGCATTTACTTTGATAATGTGATTATAGGAAGATATACATAATCATGATCACATTATCAAAGTAGTTATACCACAACTTTAGTTGGTTGTTTTACTCTCCTATAAATTATGTAGGGTACCTTAAGCTGAGGTGCAGAGATTAATAAGAGTATTTTACTGTTTCATTCTCTCTGTATTATTTACGTTTATTAATTCAACACCTTTGTGTCTCATATAATTCTCTGCTGGCCTCTATCCCTCTAAATAGATTGTTCCATTAGAGTATGGTTACGGTTTAAAGTTTTGGTTAGGTATGGTCCCTCGATCATGACCATCATTTATGTTATGATCTGAAGTGTACTAAAAGAGACAAAACATACATGACATCAAGAGACAATATTAGAGAGACGAAGAGAGTACCATGTTAGTCCTTCATCGTATCAGTAGTGAAACGATTACAAAACCACAAGTTCTACACCAGAAAGCTGTGATATCAACTACGCGTAATTAAAATTTGTGACTGTCAAAACCATTCAAAACTTGGCAGAATATATTGTTTCCTCCATACAAGGATTTCACTCACAACCACCATTTTATCTGATATATATATTCAGTCATTCACTTACATCATCCAACTATACTTTGCATGTATTTATTGATTTCTGACAAAAGAATTTTTCACCAACCAATTTCCTAATTAATTAAATCTTGTCACACTTTTTATCTGTCCAATTTCTTACTCCCAGTTGCACTCTTTTTTTTTTTTAAAAACTAATGTTACTGCCTAATTTCTCATAAGTATGCCACAAACCCACCCATTTCTAATCTTGTGCAGTTTGATCACATTATACAAAAGGGAGATTTTTCAAAAAAACAAAACCATAACTTGCTATGCACATTGAAAGTCGATCTTGGCGATAATCTACACGTACACACTGTTGCGTCTACTTTCTCCTTCCTCGCTCTCCCCTAGCATAGACCGAGACTTGGATGATCGTGAGGATCTTGCTGAGCCTGATTTCGGAGAGGAGTTTGATGATTTAGTCTTCTTCCGCCTTACTTTCTTGGAATTACTGTTTGAAGGAGGGAAGTTGCTCAACTTAGTAGTAGATGTTTGTCGTCCAAAACTTCTCTCAAAATCTGTAACATCTTACCAGAAAATAATAGGAATCAGTTTCTTCCAAGGTACCACATAACAATCAACCTAGTCAATATTAACATAAAATGATAAAATGAACTTGCATAGTTAATTAAGTAAAGCTTGATTTTTGTAATAGAGTTTCTTTCAAGAACAAAAGGTCGCGTTTTTCAGGTGTAACACAACTTAATTTTGTTGGATTTTCAATGAAGAATTCACCAAGCTCTTGTACATGTCCCTATTATTCGCGGTGAAATTAGACAAATTAGCCCTCATGAATCTCTAATTTAACTAAAAACATAATTCCTACAAAGTAAAAAAAAATTATTCCTTCGAAAAGCTAAATGATCTTTACAAATGCTATTTAAAAAAACGAAATTCTCTCCTATTACCTCATGTCGATCTGGAGGGGGACTGGACGAGGATTCTTATAAAAATAATTTCATTTCTTTAAAGATATTCGTCCTCCTAATTATTATTCAAATAACTAGATGATTCAATAACTATAGATGATCCTTATAAAAAATTAAAAATATACTATAATGTATTATCATACTTTTGAGTTCTGACTCAAGTATATATAGTTAAAAGTTAAAACACCCACAAATTATCCACTATGACGACTGAAGAATATTATAGTACAGATGTACAATAATAAATAACTCAATAATACATCATGTATGCCAAGGTTTATCATTTAGGTGAAACATGAGAGCTTAGCCAAAAAGTGATGTTTTATTTTTATTTCTCTCTTAAAAGCTAATCAAGCCAAAACATATAAAGTCAAAATTGGCCATGACATTGACAAAGAAAGTTGGTCCCCTAAATTTAATCTCGTGACATGTAAGCCAAAGCGGAATGTCTACGTTTAGAGGCAACGAATCTTAGAAAAACATCGTCTCTCATCAATATCACAAAATATTTGATATAAAGAAAGGCATGTGAAGTGGTAGATCACTACCTCATGAATTTCATGAACTTAGTTCATAAATAGATCATATAATATATGAAATATTTTAATTTTATATAGATATTTCAGATAAAAGATCGCACGTCCTAATAATTCAATGAACATCATTATTGTAGATGAGTTCTATTGCCCTATTGGGAGAAATTGCCATGTTAGCAATATTATAGGTGAAGTAGATAAGGACTCATTTTGCACTTGCCTTATTGATCCTAAACTCAAGCCACACTAGCGGGCAGCACAAGAAACAACCACTAAACATGGCTAGTCACAATCATGCATCAATACAAAATACAACAGAGCGAGAAATAATGAAATCGTAAAGGGTCTATTAGGCAAGATATGAGGACCTAAGCTACATGACCCTTTTGCAATAGACATAGAAAGACATTTCCCATACAACCCGTGATTGGAAGAGCAATCAACTAGCCTATACTCGATGAACCCTAAGATCATAGCCCTATATCCTCTTTTAAAATCACGTAACACCTTCAACCACAACTAAACAAAAACACCAAAGGGTCTAAAAGGCATGACTAGAGAAATACTACCTCCATTAATTATTATGTCTCACAAAGAATACCCCTTCGTTACACATAATAATTAACGGAGGTAGTATTAAAAATTTGTCAATAGGTCTATCTTTCAAAGATGTTTTTAAAGCAGGGATTTTAGCGGCCTTATCCTTCACCCACCTAGCGGTAGGCCGTAGGCGGCATTGTTGTCACAAAAAGAAATTCAATGCAATCTAAGCTATGGGTGGTTGGAGGATTACACAGAAATTAGTATACCTTGAGATGTCCACGTCTGCTCTCTTGAACCACCTGCACTACCACCCATTGATCTCACTGCCAAATCTGAGCCTCCTCCAAATTCACTCATCTACATTGTTCAATTATAATACATCAAACTTTAGCTTTAAATTCATATTCATATACAAGAATATTGAATTAAATTGTTCCAATTTAGTATTATAAATTAAAGTACACAAACTTAAAATTAAAAATAACACGTACCCAACTAGGAGTTGTACCCTCTGGACCGTCCCAGCCAATGTGAGCCACATGTTTAACATCTGTTGGAAGCCCGATTTCCATCTCACGTTCTTTGACCACTACAAAATTAAACAATTCATTACATAAATAATTTAGCTCAAATAAAAACTATCCAATATGAAGATAATAGAAAAACCCTCCCACCAAATTTAATTGTCACATTATTAGTTTAGATTACAGTATCAACGTGACAATTTGTTCCAGGCGGAGGGTGATTAGACGAGGGAGTATAATATTACCAAATATATTTGAGATGTATTTGAATGACCCTTTGCACATCCCTTTAATCTTGGTTGTCATTGCTGAAAGTCTTTGAAGATATGTCGAAGAACAAACAAACAAACCAAGAAAAGAGCTCCTTTTTTGCCTGAAAAAACAGAGCAAGATAATAATATGCTTTAGAAACAGAGCAAATTCTAATAATTTAAGCATATCAATTAAAAGGTAAATTAGTGTTATAGAAGTTTCCTAAAATATACTGCAATTAATTCATATAATTCCCTTCTGAAATGGGTTTGGTATCATTCTATTTTTATTCTGTACAAACACATTCAAGCAAGATCAAAAGTAGGCCTAAAAAAACAGAGCAACTAATAGTTTTTTTTCTTTTTTTTTGGGGTGTATAGAAAGTCATAGGGTAGTGATGAAAACGCGATTTCGTAGCTACCACTTTGGTTTTTTTTAATGGTGTATAGATTATTTATAGGGAAGTGATGTAGACGCGATTTGCAGATTATAGATAAAAACCTGGATTACCTTTTTGAAAAAGGCGGAAGGACTAGAAGTATACCACCAAGAAATTCCTCCTATAATTCTTTTCTTCTTTCTTTGTCTTTTCTTCTGATTCTGAAACTTTGATGCATCAGTGTGAAATAATGGAGCTGTTAAAAGATGACCCGACCCGAGACAGACAGAGGATTTGGGGTGTGTTTTTCAGGTGCTTTTCTCTAGGGGTTAAGGGAGAGAGGAAAAGGAGAGAGTTTGGTTGAAGAAAGATTAGAAAGGGAGGTGGAGAAGCATGATTCTCAAAATGGAAGTCAGTCAGGACATTGGGAAATTTGAAGGTGGAAATTAAGAAATCAGTCAAATTATAAAATATTCCAGCTGTTTAAAATATACCATTGGTATTTTTTGTTATTAATATTTTTTTGACATTGATGTTTTCCAATGGGAGCAATGTTTTTTGGGAGCACAAAATATTATACTTGTATTTACAATAATAAATAACTCAATAATACATCATGTATACCAACATTTTGTTTTATTGCTCCATGTTTTGGGTAATACATGAAAATATTTCAACTTTAATTAAATGGTTAGAAAAGCGTGAATTAATCCAATTGTCAATTTACCATACATGTTGTTTACTACTAGTAGAAGGCTGGAGGAATATCATATCATTTAATCACTGGTCTTCAATGTTACGCATTGTAAAGCGTTTATGTTATAACCCATTATAAACCCATTTGTGAATATTCCACATTAGAAAAAGATGAGAGATGGTTTCACTCTATAAAACAGAGGAGTTACTCCTACTATTAACAATTGTTTTTAGTATGTACTATATATTACTAGCTAATCACACTTCAAAATGCTTATGAATTGGTTGGTAAACCTCATTAATCTCCCTTACCAATAGACATTTACTTCCGGGACAATTAATGCTCAGGTGGACCATATTTTAAATGTTTTTTTGGCAGTTAATTAATTTAACATGTCACTCTCGTCACTTTAGATTCACATCTAGGATTTACTTCTACTACATTTATACGAAGTATTTATGATATTTCTTTTGGCAAGGTTATATTTATGATTGTTTAAACTACCTAGCACAGAGTGCTCTACTTAGCTTCAACCTCTGAGTAGTTTCACATTTTCACTTCTCTTAGCTTACCGGTTCAAGGTGTGTTTCTTGATTCTCACTTATATAAACTTTAAATAAATGTGCCGATTATACACTTTAAAGTGACAAGTCCTCTTGCCCAATTTGTCCAAACTAATTATACCTGAACATGAACAAATGAGCAAAATAAAATTTCTAAGTGCACATCGTGCACTTGTTTCTAGGCAAAACTAAATGAATAACATAAGTTGGTTTTAACTGTACTCATCTGATACTCCAAATTATTATAATCCGTACACAAATAACCGTTTTAAGGTAATTAAATCAAAATACATAGACATTTATAATTACGAAAGATTTACAGCGTAATTAAGAGGTAAAAAGAAAGGACATCAACTGCATGTATGCATGGAATGGGTCATTATGTGTCATCTTATACCACAATTCCAGCTTTGCTTACGATTTCAAATGCGCGTATCTTGAAGAATCCAAGCTACCAGCTTTCTATGATGCAACTTTTTTCTCTTTCTTTCTTTCTTCTTCTTTTTTTTTTTAATAATTTATTTTTTATAATTGGGTCAATCAGAAAAGAAAAGGCAACTAGTACGAAATTAGAGAAATTAAGCTAAAACAAAGGGAAATATGGGGTTATTAAACTACAGGTGTTAAATTAGCATAGAAATTATGCCAAAATCATAACTGTCATACAAAATATAGTTTAATGTTTCGTGGCATCAACATGGATATATATTAGGTCTTTCTCATATATCACAATGTGCTTGTAATTTTCGAATCTGATTCCCCTTTTAAGGTCATGTCAGAGATTTAGAATATTTCTACTGGGAAGTATTACGGAGTATTATGTCATGAGATGCTCTTGGTGCCTCCCCTTTGATTATCATAGATATTTAGTTTAAAGTTGTGCATAAGTTCTAACTTATAAGATAACATTATTAGCTATCTGATATTATTGATATTCTACACAAGTGACAAGCGAGTAGTTTATAGAAGTATATAGAAGTAGTTTGTTTGTAAGTTATTAGGAGTGTTCATGACTCATACGTACTCCATCTATTATCAAATAATTGTACCATTTTGACTATGAAGTAAATACTAACCAAATAATCATTATAATGCTGACGGAGTAATACCTAGGGATGAGCAAAATTTTCGAATACCCGGATTTGGAACCGGAACTGGTTAGGAACCGACATGTGTGGAACCGGAATTGTACCCGGTGGTTCTAATTCGGGGTAATAAATTAAGGACCCGATTACAACTTATTCCAATTTCAACTCTCAACTTTTTGGACCCGAAACCGGTTGGGTACCCGGTTACGTACCCAATATATGCTAAAATAAATAAATTTTAAATAATAAAAATATGTTGAATGTATCTAGTAAGTAAAATGAAAAGGTATTATTAATACCTAACATAAATACAAATAGCTTAATGCATAGTTGAATATAAGAATTAAACGCTAAAAATGAAAATAGACCAAAATAAGTATTATAATTTGTATTATATTTTAACAATAACATACATAAGTGGGTACTCAGAACCGGTTTCAATTCCAATTCCTAAATTTTAGGACCCGCTTGAACCAATTCCAATTCCGTATTTTAACAACCAATTCTGAGTCCGGTTTCTAAAATTTTGACCGGCCACATATACATACTTGCATATTTTTATGGTCAAAATTTGATAAATAGGTCTGGGCCACACCCGCTACAAGTATCCATTTTATCAGTCAAAGGATGCATGTTCTACCTCAAAACCACATGGCAATGAGGAGAGTAGCCCCTTAGCGTTCTAAAGTGGACACAATTTTCTCTTTTATTCAATGTGGGATACACATATCAAAACTCACTCTCACTTTTACACTCGCCTAATGTGTGACAATACTTTCAGTCACATGTGAGTTTAATTTGTTCATAGGCTCAACACTCCCCCTCACATGTGGATTTGTTCATAGGCTCAACATTCCCCCTCACGTGTGAGTTGTCCATAATATTGGCCCATATCTGGACTCTGATACCATGTTAAAGAACAAAATTAATTAAAGCTTAAACCGATAGTTAAAAACCATGATCTATTTATATATTCTTTCAAATTATACATTGACAGGTGTGTCAGTCAAATATAGAAAATGTTTTATATGATGTACAATGGACAAGCAAGTACGGAGTAGCAAATAATGCTTAGATAATCAACAAAAAATAGTGCATACATATTGTGCAAGTGAACGAAGAAAAATATAAAATGATGAATATTAAGTTAAGTGGTTATACACTATCGACCTCACCCAATGAAGCATATACTTCGTTCGGGATTTTTGATTAGACCATAAAAAAAAAAAAAAAAAAAATCATAGTTTAGGCTGGCATAATCTCAAGGGATGATGTTAGACTGTTAGTATGTCTGTGTTGTTCTGATATTGGGTATAAGAGATTTTTGATGGTAGGGTGCACGTTTTAGGGTGTTATAACTGTTATTAATCTTTGTTGCTTTCTGTGAAACAATTGTTGGCTGAAAAATATAAATCATAATATATTTTGTCAGCAGATTTGCGACATTAATTAGACAAATGAGCAATTATAGGCAATATTTATTAGTGTTTTTTTTTTCTAGCTAGCAGGTTAGTGGTTGAGATTTGAGTAACTATTTTATCATGATCAACTAGATCGTGTACTAGTGGTTCTAGTATATTTGAATGGATAAGATGTTGCTTACTCTATGATCTATATTATGACATGATTTTTAAGGTATGTACATGATTTAGGCCAAAGAGACAAGGACCATTTATGTTTGCGTCCCATCAGTTTTAATCCCTAAGCTACGTACGAGTATTTTTGATAATGAGGAACTAGAAATACCACTACTCTACTATCTTAACCTCACTTGATGAACCAATATATATGTATATATATCTTACTTGTTTAAATGACTATTGGGTACCTTTTATAATATCGTTACTATTTTATCAGATGTCACCGAAAAGATGAGTATCTTTCATGATAGGCTTTTAAAGTATTTTTTTCATGCAAGAATCATAATATATACTGTAGTCATTAACTCATTACATCATCCCCAAATGATTGGTTTATTTTACATTATTTGTGAACATTAGTTTTGATTTGATAAATTTGTGAAATTGTGGTCCACCCTATTGATTAATTCATAGCAAGTATACACCCTTAATACTATCTCTTGCTTACTTGGTAACTTCCAGCTAGTATTGATAACCATATTTCAAGTTCATTGAAAAATTCACGATAGTTTTCTACCAAATATTTCACCAATGTTAGTGTTATGACTTTATTCCTATCTTAGTACATGAGATTTCTTTGGACAGATCATATAAGTAGAAAATTTCAAACCCCAAACTGTGACATACCAATCATCATTTTTAATTATTTGTATTAATTCATCATTTAATTATATATATATTTTTATAATTAATTTTACAAATGGCAAGAAAGACTTGTGATAAACCATATATGTTTTTGACAATTGTCTTTGGCAGCCAATTCTTCTCATTAATTAGTCAGCCTTATTATTATTATCATCACATAATACCCAATGTAATGCCCATTGACTTCCATAAAGTATGATTAGATTCCTCCTTAATTATCTAATCATTTTACAAATTATTTTGCCACATAAACAGTCTACCACAATTCGGTAAGTTCCGATATGAGCATACCCGTATTGATTATTTTTATAAGCAATTTATGTTAGTTTCTCGGTTAACCTACTTTTATAGGGAATGTTACGTATTGCTTTTCAATATACTTTTCGTAATGTTATTTCATTATCTAGTAATTTCACTTTGAGTTGTATATTTGTCACGTACGCATAACTTTGCTCACTAATTTATTTAATAATCATTTAGGTGTAAATTTTTTTTTAAAAAAAAAAAAACAACAAAAAAAAAAAAACAAAAAAAATATTGAACAAGTATATTTAAACAAACACAAATTATTATATGTGACTGGCCACACCGTGTAATTAACCATTATGGGGGTTACTTTGTTAAGTGTTATAGGGGTTACTCACTCGGTCAAGGATTACTATGTGGATCAGGGGTTACTTGGTCGGTTAGAGATTACTCGGTCGGTCAGGGGTTACTTACTCGGTCAGAGGTAGTCGGTAAGGGGTTACTCGGTCAGGGGTTACCCGTTGGTTAGGGGTTACTTGGTTTATGTCAGCTGACCACACGGTGTGGCCGCGCCAGCCGCACACAAAAGTTGTTGTTGGACAAATACAATAGCTAGCATTTTACATGATATTTATTTGTTTCTATTATATTAGAAAAGAAATTATCAAAGTAAAAACTTTAGTGGTAAAGTCAAAGTGTTACTATTACAAAAAAGTAAATACCCTAACAAAGACAAATACAACAAAAATAATAGGATATCCTTTATACTTCCACAATCTTTATGCGAAGTAGCTTTTCAAAACCGATAAAATATATCCTAAGTTGTATATAATACTTTCTCTGTTCTAGTAATATAGCAACAATTGGATTTTTACACTATTCATCACGCTTGTTTGACCACATATTATAATTATGATTTATATGTAAAGTAAAATATAGTCATGTGGGGGTCTTGTTAGATTCGTCTCGTTAAATACTTTCACAATATCAACTTTTTATAATTTTTACTCTTATATAATTATAGATATTTAGCATATAAAATGTGCTTTGGGATGCGTAATTTCATCCTTGTTACAATATTTGTAAAACAGAGGAAGTATGCATTATAATAAAAGAGTATATATTAACAAGAATCATTAAATTTTGATATTCCTTTCTTGGCTCCCAATAGTTATTATGTGTACCATGGTGTACCTAGAAATAGGTGCACCACGCCTATAATATGAATATTTGTGCACCACGCCTATAATATGAATATTTAGTAAAAAAAAATATGAACACTTTATAAAAAATGAACATTTAGTAAAAAAATATGAACACTTCACAAAAAATGAACAAAAATATCCAATTTTATATGTTCATATTTTATAAAGAAATGTTCATTTTATATGCACTAAATGTTCAATTTATATTACAAAACTATTGAATTACAAAACTTTAGTGCATCTTATAATTTGCGCTTGGCTCCCTCAAGATAATCGAACTTGGTTGGATCAAATAAGTATTTAGGATGATGTTATCCTACCAACTACTAAGAGCCTAGTGCCCTGATAAATCATAGATTAAATCTAGCTATGAAGTTAATTGAACGTATGCTATACTTAATCACGTTGCCTAGCTAGTTTGACTAGATCAAGAAAAAGCTAGCAAGTGAGCTGTACTATATATTGTGAATTTGTGATTTCTTATTGACTTATTGTTTAGTATTGAAAATTTGGTTGCTTTGTTTCGTGAATTCGGAATTGCCTCATTCATGAATCTAAATACATGGTGTTTGTTAATTTATGATACTCCACTATGTCACATAAAACTTGCCAAGGGCGTAGAATTGGCACTGTTCGTGTTGGCATAGGTTGGCATAGTTATGGCCTTATATATGGGACCACCATGTCTAGGATTTGAATTGGCTAGGCATGGCTAATCTCGGTCCAGCCCGAGACCCTCAGGTCCTGTCGAGCTGTCGAGGTGGCCAAATGCCTAACCCAAGGACCAACATGTCTCACGTATTATAAAAGTCGGGCTCGTGAATTAGCATTTTACACAAGTTTTAAAGTTGATGAAAATTGGTCAAGTGGTCTCAGGTCACAATATGCTTATATGCTTTTTATTGTTTAAACTCGTATTATTGATTTTTCATATGAAACGTAGTACATGTTTTGTACAAAATAATACTTTATATTTACAAACTCATAAAAAGTTTGAATCGAAAATGTTAATCAAAGATTAAGCGATAATTCATAATAACACCAATCATGCATGATTTTGACAAGGATTCCTACAAGTTCCAATAATGTAAGAAATTTATATTCTACATAAGTAATACGAGTACTAATGCACATATCATTATTCATTGTTTAGGTTTTGTTTGGGTCCAAATTTGGTGCATGTTTTAAAATTTTCTATGATGTTTATAAGTAATTGATGTATATAAGTAATACGAGTAATTACATTCCTATCTTGCTGACATGGCTTAAGTTATGAAAGGGGCTTCAAGTGCAATAATGTGTTGGGTACATATTTTGTGCCCAAACATTCGAGTCTTGCTGTTAATTGTATTTGGTGAGGTTGTTTTTTCCTTCTGTTAGGGTCTTGAATGTGTTTTGCTCTTATAAATGACGTATTAGGGAGTGTTACGTTGTTATTAGCTACGAGTATTTGTAAATTGTAATTGTATGTTCCTTAAGATATATAGTGTGTTTTTGTTGTTTTTCTATCTATCATTCTTTCATCTGTCATAACACTTTCCTCCATGTCAAAAAAACTCATGTAAAATGAAATTGATTTATAGCTTATATACTAGAGATTATGATATACAAGGTATACATAACTTTCAATTATAAATATCTTATAGAATTGAACTACCCTAGAAAGATAAAGTACAATTGTGTATATCATACATAACAAACTTAAAATTTTGTAACTCATCATTACAAACTTAACAAGGTAACGATCCAAAAATGTTCATCCCTAAGAATTGATGTACAAAATCTAGTAGTTTGTGCCTTTTTGCTTTCCTTAAATTTGTCCCTAACTTCCCATCTTCCTCTATTAAACCAAATGAGGCAAAATAACATTGATAAACAAAGGAAAAACAAGGACAAATATAAGCACAATCCCAGCCACAATGGCAATGCAGTACCACTTCCTTGAGTTCTTTTGTTGCTCTCTTGCCTCCACAAGTTCATCAGTTCCACGCCTCACAAAGGAGCTTGCATGAGCAACGTGGCTTTCGATGTTATTAAGTTGTTGTCCTTGAGCCTCAACTAAAGCAGCCATGTCAAGAAAGACTTGGTGAAGTTCAATCAAATTCTTCTCAATCTCTTTCACAGCATCATGCCTTTCTTGGAGCTCCGATATTGTGTCTAGCATCTGCCCTCTTCCTTGATCTTGTATTGCCTTTTGGAGGAAGTTTTCACTCTCTCCACTCTCGATTAGGTTCTCAATCATAGTCTCATCTGCCTTCTCTCCGGTTATAGTAAAGTACCTAAGAGAAGATGAATACATTAATATTTTACTTTCTCTGTTTCCTTAAAATGAAGTAATTTTACTTTTTAATATTCATATACTAAATCTAACCACATGCTTTATGAATATAATTATTACAAGTTTGTGCATTTTATAAGATGATAGTTTAATTTTTAGTTTACTACTTGTACCTTCTCTCCATAGTTTCTTTGTACTCAGATTGCATTTTCCCTCTTAGGGCTTGGAAGTTGTCCATCATGTCCTTAAGCTTCTTCCCTAGGCCGCTTACCACCGATGTTCGGGTCCTATCAGCTGAGGACCCCGGTCCACAACCAGGCACGTTACGAGCTTGTGCATTAGATTTGTCTAGGGCTTCAAGTTTACCCTTGACGATCTTCACCTTTTTAAGTACTAAAGCCACATCCGAGTCCATCCGTGCACGAAGCTCCTTCATGGTCTTGGCATTGTGGACAACCCTACTTTCTTCGTTCGAGTCTTGGAGCCTCTTGTAAAGCTTCTCCACCTCCCTCATGTCTTCCTTTACCCTCTCCACATCGTCGAAGAACTTGTCAAGGTTCATACCTCTTGTACCGGATTCCACATCGTATTTGAAACCTTGTTGATCAAATTCCGAGTGCTTCTTAAAAGAGTTTGAAAATAGGTCATTCATTTTCGCTTATATATCCTAGTTAGTACTGATATGTTATCTTAGCCAACACTAATATGTTACAATTCTTTTGTTAGAATTCAAACAATATATATTTTCTTCTTCCTAATGATCGAATACGGTGAAGACGAACCTTAATTGAAAATTTAGGTACAATTAGCCTCTTCATCATATGAAGAGAAAAAAAAAAACTGTGTAAAGAAAAATTAATCACCAAAGTTAAAAAAATGGAGAAAGTTTGTTAAAATGTTTGCTTCTTTTTGGGGTATTGGGGAAAGAAGAAGGTAAAAACTATTAACGGTTGTAGTTCATAGGTGTTTAGGGCCATACAAAATTCATCCCATCGGAAAAAAAGGATGGTTTAAAATGATACATTCCTTAATTAGGCTATCATGGAGTATATAAAATCTTCCATGCCTATCATGGCAACGATTCTTTCAACTCCATTGTCCATAGTTATTCTAGATTTCTAGCTAGCTAGCCTTAATGTTAAAGGTCTTATTGTCCGATTTCATTTTTCACGGTTTTTATATACTTAATGTTAAAACTCGTCTTAAATCATTAATTATTCTTTCATGTATGCGAAATAAAGATTTTATATACTCCATATTTATATTTGATGATCTAAAAATTGTAAAGTTTGACCTAAGAGGTGGTGTCATCAGGCCAACTTTTTCAACAAAGGGAGTATTACTAACCCAAGATGGCCTGGGTCTTTCGAAATCAATGACTTAGCTTGATCATATGACCAACTTGTTTGTTACTAATACAACTTACTTGCAAATAAAAACTAAATTACCAAATGAAGAACATTAATTCTGAATTTCTGATCCATACATACATATTGTTTGCAATTACAACCAAGATTTATTCCTGGAAAAAGCCATGAGCAAATCAACAGTAATTAAGACGGAATATATCATTTTGCACAAAGTAGCTCCCTTGCGTTGTTGGAATCAAATGAAACATCTGCATCAAAATACATCAATCAACACACAAATTACAATGATAATAATACTTAACTGCAATTAAACTAGTGCATGCAACCGATTAGGCTAGTGTGGTGTAACAATTACACTTAATATCAATCTTTTCTTTCTTTATTTTCCATATACCCCTGCCCCTACTTTACAGGGGTTGTAAGAGAGTATGTGGTGCAACAGTTGTATTATATAATCTATCTTTTCATAATAATCCCTATATAACCAAAACCAATATAAAGAAGGACATATTTAGCGAAAATAGTTTATCTAAAATTTTTTTATAGTGAACAATAGTGTTATGATATAAGGGATATATACAAGAAGTATGGTAATTTTTACTCTAAATATTTAGGACGACATTTAACATTAACAACTTCAAGAACTTAACTACACAAGTGATCATGCGTAGAATTAACAAGCAAAAATTGGAGCTACCTGGCTAAATCGTAGCTGATGCTCTTCTCCAGCCAACTGCAAACTACCACTCACAAAGACGATTATACCTCCATTGATCGATGAAGGTTGAGTATCAATGGTGCTAATCGAATGGAGACATTGATTGAATGGCAAACTATTGATCTTGTTAGATATTTCCTCTACACCTTGAAACTTTTGTCCTTCAAAAGTGAGCAAAGAAGTTGGTTGATAAAGAGAAATAAGAGAAGGACGTTCATTATCAAACAAATTGTAGTAATGAATTACAAATGATGTTCCTAACCCTTCATAATCTTCCATTTTTTTCTCTCTTGGTTACAATGTATTTCTCTTTGAACTATATTCTTAATGGATACTAATATATAGAGGGAATAACATAACTTTAGCATAATATTTTTTTTATTCTCTTTTTTTGAAAGAATATTTCTATAATGCTTAAGCAAAGCATAAAATGTGTCTAATGCGGCATACAAAGATACTTCAAGGTGGCATGGGACTGCTTGTTAGCTTTAGGAACATCCAATTTTACCATGTAGCCCCCTTGAGTTATTAGATGGTTATGAGGTTTTTATTGTACTCCCTCAAGTCCCGCCACTCTAGAATATAATTTTATAAGTTGTGCTAATAATTTTCTTTGCTAGAAAGAGGTAAGTTTATTGAAATAGCCGATGTAACATTGACTTTTATCATTTGCTAATATCAATACAATATAAAAAGTTATTTTAAAATATTAATTAATAATCGTAATTCTTTTACAATACCAATTTACCAATGGAATGTAGCTATAACATAGAATGTATAACTAACTAAGATGATTTTTCTTTTTAGTAGAGGGCATTCATGGAATTGTGCTTTAAAGTTGGATGAGAATTGTCTGCTGTGGTTCTACGCAAAGCTACAAATCTGATAAAGGGAAAGAGGCAAAGAGCATCCTTTTTTTGCATTATGCATTAGCTTTTCCTTTGCTGAAACCTATTTTATGTTTACAATTAGTTCCATCCTCTTCCTATTGGGCTATTGAAGAGTTCTGTAACCCATATATTGTGGTTATTACTACTTATTATTGGGTTTTATCTCTATTTTTTTTGTAAGAGTTTGGGTGTGAGTAAGGTTTTTTTTTTTCCTATACAAATTGATGAATCCGTAAGGACTTACTTGAAATTGTAGCAAATGTAAAATCAACTGAATGAGATCAAAACCTGCTTTAAAACAATTATCTAAAAGGGAGTAGGTTGAAAGATTTAGGGAATGTTTTCCTTCCCTGTATTCCTTGGAAAGTCAGAATATATACATACATTCAAGCCTATCATTAGGCGTCAATTAAGCTACAAATAAGTAACTAAATAACAACTTTGACTATACAATATAATTCAAATATATCCTATATTTAACACACCCCCTCAGTCGAAGCGGAAGGTCCACGGACATTGAGACTGTCCCTAAAATCTTCAAATAATACTAGGGGAAGGCATTTAGTAAAGATGTCAGCTGTTTGATGTTGTGAAGGTACGTGAAGCACTCGAACTTGACCACGAGCAACTTTTTCCCTGACAAAATGAATCCATTTCTATATGTTTCGTCCGTTGATGCTGAACTGGATTACCTGATAAATAAATCGCACTTACATTGTCACAATAAACAAGATTGGCCTTTTTAACCAGACAATGCAACTCCAAGAGAAGGTTCTGAAGCCAACAGGAGTCGGAAACAACATTCGCCACCCCACGGTATTCTGCCTCTACACTCGATTTCGACAATGTAGGTTGTCGTTTTGTCGACCAAGACACCAAATTGTCACCCAAAAATACACAATAACCAGAAGTAGAACGCCGTGTGTCGGGGCACCCACCCCAATCTGCATTTGTATATGAGACCAGAGTAGAAAAAGAAGATGGATATAAATGGAGGTTGTACTCCAATGTACCTTGAACATATCGAATAACCCTTTTTAGAGCAGTCATATGATCAACTCTAGGATCATGCATATGTAAGCAAACCTATTGAACAACATAAGAGATATCCGGCCTAGTAAAAGTAAGATACTAAAGAGCCCCTGCAAGACTCCAATAGAGAGTGGGATAGTCAAATTTAGTACCAGATGTAGCACTAACCTTTGACTTCGTATCAACCAGAGTAGGGGATGGTTTACACGAGGACATCCCTGCTCGCTCAATTATCTCCTCGGCATATTTCCGTTGAGATAGAAACATACCCAGAAAATAATTCAAAGGACCAAGATCCTTCATAGCGAACTCGAAGCTAAGAAGATCCATAATAGAACAACGGAGAATATCAGAAGAGGCAGTGAGAATTATATCATCAACATATAGTAAAATGTATGCCATATCAGACTCCTTACGATAGATAAATAATGAATTACCCATTGTGCTGTTAGTAAACCCAAGATATAAAACATAATCTGCAAAACGCTTATACCAAGCTCAGGGGGCTTGCTTAAGTCCATATAATGACTTACGCAAGAGGCAAACATAATGTGGCTGGTCACGATCCCTATGACCCAAGGGTTGATGCATATAAACAGTTTCCTGTAGCTCACCATGAAGGAAGGCATTTTTGACATCCAATTGATGAATTGTCCATGCCTTTGAAAGAGATAGACTGAGAACAGTACGGATTATAGCTGGTTTCACCACCGGACTAAAAGTCTCACCACAATCAATGCCAACCTGTTGAGTCTTGCCATCACCTACAAGACGGGCTTTATGGCTCACAAAATCACCATTAGATTAACTTTATGAGTAAAAATCCACATAGAACGAACCACATTCACATTCGGAGGACGGGGCACCAACTCCCACGTCTTATTTTTAATAAGAGCATTATATTCATCATCCATGGCCATTTTCCAATTTGAGTCTCGAAGAGCTGCTACCGGATTTCGAGGTAATGGTGACCTCTCAACCGTAACATGCATGGAATATTTTTATTAGGTTTAAATATTCCATGTTGGCTCTTGATCACGACTCGAGACTTCTAGAGGGGAATATTTTGTGGAGCAGAAGTAATGGTGTCTCGTGTGTGCGTTGTGGGGTTGGAAAGGAAGAGATCACTCCCTGGGCCAATAGGGGAGGATGGCCCAGCTGATGTTGGGGTCTGCTGAGTGTGAGGCTGCGGAGATGCGGCCTGCCCAGCGTGGGAGATCAGCTGTTGGGCTGGTGTGTCCCTAGGCCTAGTTGGAATAGTGGATCCAACTAGTGGGCTGAAGCTAGACGGTACAGGAGGAGGAGTTTGAGTAGTTTGTGGAGCAGAATTTTAGAGATGATGCATAACATAAGGTGTGAGACCATCATCAAGAAAATCATATGAGTGGGATTTCGGGGTATGCACAGTAGCAAAAAGAAACACATTCTCATCAAATAATACATGGCGACAAATAATTATTTTACAGGAAGACATATCATAACACTTGTAGCCACGATGATTAGACGGATATCCTAAGAACACACAAGGAGTAGACCTTGGTTGCAACTTATTGATAGTGGTGGAAGGAATAAGCGAATAACATAAACACCAAAAAACCAGGAGATGATTATAAGAAGGATTTCTTTTGTAAAGAACCTCAAGAGGAGACTTGTTTCCCAATAATTTACTTGGAAGCACATTAAGAAGATAGGTTGCCATTTGAAGAGCATGATGCCACAAACTAGGGGTAAGAGAGGCATGAGCCAAGAGAGTACGAGTGATATTGTTAATCGACCGAATTTTTCGTTCGACCTTCCCATTTTGAGATGACGTGTGAGGACAAGAAAGGCAAAATGACATGCCGTGAGTTTTGCGAAATTCCCAAAATGGACCGTTATCAAACTCCCTACCATTATCACTTTGCATATGTTTTATATTACGCTCAAATTGAGTTGAAATATGGGCTTTAAAGGCTAAGAAAATGTCATATACAACCGATTTTCGACCCATAGGAAAAGTCCATAAATATTTAGAAAAATCATCAAGAAATAGAACGTAATGTCGATGTCCCGAGGAACTCAAAATAGGAGATGTCCAAAGATCACTATGTAAAATATCAAATGGCATAATAGTATTTGACAAAGAAGAGACAAAAGGCAACTTAATATGTTTTCCAGTAACACAAGATCCACAAATACTAGAGCTAGAGAATTTAGTACAATCAATGCTTTTATTTTTCCTAAGCACATCTAAGATAGAAGTCCTCGGATGACCCAACCGATCATGCCATAGCGTTGGTGAGATGGCAGCAAAAGCAGAGAAGGAAGCTTGATTGTTGAGACTAGAGGAAATAGGATAAAGATCTCCACGACTATCATATCTCATTATTGACATCCCTGTCCGATAATCCTTCACAAAAAACCCAAAAGGATCAAACCCTACTAATCACACAGAATTATCAGTAGTAAACTTTCGAACAAAAATTAGATTTTTAATCAATTTATGAGCATGAAGAACATTGTTTAGGGCAAGAGATTGACATGAGGATGACAAATTTGTGTGACCATATCCTAAAATCGGAATAGTGTGACCATTACTAACAACAATATTATTATTAAAATGATTGCTCAAATTAAATAAGACGAGAGATTACCAATAGAGGAGGTCATATGAGATGTAGCACCGGTATCCATGTACCATGACGGATCGGGTTGGTGAAGAGACATGGTGTGCATTGTCGCCTCTATATCCGTAGGAGCATACGAACTAGTCTGCCCAATTGGATTTGGTGCTGCTTGCTGAACATATGCCTACTGAGGTTGTGGGCCCAACAGGCTAGCTTACGCATGTTCGGACCTTGTGGTCTGGCCCACCCCTGATTTGGGTATGGACAAGGGGGTACGGGCCACCATCCCAAAGGATATGGCTGCTAGAATTGTTGGGGTTGCTGCTATTGTTTCGGGGATTGACTTGCGCCACCGTGGCCACCAGAGGACTGACCTTTGCCACCACCTTTACCGCCAGCTGTGTTGCGACCACCACCACAAGAATTCGTATTTTTTCGGCCACCATTGTTGTGTCGGCCAGAACCTTGTGCACCAGTTTTTCCCTTGAAATTTGAATGACCTGATTTCTCTGTATGTTGCGGACTATCATCATTCGAAGTAACCACCATTGCAGACTCGGTGGCTGCCTCCTTAGCCATACCGGCTTCTTTAAGAGTGAGCACAGAGCGAGCTTTGTAAAAGTGGGGAAGAGGGTTACTTTGACGGATCAACGTACCGACCCCGTGGTACGGTCTTGTAAGTCCTCCAACCAACTGTAACACCATTCTACTGTCGGACATCGGAGCCCAACGTTCTTTAATTGATCCGCTAGAGATTTGAGACGTTGGCAATAAGCAGAAACATTTGGGAAATCCTCCATAGACGTAGTGGAGAATTCTTGTTCCAAAGCCACGGCACAAGAATGTTCATTATCTTGGAATATGCCACGCAGCTTATCCCAAGCTTCCATAGCCGTAGAGTCGGGCTTAATAATGGTGTTCAACAAGTCACTAGAAATAGTGGCATAAATCCACGAGAGAACCGTGGCATCCAAGGTCGTCCATAGTTCCTTCTTCGCATCTGTAGATGGAGGAGGCTGCTCCTTGCCCTTGGCCGGAGGAAGACCTTATGAGATTTTGCGTGAACCTTAAATAGTTTCGCCCATGTAGAGTATTGAACATTTTCCATCTCAAGGGTGATGGAAACATGATTCTTGATATTAGGAACGGCAAGAGCCGGATGGAAGGATGATTTTGAGTCCCCCATGGATGATGCCGATGAGAAAAAGAAAAGGAAGAAAGGTAGAGGAAGAACAGAGGGGCGGAAAAACAGAGTAGCTAGGGTGCAGCGGAATAGAGAGGATCGTACCCTAGGCTAACTGATGCCATGAAAGATTTAGGGAATGTTTTCCTTCGTTGTATTCCTTGAGAAAGTCAGAATATATACATACATCCAAGCCTATATTAAGCGTCAATTAAGCTACAAATAAGGTAACTAAATAACAACTTTGACTATACAATATAATTCGAATATATCCTATATTTAACATAGGTAGAACTCTTATTGGTGGTTTGGTAGTTTATTTAGGGTTGATTCACGCCCTACAATGATCTAAAAGTGAGTATGTAAACATTGGTCATGTATGCCCATATGACGTGCCAATGAGGCTCGTGCTCAAACAGGGTGTGTTTGATTGGAATGAACCAAGAAAGAGTTGTGAAATGTGACATGTCGATCACTTAAAAATGAAGCCCATGCACAGCCCGATCCACATGATGTATCATGCTTGGCCGAGCCAATTAGCTTTCTAATTTATAATTTTTATATTTGGTAAATCGATTAAAAGTATAAGCGAGTTGAACACGTGCCAAATTTTAGAAATAATATTCATGCACAATTAGTGACTATATATAGGTACAGCTCTTTACTCATCCTTCTTCACCAATGATTTTGATGCTTGGATGGTGCGCAAACTAGAAGCAGAAGGTCTTGTATTCTCGGAGAAGTGGCCAACAATATTTGCTACCACTTTATGGTGGCTATGGAGATGGAGAAATAATGCTTTGTTTCGTAGTAGCGAAGCAATCCCAGCTGATGTTGGCTCCTTTTTACGAAACAAAATTGTTGAAACTTGGAGTGTTTTTTTTGGAGAGCACAACTTAAGCTAGCAGAAATCAACACCTCGAGGCCAAAAGAGGGAGACTTTTATCATATGGTTAGCTCCCCCTACAAATTGGTATGCTTTAAATAGTGACGGGGCCACAAAGGGGGCATCAGGGCTAACTGGAGGAGGAGGTATTTTGCATGACTGCACAGGTAAGTTTGTGTGATGCTTTAATTTGCAGCCAACTATGGTATATGCACAGCCTACAAAGCCAAGCTCCTAGCTGCTGAAATGGGACTTAAAATGGCGAGTACTTTGGGCATTTCAAAGCTAGTGTTGCAAATGGACAACCAAGCTTGTATTGAAGCTATGAAGGATCTCGAACACATTGGCGGTGAATGTGTTCACATTTTAAAAAATTATCGTAGTTTAATTAGCTTTCTTGGTTGTAATTTTAAAGTTGTTTTCTGTTTTAGAGAGGGTAATAGGTTGGCGGACGGGCTTGCTAATTTGGGTGTTTGGCTTGAAGAAGGGGTAGTTTATTTCGATACGCCTCCGATCGAAATAAAAGCTCTTCTAAAGGAGGATACCATAGGAGTGGCCTTGCCACGTTTTATTATGTAATCAATTATATTTGTTGAATAAATGGGCTTGGCCCTCGTTTGCATAAATAAAAAAAAAAAAAAAATAAAAAAAAGTGACTATAGGTGTCAGTTGTTGACCCGACAGACCCGATTCGAAATCGCCCCGTAAAAAACCAAATTCAGATCTCTACTTGAATGGACATAATAATTTAACATGACTCAACTTTAAAACAAACTCAATCTGACCTGACCCGATCTGATCCAAATACCTGAATTGATACCTCTACTTGTTACCTACAACCGTTTCGGGTCGACCCATTTTCGTGCGTGCCAACTCAACTCGTCTCCTCATCAGTGAGTCAACTCACCATCTTGACTTGTAAAACCCCCATCCTCAGTCCACCCACCATCCCTAACCTCACTCTCAATTTCGCTGCGATCCATTCCCCCCCCCCCCCCCCACCCCCAAATCTCCCACTTTCCCCAACAATGGCGCCACCCCATCTCACCACCACCATCTTCCTCCTCTCCCTCCTTCTCTCTCTCTCCTCCACCACCCCCACACCAACCGACGACCTCATCTCCGAGCTCCAACACCTCCAATCCGCCGCACCCAACGGCGTCCTCCGCCTCACCGACCACCTCCTCGGCCGCATCCTCTCCCTCCCTCGTCCTCGCCCTTTCTCTCTCCTCATCTTCTTCGATGCAACCCAACTCCACGACAAATCTGAACTCCAACTTCCAACCCTCAAATCTGAATTCTCCATTCTCTCTAAATCATTCCTCCATAACAACAAAGACTCCCCTGATTCCCAGAAACTCTTCTTCTGTGACATCGAATTCAAGGATTCTCAACGATCTTTCAGCTTATTTGGGGTTAATTCACTACCCCACATTCGCCTCGTTTCGCCCCATGTCGAAAATCTCAAGAACTCGGATCATATGGATCAGGGTGACTTCTCTCGACTCGCTGAATCAATGTCCGAGTTCGTCGAGTCAAAGACCAAACTCACTATTGGCCCTCTTCAACGCCCACCCATGTTCTCTGGTAAGCAGATTACCTTCTTCTTAATCGTTTTGATGATTTGGGCACCTTTTGCTGTGAAAAAGATTCTAGCAGGTCAGACATTGTTGCATGATTATAAGCTATGGTTGTTTAGTGCTATATTTGTATACTTTGTTAGTGTTTCTGGGACTATGCATAACATTATTAGGAAGATGCCAATGTTTATAACTGATAGAAATGATCCTTCAAAGTTGGTGTTCTTTTACCAAGGTTCTGGGATGCAATTGGGTGCTGAGGGTTTTGCTGTTGGGTTTTTGTATACTGTTGTTGGTTTGCTTCTTGGGTTTGTTACCCATGGACTTGTTAAGATTAGGAGTGTCACCTTTCAACGGTTTGCAATGGCCGTGGCTTTGATCGTCTCATTCTGGGCTGTGAAGAAGGTTGTGTATCTAGATAACTGGAAGACTGGTTACGGCATTCATGCTTACTGGCCTTCGAGCTGGTGATCGAGGTGATGGTAATCGATATTTAGTGTTGAGGAAATGTTGGTTGCTAAGAACATTGTGTTAGATTGTAACCATGACGATTTTTGTTATTGCTCGGGACATATACATGGAATGAAAACTTCTAGTTATAGTTTCTTGAGTTGTGCCTCCTTTGATTGATTTTGTTTGGTTTATGGCTTATACTACAGATTTTTATTTAGCTTATTCAAGTGTTATGGATGCCATATCATTAGTCTATACATTTACTTTACTATGTTGAAATCATCGGATTCATGGATGGAATTGGTGTATGAGATTAGTCTTGTTTATATGGGTGCTCCAGTTATGGTTGATAATGCACTGACTAGTAACTACCTAATGTGGTGATTTCATCAATCATTGGAATTATGATTAACAGTGTGCTAACTAAAAGAGTGAGAGGAATTTAGTGTATCTAAGATTGGGTGTCTGTGTGCATGTAATGTTCAAACAACACACTACCACACAATGTAGGGTTCCATTGATTGATGGATTAATGGATATTAAGTGAGTTATGGCATAAATAATCTGCACAATAGCTGCTTATCTATAACTTGAAGCATGTTCCCTTCATTGAACATGAAGTGGATTGGATTATGGCGGAAATCTTCTCACTGTTGGGGCAGTGTTTGAAAAAGCGCGCCTAGGCGCTGAGGCGCAAGGCGATTAGGGGTGAGCGCTTAATTAGGTCTGGGCGAGGCGTTTTGGGTTAGGCGCACATGAGGCAAACTTCAGCCAAAATTTTTTAACTGCCCATATACTGCGCCTCACTTCACAGAGGCGCACCTAGGCGCAGCAAAACCCCTCTCGCTTAGCGCCTAAAGCTTTTTTATACATTGTGTTGGGGCTTGTTTATTCTTATAGTAATGAATGGTCAGACTAGTACACTTGATAGGATGATATACCTCAGGAAAGAAATGAATTCCTGGTGAATAATGTACCATAGTTTGATCATTGCTGTTCTTTTTATGGTTTCCTTGGCAAAAGATTGCACACTTAAACTAAGTAAGGGGTCCATTTGAATTGGCAATTTGAAATCCCTTTGTCAGCATTCTTCCTACGTGTATCTTAAAGTAGGATCGAGAATTAGAGATGAGATCCTCTGAATTGTAATTCACTGATGTCCCTCGTTCTGTAGCTTTTGTCCAGTAGTTTTCTTTGAATTTGAAAGACAAAAGTTTTCATGGAAGCACATTTTGTTTATCCAACATTGTGGAAATTGATCAGGAGTTTCTAGTTTTGAAAGACTGCTATTTGTTGGTTTAGTTATGTGTGAATTAATGGGCAGAAGATTTTCGAAATTAGGATGTTATCTATAATGAGTTTGTTAGGCATTACTTTTGCTGCAAAAAATCTTCATATAAAGGTCATGTTTCCACACTTCGGAAACATATCGTATCAGCAATTCTTGGGGGCACTCAGGCACGCCTCTTTTTAGATTACTGATCGTTACCGTAGGTTCTTGTCTTTCAGACCTTTAGATACCCATAATCCCACCTTTAATTTATACCTATCTTTTGAAAGGAAGACAGTTTGTATGAGAATGAGATATTTGATCGTAAGGGATGGAAGAGGAAGATTTTTGTGGATGACTATATGGAATAATCACCTTTGGTTCATGTAGCCGACCTCACTTATGGGATTAAGACTTTGATTGATTTGAAAGGAAGACAGTTATGAGGTTCATGTCTTAAGGTAATAGATGTTCCTCCCCTGTCTTTCCAGAAGCTCATTATCTAACCAAGAATGAAAGAAAAATTTAAATCATCCTCAGAAATAGCAAAGGACCTAAAGAATCTGAGAGGTTAATGCGATGTACACAACTATGGCACATCTTTTATCTAAATCTTGACTATTTTCAGAGAATAATGCACAAAGTCATGAAGAAAGATTAAGTTTAGCTGTTAAGATCTCACTAAACCTTTAATTCCTACTGAAAAATTACCTTGTGTTTTTTATTGCCACATTTGTGCAGTTTTCTATATCCAAGTGTTTCGAATTTTACCTTCTGCTCCTGTTTCCATATCCATGCAACATTAGGAGTTGCATCTACAAAGAGATGCTTTATGTTGTAGGACTTGTAGCGTCAGCAGACACTATTCAAGTTTTTTACGCATCTTGTATAACTTTTCTTGCTCCTCATCTGGTTTGTGGTGCTATCCATAATAACTTCATAAATAATCCATCTCTGGATAGAACTATCCATCAATAACTGTCTGATACCCAACTTTGTAACTCTGTTTGTAGTTTAAAATTTACCAGGTTTTCACGGTTTATCAGCTTTTATCATGGGGAGATTGCAGAAAGCTTTATTTTGCTAAGATATGTGAATTATTTGATACATGTATAGGTCCGAAACTCACAATTGATTTCATGAGCTAACTAAATGATTACTTCAAGTTACATATCTTCTGTTTAGTTACAGTTTTCTTACCAGTTTGAACATGAATTACTTTCTAGGGTTGGTGCTGTGAATATTTTGCATGAACAGCTCTCGTCAATACTTAGTAGTTTGAGGCAATTAATTTTCTTCTCAAATAGTTTCATTTGAGAAAGAAGTTTTTTTGGCTTTGTTATTGAGCAGTCGTCAGTTCATTATGGCTTTGTTATTGAGCAGTCGTCAGGTTCATTATTGCTTTGTTATTGAGCAGTCTTCAGGTTCAATTGCAGTCTGCCTTGCACTCTTTCAAGCCTGTCAGAGTGTAAGGAGCTTAACACTTCATTAATATCTTATTAGTACTATAAGTTAAGCATCGGAGGGAATTTCATTATCCCCTCACGTCACTCCCAAGCCTAGCCGATTGCAAAGCTGAAAGACCGTCTCAACAGGGCACAGGTTGCCATTGATGTGCCTCTGTAATTTACTTATCTTGATGCTGTCTTGACTATATAATCCGTTGATTACATTATGAACCATTGCTAAGACACCAAGTTGATAGAATAAGTAGATAAGAGAAAAACCAAGCATTGTTACTTTTTATAGAACTTGATTAAAAAAACAATAAGCCATTTCTACCTTTCATTACAAACTCCTGACCAACATTATTCAGCAATGCATTTTAGATGTGCTGCTATGGTATATATGTTAATACTAGTCCAACACCTGAAGGCATTTGTTCCATAGATTGTCACTCCTGCTATGCATATGGGTAGACCTCTTTTTATCGATTCAACCAAGCACGTCATCCACAAGCAAATCATGACAATCCTTCCCCATCCAAATCATCTGCTTACAACATCTGGCCTCGAAATGAATACTAAAGAAATCATTGCCCATTATCTCAACAGCATAATCTAAGGTTACTTTAAATGCACAAACCCAAAATGCTGGGTCAGAGGTAGGCTCTGGGACATAGATGATGTCGGAATCAGGTGCCAAGCCGTTGTCGGGGGCAATGTCAAACTCTAGAATAGTTGCTACAGTTGGGTGTGAAAGCACCACAATGGCCAAGCTGATGGCTAGGAACAACTGCGACATTGATCTAAACACCATTTTTCTTTCCCTTGTGCTGTGGAGGATTTTGCTTGGGAATAAAATATAATATGGAAGACCTGTATATAGTGTGGGAGGTTTTCTTTATACAGATTTTGTGGAGTGATGCTAGTATGCTAGGTAAGGGTAACGTTCAGTTAGTGGTAAATTTAGAGGTGTGAAAGAAATGTAGGCTTTCTTCACTATTTAAGGCATGCGACTCTTTAATGTACTACATTCATTTGGGACACCAGAAACGTAACTTCTTGCTTTGATGTATAGCTGTTTCTGCTTTCTGTTTTAACATGTTATCAACATGACACTACCCAGGCTAAAGAAGGGGAAAAAAAATTGGCACATTTCCCAGCTGGTCATGGTCAGGGGCTCAGGGCCAGGCGGCCGGCCATAAAATCTGCATTTTGACTTGGCATATCATGGACAGGCCACATTCTGATGGAAAACAAAAGTGCCTAACAGCACTGCCAAAGCCCAGTACTGTAAAATGCATTTAGGTGGTAGGTCGGTTATTTAGGTAATTAGGTTGCACATCCTTTGCTGCTTGAAATAGTTGCAAATAATTAACAATCAAACTTTGTAGACCACCTCAGATGCAGAATGGATCTGAATGGCATTAGAAACACATCTATAAGTCATGAAAATTAACTATCAGGAACCGAAACTACCAAGACATACGTAGTATTTCTTTCCACGGATAAAATGATGCTCCATAAAAAAGCTTTTTTGTAAGCCATTGTCTATCGTAAAAAACAGTAACCTTAAACCTGAGATTGAAGAGAACAGGGGCCTAACAATCGCAAGTAAAACCAAGCAATGGCGTTCATTATGAGTTAGTGTTGGCAGCTGAAACTATTGCTTGGCGTGACCTTGCAAAAGACGTAAAAAAAAATCATGTATAATTTGGTCATGGGCAGCTGCATAGCATCAGATCGCTGCAGCATTTTTTGCAACCTTGAATTTGTTTAGACCACATGTAATGCCCAAAAAAATTACTCGTTTGTTAAGACCACAAACTTCCCCTCCATCCAAATTGTTTGAATTATTATGAGATAACACATAATTGCAAGTATTTAAGAAACCAAAATGAAATGAATTGATTAATTCGAGTCTCTTCTTGTTATCCACCCTTCACAAAACACTCTTGTTTTCTCATGAGCAATGTTAGATGTAGTTTCAAAACCATCACAGCCATTCATAATCAAGATTTGGAATGTAAATAGACTTCTTAGTTCAGAAAACAAAATTGATATAGCAGAGAACTCAAGGAAACTTCATAGTTTCTTTTCAATATCAATTACATTTATACAGACAGAATTGGTGAAGGCCACCATGCGAAAACAAGACCATAACAGATCTTAAGTTTAGGAATACTATAAACTATTTTCTAAGTCGTGCACTGCAAATTAAATTCAAGTATTTGTTCGCACAGACTCACACCACAGTAACAGCATCACTTGGGTGGATGAATAATTTGACATCCGTTGGTTACGTAATATCTTCTACGAATTTATGAAAAAATTCTGAAACCAAATCACACAGACAAATCATTCGCTTCAAGGACCATTGACCAATGTCATAATTCTTAAGCTTCCAAACCCCAATATTTTGTGGTTCAATACTAACCAGAAAATATCCATATTTGGTTCAGACAAAAAGCAATTGTAGTATTGTACAAATAGTATTTTCCACTCAGAATTCCAACAATTCCAACATTATCACATGAAGCTGAATGAGATGGCCATTGAAGATCCCATTCTTCACTGTAGTAAGGATAATAACGGGCCACACTCTTATCATGATAGGGCATAAATCATCTTATTCATAACTCGGATAAAATACAGAGAATAATCGTGAGAGGTTAAGGCAGAACTACTGGGATAGATTAAAGAATCCTCATCGCAACCTTGAATGTGAAATGCAGAGGAAAGTAGTTCTTCATTCTCCTACATTCTCTTTTACATTGACTTCTACTGGTTGTTGATTAAGCAATAAAATGGGAAGCATATTCAGGTTGAGATATTAATTTGGTCACAACGCTAGCAACTTTCTGACTATTGCCGAAACCTGAAACAAGTTAGTATAATGCAGAGAAGGCAGAGGAAGGCAACCAAGATAAAGATGATCAATTGTTCACATGATGCTTCCAAGACTTCAGAAATTCTATTTATGCTTCAGTTCATCACTCAAATAGATGGTTGATCGATAAATAATTGCAATATATGATATTCTTGACCAACATTAGGCTGTTGCATGAAACACTTATCGCATCTCCATTTCATGAAGAGTAGGAATAACCTCAGCCCACTGCTAGCATGTGTAGCACTTTAGTCATACATTGCCCTCCAATAATTAGAAAATTCAGTCACAAAGGAATCCCGGATGCTGTATATTTCCTCAATCTAAGCACTCAATTATATTAAGATTATATTCAGAGGCTCCACCATCAAGAATCAAACTCTTAGCTTTGCATATCACATCATCAATTGTATATATACTTTTGGGATTCTGCTGGTGAGACTAATGATTGAAACACTTATATTGAACACTTTCAAGCAGCTCCTAGATGTTAAGTGATTATTTCAGTCAAGAAGATGGAATTCATAGAGACTCATGGTCCTACTCATTGCAGCAACGCTACACAAAAATTCATGTGAATATCTCCTGGCATATCATAGGGAAGAAACCAATTTTTGGCAAGATAGACGAAGTTCAACCGAGATGAAGCAAGTTCAAACTATTATCTAAAAACAGATATCAAGCTTTTGTAAGTTTTTGAACTTGGCTTGAGCCCCATTTTCAACATGTCATCATGAACTTGCATAGCCTTTCTCATATCCTTTACTTGAGACAATCCACTAATCATAACTAAAAAGCTTGCTCTGTTCACCACATTATTACTTCTCATGCATTCAAATATTTTGAAGGCTTCGTCAACCCTATCTTCTGTAAGCAGTTTACGAAGAAGTATATTATAAGTTGTGACATCCCATAATATCTCAGATTTATCCAGCTTATTATGCAACAACAGTGCCGATTCAATCTGACCTGAAGAGCAGTAATGCTTTACTAATAAGCGACAACAAACAGAATCAGGTAATATATCTGCTTGTAACATTATATTCAGTAGGGCTTCTATATCTTTCCAATTTTCTTCCCCGCCCAGCTTCATCATAAACTTGGAAATTCCTGATACAGAAGGGCTAAACCCTTTCACGATTAAATGTATCAACAATTGGTTCACCTTTTCTGATGGAGTTCCCTTGCAAAGACTTTCAACCAATTCTTCATAACAACTTTTATACATCACAACTTTCTCCTTTGAAATTATCTGATACAACCCTATTAGTTCATCTACTCTCCCTCCTTTGCAAAATGCTCTAAGCATACATTCAAATGTTGCATTTTCCAGTCCAACTCCCTCATCCCGTGCTTTATTGAACAAAAATTCAGCAGCATATGATTTTCCCACTTCACAAAATTTCCTAATAACATCATCATACTTCGACGACAGATACTTAGGAAGCAATGCCCTCTCTCTCATAGCGCACATAACCGTGTCTATAACATTAGAATTCCAAAATTTACAAGCTCCATCAAGAATAGAGCCATAGGTGCAAAAACCAGGCTCAAAATTTCTTTCACACATCTCATTTACTTGATCAATTGCAGCTTCAAAGTTACCAATTCTGCTATAACCATCAATCACTAAATCGAAAACAGCCGAATTACAAACACCTGAATCCAATAGCCTAACAACATTCTCAAATTTCCCATTCTTACAAAGAATCCTAGCAATAACAGTCCAAGTACTCGCATTTGGCACAATCCCATTTCGAATCATTGAACCATACAAACAATAAGCTAATTTATACTCACTAGCATGGTCTAAAACATCAAGCACAACATTCACACAACTAGTTTTAGGCAAATAACCATATGATATAATTTCTCTATACACTTTTAAGCCATCAAAATAGAAACCCTTTTGAGCATAGCACTCTATAATTGAACTAAAAGCAAGAGGTCGCAAGTTTGTACCTTTACAAGCTTGAATCATAGAGCGCACAACTTGGGTTGGTGGGTTCACCCCAATGAACGAATCCAAAATGGGTTTAATTGGGTGAGTTTGACCCGACCCGATTAAAATCTGGAAGATTTTGCAGTGGATTTTGAGGTCTGGTTGGAACCCAACAAGATTGGATTTTGCCCAATTGAAGAAATTGAGGGAAATTTGGGGGTTTTCCTGGGTTTTGTGAAGGATTTGAAGGAAGATTGGTGGGGTTAATTTAGGAGAAAGATAAAGGGTTTTGAGAAGAGATTGCCAATTGTGTCTTTGAAGAAGAATGGAGGAGATTTGTGAGATAAGTTGGCGTTCTTGGGCTTGGATTCTCCAAGTAGATGAAGTTGGTGAAGAGGTTGATGATGTTTTAGCAGAAAATGTTTTGATGAAATGGTAACAATGGAGTGTTTTAGTGAGGGACATTTGTGTTCTTCATTCATATGAATGAAGCTTAAGGTTAGAGGATACTAAAAGTAAAAGTAGAGAAAATCCAAGTTTGTATTCGCGAGAAATTTGGATTGTTTATCCCAAAGGCAATTTCGATATTTCTGACTATCAATTACTCCCTTCGTTCTAAAAGAATGACTCTTTTGACTAAATTTTAGTCCCAAAATATTTATCCCATTTATATTAAAATACCCTCTAACTTACAATAATGTTTGTGCAAAATTAGTTTTCCCATATAAATTTTGTTTTTTCTATTTATTTTTATTATTTTCTATATCTATTTTTTTGCAAATCCCATGTAAATTTATCTTTTCTATGTATTTTTATTAGAGCAACTCCAAAAGCAAGTTAATTGTCAAATTAGCTTGTCATGCCACATAAGCTTTTAAGCTCAATTGTCATTTTAGCTACTTTGAGCTCCAATGGCTAACTATTAGCTTACTATTTAAAATGAACCCATCTCCTTAATTTACGTTTTTATATTACAAATTATTTGTTCTAATTTGTTTTATTTTGCCAAGTTCTTTTCTAAGCAAATTAGCTTTGCCAAGCTAATTTGCTTGGCCAAGCTAATTGCATTTTCTTGCTCCAATGGTCAAGCTAGTAGCTAGGGATTATTTAATATTGCAAGCAAATCCCTAGCTACAACCATTGGAGTTGCTCTTAGCTTTTTCTTACACTTGTATTTCCCATTTAAGTTTCTTAATACCCGTAAAAACTCCCCAAAAGGGTCATTCTTTTAGGGAAGAGGGAGTAAAAAAAAAAACTAGGGGTGTTTATGAAATTTCAACATTTGTTTTGCTTTTACTACAGAAAACGGAGAAGTTGGGCATCATTAGCTTTTTGTTTGACCATTAACGGAGATCAGTCACAAATAGGGGAAAGCTCATTTACAATGGTGAAATTAATGGAGGAGGGAAATAACACTTACCCTTTGGGTTACCATACCCTGAATTTTTCCATTTTGTAGGATTTTCGTTTAAGTGCCGGTGTAAGAAGGAAGATGAAGATGGTGGTTATGTTTTTTAGAGGTGGTGGTTTATAGGAGGAAGGATATGGTGGTTATTTCAAGTGGTGATTCATAGGAGGAAGAAGAATATAGCGGTTAGCAAGAGGAAGATGGAGATCTGGGGTTTTTACTTAACGGCGTTAATTGACAAACAAAATAATATTTTTAATTTCCAGTTTTTTATTTTCAATTGTTTAATCAAAATCAATGATGTGGCACCATGAGAGATAAACAATTTTGTCTCTCATAGAGAGAAACCTGAGTGCGCTCTTAAAAGTGTGTTTTACAAAGGTAAGTCATGATTTTCATTAACAAATTAAGTTTATCCTTTAGTCACAGTGTCTATCTTACACACAATACATTTTCATTTTCTTCCTCGGTTGTTCATTTCACTTGAATAACGAAAATCATCAATGTATACATTTCCAAAAGTGGAATTACAATCCACTACAAGTATGAATTTATATTTTGTAATTAGTGCAAATTTTAATAGAGCAAGTATCAATGTGTTCATAAACTCAAGACAATGGAGAAATATTGTGAGCATCAATTATAATGTTACAATATCATTTCTCCTTAACTTGTGTATATTGCGATCAATCTCTATAATAACAATTGCATGGTTTAGTTCTTATGTAAAACGAAGAGGAAACTCTTAGATAAATCATTGTACTAGAAACTTCATAGCATGAATCAAGAAAGTGTTTTTTTTTTTTTTTTTTTTAGCCCTACTTCTGTCCTTAATTAAAGCGTCAGCTAGCACTCAACCACCCCAAAAAAAAACCAATGCAAAACAATGACTGATCTAAGTCTTTAACAATTTTATTTTTTGGTTAATGAAAATCAAGGTGCAATTTTGTAAATGCTGATAGATGATTTGTTATGAAAGGTCGTGTTCTAAGTTACGTAACTTAATGGGAAAATGTGACTGTACATTCAATTGATCTAATGACATTGTCTAATTTTGGTTTCAAGCAACACTAACTTTTGATTAATTTGAGTCCCTTGCTAAGTTGCTATTATACATTGTTTTATTTAGGGGAAAAAACATGACAAGTCTTATGTTAGGATATATATATATATATATATATATATATATATATATATGAGTCAAATAAATATATAAAAAAGAGTCCATGCCTTTTTTTCATCATATTTTCTTTTTTTATTATACTCCCTCCGTCCCTTTATTTTTGCCCCATTGTCATTTTTAGGGTCAAATTTTAAAAACTTTGACCATAAATTACCGTTAATCTATAAAAGATAATATAGTCATAATTGAACTTGTTAGATTCGTCTCATGGTATATTTTATTAATATCACGTTTTTATAATTTTTACGTTTATGGAAATAAAGATATGGAGGTTTTAAGACACGTGTTGAGGACCGTACACAGTCAAATGGGGCTAAAAAAATATGGATAGAGGTTGTATATTTGAAGAGTCCTATAAAAGAAAGGAACCAAAGAATTGTTAGTTCTTATTATTAGCTAGCTGTTAAACCTTTGATTATTTTTTTCTTATTTTTTAAAAGTTACGTAATATATAAATGTGCCTTAAAGAAAAAAGTAGCAAGGTTGCCAATTTTATCATATGATTGAAAAAGAAAAAATGTGACGGCTGTAGGATTTGAACCACTCGGCCAAACCGTCTTGATGTTTACAATTATCTCCCTAAATTTATAAATAAGTAGATTATTTATATTCTTATGTTTTAATTTCGTAAGTCAAAACTTTCATATTCTTGTGGACCAATATTTTACTTTGTATTTTGGTCACATGTACTATTATACTGCACAGCACTAATTTTTCATACAGTGCACTAGTAGATCATAATTATTATCATGTAAGTAAAGTAATAACAGATATCAAAGCATTGTTAAACTTAGCTTAAATACTTGTATTATTCGCATAATTTTAATTAACACCTTCAGCACCGACACATGGGATAATGGGAGTTGAGATGTCAATGTAAGGCATATCACATGTTACTTGCATTATATTTGATTGAACTTGTTATTTCTTAAATCCTTTGACTTTTTTCTTCTCCCAAAAAATTTCAACTATCTTATTTTAAAGTGCATCATAAAATAAGATAGACCTTAATAAGTCAAAAAAAAAAGTACAAGAGCGATCAGAGAACTATACTATTTAAAAGTTTTCAACAAAATATCATATACGAAGTATGTGATTGTGTTGTAACTATTTCACATTGGAAAAAATAATAGGGAATGACTATCATATAAGTTTGGCGAATTTGTTCACTTTACCAATTGGATTTAAGGTAATATCATGGTGGTATGGGTGTGTTAGTGTGTACATTGTTATGTGCGTTGTTTTAGTTATGGTATGTAGATTGTTCCTTGGTATAGGTGTGTAGATTATTTTGATTTAAAAAAAAAAAAAAAAAAGGTTATGATGTGTTATTAATTTATTTATTATAGATACTCTAGCGATAATAATTTATGGGGATGTTTATTGTTTGGATTTTTTATCATGCATGTATTAATTGGAGTATTGTTAGGTGTTCTTAATTGATATTAGGTTGTTTCAACAAAAAAAAAAATAAAAAAAAAATAAAAAAAAATAAATTTGATATTAGGTTTATTGTCAATTTGCCTAGCCTAACCCTAAGCAAATTAAAAGACTGTGAGGGATACATCCAACCAACCTAGAAGGTGATGACAGTACACACCACATATGTTGTTATATTACGTTTATATGTTATACTCCATAGCTTATAAATAGAAATATTAACTTTCATTTTAATAATTATATACTTCCATGAAAATGTATCACCATTAAAGGTTGATCGCCTTTTAAAACTACAATCAAAAAGCTAAAAACTATGTTTATATACGAACAGAGAGAGTATTATTTTGTTTTGTTTGTTCACGAAAATTTGACAATGTAACTATAAGCAACTATGCCAACCAATAATGGAACAATAATCATGATTAGAACTTAGCGTAGGCTTTGCTAATCACATGGTAACTGAACTGGCAAGACTTAGCTTATGTTTGGCAAACCAATTAAAGAAACCATGAAATTATATTGCATTAAATTAAATCAAAAGCAGCTTCATCATAGCTCTATCTTTGTTGGTCCTTATTATATACAAAGTATGCATGTAACCGATGAGCATGTTGGTCATTTGTTATCCAAAGTTATTCCAGCTATACTTTCACCTGTCTCTTATTGGTAACTTGAATTGTCCTTGAGACAGCCAGAAGACAAAACCTTTTGGGTTACAAACTTAATTGGATTCTTTAATTTTTGATTAATCTCTTTAACACATGTAATTAGGACTCCGTACATTGTTTGTTTTGAAGATTAAGAACTTTAATTTATCCTTTCTCAAAGTGGATGAACTACTTAAATGAGATTAAAAACATATGATAGATCTAATCAAAGGTTCACTTTATGCTCGATATATTCTCCTAATTTTTATACAAGTACATACATCATTAGGCATTAGGCAATTTTTTTTGTAAAATGTTAAATTTATAGTAAGTTTAGACAGTAAAACTTGACTCTGAATATGTAAAAAAATACTTTAGAAATATATGACTCAATTACGTTGTATTTGAAGAGAGTATCTTTTAACTAAGCCAACAAAATATATAAATCTCAAGTGAAAGTTTATTCAATGATGATTCTCTTGATAGCTTATAGCATTTTGTTATGCTTTGGGATATTGAAGACTTGTAGCATTTTTATTTATGCGTTGGAATGAAAACATAGACCAACCTCTTTGCAAAAGAATAAACTAATTTATCCTAACAAATTACAGTTTAAAATGTAGATTATTAGAATCAAACTACATGGAAGAGGATGTGCAATTGTACTCAAATTTAACCAATTAAACCAACAATTAGCTTCTAAAAAATAATGAAAATTAAAAAAAGCGTCCAAATTTTGAATACTTAACTAATTATCTTCAATGGTACTAGTAGAATAATATGATTAAAATCAATCATAAGGTTTTAGCCATAAGTTTAGACTTTTGATTGACTAGATCCTTTGATATGGTATCAAAGCTAGTGTGACAAAAAAAGTTATAGGTTCAAACCTCATCTACAACTTCTTTCCAAAGTGAAAATTTAGTGTTCAATATCATGAGAAGTTTCATGCTTTTCGCATTTCAAATCCAAAGGTGTCTTATATGTGAGGAGCTGTAATAGAATATAAAATCAATTATAGGTTAGGCTTCAGCCATTAGCTTAAGTTTTGTCTGTGTTTATGGTTTGGAATATACTTCCCTGGCTCGTTTAGTATTGCAAGTTTGCAATGATTGGAGTTTACAAATCTTAACGCAACACTTTGACTATCATTATCTCTAATTATCCGTAAAATAATTATAAAAAGTTTACCTCAAACCAAATTGAATAAAACTTTGCATAAACATACTTTTCATTGATAATTTGTCAAAAAAAATGGTTACAAAAACAGTGTCAAAACTCAATTACGGAGTATTACACTAATTATAAAATGGATGGAGTAATAGACTTTGGTCCTTTTTTTTTTTAGCTGTTGTGATCTGCTTTGCTCTGTTGAGTATTAATAATCTGCTGACACCTACTCTGCTCTGCTGAAATTTATTTTATTCTGCTCAAAAGTTTAAAAGAATAGGGCCTTAGACTTGCACTATTTTTATTTATTTATTTATTTATTTATTTTTTAAATTAGACTTGTACCATGTAACAATAACCAAATCTCTGATCAGTTAACATACAACACGGTCAGGGATCATAACCGACACATTCATTCCAGTTGGCAAGGTGATGGTGGGAAACTTTAGGTTAAATAATAAAATTAATAGTAAATAATAATTATTATTATTAAGTTAATGTAGAGGGCCAATGAAAGTCTACTTCCTAGATCACGTTCTTACATAGTGTTGAAACAAACAATTGGGCCCCATTTTATATGGTATTTTTACGACAAGAGATGGTGCCTTTTCATGGGCAGCCTGGATTTTCTCATTTTTCAATTGGCAATAATCCATCCTATATTCTATGTCACTTCTACTCTGTCTCTACTTGTGCTATAACAAGCATATTATTCATTATTGGGCAGTGAGTTTAATTTTCTACCAATGTCAATAATTTTATAAATAAGGTTTTATTATATTGAGTGGTAATTCGTTTATTCTGTAATGGGTTGGAAATCTTGGAATATATGCATGTGAATTCTGACGATTTAATCTTCTATGGGATGAATTATTATGATTTCTTTTTCTTAGATAATGCAGTGCATACGTAATTTGATCTCATATGTTGGGTATTACGAGTATCTCTTAATTGTGTACACTGATTGTGTGACGACATGCCAATAAAAATCACAAATTGTTTTGATCAGTTGTAGAGCTTGTACTGCTTGTACATCTATTAAACCCAAAAAAAAGTTAGCTACTTCAAATTTATCTTGTGTTCTTGTCTTTAGCTTTTGAAGCTTCGACGGTTAATCATGAAATTAAACACCTCTCATCATAATTAATACATCAAATCTAATTATGTAATACTGTAAATTTCTAAATGAAAAATTAAACAACTTAAAGCGAAAGACACATACCGACCTTTTTCATTTCTTCCACATGACAAATTTTCAATTAACACACATTTTCACACACAAAAAGTACTCCGTAATACATACTCCTTTAGCTAAAAGTATCATGCCATTACCATCAACAAATTAAAATTGCTTGATTAATGGCATAAGTAATATAATTACCCCACCCCCCAAAAAAATTGAGCAATTGGGAAAAAATTATCAAATAAATGTCAGCATTATTAAAACCAAAAGTAAACCCAATTAGTTATTTTTATTTATTTATATATATATTATATATTTTTTTTTTAAAAAAAAACTACCTCTTTCACACCCTAACTTCACTATACAAAGCAGAGTCAATTTAAAAACAGAGCATTGATTACTCAGCTCTTCTTCAGTTTTCTCAAGTGAAGGGAAGAGAGAGAAAACTCAAAATTCCATCAAAAATGGGGAAAAGAGTATTTCAAATGGCAATTCCTCTATTCTTTGTAGCTTTAATGGCTACCATTCTTTCATCATCTTCAGCTGTTTCATTGTCAAAAGGATCATTTGATGAAAACTTTGACATCATGTTTTCTGAGAGTAATTTCAAGACTTCTGAAGATGGGCAGATCTGGTACCTCTCCTTAGACAAAACAAGTGGTAATTATAATTTGTTCTTGTTTATATCATACTCTAACTCTGTCTTTAAAAGTCTTTCGTGTTCTGACACTTTTCTGTGAGACAATCACCGTTTGAACAGGAAGAATTTTTAGAGACGAAAATACAGTTATTAGTTTTCTTTGAACTTAAGTCATCATTACTTTTGGGTTTCAGGATGTGGTTTTCAAACAAAACAGAAGTACAGATTTGGGTGGTTTAGTATGAAGCTTAAATTGGTGGGTGGTGATTCTGCAGGTGTTGTCACCGCTTACTATGTAAGTTCTTTTTATTACCATTTTAGACTTTTATTCCGCTCTATTAGGAATCACTAGTTACATGTAGATGGTGTAATTTGAACTAGTAATGCGACAGCTAAATCCGAAACAAGATAATAATTTGTGTTTTATTGCAGATGTGCACAGATGTTGATGCATCACCAACAAGAGATGAGCTAGATTTTGAGTTCTTAGGGAATAGAACAGGGGAACCATATATAATTCAAACAAATGTGTATAAAAATGGAACAGGAGGAAGAGAAATGAGGCATGTATTATGGTTTGATCCTACTGAAGATTATCACACCTATTCAGTCCTTTGGAACTCCCACCAAATTGTGTAAGTATAATTTCTTTTGTTGTTTTATTTCATTGTTAAGAGTATAATCAAGGTTCTCTAGGACTATTCTTTCAAAAAAAAAAAAAAAAAAAAAAAAAAAGTTCTCTAGGACTCCGACAATTTGATACTTGATCACACATTGTTATTTCCGATGGTCTTATTAATAGTACGGAGTATTACCTAGTTTAAACAGATTGATGTTGAAGGGTAGCTTAGTTGGTAGCTATCTTGTACGTCACTTGTGAACAAGGCTATCAAATCGATTGTCACCCGTTTGAGATTCGATCTCGGGTACTTGGTTTGATGCACCGCCATGGGCGCCATCACGTGTTATACTTTAACATAAATAATCGTGGTGTGTTTGATAGGTAGTGATAAACAATATGGTTGGAAATGAATGTGTAAACAAAATAAAATCCGATGAAAATATTTGGTAATGCTTGATCACTTCAAAGCGATGATTTATCTTCAATGTAAACAAAAATTGTTTATCGTGGCAAATTTGTAAATAACTTAACAAAATATCTCAATCAGTATGTCATTTTCGTAAATAAATCAACATTTGTGAAACCCAAATTTAATAAAAATTATTGACTAATTTATACAAATGTTACTAGATCAACACTTTTTTGTTTATCACGAAGATAAACTTGTATTTTCTCCTTCAAAACATCCCTTTTTCTAGTTCTATTTGCGTTGCCATCTATTACTTCATATTTTTTTATGAACAGGAATAAATTTATGATCAATCTCTAAAATTTACTCCCTAATGTGTACAGATTTTTCGTTGATCAAGTACCAATAAGAGTATACAAGAACAATGGCAAACCTAACAACTTCTTCCCCGACGAGAAGCCAATGTACTTGTTCTCAAGCATATGGAACGCCGATGATTGGGCAACAAGAGGTGGTCTTGAGAAAACTGACTGGAAGAAGGCGCCTTTCGTGTCCGCCTACAAGGACTTCAGCGTCGATGGGTGCCAATGGGAAGATCCTTACCCTGCTTGTGTATCGACCACAACAAAGCATTGGTGGGATCAAGCCCCTTCTTGGGAATTAAGTGATTCTCAAAAAGAGGATTATGCTTGGGTGAAGAGGAACCTTGTTACTTATGATTATTGCGAGGATACTGAGAGATATACTACTCCAATGGAAGAGTGCTCTTTGAATCCTTGGAAATAATTTTACATGAAACTACAGCAAATTTTTTCTAGCAAATTTATTGTCTTGGCTTATAGTAATTCTTCAATCTTCTTATGTATCAATTTTGAGCTTTTTATTGGGCTATCAATTGTGTAATTTATTATTCTTTATTTATTATTTATAACAAAATTACTTCATGAACATGGCTTACACATTATGTATGGAAGATATAATTGGAGTAGAGTGTAATGTAGATGTTTTTATGATATTCATAAAGCCAAAATATCTAATCTAAGTGTTACGTACATCTTTTGTGGCATAGCTAATTTTCATTTAAATGAACTAATTATTTACACCCTACATTAAGTGGAAGTGTCCGTAAGAAGTCTGATCAACTAAGTCTATAATTCCTAGTATATGAAAATTATTGGACAAATCAACTTCATTGGACATGTTATATCCATATTCAAATAGACCTTATAATTTAATTTTATTTATGCATTGCAACGGCAAAGGTGTTGACGATGATGACTAGTCAAGAGGAGGGACATTTATTTGTTGATTATTCAGCTTAATCTCTTCAGTTTAAGGCTTGTTTGGTATGGCTAAATTTTATAGGTCCATTGTTTTGGTGGAGTATTTATGCACCTATTTTGGAAGCTTTTGGAAAAATCAAACAAGGTTAGTACTTGCTCATAATTTCGCAAGAATTATCTAATTGAACATTATAGAGAATCTTGACATTGGAAGCAACTAGAAATATGGTTTGTGAAAGTTTCAAAACATTAGGCTACATGAATGATGAAGGAAGTTCTGGAATATTATAGGAATTTCTTCCAAGCTCCATCTTTAACTATAAAAATTGGTGATGGACATTCGATCAAGGAATACATACGCAAAAAGCCATACTTATACACAAGTCTTCCCACACAAGAAGTCATACCCTCTCCTTGTATATTATCCATCTTCTTTACTACGATTCCACTATTACCTTTGTACTTAGGGGTCGTTTGGTTGAATCATTTGATATGGATTGGAATTGAATTAGAATCCATTCCATCTACTTTTTTGTTTGGTTGAGATTTTTAGTAATGGAATCTCATACCCAAAGGGATCTAATTTGCCCTCATACCCATGGAATCCCATACCCACCCCTCCCCCTAAGATTCACAATCTACTCTATTAATGAAGGATAGAAGCCATTCCAACTATAAAACCAAACAACTTTGGACTAGTATGGGTTTTAGAATCCATACCTCTCAAAGTATGAGATTTCATACCAATCCATTCCAACTTGATGAACCAAACACCCCCTTAGTATTCACCCAAGGTTCTAATACTCGATCTCCTAGGTTTATTTTGCCTCTATGAAGATTTTTTCCACAATAAATATTGGAATTGTGTGCCCCTTTATTATTTATCTTGCCTCTATTTATCTTCTTATTCCTATATTTCAATCTCTATATTTTTAATTTACTATAGTTGTGCACTCACTAACTTTAACAAGGCTAAAAACCAACACTTTTCAAGATGTTTAGTGATTGGTTAAGCAAGTTTTGTGATTTTGTCTTCCACATTACCAGAGATTGTCAAAAATTAATTTGTTTTTTTTAATTTTTTTTTACTTTTTATATAAGAATTAATTTGTTTTTTTTTTATTTTTTTTTTACTTTTTATATAAGAATTAATTTGTAAATTTTCCCTAAAATTATTTTAAAATACCATGACATCATGTATTTGCTATGCATTCTCATATATTTCTTAACCAAAGCGCTCAAGTATAACTGTACCTGTGTTGTTATTTAAGTAGCAGTGGCGGATGCAAGTGTAACTAAGTAGGGTCCCTTGACCCCACTTGAACATAAAAAAAAAAAAAATTCTTATATAATTAATTTTTTTCCTATAAAAATTGCTTATTTTTATACCAACATTAAAATATATTAAATGTATTTTGACCCCATTGAATATTTTATCTGGATCCGCCACTGTTAAGAAGTCAAAATAGCCAAAAATTGAACTAAACTCATTCGCAAGACTTTATATATCAATTAATAGGCTTATTATAATCACAAATCATCTTTTATGACCATGAGACACCCTTACATCCAATCTTAATTGGAAAATTTTCTTGAATTTAATCAAAAGAATGGATATAGCGGCCTTTAGTTTTGGATCGATTGGGTGAATGAAAATATCCACTTTACCTCTTAATTGCTAACTTGTCAAATTGATGAATTGACTAAGATTTTGTTATAATGTTATAACAAATTTCCCAAATAATAATTAAATCACTTTTTGGATGTAATAAGTTTGTTAATCAAATAAAAATAACTCTCCTTTTCTATTTAGCTATAATTAGATTTTCATATTCAATAAAATAAATTATGTTTTTCTCTCTATTTTTTTTATTCTCTCAATATTATAGTTGATGATTCACTAAGAATTATAATAATAGACATGACAAAATTAAACATTAAAGTGATTTATAAAGTTTCTAAAGTAATTTACGACTCTACAAAACTTATTTGGTGGCCGAAAACATCTAAGATTTTGTTATGATGTTATAACACATTTTCCAAATAATAATTAAATCACTTTTTGGATGTAATAAGTTTGTTAATCAAATAAAAATAATAATAATTAAATCACTTTTTGAATGTAATAAGTTTGTTAATCAAACAAAAATAACTCTCTTTTTCTATTTAGGTATAATCAGATTTTCATATTCAATAAAAGAAATTATGTTTTTAAAGTGCTTTATAAAGTTTCTAAAGTACCTTACGACCCTACAAAACCTATTTAGTAGCCGAAACCATCTAAATCATGTCTTGTCTCACTCCTCATTATCGGTATTGCAAATTTTTGCCTATCAAATGGAGTTGTGATTATCTCTAAAAAGAGAGCTTATCTCTCTAGAGTTCTAGAGCCTTATCCCCATCACCCCAACCTTCTGCCACCGTCTTCCATAGCTCCACCTACCTCAATTTCTTCTTACAAAAGCTAGGAACAGAGTATAGTCCACTAAAACTACTTATAATTCAATTTTCTAGTTCTTTTCGGTAATCCTACTTAATTCCCCTAATTTTTTTCCCTTTTCGATAGCGATGACGGTAAATCAATTTTTCGTACATACGAGCCGGAGTCGCTCATCCTCAGGCTATAATCCATGTTTCCTTAATCTTGCACTGGGCAAGTTCATAGACTATAGGAATTTTTCAGAGACCCGAATCCAAAAGTGGGTTTCAAACTAGTGGATTAAATTTGGGGAAATTTCAGTGCAGCAGTTCGTTAATATTTTCCTGTTTCTTTGTGAGGACGTTCGTGATAGAAACGCTACGCTACAACAGGGCTCAACAGCGTACCAAGCGGCTCTCTTGATCTTTACTCCTTGGACTCAAGGTAAGTCAATCAGAGTGATGAAATTAACGAGGCTGCTTGTTAGAGCTGCAGCGGAATTTTAGCCTTCTAATAGATATAAAATAATATGAAATTTAACACCTCTCACAACATGCCATTCTAGGAATGAGACAAAATAACCGATATGAAGTAACAAAATATAACTTAAGAAATTAACCTCTCTTAATTATATTTAACTTTCGATGTAAATTACAAAATTTGATTAATTACTACTTTACATCTGAATGACGTATTTACAGTGCTTACAATGCTATAAAATGAATGATGCAAAATCTAAATGATTTTAAACTTCACAAACTACAGCATTCCCTTAAGTTTCCCTTATTCTATGATAAACTTATGCATCTCCTTGCTTTACTCTTAACCTGACTAAAAATAGTATCCTTATTCCCACAATTCTCCACCTCATTCATAATTAGATATGATTCGAATTTTGGACGAACAAATTGTAGTACTTGTATCCGGTTGCACCATTTTAAAATGACTGCCTACGTACCCTCTGACCGGGATCAAACCAATCGTAGTTCAATTATTATCCTTGCAATACCTAACATAGGATGACCTTTAGCAATTCCAAGCAATGTTGGAACTTGCTTCCTGACACCACCTTGGTTAACATATCTGCAGGGTTCTTATCTGTGTGCACTTTCATAAGAGAAATATCACCTTTCTCTACAACATTTCAAATAAAATGATATCTTACATCTATATGTTTTGTCCGAGCATGATACACTTGATTCTTTGCAAGATGAATAACACTTTGGCTATCACAACTCAACTGTACACCTTCTTGTCGAAAACCCAAATCATCTAGAAGACCCCTCAGCCACAATGATTCCTTTACCCCTTCTGTCACGGCCATATACTCAGCCTCTGTAGTAGATAGAGCCACTGTAGCTTGTAACATTGATCGCCAACTAATTGGAGCACCAAATATCGTGAATGCATAACCAGTAGTAGATCGTCGTCTATCTAGATCACCAGCATAATCAGAATCAACAAAACTGCTAATCTGACAGTTATCTCCACCAAAGCATAATCCGGTATCAATGGTACCTTTTAAGTACCTAAGAATCCACTTCACAGCTTCCCAGTGTATCTTTCCAGGATTTACAATGAACCTACTAACAACACCTACCGCTTGTGAAATATCTGGGCGTGTGCAAACCATTGCATACATTAAGCTGCCTACTGCACTAGCATAAGGTACATTGTCCATGTAAGCCTTGTCTTCTGCTGTTGTGGGAGATTGTTTACTAGAAAGCCTAAAATGCGGAGCCAATGGAGTTACAACCGACTTGACACTTTTCATACCAAACCTTTCAATAACTCGCTCAATGTATCCTTTCAGGGTTAAGAACAATTTTCGGCTTGACCTATCTCTTCTAATCTCCATACCCAGTATTTTCTTTGCAGCACCCAAGTCTTTTGTTTCAAACTCTTTACCAAGTTGAAATTTTAATCTGTCTATTTCCACCTTGCTCTTCGAAGCAATAAGCATGTCATCCACATACAATAGAAGATAGATATAATCACCTCCATGAAGCTTACGAATGTATACACAACAATCATAATTACTTCTGGAAAAACCTTGCTTTAACATAAAGAAGTCAAATCGTCTGTACCACTGTCGAGGAGATTGTTTCAATCCATAAAGTGATTTCCTCAAGCGACAAACCTGACTTTCTTTTCCCTCAACCTTGAATCCCTCAGGTTGATACATGTAGATTTCCTCCTCCAAGTCTCCATGCAAGAACGCAGTCTTCACATCTAATTGTTTCAACTCAAGATCACCATGAGCAACAAGACTTAAAAGCACCCGTATGGATGTGTGCTTTACCATTGGAGAAAATATTTCATTATAATCTACACCTTCCTTTTGAGCATAACCCTTAGCCACTAAGTTGGCTTTAAACCTTGCACCACTTGACTCGGTAGGGTCTTCTTTTCTTTTATAGACTCATTTACAACTTATAGCAGTCTTCCCTACAGGTAATGGGACCACCTCCCATGTCTTGTTCTTATGAAGAGATTGCATCTCTTATTCCATGGCAACCAACAAATTCTCACTATCCTTATCCCTGATAGCTTGTTTGAAGGTGACAGGTTCATCATCCTCCACCGAGAGTGCATACTCTACCAAATTTAACTGCCCATAATGCCTTAGAGGTTTGTCTGACCCAAACTTCTGAACTAGTTTATAATTTCTCTTTGGCTTTATTGATGCCAAAGAATCCTGCTGCTGTTGTTGTAAAACATGTGCATTTTTGTGCTGAATCTCTTCATGATCAAGTTCATCCTCTTCCTCATATCGAGTTGCACTAGGATGCTCCACCTGAACATGACTAGAGTCTATTGGTTGGTATTTAGACTCTATCTCCACCACTTGAGCATTTGAAGTTTCTCCAACATCACCATCACTTGGCGTCATAGCTTTGGATAAAGCTATCATAGATCGTTCATCAAAGGTCACATCCCTGCTGATTACAAATTTAGAATCTTCTACGCTCCAAATACGATAGCCTTGAACTCCTTTTGGATACCCTAAAAAGATTGCTTTTTTAGCTCTGTTATCAAGTTTATTATCTTTGACGTGATAATAAGTTGTGCATCCAAAAACTCTAAGTTTCTCGTAATCTGCATGTTCCCCTGACCACACTTTATAAAGTGTGTCTCCATCTAGAGAAGAGTGTGGGGATCGATTCACTATGTAACAAGCAGTAGCAACCAACTCTGCCCACCATTCTCTGCCTAACCCAGAATTAGAGCGCATACACCTTGCCTTCTCAACTAGTGTACGATTCAGTCTTTCTGCGACTCCATTCTGTTGTGGTGTGTCTCGCACTGTCCAATGTCTTACAATGCCTTGTTGATCACAAAACTCCTTGAAAGCACAATATGTGTACTCTGTGCCATTATCAAATCGCAGAGTTTTCAGCTTCCTCCCTATTCTGTTTTCAACCATTGCTCTCCACCGCTTGAAAGTGTTGAATACCTCATTCTTAAGCTTGAGAAAGTAAATCCAAGCATAGCTTGAATAATCATCGACAAACGTAACAAAACACCTGGAATCACCCTTGGAAGTTACTTTAGCCGGACCCCATACATCTGTATGCACATAGTCTAACAACCCTTTGCTTTTATGCTTGCTTGTGTAGAACTTCACCCTATGCGCCTTTCCGTACACACAATGTTCACAAAATTCCATTTGTGGTCTCTTCATGTTCTTCAGCAAACCTTGTCCACTAAGCAATGATAGACCTTTTTCCGACATATGCCCTAACCGCATGTGCCATATTCTCGTGCATTCTGTGTGGTCTTTACTTCCACTGATTCCAATTGCTAAATCACCTGTAACAGTATTTCCCAAAAGCGGATAAAGATTACCGTTACGAACTGCCTTCATCACAACTAAGGAACCACGAACAACTTTCATAGCCCCGTTCTCCGCAACTATTTTGCAACCATTTTTCTCTAACAAACCTATAGAGATTAGGTTTTTTTTCGCAAATCAAGAATATGTCTCACATCTTTCAAGGTTCTCACAACTCCATCATGCATCTTGATTCTAATTGTACCTAGCCCCACAGTTTTACAAGCATGATCATTGCCCATTAAAACTATGCCCCCATTTGTGCTTTCATAAGTAGTAAACCACTTCCTATTTGGGCACATATGGTGAGAGGCTCATGAGTCAAGCATTCACTTACCAGAGATCTCATGAGATTCTTCAGTTATAGAGTAACAATCTTCCTCCCCATTTGAGACATAACTTGCTTTTTGTTTTTCTTTTGGGTTGTCATTATTCTGATTCTTGAATACTACCCTCTTATTTGGGCAATTTGCTTTAAAGTGTCCAGGCTCACCACATTTAAAGCATGTCTTTTCCGCGTGAGGTCTAGATTTTGGCCTAGATTTTCCACGCTTACCTTTTCCTCTTTCATTTGTCCTTCCTCTAGTTGCAAACAATCCTTGTGCTTGATCCTTGTAATCTCTTCCACTTGAAGATGACATTACACTTGTAGCAACCTTACGTAGATCATCCGCTAAAAGTGATGCCCTCGTCTCATCCATGGTTAGAGTATCACCCACCAGCATCAGTGTTTGTACTAGGTTCTCGTAGGACTTTGGTAATGAAAGTAATAAAATTAATGCCTGGTCCTCATCATCAATCTTCACATCTATGTCCTTTAAGTTTGATATGATCCTATCAAACTTATTGACATAATCCCGGATTGAGGTGCCTTCCTCCATCTTGCATGTATACAATTTGGATTTTAAATAGATTCTGTTAGTTAGAGTCTTCGTCATGAAATTACTCTCTAACTTTGCCCAAACGCCTGCTGTTGTTGCTTCTTCATTTACCAAGAAAGCAATATCCCTCTCAAGGCATAAGATTATAGCAGCCCGCGCTTAAGATCTAATTCTTCCCAATCCTCATCCTTCATATCAGCCGGCATTTTCTCTTTCCCAAATAATGCCCTATGAAATTTTTGTGAAATAAGCAAATTTTTCATTTGCATCCTCCAATAGGAAAAATCATTTTTCCCATTAAATTTTTCAATTTCATATTTGCCTACTTTGACATTTCCACTAGTAGAAGCCATTTTACACTAAATTGAATTTTACCACTCAAAATTTAGACGTTGGCTTTGATACAAATTGTTAGAGCTGCAGCGGAATTTTGGCCTTCTAATAGATATAAAATAATATGAAATTTAACACCTCTCACAACATGCAATTCTAGGAATGAGACAAAATAACCAATATGAAGTAACAAAATATAACTTAAGATATTAACCTCTCTTAATTATATTTAACTTTCGATGTGAATTACAAAATTTGTTTAATTACTACTTTACATCTGAATGACGTATTTATAGTGCTTACAATGCTATAATGGTAGGCGTGTCGCATACCTATCAAAAATAACCTAACAAACCAATACTAATGTAGACTGGAAAGTAAGGGTCGGATCCCAAGAGACTAAGGTTCAAAATCAATTAAATAGACTCGAATTTCTACTAAGCAAGAATCAATTATAATCAATAACTAAGGATCTAAAATTTAGGAAAAATTCGAAAATAAACTAATTAAGATGATTAAATCAAGCAATTAAAAACATCCAAGATCTAGCTTCACCACAACTATTATCGATGCAATTGTAATTCTACCCTTAACATACGATTTCAATTGAACGGGGAAAAGTAACCCTAATAATTACCAAGGATCTCTCTCGAGTATCAATGGCTTCCCTAACATACAATCAATCCTATTCTCATGGTATCATGCATATTAGAGACATTAAACACATTACTCTCACTTCCCAATTATCAAACATAACTACTCTCGTGTTATGAATCAAACCCTAAATTAATTTATTCAAATCCGTTTAAACCCAACTCTCGTTGTGATAAAAACAATGGAATAATCGCAATACTATAGTTACGTCTAACCTAGCATTGGCATAATCACAATCAATTTAGCAATTCAATTGTTAAAGTTGTTAAAGAATTTAAAGATTTAATTCATGCATCAATAATAATAGGGCTACACTAGATCTTGAATTAAAGAATCTACTCACACATGATTAAGGAAACAAAAACAATAATAAATAATGAAAACATAATTGAATAACAAGGGATGAAAAATAAATACCAAATCTTGAATAAAATTGAAAGTAGAAAGCTTGAATCTTGAATCTTGAATTACAAAAACTTAGAAAATAATAATGGAGATCTAGTTCTTAAGGAGAGAATAAAAAAAAAAAAAAAAAAAACAAGGCTTAATTAATTAATGAATGAATAAAAACAAGGCTAAAGAGTATTTATATAAACCTAAAAAAAAAAGATAAAAATTCCATCAAGCTTCGGCGCATTAGGATTCCAGGAGGCACGGACGTGCCTAGTGTGAGGCACGGACGTGCCTCTTTCCGTAGAAAAATAACTGAAGCTTCTGTCTTCCAGGCACGGACGTGCCTGATGCTGGGCACGGACGTGCCTTCTTCTTTACTTAGGCACGGACGTGCCTCTTCTGCTAGGCACGGACGTGCCTAGGATCTTCTGTTTGGCGCAGCTTCTGGCACAGAGGCACGGACGTGCCTACTGGGGAGGCACGGCCGTGCCTACCTCTAAAGTACCATTTTCCTGACTTTCTTCAATCTCCGAGCTCCATGGGCTTTGACTTACTTCATGGATCTATAATTCATCCAAATTAGCTCCATTATTCCTGAAAATCATCAAAAACAACAAAACTACCCATAAAAGCATCGGATTATCCAAAGTAGAGCAAAATACACCAAAACGGACTCAAATACTCAATCTAAACTAACAAAACTAACTAAAAACCAACCAAATAACATACACAAAACACGACTTATCAAACTCCCCCAAGCTAAACTAATGCTTGTCCTCAAGCATTTCACCATGAATCACAAGGGAAGAAAATGATAGCCCCTCAAACAATCACAATGTGTCATCGAGTTCAAAATCACGATAAAAACAAAACCAAGGATCAACATGTACAAAAAACCGCCATTCATCTCATATACTTAGACTTGACAGTCAATCTTACCACACATCTCCCCATACCTACTCACACAAACATGAATACTTCTCACTTTAGTTGTGAAAAATAAGAAAAACAATAACGCTCATGTGTTTTCGGGGTGAGATATGAAGCCACTCAACCTAAACATAACATGCATATCAACTTCACACAACCGGCCTCTTTAGGCTTGCAATGCAACTTTCTCCACTTCTAATGATTGATGCAAACACGAAAATCATGAAATCCATATTAGGTAAGCTCGGTAAATAAGGGTTGGACGACGTAATTTGGGAATGTGGTGCTCAAAATAAAACAAATCCTAATCCCACTACACATTCAAATTTCGGGTTCAAGCCAACCTTATTTCCTCCAACTCCATACAATTATAAACATAGCCCTTTATTCTTACTCTTCTCTTTTTTTCTTTTTTTTTTTTTTCAATCATACTTTTCCTTTCTTTTTCATTTTTTTTTATTATTATTATTTTTTTCACAAAAAGAAAAGGGACTCATAGCAAATTAGGAATTAGGAAGACTTTTAAAGACTTTTAAAACTCTTTTTCTTTCTTTCTTTTCTTCCTTCCTTGCTTCTAATAAATCAATTCCCTTCTTTCTCTTTGTTTTTTTTTTCTTCTTTTTTTTATATACATCACTCATAGGGCTTTAACAACCGTAATGCACCTTCAAAATAAACCTAGAAAAATAGCTCTATGGCTTTAAACGTAGGGTATCAAGAAGGGGTTAATATGGCTCAAATTGGCTCAACCTACGAGTGAATGAAAAAAATAAAAATAAAATTTATATAGGCCTAGAATATGGAGGCTCTATTGTCTACAAGGAAATTTCAATCATTTTTTCGCAACATGCATCATTCAAGTCTCAAACAGTCAAAAAGCAAGACCAAGAATTCAATTATGTGAAGGACAATCTAATCACACAGGAAGAAACATGACTGAGGTAGAGTGAAATCAGTCAAATAAGGCTCAAGACTCTCACCGGGTACACAAACTATTCACATAAGTAGAGCGGGGAGACCATCCTGGCCACTACCTAGCTCAATTCCAAGTACATCAATGAATGGGTTTTCGAAAACTCTTTTTTTTTTTTTCAAAAAGCACACAAATGTGATTATAATCATAGAAGCATAGTCATGCAATGGCATATTATTCGACACTAGAAAGAAATAAACTACCCAAAATAAAGCTGAAATAAAACTAGTATATACATGGTGAAAAGCAAATCCTCCCCCAAGCTAAACCACACATTGCCCTCAATGTATGCATAAACCAAGGCAAACAAGCAAGGGGAAAGGAAAGACAAACTACTGATCAGGAGGGGCGGGGGGGAAACCATACCTCGGGTCGGTACTAGGACCGCCCTGGAAATGCTGTCTCATCATGCCCGCTATATCATAGAACTCAGACTGGAAGGCGGCAATTTGATCTCGCAGGTCGCCAAAGGTGGTCGCCATGCTATCATGGGACATCGACAGGTTTGAGACCGCTCTCTGGGTCTCATTGACGTCCCTCCTCAAGTCACCCATGCCTATCATGACATGGTTGAAATCGGCCCTCATGGAGGCTATTTGCTCCTCCATAGTAGGTGGGGCGTGGGTCTCCTGATGTGGAACATCTTGCTCCATGTGAGCATGTCCCTCGCCACCATACGCTTGCCCCTGTCCTCCATAAGCATACCCCTCACCACCATGCAACTGGGCTTCTTCCCCCAAAGGCATCGGGACTCCCTCCCCAGTCTGTGGTGGCCACATGAAATCAGGAGGGATAATCCATGTATCCCTCCCGGTCACCTGAGGGATCCCGAACTTCGGGAGGTGAGCATAAGGAACCGGTCGGGGTAGAGTGGGGCGACCGACCAACCATACAAAACCCTGGGCGTTGCGGCGCCTCTTCACCCAACACATCTGCTGGAGATTCTGAAAGCTCATCGTGGTAGGGCCTCCAACCCTATACTGGTCGATACCTGCCCAGTCCTGCACATAGCCAACAACCAACAAAGAAAGCATACCACCTATAGCAATCTCCCCAGTTCCCATGGCTACATTATATAGATGGTCTAAAAACCATGCCCCAGGGTTAATCATGTCTTCTACCTCAGTGGGGTCGGGGTGGCAAAGCAAATGCCATAGAAAATAGAGTTCCTTAGCCGAGCAAACTCCTCCAGTGTTACATCTAGCAAAAAGGGTCCAAGAGAAGAGTCGGCATATAAGTCTCATGGCCGGGTGAATTATACATGAGGTCTTGGAATGGCTAGGGTCGTAGTCATCTAGCCCAGTCAAATCCCGCCACATGTTAAGGTCACTGTAGCCGGTCAACCTACTGTAGTTTGGTCTACCTATTTGGCCAAAGGTGGGGAAGCCTAAGAGGACATTAACCTCCCTCACCGTAAGGGTGTGACGTTCACCAAACAGGTTGAAAGAAACGTCCCTAGGAGTGTGGCCGTCTGATCTACGACGGACCTCTAAAGTAGAAAGGAACTCATAGGTGATATTGGAGTAGGTGTTGGCATGTTTGGCTAAGAAACCGTCCCAACCTAGTCGGTTAAGAATGCGTTGTACCTCACCTCCCATACCCAAGCTTTCCATGGCCTCTTGGTCAAAAAACCGTGTGGGCACTAAGGGTCGTGATCTAATGCGAAGAAAATTGTTCAAGTGTTCTTCATTACCCTTAAAGTCGATCCCAAAAGTCTCGATAGGTGGAATATGGGCAAGTGGTGTAGGAGAAGGTTGTGGAACGGGTGGGGTTCTAAAGCCCTTGGAAGAGGTGTTTCTAGGCCTATTTCTTCTTTGGTGAGATGAGGATGCCATGAGTTCAATTAGCAACAATGTATATCAATTCAAACACACAAACAATCAACAATCAACCACAAATTCACAAGGTTAATAATGCTCCAACAATGCTTCAAGGTTAATAATGGGGTTTTTCAGTCTCACCACACCAAAATATAATCACAAATATCCAAACAAATAGAACAAACCAAACACAATTGACAATCTCCAACAAATTTTTTTTATGAACAATTGTTAGCAAATATTCATGAAAACCTAGAGAGAGAAAATATGAGAAAAGGGGTTACCCAAGGTATGGTGGATGTTGAATACCCTTAGATGATCCACAATTGATGTATGTAGCACCCTTGAATCCCTTCCTTGCTTTCCAATTGCTCCAAAAGTCTTCAAATCAAAAAGCCCCAAATTGATTTTTAAATCTAGGGTTCTTGAGAAAATTTGGTTAAGGTTGTGTTTGGGATGAATTTTGTTTTGATAATGGAGTGTGAGAATGAAGTAGAAGGATGAGAATGTTGGAGAATATGTGAAGAATTTTGAGTGTGGTTGATGGATTGAAGAAGGGGGTGCCGAAAATTTGGAGTGGAAGGAGAGGAGAGAGAAGTTGTTGAGGTGAAATTTGGGGTTATGAATGAATAAGGAAGAAGAGCAGCCCGTGTTTTATTTCGGGGGAGGCACGGACATGCCTCTTCATAAATTGAATTCTGAAAACAATCTGCCTCAGAGGCACGGACGTGCCTCTGATCGGGCACGGACGTGCCTCTACGCAGTTTAGTTTTTTTTTTTTTTTTTTTTTTTTTTTTTTTTTTTTTTTTTGAAAAATAAGTAAAATAAAATAAATAAATAAAATAAAATGAAATAAAAATAAATAAATAAAAAAAATACGGAAAACCTGAGGCACGGACGTGCCTCTCTAAAATTTCAACCCCCCAACTTTCTGCCTCAGAGGCACGGACGTGCCTCCTCAGGGGCACGGACGTGCCTCTGCAGAAATCAGATTTTTCTCCTTTCCTTCCTTTTGGCACTTTTCCTCCTTGTTTCTTCTTCTTTTTGCTCACTTTTCACCTAGATAAAAACACAAACAACTCAAAAACTAAAACTTAAGAATCAAACCAAATAAAATAAAGCAAAGAAAATGAAAATAATAAAGAAAAATAACGAACTAAGAGTAAAAGCTAGAGAATGGGTTGCCTCCCATTTAGCGCTTGTTTATAAGGTCTTTAGCTCGACCGTATGGCTTCTCATGGGCTTGGTGATGGGGACGAGAGTGTGATGTCCACCCCTTCATCGATGGGATCACCGACTCGGTAGTGCTTCACTCGTTGTCCATTGACTTTGAAAGGTTCCCCTCTTGTGTTTTCTAACTCAATCGTGCCATAGGGGAAAACTTTTCTAATCTTGAATGGTCCCGACCATCTAGACCGAAGCTTTCCAGGGAATAATTTCAACCTAGAGTTGAAAAGAAGGACTTGGTCCCCTTCCTTGAACTCCCTTCTCACAAGATTCTTGTCATGCCACCTTTTTGTCTTCTCTTTATATAGCTTCGAACTCTCATAAGCATCAAGGCGAAGTTCATCCAATTCGTTAAGTTGCAACAACCTATTTTCTCCCGCTGCTTTGGCATCAAAGTTTAAGCTTTTTATGGCCCAAAACGCCCTGTGTTCTAGCTCAACGGGGAGATGACATGCTTTACCATAGACAAGCCTGTATGGGGTCGTACCAATTGGTGTTTTGAAGGCCGTTCGGTACGCCCATAATGCATCATCTAGCTTCACAGACCAATCCTTTCTTGTTCGCGCAACAGTTTTCTCTATGATGGACTTGATCTCACGGTTGGACACTTCTACCTGACCACTTGTCTGTGGGTGATAACCAATTCCAAGCTTGTGGTGCACTCCATATTTTTTCAACATTGCCTCGAATCGATGCTCCAAGAAGTGTGTTCCCCTGTCACTGATCAAAACACGTGGTAAACCGAAACGAGGGAAAATAACTTTCTTGAAAAACTTGCTTACCACACGAGCATCATTGGTTGGAGTAGCTATTGCTTCCACCCACTTTGAAACGTAATCAACAGCTAGCAATATGTAACGGTTGCCATGGGAGGAGGGAAACGGACCCATGAAGTCTATCCCCCACACGTCAAACAACTCGACCTCGAGTATGTTATTAAGTGGCATCTCGTTCTTCTTGGAAATCGTGCCTGTCCGTTGACATCTATCGCATGCCTTGACATAAGCATAAGTATCTTTGAACATCGTAGGCCAGTAAAATCCACATTGCAAAACCTTAGCAACTGTCTTTGAGGGGCCTGCATGTCCACCACAGGGTAGGTCATGGCAATGTGAAATAATATTACTTATCTCAGTTTCTGGAACGCATCTACGGATCATGGTGTCTGCGCATTCCTTGTAGAGGAATGGATCGTCCCAGTGGTATCTCCTTGCTTCAGAAAAGAATTTCTTCTTTTGTTGAGAAGAATAGCCATGAGGCATTGTACCTGTGGAGAGAAAGTTAGCTAAGTCAGCAAACCAAGGGGATTCAGTATGTAATAAAACTAATAAATGTTCAGCAGGAAAAGAATCATCAAAAGGGATATCATCTCCATCTTCAGGGTCAAGGAGAAGACGGGAAAGATGATCTGCAACGACATTCTCTGTTCCTTTGGTATCCCTGATTTCGATGTCGTAATCCTGTAGCTGGAGAACCCATCGAATAAGCCTTGGTTTGGCATGTGTCTTGGTCATCAAGTACCTCAATGCTGCATGATCTGTATGAATGATGACCTTGGAACCTACCAAATAAGAATGAAACTTGTCAATAGCATATATAACTGCTAACATCTCTTTTTCGGTTGTGGCATAATTCATTTGAGCTGAGCTCAAAGTCTTGCTAGCATAGTATATAGCATAAAGCTTCTTTTCCTTTCTTTGCCCCAATACTGCTCCCACTGCATAATCACTTGCATCGCACATGATCTCAAATGGCAAACTCCAATCTGGGGGTTGCATGACTGGAGCAGTGATTAAAGCTTCCTTCAACCTGTTAAAAGCTTCAAGACAAGCATCAGAAAAGACAAAAGGGACATCCTTGGCCAATAGCTCAGTTAAAGGTCTAGCAATTTTCGAAAAATCCTTAATAAAACGCCGATAAAAACCTGCGTGACCAAGGAAACTTCGAACTCCTTTTACAGAGTTAGGGGGTGGTAAGCGCTCTATAACCTCTATTTTGGCCCTATCAACCTCGATCCCTTTATTAGACACAACATGACCTAAAACAATTCCCCGTTGAACCATAAAATGGCATTTCTCCCAGTTTAAGATTAGATTAACTTCTTTACATCGTTGGAGCACCTTTTTTAGATTTTCAAGACATACATCAAAGGTTGTTCCATAGACAGAGAAATCATCCATAAATACTTCCATAGAGTTTTCTATGAGTCCTGAGAAAATTGCCATCATACATCGTTGAAAAGTGGCAGGAGCATTACATAATCCAAATGGCATCCTGCGATATGAAAAGGTGCCATATGGACATGTGAAAGTAGTTTTTTCCTGGTCGCAAGGACGGATGGGAATTTGAAAGAAACCTGAATATCCATCCAAGTAACAGAAAAAGGAATGCTTTGCCAGCCTTTCAAGCATCTGGTCGATAAAGGGTAAGGGGAAGTGATCCTTCAAGGTGGCCTTATTCAACTTCCTATAATCTATACACATTCGCCATCCTGTGACAGTTCTAGTGGCGACCGGCTCACCCTTGTCATTCTTAACAACGGTCATACCTCCCTTCTTTGGTACTACTTGTACAGGGCTAACCCACTTACTATCGGAGATAGGGTAGATTATACCTGCAGCAAGCAATTTCAGAACCTCTTTTTTAACTACCTCCATCATATTAGGATTAAGTCTTCGTTGAGGTTCTACAGAAGAGGCATGATCGTTTTCAAGAATGATCTTATGCATACAAAAAGAAGGATTAATACCCTTGATATCATCAATGGTGTACCCAATGACACTTTTATATGTTGTCAAAACGTTGAGCAATTGCTCCAATTCTGTGTCGTTGAGTTCAGCATTGACAATAACAGGATATGAATTATTGGGACCAAGATATGCATATTTTAAGTTAGAGGGGAGGGGTTTCAACTCTACCTCGGGAGGCTTAGAACTCTCCCCAATACTCATTGCTTCCAAAGTTTCTCTGATCGGGTTCTGATTTGGATTGGCCTGTGCTTCATCAAGTAACCTGGTATATTCCTTAGACTGCCAATCTCCACCATCATCTTCCTTCCCTAACAGAACTTGTTCGAGGGCATCGTCATTCTGATCCAAGGGGAGTTGCTCGTTTTGCAGCTCATCGAGCACATCAACCTGACAAACAGTGTCTCCCATAGAAGGGGCACCCATAACATTCAAAAGTGAGTATTCCAATTTCTCATCACCCACTTCAAAAGTAATCTTACCTTTTTTCATATCAATAATTGCACCTGCAGTAGCTAAGAAAGGTCTACCAAGTATAATTGGGACATTCACATCTTCATCCATCTCCATTACAACAAAGTCACAGGGAATGAAAAACTTACCTACTCGGAGGGGTACATCCTCAAGTACACCCAAAGGAAACTTCACTGACCTGTCTGCAAGTTGCAAAGATATGCGTGTGGGTTTGAGTTCACCCATCTGCAACTTCTTGCATATTGACAGTGGCATGAGGCTCACACTTGCACCTAAGTCACATAGTGCCCTGTTGATCTCAATATCTCCAAGCTTCACTGGAATTGAATAGCTACCTGGATCTCCTAATTTCTTAGGGAGAGTGTTATGCAAAATAGCACTGCACTCTGCATTCAAAGCAACTGTAGTATTCTCTTCTAACTTCCTCTTATTAGATAACATATCTTTCAAAAATTTAGCATAGGAAGGCATTTCAGAAATGGCATCTAAAAATGGAATATTAATATGAAGCTTTTTAAGTACATCAAGGAACTTACTGAACTTTTTCTCAAGTTTAGCTTGTGCTAACCTTTGAGGAAAAGGAACTTTAGGCACATACGGAGCAAGTGGCTTTGGTGGTGCTCCCTGTGAATCATCCTCGACCCTAGAGTTGTCAACTTCCTTTTCTCCTGCACCTGCTTCTTCAACAACCTCCCTTGATGGCTCCTTTGTATGAGGGTCATCCAATTGCTTTCCACTCCTCAGGGTAACAGCATTCATTTGGCCTTTTTGAGATTGCTCAGTCTGGCCCGGAAAGGTTCCAGGAGTCTTTAGGGCTTGGCTAAATTGGTTGGCCAATTGGCTTATTTGATTCTCCATAAGTTTACCCTGAGCCTGCAACTGCTGGATAGAGTTATTTTGATGTTGGATAGCACTGTTTGTTGCGGTTATAAAGCTCTCTAATGTCACCTCTAGGCTTGATTTCTGAGGTTGTTGGGCATTGGTTGTTTTCTGTTGGAAACCAGGTGGTGGTTGGTTGTAGGTGTTGGATGGAGGTGGTGGAGGGTTTTGTTGTGCTTGGGTATTTTTGTATGAGAAGTTAGGATGGTGTTTCCATCCCTCATTGTAGGTATTGGAATAAGGGTCATAAGGTCTCTTTGGGTTGGAGGAATAGAAAGCATTGGCTTGCTCGATTGACATCTCTTCTGTATTCTGCGCAATCTGTGGGCAATCTGGAGCAACATGACCCTGCACTTGACATAACTGACACAACTCCTGTGGGGTGTTAGAAATTCCTGCTTGGAACTTATCAAACCTGCTTGTTAGTGCTTGAACAGAGCTAGTTAGCATAGTTAAAGCATCAACATCAAATTTACCTCCCTTTTTCACAGTGTTTCGGCCTCCAGGATGATAATTATCATTGGCCGCCATCTTCTCTATGAGCTCCCTAGCTTCAGTAGGGTTCTTTGTCAAGAGAGAGCCTCCTGACGCAGCATCGATGTAAATACGGAACTCATGAGTCATGCCATGGTAAAAGGTTTGCATCAATATCCAATCGGGAATGCCATGGTGAGGGCATTGTCTCTGTAGTCTTTTAAATCTCCTCCAAGCCTCATAGAGAGACTCATCATCTGACTGCTTAAAAGTTTGTAGCTCATTCCTCAATCTTGCAGTCTTCTCATTCCCTAAAAACTTCACTAGGAAGGCCTTCACTAACTTGTCCCATGTATCGAACGAGCCAGTGCCTTCATCTCTTAACCACTCCTTTGCCCTGTCTCGAAGTGAGAAGGGGAAAAGGCGTAGTCTGATTGCATCATCTGTAACACCATTCAACTTCATAGTATCACATTTCTCCAAAAAGCTATCTATATGGCTTACGGGGCAATCGTGTGGTAGCCCTGCAAATGAATCATTGGAGATGAACTGTATGAATTGTGGCTTGAGCTCGAAATGCTGAGCCGTGACCGGTGGTCTTATGATGCTTGAAAGGACTCCGGTAGTTGTATCAGGAATACCGTACTCCAAAAGGGATTTCGTTGGTTGGTCTACCATGTTTCTTTTGGCTTGATTTCTTCTTCTTCTTCTACCTGCCCGTCTTCTTGCAGTTGCTTCGATTTCAGAATCAAAAGGTACTAGATCTTCTGAACCTGAGCTTCGTGTGGGCATGCAACAAGAAAACTAGAGAAAGAGTATCAAAAACACAAGAGAAAATAGCCGAAGCAACGAAATAAGCCTAGCAAAAATGAATCACAATTAATCTAATGAAACCGTTAGTCCCCGGCAACGGCGCCAAAATTTGGTAGGCGTGTCGCGTACCTATCAAAAATAACCTAACAAACCAATAATAATGTAGACTGGAAAGTAAGGGTCGGATCCCAAGAGACTAAGGGTTCAAAATCAATTAAATAGACTCGAATTTCTACTAAGCAAGAATCAATTATAATCAATAACTAAGGATCTAAAATTTAGGAAAAATTCGAAAATAAACTAATTAAGATGATTAAATCAAGCAATTAAAAACATCCAAGATCTAGCTTCACCACAACTATTATCGATGCAATTGTAATTCTACCCTTAACATACGATTTCAATTGAACGGGGAAAAGTAAACCCTAATAATTACCAAGGATCTCTCTCGAGTATCAATGGCTTCCCTAACATACAATCAATCCTATTCTCATGGTATCATGCATATTAGAGACATTAAACACATTACTCTCACTTCCCAATTATAAAATGAATGATGCAAAATTTAAATGATTTTAAGCTTCACAAACTAGTGCATTCCCTTAAGTTTTTCTTATTCTATGATAAACTTATGCATCTCCTTGCTTTACTCTTAACCTGACTAAAAATAGTATCCTTATTCCCACACTGCTATTTGGGTTCATCTCGACGAGGTAACTCTGAACTTATGTGAGATTAATGTCGTTAAACCAATGCTCAATCTGGCTGGAAACATTATGTGTATCGATGAACCCATCTCAGGATCAATAAGATGCTTGGTTCGAGTAAACCCCATATGCATGTTTTGGAACCGTTATTATCCGGCTTTTACTTAGGCCTTGGACACTCTGAGTTTAAATGGATTAATTTTAGATATGAGAATATGTATATTTTGTGCTCTAATTGCAATAGAGTTGGCCATAAGCAGAATACTTGCACTTTGAATCATTTTAGCTCTGCTCTTATCTGTGTTCAAAATTCCTGGTTCTATATGTTCTCGAATGGATAATTTTCTAGCCAGGTTTTGGTGGAAGTCTTCTTCTTCTAGTCGAGGGTTAGCTCTTCATTCTTCGTCGTTGCTCCATCTCTCGAAGGGTTTAGGTGGATTAGGAATTCGTAGTATTGTCCCTTTTAACTCTTCATTGTTAGCTAAGCAGAGTTGGGGGCTCATTCATTGCCTTCAGCTGTTGGTTTCCCGGCTTCTGTTTGCGAAGTATTCAACTCTTCGTTCCATTGACTCGACCTCGGCTTCTCGTCCATCTTGGGGTTGTCGGGGCTGTATTTCGGGTTTGTCCTCGCTGTCGAAGGGTCTGTTTTAGAAGGTTGGTTCAGGTTCTCGAGTTCGTATTTTGGAGGATTCTTGGGTGCCGGGGGACCGGTACATTTTAAGGATCTTCCGTTCGAGTCGATTTGACCGACTCTTGTGTCTTCTTTACTTAATCCGCGTTCTTATGCGTAGGATGCTACTATTATTCATGGGCTGTTTGATTCTAGCTCTGCTGCTAGAATTCTTTCGTTGGATCGGCCAGTGCGGTTAATAGATGATTTTGTTTACTGGAAATTTACTAGGGATGGTGTTTTTTCAACAAAATCTAATTATGCCCTTCTTTGTGAGCCTAGGGTCATGTCTGGTATTCAATCTCAAATCTCCCCAGCATGGTGGAGGAAGTACCGGGCTTTACCAATTCTTCCAAGGTGGAAAATCTTTGGTTGGAAATTGCTGCATGATGCTCTTCCTTTGGCGGCCATTCTCCATTCTCGAGGCCTTCCAGTTGATCCAGTTTGTGCCTTTTGTCATGTGGATGTGGAATCTGTTTCTCATACATTCAGATATTGTCCTACTATCTACAGTCTTTGGCTATCTGGAGCGTTGGGCATTCATCGGGATCTTATGTAGTTTCCTTTGTTTAGTGTTTGGTTCTCGCGTACAATTTCTCATTTTTCGTCGTTGAGATATTGGAAGGGTATTGCTTCATTATTTGCTCTTCTTTGGGCGATTTGGATTTCTCGTAATCAACTTAGGTTTGGGAATGTTGTTTGGTCCCTTGGGACAATCGTTGGTTTAGCGACAGATTGGTTTCTTCATAGTATGCAGGCTCTGGATTGGAAGAGATCTTCGCAGTCTTCCTGTTTGGTTCGTTTGGAGGCTAGGAAGGATGTCCATAGGCTATGTCTACGGGAATTACCTTATATTTCTCCAACGACTTGTTTGATTATAGGCGGGGCTTGGGATTGTTCTACTTATAGGGCTGGAGCAGGCTGGATAGTTCGTGATCTTCATTCTTCTGAGGTACTAGGAGGTGGTTGTCGGGCTTTTATGGCAAGTTCAGCATTGCAGTCTGAGCTTCAGCTTGGGGTTTGGAGTTTGTTATTCATAAAGGTTTCTTGAAAATCCGGGTTTATACAGATTGTGCTGCCCTCCTTACTTATCTTCCTCCGTCTGGTTTAATGGACATTTCTACTTGGTGGCTCATTCAGGAGTTGCGCGCTTCGGTTCAATCTCTTTTGGTTTGCCAAGTTCAAAAAGATTTCTCGTTTGTGGGTGACTCCTACTCACTGGTTGGCAGGATGTGCTAGGCGTTGTCAATTATTTTATTTTCTGTTTTAGCTGTTTGTTGACGGTTGTTGTTTTTGTTTTTGCTTTTGCTTTTATTTAATAGCTCTTTTGTTAAAAAAAAAAATAAATAAAAAAAATAAAAAAAGGAGTTGTGATTCATAATTGAATGGCTAAGCACCTAAAGATATTTATCCATGGGCCTCTGGACTATAGAGTACAGATTTAAACTTAGTTTGTATTTAAATCAAACCCTACCCATTTTCCTACCATGTCGGACCCTCAATTGGTCCCTATAAAACTTGCTCCAAGAACATTCAAGTTCTAGGTTTCGGTCTCATTTAAGGGCACAAACCAAAACTCTCTCTAGTAGCGAAGAAATGTAAGTTATCATCTTTCTCTATCCTATTTTTATTCAATTGCAAGATGATTTTGCTCATCAAATGCAGTTTGGAATTGGAAAATTGAGAAAGAAATGAAAGTTCTAATATTCCAAAAATACTGCAGTTATCATTTTCTATTGTACTTGAATATGGTATCTTTGGGTATTTTCGATATGAATTTTTGAGAGATACCGGTATAATTCATATGGGTTTCTTTAGAAATTCAAACAGAAGTGTAATTAGTTAATTTGTGATGTGACTTAGATTTTGCATGTGTAAAAATGTGAATTTTACTTGAGAAATTATTCTATCCCTTGTAATTAGTGGATGTTGGTCGATAAAGATTCCGCCTTTAGCATAGCAATTAGATGGATTATTGTGATATCGAATCGATCTACTGATTACCCAACATTACCTCAAATCCTCATTGCTTATACAATAAAAAAGGTTATTTCCTGTTAACCCTTGATTCAAAGTACATGATGATCTAGTAATTGACAGTAAGAACAAGAGCATATAATTCAATGTTTATTGCATATTCCGTATAATTGAAAGTCAAAGAGTGGTGATTGTTTTGTTTCCATTGAAAACTGATTTTATGTAAACTACGTCTAACCTAAAGATTACATGCTAGGAAGTTGTTTCACAATTAAAATTAGTTTGGAAAGTAGCTCCTTAATTTAGCAAGTTGCGCGCTTTGTCCTCTTGCCTTGCATTTAGGATTTAGGGCCTTGTATCGCCTTATGCTTTTGCAAACATTGCCCATGAACCAAGATCGTCTTCTCCTTTCCTTTGTACTCTTTCTCATGTATGATATAGTAATTTAGGTATTGCAAGTGTGGGAAGTTTTGGCTTTTTAGCTTGGTTCTATTTCACTCTCTGCAGTTATTTGGTGATAACATAGCTTTCAAGAGTTTTTGTAGATATATGTTTAGCTGTGTTTAATGTTTTAGCATTTCCCTGCTATATTACGAATTTACGATGGGATTAAGAATTTTTTAATACTGACTTAGTAAAGGTTGTTTTGGTGTTTCTCTAGGGGAAGAATCAGGAATTCTGTATTATTTTCTTAACATAATGTTTGCATCTAAATAATGTTGCTCATGTAGTCAATGAATTTAATAATTTAGCGAGTAAAACACTTATCTAAATTCTTTGAAGTAACTGATTTTTTGTGGTACAGTTTACTTTTTTACTCTGTATATACAGTTGTGTAGTAATTTTTTTAATTGAATTTCTATAATGCAGATCTTTGTAGGAACCGGGAATCAAGTCAAAAGGTTGTCTTCAAGAACCTTTAAGAATAAGGTGGAAGGGAAAATGGTGGAGGATGAAGACTGCATAAATAAGTCCATAGTAGTAGAACAACAGACCCCGTGCTTGTAATGAGAAGGTGTGCTTCTAGTAGAGGATGCTCATGACCAACAAAATCACCCAATCAATATTAAAATAGTGAGCAGTTTCAGAATTAGTAGGGAGTTCATACTATTACATTGCTTGGTCAGTGATTGTTGACTTTGATTGAATTGACTTAACGATCATTGGCTAACCAGACAAGTGTCTTATTGTGAACTTCCCGCTGATCTAAGTTGCATGCAAATAAACTTTAAGTTTGAACCCTACTTGATTGTGATGGGCATGATTGGCAGCTGGTCATGGAGCCTCTTCTACTTAAGTCAAGCTTTCTGGATTGCATAGAGTCTGTGGTTCTACCATTGTGTACTTATTTATTTCCTTGAAGTTGTGGGTTCCAAACAAATCATTTGTACAGATGGGTGACTTTGCAGGTGTTATAGCTACCGTAGCCAGTGCTTAGTAAGTTATATTACAGCTCAAACCTTCTAAATTATCATAGTAAAATTAATTTTATGGGCAGCAAATAAGAATTAAGAGCTCCAATTTTTTTAAACTTTGCATAATCCTTTGTTTTAAAATGTTTTACCCATATTCTTTTTCATGGCTGCAAAGCACATAATTACATTAATGTCTTAGATTAAACAAATACATTGAATACACATTTGGATGATCTTATGAGATTGCGCATGAGGCATGACTATCATTTTCTTACATTGGTGAAGATTTACAGTTTAAGTTATTCCAATCTGATCAATAGTAATGTGGTTATAACATTATGAATCAGAGTTAGGTTTTAAGTAGTTTGAATGAAATTAGAGTCATGTATTCTATATGTGCACATTTATATATGCATCACCAAGGGATGTGCTATATATTGTGTTCTTGGGACACAAACAAGGAGACTATTCATATTATGAGAAAGAATTGGAAGAAGAGAAATGAAGCTTTTTATGGCTTGATACCACCACCAAGGGTTATCATCCCTACTTTTCTCTCTGCTACTCCCTCCAGAGTGTGCAAGTTTTTTTTATTTTTTTTTTGTTTTTTGTAAGTTATAATGATTTAATGGCTAGAGTGGGTTGTTTTTTGGTAAAGTGCTGTACTTAGTAGTTAGTAGCATCCAAATAAAGAATGGGTGAATTAAATAAAGAAGACTATCCAAATACCTTACACTTACGACCCGTTTAGTGGTGGCCACAAATGATGGTAATGAGTATGAATTTGTGTGTAAATTTGCAAGGAAAATAAAGATTCAATCTCACGGTAATGTTAGCTTACCTTAAATTGACCATTTTTCTATAGAAATTTTCATTCCCACCTAATACCTCCTCCTTAGTGGTAATAGATGATAATGAAAAAACATGAAGAAAAGTAGAAAACACATACTTGGAAGTGAAATTGCATTGCAATGGGATTACAATGTTAGTTCCCTTTAAAATTGAATGGTAAGACCCTTTAAAATTCATTTTTATTATCACAATTTATAACCGGCTACCAAATGAGCTGTTAGTCTTATTGGAACAAATTGAATGGTGGATGGTTGGCGGAAGCATAAATTGGGTGGAATGGAGTTGGTTTCATCATGATAGAAGATGATCTACTATTGTGTCTTGCTAGTGTTATCAACAATTTGAATTATTTTTCCTATTCAGTTTGGTCTTATCATACAATTGGTTAAGGCTTATGGTGTGGCACACTAACTTTCACCGAAAAACGTTGTTGGATAGAATTTGAATTGCATTTCCTATTTAGTTTGGTCTTATCATTCGATTGGAGCTATAGTATGTTTTAACAATGTATAATCAATGCATTCCACATGAAAACATACTATAGTCTATAGCTATCATTATCCTAATCTTTGTATTTTGAAACAAGTTCTTGCTTAAAAAACATATAACAACACTTTTAATGACGATGCTCCCACAATTTATCCTTTTTCGAGAAGCTACAATCTATACTTATATATTATTAAAAAGCATTTCTAAAAACGTTTACGTGGCACACGTGCCACGTCACCATCTAATATTTCATGGCAATGTTAATTAAAAACGCATAGAAAGAGGTTTGAACCCCTAACCACATGGAATGAATACCACACGTCTTGCCACCTTAACTAGCAATAAGCTCCATTCATTCACATTATATTCATAGAGGTATACTTTAGTCGTTCGATATACCTTAACTAGCAATAAGCTCCATTCATTCACATGGAATGTATATAAATGTAGAAAAAAAACACCCAAACTAAAAACAAATGAAACTCATATTCTCTTTCAATTCTTTTCAATATTTTAACATTATATTCCAAATTATTAATATTAAAATAAAAAAAACTCTAAGCAACATTCCAGGGCAACGCTTGAGTCAACACACTAGTGTTGTCTTAAATATTATTTATTACGAATTGCATTTGTGAGAGCCTTGCCGTACGTTTATTTTGGAAGTTTTGACAATGCAATATCTTGTCTTGATAAAAGTTTCCACAATGGTTTAGGGACCAAAATAACCACAAATAATGACTCATTTGGGCAAGTATGTGATAAAGTCATAGAGGTATACTTTAGTCGTTCGATAAACACTCTAGATTCAAACTGTGAAAAGGAGGTAGTACTACTAAACAAGAACATATAGCAAGTAGAAGGATTGTATTCGCATGAAATGACTAGCAGAATTCTGAAATATGTGAACAAATGCTAACAATACCGTATTCGCGTGAAATGGCTATGCGGGAACTATAAAAGTTAACTCGATCATAAGATTGATTTTTGGTTACACAACTAGAATGAATTAAGGGAGAAACTATAGGAAACAAATGCTAAGGGAAGGCGGGATTCAACACCTATCAAACAAATGAGTCAACAAAATGAACGGGAATTCAATATTACCTTCTTTTAAAGCCACAAATTCAAGCATTTTCTAAACCAAACAATTAACATGATAAGGTAATAAAATCTTAATAGTAGGAAGTGGGTTTATAACTTGAGCTTATCTTTCGATTGTTTTGAGAAAGCACGAAGAACCAACTTATAATTGAGATTAATCACTTAATCACCACACTAAGGTCATGTTTACTTTACTTTATTTTTACTTATTTCCGGAAAAATAAGTTCACATCAAATAAAAAAAATAAGTTCAATTCGGATCAGAAAAATTAAGTTCTAACACACTTATCATTATATGCGAGGTTTTTATCACTAAATATCTTTAATTTCGTAATGAAAAAAAATATTGAAAATTACATATTAATAAATACACATTATTACGAATCTAACAATACTCCACTTGATATGTTTTTTCTTTATAGGTTATCGTACACATAAGATCAAAAGTTTGGTCAAATCAAACAATCAGATCTAAATTACATCATATCAAATAATAAAAAATAAGGTGAACTAAACAAGGCTAACACAACCTGAAAGAGGTCTATTCTAATTGCACATAAGAAGACTCACACTTAAACTCCATTTCTCAGTGAAACAAATGAGCATAAAATCGGTTACGAAAATAGACAAGCAAACAATCAACTCGTGAACAAACAATCATTAACCCAAATGACCAAATTGAAAGATGATAACAACCATCATTAAGGTGCTATTTTTAAAACAAAATCGGTGAAAAGATGAAGAAAAGCTTTAACTTTAATTCAACATATTATTTGACAGAAATATTAAAATAAGGTATGAGATTTGGCTTTAAAAAAAGGTACTCTGTATTTTTTAAACATAATCAAAAAAGATAAACTTGTATTTTATCCCCTATTCCCAAGTCCCAACCAAGTAAAGAAATACTCCGTCCGAATAAATTACGCGACAATTGAGTTGTTTAAAAATCTAGGGCTCCGTCCGATATCAATTTCGAGCATAAACGAGAGAGAAACAAGCAAAGCACTTGCTACAACTCTGCAACTACAATACAACCAAATTTATAATTCAGCTAAACAATGGTGTGCGAAAAGTGTAAGTAATTCTCTCTTTTTCTCCTTTAGATTTAATTATATTCTGTTAGATCTTCAATTAAAAAAAATAAAGAACAGAACTTTATGCTTATTCAATTTGCATTGTTTGCCGATCAATTTCTTAAATATTTGTGGTTTAAAGTTGTGAATAATTGGTGGGTTTTTTTCTTCCAATTTGCAGGTGAAAAGAAGTTAGCGAAGGTGATAGTTCCAGATAAATGGAAAGCAGGCGCCAGCAACACCAACGAAAGCGGTGGCCGCAAGATCAATGAAAACAAGCTCCTCTCCAAGAAAACCAGGTATTTTTCTAATTTTTTTTTTTTAAATTTTTTTTAAATAGTTTGTCGTTATTTGTATTTTCTTAGAAAAAATTGTATGTTGATGAATTAGATGCTGCAATTATGATTTTTGATAGTAATTTGAATTTGGCAAATTGGGGTTTTTAAAATTAATCCGTATTGTTGATGGGTTGGTAATGACTTGAGCTAATAATCTCCTAATAGTATTGTAAAGAAGAAGCTGGTGATTAAGTGGGGTGTTTGTTTGATTAATATATAATTGAGGGCTGAGATCTTTGTAGTCATATTATGTTGAAAAATTTGTCTTTGCCGGTTATATGGAAGCATTTGGTGTCTTTAATAACACAGATGGAAGATTTGTGGATAGTTTGATTGGTTACTTTATAATCAGGGGCTGAAATCATAGTAATCATAGTTGTTGATGAATTTGTTTATTGACGCCCATATGGGTGTCTTTCTTGGTTGTGCCACTTGATGTTTAAGAACTCAGATAAGCTGTAATTATTCTTAGAACGAGACACTTGAACATATTGTATTGCACTATCGCCTGGTAATGTGTAGGGGAAGTATATGTTAAAGTACCACTTTGATGTTAGCATCACACTATTAGATCGATTGATTTTGTTTTTAGGCAAAAAGTGTTCAACATCAACTTTAATTATATACGTACACATCTAAAGACTAAAGAGGCTCTCTTCATTGTAGGGTTCCTACTGTAAATGGGGTTGTCTGCACACAACGTCACAACCTACTTATGAAGACATAATTTTATGTAAGATTTTTCAAAAAAGTTAAAAATTACTACTGAATTAGTACTCTCTTTCAAAATTGGATGTTTTAACAATAATGTTTAAAAAGAACTCACCCTTCTGTATCACTTGTGAGCAATGGTTGATGGATTCGTTTACAATTTTGAACAAGAAGGGAAAGAGTGAGTATCATCTAAAAGACTTAAGTCCCACCCCAAATCATTTCCTCTCTCTTTCCATCCTTTTTGCTTCAATTATATGCTTCACATTGAGCATTCAAGATTTAGACAATCCCTTTGATCTCTCATCAAAGTTTTTCACCCTTGGAATTCCTTGATATTCTTAGCATGATATGGGAATCTCTTTGCATTGTTGGACATAAAGAATTAGAAAGAGTGGTTTGTGGTTGGCGAATACATGAGATAAAATCTTGGTTTATGTAGCTGACCCCCTTTTTTGAGAAATCCCTTTGCCATTACTTGAAGTTCCTTTGTATAAAACCTGATCACCAATTCACTATTGGAGCAAAGCATAAGTACTAAAGAGTGCTATACTGCTATCATGATTTAGACTTGCACAAACCATAAGTAAAAAGTAAGGAATATATAGGCTCCATTGGGAATGGACATAAGTTAAACTATGTCCAACCTCTAGATTAGTTGCTAGGGAACAATGTAATAACTCATAAGCTGAGTTGCACCTGTTATATTAGCTATACAGAGGTCTAGTGTAATGAACTAAGAACTTGTTAGCTGTCCTTTCAAGTTCTCTTTTGTTCTCTCTCATTGTTTCTTTGTTTTGTTATTTATAATAAGTCTCCGTCTTCATTATAGTTTAGGTGACATTTGCTTCACCAAGAAAAATCTGTTTTGCCTTTGAGATCTAATATGCATCTATTGTGGAATGTTTAAAAATGGACTTAATAATCAGACACCATTACGCACACACACACAGAAACTTTATGACTTAGATAAAATTTATCGATGGACACACTCGCATTATTATTCTGGAATTCCTCACAACTTTATACACACACACACACTACGTGCCCTGCTTCAATTCTCTCCCTCATGCTTCTCTCATGTGGGCTTCTTATATTAGACTCATACTTACAGAAAGCTAAGATATATTTCCTATCTATAGCTATCCTAAATTCCTAGGCTTGTTTGTATAGTTATGGTGATTAGTGAATAGCCCTTCTGGCTATATAATGCCATTCTTCAAGATTCTTCTACAGAGGTGGTTAGCTCACTGACCAAGCTCATATTCTATGCAAGTAGCTTCAATCATTTAAATTTGCTGGATTAATTTTACAGCTGTTGAATTTATCTCAATATTTGTATAGTTTTGTTTGGACTCTGGACCAGGGCCTTGGGTAGTGCTGGTTAGTGGTTTTGGAGATTGCTAGTTTGCAAATTCTGTGGTGGAAATTGTTTTTTCTCTTACGCTTCTTAGCAGTGTGATATACTGTTATTTGTGACTTATTTTATAGCTCGACTGTGGACTCCCTCCCTACTATATATACTCTCAAGTTTTGGTGGAAAGCTATGAAGGATTGGCTTTGTTTCCAAACCTTTTTTTCCCTTCTCTCTCTCTCTCTTGGTTGTGGTGCACCCAGTGGGGGAAGTGGGGCATGTTTTCCTTGTGGCATGATAAGTGGTAGGGTTTATCTTTAAGCATGAAACCCTATATATTTTCAAGCAGCTGGTATTTTTAGTAAATTTAGTTAACCTTGCAGTGTCCTCTACTTGCAACATGATTGGTATTTTGTTTGACTGTGGAAATTGGGTTGATAATTGTTGAGGAATTAGCATTGTTGCAGATAGCAAAGTTTTAAAACCTGCTGTGCATATATCCCATAGGGAATGATCGTTGGGATGGACTACCTTAGAACATACCATATTACCCCTAGTTGTAGAGTTTTCTTTGTCAGGCTATTTAGATGTGGATCTGGTCCTGGTAAAAGCTTATTGGGTTGAAGGAGTGAAAGGCAGGGGTTTTGTTTCAGGTGAGAGCAATGATTGCTCTGGAAGTCTGTAGCATTGAAATGCCATCGTTAGCTACTTAGCTGTGCTTTCTTTCACTAGGACTATTGAATTACTTTGAATCCTGCTGGTTTCATGTACTCCTGTAAGATTTTTGCTCCTGTATTCCCGTACCATGTCATTTAAGGGCATGCCTGCCTGCCTGGATAGCTAATAATAGAGGAGGATAAGTTAAACGAGGAATAATTGGATGTTTTGAATTGCCTAAATTGGAGATTGAATTGTAAGGGGGTAATATATACCCCTCAATATAGGGTTAACAAATAGCATTGGATCAAGGGTCTAATTGAAATGACATTTTAACTACATAGTAGTAAAGGTTATGTATACTTGACGTCTTTAAGAACCTCCCTAAGATGGGAGCTGTTATGTTGTTGATGGACATACATATATGCTGATGTACATGTGACATTCACGGAATCACAGTACATTGCAGTAAGCTGTGATTTACTGCTTACATAGTTGTATACTTGCTCGTGTATGCTGGTAGATTGTTTATAGTGGTCTGCTTTGTCACCCCTTCCATATTCCCTTGATTGTTTCTCTGCAGTAATGTATTTCTCACAACTATATCTACTCTGATTACTTTGCAGATGGACTCCTTATGGAAACACTAAATGCATCATTTGCAAGCAGCAAGTACACCAGAATGGCAAGTATTGTCATACTTGTGCTTATAGTAAAGGTATTCCGCAGTTTTGTTCTGACTTTGTTTATCTGCAGAAAAAAAAAAAAAAAAAAATTCACTCTTACCAAAGGTTGACATCTATGTCTAAGACTTTCTTTCTAGCAACGATTATGGATTATTATCAAGATGATTTTTCTAAAATGCATTGTGCTTTTCTAGGTGTATGTGCTATGTGCGGTAAACAAGTGCTGGATACCAAGCATTACAAGCAAAGTAATGTATGATGCTTATTGGACTCATCTTGGGGTGACATTCTGAGCTCTCAGCTCATTTCTGTTATCTTGATCATTGTTGCAGAAAAATGCTTTTGTGTATATGTACTATCAACTAATTTTCCGTTATATAGGGGAGGTGATTAAAGATTTGATATCAAATCTGGAAAAAAAACAATGTATGATGCTAATTGAATTTAACTTGCAATTTCTTAAATAGCTAACTCTTGAAAGGTCAATAATCTGACTATAACTTTTTTGGCTCTTTTTTTTTTTTTTTTTTCCTTCCCTATTTCTGTTAATTTGAGCCATGTTTAAAACATATAACATGTGCATTAAGGTGGTGTTATCTTCAGACTTCACTTCTCACTTTTTTCTTAGTTTAAATTTGTAAACATGTACTACTACGTTTATTGAAACTTTATTTTATTTAGACTTATCTCATTTGTCTATAATCTGTATCAAATAAGTCAAAATAAGTCACGACATAGGTTTAGTGGATGAAATCATATCGAATTTGGATTCTTTTTGTTTGTTTGAGCTGTGTTCCTTCTTTGTAAGTAACTTATGTCATATCTCAATAATGTTGTGTTGACTTTACTCTTCTAATTATTTCTTAAAAGTTCTTGTCCGATGCCTAACCATCAAATAATTTCAGCACCTTATATTTACGTAGGGCTGTAGGACGTTAGGAGTACATTATAAATTTCATGACATTTGCTTTCCTAGTTTCCTCTTTCTATTATCAGTAAATTTTTTATACGCAATTCTTGAGGTAATCTTGTACTATCTCTGTTTCTTTTTAATTGCAACAAAGAGATACTCATTATTTGTGAGAAAAAAAAATTCATTTATTGCAACTAAAAAGTAACAGAGGTAGTATATATATATATATATATATATATATTCTGGTTAATAAATGTATTGATTTTGAGTAATCCCATAAAGTAATTAGTTAAGCGATAACTGCATTTGGTAGTATTTGATCCCGTGTTAGTTGTATACAATGGTGTTATATGCTCATTTGATCAATCTTGCTTGTTTTGATTATTTAAAATAAGGTGGATGTTGTTGAGGGGAAGTACTCACTCTAACAGTGACTTATGTGAGTATAGATATCAATTCGCACAAGATTAGAAAAAGTAAATTTATCAATTAAAATTTAGAGAAGTGCTTCCTCAAAAGAGAAACCTACTTAAAAAGACAATATATCATCTACGCCGTAAACTATTATGGTAGGTCAAAACAGAGAATTGTGTTCATACTTAAGTACCAATTAAATTTGAACTGTTTTGGACTACTCCCTACATCTCTATCAGTTGAGGTATGAGACAATTTTTATGGGATAGAGGGAGTATAATATCCTTTGATAATTTGGAGGTAGTTATGATTTTCGTGGCAGCATCATTTGTTTCAATCAGTTGACAAATTAGACTCAATTTTGCGTTTACATTATGATGTTATTATTCTATACTTTCTTCGTCAAACAGTTGAACTTAATAATATAGATTCACTCAAGCAACAAATCATGTTCACAAATCACAACCAATGACGTATTGAAATACAATTCCTGTTACACCAAAAGAAAAAAATGTCTGGTGAAACTATCTACCAGGAGTTTAGTTTTGATACTTACTCACACGAAGGTGATCGTTTTGTGTATCCACCTTTAGACCCACCATCACTACCATCTGAGGTGCAAACTTCAGAAGATGAGTTTGGTAAGATGAAAGCTCCTGTGAAGTACTTCCTCTGTTTATTTTAGTTGCAATATTTCTGATAAAACTTTCATTGTTTCAATTTGGCAGATGTAATAGGTGACGATGAATTCAAACATTCAAGCATAACTATAAGGCTATACCAAGCTGCACTGACTGGTGATTGGGAAACTGTGGAAAGTATCTGGAGAGAAGATAATGCTTGGATCAACACAAGGATTACGAAGGGAGGCGATACAGTCCTTCACATAGCAGCAGCAGCCAAGCATCTGCATCTTGTTAAGGAGCTAGTTAATGTTATGAATGATGATTCTCTGGCTTTGACTAACAGAGTTGGGAACACCGCGCTTTGTTTTGCTGCTGTTTCGGGGGTTGTTGAGATTGCTAAATTAATGGTAGACAAAAGCAGAACATTGCCAAATATTAGAGGCAGTCAGGATATGACTCCTCTTTTAATGGCTGTGTTGCTGGGTCACCAGGATATGGTGTGGTACCTCATGTCAGTGACTGATTATAATTTGCTGACAGTTGAAGATGGCATGGAGTTACTCACTGGTGCGATTGATACTGATTTGTTTGGTAATTTTTTCTACTCTTCCATTCTGTACTATCAAAGTACTCTGCTTTTATACATAGCATTGTGGCGACAAGCCAAAAAGTATATATATATGTGTGTATATTATAATTCTCACTCAACATATTAACATGTTTGTATATATACTAGGTAACAAATAATTTTATGTACACATGGATCTAATAACTAGTTTAACATAACAAAAAGTTTTATATACTGCAGAAGTAGCTTTGCATATTCTACGCAGCAATAGAAATTTGGCTACTATTCGAGGCAGAAAGGAGGAGACCGCACTACATGCATTGGCTCGAAAGCCTCCAAGGCTCAATAGATATCAGCTAAGCATGTGGCAGAAGTTTAGAATGCAAGGTTGGTTTTCCTTACTATGTGAATATGCTTTCTTAAGGAAGTGCAGGGTATAGAATGTGACATAATATATATGGGTTCTTTGGTTAATAGACGAGTTTACATAATTGTTTCAATATGATACCAAACTTTTATGGTTGATTAGTAAGTTTGTCTACAGGTTGTAGCACAAATCATGTAGAGCCAGCGGTGGTGCTCGAACTAGCACAAACACTTTGGGATGAAATCATAAAACTGAAGCACGGGGACATATCTAAATTAATTGGCTTCCCCTGGCGATTATTATTTGTTGCAGCACAGTTGGGAAAAGTTGAATTTCTTATGGTGCTCATCAAATCCTATCCTGATATTCTTTAGAAAGTGGATGAAAATAGATACAGCATTTTTCACATTGCTGTCATTTATCGCCATGAAGAAATCTTCAAGCTAATACATGAGATTGGAGCGATCAAGGATTTAATAGCTACTTACAAAGATGACCATGGAAATAACATGCTTCATTTGGCAAGCAAGTTGGCACCTCCCAACCGGCTTAATTGTGTATCGGGAGCAGCTTTGCAGATGCAACGTGAGTTACTATGGTTTGAGGTAACTATCATAGACTAAGGTATTTAATTTGCTAGTTGCAACTACAATTGAATATAATATACCTGGAGAATAAACTTTCCCTTGGAATAAAGTCAATAAACTCCATTTCTTAAACTCATTTGCAAAATTCTCATATCACAGGAACCAAGATCACCAGATTACCTCTATTAGTCCCGATATTTTGAAAATATTGCAGTTAGATCTATATGCACGTTGCAAATATTGTTTATGCCGGGAGCCCTCATTGTTTGTTTGTGATTTTCGGTGCATCTTTTTGCTGATTATTGACATAATGCACAGGCAGTTAAAAAGATAGTAAGGCCAGAGTACACTGAAGCTGAAAATAAGGACCATAAAACACCTCAAGCCTTATTTAGTGAAGAGCATGAGGGATTAAGGATGACAGGGGAACAATGGATGAAGAAGACAGCCGAATCATGTGCTTTTGTTGCAACTCTAATAGCAACAGTGGTCTTCTCAGCAGCCTTCCAGCTGCCAGGAGGCAATAACGATAACACAGGAAGCCCTGTCTTAGTGAAAAGGCCATACTTTGTGGTTTTTGCTATGGCTAATGCAGTATCATTGTTCACCTCTACTGCTTCAATATTGATGTTCTTGTCAATCCTCACTTCTCGGTATGCAGAAAGAGATTTCCTTGCATCGTTGCCGTTGAAGCTCATGTGGGGGCTCATCTTGCTTCTAATTTCAATGGCAACTATGATTGTGGCCTTTACTGCTACCTTCTTCATGACTTTCCTACAAGGATTTAGATGGGCTCCTATTCCTGTTGCTCTGATCGCCTCAATACCTGTTCTGCTCTTTGCCTTCCAACAATTCCCTCTTTTGGTGGACATATATTGCTCAACGTACGAATCTCATTCCATATTCCAGTCCTGTAAACCAAAGCTGTTTAAACTTTCGTCGCAGAACAAGATTCCCCCCCATGGACAAGTAGATTCAAAATCCCGCAAAATTGATATCCCTTTTACGATCCTGATTCCTGAATCATCTATGGATCACATATTGAAATATGCTCGCAACTCTTTTTCATGGCATCGAGCAGCCTCATTCATAGTAGATCCTGAACCCTCTGACACGCCTTCATTCAGCTCTTGGCGGGTTAGATAGCTACAAAGTATAGGATTTTGAATTTTGATCAAACTTGTGAACGTAAGTTTGTGCTACTGAGCCATTTAGGCTCATACAATGAAACATCAAGCACAGGTTGCTTCATGCAAGAAGTCCTGCAGTTAGGTCAGGCCAAGCCTAGAAGCTTCTGTACAAGTTCAATTCCGGAGAGATCTTTCCATCCGAACGATCCTTAATGTTTTCCATTGTTAATGTCATTGACTTCATCATACAGGGCTGGTATTATGTGCAATGTGTGACAAACATTTGCTGGATTCTAAGCTTTAGATTTAAAGCAATACAATGTACTATTCCAATAGAGTAAAAGAATTCAACTACTTTACATATTCAACTCTTAAAACATTTATATTATCGGAATCCATAAGATGTATCTTATTCTCTGTTCTTTCTTCTCCGAGAAGATTAATATCGAACACACGAGAACAAAAGATCGATTAACCTACTAACAAATGCGATACTAGGACAAAGAACTTATTCTCAACTTTCTTGCCATGTGAAAGAAATTAAAGTAACTACAGCTCAAAAGTAAGCAAGATAGCAACCAACCAAAATTCCCATGCCATCCCATCTAAATTAGGCCCCATTGCCCCACGAAAATCCTCCAAGCTGATCTTACCATCACCATCAACATCAAGCTTGCGGATCACACGATCAACCGCTTCATCTGATGGGTATCGGCCAAAGATGGCAGCGAAACTACGGAGATCCATAGAGGAGAGGAATCCATCTTCGTCTTTGTCCATTAGAGGGAAGAACATTGATGGGTTTTGATGCCCTTGAGTATCAAACATTTCGATTCGTTGCTTTCCAAATATGTTTCGACGGTACAGTAAATTGTAAAAGTCCAAACAGGAAATAGATCCATTGTGATCATCTTTGATCATATTTATAAGGTCTTGTACTTGGTCTGAATTATTTACTTTCCATAGTCCTGCAAACTTCTCCACGTCTTTGGTGGTAAAATCACGCTTCGTCGAACCCTCCAAAACTCCAAATATGCTATACATTCCAAGGATCATGAATCGGGGATCATTTCCTGTGTTAATTAAGGATAATAGCTTTGTTAGTCATTCAACTAACCATAATGAGTCTTGGCCTAACTAGTAACTAAAACCAAAGAAAAAGCTAATCATTTGCTAATGTTGAATTTTGTGAAGAAAATTATCTTCAAGTTAACATAAAGTTTATGCAGAGTTACTTGATACAAACTTGATCCGAACACCTCGTTATATATACTCTCATTCATAAACTATCATTGGTCAAAATGAGGCAATTTATTTTTGCCTAGTCTATGTAGGCAACTTAACTAGGCATATCTTTGTTTCAAATACAAAGTATAGCATATTCCATGTGTAATGAAATTTGAAGTGAAAGTAGTAGTATTTCTCACCTATGTATCTTCCTTTCAAGACGTCGAGAATGTAGGCAGCAAAATGGAGTGGTGAGAGCAAGTTTTTGCGAAAGCACTTGCTAGCTTGCCTAAGATTACTAAGTGGCTCCTTTGGCGGAGAGAAGTTGATGGTTGAGGAAACTAGAATTTGCTTGGTTTGAGAGTTAACGTTGAATATCCCACTTTTTCGGGGGTCAACTTTGCTCAAGATGTCTTTAGCACAGGCCTTATCAATTCCATAGGCGTACATTATAGCCTCAACATTAGCAATAGCCAGACTCTGCTCGTTGTGGGTTTCGAGGATGTAGTTGACATTACCAGTATAATATACTCGGATTCTCTCTGCAGAAGATGAGAACACAATAGGCATGAGAGCTGAGAATGTTTTCTGTACTATGTTATGAATGTCTAAGCTTATCAAGAGGTAGGATTTCCCCACAATGTTATAAAAGTCTAAGCTATATATCTCTAAAATTGAATTTTATATTTCATCTAAATGATCGGTTTATCAAACCTTCAGAGATATTTAGTTCACGAGATCTAAGTATGAGGTAGGAGTTACGAATGGTTTAAACCCATCATATATTTCGGTTAATTTGAGTCATACCACCCATACTCATATTTCTAGGTACTATTAAACTAAAGATAACCTTGTTTTAAACCTGAATAAAACATTGCATTAGGAATAAGTTTAAAGCCCATATAATCATGATTTCATTATCGTTTCAACTTGTTAAAGGACTATTTATCTCAACCAAAAACTATCTATCTCAACCAAAAACTTAAGTTTATGGCTAAAGCTCATATATTTTATACTCTCTACCAAAACTTTATACCACTACTCTACGAATCAAATACCCATAATATGTTGTTGACTCCCTATCATGCCACTACTACAATTTCAAAAAAAAAAAAAATAATAATAATAATAAATAAATAAAAAAAACCCAACAAATTGTATTGAATTTGCTAAGATGAATAAAAACTATTCCGTATTATTCTAACTCATTTTGATTTACTTTACCCAAAAAAAAAATCCAAAAAAAAAAAAAAAGGCATAACACGTTCAAATTATTAAGAGTCGAATCTCCCCCAAGTGATGGGGCTCGATCCTCATCCGTTCCTATGATAGAAGGAGGGATCCTCTCCATATCTTACCGTAAAAATAAAAAAATAAATAAAAACATATTTAAGTAACCAGTAATCCGTATTAGATTATTGTATAAGGTATCAAGTAATGATATTAAATATTACCTGAAGTAGGACCGACACCACTAGGAGGTAGTCCTGTACCAGAAGTCATGGCAAGAATCTCAGACATCCAACCCCAGGTGGACCCCTCATTTCCCAGCGGAGCCCCGGAAAACACATCCCAAGGTGGCCGGTCCAAAGCGGTAGCTCTGCGCCCAGCAATATCTGATATCGAACCTCGAGTAGTACCGCTCATAGAAGCGGTACTATCTTCATCATCCCAAGCCGAAGCCTTTCGGGCTGCAATGTTTACAGCGTCGGAATTAGAAGAAGCTTCAGTGGCTTCCGACGCTCGCCTGCTGGAGATGTCGGAAGCCGTAGGAGCGATGGATTGCATCGGAGTAGTATCCCATGCGGAGGACCTCCGAGGTGTTGGTGAAGCTGATGATGTTATCGACGGAGGAGCGTTGGGGTCGATCACGGAAGAGCGCCTGCGGCCGGAAAATGAAGTTGGTGGGTCATCCATACTTGGAAGCCAAGTTTCCAATTGAAGAAGAATTACTGAAAGCGGATATAAAAATTAGAGATTGGATTGACGACCAAAAGAAATAAATAATTATTCCTTACTTCATAAGTTCATTACATGAATACTTTTATGGTAGTGGGTGGATCCCACAATGGACTTTGACGGAAGAGATAAGCAGTACTTGTATATAACAAGTGGGTTAAACGGATTTATTACGGAGTAATTTAATTTGATTTTGAGATGATGAATTGAACTCGAGTAATTCAAATTTTAACGAGAAAATATAAGTTTATAACCTTAATAAATAATTCAATATATCTAACTGTTGTTAGTTTATTGCTACACCTCTTCACATTTTTACTACAATATTAAACAAATTAGAATCAATGGAGGAAGAAAAGCTTACTTACCCTTCAGGGTTAACTATACTCTTTATATTCAATTTGTTATGCGGGTTTTTATTTAATTTCGACGGAAAAATCGCCAAAAATGGTGGTGCTAAATTGCTAATTAAGTCAAAATCAATGGAGGAAACAGCCGAAAATGGTGGTGCTAAGTCAAAATCAATGATGGTTTCAAAAAAAAAAAAGTCAAAGTCAATGGAGGTAGGAAAATTCATCTACCCTTTAGGATTAAATGTGTCATTAATTTCTGAAAATAGTATATTACAGGAGGGTGTACCATGCGCATGGTACAACCGAAAGTACATTACATATAAATAAAAGAATATTGGGACAAATTTAATGTTATTTTATTTATATGTAATGTTCTTTATATTATATGTAATTTTCTTTTTCAGAAAACATGATGTACTCTATGTTCGTTTGTAATATATAATAAATTATTATAACTACAATTTTTATTTAATGTTCTTTTATTTATATGTAATATTTTTTATTTTATCTGTAATGTTCTTTTTCAGAAAACATGGATGTACTCTATGTTCGTTTGTATGTATAATAATTTATTATAACTATGATTTTTTCAAATTTAATGTTCTTTTATTTATGGGTAATGATATATGTAGCCCTTAGGGTTATATATAAGCATTAAATGTACTTCCTAAAATGAAATTAAGTTGAAAATTCATGCCAAAATTACGCGTAAATCGGTGTAATTAATGTTATTTTATCTTCAATATTTCCTCTTTTAGCTTCTTATACATAGCCCTAAGGTCTATGTTTATCATTTTCCTTTATTTATATGTAATATTTTTTTTTAATTTTTTATTTATTTATAAGTTATGTTCTTTTATTTATATTTAATGTTATTTTATTTATAAGTTATGTTCTTTTATTTATAGGTAATGTTCTTCCGGATTCTTTTTATATGCCCATTATTAATTACATAAATTCAAAGAATATATTTATATGTAATGTTCTTTTATTTATAAGTTATGTTATTTTATTTATAGGTAATGTTCTTTTATTTATATGTAATGTTGTTCTTTTACTTATAAGTTATGTTGTTTTATTTATAGATAATGTTCTTTCAGGTGTACCATGCACATGGTACACGACCTGCATGTACGAATCACTGATTGTTAATTTCTCCTTTTGTTATTCAAGATTTCGTATAACTTTGCTGTTGGAAATGGTGGTGTTAGCATAGTTGAACCGACTTGATGAAAAAGAAGATGAAAGTATTAAGGAGGGTGGGAAGAAAAAACATGAAGAAGAGGAAGAGGAAGGAGAAGAAGCTAAGGTGGGAGGAAAAAGATGATGAATAGGAATTTAGATGTTTTAACTCCAAAACTTTTGTCCATCTTGCCACAATGGCCCACATACAATAAAATACGGAGTATATATATATATATTTTTTTTTAATTGAGAAGCACAAATTTCAATGCAACTTATTTACTACTCCGTAATATATTATTTTGTCAAACATATTTTGTTTATTATCTAGGTCATAAATTACGTGTTGCTCAATTTAAACTATATTTTATCCTTTCTAACATATTTATACCCCGTATATATTACTTCAAAATTTAAGGGAATTTAATACGGAGTATGTTTTAATAAGCCTTTTTAATTTAAATCGAAATTGGATCCATTGACCCAAATTACACCCCTAATTGAAAAAAATATAATAATTTAATATTTCCTTCGTTTTTAAATACTTGCAACACAACCTTGTGGCACACACTTTGAGGTTGACATTATATAATGTAAATGATCAAATTCATCAATATAATTTTTACACACGATACTAGCTTAACCCTTCAATAATCCTAGTGTTAATATAATTTTGAAAAGAAGTCATTCATTAACTTTTACTAATCGCCGCCTAAAATTGCTTGTCTAAAGTTTGTGTTGCAAGTAAAAGAAAACTGAGGAAGTACATGTTAAAGACAATAAAACACGTTAAAACTAGGCTTGTTCACGGATTAGATATCAGAATACTCGGATATCAGAAATTGTTATCCAAATCCGATCTGAAAATTTCGGATATCCGAATATCGAATATCCGAAATTTTCGAATCGTATGCTTCGGATATCCATTATCCAATATTAAGTAAAATTGATTATGATTACTTTCTAAATTTCACTAATTTTGCCGCTTTTTTATCGCTAAGGTGTACAACATATTTTAATAAAATAGTAGTCTTTTTGCAATAAATATTATCCTCAAATATGTTAAGAATATTACAATAAGTTAATAATACAGGGTTAGTTTTATATAAACAATTAAAATTTTTATATATATTTCACTATTCCAGCCATTATATATCGGATTTCGGATATTCGAAATTTTGAAAATCAATATCCAAATCCGCATTCGATATCTGCTTTTTCGGATTGGATATTCGATCCGAAATGAAAAATCGGATCGGCTGCGAATCGGATTTTCGGATAGTTTTGTACAGGCCTAGTTAAAATAATCAATAACACATAATACTAAAACAGAGCCCAAGAATGACACGTGTTACTTCCTGGTGCTGTTTATTTCCCTCCAACTTTTTCAGGAAAAAAAAAAACTTTTGAACTATGTTTTTACAAAAAATATCCTTGATTGATTATATATAAGATTTACGGTATATTCACCATATCAGAAAATCCTTGAATAAAAATTATACAAATATATTTGGGTTACTTAACATAAATATCTAATTAAAGATTTCAATTATATATTTAATCATATATAGAGATCACCTTTGTCATATTTCAAAATATATTATTATTTCAAAAGATAATCTTTAACTAATTTACATAAAATTAACTGTAAGATTTGCTTGAGAATATAATTGATGTTTACATTCATTAATAGTGCAGAAAACTACACAGATACAAAGCTTACATACAAGTAAGATCTAGCCTATAATTAAATAGGTACTTTATTTTTTTATTAGATATAATTATGAGTAATCAATGACATAATAGTAAAACAGACACCAGGAATAACACGCGTCACTTTCTGGTGCAAAATTTTCCCTCCAAAAACTATTTTTCTTTTTTGTTTTTTTCATTTTAGCCATTGGGAAAGATTTTATTATGTATGGGTAGAATTTAATTATCTCCTTTTGTTTCTTGTGTAATTGTTTCAACTATAATATTGTTTCCTATAATTCAAGATTTAAATTTATCAAATTCATTTCAAAATTAATATTTTTTTTAAATTGGTCAACATATATATATATATATATATATATATATATATATATATATATATATATATATATATATATATATATATATATATATATATATATATTTGAACAGGTCAACATATATATTATTGGTAATATTATTTTTTTCAGTCATTTTCATAGATAACTTTAAGTGCAATTGAAATTATTTTAATTAATCTTATTTAATGTGTAGTTCTTTGAATAGTTATATTATTTCAATAATAAAAAAAAAATCTACAAAAAAACTTTGATAATACTTTTCTTTGTTTTGAATTATTGTCTTTGGATTTTTTTTTTTTTTTTTAATTTTTTTTAAATTTTTACTTAACCTTTTTGGTAACAATTTTAACAATAATACTATCGAGACAGACCATTTATAATCACCTCTAATGGAAACCTAACATACATTTTTATGAATTTTTTATATTGAATAATCAATTTAGAACTTCATTTATAAATTCCACAATACAATAATTTCTTTATTATTGACAATGTCTAATTCTTTAATAATTTTACTATCATGTTATAGGTTTGTGCCAATTTGTGTTTACATACTACTATGAGCTATGTGATTAATTAAGTTTGATTAAGTTATTTGATTTTCCTTAAATAAATCACCTTTTTTTTAATAAAGAGTGGTTGAACTATAATATCTTTATAATTCTTTAAGAAGTTTAGTAATATCGTGCGTAGCACGGTACTAAACTAGTAATTAACAAGATTTGTACCCAAAAAACCGAGCACATGCACTAATGTCAGAAACAATGGCGGATCTAGAATACTAAGCTTGGAGGGGCACTTAGTGAATAATTATGCAGACATATCTATTTATATCATCAATATAATATAATTTTAAACCAATAAAAGAAACTTAATTAAAGTATTTTTGGTGGGGCCCGTGCCACCTAGGCACAAACATAGATCCGCCAGTGGTCTGAAAAATATAATCATAATGTTCAATAAATATTTTAAGGAATATATATCCCTTCACAGTTCTAAAACTATCTTTTGCGTTAAACATAAATAATTTAAAACTTTCACAACTAAATTATGAGAAAAAACATCAAATTGTATCAAACTTAAATATTCATATGATCTTATTATTATACTATTAACCTTAGATATTTTATTAGTTAAAATGTGGAGAATATTTTCATTTTGATAATCTCAAAGTTTTCATAAACATTTCCTTACAAATATTAATGCTCACAATTATATAATTTGTATACCACTGCACGTATAGAACTATATAGATTATGATTCTTTCCTTGAAAACAAAAAATATAGATTATGGTTCTTATGCCATATGATTAATAATAATAAGAATAAATTACATGTTTATAAGATGAATTATGACTAACATTTATCTTTGATTCATATGAAAATTATCGATCAATATCAATATCTAAGTATTCATGCATTAGATGTTATCGGTATATTTAATTGTATGACTGTATGTGTAATAGTTCATGCTTAATTAGGGAAAAAGATATTGGGGGTAGAATAAAAAAATTTGTAATTTGAGGTAAATAAATTGGTTAACGGTATGAAAAACACAATTTAGATTTTATACTCACTAGATCGCTATTGCGGTTACGGTGAAATGTTTGAGTATACTACACTTATACAAAATGTAATTTTTATATCTCTATTGAAACTATAAGTTTTTTTTTTTTTTTTTTTTTTTTTTAATTTCAAAATTAAAAATTTGTTTATAAATAATTTGTAAACCGTGCATGGCATGGGCACCATACTAATAAAAAGATAAAATGAAGACACGACACATATTATCTCAACAATTATTAATGAGGGACCAATGCATTAAAAAGCTAATTTTGGTAGGCATCCAAGTAAAGAATAAATCACTCGTATGATTTTATGAGAGATTATAAATTACACCATCTACCCTTCCTAATTTTTGGATTTGACAAGTTTATTCGGAGGCAATGTACGGACAGCCACCACCTACCCGGAGCCAACAAGCGTCGTCATCATCATCGAGCAGGCATGATGTAGCAGTTTCAATTTCTCCTTTACCGGAATCCTCCTCCGCTACCGCTGCGCCGCCGCCTTCACAACCACCACCACTATCAACTAGTGAGTGCCTTTTCAACTCGCATCAAATTCTTTGCCAATAAATTCAGCTGTTTTTTTTTTTTTTACACTTCAACTTTTAAATTAGTATTTAGCTTATATAGTAAACTATGAAAATAATCAGTCTTGTTGAATGGAATGTGGATTGAAATTTAGGTGTTTTTTGGCAATTGTTTGCTGTAGAATTTCTGGGTATTGTTTTGTTTAATTTATACTCAATTGGTGAATTGGGTATATCAGTATATGGTCTGTTTTTCTTCTGGGTAATAAATTTATTACCAAATTAAGTAACTTGTTATTGGGTTGCTATTTTGGCAAATAGTGTAGAATTTATAGTTTTTTTTTTTTCTATTTCCGGAAACCATTATACTTCCTCAAATTTATTTTTTTCAGTTGTTGGTTTGGGCATTTTTTTTGGTTTCCTTGTGTATAAAGAGGCACAAGATATAACCAATTCTAATTTTTCCGTCATTTGTAAGCTCTAATTGAGCAAATTAGCGAAAGAAAATTGACTTTAGTATAAGGCGAAAGAATAGTTTGTTTCGTGCTCACTGCGTGGCTGCGTAAGAAGAAAATAGACTTGGTTACAAGGCAAAACTTAGCTTGAACTCTATTTGTTTTTGGCTTGCTTGTTGTTTTCCTACATAGCCGTGTCAAGTATGCTCAGCTATTCTGATCGTCGTGGTCAAAACGTCTGAGGGATATTCTCCTGTACAAAGGGGATAGGTAAGGGAAAGGGATCTATATTCATATGTTCCAGTTTATATGTAAGGGCTAAATTTCACAAGTTGTTAGGTTAAGGGGGCAATTTGTCACTTCTGGTTGTGGTGCAGTAATTCAAGTACTTGTAGTTTACATAGTTTAAGAGAGGTCATTAGATAAGGATTGATTAAAATAATGTAATTGGCTCGGATTTAGTTTCTGGTTCTGGGATCTTTTTTTTTTTTAAAATTTTATTAATATATATTTTTTTATTACTCTCCAAATTAGTTTGGAGTATCATATGTTTGGTTGTCTAGAAATAAATATCAAAATTCTCTTCAAGTTGACAAGAACACCCAGGTGAACATGTATATAGTACAGTAATACGTACTTTGTATTTATCTAGTTTAAGTACTTTTTTTAAAAAAAAATTGTACTGAGTATGTCTATGTCCCAATTTTCTCTGATTTTGCAACTGCATGATCGAACAGATATCAGCAGCAGAGAGGATTTTTTAAAATTTGGCTTGCCACTCTACAAAGCAGCTTTGGAAGGCAACTGGGCATCTGCGGGACAAATTCTGCATCAATCTCCTGACTGGATCCGACAGCCAATAGCAAAAGGAGGAGAAAGGGTTCTTCATATCGCTGCAGCAGCCAAGCGCACCTATTTTGTAAAAGAGCTGGTGAAGCTCATGAGCAGAGATGACTTGACCTTAAGCAATGATGCCAAGAACACAGCTCTTTGTTTGGCTGCAACATCTGGGGTTGTTGAGATTGCCAAGGTGATGGTGGACAAGAATGATGTGCTCCCAATTATCAGAGGTAGCCAAGATATGACACCCCTTCAGATGGCGGTCTTGCTAGGGCGCAGGGATATGGTGTGGTATCTTATCACTGTCACTGATGACGATCAATTGACTGATGTTGATCGCATAGCAATGCTTACTAGTTCCATTAACACTAATCTGTTTGGTATGTTCCCCTTGAGCTAATCTATAATAGCTGGAATGGAAGGATCTAATTTGACCTTTGTATGCAAATAGATGTTGCGAATCATTTACTGCATAAGCATCCCGAGTTGGCACTTCTTCGTAATGGGAAGGGAGAAACTGCTTTACATACATTGGCTCGGAAGCCTGTAAGGTCCGGAGGGTATCATGAACAAAGCATATGGAAAACACTTGTTGGACTAGGTAAACATTGCTGCTTGGCTTGGAGTAAACGAGCTTGTTTTTAATTTTTAAAGTATGAATTACAACTGTATTCCAGGAGGTAAGCTAGCTCAAGGAAAGGTCCCAGTACAGCCATTAGAGCTACAACTAGTTCAGAGGCTTTGGGATGAAGTCATCAAACAAGAAGATAAAAAAATCTCATTCCTTATTGGCTCTCCTTGGAGACTGCTATTCATTGCTGCAAAATGTGGTAATGTAGAGTTTTTAACAACTCTTATACGAACCTATCCTGATCTAATATGGAAAGTTGATGAAGAAAACCGTAGTATTTTTCACATTGCTATCATAAATCGCCATGAAGAGATCTTCAAGCTGATATATGAATTAGGAGCAATTAAAGACTTGATAGCTGTTGACAAGGACGGAAATGGCAATAATATGCTGCATCTGGCTGGTGCCTTGGCTCCTTCACATCGTCTCAATTGTGTCTCAGGAGCAGCTCTTCAAATGCAAAGAGAGCTTCTGTGGTTTAAGGTAACTTTACTATGAGTTTTCCGATCCCTTTATTAGGCTTATATTTTACAGAACAAGCATTTACTTAGATGATTGAACAACTACTTCTTTGCTTTTACACATTTTCTAAAGAATGACCGTGTTAATAATTTCACCATATGCTATTATGTTCACTTGTTCAGTAATTATTGGTTTCACTTTCAGAACTCAGACCAACTTGATGAACTTTGAACAGATAGTAAGCTAACGCCTAATGGCATAATTTACTTTGTTTTCTGTAAAGGTAACAAAATAAGGATTTATTTCTGATTGAGTGATTTCAGATCAATTTGTCAATTTCTACTTTCCAATCATACTATGTGAGCAGTTTTCTTCCCCCTTCCCTTCCTTACTTTCCACTATCAAACTAGCTTAGGAGACCAACTAACTAAATAAACTGGTATATGCTTGCTTAGGAATTTGTTTGATTCTTGAGTTAAATGATTAACATCACAATTGATAATAGGCTGTGGAAAAGGTTGTAAGTTCTGAGTATGCTGAAGCTGAGAATAATAATTACAAGACTCCTCGTGCCTTATTCACTGAAAAGCATGAAGGATTAAGGATCAAGGGAGAAGAATGGATGAAGCAGACTGCACAATCCTGTTCTGTAGTCACGACCCTCATCGCTACAGTAGTCTTTGCAGCTGCATTTACCTTGCCCGGTGGTAATGACAGCAAAGGAGCCCCAATGTTTGTGCATCGGCCGTTGTTTATAGTCTTTTCCATATGTAATGCTCTATCATTGTCTAGCTCCTCTGCTTCATTATTGATGTTTTTGTCGATCCTCACCTCTCGCTATGCGGAGCATGATTTCCTCAAGTCATTGCCGCTGAAACTGATGTTAGGATTAACAGGGATGTTCATTTCAATAGTGACTATGATGGCAGCCTTCACAGCTACCTTCTTTATTACCTTTCGCCAAGGTCTGTATTGGATTCCTATTCCCATAGCGCTGTTTGCTGCTGTTCCAGTTGCTCTTTTTGCTTTCCAGCAATATCCTCTCTTGCTAGATATATATCAATCAACTTACAGATCTTGGTCTTTGTTTCAACCTACTAAACCAAAGCTTTTTCCAAGTTATTCAACTTAAGTGATGAAGTACAGCTGAATGAACAGATATTTGCAACAATTTCAGAGGTGTTTCTTCTCATTGTAAACTCTTCATTTACTTTACTTTTTTGTTTTTCATGTTTCCCTTTGAAAATGTGAATAATAAGATGATTAACGTCGAAGGAATGTAATCTATCTAAGCGTTACATTAAAGGGCTAACTTTTTCCATACTATAGAACAACTTAATCTTAATTTTCAGAAGTAGACATTCAGGTCATGAGAGCTCAGAATATGGTTTACATGATCGGTGTGTTGTCATTACATGTTAGTGTGACCAATGTCATTCAAACTTACCATCAGTTATATTTGCAACTCAAGGGCGATACACGTTGATAATCCACACAAAGAGCATGGATGTAGTATGACTTGTACGAATGCTGGCCAAAATTGACGAAAGGGGAAGGGGAAGGGGAAGAGGAAGGTTCATTCTGAAAAAGACTTGGAATTGCTGTAACAATCCATCTCAACCAAACCGACTTAATTTTGTAATCCATCATACACTCAAATTTCAACTCTGCTGACCATTTTCTTCTACTACCTTAATGGAGGGCGGTGGAGAAAATTTTAGGAAGTCTTTATTAATTTCATTGACTTATTGAAGATAAGAGTTGACTATTGCGTCAACTCCAAAGGCCAAAGCTCTAACTTTGATACTCGTTTCACTCCTACTCCGAAACTACAATCCATTAAAGCCGAGTATGTGCCATTGTGCCCAACCTGAACCATGGATCCTTCACAAATTCTATGTTCCAGCCGTTGGCGTTCTTCCAAGATTAACTCCATTGTTCCATCTTCTTTTAGTATATCTGGCTCACCGGCACCTCGGTTTGCTTCCAGGTGGGACTCTTTTCCTTACCCATCTCTCTATCCAACTGCCTCAGACATTTCCGGCAGGAGACCATCTGAATATTCTGTTTATTCTATTTCTCAGGCGGCACCAGATTCTTCCAATGCCGATAACATTGCCTCCAGAGATGCATCAGTATGTGATGCTACTAGTATTAGCAATACAGCTACGAAGGACTTCATTGCTCCTGCTTTCAATATATCTGCCTCACCGGCACCTCGGTATGCCTCCACTTGGGAATCTTTCATAGGGCTGTCTGACAATCTGGTGGCCTCTGACATTTCCTGCAGGAGACCATCAGAAACCACTACTTATTCTACTTCTCATCAGAAGTCAGAAAACTCTAATAATGCTCTCAACATTGCTATCCAAAAAGTAGTGTCTTGGAATGCTACTGCAGATGTGGTCAGTGGTAGTGCCCAAGCCGCTTCTGGATCAGACATTGCTAGACGGAAAGCAAAATTCTTGCAACGTCCAAGATGGGATGGATTTGCTGAGGCTTTACCAGCCTATAATACCTATTGGGGTTCTGTTCCTAGTCGTAGTGACGCTCCACCTTCAGGTAAGGAACATTTCCTTTGGTTGATAGATCTCAAAGGTTACTAATATTGTCCTAAAATTATATAAATGTGTCGTATTACTCGTATTGTAGGAGAAAGTGCAAGCTATTGTCTATTGATCGTCACATTGTCTATTAAATCAGTTATTATGAAATACAGAACCTATATAAGATCATGTAATCACTTTAGTTCCCTTTCCTCCTGTTCATGTAGGTAAAAACCGAGTATTTTATGCTGGCAACATCAATTATATCTATCAAATCCGCAAAGATAAGCTTCTGGCTGTGGCCGATGTTGAGGCCATCATGTACATCTATGGTGTTGAGAACACAAGTGCTCTGAGCATTGTGAAAAAACTTGACCCGAACAAACGTGGGATGTTTAACATGAACTCTGAAAACATGCAAATTCTTCTTGCTTCAACAATCAGTTTCTCACACATGAAGGAGCCTAATCTAAGCATATTAAGGCATGCAAGCAAGTGTTATCAAGATAACTTGCTTTCATCACTGCATTTTTCTTGCTATATTAGGGAAGTCTTGGAAGGAAAATATTTAGGTGAGAAATACGATTTTTTTTTAGCTTTCTATATTATTTCATTTATTTGCTTGTAGTTGCAAAGCCTATTAAGACGGACCTTCAAGGTCTGTCACAGGACCAACTTAGATTTGTGAAGTTCGTTGTGAATGGCTAGGTCTCGGAATCCTAAGGACTGGTGTGACTTGAGCTAACCGTTTTAAGTATCTTTGAAACAGGAGATGAATCTCGAATAATGCTCCTTGGAATATATAGCATTCTCGGTGTTTTGAAGGGTTCATCGACCCATTGGCTTACAACGAAAGATGTGAAGAAGTTTGTAAAATTATGGAAAATAAGTAATTCTTACAAGAGACGTGTACGAGCCCTTATAAATGTGATCATAGAAAAATATGGTGAACCTATATCTAGTTCGAGCTTTTACAGTTTATTGTACCGTCTAAATTTGTTTGATACTCTAGGAGGGCAAAACCTGTCAATGTTCTTCTCTTTAATGGACAGAGACGAAGATGGATTCCTCTCGTCTACTGATCTTCGTGGTTTTGCTGCCATCTTTGGTCGATATCCATCAGATGAAGAGATCGATCGTGTGACTCGCAAGCTTGATTTCGACGGTGATGGTAGGATAAGCTTGGGGGATTTTCATGGAACGATGGAGCCTATATTAGATGGGTTGACATGGGAATTTTGGTTGGTTGCTATCTTGATTGCTTTGAAACTTTAGTCAGATACAAGGCTATTTTTAACATGCCATTTATGACAAAGTCATGGCCTAATTAAAAATTTACGTTGTTGATCAAATTTACTGATTTTTAGGTATTAAAAATGTGTCGAGTTTCTAGTTGATGTTTCATTTTTGTCCTCAATGTCTCCAAATTTTTTCAAATGTAAAATCAATGGTTTGTTGTCATGAAGTTTACACTTTGGAATTTGTTTAAATTAAATTACTTGTGTAGTTGTGTATATGAGGTCTTCCATAGTGAAGGAAAATAAATCTATTATATTTCAATAAAAAAATAGTATAAAAGACACTATTTCAATTAACTTCCAAAACTTATACATGATCAAAGTAAATAAAGATGCACACGTTCTAAACTTTTAAAGCATTACTTTCACCTAAGTTAACTTTAGTTATTTTCAATTATAATCATAAAAAAAATTACAGTATATTTTAATAACATGTACTGAGTTAATAATCCAACCACAACTTATTAAAGATAATTACTTTTACATATTTGTTAATTTGTATTCAAACATTGTCAAAGTAAATACGAGTATAAAAATAATATATAACTAGTTTTGTGCCTGGACGATGCCCAGATGGTGATAAAAGTTTAGGATAAACTTTTTGGATTGAAGGTTAAATACGATTATGTAATCCCTTTTGATAATGCAGGATATTTAGACATACTGAACTGAAATTATTTTTACTGAACTAAAAGTATTTTTATCAAAACATAAATTATTTTTCATGATTAAAACTTATTTTCACTAATTCTCCACTATTTTTGTAAATAAATTAAATATATTATAAATGGATCTTATTTTAAAGAACTTTTTAAAACGAATTTTATGATGGAAATAGTACTGAATTATTAGATTTTTATGAAAAGTTATGATTAATTTTGTATATATGAAATATTAGTAGTGTATCGATAATAAAACTCTATACAACATTTTTATTTTTAAAAATATATCCAAACTTCGCTTATTTAGCATCATATGTGTCAGAATAATACCTATTTGTCGCCTACGTGACGTGACACTTGGCGAAAAACTGGAATGCCAAGTGTCACTGTCTCATGACCTGGCTGCGAGATCGACTTTATTTATTAGTGATATGATATGATATAATAAATATATTTTATTAAGTTTTTTTTTTCTTATTTGATAAACATAATCTTACGTGGCGTACTTTATAAATCATAATCAAAATCTTACTATTATATTTTTTTTTTTGATAAGCAATATATTTAGACATACGATATCATATCTCTTATTTATATAATAGTGTACTTTTTGTAGATTTGTTTGTAAATAGATATCTATGATATTATTAACTTGAAATTATTTTTATCAAACTTAAATTATTTTTATATAACTTAAATTTCTTAATTTTTGACATTGACTAAAATTATTTTTACTGATTAATGTAAATAGATATTTGATATTATTAACTTGAAATTATTTTTTTCGAACTAAATTATTTTTATAGAACTTTTTTTTTTTTTTTGACATTGACTAAAATTATTTTACTGATTAAAGCATATTTTTAGCCAATTCTCTATTATTTTATAAATAAATTAAATATATTATAAATGGATCTTATTTTAAAGAACTTTTTAAAACGAATTTTATGATGAAAATAGAACCGAGTTATAAGATATTCATTAAAACTTATGATTAATTTGTATATATGAAATATTAGAAGTATATCGATAATGAAACTCTATACAACATTTTTATCTTAAAAAATCTATCCAAAATTCGCTTACTTAGCATTATATGTGGCATAATAATACCTACTTGTCGTCTACGTGGCTCGACACTTGGCGAAAAATTGAAATGTCAAGTGTCGCTGTATCGTGACTTGATTGTGAGATCGACTTTATTTATTAATAATATAATATGACTTTTGTGAAATAAAAGTAGTATTTGCCAAATATAAAAGTTTAACGCTTGAAAAATATCAACCGATGAAGACAATCGTAACAATAAAATAAAATGAACATCCTAAATGATAGTGAGGAATGCTTGTCAAGTTGCCATAAAATCGACTTTTCAACAATACAATATACATAAGGCTGATAGACAGCGTGTATATTGTATTGTTGAAAAGTAATATACTAATATGTACATTTAATTTGCTTTAATAGTAATATATTAATATGTGCTTCGTATTACGGAGTATGTGATTTGTTTTGACCCTTGTATAAAAATAAAAAAAATAATAATAATAATAAAACCACCTTTGTCCCGCAGCCCTCACGAATCACGGTAGCCTATATAAATTGAACATTCCACGACAATATACTAATATGTGGAATGGTGCTACATTCCACGAAATTACTACGACTACTTGACACTTTCTTAGGCACAAAGGTTAAAGGTACCGCCAACCTACCAAGGAAAATACATGTAAGTCTAAAATAGCAAAAAGTCCAGCAAAATATTGCATGATCTTCCAAAGCAATGAATATTAAATAGGAAAGGAAAATAGGATCTGTAGTCCTCAAACTTTCTTATGGTCTTATATACTCCCATTAAATATAAATTAGGTCGCTATTTTACAAGTATATATTATGACGAAGTATAACTTTTTCCTTTTTTTTTTTTTTTTTTTTTTTTTAAGGAAAGATCAATTCATTAATAAGAACTCATACACAATTCTAATTCTGTAGAACTACGATCGCAAGTGAGATTTGACATTGATGAATACCCTCGTCTCTTAATTAAATCGCCGTCTTCTGCAGCTTTCTCTACAAGGGGGCCTTGTGATTTTTGATAGTTTTTGAATTGAACAAAACCTGATTCAATTAATTGTAATAGTTGATCTTGACAACTGATTCAATTAATTGTAATAGTTGATCTGACAACTGATTCAATGCCGCACAAACCACCACCAAAAAATTAGAACTTTCGATGACAAAAGAGAAATCATCTACACCAATCAAGACATCATAAGGATGGGATCTATTATTATAAGCGATTAAAAAGGGATTTTGGGGCTTTGATCAAGGAACCAGTGGTATCCCCTACCCAATAATCACAATGGAGATCAAGGAGAGAAGGATGAAGGAGGAAAAAGGGAGAATGGGAGAAGATTGAAGGAAAACCCTATAAAAATTGGAAAAACCCTAGTAAAAATTTAAGAAAACACCCTCCCAAAGAGAAACCTAGAGAGAAAACCCTAGCAAAAAACTAGGAAGCAAGTATAACTTATTTGAAGGTTCATTATTTTAATCATATTACCAAAATAATCTATTTGAGCCCACAATAACATTATAAGATGGCTATAATTTTATGAATTAAAGATGGATCGATCTTGGGCATTATACCAAAGAAAGATATATTTATCTAATGAGGCAAATAAATGTCGTATTCATAGAAAGTAACACTTAAAAATGATGCAAGAAACACGTTAAGAGTTGAGTTTAGAGACAATAATCAAATAAAAAAATTGATAAATAAATAAACCTATTCAATTTGTATGAAATTGGGATTCTCACTTTTGTGAATTGAAATAATAACATATCATTAATTTATATATATATATATATATATATATATATATATATATATATATATATATATATATATATATATATATATATATATATATATTGAAATGGGATCATATGATACCACATCCCTTATATGAGAACCCTATTATATGTGAGGACTCATTATAACTGTTGAATCAATTACATCTAATGGCCACAATTAACTCCCGGTCAAACAAAACTCCTGCGTTTTTTCTCTCTCCTCCTTCCTCTTTCACACGGTATTTTCTCTCTCCTCATTCAATTTCTCTGTTTTCTACTCTCTTTCTCTTTGCTATTCTCTCTGATTTTTCATCACTACTTCTTCAATCTTCATCAATTCTTCGTCAAGGTGAGTTTATTGTTTATATTTTCGTATTTTCAATTAATTTTAGGTCACATTCAGTTACATTCATCGTTGATTTTCGCTGATTTCAGCTCACATTGCTTATCAATTTGTGTCGATTATGTTTTACTTTGTTTTTTTCATTGATTTTAGTTTTATTTTCATTTTTTTGAGTAGTTATCAAGTTGATTTTAGTTTTATTTTGCCTTATTTTCGTTATTGTCCAGTTTTTTCGTTTTTTTGGAAATCTAGAAATCATTGATAATTTGTGCTATTATGTTGATTTTAGCATGATTTTAGGTATTTTAATTTGAATTTTCGGTTTATTTTAGTTCTCAATTATGTTTTATTTTCTGGTTTTATCTTATTTTTTGTTTGATTTTAGATTTATATGAGTAATTATTAGTTGATTTTAGTTTTAATTTTGCTTCATTTAAGTAATTATCTTACATTTTCTTTGTTTTTTTTGGAAACCTAGAAGTAATTGCTATGGATTCCGCAAATGCAAATGTTCTTCAAGAAAATACAATGCATGTGTTTCTGCTCATTTTATTTTTATTTTTTCATTTTATATTTACTTGCTCATTTTATGTTTGTTGCTCAATAAAATACTTTGTGTTTAGCTTTATTTGAGTAATTTCACATACTTTTTGCTACTGGAAGTATGATATTCAGTTTTGTTGGCTGTGATAACTTGGCTAGACAGTAGGAATGAAATGAGTGTTTGGTTTTACTCACTGCTGTAATAAGGTTTGCATTTGTTAATATTGGGTTGCCATTAGTACATGATTCCAAGACCAAGCAATTAGATGGGGCTAATGAATTGCAGTTGATATTAATTAGATGAGGCTAAGATAAAATTCAATGAATGTTTTGGGTTTGTGTTCGATTATTACGAATATCATTTAATTTTTTGCTTGTGAATGATTTTTAGGCTGGTATTTTGCTGAATTTGTTACATTTTTACAGATTTATTCAGTCTGATTTTTATTGTTTTCGTATGTTTTGAATTTTTAACCATATGTTTCAAATTATTAATGATATGCTATAGAAGTATCCCTGCTCATTTGCCAGAGAATCCAATATGCTAGGATTTGGAAAATAATGAGGTGTACTTAGTTAGATTTGCATCTTTGTGAGAATGGCGTAGAATGAATTGTGAATTGGTGAGACGCTAGAGACTCATTCTTCTTTTTTTGGAGCTTGCTGAAGTTTGCTATGAGAAGCTATTATAGGTTAATTATTGTTGCTCATCTAGTGGTAAAGGTGCTGTCAAATGATGATGCAATTGCTAGTGTTACGTGACACTTTGTAGAACAATGGAGGTAATAAGTGATGAATCAAATTTCTTTGGGTTACATTTTGCAACTAAGCTTGGCATTTATAATGTGCTTGTTGAGGATGATTGCCAATTTAGGAGTAATTAATGCCATTTAGTCGAATGAGGTACAATGGAGCAATCTGCATCTTATTTTAGATGGCATTTATCAATTTAATAGAAAAAATTAATGGTATTGCTCATAAATTAGCCCACTGCCTACCACGGGTTTTGGGAAGAAAAGTCAGGAAGTTTTTGTTGTTGTAGATTAGTTGATTACTCGTATCACTTGTATGGGAGTTGTTGTAGATTAGTGAATGATTGGTGGATTTTTCATATTAGTTATTAATCATTGTATATATGATTCATATATACGCTATATATGCCATAATATGTAATAATTATTAGGATTATTTATGAAAGAATGAACTAAAGATGGTGATATATATATTAGCCTACTAGCTTCAATAGCAAATTAAATGATGTTTCATATACATTAAACTTACTTGCTCATTTTATGTTTTGTTGCTCATTTATGAAATATTAGGTTTTTTTATTTTGTATAGCATATCTGATGAAATCTGTTTGGAGTTGGCAGTCATTTGTTAAATTAGCACTAACTATTTGCTCATTTGCTAAATCAGCAAAAAACTGATTGTTCATTTCCCAAATGATCAAAGAAATGTTTGCTCATTTCACAAATGAGCTAAGAAATGCTTGCTGATTTAATGAATGATTAAAGAAATGTTTGCTCATTTGACAAATGAGCAACTAACTATTTGCTCATTTGCTAAATGAGCAAAATATTAATTGCTCATTTGACAATTGTTCATTAGATAATTTATCAGCCTATGTTTCTCTACCATAACATACTCCAGACTCTCCCCTAAAGTATCCTCTTCACTACAGATCCAAATAAAAATCTATGTGATATTTTACTTTTTTTTTTTTTTTTTTTTTTTTTTTTTTTTTTTTTTTGCTTATGATTTTGTATGAGCAGGAACTCTATTGAAAAGGAGTGTGCTGCCGATGTTGGTTCACCAGTGGCTGTAGAGTCTGAGAAGCTCAGTGCATCTATAAAATCAGAAAACAAGCAGAAGAGATTAAAATCAGTCGCTACTAAGGGTAAAGTAAAAGAGGTTGAAAAAGGAGTGAAAGAAAAACAGAATGTGAAGTTCGAGGATCCTGATGGTGAAGATGGAGGATTGAATTTAGGGGATGCTGTTGATGAAGTGCAAGGATCGAAGTCTGTTGTTATGGGACATTCCGTAATAGGATGTCGCCTTAATCTGTCGTTAATGTTGTTAAGAAGCTTTCGGAAGATCAGTTGATTGCTATTAGAGCTATAGGATTTGGGTCCTTGAAGTTTTTGAAAGTGTCCCAACTGCCTTTGCAGTTAGGTTTTTGGTTGGTCAAGCACTTTGATGCTCAGAGTTGTTCCTTGAATATTCCTGATTCCGAGCCTTTCAAAATTACTGAACAACATGTACATGAGGTCCTAGGGTTGTCAGTTGGAGGCATGGAGATGGATGCAAATGTTTTTTCCAAGGATAATAGTCATTACCCAATGGAAAAAACAGCTCAAAAAGAACTCATTATCTGTCAGCATTGGGGAGCTTACGATGTATTTGAAGAACCATAAATCAGTTGGGCCAATGATCAAACGCAATTTTGTAGTTCTTTATGTTTCCACTTTAATGTCAGGTAGTCTTTTCATTTTCATATTGCTCATTTTACTTTCATTTTGATCATTTTAATTTCATTTTGTTCATTTTACTTTCATTTTGCTCATTTTAGTTCTTGTTTGATCATTTTAATTTAATTTTGTTATTTTATGTTTGGAGGACAAAACAAGAATGTTAATCATGACATTCTCAAGTATTTGACTAATGTTGATATAATCAAGGATTTAAATTAGTCAAAGTTTATCCTTGATTCTCTTGTGAAGGCGAAGATTAAATGGGATGAGCTTCGTACTCGATACTTTTCAGGATCTTTATTATCTCTTATGGTGTTTTCTACCTTTTCTTTATTTTTTATGTGTTGCATCTTATGGCATTTTTTATCTCTTATTTCTTATGGTACTTTCTACCTTTTCTTTATTTTTTATGTGTTACATCTTATGGTATTTTCTATCTCTTCTTTAATTTTTCATCTGACAGAGTTTATGAAATAATCATTCTAAGATATTGTTTGAAAAAGAGCAGGATCCCCTGCAATTCTGCAACCCCCTTACTCCCTTAAACAAGAAAACACACACACACACACACACACACACACACATACATACACGCACACACAATCTGTAATAGAATCTGAAATCAGATTCAGAAATTAGATTTTGAAATCAGTTTCCGAAATCAGAATTGTCATCAACTACTGAATTGAAATGTGACCAAGGAGAGAGGGGGATAGGTTTGTGTGGGTAGGTGGCAGTAGGGGTGGGGCTGGTATTTTCTAAGTTTTTTTTTTAATTTTTTATGTATTAATTGTTATTTATTTGTTTATTTTAATGTACTAATTTTTCCTATCTTACTTGTTTGTAGCTTGTATATGTTGATCAGTTTCTCATTGAGGAAGTTAGAGCCAAACGAGAAACACTAGTTCTCAAAGGTTGGACAACCAATATGTTGTCTAGTCGTGAGAAACTGGAAATTTTTAAAGGGAGGCTTGGACTTGTTGATAAAAATCTGAAGGTTGTTGGTCTTTCTGGCAGCAAACAACCAAAACTGGTATTTCACTTTCAACCAATACTTAGCGTTTTAATGCCTTTGGCATTGCTTGTAGAATAGAATTGGAACAAATCTTGCCTTTAGGAATGATGCAATGTGGCGCTCTATATGGCTCATCAATGGACCTCCTAAATGAGAAAAAATAATTTTGCTCTTGTCAAATGAGCAATTAATTTTTTTGCTCATCTGTCAAATAAGCAAAAACTCCAGTGCTTATTTGTCAAATAAAGTTCAATTTGCTCATTTTTATATGACTTTTGCTTATTTCATATTCACTTTGCTCATTTGATATTTACTCTTTTCATTTATATTGCTTCTAAATAAAATTGGAACAAATCTTGCCTTTGCTTGTAGAATAAGTATCAATGTCAGATCTCATTTTATAAGCTTGGGCTATAATTTGTTGAGGTATTTGTATGATCACAAATGGTCCCGACTTATTCTATTTTTTTTTTTAATATTTTTGCATTTAGGAAACATCCGTTCCAACTGCTCCACAAACTAACGAAGATGTTGAAGTAGATCCAAAGAAGGTATTTATATGATTTTTAATATTTCAATATAGATCTAATATTAATGTAGTTTGTTTTTCAATGTACATTCGTTCTGACTCGATGTTCTGGTTATCTGTTGGAAAAATTGGGGGGTGTGGAGTAGCAGCAGCAGGTGGATAATGATGCAATGTGGCGCTCTATATGGCGCATCAATGGACCTCCTAAATCAGCAAAAGATTTTTGCTCATTTGTCAAATGAGCAACTAATTTTTTGTTCATTTGTCAATTAAGTTCAATTTGCTCATTTTTATATGACTTTGCTTATTTAATATCCACTTTGCTCATTTCATATTTATAGTTTTCATTTGTATTCATTTTTTTTTTTTTTTTTTTTTTTTTTTTTTTTTTTTTTTTTACAGAAATGCCTTATGGAGCTTGCAACAGCATCTACAAATCTAGTCTTGGCATACATGGATTTCAGTCAAAAACATGAAGCTGCCATCTAGTATTTTCCATACAACGAGAAGATACAAAAGTTGAACAAAGATGCCATGGGCATTTGTGATGAGCATAAGATGAGCTCCAAAACTTTGACTGAAGATAATACTCTTTCATTTAGCCAAGATGAAGAGTATTGGCAAGATTCGGCAGTAATTGAAGCTTGGGATAGGTTTTTTGAGATTTCAAGCAATAACAAGCATGCTGAATCTTCAATCAATGCAAGGGTTGTTCATCCAAATGAATCGGGACCCATTGATGTTACTAAGATTGCTTCTGAATGTGTTTAGATAGCAAGTGGTATTGCTGATGTTGAATGTCCGTCCAATGTCATAGAGCCTAGGGCTGCTGAACATGTGTTCAAAAAACTTGGAGACTCAAGTGTCAAATATGGTTCAGGACGTTCACTTGCCAAAGGATCTGGAACTCCTACATTCAGTTTAGGAATATTTTCTCGAGAAACTGATTCTCAGAAGAAGTCCCATAACAGTGCACCTACTGAACCTGACCTTGCTCCTGTTAGTGCACAAGTTGGTGCTTCGGCAATAGCTTCTATATCAGATGTTGCTGATGCTCTGAATGCTAATCCTCAAGAGTCCATTTCTGATGCTCAAGAAGATGCAATTGTGCTTAAGAGAAAAGGAGATACTGAAAAGAAGAGTTCTATTCCAAAGAAACGCAAACCTCAGCCATCAATGTTCTTAGATCACCTTTTAAGTCCCGCGTGACCCTAATTTACACTCCATAATCATAAGTTCAGAGAAGAGTCTTGGAAGCAGTGTTTGATGATGATAAAAATCGTTTATAAGTATTTTTTTTATCTACAGAATTTGTTATCTTGTACACTAACCTGATGATGCTCCAATTACACATGAGAAACCAAATGATACTGAAAGTACACAATAAACCAAATGATGCTCAAGATCAGACAAGGACTCCCTCAAACAACATAACCAAGATGCAGAGCAACAGCAGATACATCGTGGCAGGTATGAGGATAATCGAAGAAGAGGCAACAGGAAGCTGTTTTATTATGCTTTTGTTGTGCCAAATTCTAAGATCAATTTCACTCTTTGCTAGTTTAGTATAAGAATAGACTATTTTTTCTATGTTATTATACTAATTGTGACTGAGAGATACTTATGAGTTTTAGTTAAGTATATATGTTTACTTGAGTTTAGGTAGTCTTCCTAGATTTTACCCTTCCTCTACTGGTTTTCTTATCTCTCTATTTGATTATTGACTTATTGTAATATAACTACATGATTAAATTCAAATTATTAGAGTTACCCTAAATATTCGTTCATTTGTTAAATGAGCAAACAGATGCTTGCTCATTAAATGAAAGATCAAAGAATTCTTGCTCATTTGATAAATGAGCAAAGAAATGTTTGCTCATTTGACAAATGATTAAAGAATTACTTGGTCATTTCATAAATGAACAAAGAAATGTTTTCTCATTTCACAAATGAGCAAGTAATTCTTTGCTCATTTAAGAAATGAGCAGTTAACTTTTTGATTATTTGCTAAATGAGCAAGGAATTACTTGCTCATTTTATAAATGAGCAAAGAAATGTTTGCTTATTTGACAAATGATTAAGGAAATATTTGGTCATGTCATAAATGAACAAAGAAATGTTTGCCATTTAACTCATTTCTTAAATGAGCAACTAATTCTTTGCTCATTTAAGAAATGAGCAATTAACTATTTGATTATTTGTAAATGAGTAACTTAGTATTTGCTCATTTGAGAAATGAGCAATTAAATATTTGATTATTATGAGCAAGGAATTATTACTCAATATATAAATGAGCATCTAACTATTTGCTCATTTGACAAATGAGCAAAGAATTATTGCTTATTTATCAAGGATTTACAACCAAAGATCAATTTTATCCAAGGATACAGGCAATTATTTGCTCATTTCACAAATGAGTGACTAAGTATTTGGTCATTTGACAAAATGAGTAGTTAACTATTTGATAAATAAGCAAGGAATTATCGCTCATTTTGACAAATGAGTAACTAACTATTTGCTCATTTGAGAAATGAACAAAATTTTAGTCACTTATTTGAATATGTTCTATTTTCAAATCAACAATATTTGCAAAGCATTAAATTATGATTAGTACAAAATTAATAATATATTATTAAATATAAAAATTCAACAAAATTTTATATGTATATAAAAATATCATTACACTTTTTTTGGACAATTTTTAATATTATGATGACTCAATTCACCACAACCTCTGCATAATCTCTTTTTTTTTTTGTTTTGTTCTACAGCCTTTTCTTTTTCTCCCTTAAGCCTTTTTGCACTTCTACCTCTTGTTTCAACATTTGACACATCAATCTCAGTCCCTTTCTTTTTTGAAGTCTCTTCATTTGATACATGAACTGTAGTCCCTTTATTCTTTGAAATTTTTGGAGGTTTAACAATTATTTCAATTGGCACACTAGCTCCAATCAATAGCTCAATGTCTTGTTCTTTGTTTTTTGCACTTCCAGCTGTTGTGTCATTATTTCTTGCAATCCTCTTAGCCTCCAAATCCTTTCTTATTTCTTGAAGATTTATCACAATGTCTTGAATATCTTCATTTTTGCCTTCTGCCAAACTTACACAAGTGTGTATCTCTGACCATAAATCATTTAACAATATGTTCTTGTCAATTATATTAGCATATTGCTCTAACAGATTTCCTCCCAAGTCAAAAATTGGTTTCTTCAGTGCCATAGTAGTCCATCTATATAGCATATATTGCTCAGGAATGGTTTCAAACCTTTTTGCTTTCCAAACCCAAATCATATGTCTACATGGAATTCTTTGCCTATAAAACAACTTGCAAGAACATGTGGTGTCATAGTTAGTTGGATTAAACACAACATCAATTGTTCTAGTCCGATTTCCTTCACTTACTTTTGCAACTTCTAATCCATTTTCTTTCTTCAATTCATCAACATCAAAAGAAAAACAAGCAGTATATAAATGTGAGGCATGCTTTTCTATCCTTAGTGGTGTTTTGCACTTAGGATATTTGTGTTTTGAATCATTATCATTTTGACCTTGAGTGTGTCTCTGGATATCAATTGCAGCTTCATATCTCAAGTAAAACTCAACAAGTGACACATGATCGAGGATTGATAAAGGAGCAGAAAAAGTTGTTTTCACTTTCCGATCTTGATGTTGTACGCATTATTCCTCCAAGGAACACATCTGTGAAATACGCTGGAATCCACTTGTCCCTTATCTTGTACATATAACCTAACCACTCATGTTGTTTCAAGTGGTATTCAACCATCACTTGTTCCACCTTTCTTCAAACTCAGCGAGTTCAATTTCAAGATGTCAAACGCAAGCACATAATTTTTTTAGGAAACTAGTTTGTTCTTGCATGATTGATTTCTCCAAATTATCTGGTAACTTTTTCATTATGTGCCACATACAAAACCGTTGTTCAGTCTTCTTAAACACACTTCTAACAGCAATTTTCATTGCTGGATCCTGATCCGTGATCATACAATTAGGTTCATTCCCACCCATTGCCTTGAGAAATGATCTGTACAGCCACTCAAATGACACGATATCTTCCTTTGCTATGAAACCAGCAGCACAAGTAATGCAGCTCTTATGATGGTCAACCTCTGTAAATGGAGTAAACACCATGTTGTACCTGTTTACACATACAGATTAAATTTAAATGAGCAAATAACTCAATGCTCATTTGAAAAATGATCAAATAATTGATTGCTCATTTGTCAAATGAGCAAATAACTCAATGCTCATTTGTGAAATAAGCAAACAATTCTTTTCTCTTTTGTCAAATGAGAAAATAATTTAATGTTCATTCGTCAAATGAGCAAATAACTTAATGCTCATTTGTGAAATAAGCAAACAATTCTTGGCTCATTTGTCAAATGAGCAAATAATTCAATACTCATTTGTCAAATGAACATGCAATTCAATGCCCACATACATACTCTTATCAAAGAATATTGGACTTATGGGGATATTCACTTTTCACATTGAAGTAATGAGCAATTATACTAAGTTCATTTAAAACAAAGTCATTAATTTAAGCTATAGTAGTTATAACACAGTAATGAATTACCTATTGGTTTGGTATGTGGTATCAAAGGATACCATATCACCAAATAGAACATAACTCTTTTTACAAAGGGCGTCTACCCATAATACTCTACAAAGGCAATAATCTTCATCCATCTCAAAATCAAAGAAAAAAGCGCTCCACATTAGCTTTTTGTTGGTAAAGTTATTCACGAACATTTGAGCATCACTTCCTTGAATGTATGCTTTTAAATCTCTATGAATTTTTTGAAATCTTGCTTAGATGCACCAATGTTATCATATCCTCCAACAATTTCCTTCATCATTTGAAAAGTTGTAACGGGACCAATATTCACCTATTTAAAGAACAAAACAGTTTGTCAAATGGGCAAATAATTCAATGCTCATTTAATAATTTGCTTTCTCATTTGAACAATTTAATGCTCATTTTTCAAATGAGCAAACAATTCATTGCTCATTTTTCAAATGAGCAAATAATTATTTGCTCATTTGTCAAATGAGCAAACAAATTTTATTAGAACATATAAAGAATTCATGAAACATAAGAGACTTTGAAAGTGTTACCTTAGAATTATTCACAATACTTCCTCTGTTCCACAAATATTGCAATAACGATGAAATTACACATCCCAAAGCACATTTTATATGCTAAATATCTATAATTATATAAGAGTAATAATTATAAAAAGTTGATATTGTGAAAGTATCTTACGAGACGAATCTAACAAGACCCCAAATGACTATATTTTACTTTACGTATAAATCATAATATGTGGTCAGAAAAGCGTGATGAATAGTGTAAAAGTCCACTTGTTGCAATATTACTAGAACGGAGGAAAGATTTTTTTGTGCAATATGTTCATTTTCCTTCCTTCTTTTTGGAAGAGATTGCAACTAGGTGTATAAAGTGCATGAGTATGTCCCTCATGAAATTGTGTCACTATGAATTTGTTATCACCACAATGCTTTATGACAATATTGTGCCTTGCACCCAACACGAGTAACGAGTCTCTTCTTTTTTATTGAAACTTTTTCTTCATTGCTTTCTCCTTCCTTGTTATTTAAATCTTTGTTAACAATAGCCTTTCTTTTTTCTTTGTATCCTTCCTTATTGCATAAGATATACTGTGATTTCAATTCTTTGCTTCTTTTTTGTCTTTTAGTTGTAGAGTTCCTTGTGTTGAATCCAGCAGCAAATGCATAACTTTTATAAAATTAAAGGCCCTCTTCAAGATTATTAAACTTCATTTAAGGAAATGTCGCATGTACAAAGTATTATATAAAATTAAAAAAGTTCATTTACATGAAGTTTAATTTTACTATTACAAAAACTAGAGAGATTGTAATATGTAACCGGGTGCACAGTGTACCCAAGGGTATTGTTTGATCATTTTGATGATTATTGCTCATTTAATCATCAAATGAGCTGAGCAAAAAATTACGATTACCCTGGGTGAACCATGCACGCGAGTGTTTATAATTATTTTTAAAAAATGAAAAAACTAGAGTAAAACTTTTATTTTTTGCATGTCGTGAAATATGTTATTATATTACTCCCTTCATTTTTTTATTTTTTTTATTTTTTAAATTGCATCACTTGCAAATGTGCGAGTTTTAGGAGAATAAATTTGGTATAATATAATAATGTGAGTGGATGAATATTTATTATGGTAAAAGTAATGTGGGGACCATGAAAGTGATATTATGTGAGAGAGATAGTGGGGACCATGAGAGAAAGATATGATAAATTAATTTGAGTGGGGTTTAAAGTAAGAGAGAAATAATAAAATATAGTTAAAGTTACCATTTATAGAAGTGAAGCAAAAAAAAATAAAAAATAAAAAAACCCATAAAAAGCTTTTTAGAAGGTACTCTTAGCCGGAAGAATAGGTAAAAAAAATTTTAAGAGTAATTAGCTCTCACCTCTATTCTCTTTAAAAAAAAATTCTAGTCTTTATTGTTGATTCTAAGAATAGGTAGAAAGCTCCAACCTTTGTTTTTTAAACTTTTTTTTTTATTTGCTTTATAATAATGATTTCTCCATTAAAAGAAAGGGGTTTTCGATCTCAGCTCCTTCAAAAGACAAGGTTTTTTCGATCTCTTTTGAAAGACAAGGTTTTTTCGAACTCCTTCGAAAGACAAAATTGTTTCGTTGGTGAAAAATTATGCGGGGCTGCAAAGGTTATTAATTTTTCGAATACGATCAGATGAATCCGATGAAAATTATCCTCACGACTACAAGGGATCGTTAGACTGTCTCTCCAATAAAACTGTATTTTTCAGTGATATTAGCAGGAGATGTTCCACATTGTAAGATTTGTTCGATGATCGTAGTTTTTTATGAAGGAAATTTTTATTTGATTCAAATTATGTATTTGTTAAATTCATTTATCGTTGTAGATATCGTATAACTTTTTATTAATGAATTAAATTTACCTTTTAAAAAAAAAAAAAAAAAAAAAAAAAAAAAAAGAGGGTAACTCTTAGCTAGAAAGACTTCTTTCGTTGACTTATATTCCTTAAATGTACTGCTCTTATCCATGACAATGGCCACACAATTATACTAACGGGTTGCAAGAAAATTGCTAAAAAATTTCATATACTTCTTTGTTATTTATTTTTATTTTGAAAATGATGGAGGGAGAAGATAAAGAACCACACCCAAATTTGGACACTTTAGCCCGAGAAGGTGCTCAACTTGCATCTCAGCTTCAACCCATTTTTCTACCAGGTAAGGAGTGCAGGAGGGTTTGGTTTTTTATTTTTTATTTTTTTTATTTTTTTTATGTACATATATGAAAATTACAATTCAACAATTTAGGTGAAAATAAATTTTTTCTTTTTTAAAAAAATTACTCTGATCTCTTTATTTTCTTTTGTTTTTTCAAACTTTCCTATTTTAGTTTGTAGTAATACTTTGTACTGTTCGTAATATTTTTGTTTTATTTGTTAGGTAGGATGGAGTATTATTTCTTTAAAAATAGCTTATCTTCACCTAAGAAATAGTTATATAAAAAAGCTTCAATCAATAAAAATTATTTTTAATATGGTAAAATCAGTATTTCTAACTATAGTAACTTAGTAAAAGAGTGAAATTCAGTTTCAAATTAAGTGAGTAAGAAAACATTCTAATTACAGAAGATTAATTAGTTGCAATAAACAAGTTAAAATAAGCTCTAATTAGTAAAAGGAAAATTCATGGGAATAATCCCACCTTTGAGCCGTTCGTTTTTAATAATCCCACATTTGAGATACTTTTTAATAACCTTTACCCCCTATTCTTTTTTAATGGTCCAATTTTACCAGAAACCGGTTGAGTAGGTAATTATTTTTTTAAAAAGATTAATTTACACGTGTCACAATTTGATTTGTCCAAAATTAAAATTAAAAATAAAAATTAAACCCCCCCCCCACCCTAAACCCACCCACCGGATCTTCCCCTGCCACCCCCGCTCCTCCTCCTCCCATCACCCCACCCCTGTCGTTCCTCCCCCTCCCCTCACCCTTGTCGTCGCCGCTCCTCCTCCCCTGCCTTGAAATACCGTACTGCAGACACGTGAAAGCACCTTTCGCTTTTCCAAAAGCAAAACCAATCATTCAATGGAGTAGTTTCGTACTTAGTTCTCAAACTAGCTTTAAATAACATTCATCAAAGTAAAAATCTAAAACTTATACTCAAATTTCGTGGGGATTTGTGGGTTGGTTGATGGTGGTGCGGAGGTGGGATGGTGGGTGGGGGTTTGTGAGCTGGTTGATTTTCGTCACGGGAAGACAGAAGGTGGGACGGTGGGGGTTTCTAGGTTGGTTGATGGTGGTGCGAAGGTGGGATGGTGGGTGTGAAGAACTCTAAAAAAAATCAATTTGGGGCTTTTTGTTTGGTTAAGCTACTCTTGTAATTCGTTGCACCAATTGAATATACGTTGGATTGTGAGCATTTTGATACAAATTTCATGCATTTTGGTGAAGAAATGAGTAGGTTACCATTATGCCATGAACTCCATACGTGAGCTTCAATGGAGTTTCCTCCATTGTTGTCTTCTTTAAGCTTAAGCATGGGGTTGTCGAGGAAGGAGGGGAAGGGGAGGGAGGCCGGCGGCCGCCGACGCGTCTGCCGGAGCAGGTACCGGCGGTAGGGGGCTGGCCTGGCTCCCTGGTGGCAACTGGTTGTTTTTTTTTTTGTTATTTTTTTTGTTTTTTTTTTGACCAATCACAGGCGCGTGTCATGTAACCTGTTATAACAGGTTACATAACCGGTTTGGACCATTAAAAAAGACTGGGGGTAAAGGTCGGATTATTAAAAAATATCTCAAAGGTGGGATTATTAAAAACGAATGGCCAAAGGTAGGATTATTCCCATTAACTTTTCCTTAGTAAAATTCTAATAAAAATATAGATTTTGAATAAGAATCAGGGGAAGAAAACACGACTTTTATGCGTAAATTTTAATTTTTAATAAGTAAAATGTCATTATAATGAATATTTTTCCAAAAAAAATTCAAAACATCTTCTATATATTGCAAAGTTCTCTCTCTTCTTTTTTGGGTTCATTGATGTTGTAACTATTTTCTTTTCAATGAAAATATTGTAAGTATTGTGGAACTGTATATAATATAATTAATCTTATAAATTACGAAAAAAATTGTTATTTTTTGTTTCACTTTTAGGAATTATGGATAAGACTTAATTAGAAAATCCGAACGTAAACCTACTTTATAGAGAAAAAAAAATTGAACAATTCATCTTTAAGTTTATAATGATCATTAAAGATCAACCGTACCACAATTTTATACTACTAGTCCCCATATATATATATATTATATATTTTTTTTTATTTTTTATTTTTTATAATTTTTACTTGAACTAATGAACTCTCTCCTTTCACCGCTCCGTTTCCACTCCACCAAAAAAAAACTATATCCATCAACTCATCATCATATACATAATTAAAAACTTTAATTTGCTTTCGATGTTGCTATATGAGCTTATCCAAAATTTTAAAGATTCAAATTAAAAAACCTTTAAGCTTTAACTTCTTTGAGCTAAATATACTATTCCCTTGATCCATTTTAAAAGTTTTTCCAAGTTTAACCTTTCTTTTCTAGAAACAATAATCACCATCAAAGTAGGAACAATAATTAAGGAAATTAAGTACTTCGTTTATGGTTAAGAAATGATTTTAAAAGTTTGAGTTACGTGCATGGGTGGATTTAGTGTACACTAAGGGTATGTAAGTGCATATTGCATACCATATTTCACTATTTGCTATTTTGCTAAAGTTAAAAAAAAAAAAAAAAAAAAAAATTAAAAGGAGCTTATTACTAGCAATTTCAGCTTCACAATTTCAATGATTTGGTGGTTAAACGAGACATAAGTTGACTTGTTGGAACCCTGTTAAAAGTTTGCTTTCATTGCATTAATACTTCTTTTATCCCACAACTTTGTATATTATTATTGTCTCTATTATATGAATAAAAAAGTAAATACTGTGGGACATATTTTATTGGAGAAGAAACGACTTTTCTTAAGACGCAATTTGAAAAAGATCTTGCAATATCTCGCTTAATTAGGTGTATTTCAAATATAGATTACAAAATGAAGTTAAAGGGGAGAATATCAGACCTATAAATTACGGAGTGAATAATTTTTAAATAGGCCACGACATTAATCTCTTGAGAGCTTGTTTGTTTAAAGGGAGAGGAGATTAGATAAGAGGGCTCTTTTATTTAGAGGGATGGAGATAATAAAGGGGATGAAAAAAGGTAATTATCTAGTTATAATAATAACTTGGAGAAATGGTGTAAGAAATGGGAATAGAATAAAAGGATAAAAAGTTTTTTTTTACCCTTAATGAAGGGGAAGAGGAAGAGGGAGGAGAAAAGTTAGTAAGGACAACAAAGTAATTTTTTACTTATTCCAATCTAATTTTCAAATCATATCAAACAATGAATAGCATTATTTTCTATCCCTATTTCACCTTATTCTTCTTATCTCTATCCCATCTTACCAAATACCAAACACCCCATAACTCCCATAATAGAGATGACTCGTCAACGCAAACAAGACGATTTGTGTAAAGTCATCATTGTTGGCTTGTTTCCCACTTGCCCTTACCGATGTGGCGACTTAATTTACTCTTAGAAGATAGACTTCACAAATCTCACTCAAATGGTTACGCAAAGTATAAATTTTTTGATTAAATAGTATCACTATTACAATTTTACAAACATCAAAATATTACAATATGTAAGGTCTGGTATGATTGGTCTCATTGAGTATTTGAAAGGATAATTTACAACTTTCAACAGTAAAATACATTATTGCGATTTAAAAAGAACAAAGTACTATGTATATATAATCAAATGTGTGCTTTATAATCGTGAGAAATCAAGTGGAACCATTTCAATGAATTCTCCGTAGTACGTCATCATATTGTGGTGCTTCTACGTATATTCACATATGATGAAAATATAGATGAAGCAAGCATGGAATTCTTGCAATATGGTGTGAAACTATACCAAGCAGCCATGAAAGGTGATTTGTTGACTATAGACATGATTAAGCGTCAATCCCCTTCTTGGATCCGCGCAAAGATTACGAAGGGAGGCGAAACAGCTCTTCATATTGCCGCAGCAGCAAAACATGTTGAGGTTGTTAAGAAGCTCGTACACTTTATGTCCTCCGATTCTCTAGCTTTGACAAATAAGGTCGGAAACACAGCACTTTGTTTTGCGGCCGTGTCCGGTGTTGTTGAGATTGCAAGAGTGATAGTGGAGAAGAATGTCGAGTTGCCTAACATCCGAGGAAGTCAAGGGATGACACCACTTTACATGGCCGTCTTGCTAGGACACCGGGATATGGTTTGGTACCTCCTCGACGTCACTGAAGATAAGTTATTGACAGATCAAGACCGCATTGGATTACTTAATAGCTCAATCAACACGGATATGTTTGGTAATCAAGCTAATTCCTTACTCTACATACTAATAACTGCCTAAAGTTTATTTCTTGCCCGGACTCCTCATTTTACCTCTAGACTTCTTCATTCTCAAGACATTTGTGACTTCATGTTGAACTAAAAATATGTGAAGTGTATCCGTGTAGGGTGCAAGATTATATAAGTTGAGATCATTCTTACTACATCACAAAGTATTTGTTGCTACTCCAACAAATTAAATTCCATGCTTCTTATTTGCTTATAATCAATGTTTCATGAATCAGATGTAGCATTGCATATTCTCGACAAGAATCGGAACTTAGCCTTCTTACGAGATGCTAAGAATGAGACTGCACTACATGCGCTAGCTCATAAACCGCTGAAGCCCAAAGCCCATCAATCGAGTATATGGAGCGATTAAGTAAGTTGATATGTATGAAAAGTTGCTATTTATACGTCAAACACAAATTTTTATATGTGGCTGACCACACCGTGAGCCCGCGATTAAGTAAGTTGCTATATAAGTAACTCCCGACTGAGTAATCCCTAAATAAGTACCCCTAATAAATAACTCATGCCACACGGTGTGGCTAGCCACACGGTGTGGCTAGCCACACAGAAAAAGCACCGAATGTCACATGGATTGATTGATTAAATAAGTTGTTAATTATGTATGTAAAATTGCTCTCTATATTTGCCAACTAGTGTCAAATCGATCAATTAATCAATGTTCACTCGATCTTTTTTTTCAGTGAGTAGCATATATCAAGAGAAAAGGGTAGAGCCACAGCTTGCACTTCAACTAACACAAAACCTTTGGGGCGAAGTCATCAAATTGAAGGAGGAGGATATATCGAACTTGATAGGCTATCCTTGGAGGCTACTATTTGTTGCAGCGAAATTAGGGAAGGTGGAGTTTTTAACAACCCTGATCCGGTCTTATCCTGATCTTATATGGAAGGTAGATGAAAATAGGCGTACTATTTTCCACATTGCGATCATACATCGTCATGAGGAGATCTTTCAGCTGATATATGAGATTGGAGCAATCAAGGACTTAATAGCTACATTTAAAGATGATCATGGTAATAACATGCTGCATTTGGCCGGCAAGTTAGCACCTCCTCATCGACTTAACTCCGTGTCCGGGGCAGCTTTGCAAATGCAACGCGAAATATTGTGGTTTAAGGTGATGATAACTCTTTGTCAATGCAAATTCTATAATCCATTTCTTTTGATAATTTTAAGCTTTATTCTGTTAACATATAAAAACAACCTAACTATATGCTTTATGGTTGACAATGACAATTCGATCTACTTGTGGAAGATGCAGCTTATATAACTTCGACTAGGAAGTAGGAAGTCTTGTATCGAACCATACAAAAATTGGCACTTGCTACACATCTAACCAAACAACCACTAAGCCTGTTGATTTCTTGCTTTGTTGTAGGCAGTGAAAAAGGTAGTAAGACCCGAGTACGTTGAAGCTGAAAACGAGGATAAAAAAACTCCTCAAACCTTGTTTAGCGAAGAACATGAAGAATTAAGAGCCAAAGGAGAGCAATGGATGAAGAAGACTGCTGAATCATGTGCACTCGTTGCTACTCTTATAGCTACTGTGGTATTTTCAGCTGCCTTCCAACTACCTGGAGGTGTTAACGACAAAGGAAGTGCTGTCCTACTGAAAAGTCTATGTTTTGTTGTATTTTCCTCGTCGAATGCAGTATCGTTGTTCACCTCCCTCGCTTCTGTGCTGATGTTTTTATCAATTCTCACTTCGCGTTATGCAGAAAATGACTTCCACATTTCACTTCCCTTAAAGCTCATGATGGGGCAGACCTTACTGTTCGTTTCGATTGCAACCATGATACTAGCCTTCACTGCTACATTCTTCATAACTTTTATTGAAGGTGTGAAATGGCTTCCTATTCCTATTGCCCTGATCTCATCTGTTCCTGTTGCACTTTTTGCCTTGCAGCAGTACCCTCTCTTGTTGGACATGTATGGCTCAACCTACACGTCTCATCAATTTCTATTCGAATCAAGCAAAACAAAGCTTTTCGACAATTCTTCTCAGCATGATCCCTTTGTACATGCCGCATCAACGGTATCCATATATCCAATTAAGATTCATCCAATAACCTCTATTACTTCTAACATACCTCGCCGCAACTCTTCCCATCGGCAAACACCCTCGCAGATAGTAGCACCTTGTGCTTCAGAGAATAACACTCCCAAATTTTATTCCTCAAATGATTTGTTTTCAGAAGCTGATCCTTGAAGCGGATTTTAAAGTTGGCAAGGAAAATTATTCATATCAGCTTATTTGATCCGCCAGAAGCTTTTGCTCATCTTTTTTTGAGCTATTACTCTAATCATTTTCTAGGCCATTAGGCTATTCATTTGTTCATTTAATCATTCTTTTAGTTATTCATCTGAATTCATATTAATAATTCATTATTCTTTTAGCTAATCATCTGTTTTTAATCCTAGAGTACTGTCATAATGAGAGCAAAGAATTATGATTCTTACTATGGTTAAATGTATCATATATGGGCTGATGTTCTAATTAAGAAAACATGAAATTGTTTATTATCATCCACCAGATGATCTTGGCCCACGCCATATAAAACCGTCTTTTTTTTTCTTTTTTTTTTTTTTTTCAGTTATAATAGTGCAAATGTCCAAACGAAAATCTCATTTACCTTTTGCACACATTTTGATAAAAGTGAATTAAAAAAAAGTAAAAATTTATTGCTTAAAGGAGAATTCTTTTTTATGAAAATATGGAGTTGCAAGAGGGATTTGAAATTTTAATAAGGAAAAATTGTCTGGAATAATCTCACGTTTAGGGCGTCCGTCCAAAATAATTCCACCTTTGGATATTTTTAAATAATTCGACCTTTATACTCAATCCGTCCAAAATGGTGCTAAGTGACCTGTAATCAATTGAGTAGGTAATTTTTTTTTATTAAGTTTAATTTACACGTGTCACCACGTGATTGGTCAAAAAATAAGTTTTAATTTTAATTTTAATTAATTATTTTGTTTTAAGAAAAAATAATTAATCTAAAACAACCACCACCAGCCCAAACCGGACCCTTCGTCACACCCAGACCCCAAATTTCCCGCGCCGGTCGCCGCTCCTCCCCTACCCCATCCGTCGCCTCTAAACCACAATAACGGTGGTGATGGTGATGGTGGGGTTAATGTGATGGTGATGGCCATAAAGATGATTGGGTGAATGTGATGGCCCAGATCTCAATCGAGCGCGACGAACAGACGATTGGAGATGAATGTTGTCTTGGAGGCGATCGGCGGTGGAGGAGAAGTCAGTGGAGAGGAAGAGAGAGAAAATGGGGTCAGAGGAGAAGGAGGAGAGGGGATTGGTTGTGGTGGTGGGGTCGAGGCGAGGGGAAGGGAAGGATGCCGGAAGTGAAATGGCGAAAGAGGTGGGTTGCCGGCGAAGCAGCCTCCCAACGGTGGCGGTTGGGGCTGGCGGAAGAGGAGGTTGCCGACGCAGTAGCCTCCCAACGTTGGCGGCAGGGGCTGCGGACTGGGTTTGTGTTTTTATTTAATTTTTATTTTATTTTTTTGCAGTTTTTTTTTTTATTTTAAAGGTTTTTTCTGTTAAACTTTTTTAATTTTTTTGACCAATCACAAACCACCACGTGTCGAGTAACCTGGTATAACAAGTTACATGACCGATTAAGACCAATTTGAACAAATTGGGTATAAAGGTCGAATTATTTAAAAATAACCCAAAGGTGGGATTATTTTTAGCGGGCGCCCCAAAGGTGGGTTTCTTGCGTGTAATTTTTCCTTTTATTAAAGGACAACCTTTTCAAATGAAATGTAACTTTTATATGAGAACGAAGAAAGTACTACACACGCTCTTATAGCCTCTTATTACATGTTCACGTCATTTTTTTAAGCATTCATCTGTAACACCTACTCCTAAATCTTTGTATCAAACACATAATAGAAATTCATCAGTTCAGATTTATAATCCGTGTTGCAGTTGTAATATTAGGTACACATAACAGAAATTCAATATGATTGAAGGTCAAAATCTTAAAAGCTATTTTTTATAAAGTGTAGGAAATACCAATTTTAGTTTCCTTATGTAAGTATTAATTTTAATGCAAGCTTAATGGAACTTGGTCATTCCAGCTCCGCAGGTCAACGCTTGAGAGTAGAGGGGGAGAGGTAAGAGAATCTCCCTACTAATCAAATGTAGTTGGCGGCTCGAACTTGTGACCTCAAAGTCACAAGGTGAGTTCCCCACCAACTCCACCAAGGTTCGCATGGTTAACTTGTAATTTTTCTATTTATTTTTTTGAAACAGCCACAATAACTAGATTTCATTCATACTTAAGCAAAAATCGAAAGCTACAAGATCTTCCACCACACTCTCAACCCAAACTCCCATAGAGAACTCGAGAGGTTTAAGATGAGCCATAGCATGAGCTACACCATTTGCTTCTCTAGCAACATGACAAAAACTAACATTCTCAAAAAATAATTAGAAATAGAAATAATATCCCTGCCCAACATACCCATGAAAGAGCCATCCTTAACCTTGCCATTCACCAGGTTGACAAGTTGCACAGTCACTTTCTACGACTATATTCCTAGCATCACATTGGATAGCCAACTTCAAACCAAGGATCATAGATTATGCTTCAACTATCCCCACATCCCAATTGCTACGAGCTTGCTGACATTACTATATTCTACATGTATAGTATTAATTTACAAATCTCCAATACGATATATTTTGTAAAGCCGCCAAAGCGCCAAGAAATGAATGCTTCTCTTTCCCTTTCCTTCCTAGTTGGGGCAGTTCCCACACGTTTAGAAATAAAAAGGCTACTTCAATATGAAAGTGGAACGAAATTTACATTTGCACAACGGACAGTGGACACAGACTTGAGTTGACTTGATATATCATTCTCCCATGCATATTTTCATTTTCACCAAGCTCGGATTTTCATTTCAACATTTTCTCATCTCCAAAGAAGAAAATGTACCTAGTATAGTAGTATTACAACTGCAATTGGATTAAAATTGCCTTCCGGTGATAAGTAACTATCTTCATAATCATAATACCAGGCTTAACCACCAAAAGTCTGATACCTACAAGTCAGCAGTAAAAGATACAAGAAGAAGCCAGCAAATGACGAGTTTACGGCAGACAGAAGATGTATTTCCGTCGCAACCTCAACCTGTATCTCTGCCTCGACCACCAACGTCAATTGCAGGACCATTTCCTCCTGCTAACCAACCTGGTGAGTTCATCTATAAAAAGACAAATTATCATTTTATTTTTAGCTTAAGATCTTTAGTTGCATCTATAAAACCTCATAAAATCATTTAGGCTCCGTTTGTTTTGATGGAAACATCTTTCATAGAAAATCATTTAAAAAGAAAAAAAAAAACAATTTTCAATAGAAAATATGATTGCGGAAAACCTTTGTTTATTTGATTACAGGGAACTTAAGGAGAAAAAGGGAAATGGAAGCAAAGGGAGGGGAAGGATAGAGAAGTACGGAGTAATGAGAAAAACATGGCATACCTTTATTTCTTACAAAAGGAAAATGTCTTTCCTTCTCTTAAAAGGAAATTTCCACCAGGAAAATTGTTTTCCACCCTTTTACAAAACAATCAAAGGAAAATGAAGAAATGAAGGAAAATCATTTTCCATGAAAATGTTTACCACAAAAACAAACCAAGCCTAATTTTGACAAGTTACAGAAAATTCACCAAATGATATTATTACTTGTCTGCAATACAATTAATAAGAACAAGCCTGAATCTTTGAAAGAGCAACAAACATATATACAACGACCTACTCAACAATAATTTGATATCAGACTCGGATGAAGTCGGGGGGATTCAAACTTCAAACTACTAATCAGGCAAAATCAAAGTACAAAAAGCTTGTTTTGAGTTTTGACAGTACAACAACAACATTTCTGGTTCCAACACCTCTCCTTTATCTTCCAAAAAAAAAAAAAAAAATAAATAAATAAATCTTATTTTTGGCGTCTACTCTCCTGTATTTCGAAAGTACTAATCCGAACAAAAGTATTCAGTTAACACAAGATTCAAATCCTGGCACTCTGGCAGTCACAAAGCTATTGAGGAGCTATATAACTTTTCAATCTCTTACCTCAAAAGAGCATTGTAGGTAAAACACAGCAAAATGGAAAAAACATTTTAGCAGATGAGTAATAAATGTCCTCGAGTGATGTTTAGCTACATCCACATATGTAACAGGTGAAGATTTCTTGGCATACGGAGTGAAAATTTATCGAGCAGCGCTTAAAGGTGACTGGTTAGAAATAGAACGTGTAGCCCGTGTATCTCCTACATGGATTCACTCAAAGATTACAAAAGGTGGGGAAACAGTTCTTCACATAGCAGCAGCAGCCGAGCACCTCCATCTTGTTAAGGAACTAGTTAATATTATGGATGCAGATTCTCTAGCTTTAACTAACAAACTTGGAAACACAGCTCTCTGCTTCGCTGCTGTTTCCGGGGTGGATCAAATTGCAGAATTGATGGTAGAAAAAAACAAAATACTGCCAAACATCAGAGGCAGTCAAAATATGACTCCATACCAAATGGCGGTCTTGCTAGGTCATCAGCATATGGTGTGTACCTTCTTCAAGTCACCGACCATCAACAAATGACAGACCAAGATCGAATAGGGTTGCTTACCAGCTCAATTGACACCGATATGTTCGGTAAGCCAAATTCCTATATCAATGGCAACAACAGACTGTTACTTAGATTTTCATCCCAACAACTCATGTTGAATATTTTCTATTTTTTGGACACATATAATACTTGATACTTCCACTGGCAGTCTCACACCCTAAACACCCACCCTTTATCTAATGCTTTTAATTGAGGTGAAATGATGGTCATATAGTTAAAAGCAATATGCTTTCGTGTACTAATTCTAACTTCTTAACCTTCTCTATATTTGAAAATGTTTCATAGTACAGATGTGGCATTGCAAATTCTAAGCAACCACCGCAACTTGGCCCTTCTTCGGGATGCAAAGAAGGAGACCGCATTACATGCATTGGCTCGAAAACCCTTAAAGCCAGCTGATGGAAAACTGAATGTTAGGTTCTCATTGCAATGTAACTTCCAAGACACATACCTAGTCAATCTCACAATAAGATAAAAATGGATTTATGAGCACGTAAAAAAATTCTTTTCAGGGACCGCTATAGATCAAGGTAAAAACATGGAGCCACAACTTGCAATTGACCTAATACAGCGCCTTTGGGATGAAGTCATCAGACAGAAGGAAGAGGATATATCTGCACTGATTGGCTACCCATGGCGGTTACTGTTTGTTGCAGCTAAGTTGGGGAAGGTCGAATTCTTAAGAACATTGATCCAATCTTATCCTGATCTAATATGGAAGGTGGATGAAAACAGGTATACTATTTTTCATATAGCCGTAAAGCACCGCCAAGAGGAGATATTCAAACTTATATATGAAATTGGAGCAATCAAAGACTTGATAGCTACATACAAAGATGATAATGGAAATAACATGTTGCATTTGGCTAGTAAGTTGGCACCTGCTCATCGGCTAAATTGTGTGTCTGGGGCAACTTTGCAAATGCAACGAGAGCTTTTGTGGTTCAAGGTATTCTAAATAAGGCTATAAGCCTTAAGAGTTGTTTAAATTCTATAGACTTCCCATCATCACAACTAACAAGAGTTTGATTTGCAGGCAGTGAAGAGGATAGTGAGGCCTGAGTACATTGAAGCTGAAAACAATGATCATAAAACACCTCATGCGTTGTTTAGTGAAGAGCATGAAAGATTAAGGACAAAAGGGGAGGATTGGATGAAGAAAACAGCAGAATCATGTGCTCTAGTTGCAACTCTAATTGCTACCATGGTGTTCACTGCAGCCTTCCAATTACCTGGAGGAGTTAATGGGAAAGGATATCCAGTCCTACAAAAAAGGGGTTGTTTTGTGGTTTTCTCAGTGTCAAATGGAGTATCGTTGTTCACCTCTACTGCTTCAATATTGATCTTCTTATCAATCCTTACTTCAAGATACGCAGAGAGTGACTTCCTTGTATCATTGCCAATGAAACTCATGAGCGGGCTTATTTTGCTGCTCATTTCAATAGCAACCATGATAGTGGGGCCTTCACTGCTACATTCTTCATCACTTTCCGAGAAGGGGTACAATGGGCTCCTACTCTAATTGCTGTAATTGCTTCAATACCCGTTACCCTTTTTGCCTTACAGCAGTACCCCCTTTTGCTGGACATATACCAGTCAACCTACAAGTCACATCAATCTTTATTTCAATCAAGTGAATTAAAGCTTTTTGAGACTACTTCTACAAAGACAACAAACTACCTCACTCTTCGCCAATTGCCAGCCTCTTTTCTCCATGAGCAAGCTCCAACGACAACATCCAAAAGCCTCTCTTCAAATGATCAGACAGCCTCTTCTGCTTCTGATGGATCTCACTCAAGCTATAGAAAACATCCAACACCCTCACAGATAACAAATCCCATTGCATCAGAACAGGGTTCTCCTAACATAAAAAAATTTCAGGCTAATTTGCGGTCCCAATCGCACTGATGGCAGAAAAAGTGACATCTCATGAATATCCAAACGGTCTTCACGGCAGTTGGCAGGCATTGTGGCCCTGAATTTTTTTTTTTTCCCAAAACTCGTCCTTATCAATGAAAATCAAGTTTATGTAAAATTATCCTTTGAATAGCTTTTTTTTTTTAAATAAGAAAAGTGATAAAAAAAAAAAAAATTAAAAAATTAAAAATTAGCTGTTGTCTAGTTATCTTATCCATACTATAGACTTAATTGTGTAATTATTGTTCACATGACCTCATACATAGCACTCACCACTTGGCAATGACATGGCAACATGTACTGCTAAATAAATTTTAATCAACTCAAGACAGAACCAACAAATGGTGATCTTTTGGGACTTGCCACATTTTTTTCACCCTTTGGGACCTGGGGTTAACAATCTGGCCATTTAACTCAACATTAACCCACCAGAGCAAATGCTAGTCCCTTGCAATTAATTACACGTCATTTTCCAAAAACTTAGGTCCTTAAATTGAATTGCAAAACTTACTCCCTTCCAAACAATTTGTAAAAAAAGCTTGAAAGAAAACCAAGGACAAAGAGAAAACAACAGTGGTGGAAATCTAAATCAACCACTATAATTGAACACCAATACAAAATACACCCTCTTAAAAATTGCATTTGCAACAACACCATTATTTTCATCAAAACCCTTCACTTCTTCCCTCTCCTCCACCACCAATCATCCTCGTAACACCGCCATATCATTGTATCATCTCTCATTCCGACAAACTCTCCCCACCATCTACACAACTGGCTGCTACTCCACCTCTTCCGTAGGGGTAGCTTCTAAAAGTCCTCCCTTCAAACTGGGGTTCTGGTCGATGCCTCTGGTCAAGAGATCAAGGCTGTGTATAGGAAATAGGTTAAAGTTCTACATCCTGATATTGCTCTTGTCACGTCTAAGGGCATAAAAAATGCCACATCATCAGTTGATAAGTTTATCACGGTTCATGAGGCTTTATGTACATTGTCGGATCCTAAGAAGAGGGTTGACTATGATCGGATGATATGGCAATGATGTGAATCAAGAGGCTAATTCTTTTGAAGGATCTAATCCACTTTTAGAAGGTCCAAATAACTTCATTATAGGCTGCCCAAGCAAGGACATAGACAAGTAAAGGTTCAATAGATCAATTGGGAAAGAAGGAAGCTTGATCATTAAGGAAGAAGAAATGGAGCAGCTTACTTCCAACGAAGATCACAGCTGCCACGCGCTAGCTCCCCGGGACCGGACTGAACCCAACTACACAATTGTCAGGCGCGTGTGGTTCGTGATGACTCCGGGATGAAAAGGATGATTTATTGTTTTACTTCGTCTTTTCTGGAGTTTTTGCTTGCAAATTTTTACCTTTCACTTGAAAGGGTTTTTCTTGGTTTAAACACTTAGGATAGACTTTAATTTCTGTTATTTAGTTTCTATAAACTTCCCAAGGTTTTTAGGAAAGTTTTTAGTTAGTTAGAGTTTGTTTAGAGTTAGTTTCCTATTGTAATTAGAAGTAGTTATTCTATTCTAGTTAGGATGCTTGGAGCACAAGGTTAGGGGTTTGTCCTAATCCTTGTGGGAGTAGGATTAGATGCCTCTTATGCCTATAAATAGTGGTAATTTCGTGACTTTTAGTTCATACAAAGATATAGAAAAATCAGATTATTTTAATACTAATTGTTTAGCTTTGCTTAAACGTTTTCTTTTCTAGTTTTCAATTCAAGGAGTTATTTTGATAATTAGATCGTGCAATACTTAGTTCTAGGAGTAGTCTAAGATTTGTTCATCAAAATACTTAGTTCTAGGATTAGTCTAAGTAGTTTGAGTAGTCTTGAATTCGTTCCAGGAGTGGTCGAATTACAAGTCATATCCGGTTCGTTGTTCTTAAATTGTACGATTTTCTTAAGGAATTCGGAAGGTTTGTGTTGCTTATGTGATTTTAGATTTTTTATTAAGGGGTTAAATCCACATCACTTCAAGGTCGTCGTAATTACGAGAAGAAATCGAAGGTTTTAATGGGTTTTTTTAATTAATTTGAAGAATTGGGAATAGCGTATTTTATTGCAGAGTGAAAGAAGTGAGAGAAAGAGAGATTGAAGAAGATGATGATGAATTGATGAGTGGGAGGATTTGGGAGAAGATGACGGGGTCTGCAGTAGTATCATCAAAAGAAACCTCAATAAAAAAAATAAAAATTCACATCCTCGGCAAAACGCCATGTAAATGGGTTCTCTTGATAATGGGGTTTTGTTGTATAAGCAGATATTAATATGGGATCTGCAGCAGATATTCATGGGATTTGAAGCAGAAATAAATGGGTTTTTTTCTAAAAAAATTTGGAGTGAAAGGGACTACGTTTTTAACGAAAGGACTGATTTTTAACTCACCTTTCGTATGGTTTTGGATGGAAACAGGTTAGATCCCAAAAGTTGAAAAATGATAAATTTTAATATGTTATGTCATCCCAATCTTATACTTACTCCTCGAAACCCAAAAAAATATGACTTGGCCCAACATTACGATTGGGTCGAGTACTTAAGTAACCCATCAAAAAAATCCTATTCACATGTAATTTCTAGTAATGTTCAGAACTTTCTTAAGAGTTTATCATAATACACAGTGATTCGCATACCATAACTTTCTTAATAGTTCATCATACTACATAAAAACCTTAACAAGAAATACTCTACTTAGGAAGGTTACCCAGATTCATTCAAGCCATGCAATTTTCTGGCAATTTCTACTTTCTAGTCGTTTCAATGTACACAAGTAGAAAGGAAACACAAAGAAATAAATAAAGAGAGTAAATTCCTCTTTATAATCAGAGCACAGGTTCGGTAGAATTTAAACTGGTAACGTTTGGCTTGGAATTTTTGATCTTGGTATCAGAGCACAGGTTCGGTAGAATTTAAACTGGTAACGTTTGGCTTGGAATTTTTGAGTGATTCTTTTTGCATTAGACTGGAAAAACGTCTAGCTATCTTCACCTAAAATTTCGTAACATTTGGTTGAGTAACGAACTCTGCACAGCCTTAAACTTTTGGTGTTGTTTCACTGGAATACGGGTTGGGAGTCCGGTTGTTGTTTGCTTCAAGATTCCATCAAGATTTTATCTTTTAATCAAGATTTTTGCATAGACTAACTTGGTTTGTGTAGGAATCATGAGTGACGAAGAGGTTCCACAAGTTCCAAGGGGTTTAACCTTAGAACAAGCGCAAAATCTTAGAAGAGATAGGCAAGTCACCGAGTTGGCAGCAAGGTTGGAGGAGGTACAATAATCATGCAAAAATAAAAGTACAATAATCATGCAAAAATAAAAGTACAATATTCATAGCAGTTGTTCATGGGTCACAGTTTTCAGAAGCTTATAATTGAACTTTCAGATAATAAACCAGGCTGGCTATTTTACCAATAAATTATAAATTTGAGCAATGCAGATGACAAATCAACTAGAAAATAAAACTCCTTAAGCAGAAATTGAAGCTATGCATGGACTTTGAAGAATCCACAGAAACGAAACTACTAATAAATTGAATAATTACAAGGATTAGAGAGGCAATGCACACCTTCCAGAAGTAGTTTCACAATGTCAGAGCACTGATGCCACTTTAAATTTATAGTAATAAGAGCTGACTTAGGCATCTTGAGAGCTATAAAGCTTGACCTGCCTAGGCCAAACTTGACCATATACATCCTTCTGTCGGTATACACGGTCCCAAGACCATGGTATATCTGTATACAAAGAAGAATTTAGAGACATGCCTGTACTAGGGCATCAGACTTGACAAGAAATGACGCAAGAAAATGAAGAAAAAACCTTTTGGAAAAGTGGGAGAAAGTGAGAAACAATATATCCAATAGAAAAGGGCAAAGAAAAAAAAAATGTGACCTTGAGAGGAGTACAGCTTTGGAGGAACTTCATATGGCACAGGAAGAGGAACTATTTCAGAATCAGAATCATCATTATCTCTTCCGGGCCAAGTCAGAGTAACCAGTTTTATCTTTCGAGTTCCACGGCCACCTGTTGGTCCCCTTGTATACTGCCATTGACATCGTAAATTCAGATTACACAACACTAACTACAACAAAATTGCATTAACTTTATCTAAAGAACAACAGAAAGAAAAATATCTATCTATAAATACCTTTAGAGAGCTTCTATCATCTGAGCAAGAAAATCCAAAATCATTTTTAGCAACAGTAGGCAAAAACAGCACGCCAAGCTGAGTCATTCAGACAGAATAAACAGTAAGCATGAGATAAATAACCAATAAAAAGCACAAGATGAGTACAGAATCTACATATCGCAAGTGAAAGTAACAAAATCACCTAACATCATCACTGTACAATCAAGTCAAAAGAATATGAGAGGATATTAATTAACCTTTATATATAAACAAAAAGGAGGAAGTTGTGATTATGCTTCTACAAGCTTTATAAAAGCAAGGCAGGTGAATATTTATGCACAATGGAAAATTGTAAAAGCAACTAGAAGGTTCCAATCATGATGTATATTATATTTATCATTGCTTTATCATTGTATTTTGCTCATGAGAGAAATTAAGATTACATTTAAACTCATCCCACCTCCTATAATACCACCATGCACTTATACATACTCCCCCCATTTTGACATACCAATTAATATATACTCTTGTTTCTAGGAGAGGTGAATGGGTTGTAATCATGTAAGGTGGATGAAGTAAGAGAAAGGGAGAGAGTATGTAAAAAGGTGAGTAGGTGTACAAAAAATGGTGGATTAAGTAAGAGAGGGCGTAAATTGGTGAAAGTGTTGTAGTATAAGGGGGTAAGATAGTAAAATTGTTTTCCAAAATAGAATAGAGTAGAAGTGGACATCAAATAAAAGAAAACCTCAAAATGTAAAATGGGTATGTCAAGAAAAGGATTATTTATAAATAGTGTCAAACAATAGATCTCAGGTCTAAACCAGTGTACCACTCCTAATCTGGCTAAATAAGCCATGCTTCACCTTATTCAAATAATATTAAAACCTTAATATTCCCCTCCGTTTCATTATTATATCAAACCAATAAAACCTTTTTCTTTTTAACAACATTGAATAAAAAAAAAGGATGTCATTTAGGATATGATTCCAACTACCTAATGAAGGTAACCATGTATCATTAACATTATCATGTGTCCAAGTCTACCATATATCTCATTCATACTCAGTGAAATTGATAAATACCTCATAGGAACGGACCATCAATTGAGAACTATTCTTTTGAAGGGCTCCCCAGGCAGCTTTACTGAGATTTGCTGAAGTTAATAAAAACCAACTGTTTTGAAATGTATGGAACACATGTCAAAACCTTGTTGCAGTACTCGTTGAAAATGAAATTAAACTTAAAAAAGAAACGTGTTGAATGATCTTACGCGAGATTTTGACCATTATAACGAACAAATGTCTTTATATGGGGCATTGCACGGCTGAACAAAAAAAGTCACTATCACTGTTAACAATTAACAAAACATATCAGTGTACGATTGTAATGGACAAACACACTAAGGGAGGGAGGGAACAAAAATTCATATCCACTCCCCTTCCGAAATTAGCAAACGCTTCTCACCTTTGGAAACTCTAGGATTCTGTTGGTCCCACTAAGTCTATAGCCTAGATTTGTATAGCATGTGCATCTATCAAACAAGCCAATGAAATATACTTATACTGTCATGGATAAAGTTTGGAGGATCTGACAGAGGCACTAATTGATTACATCAGGCACATGAGTAGCATGAGAACTCAACAATATCATACTGACATATCAAGGTCTGTTGAGTGATGACATTGATAACTGTGAAACTAATGTTTTTAGATGAGGAAACAGAACAGAAAAAGGCACAGTCTAGGACAACCGCGAAGCCGCTGATACTACAACCCACAGGACTTAACAAGTCATGAGCATAAATGGTTTTTTCATCATATACCCCTAAGTTTTTTTGTTTATCACTATATACCCCTGGACTTTGTCAAATAAACCATATACCCTCAAATTTTCTCAAAAATACACAACATATCTTTAGTGACTAACAAATGTTAGCTCTATCAGTCTTAAAGAATACTTATGCCCGAAACCAACCCAGATCCCTTCCCCCACTCCCCGACACCAACTACCCTCCCTTCCCCTACACACAAACCACCCAAGATCTCCTTTCCCCACCTCCAAAACCAATAATACATACGGACATGATTTTGGAGATATGGAGGGGTGGTTTTAGTGGTAGGGGAAGAGATATGGAGTGGTTTTGTGGCAAAATTAACCAAACTTCACTCATCTTGTAGTCATTAAGGGTATATGGTGCATTTTTGTAAAAATTCATGGATATATAATGTATTTTAAAAAGTCCAGCTGTATATGGTGAATAAACTAAAAGCTCGGGGATATATGGTGAAAAAAACTGAACCTGAAAAACCAAACAGATAAAGCTCACTGGCTCATAGCTAGATCAACAAAGAATAAAAAATGCAAATGGCTGGAGGACCATTTTGATAGGTATAAGTGTTTAACACTTAAACAATGCCCTTGTGTTAGAATCCAACCTCTTTTCAATGCTTTAAATGCTTTTCTAGGGTTTTGTTTAAATTTCCTAAGTTATAGACGCTCTTTAGAGGGCAAGTGAAAAATGAAATCCAAAAGCCTTCTACCCAATGGTGTCTCGCCTTTATGCTTGTGTTGTTATTAGACCTTACTGATATTGTGTTATCACATGCATATTACCACTCACTAGACGCTGAGAACAAAACAAATGAAGCACACGTTTGTGAGCAGATTAAAATGGTAGTACCAGCGACCCGTGTGGGTAGCCTTCCACTTTGCCCAGTATTTCTTCAAAAATTCTTTTTCCACATTTTTAAGTGGACTCGGGATTGCATTTCCAGCTGCATACCCCTAAATGAAAAGAAAAAAAAAAATGTAAGCACCTTGTAATTTAATAATAAAATCATAAAGAATCTTTATTATTTTATCTACACCCATATAAATATACAGCACAGATTCATATCAGTTTACAATCCCCATATTTTACAACCAGTGGCCACAAAATACCCATTATGCAATAAGTTGCAAAGAGTGGGCAAAGAGATAGAGGCTAAGTTATTCCATTTACCAGACTTTCATTTTCCACTACAGACTTCTCAGGTAAATAGAACTACAGAAGATTGCTCTTGAGAATATCTAATCTTCATTCAATTATTGTTTAAAAGACTTTCCAAATAAACCATAAAAACTTTTGGTGAGAAACAAGAAATGACCTATAATGTTCCTCAATTTCAATGTCACACGACTCACATCACTTAATGCTTTCAACACTTCTAGTTATGAAGTGTAACTGAATTAATAAAATAATAAATTTTATATGGACCTTAAAATAAACAGAAATAAATGTAACAGGCTCCTCTAATAAAAAATTATCTCACAAAATCATTAACAAATCAGAACCCACAAAATCAATTTATTTTTAGACTAGACTAGTAAGTTTGCCTGTTATGGACCGAGTAATTGGGCCTCCAATCCAGCAACAGCCTATCCGGGTTTATGAAAAGAGAAAGAGAGACAAGGGCAATCAGCAATTGCAGCAAACGTTCACTTGATGGGAAGAAGACAAAAAACTTTAAATGCAGCACTATGGAGGGAGCTCGCATGGTTGTATCTTTAGCTGCAAAAACTAATTAATACGAAGTATAAGGTTACTTTTGTAATGGTGAAGGCTTGATACTTAAAGAACAATAAAACAATAGGAAAATCCATCCTACGACCCAATGATCATGTGGAGGGTCCATTAACCTTAATCCCAATCCTAAACCAATTAGGATTAATTAGGAACTTCTAGAAGTCTCTAGAAGGTTCTAATCCATCCTTTACGAAAGATAAAGATCAAAGAATTTGAAATTGAATAAAACTCCTTTTTTTGAAAGTCCTTGTTCTATTCGAATTCAAAGACGTTCAGATATGATTTTCGTGCCTCATAATTTATATCCAAATCTTGGATGGTTGGATAGCCCTTGAAATTATCTTTCCAGTGATATATCATAATCTCAATTCCGAGCTATAACGAAAAAGATATTAATGAAATACCAAACTCTATCCAAAACTAACACTGTTCCACTATCTCGATCATATCTTATATTCTACGAAAGATATCAACCTGATTCCAACTGGGTTGGAAAGTAGACTTCCACAGCTTTCCAACGATATATTATTTATCCTATTCCGATTTCTGGATCAAAAGTTATGATATAAACAAAAACCGCAAAATTGCAGGATCATCGCGCCGCAATAAGGTTGTTGCGCTGCGATGAAACTTGTTTTACTTTGATTTGATTTCTAACTCTATTCTGATCCTTCAACCCTCTTTTTCCTTATAAATAGAGGTCGTTTCACCCCGTTTTCAATCATTGACAAGCTTGATCACCAACAATCATCATCTAATCCTCTCTCTAAGCTAAAAGCTTTTCTCTCTCTTCTTTCTTTATGTTCCCAGCCTTAGCCTAAACATCCCAACACATCCTTTATGCTTTTCCCCAATCAAACACCATACCTCTTTCACGAGCTTTGAATACTCCTAGCCAATCTCGAAGTTGTCTTCGACCTCAATGTGAAAGGTTGATAGTTCTGAGGGTTTGGTCCTTAATCTATATCTCAATTCTTGTTTGATTTATTTGGTTTGTTTGATTTGATCTTTCTTGAAATTACTAACGTGTGTATTGTTTTGATAGAAAGAGGTACGAGGCATCAAAGTGGATAATTTGATCTCCCTAATATTATTGTTTTTATTCCTAGTATCATGTTAGAATGTCTTTATGATTCCTAGTATCATGTTTAGGGTGTTAATTAATCTTCCTAATATCATGTTGATTTCTAGTATCATGTTTAGGGTGTTAATTAATCTTCCTAATATCATGTTGATTTCTAGTATCATGTTTAGGCTAATGCTTTGATTATGGTTTTTATTAGTGACATGTTATGGTTTATTATTAATCCGTTTAGTATCATGCCTAGGACCTTAGTAATCATGTTTTGATGATTTGATCATGATGATGATTGTTGTGTTAATTACATTGCTTGATTATTCATAATTTATTATTATTGCTTGATCACGCCCTTTCTTGCACGTTTAAAGGGAATTTGTACTTGAAATCATGCTTAATAAGATAATTAATAAATTGTTTTAGGCTTAATACGATTTTAATTCAAGTGATCACCATAATTAGATTTGATTGTGCATTAATAATCAACCAACGTAGATTAAACAGGTTTAGGGTCAATTTGATGTATGTATATTGATCGGAAAGCGCACATGAATATCATAAGAATTAAGTAGAGGCCTATTTAGGGCGGGTTCAATCTCTTTTAGGTTGGAGATTCGTATCATCATCCCCGAATATCCAGTCATTGTTCCGAACCACTATGGAGTTAGCGATCTCCGTGATCGTGAATGGGGTGTAACCTTCACACCCGTGAATGGTTTACAAATTCCTAAAACTTATTGGCGACTCTTTTATCTCTAGCTTCCTTCCCTTTGGACGCCACCATGCCTAAAACCATGATCACAGTGGGGCTCAAGGTTGAGTTTGAAAAATTCCCTACACATCCTTTCAAGGGAAAAAAAATACAGATACGAGTATATGACAGTGAAAGACCCAAAAAAAATTAAGGTGGTTTTACCAAATTTGCCTGAAAGTTTAAGAGGTTGTCCAGAACTCCAGATAACCCTATCTTAAATACTACGTACAAAACAATACTACTAATTGCATGTCAATTCTTAATAAAAGCTCCACCAGACAACAGTCACAAGGAAAATGATTAACTTCAAGATTGGAGAAAATTTAAAATGATAAAAATGCAAAGAATATTGCTGTTTACAGATCAATTTACAGAATTATAAAAAGCATGAATAACTGTATATAACTCCATAGTATTTATGTTACTCTGTTGCAAAGAGTAATATAAATACAACTGCGCAAAAGGAACCATGAAAACCAAGTAAATGTCAAGCTGTCGAAAACAAGTCAGCAAGAGAGAACAAAAATATACATGTTATTACTACAATTACCAAAAATAAAAGTGAATCCCTTAAATGTTACCTCAAGTGACCATCTGACATCTTCCACAGTAGGCCATATGATCAGTGGTTCGCCCAAACCTAGGGGGGATGCATCAGCTGACAATCCAGATGACATTGAAGTTCTTAGCTCAGTCATCCACTTCTCATCCAGCGAACCAAGAGAGGAAAACTGAAACCAAAACAAACTCTGATAAGAACGAAAGATGCCTGTGAAGCAGCCATTGATATATAAGGAGAAATTATAAAAATGCAAAACAGCACCCAGTAACTTCATGCAGGTAACAAACTAATGGCCCATCTATCTCCTTAGTTTTTTTACTGGCAATAGCCCCCCTCCTCCCCCCCCCCCCCCAACTCCTCTCCCTCACCAAGTTCACTTTCTCCCACCCCAAAACTATAATTCTAGCAGATAGGGAGCCCTCTCCTGTCTAAATTCCAATTACATCAGTGTCCCATTATTAAAAAAAAAAAAAAAAAAAAAAAAAAAAAAAAAAAAAAAAAAAAAAAAGAAACAACAACTTATTTTGCTGTCAATCACTCAATTGGTCACCAACAACCCAAATCATTGCAATTTCCAGCCAAGCAAGTATCCATTGCAACCATGACCAAAAAACACCAACTATTTTTAAGCACGGAGTGATGCCTCCAGTGAAGGCCACAACCTAGGAGTAATAAAAGTCTGCAGTTGGGGTCAGTCATCATAGTCACATAGGAAAATGACAGGAGTTTCAGGCAAGGCATCAATCCCAAAACACCTATTTATCACCTTTCCCAATAGCTTCTATCATGAGTTCATGACTACATCAGAATACCAAAGTATAATACACCTATAATTTGTTTATGTAGCCTGTAGGTATGAGGCATAACCTAAGGTTAATCTGATCAAAATTATCTCTGAAAACTTTTGAAGAATTTGGAATAGGGCCCCATCAGTCCATAGCCATATCAGATTAGAAAGGAGCGAAAACAGAGGGGAGGAAAAGACAGAAGAAAAGGAGCGAGGAAAGGAGAATAGATCTTCTTATATAAAGCATTGCATATCAATAAATCTTCTAATCTTGAACATCGCCGATTATTAAAAAATTAACAGCTATCTGCTCTTTCTCGCTCTATATGTTATTGAACTTATTAGGAACCAAAAAGAAAAAGACCGATGCACTGGATGTACTTCATACCAGATGACCACACTTCTATGCTTTATCGTCTGGCCTCCAAAATTTATTCAAGCCCCCCCCCCCCCTCCCTCCCCCGTACCACAATTTTCTCAAATATTATTGAACCTGCAAACAAGAATGGTAACTGATGGTCTATGAGAGTTATTTCTCTTAGAGGACACCTTGTCCTCTTTCCGTGATCAAATCTTTAATGATTGATTCATAACTTACCCAATATCAAATAAAAAATAATTTAGGAATCGGATGCACCAGCATGAATCAAAGCTTCAAAGAAATTAGTTGACTAGTAATATGATTAGGCATTACCTGATAAATTAAAGGTGATTTCTTAAATTCGTCATCAAAAGTGCATTGCTCTAGGATAGAGCGTAGTTTCATATGACCCCACTTCTTTAGACTGGATCCGGAATGATATCCTGGAACTGATGCAATTAATCTGACCTGGAAGAACAAATACAAAATATTGTAACAATTTGAACTTACAATTCAAGTTGGTTACAGTTTCCGTTTTGTTCCATTCCTTAAAGTTGGTAACAATTCTTCTCTCATCCATTTTTGGTGAAGATTATTTAAATTTTTGCCCCTCACAACCCCATATGAACAATATATCTCCTACTTTTTCTTACATAACCCCACATATAATATTCTCTTTTTTTGTTTTCTATTACATAAACCCCACTTACAAACCATCTCTCATTCTCTCCTACTTTTTTTTTTACATGCCTCACTTGCTAGTTGCTACACTCTCTCTCTCTCTCTCTCTCCCCCCTACCCTAATTAACCTTTGTGCAAATAGTAATTGTAATCAACTCAAAGGAACACAATTTACAGAAGTTGTATAAATGAAATGTACGTAAGGGAGAGGATTTACGAACATTGGGTGATAAAAAATATTTAGGATTCATTGTAGACACATTAAGTGAATTATTGTATATATACATCAAGGGATAATTGAGCATACATCAAGGAACCATTGAACTCCCTTTGAATTTTATTTTATTTTTTTTTTATTTTTTTTTTTTTTTTGGTTCTACTCTTGTAGGATAGACTCTTGTTTCTAGGTGAGTTGGTGGATGTAAAAATAAGGAGTATTAAATAAGAGAGAAAGAGTAAAAAGGTAGGCGTGTGGGGAAAAAAAAATAATAATAAGAAGGTAGATAAAACAAAAAAGAATGAGTGTAAAAGTATACGAAGGTTGAGATGGTAAAAGGTGTTTCCCATATATAGAATAAAGTGGAAGTGGTAAAACAAACAAAAAAACAACTCAAAACAATAAGTAGGTAGGAAAAAAAAAAACAAGGGAGTAAATAAATCACATATTCTTTTAGCAGTACCAGATATGAATTAACTTTCAAAAGCAATAATACCACCAGAAACTAGAAGTCATTAACCATTTAAAGGGAAACAACTATACCGCTGCATTTTCATAATTGAACTTCTTAAAGAAGGAAGCATTTATTTTCACTCTACCAAGGGCTGGCAAACTGGCAGTAAATTCTGGCAACTGTAAAAATACAATCAATGGTTTAGAATAAACAGCAGCCAGAAGAAATATCAACAATCATTGGTAAAGAAAAGTGGAAGAAGATATAGAATGGAATAAGGATGTTGTACATCCATTTGCTATAACTTTTACACATACAAATTGTAATATTTAACAACAAAAAATATAAAAAATAATATCAAACTTGAATGCATATCAACATCATAACGAACAACATTAATTTTTACCTCACAGCAAGTCACGAGATATCTTCATAATTATAAGGAAAGTAAAGTCTATAGGCTTGTTTTATTCAAAAGCACTCATGTCACTCTCAATCACCCACTTCCAAGTTTTCTAAGGTCTTCCCCTACCTCTCGCAATTCCAACACTTTGCAATTTTTTAAGCCTCCTTACCAAAGCGTCACTTGGTCTCCTTCTTACATGACCAAACCATCTTAAGTGATTCTCACTCATCTTATACTCAATCGATGTAACCCCTACTTTCTTCCTTATTATCTCATTCCTCAACCGATCCTTTCTTGTATGACCACACATCCATCGCAATATACCCATCTCCGCCACATTCATCTTATGCACGTGGCAATGCTTTACGGCCAACATTCTGTACCATATAACAAAGCAGAACTTATTGCCGTTCGGTAGAATTTCCCCTTTAATCTATGGGATACGCCTAAGTCACATTAAAAACCCGTCACACTCTTCCACTTCAACTAACCCGCTTTGATCCTATGAGCTACATCTCCATCAAATTCTCCATCCTTTTGAATAATAAATCCCATATATCGGAAGACCTCACAACTTTGAACACTCTTCCCATCCAAGGTGATCACCCTAGGCTCATTGTTTCCCACACCGCTAAACTTACATTCCAAATTCTCCGTCTCACTTCTGCTCACCTTCAAGCAACAAGACTCCAAAGTCCGTCTCCACAATTCCAACGTACTTTCCACACCTTCTTTCGCCTCATCAATCAACACAATATCATCAGCAAACATCATGCAATGGTATATCATCTTAAATTAAACTCGTCAATTCATCTATGACTATAGCAAAAAGAAAGGACTAAGTGCAGAACCTTGATGAACTTCTATTGTAATTGGAACTCTTCGGTCTTCCCAAGAGTGGTCCGCACACTTGTGCTAGCTCCCTCATACATGTACATAATGATGTCAATATATTTCCACGAAACGCCTTTCCTTGTTAAAGCCCACCAAAGAATCTCCCTTTGTACCTTATCATAAGCCTTCTCTAAATTAATAAAAACCATATTGAAATCCTTCTTCCTATCCCGATAGATCTCCATTAGCTGTCTCACAAGATGGATTGCCTCCACAATCAATTTTTCAGGCATAAATCCAAATTGGTTTTATGAGATCTTCACACTTCTCCTTAAGCTTCCAAAGTTTCATAATATAACTCATTAGTTTGATCCCTCGATAGTTAGCCCAATCTTGGACATCACCTTTGTTCGTATACAAGGTATCAAAGTACTTCTCCTCCACTCAAAAGGCATCTTATTATATCCCCAAATCTTGTTGAAAAAAATTGTCAACCATTCAATTCCTCTTTCTCCCAAACAACTCCAAACCTCAACAGGAATGCCATCAGGTCCAACCGTTTTCTTCAATTCCATCTTTTTTCATGTTGTATTGACTTTCCTTTTTGAATCCTCAAACTATTTGAGGACAAAGGCATCTTTTCGGGGTGCTTAATTTTCTTTTTCTAGGTGTCTTAATCAACATAATGAAACATACTCTCTCCATCTCATTATGCAGTCACAAACTTATCTTGAGTTCGATCTCCATTGAATAGACTATCAAAGTAAGACCTCTATCTATCCTTTATCTCCTTGTCTCCAACAGGAACTTTTTGGTCAATTTTTGGTCAATTTGACCTTTCCTATATCCCACGTCTTTCAATCTCTAATACGAGCAAGCCTATAGATGCCTTTTTCTCCTTCCTTTGTATCCAAGCTTGCATAAATGTCTCGGTTCACTTTTGTTCTCACATTCCGTACAACTTTCTTCGCTTCTTTTCTAGCTTCTTTATACTTCTCATAATTTTCATCACTTCTGCATATTCCCAACATCTTATAGCAATCTCTTAGGTTGCACAGAAACAGATATGAGAACAAATACGGGGACGGAAAACGGCAAAATGAAAATTCTAAGAAACGGGTACGGCCAGGATACGGCAAAAAGTCCCTTCTCACAACAAACTTTTCATTCATAATTCTATTTTTTTTTTAAGTGACAATTTTCATAAAATGTCTACTAGCATAGATTTTTTGACAAATTTTCCTTAATTAGCAGAAACAAAGTAGTTAAAAGTATGGTATGAATATATGGTATGGCTTTCCATTAGCGAACTCGTTACCAAGGAATTACCATTGAAACATTCTAATTCCTTTCGCCTCTATAATTTAATTTACTTTCACTCCCTTTATATCATCTATTTCTAGAACTAACTTCTATGTTGTTCCTCCTTTTGGCTAATCACACCTTCCTTTTTCTAGTATCATAATAGAATCCATAACCACATGTAAGTACTCTACTCATTTTCTTATTCCACTTCGTTTGAATATGTAAACTTCATTTTCTTCCACCATCTCATAACAATGGCGACATCCAAAATATAATGACCAGCGACAAATGAACTATGCTTCTTAGGAAATGTTTAGATAACACCATACCAAGTTGATATGCCAAAGTGCCAACACCTAAGACATAATCTTGTCAGTAGTAGAGTTTTTTAAATTAGAAAACTAATCAGTTGAAAGCCCATAAACTCCTTAAACCTCTAGTCCTATACTTTATACAGACCAAAGGACATAAGTATAAAATTGCAATTGTCACTCTTTCCAAATTCCTAATTTCAGTAAGATGATTAAAACAAATTATTTTCATAAGATATAGTAGTTAAAAAAAAACTACGTAAACTAAGCCTCCCTCCATCCCCCCCCCCCCTCTCTCTCTCTCTCTTCCCACCCACTATTTTACTACATTTCTCTTATTTTATTACCAAAAGGAACATGTTACAACCACTTTTTCAAACTTTCCTATGATAAAGAGTCTACAGCACTAGCGTAAAAACAATAATAGATAAACATAAAATGGGAGTAGCATTGGTCCACGATCTAAATATAAAAAAAGAGCAAGTAAAAACTTTCCACTCCAACATAGATAAGGAAATTTTTTTTTAAGAAAAAAAAAATACTCCCTTAGTTATGTTTATTTTTAATTCCATATTGATCTTCAAATTTCCCAATGCACATTTGATCATTAATACATATAATGATACAAAAGTAAAATAATTAAAAATTTAATAATTCAAGAATATACATTGTGGTAGGTACAATAATATTCTAATTAATTGTTCTATATATTATTGGAAAAACTATGGTCAAAGGCTCAAAGCATGTGAATATAGTGTCAAAACTCTAACAATTATAAAAAAAGAAAAATTAAAAAAAAAAATGAAAAAAAAAAAAAAAAAAAAAAACAGAAACATGAAGTAAAACAATAAATAAGGAATTAAATGAATTAGATAACCAAAACACATAGTACACAAAATATAGCAAGTATTAATACCTTTAGAGCCTGTAAATAATCAATAAGATCACTTTCAAAAGGACACCCCTTGCTTGTCGCATTCTGGTCTTTCCATGGGAAGTCTTGCATCCACAAGCCTTGACTTTTATTGTTCCAATCAACATGAATCAAGTTTGCCGAATGCACAATGACCCTCAGACCCTGAGGATATACAAGCAGCATAGCCTTCGAATGGTGCGTCCCATATGAGATAGGTAATGGTGGTTTATGCAAAATCCAATCGCTAGGCTTGTTCCTCTACAGAATAAAAATAAAAATATCTGATGCTCAACAAGTATATCAATCAGAAATTCAGAGTTAGAACGTGAGCACATCTAAGATAGCTGAGTCTCAATATTAATCCACATAACACACCTTCATGTATTCAACGGTACCGTCACCTTCTCCATGTACAATCAGCACCTGAGGAACTTTTCTAAGCATTGGGCATGCTACAGAAGAAACCAGAGGTAGAGACAGTATATTGTCAAGAAGTGAACAATTGAGCTAAATAAGGAGTGCAATAAAAATTATCCAACGATTAAAAAGGAGCACCTAAGAACGAATTACACAAGCTCTATTCGAAATCCAAAGCAGCAATTAAGAAGGAAAGCTCTTGAAAGTTGAAACAGGGAAAAAACAGATAACTGGATTCTACAAGCACATAAAATTAGAAAAACCTACTGCTACAATCATGACAGCAATAATGCTCACAGAATTACAGAGACAGCATCACACATTCACACAGGTATTATATTTTGTGTCATGGTCAGATTGGTCACCACAGCATTATTTGATAAGTTGAAATTTCTTCACTTGAACATTACTCTTATATTTTAAATGTTTTCTATCATACTTTAACATATACTTTCAAGCACCTTGTTATTTTGCTAAAAATTGAGTGGTAGTCAACATTTATAGTAATAACGAGTGTAAGCTCGAAAGTGTGCCTTTTAATAGTGTCAATCGCATAGATATTGGCTTTAATAACAAGATAAAATAGCTAGTGTGGTAATATAACGGCCTATGCTGGACTTTGCACTGTCTTTGTAAGACAAATGATAAGGAATAGCTTTTCGAAAGAAGGAAAGTTGAAACTCCATTACAAATCTGCCTTTATGTAACCAACGTATCAAACAACCTTTTATGTATTTTCAAGCCCACAAGCACCCTCAAAATTATGTACTACCTCCGTTTCATATTATTTGCAACTTTGGTGTAGTATTTGTGAGATATAAAAAAATTCCTAAGTTGCAAATAATATGAAACGGAGGTAGTATATAAAACAGCAACTGCACACTATAACACAACTAGAATTACTGGAAGAATGCTGAACTATTTAAATTCTGAGCCTCCTCAAATCCCAAAAAAATTTCAATTTGCATAGGATTACATATAACAATATATAGAACGAAATGGCGACAACCCATTAATATTCTAACAAAAATACAGCATAGCAGCAAAGAGACAACCATGCATATTCAAAAGTAAAGTCCCACACCACATCATAATATAATATCATATGCTCTATGTGACCCAACTCTACTATAAGAGATACATAACAAACACGCAACCTGTCTATATCTTAACCTTCGTAATACATGATATGACAAAATGCACGGTACAAGATGTGATTTCACAAGATAATTACCCGATAACAGCCAGTCTATGTCCACCATGTAATTTGAAAGTACAGCAACAATCACATCCCCCTATAGGAAAGACCAGTAATCAATCAGCCAGATCACTTCATGAAGCATGTTTCCAGCTTTAGGATATATTCTGATTAAGATATGTTCCAGTTCAATTTGAATGCTAAGATAGATGTAGCATCAAAATAGACAGCAAAAACAGATGTACCTAAATATATTTTCATATGGTAACAATAAATAGATGGTTAAAAAAGACACGCTAGATTAAATACTGTTGAATTAAACTATAAATTCAATCCAGGTGGTCAAAAACATCATAATAGATAATTTTATTGATCAAAACACAGAGAACAGTTGAGGACTTTATCCTGAGATCTCTAACGTATTCCTCAAACATAGGGCAATATAAATATATTCACACCTAACAACAACCTTGATCAAGTGTATTCTAGCAATGTCATGTCAAATACACAAATATGCCTTTCATGCAACCCATTATCTGTGCAGCTTCCTAAATGATGAATAACAAGCAAAAAGATCCAGGAGAGTATAAACCTCACAGTCATAAATTACCTCAATCACATTGTCAATAGAAACACAAGAGGTGTTCGCCCATTCTGGTAGCCCTTGCACTTTCATAAGGCGAAATGTTGAAGGCAGACTATCATTAGACACATGAAAATCACGTAGCGCCTCCTCAGTATTCCTGGACACTGAATGATTCTGCCTTTTAGATTCAACACTTACATTATCAATATTTTCTTTTACGTTTCTTCCGATCCCGTGCTGAAGCTGTACAAATACACAAAGTAAAAAAGCAGATAAGAAAAAACTAACAAGTTCTACACCACTTGCAATTTGCAGGTATACATCTGTCAATCTTATTTATAAGAATTTCTATTAAAATCAAACAAATAAGAGGGAGGGAGAGAGAAAGAGAGATGGTAAGAGTCCCTTATGTCAACCACTAATCAGCATAATGATGAAAAAAATTGAAGATTATTAAATTACAACCATAGTTTTGTCTATCTTTTGCAATTATCCAACTATTGAACATATATCCTTAGTTTCATTTTAGTTCATACGTTTTGACTTTCACAACTATTCAAATCAGTAACTCTGACTTCTTTTTGTGATTTATTCTTAAGATAAACATAGTCCAGTGGAATCTTGTTGATTCGTCTCAAAGTCTTATTTTCCAAATATCAAATTATTATAATTTTATTATAAATTTTGAAGATGTATTAATTTAAAGTTACACATTGACATAGGCTCCTAAAAGACGTGTGTCAACTAATATGAAATGGAGGAAGTACAATACTATGCTCAAAGGCAAACAAAGTTTACATCCATGGATATACACTGATAAATAGATAGCAAGTACCAATAAAGGGAGCAATATATATGAGGATCCAAATAGCAGAGAATACCGTCAAGTGTCCCGTAGAAGCTCCAAAGTTCAAGTCTTCTCGTGCTCTCTTCCTACCATCTCCGAGATTTATCCGTTCCCTAGCACCTTTACTCCCTTTGCTAACAGCATCAGTGTTTCTCTTGTTACTTAAGGCTACATACTTAAAACAATGACTCCCTGGTATCAATTCTAAGATATCACCACAATTAACAGAAGCTTTTTCTCCAGAATTCAAAACCTTCCTCTGACCGCCAGAATTAACCACCACAGGATTCATTCCTTCCTGCCAGATCATAAGTAAAGACCTAAGATAAAAATGAGATACATTGTTACTTGGACAAATTATTTCCATTTATACAAGCCATAATGATGATATTAATCCTTGGTCTCACAATAGTACATCCCTATTAAACAAAGAGCATATAAAGAACATTAGTCAACATAACTTGAACTAACCCTTCAAACACCTCACAATACCTCTTGAATTGGGCTCAACTAACCAAGTCTGATTAGCCGACTTTCAAGAACTTATCAAACCACTAAAACTTCATTACTTCAGCCTTAAAGGAAAAAGCATTGTCCTCAAAACTTCTAACAAATTGTAGGCAGCTTTTGCTGAACATTACTGATATCATCACTACCATTTCATATAAGAGACAATTGAGAACATGAATTGCACTCTCACCAAGTTTCAAGGTATCACGCAACTGTCTAATTTTTCATGTTTACTTTCTTTCCTAAATTTTATATTGCATATACACTTCTCAAAACAATTCTTAGCTTTCTCAGTGTGAGAGTCCACTCTGCACATGTCGGTTCTCTTTGTGTTAAAAGACTACACTTTTCGTGTTTGTAAACCTAATGTATCGACTGTTAGCTTCCATTTAACAATGTGTACATATGCAAACACACATAAATTGCCAACAGAAAAAAATTCAACTCCAAAATAAGCAACGATTAATTCTAACAATTCAACGAAGTCATACAAGTTCTATCTAAATGCAACTCCAATTGCATATCACAAGAGAAATTCTCGCAAGATGCACAAAATGAACACAGCAAAACCTCTAATCACAAAAGAAATTCACGCAAAATGCATAATAAAACAAACAAAAACCTGAACAATTTAGGAGGAAGTTTAAAAATTATACCACAACCAAATTAGCAGAGCCATCAAAAGAAGCAGACAAAATGAGGTGCTTGCGACTAAGTCTTTTATCAGTCACCGGAACATTACTACGCCCGATCACATTATCACCTTCAGAAACCGGCAATTCCGGCAACGATTTCTCCTTCTCCAAGCTCTTATTCAACGGAATCAAAATTCCTACCTTCGAACAGAAAATCAAGCATACAAATGTCTCAAAAATTGAAATTAAGAGAGAGAAAGAGAAAACGTTAGAGAGAGAAATACCTGAGAAGACGCCATTGAAGATGAAGAAGAAGCTCCGAGTGGAGCGGAGAGGAGAGAGAATGGAACTGGAACCCTAAGAGAGAGAAAGAGAGGAATTGAAGAGAGAGAAATGAGAGTGGAAATTCCGGCGAAGTGAAGTGAAGCGAAGCTTATGAATATGAAATCATATCGTTGTCCGGTACAGTGGCAAGGTCTGTAATCGCACTAGCAAGGAAGAAGCAATAAGTTTGAAATACTTGAGGCTGTTTAGTGTTTGCGTATTCTCTCAGGCTTTGCGCCTTTGAGCCTTTCTGGTTTGTTTTTGGTACATTTCGGTCAATCAGTTGGACACCGCGAGGCAGCTAAACGCATAGAACTGGTGAGCTATAGGCAGTCCTCGGTACGATAAATATGTCGAACACTCAACCGTAAAAAGAAAGAAAAAAAAAAATGTGCACACAATAACATGAGTGATGAATTCGTCTACATACTTTGATGGTTTATCTTAATACCAACAAAGAATTTTATTGGCACCAACAAAAACAATTTGCATTTGCTGATATTAATAAAGAAGTAATTGATACTTCATATCATGGTAACACTATCTAATAAGCACAATTTTATACCGACGAAAATTATTAGAGTTATCAATGACTTAAGTTAAAGAAGTAATTGATACTTCATATCATGATAACACTATCTAATAAGCACAATTTTATACCGACGAAAATTATTAGAGTTATCAATGACTTAAATTATTAGAGGCAAAGAATTTCTCCGGGATACCAGCCTCTATTAAATTTCTAGTACAATGCCAACATCGCAATGTGGCATGCATAATTTTTTAATTATTAAATAAATTACTCTTTAATTATTATGAGCACGAAAAAATTAAACTGATACTTCATATTTTTTAAGCAAATTATTTTGCTAGATCAACAAACTATATTAATTTTTCTTGGGGATTGGGAGCATGCATGGGGTGATTAACGTCTTTAAAAATAATATAAACAAATATTTTAACTAAAAGCAAATGAATAATACATCTTGTTGTCTGTCTATTTAAGTATTTATCATTACAAAAAATTATAACTTTTACTATGTCGTCAAAACTATCCTTTATGCTCAACTGGAATATTAACTTTGATTGCCCAAAGTGGAATTAATTAACATGGGGCACCTGAGAATCTTTTGCAAAAGTGTTAAGGGGTCGTTTGGTTCGCAATTGGAAAAGGAAATGACTAAAAGAAAAGGAAAGAGGGAGAATGGAAAGCAACTCCCTAATTTATCATAGGTTGTTTGTTTTACTTTAAAAAGTATGGAATCAATTTTGAAGTACCAACCACACAGCCAACAACCAACTGCAACCCCCCTCCCCTAGCGGCGCCGAGCTCCCCCACCCCTCCCTACCGGCGACGAATTCCCCTTTTCCAGCAACACTGCAGCCCATCCCTCGTTTATCACCGCACCGACTCCATTGCTAAATGCCGATGAACTCCCTCTTCTTTCTCTTTTTTAAGTGATTTTTTGGTAGATCTGGTAGGTTGTTTGTTAATAGAGTGGTATGTGTTGTTTTTTGGTTGTTTATGGGGTGGTTATGGGTTTTTTTGGGTTTTTTTTATTGAGATAGTTAGGGTTTTTTGGGTGGTTTTCGTGGGTAATAGGTGGTGAACGTGGTGGGTGAGGGTTATTTCAAGTGGAGTTGGTGGAGAAGATCCGGGTGGATTTGGGTGGTTTCGATGGAGAATGGTGGTTTTGGCTGGTTTCGGTGGTGGCGTCAGTGCGACGGTGATTTTATGGTGGCTAGGCAGTGGTTCTGGTGGTGTCGGTGGCTGGGCGGTGGTGTCAGTGGTCGGTTGGCGTTTTCAAGGGTGGTCAAGGTAGTTAGAGAGTTGGTCAAGGTAGTTTGGTGAAGAGGAGTTTGGGGATTAGAGTGATTCCCTTGGGGTGGGTGAAGATAGAGGAAAATGGGGTAATGGGAGAGGTAAACAAGCATCAACAAAGGGATTTATGGTAGTTGATTACCATTCCCTTTGTTGAATACCTCCAACCAAACGGCCCTGATTATTGATTTGTGAAAATAAGCAAAATTATGAAATGCAGAATACTTGTTTGCTTAAGATGAAACTCTCCAGCTAATAGAGTCACAACCTGTCAACTGTAGACTAAAACAGAATACTTGTTTGGTATATTGTATATGCCAGTGTGAGTATATTCATCACAATGTCTTTCGTAAAAATGCAGCATCTTGTACTCATATTACTAGAATCAAAATTGAAGACCTAAATGTAGAACTATCCTATGTTCACATTGCCGGTGTGAGTATGTTCTAGGTGCCATTCCATGTTCTTAGATGGAGCGAGTCTTTTACGCAAAAGATCCCATTAATTTGACTGCCATTTCCTGCCCCTTCCACTGAGAATGGTTTGCATCACTAAATGAAAAGAATGTCATCTCGGCATATTTTGGAACAAAATTGTCAGCAAAAGAATATCAGCTATCTTCGACGCTTTGATTCTCTCCGCATCTCCGACACGTAGCTGTCCAAGTTGGATTTCACCCACAGTTTTCTCTTAACAAGATCATCCTTGGTCGCTTCATCTATGAACCAGCAATACAAAACCTCTATCAGAACTCAAGTATATGATACATGCAGAACAAAAATGCAAGATGCAGAGAGTTTCAAACAGGCAAACCAGAGCGATGCCATTGAGCTAAAAGAAGTAGTATTTCAAGAGACAAATTAAGCGACTGGAGATAAAGCAAAACTTTCAGATGAGAAGATCCAAGACCATGGAACAGGACTGCAGTTGTTTTTTATGGAAAGGTCAGTTTCGGTGAGGTAATAGGCTCAAGGATGATATCAGTATCAAACCTGAGCTACATCATGTACAATAAACAGATGATCCCCGATGAATCAAGATGTAAAATCATCTTGCATATTAAAAAACCTCCTGGAGAACCCAGGGAATCTAAACCCTGAGAACCAATTTCGTCCCTGGGACAAAATATTCACTGCCCTCACATAAGACAAAAATTTGGCAGCAACAGAAGGAAATATTAAGGACAACCTCTAAATTAAGTTCAGGGGTACTTTGCTTTTCCAACAATGGAACAGAAAACAAATTTCCTGAGAGTAACCCAAAACCCCAAGCAAAATCAGCAATCAAACACCCAATTGGTTTTTTGGTAATTGATAGACAATAAGCAAATAACTATTACCAAGATTCCTCCATGCATCAGCAGATGCACCAAGTGATCTAAGTGTAAGGTATGAGGCATCTTCCCAAGAATATGGCGCTTTCTTAAAGCTGTATCTCCAAAACCAACACCCATGCCACAAAAGAAGCTGCGAGGACATTCACAAACAATATGTTAAAATCAAGACAGATTATTATACCGGACTAAAAAAGTCAAATCTTTTCCAAAGAATATGTATGACCTTGATGAGAGTGTATGGTAAAAGGACAATTCGAACACCAATTAGGCCCCATACAGACGGCTTTTCAGCTCCTGTAATTTGTAAATCAAGCTCCTTACTCAAATCCTCTTGTACTGTCCTGCGATTAAACCCATTCATATGATAGGAATTAGCTCAGGATCAGATCAATAAGCCAAAGACATAATATGAAATGAGGTCATGTACAAACTTGTTCATTTTGATATTCTTCTTCTTATTAGATACTCCTCCTGAGCGTTCAAGTTCCAATGCCCGTAGCTTATTTTTGTAAGCAGGTGTCTTCTTAACCATCTCTACAGCCTGCAGGAATTGGAAATCTATGTAAGCATCAAGAAAAGGTCAAAAATTAAGTCTTTTTAACATACACAAAATATATACTCGTAGGCACACGGCCCATTGGAATATGAGAATACATAATGACATGAAAAGAAACAAGCTAGAGACTTAGTAACATCACCTAAAGAAGGTTCATAGGAGAAATTCAGAAATACAGTAACAACGAACATCATTATAACATTAAACACTCAAAGAAAATTCAAAGATCAACTTATTGCTCACTATAGTACCAAAACCAACTAATCCACAAGCAAAGATGGAAAATATACAAGTGATGCTTCTATCCGACTTCAAAAGTATCACAATGATGTTTAACAGCTTAAGAATCAGTCATTAAGGAAGATCACAATACGAAAGTTGTGTAGAATTGGAGTACAGCTGTAAAGGATTGAACTAATCATATATTAGGCAACGTATAAGATATTAAAATATAAAATTGAAATGGATGATAAAATTCTTGCATAGCACTGCAGCATAAAAAAACCATAACCTGTTTTAAACTATCAGCAATTTCAAAGTACCTTGATTAAAGTTCATTGATTACATGTCGTAAAGAACCCTAGATACTACAAAACCTATGTGATATTACTTTATTTCTTCTTCCGTATCTATCACATTGTCAAAGACTCAAAAAGATAAAAGCTAATACCAATTGCACCCCTTCTAATATGCTACTGCAAAAAATAAGATGAAATGACAGCACATGGTTTTAGTATAGCGTACACAATAATACCTGATTGTACCTTGTCCACTGATTTACATATTGCAATCCAGAGAGAATAAGAAGAAGACCAACTAGAACAGCACGAGGATCCTATCATTACAGAGTAACACATCATCAGATGCTAGATATAACATACCAATCCAAATCTAGAAAAATTTGATGACTTAAAAGTAGTTCTTACCGTCTTGTGACCATAGTAAGCTTGGTAGTATCTTGCAGTATTATAGAAAAACTGGAACATCAAGGATACAAGGATATGAGGTTAGAAACAATAATTAATTTACTTTGAAAACATATTAATTTAGAATAAAGATTTTCAGAACAAAGATGCTGCAATTGAGTACAGCAATCCCCAACACCCATCAGCATCCAGACAGTGCATAGCATAGCATAGCATTGCAATGCAATATCTTTAAAGTTTAGCAGTGAGCAGAAATGGAGACAGCCACCTTTAACCAATTAATTATGAACAGATAATTTTGCTATAACACGTAGCAATGAAACAATCAGACAAGAGAGAACACAACCGTTCACAAGTGTATAATATAACTTATTATTCAGCACATGCAGTAGCTTTTACCATGACTTAACGACACAACTAAATCATCATCAGCACAAATTCAAGCCTCTAACTTCTCTTTGTAATTGGAAAAAGAGTGGAATACAAATTACCTCCTCTGGATGCTCTATAGCATAATCATACTGTGAACGTGTTTCATCATCTTTCAAAATCTGCAGACAATAACGCAAGCATGCATCCGAAGTACATAAGTCAGTGAACAATACTGGTACTTAACAAGTTACATAAATACTTAAAAATGCATCTTTGCTCTTGGACCTTACTCAGGCTCTCCTTCCCAAATTCTTTAAATAAGAAGGGACAGTGATTCCAAAATAATTTCCAATTCGTTAACATGCTCTCACAGTAGTATGAATACTCACCCATGTTTCTTGCCTACTGTCTACTGATATGGATTTCTCAGTCACAATTTCTTCATTATCATACAAATTGCTTCATGTTTCTTCATTATCATACATATATAATGACAATGACACATTTCTTGATTATCATACAAATTGCTTCATGTTTAAAACTATATACCTACTGACATAGTCTCAATGTTTTTGTTCTAGATTTGAATAGATTTCATTTGTTCAAGAAAGAGTGATATTTTCACCTTGGTAATTCAATGGCTATCAACTTTCCACATTAGACAGTAAATATTTTAGAATTCTCATTACCAAAAACATGTATAATATATTAGAGACCAATCGCCATTATATTCGCTCTTACATTCATACAAATAAATCAAGTGTTGAAATCTTTTGGATGCACAAACATGAAAAAGTATCATTTACATGCTACATAATTTTACAAAGTCACTCTCCCTCAAACACCCCGTCAAACAACACCAGGAGTACATCCATATTAACAGTGTCATTCTTAGTTTCAGGGGATTTTTAAAAGCCCTTTCACTTTCCACTAAGAAGCAAAAGCTTTAAACCCGTGTCATTAATATGGTAGTGAAACACAGCATCAATCTCTATCCCTTCAGATAATCAAGATTCCTGATTCCATTTAATCCAAAAGCCTATGCATTGTTGTATCCAGCATTTCATTTGCCAGGATGCCAGAGTGCCCACACTTATTCTCTCATTCACTGACTCTCTCATACAGTGGCAAAGAACCAAGCACTGCCAAGTACCATCTTCATTGTCCAAAGAAACAATAACCCACAAAACTAAGCTCTACTATAGGTACAAATTATTGGCAAAACCTTCCTACTTGATTGAGCACTAAAACCTCAAAATCTAGTCAGAGAAAGATAGTCACTATACTTTGCACAACCAATGAACAAGTGCATCTGACCTCCTTTTTTTTTGGCAAAGAGGGTGTATAGGGAGCCTCAAAGGAAAATGGTATAAATGGGATTCGATCCCATTCCGTTGTTAGCAGGTAGCACCCCCAAAATGTTGCTAACAAAGCTAACTGATATCCGCAAGGACTATTGTATTAGAGCTATCAAAGATTACCAAAACTAGTCTTCCCTTTATCCCTCCCCTCCCTCCGCATCGCCCCACCCAACAACAGCATTAGCATATTCAATAATTTCACATACCTTTCATACATGACGACTGATGTGAACAACAAGAACTATTCTCTATCTTCAAATAAAAAAGATTCCATTTAATCCAAAAGCCTGTGTAATCAGCACGTCATTAACCACATGCACCCACACTTCTTCAGTTCTTTTCTCACTTACTGATCCCCATACAATGGCAAGCATTAAGCTCTACCAAATGCTAAATTTCGTTGCCTAAAGAAAAAATACCGCACTCTCCTAAAACCTATCAACATATATTATTAGCAAAAATTTCCTACCTAATTGAACACTAAACTTCATAAATTCAAGTCAAAGCAAGCAAGATACTACACTTTACAAAACCCAATGAACAATTACATTTGCATTTCTTGTGCTCGAGAGCCACAAAGGACAATGACATAGACGGGATTCAATTCCGTGTCTTAAGTACCCCAAAACTTTACCCGCTAAACTAGCTAATATCCACATCGAATATTCGAATTGTACATCAAAAACGAAAAAGGCATTTCAATAACCAAATTCCCAGCATAGTAATAAATCAAGTAAAGATTCTTACAAAAAAAAAAAAAAAAAAAAATCATCAATCATACCTCGTATGCATTTGCAACCTTTACAAACAATTTTCTAGATTCTGGGTCCGGATTCTTATCAGGATGGCTAAAAATAAATTCCAAAAAAACCCAAAATTAATCAAAATTTGAATCAAACCAAATTAAATATAAGCAATTAATTCATTTAATTACTTACTATTTCAAAGAGAGCTTGTAGTAAGCTTTCTTGATTTCCGAAGCGTTCGCATTTTGAGAAACCCTAGAAAAATTTATATCAAAAATCAAGAAATTAATTCGCACTACAAAACAAAATAAAAACAAAAAAGTAATAGAAAAAGAGAGATTACCCAAGAAGATCATAGCAATCATCATCATCACAGTAGATGGAAATGGACGGTGTGATGAGCAGAAACAGTGAGAGTGTAAATGTGAGTGCGTAACACCGGATCACTGCCGGCGACGCCATTTTTTCTCTCTCTTCTTTCTTTCAGTGGAGCTAAAGCTAACAACAACACAAGCAAATACAGTTAAGAATTGAATTTTCAACGTTTTTTTCTTTCTTTTTTATGTAGTTATAATGAGTTTTGTTATTATTGGGCCAGTTAGTGTAATTGGGCCGGGTTGGTTAACTATTTGGGACATTATTTATGGACTTATTGTGTTTAGACTGTTTACGCATAGAAATTGTGGACTTCAACGGATTCTCCCTTTTTTTGACAGAAATTGAATTTTTTGTTATTTTATGAAGAAGAACTGAAGAAGAACCCTAGTAAATTGACACGATGATACCTAACTAATCAAAGGTGTTTGGTTCTCATGACTTTGGAATTGGTATTACTTTGAACTGGGTAAAACTAATTCCTCGTGTTTATGAATATTTTAATTTCTAAATTTATGCTTCAAACTTACAAGGTATGGGGGTTAGATATTCAAGAAAATGGGTATGGCTCATATCGTAGACTTTAGTATCAAATGAAGAAAAATATTCATTCTCTAACAAAATCAACATGTGGTATTAAGAATGAGTCAAGTTCTAACCCTTCACCATCCTAGTTTCATTCTTGATTCTAAACTTATACTTGTATCACTTTACAAACAAAAAAAAAAAAAAAAAGGCGCCTCTTAAGAGCTCAATCGAACCATCTATGAAAGTCAACACTTAGGAGTAGGGAAAAAGTAAGGAAATTCTCACTCTTAAGCAAAGTGAGTTCCTTTACACTATGTTTGGATAACAATAGTGAAGGGAAAGGAAGGGGAAGGAGAAAGAGGAAAGGGAAAGGGAGGTGAGGTAAGGGGAGGGGAAAGGTGACCTTCCTTTTTCCTTCCAAATCTCTCTAGCAATGAAGAGATTTTGTTTATTAAAAGGGGAAGGAAAATGAATCTTTCCAATTCTCTCACCTTCCCCCTTTGCAATAAATATGCAGACAAAGGATGATGCTTCCCTCCTTTTCTCTTCTCTTCATTTCCCTCCATTTCTCTCAATCCAAAAATAATGTTAGGTTTTGGTATAATAGAGATAGTTGTTGTTCGGGATGTTATATCGACCACCAGTGTGACTTAGGTATTGGGATGAATTCATGATTAGGGTTATGCCCAATAACAACCTATAACCTTATCGGCCCATAATCATCATCCACGTGGTTATTGCCTTTAGCTACATAGATAGGGTGTTGCCACTTGACAAGACCCACGTGGCACCTACTGCCAAGTACTCCATAAATACCCCCACATATATCACTTTCAAGGTACAATTTTATCTATTCATAAACCACTCAAATTACCTTTGATACTCATATCGAACTAAATTAACTCTATCATTAGGAGATCATAAAGTTCCTTTTAGGGTTTCTCCTTAGGAGGGTTTTTCTGGTTCCTTCTAGGGTTTCACCTTTGGGAGGGTTTTTCTCGCCTTCATTGCTAGATTTTTTCTATTTTGTTAAAAGGTTTTCCTTCACTTTTCTCTCCTTCTTTTTTCTCTTTTCTTCCTATTCTCAATTGTGAATCTTTATAGGGGCTTCCATTGTTTTTCTTACCGGTGGTAAACCCCAAAAACTTTTTAATTTCTTTCAATAAATAGATCCCCTCTATAAGATATATGGTGGCTATTCTATTAGGTTTATTTTATTTGTTTGTTCGTCTAGCGAGAATTGAAGATCAATTTAGGGTTCCATAATCTTCGAAAGTATCTAGAAGACCGTATGAGTATTTTCACTTAAACAACTATGCATCAGTGGATTTCAAGCCGAATTAGTGCTAACTCACATATTGTATTGTATCGGAATGAAGATTTTATTAAGGCGGTCCTTGATCGAATTTACGATGTAATTAGTTCTAAGGTGATATGTACTTGTATTGGAATTTTAAATTTCTTAGGAATTGTTTGTAAGTGTCGTTTGACTATCTTTTATCAATGAAATCCTTTTTCATTTTGTAACCTTTATCATCATAGCGGTTTTTATCATCAAAGCGGTTTTTATCGAACAACTTCGAGCGTAGTTGATTTATGTTAAATGTACAGGTATCAAACTAGACCAGAGACTATTATTTGCTTCAAGTACAAGTTCCTCATATATACCTGAACAATTGTTTAGATACATTGATATTTGACCATATAGGGAGTAAAGAAAGAGTAGAAAAGAGAAAATTATCTTTGTTGTCACTTATTCACTTTAGATAGGAAGAAAGAACGAATGGAGTATTAATATCAGTCCAGATAATATGAAATATATTTAGTGTATATAAATAACTCTAATGAATACTTATATTGCAACCGTTTAATCAATCATAATCATATTGGTCACAACTCGCAAACTCACAATACATTGCAGAAATATTGAAATAAGAGTGTGGGACAACTCTTCAACGAAGGCTTGAGCCATAATTAATGCAAAATTGAACGAGTAATATTTGGCAACCGTCCAATTACTAGGAGGGCAGACACAATGCCAATCATATGGTATATGACCTATCAAGAGGCACTTTATGGTATAAGAAACATCTTTATTGCAATGGGGTCCAGATTTAGAAAATGGTAGTCATTAGATGTTCATATATACTACTCACCAAGTATTATTAAAGCAACAGTCAAAACGCATAGCTGCTACTCGTAATCTCTTACACTAATTAAATGATAGCCAAGTTCAATTTTATTAGGACAAATAATTTCAAGCAATTTCAGATAATTTTAATAAGTTTAGATAAGTAAAAAGCATGAAATAGAACACACTATTAAGGTTTATCATTTAGAACATTTCTGGTTTATCAAATGGCATTTCTATGATCATTTACATTGTTTTGGGGCTAGCCCCAGTTACTCATTTTGAGTAACAACATTTGTTACTCAAATGGCACAATTGTAAATAATTAATTCTTCCTTCCCATCATCACAACCACCACGGCCACCACAACCACCACCATCATCACAGCCACCATCTCTCAAGCCGATCTAATCTTCATATTCCCCGTCGACCTCCGATCTTCTTTCCCCCGTTGACCTTCTCTTCTTCGTCCTTTCTCAAGCCCGCAACGCCGCGGCGGAACAAAACTCAAGCTTCCCCATTTCCACCTTCCCCAATCTCCACCCACATCTGAAGAAGAAAAAAAAAAAAAAAAACCCCTAAAAATGAAGGGTGAAATTAAGGGCATGGTCAACTCCAAAGAGAAGGGGTGACCATGTCCTCCATTCAAGCTCCCTCAATTGAGCTTAATTTTCGAAGATGGGCGAAGAAGTATGATGGTGGTGGCTGTTGTGATATGTTCGGCCGGAGAGATGGTGGTTGTGGTGGTGAAGAAGGGATCGGCATACAGTGCCATGGTTGAGTACTTGAGGTAGAAGAGGAGCGAGGAGAGAAAAAGTTGAATGGTAGTATTGAAAAGACAATAGTACCCCTTTGAGTAATATATTTTGTTACTCATGTTGAGTAACTTGGATTTCCCCATTGTTTTGCGTGCAGTCAAGTCAAAACTTTGTAAATATATCATTTTGTCGTTTGTACTCCATTATACGGAGTAGTTGATATTGACATCGTTATAACGGATGTCTGGCTCTTTCTTTGTCAATTTTCTCTTTCTCCCAACCACCACCAACAAACCCAAACCCTCCAAACTCCAACCCAAATCTTAAGTCATGGATTAAGGAAGATAATTCAATATTCATATTGCCATGCCATTGTCGGGACCCCTCTTTTTCTTCCTCCTCTTCCTACCACAACAAACCACCAACCAACACAACCAATTCCGGCGGCATCCTAATACGTCACTCCATAGCTATAAACTTGTCGGCCCAACAAAAAGACACACAAGTTTTTTCCTACTAAGTATATAAGCAAATGGATATGAGACATGCAAACTTTTAAATGTACTGTAATGCAGAGTGAATCCGTGCATATCAAAATTTATCTTATCATTACTTATTAGATCAATTTTGTAAATTTTCTTAATTGGAGAGTACCTAGTGTTTGGGGTAAAAATACCCTAAACACGTGGCCCAATGGCCTAGTGACACGTGGCACCCAGCCGTTGGTCAGCAGGGCTCCAATCCTCTGCTGACACGTGTCCTCCAAACCCTAAAAGGGGAACCATCCCTTCCCCACTATAAATAGTGGAAGGACCCTCATTAATGGGGGGCCAGAATATTTATTACACACATTGAATACTCCTTAAAAAAGAAAAACACTTACCCCGAGCAATATTAATTGCGGAATTCTCCCATTACGCGAGAAGTAACTTTTACGTTACGTGCATCCTACCTCCCGTATCTTTACTAACTTGATCGTCGGAGGCGGAGCTCCTATCCCCAGGAGTCTTCGTGGTTTTGCAGGCACAGGCGTCAAAGGGCATTCTTGGAATTGTAACTCTCCCGTAGGACACATCAAAAAACCCCGAAACATTTGGCGCCGTCTGTGGGGAGAGTACTTCTAAGATGACTTCTGATACTGTGTCACCGAATCAGGGCAAACGGCCTGTGGTCGAGCCTGAGGTCCAGACGGACCATGAAAGTGGAGATGAAATCGAAACATATGTGGCCCCGGATGGGTCCTTCAGAACGAAGCACACTCGTGATAAAGATAGAAGAGAGCGGGAAATCAGCCAAGGTGCTCCCAGCAACCCAGCCGGGCAACCGGCTGGAATTGCTCAGACGGTGGAGGGCTCAGCTCCCGTCACCAGAAACGAACTCATGTCATTCATGAATAGTTTCAAGGGTGAGATCAAGAGCCTCATCCGGTCAGCGACTCCAAAGAAGGGTCAATTGGCCAAGAAGCCTTCTGCAAAGAAGGCGGTCAAAGAACGAGTTCCTACCCCTCATCCAAAGCCAAAGGAGGGGGAGGGCTTAAGGTTTGACCCAAGCAGACTCCGTTTTCCTCAAGGGGAGCTGCGAAAGGCCATCCGGCACGTACAGCCGGATGGCTCCAAGAAAACATTCTCAGACGCCCGCACGTTTCTCCAAGAGAACGAGGTCAGGCGTCTGCGTCGGCCTCAACGTCGACCTTCCCGGATAGTTTCCATAACGTCTCACAAAGGCATACGGGAACGAATCCTGGGAGCAAGACGGGCGAAGTTTCTGCCCGGTCTGGACCCAAAGTGATCCAGCCTGGTCCATTCGGCACACTGAATGGGTTGGGTGGATCCCCTTTTATGTCACCGGGTCTTTTCGGTGGGCAAGTGCAACAGCCGTACCAACCCACGGACTGGCAGCTGCGCCTGCTAAACTTGGGGGAACAGCCAACGGCGTTCTCACCTGAGATAACCCAGGCGGCACAGCCGCCTAAGATCAAAAATGTTTTGGTGGGAGCCTATGACGGCACCACCAACCCAGAAGACCATCTAATGGCCTACTCTAACCTCATGTACCTTCAGGGGTTAGATGATGCCGTCTGGTGTCGATGCTTCCCGGCAACCCTCAAGGGCATAGCCCAGCGGTGGTTTGGTAACCTACCAGCCGGTTGCATCAACAGCTTCCGAACTTTGGCGTACTTGTTTACGTCAAATTTCTCAATGAATATTCCTGCTAAAAAGACTAGCCTCGACCTAGGGGCAATCCAGCAGGGCGACCGGGAGGGCCTCCGGTCATACGTCAGACGGTTCAATCTGATGAGAATTCAGATTCCGGGACTATCAGACGAAGTGGCCTATACAGACTTCTTTCGAGGTCTGAAGGACGGGTCGACCTTCAAGTTTGACCTCGTCCGGAAGAGGGTTGCTACCCTCCAAGAGGCGTTAATCGAAGCTGAAGCCTATATACAGGCGACGGAGCTTTGTGCGGTCAAGCAGCCATCAGACCCTAAAAAGTCTGACAAAAAAGAGAGCCGGCAACAGCATCAGCCGGCAAGAAAGGAAGAAAAGAGAAAAGGGGTCTGGGCAGCTGACCGATCAGGTCAGCCGGCCCAGAAGATCAGGCGGAAGTCAGAACCGTATGTCCCCAAATACGAGTTCACAAAAGATTGCTCCACCATCCTCCTGGAAATCAAAGACCGGATGTCTCTCGACAAACCGACTGAAATGAAAAGTCCCGTGAATAAACGGGACAAGAGCAATTATTGCCAATACCACGAGGATGTTGGCCATGACACCAATGGCTGCTATAGCCTCAGGCGGCTATTGGACCGTCTGGCAGATGAGGGGGCCCTAAAATCCTACCTACCCAAGGCTAAGGGTAATACCCAGGCCAAGAAAGGGCAGGCGGCAAAAACCGGTCCTGTAAACTCCGAGACGGATGAAGAGACCATCTTCACCATAGCAGGCGGTTTTGCCGGAGGGGGTCCCACCATCCGGGGTACGAAAGACAACATCAGGAAGCTGGTCAACTCAGTGGATGAGGGCCAGGCGTCGAAAGACGTCTTTCCTGAGGTCCTTATTTCTGAAAAGGACCGGGGCAAGGTCAGGCGGCCTCATGACGACCCCATCGTCATCGAATGCAAGGTTGCCAACCAGAACGTTGGCCGGATCCTAATAGACACCGGGAGCTCGTCTGACCTAATCAGTTACCAGTGCTTGGCCAAGCTCAAGTACACATCCGGTAACATGCATCAGGCTCCACACCCCCTAGTCGGTTTTGGGGGTGGAGTAGTGCATCCGGTTGGAAGCATAGATCTTCCGATCCGGCTGGGTGAAAAGGGGGAAGGACGCCACATGATAGTCAAGTTTTTGGTTGTGGAGGAACGGTCCGCCTACAACATGATATTTGGCCGTCCTACCCTCAACGCATCTAAGGCTGTCATCATCCCGTCCCTCATGCTGGTCAAGTTTCAAAAGGATGGTGGAACAGTCGGTGCCCTAAGCGGGGACCAGAAGGCGGCCAGAGAGTGGTATCTCTCTGACGTCAAGACCACTATGGGTGCAGCCGGCAAGGGTGAGCCCATAGATGTTGATAACTGCGACCCAGCAGTCCCGGCTCCAAGGGCAGCCGGTAAGAAAAGAAAGGCGGACCAATTGGCACCCGTCAAAAAGGAGAAATAGCAATCACTAGCCGGGGAAAGGTCAGATGACCAACGACCTCAGCCGGCTGGTGACTGCCTCGATGTCATCTTAGATGACAGCCGTCCCGAAAGAACAGTCAAGGTCGGGACGGTAGCCTTCGAACGGTTGGGAGAAGGCTTGCTCCAGCTGCTGAAGGAATTCAAAGACATATTTGCCTTTGAAGTGGAAGAGATGCCAAGCGTCAGCCCGGATCTTGCTGTCCACAAGCTAGCCGTAGATCCCAAAAAGCAGCCAGTCAGGCAGAAAAAGAGGGATCACGGTGGAGAAAGATCTCAGGCGGCAGCGGCTGAGGTCAAAAAGCTGTTGGATGCTGGGTTCATTCGGCAATGCTACTACCCGGATTGGGTGGCAAATGTCGTTCTAGTAAGGAAGCCGAACGGTACTTGGCGGATGTTTGTGGATTACACAGATCTGAACAAAGCATGCCCAAAAGATAGCTACCCGCTTCCGAAGATCGACAGCCTGGTCGACTCCACAGCCGGCCATGCGCTAATGAGTTTTATGGATGCCTATTCCGGCTTCCATCAAATACCCCTCTGGAAGAAAGATCAGGAGAAGACGGCCTTCGTCACTGATCAGGGGTTATTCTGTTATACGGTGATGCCGTTTGGGTTGAAAAATGCACCGGCTACATTCCAGCGCATGATAAACACCGTTTTTATCAACCAGATTGGCAGGAATGTAGAGGCGTATATCGATGACATGATAGTCAAATCCAAGCTGCAGACGGATCACCTAACAGACCTGCGAGAAACCTTCACCACACTCAGGCGGCACCGGGTCATGCTTAACCCAAAGAAGTGTGTGTTCGGTGTTGAGTCTGGCAAGTTTCTCGGATTCTTGATTGACCAAAGAGGCATTGAAGCTAATCCGGAAAAAATACAGGCGGTAATTGACATGAAATCTCCCCGCACTGTAAAAGAGGTCCAGAAGTTGACCGGTTGCCTGGCGGCATTGGGGAGGTTCCTCAGCCGGTCAGGTGACAAATGCCTCTATTTCTTCCAGGCAATCAGGAAGAGGTCAAGGTTCGAATGGGGTGAAGAAGCAGAGGCGGCATTCCAGAGGCTTAAGCAGCACTTGCATTCTCTCCAAAGGCTAGTGAGCCCCCTACCCCGGGAGGTTCTGTATATGTACCTAGCCGTCTCTGATCACGCCCTTAGTGCTGTTCTCCTCGCTGAGAGAGACGGCATTCAGCTGCCGGCGTATTTCATCAGCCATGTTCTTAAAAATGCTGAACTCCGGTACCCCATGATCGAAAAATTTGGGTTGGCCTTATTCGTGGCAGTCAAGCGGTTGAAACCTTATTTTTTGGCACATCCGGTTGTGGTATACACAGATCAGCCGCTCAAGCGCACGATGACGGCTATAGAGTCATCCGGTAGAATGATCAAGTGGGCTGTTGAAATACAAGGCCTTGAGATAACTTTTGAACCCAGGCGGGCAGTGAAAGGTCAGGCGTTTGCCGACTTCATTGTCGAGATGACTAGGCCGGTGCAACCGGAAAATCCTGATCAGGTCTGGAAGTTATTTGTAGACGGCAGTTCTACGGTGAACGGCTGTGGTGCAGGTGTTATTTGTCATTCCCCGGAAGGGGATAAGTTTGAATATGCACTACGTTTTAAGTTCCAAGCCTCCAACAATGAGGCAGAGTATGAAGCTCTACTAGCCGGGTTGCGCATGTGTAAGGCAGCCGGTGCAAGAAAAGTTGACGCCTGCTCAGATTCACAGCTGATCGTTAGCCAATACCTTGGTGACTACGAAGCCACCCATCCGGCTATGGTCAAATATTTGCAGGCGGTCAAGGAAGAGGCTGGGTCCTTCGATGAATTTCATCTGCGACAGGTGCCCCGGTCTGAAAACAATCAGGCGGATGCCCTCTCAAAGTTGGCATCATCAGCCTCCTGTGATTCACCTAGGACGGTCTTTTGGGAAGTTATTGAAAAACGAAGTATTCAGAATGATCCCATTGGAGTCCTGGATAGAAGTGCTACTTGGATGGATCCCATTCGGTCTTTCTTGACGGATGGTACCTTACCGGATGACCCTTCGGAAGCATTAGCGCTCAAGAAGCGTGCTTCAAGTTTTGTTATGCATCAAGGGGAACTCCTCCGGAAGGGTTACCTGCAGCCGTTTTTGAAATGTGTAACCCCGGCTAGGGGGAGAGAAGTTTTGGAGGACCTGCATGCGGGATTTTGTGCTTCGCATATTGGCGGCAGGTCCCTGGTCAGAAGAACCAGGCGGCAAGGGTACTTCTGGCCCACTCTTGAAGCGGATGCCATGGATCTAGTAAAGAGATGTGATAAGTGCCAAAAATTCGCCAAGTTGATACATCAACCGGCCACAGATCTCACGGCAATCCATAGTCCGGTTCCGTTTGCTAAATGGGGCATGGACATTTTGGGACCTTATACGCCTGCGACAGGCGGCCGCCGCTACATTCTTGTAGCGGTGGACTACTTCACCAAATGGGTTGAGGCAGAGGCGGTAAAAGGGATCAAAACGAAAGACGTGATTTCTTTCATCTGGAGAAACATCATCACCCGGTTTGGGGTTCCAATGTCCATGGTTTTTGACAACGGACCGCAGTTCGAAACGCCTGTTCTCAAGACCTGGTTGGGAGACCAAGGAATTTCCCATTTCTTTGCATCCGTTGGCCGTCCTCAGGCAAACGGTCAAGTTGAGGCTTTTAATAAGTTGATCTCGGACGGGATAAAGAAGAAAGTAGAGAGAGCCGGTGGGCTATGGGCAGAGGAACTACCTCATGTCCTTTGGGCTATCCGGACAACCGAAAAGGGGGCAACCGGAGAGACCCCATTTCTCATGGCATACGGCACTGAAGCAGTTCTTCCCATTGAGCATTATGAGCCTACTCTACGCAGTATGTTATATGACGAGGAGGCTAACTGGGAATCCATGCGGTTGGCATTAGATGCTCTCCCAGAGCGAAGGGGGAATGCTGCCCTGCGTCATGAGATCTACCGTCTGCGTATGACAAGAGCCTACAACAAGCGGGTTCGTAAAAGACCTCTGAAAGAAGGAGATTTTGTGCTTCGCAAAATGGAGGCAACCGGTAGGGCCAATGAGCAAGGCAAATTAACCCCAAATTGGGAAGGACCCTACCGGATCTTTGAAGAGGTACGAGACGGCACTTACCGCCTGGAAACTCCAGACGGAAGAAAGTTGCCTAGAACTTGGAATGTAGATAACCTCAAAAAATACTACTTCTGAGTATTGTACATCTTTTGTAAATTTTCAATGATTAATGAGAATTAATGAGAACTACATTCAATTTTGTATAGTCGCCACGTCTTGTGCCTACCACAAGCGGCACCAAAAACTAATTTTTGCATCCGGTGACACCCATACGGGTGAATTCATCGAAGAGAACATCTCCCATTTGGGTGGTAAATTGTTCTAAGCGATCACACAGGCGGACAAATCCGCCTGACGATCCCTCGCACCAAAAAAGGGCAGGCTAGTACCCCTAAAACTTGCAGCCTGCCCACTTTCTGGAAGTACCCCTAAAGGCGCTCCAAAACGCAGCCGGTACTCAATATCGCCGCCTGACTCTCTAAGAGAAGGTTGGCTTCAAAACATTCGCAAAACATTTGCCCCGAATTCATTCAGGGGTATGCTTGCAAAAGCCCAACCGGTGAATGGACATCCTAATCCAGCGTGATTCTTTTGCGAAGTCACAACCGGTAATTCAGTATAAACCGACTGGCTCCCGAATCTAATGTTGGCACGTAGGGTATATATTCGTGCTATATCATATGGATAGCTGCCTGGCTTGCAAAGACCCAGACCGCTATCCAGGGGCAATTACCCAGACGCCATCCAGTTTGGTTTTGGGTCGAAATTTCTTCGCCTAGTTTGCGAAGACCCAGACGGCAGTGATACCGGTGGGGTCTTCGTGGCAATCCTTGCAAGTTTCTTCGCCTAGTTTGCGAAGACCCAGACGGCTGTGTTACCGGTGGGGTCTTCGTGGCAATCCTTGCAAGTTTCTTCGCCTAGTTTGCGAAGACCCAGACGGCTGTGTTACCGGTGGGGTCTTCGTGGCAATCCTTGCAAATTTCTTCGCCTAGTTTGCGAAGACCCAGACGGCTGTGTTACTGGTGGGGTCTTCGTGGCAATCCTTGAAAGTTTCTTCGCCTAGTTTGCGAAGACCCAGACGGCTGTGTTACCGGTGGGGTCTTCGTGGCAATCCTTGCAAATTTCTTCGCCTAGTTTGCGAAGACCCAGACGGCTGTGTTACCGGTGGGGTCTTCGTGGCAACCCTTGCAAATTTCTTTGTTTAGTATGCGAAGACCCAAGCGGTAGTGTTACCGGCGGGGTTCTTTTGGTTATCCTCGCAGAAAGATAAAAAAAAAATAGCAAGAATTCTAGCATTGAAGTGCAGAAATATTAAAAGCATTCAAAAGCAAGTGTGAAAGGCAGAAGTGCATTCAAAAGCCGGCTCAGCCGGTGAAAATGATAATATTCCAAATAAAAATGTACAAACCGGCGCAGCCGGTGGAAATGTTAATATTCAAAATGAAAAATTACAGCCGAGTAGCCCATCTCATCCGGCGCTATTACAAAATAATGCAAGGTGCGCAGGCCGGGAGGTAGTTGCTACTCGAGGCGAACAGTGAACCGGTCCTCTTCCGGTTGGTTTGGGGTAGGATCAGTGTGAGCGGCTGCGTCGGGTTCAGGAACAACTTCTTCCTCTTCAGCAGCCTCCGCCTGCCTTCGTGCAATCTCCCCCTCAACCCAAGCGTCATAGGGTCCGGGACCCGGCTCATTCGCCTCCTCGGCCAGAATGGCAAGATCAGAATATTTGAAGGCGAGTTCCCAGGCGGTGATGTCCGCCTCCAGGTGGATGATGGAAAACGCCCTTCTCATCCGGTTTGCGCAGTCATGCTCATTCTCTTCAATGAGCCTCTCCTGCTCCGCCTCCAAGGTGGCCTTGAAGTTTTTGCTGGCAACAGCCGCCTCTTTGAGCAGGCGCTCATTCTCTTTGGCAAGGCGGCCATTTTCAGTCTCCGCCTTGCTCAGCCGTTGGAGGGGCTCTTTCTGTTCCTCCAACTGTTTATTGGCATCATCCAGGGACGCCTGCAGATGGTCAACTTGGCTCTTCAGTTGATCAATCTACTGTTGGAGGGCCTTGGTCTTCTCCGCCTGTTGCATGCGTAGAGATTTAGTTTCTAAGCCATGCATGTACAAAGAGTATTCAGCAACGCTATGGGCGTCATCAACAGCCCGTTTGCCTCTCCTTACCTCTTCAGCCTTGCGGGTATAAGCTTGTTTGAGCCCCTCTACGCGCAGCATAGCCTGCAAGAATACAGCCTGTTAATGCCACATTTAAAAAATGCATGCCAAAATAATTACCGAATGGTTGCTGGAGCATACGTCGGCCAGGTCGACCAGCACCCGGTCGGCATTAAAGGAGTTGATCCCAGGGATCGCTTCCTTCTCGTCCCTGGGGACGGCTTTTAGCATGGCCCGGGCATATTGTGCCCCGTCCGGCCAGTGGGGAGAATTATCTGCACCAGAAACAGATGGTGAGAAACTCGCATATGCTCTGCCTATTGATTGCCGGCTGATTGGAGAATCCCCCGGCTGCGATCGAGATTGTGAATAAGACTTGACCCGCATGGGCAGGTCAAGCAGTGTAAGGTCGAAATTACCTTTGTGGCCCGAGCGGCCTTCAGAGGTACCGGCGGTCCTCAATGGGATGGCAGAAAGCACATCCGCAGATCCGGGCCCGCCTGGGACTTTTATTGATTTGCCGCCGGTAGTTGGCCGGTCGGCTGTCTTCTGCACCTTCGATGCAGACTCTTGTTGGGTCGGCGGTGGCCTGACCTGTTTTTGAAGGGACCGGGGCATCTGCTTCCCGTCCTGAAAACGGGATATTATAAGTAATGGAATAAAAAGATTAAAGTCAATAGGGATCAGACGGTTATACCTTCCTCGCCGCCTGGGCAGCAAGCTTTTTCTCGAGATTGGCTTTCCGGATGTCGGCAGCCGATCTAGCCGGTGTCTTCTCGGTGGGCAGCATTTTCTTGGCTTCTTCTGCAAAGGCAGGCACTCGGTTAGAATCATAAGCAAGCAAGGAAATAAAAGTATCCGGTTCGATAGAAACCGGATGAGTTTCGAATACATACGTTTTTTAAACATGCTGCTTAGACCACAAGCGGACAAAAAGCATTCGTCCCTAAAAAATTCATGTTTGGGCACCCAGTTTCTGGGTACCCTTATTATCTCTCCGGATGAGAGGGTGTCAGGAACTAACTCAAAAAATCCGGAGTCGAGAATGGTCTCTCTATCATCCTCCGGGACAGGGGTCAGGCGGCACTTGGTTCCCAAGAGTTCCGGTTTCCGGTTGTAGATCCGGAGTTCTCTGTTCTCTGCCTTAGTTGGGGCCTTAACCAAGTAAAACCGGTGCTTCCAGTCTGACCATTTGGATGGCTTGTCCAAGGTCATAAGGTATTTGGGCTGGGTGGTTAAGGTATACCAGGCTCTCTAGCCGCCTGGGCTCCTACTCAAGTAGTGCATATGGGCAAATGCCTCCCAGCCGGGGTTGAGGCCCTGCATCTCGCAGGCGGCGATATACCCCAAAATATTTACCCATGAGTTGGGGGTTAATTGCCAGAGACCCAGGCCATACCCCCTAAGAATGGCCTTTATTGTGTCGTGGAGAGGGAAGCGGACACCGGCCAAGAAGGCCGCCTCATAGCACCCGAACCAAGCGTTCGCGTTCGGCTGTTCATCCTCCCACCATATTGTTCCCAGAGCGGCCGGGATTTTTATTGTGTAATCACCCCCCAGCGGCCGCCGTTTGATAAAATCTGGCAGCGCAGCCCGCATGACCTGCGGTCCTTAGAGGAGACGGCGATCATGAGAGGATCGTTCCTATTATCCCAAGAAGGCCTCTCCGCCTCCTCGCTATCCTCAGACTCGGTTAAGTAGCTGCTACTGCTACTTTGAACGAGACCGGCATCAGAGCCGGCTGGGGAGTTGGAGACCTCCTTATCAGAGCCTGCCTGCTCTCTGGTCTCATTGAGGGGAGCAGCCTCCTCATTTAAAATGCTATCACTCGGGGTGCTAGGAGTGCCCCCGGGTGAGCCTCTCTGCTCCACCCCTCCTTTCTCTACTTCACCGCCTGAAGCTGGGGCCTCAGGCGGCTGCTCATCTGAGCTCCCACTTCTGTAGTTGGGATCTCTGGCAGTGGACCGGATTCTGGCCATTGTGTCCTGCACAGACACAGAGTCGGTCGATATGGGTGTTGAAAAAGGGTTGTCCCAAAGAACAGAGGTGGCAGACCCAGTTCTAGACTCAGCCGTACTAATAAACCGGCTGAGTTCACAGCTAGGTTCCGGGTATGGGTATAAGGGGTCCATCTACTTATGGGACCAATGAACAAAAATGCGAGTAAAAGACTCAAACGGAAATACATGAAAAAGCTAGAAAGAATAGAGACGGTACCTAGAAGAAAATCTGGAAATTCTTTGGGATGCTTGCGAAGACTCAGGCGGTTCAAAATCCGGCTGGGTTTCTCTGATTACCCTCGCGAAAACCTTTGGCTAGCTTGCAACGACTCAAACGGTCTGTAGAGCGGTTGCTCTCAACAAATCTCAACTCCGAATGCTCTCAACTCTCAAATTGCCGGTTGCTCTCAACAAATCTCAACTCCGAATGCTCTCAACTCTCAAATTGCCGGCTGCTCTCAACTTTTCTGAAATTTTGCAAGGTTTGTAAATGAGAGCTCGGGGGGCATCCTCTTCTATTTATAGGATTTGGCCCAGAAGGTGAAGAGTCGTGACTCTTCGCCTTCTGCTTTTCCCTCCTTCAAAAAGAATTTGAAGAGTTACAAAAAAAAAAAAAAAAAAAAAAAAAAAAAAAAAAAAAACCTTTCACCGGTGCCACGTGGCACCTTGCCACGTCAGCACCAGTGAGGGGCAAATGTTTGGGGTAAAAATACCCTAAACACGTGGCCCAATGGCCTAGTGACACGTGGCACCCAGCCGTTGGTCAGCAGGGCTCCAATCCTCTGCTGACACGTGTCCTCCAAACCCTAAAAGGGGAACCATCCCTTCCCCACTATAAATAGTGGAAGGACCCTCATTAATGGGGGGCCAGAATATTTATTACACACATTGAATACTCCTTAAAAAAGAAAAACACTTACCCCGAGCAATATTAATTGCGGAATTCTCCCATTACGCGAGAAGTAACTTTTACGTTACGTGCTTCCTACCTCCCGTATCTTTACTAACTTGATCGTCGGAGGCGGAGCTCCTATCCCCATGAGTCTTCGTGGTTTTGCAGGCACAGGCGTCAAAGGGCATTCTTGGAATTGTAACTCTCCCGCAGGACACATCAAAAAACCCCGAAACACCTAGTATCACGAATCCCAAAGACAATGTAGCATAAATTCTCTATCGCTCATTGCCCAACCCATCCTTAGAAGATACTAGCACCCGTATTTTAAAAGGCCCATGACATACACAACAATTTTTCTCAGAAATTGTAGTGTCGCACTCATACATTGTACAGAAAATGATTTCAGAAATCACAATTACACAAGACCAACTCAGCTGCCCCTGCCACTGTTGTGGGACTTGTGGGGAGTCATGTAGTAGAATCTGCTTTAAATTTGGACCATCTTCCAGATAAGAAAATGTGAGTCTTCATTTTAGGAGCACATCATTACCTGTGTACATACATGTCCTATTGTTAAATACTGGTCTAGGTCGCATCCGTCACCAAGAGAGAGTTCATTTTATAAGTTGAAAGAAGGTTTTATCCCAAAATTATATGTCAATAGAAGAAGTACCCCCTTAGCCTTATAAATTAAAGTATTTAACTCTCTTCTTTTCTCAATGTGGGACATTTACATATGTTGTTTGAGAAGTTTTCACTTCAACACCTACTTAATTAATTACTCATAGTCGTAAGTTACTTTGCATAAAACTACTCGTTACTTGTACTCTATATACTGTATTACTTTGCAGTATAAAAAAAATGTTATATGTAGCCTTTAGGAATGATTTAAAAAAATAAGCATTTATAACACTAATTTACTCGTGCTTTTGTCATCAATTTCTAAATTTGTACGGAGTACTAATTTATAAAGTATATTTAATGTTATGTTTAGCATATAGCATTACCCTAAAAAATTCTGAAAGTGTGTATAGTTGTAGGCGGTGGGAGTATTGAATAGTGGTCCCAAATTCAATATTGTGTTTTATTGCTTGAAATTAATTTAATTTTATTTGAATTTACTACGGTAGAATTTATCTAACCTTATTATAATACTAGGGTGGCTGTCGCGCCATAGCTAGCCATAGACATGTTTGGAGAGCTCTTTCAACTGTTGGCAATCTTAATGAGGGAAAATATATAAACAAATATTTTTAAGGTATAAATGTTCGCAAGCTATTCTTAAGAATTTTTTTTTAAAAAAAGTAATTAAAATTAATGAGGGCAAATAAGTAAATAAACATTTTAGAGGGTATAATTGTCCGATCAACCACTATTCATAAGAGTTGAATAACTAAATCACACGGGAAAAAGCTTAGAGGCAATTAAAATCATATGAATAGGGGCATTTACATAAACAAACATTTTATAGATAAGGTCCTCACACTATTCATTAGTGTTCTCTCATACTTTTTAAAAGGTAGGGAAATTCAACTCATTCAAATTGAATTAGATCATGTAACATATTCAATAATAATGATTACTCCATACTTATTTTGCGGACCGCGTACTTTAAGCCTTTAATCCTAATGACCACGAGCCTTTTTAAGTCATTGCGTCTTGTGTACAGCTGATCACACCAAATGTCCGCTTGTAAAAGAATAAAGTAACCCTTATAACACTGACCAAGTAACTCTTGTAACACTGACTGAGTAATCCCTATTATATTGACGAAGTAACCCTTATAACCATTACGAGGCTATATTGGGGCATGGCGGGTCACAAGACTCACCATTAATATATATATATATATATATTTTTTTTTTTTTTCTTTAGAAGAAGTTTATAATTTTTTGATGAAAAAAATGATTTCCTCAAAAAAAACAAAAAAAAAAAAAAAAAAAAAAAAAAGGAATGATGTTAATAGTCCATTTAAGATTAATTATTATAAAAAATATATATAATTTAATAATAAATTAGATTGTTTAATCTAATGTAAAATTGTAATCATCTACAAGTATTAGTTAGACAAATTCAGATTGTTTAATCTATTTGGTTGCGCTATGTGTTTTCTCGGTTTCTTATAACTCCGTATTCATTTCGTTGCGTACTTATTTATTATTGATGGGCGTTTCCCTTTAATTTTTTTCCCTTTCATAAAAAATGGAACATAATAATTCCAAGTTTATATCTAACTATGCATAATATCAAATTGAATAGATTGGTTCTTATGTACACCTGGATGCAAAGTACACTTAATAATATCCATTACTAGAAATAGGCCGTTTTCCGACGGACCTAAATTCCATCGGAAAATTTGAACTTTCCGACAGAATTAGGGTTTGTCAGAAACTTCCTTCGGAAAAGGTACGTTACGACAGAAAATCCGTCGGAATTTTTGCGACGGAAATTAATTCCCTCGGAACTATAAACTATAGGCTTCCGACGGAATATTCCGTCGGAAAGTTAAATTTCAGGCGGAATTAAAATCCGTCGAAAATTTCCGACGGAATATTCCCTCGAAAATCCCAAACATTCCGACGGAATATTTTATTCCGTTGAAAATTTCCGACGGAATTTCCGTCGGAATCGTAATTAAAAAAAAAAAAAAAAAAACCCTTCAAAACCCAAACCCTAAAACAGCCCAAACCCCCCCTCCCTCATTTCCGCCACTCTCCTTCCCCTTTCTCCTTCTCTTTCTCTCTCCTCTCCTCTTCCCTTTCTCTGTTCCTCCTCCTTCTTTCTTTCACTGTTTCTTCGTTCTCCTTCTTCCTCCTTCATTCTCTTTCTCCTTCGTTCCCTTTTCCTCTTTTCCTCTTCTGTTTCTCTGTGAACTCCTCTTCACTCTTCTCGTTTCCCCTTCTCCTTCTCTTGTTATTTCCGTCCCATTTTACGGTGGTTCTACGGTGGCGCAGCATGGAGGTGCGGTGTTTCATGGTTTTTTTCTAGAGGTTTCATGGTCGAATTTGGCCATATTAAACCAAATTCGAGGTGACATTCAAAGCAAAACTCGATTTAAAGGTATGTTTTCTTTTTTTTTTTTAATTTATTTTACACATTGTTTCGTTGCTTGGGTTGTGGTTGTGGTTTTGGGCGGTTGTGGGTGGTTTTTTGGCGGTTGTGGGTGGTTTTTTGGTGGGTATGGTGGGTGGGTTCGGGTTAGGGGTTAGGGTTTGGTGGGTCTGGGTTAGATGGGTCTAGGTAAGGGTGCGGTGGTGGTGGTTGGGGGACATGGGTTTTCGGTGTTTGTGGTGGGTACGGTTGATGGGTGGAGATGGGGTTAATTGTGGTGGGTACGGTTGGTGGGTGGGTCTGGTGAGGTGGGGAGGTGGGTGGCTTAAAAGTCAAAACGAGCTCCGATAGAACAGATTTCGTCGGAAAAGTGGCTTCCGACGGAATTTCCCTCGGAAAACGTCGAATTTCCTACAAAGTGTATTGCGACAGACTGATTTCGACAAAATTCCGTCGGAAAGCCGTTTTCCGACGGATTGTCCGATGTTTCCGACGGAAAAATTCCGTCTTAATCCAGCTGTTTTCTTGTAGTGATCTTTCATAAAAAAAATTGGTACATAATAATTCCAACTTTATCTCTAATTTTGCATAGTATCAAATGAAGAGATGAATTTTTATATACACCCGCCCGGATTCAAAGTACAGCCAATAGTATCTTTTTGCTCATTTTTTATAACAAATTTTAATGAAAAAGGACTGACGGTGGTAATATTTATAACTCTTAGAGAAAGACTTTTTGTGAAGTATTGACTTTTATTTTTGTAAACAATGATTGATTGATACTTCGTTTGTCATTATGGACAGTGCATGGTGAAACTGATGACCTATCATCCATAAATTCCCGAATCCGCCACTGCTTGTAACAACACTGACCATATAATCCCTATATCAACGAAATGGTTGATCAAACCGATAACAAGTATGACCAGCCACATATAATAATTTGTGTTTTTAGATTATAAGTTACAACAATATTATTAAAATTAGTGCGGAATAATTGATATGATAAGTAATAATAACACAAACTTTTGAACTTTTGTATCGATTGTGATGGATTCTTCACAAGTCTTTTCAACGCACAAAAATTTTAACTGTACACATTATCATCCACAACGTGCACTTATCAAGGAGTACAATTATTATGATGATCTATCATTAATTTTTTAAAAATTCTATTTTGTATGTATTCTGCCGACTAAGAAAAATGTCCCTTTCTAGTGAGGCAGTCGCCACGTGTACAAATAATGTGCACCGCCTGCCATCGTCGAGTCAATTAAAAAGTAAGTATAATTGTATAATTCGACGTAGCTTCAAAAAGAGTCGTTGTCAGAAGACCGTATATGTTTAATTTATTCAATTCTGCAAAGGTTTTACTATTATATTCCCTCACCATCTCGGTAAAATTATCTCATTCGAAACTTATCAAAAGTAAATATTTCTTCTGTTAAATAATAATTGACATAATTAAATTTAACTCACATGTTAATGCATAAATTTGAGCATATATGTAATCAAATATTAATAAATTTTCCACCTTATTAAACTTCACATTATTAATATCTACACGTATTAAAAACATATTACATGATAGTAGTACTAATTATTTTTCATACACTACTCAAAACTATAGTCAAGATACATACAAAGTATATGAGTATTGAAAAAACCAAAGTGTGTCAATCATTATGTAATAGATAGAGTACTATGCACAAAAACATATTACCTCCTATCTTGACAGTTAAGGCCCTGTTCTTTTGAGCTTTTGGGCAGAGCAGAGCAGGACTCAGCAGAGCAGATTGCAGCCGAGCAGAGCAGAGCAAATTTCATTATTATTATTATTATTATTATTATTATTATTATTATTATTATTATTATTATTATTATTATTATTATTATTATTATTATTATTACCGCATTATTATTATTATTATCATTTTATTATTACCGCATTATTATTATTATTATTAAATATTAATTATTTATTATTATTAAATATTAATTATTTATTATTATTATTATTAAAAATTAATAATTACTATCTTTAAATATTAGTTATTATCTTTAAAATATTAATTTTTATTATAAGAAATCAATTATTATTATTATTATTTTTATTAATGGTAATAATTATTATTATTATCATTATTATTGTTATTACTATTTTTATTACTATTATTATTATTACTCGGTGTGAAGCCCGTGCGATGCACGGCTTTGTTTTTATCATTATTTAAGATTTGTATCTTATTATATAATGATAATAATTTATTATTATTATCATTGGTAAACTATTAAAATTGATATTACAATTCAAATATAAAGGTAAACAAAAGTATTAAGTATATGATTTGCTGTTAATAATAAAACATATATAAAATAAAAACTATCATCTAGAATCTCGAAAGTTGTTACATAATAAAAAAAAAATGAAAAAGCTAACATAAGTATTATTTGTTACTATCATCTAAATCTCTATTTCTTGAACATGTTGTTTTGTTATGTTTCGAAAGAATCCTTGATTCATAAAACTAAACCTGCATCATACACAAAGTACTCAAATTAAAGTGTTAATATTATTATACTATTAAATAATCTATAAGATAAAATTAGAAATAGTAAGAAATATCTAAATGAATTATATATATTCTAAAAAATATATACCTTTATCTTCTTTGATGTGATTTGGTCGGATGAATCATGATCCTTTTCCGTTGAATCGATATTATTAAAAGGGCATTTTGCGGTTTCTTCTATGACTGTAACTTTATCTTTTGAAGCATCTTCATTATCTTTTATGACATCTTTATTCTACATCAAAATTATTTATGTAAAGTTTTAAGAAATTAAAATTTTAAATTCATGACTTCTAAATAAACATTAAATACTTGTAACAATTATTTAGTACCTCAATGACACTTTTGTCAAAAATTCTCATCACCGTAAAAGTTTGTCGAATTGTTGTACGATTATAAGCGGTGATTTTAACTTTGAACACTAACTCACTTTCAATGATATTTGCAATCATCTTTGGAATTAGTGTATCATCATCTTCATTGTTATTATCATCATCATTATGATCATTGATCTGTCAATTTTAATTGAAATAAGTGATAAAAGCATTTGTAGAACAATTTAATCTTTTAACTATTGTTAAAAAGCAATTATTAAAACCTTTTCATAAGTATGAGCCTCAAAAAGAGTAATTGCATCTTGTCCTTTTAGTTCTTAGCTTCTTCATCAAAAACTATAAATATTGTTGACCCACTATGATCGATAACACTAAGCTCCAATCGATGTCTGTTTGAAAAAAAATTAATAATGCATGAAGAAATTAGGCATTATATAATTTATTATTCGTTTAATCTATTATTGTAATATGGATAAAGAAGAAATTTGAAACAAATCTTGGGATGGACCTTTCAATTTGTTTCTCACAAGGAATGCACCAAAAATCTGTTTTTCTTGGAGTGATACGTCTTTCACATGCTGGGCATGAGATATAATACCAACTATTTTCACTCATAATTGTATCCACTTTAGCCATGCAATAGAAGATCAAATCCTATATGATTTTAAAAATAAAATTAGGTTTGAATTTAAGATTTATCATATACTTCGTATTAAGTATAATAAAGTGATGTATTAAAATAACTTTTCTAAAGTTTTTTGTACATGATTAATAAGCGTTAAAATATCAACTTTTTTAGAGTTGATTTCTTCCGGTCTAATGTTGATATGCTGAATTTCAACTTTTCCAATGGTAGTATTATCTAACTTTTCACTGCATTATAATGATCATATATAAGAGATATAATTATGTAGAAAGAATAGCATAAAAATTAAAATTATTGAAATAACATGACTCCATAAAGATTTCAATTCATCAACCTCAGAAATTTGAAGATCAACATAAATTTTGGTTGATGTAGAAGTATTTAGATTAATTTTCCCTGTAAACAAAATGACATTGGCAAATTAGTTTATTCATTGTAAATATTAAAAAAAAAAAAAAAAAAGTTATTACAATGACTAATATATGATACTTACCATTAAAAAATTTGACCATTGTTGAAGTAACAACTATACCAAAAGGCTTAGTAGAATCAGCAAGTAGGTCTTTTTGTCTTTAATAATCAGGAAATACATCATCCCAAATCTTTAATTGGATTCGTTGTCCCCAAACCATGATATCAAAATACAAATAATTTACTAATAAATCTAAAATAAATCAAATATAAATTATCTTACAATAATAAATCTTAGTTTATCGTAATTGATAATAATAATATATACAAATATATTAAAATAATAATTACCATTTGTCTTCTATTTCAATTGAATCTCCAATTTCGTTTACAACCCTACCAACCACATCTTATAAGACAAAGTGATATACAAAACAAAAAAAAAAAAAAAAAATAGTAAAATGAATTATAACACTATAAAATTTTTTTAAAAATAAAAATTGAAAATATGTAAAATATATACCAGGGAGTGTTGCATTACCACGAAACTGATCTAAATGTTGCAATTGAACAAAATCAAATCTATGCAACGGAATTTTATTATTATCTGCAACGCCCTTGACATTTGTATTTTGAAAAAATTGTATCATTATCTTTTAATCGCTCACAACATGATATTCATTCTTGTTAGGTACAACAGAGAAATATCGAATTTTGTAAATTTTGCCTTCGATTAGTTTTGAACGAAATTTTTGGACAAATTTTCCTTTGATTGAAGCATGGATATAATCACCCTACATATGCAAAATAATATTGTATGTTAAAATAATATTGTAAATTACACAATGAATTTAAAAAAATATTATATAATATTCAATGAATTTAGAACGATAAGTATTATCAAATTAAAAAAAATAAAATTAAAGGCATACCTCTTCGTCAATTAAAACCATGTCCAAACTAATCAAACTATTATGTTTCCGAAAGTTCAAAACATCAAAAAGCCTTGATACGCGTACTTTAATTTTTCAATCATTTTTGGAAGAATTAAGTTCTCGAATCGACGAAGTAGACCTAAGAAAACAATGCAATGAAAAAAATAGCTAAAAATAATATTACGCAAAACTGCAATTTGAAAAAAATTGAGTTTAAGAAATTAGATCGACATTTTTTTAAATCACAATATGAAATCCCAATTTGTTTTGTATGAGGTATTGTGTGATTCTTTGGTGGTGTGTGAATTAAATTAGTGCTTATTTATAATAATAACAAATCATAAGCTAATTAAATCAATTTATATCTTTTTCCCTACTTAAATTTTATCATTTTTCAAATTATCGTCAAAGGCTAAAACAATGTTATATATTTTTTCTTATTAATATTTAAGTATATTAAGTTTTTTTTTTTTAAGGGATTAATTTTATTAAGTTTTTTTTCTTATTTGATAAACATAATCCTATGTGACGTACTTTATAAATAATAGTCAAAATTTTATTATATTATTTATTTTTACTTTATTTTTTTCATTAAATAATTTAATTCGTGGATTATAATCTACGTGGCATTAAAATTTTAGATATATCAAATCTAATTTGTTTCTTTTATCTAGGTGGCGACATAATTTTTTAATTCAAAAATAAAATACAAATATTTCTTCTTATTGGTCGAAATAAGTATATTTCTTACGTGGCGCTCCGAATGCTCTCCAAAAATGTCTTCTTTATTTATATATATTAGATAGATTATTATTAAATATTAATTATTATAATAATTATAATAATTATTGAATATCAATTATTTATTATTATTATTTTTAAATATTCTTTATTTATTATTATTAAATATTAATTATTTATTATTATTAAATATTAATTATATATTATTATTAAATATTATTTATTTATTATTATTATTATTAATTAAAAATTATTATCTTTAAATATTAGTTATTATATTTAAAATATTAATTTTTATTATAAAAAATCAATTATTATTATTATTATTATTACTATTTTTATTACTACTATTATTATTACTATTTTTATTATTATTATTATTATTATTAAATATTAGTTATTTATTATTATTATTATTAAATATTAATAATTATTATAATAATTCAATATTAATTATTATTTTTAAGCAGAGCAGAGCAGGACTCAGCAGAGCAGCTCTAAAGAACATGGCCTTAGTGTGGTCATTAATAGTCGTTATGGATGTTAACCAACTTACTGTAGGGTGGTACTAAAAACTTAGGTTTAAGTTCAATCTACATCATTACCATTAGTGGCTCTTTAACTAAAATGTCCAATATCATATCAAAAATCACATGTAACCAAGTTTAATTATGTTTAAATTTGCATCAGGCAAATTCAAAGATATGTCGAAGAAGAGTGGTAACAAGAAAGAATGTATTGAGGAAAGAGATAGAGATAACACATTATCGAGAATGAATATGTAGCAATTAGTATGAAACTTATTTGGAAATGAATCAATTTTTATAGAACAAAGAAAGTACTACCTCCCTTCGTACCAAAATGTTCTCTTATTTTAACGTTAGATATTGTTATATTATCTCAATGTGTAATTGCATAATATCAACTCTTTATAATTTTTGTTAATATATACTTGTATAACTAAATATTGTTGATCAAACTGGCAGATCTTGGCCTAATTACAATAATTTATCGGGGATCAGACCCCGAATAACCCTGGTGGAAGGTCCCTTTTGCATCAAAGACATACCTTAAACACCGTGTAAAGCAAAATAGGAACAATATTTTAGAGAAGAATCTAAGTATTAAACTAGAAAAATACATATTTAGTCAATTTTAAAAAATATATATCCATGTTAAAAGGGATGACAATTAGGTCATGTTTGGCAAATGCCTGTTGGCGGTTGACTGGTTCACTTGGCTTGTTTGATCAGCTAGAATGTTTGACTGTTTATAATGGCTTTTTAAATTGGCTGTTTAAGCTGGCTGTTTTTAGAAGTGTTTGGTAAATTTAGTTGTTGACTGTTGGCTGTTTACTAGATAATTTGTGGGCCAACAAGCCAAAAGCCAACAAAAAAGCTACTCATAGCAGCTTTTTCATTTTAGCTTAAAAGTCAACTTTTCGCTGAATGAAAAGTCAATTACCAAATACTTTTTTCGGCTGTTTGACTACATAAAAAAGCCAAAAACCACAAGATAACCAAAAAGCCATTTACCAAACATGGCCTTAGACTGCTCTTCTTGCTAAGTTAGTATCGTTTTGATTTTAAAAAGGTGTTGAAACTTGAAAGAAATGGAGAAGAAAAGTAGGAACGTAACCCATTCAGTAACAAAGGCCCGTACTTACAAGAAAATGATTATATTTTTTTTCGAGAAAATTACAAGAAGATGAATTACAATCACTCCGTAATATTTTATGTTTATGTTTTTTCTTTTTTTATTATGTGTTGATTACGCGTTAATTACCTGTGAAGCGGGCCTTTTTGGCTCCAACAACTAAGGGCATACTGTGTCCTTTTGACTTTCTCCTTCGCAAAATCACAAATTCACAAGTCACACAGAGGAATAAAATTAAAATTAACCCACTTTCCAAACTGTAGCAAAGTCGGCTAGCATTTATTTCAAGATCGAACTTCTTCTAGTAGTTGCTGCTGGTTTAAATACCAAGTAACAAAATTTCTATTTAGATTTCTTTCTTCCTCCGTTTTTATTTAGATGTATTATAATCAAGGGAAATTTCTATTTAGATGTATCAATTTTCTTTTAGTCAATAAAATTTTCTCTATCTCTATCTTATCACGCGGATCTCTTTATTTATTCTCTCTATTATAAAAAAATTATTTAGGAGCCCGTAATTACAAAAGTGATGCATCTAATAAAAAACGAAGGAAGTATTTCTTAAGAATGATCTTACTAATAAGTCAACACCTTTCACAGGTCAGTCAATCCAATTATGTAGATTAATGTGTTTAAGAGTAAATGAAAAAAGGGAAATTTCGGATATCTGAATTGGGTATTTTAGATTTGTGTTTTCTATTATTTCTACATATATACGGAGTAAAAGTTTATATTTTTTGTGTTTTCACTTTAATTTGGGTATCTCACATGAACCTTGATAAACTTTTATTACTTATTATTTCAGAATGTCTTTAGGATTTCGTCCTTGAGTTTGCTGGGGTGTTTAGTACTAGAGATATTATAAAGAAGAATAAAAATAGAGAATTGTAGGTGGGATAAGGATAATTTATTGTTATCCGATACTTGATATACTTCATACCAATAAAATTACATGTGTGTGAGAAATGAACATCTCTTAGTACATTCTATGTACTAAGTATAACGAAACAAGCACTATGCCACTAATTGGAGTACTAAATATCAACGCGTCTTGTGAGCGGCTGGCACCATGTGGCCGTTTGTAAAAAGAACAAAATAATTCCTATAACACTGACCGAGTGACCCTTGTAATACTGATGAAATAACCTTTATAATACTAACTGAGTAACCCTTATAACACGACGAAATAATCCACATAATGCTGACCGAGTAACTTCTATAACGCTAATGAAGTAACCTTTATAACACACTAACGAAATAACTCATATAACACTGATCGAATAACTTCTATTACACTAACAAAACAACCCTAAGGTGGCTGGTCACACGATGTGACCAGCCATATATAAGAATTTGGGACAAAATATACACATTTTTTTTTTTTTTTGGTAATAATAGTAACCTTTATGTTTTGTAAGGTGCAATAATAACACTTTATGTCTAAAATAAAACCTTTACTAATTTAAAATTGCCTGATTTGCCACAAACATGCATTATTCAATGAATTCAGATGGTTTCGATTTTTGAACCTAACTTTTTCTTTTTTGGTACAATAATCTAGATTGTATCAAGTGATAGATTATCTAGTAATTGATCTAAATACATCCAATCGAGGTTAATCGAGAAAGGCATTATTGATTCATTTTCTTTTTAAAAGTTTTATATTAGGACATGGATGATCTATGTTGAGAATACTTTTTAACATTTTTTTATTAAACAAGTAATATACACTGACCCTTCTTAATAAAAGTTAAAAGTTTAAAACTATATATTGTATATACGAGTATTATGTTGAATGTTGAATAAGTTGAAAGTGGACTTTTAAAGTTGAAGGTATAATAAGTTGAAAGTGGCCTTTTAAACTAAATTAATTAAACAAAAATTACACAAACGGACAAACGTGTTATTCTTTAATTATTTCGTCCTTTCTACCAATTCAGAGAATGCATTAAATTTATCCTTTTACTTTACGAGAATAATGCTAGAGGGTTGTAATTTGTTGATGAATTTCTGATTTGAACTAAAAGCAACTCATAAGAGAGTGAAAGAAACTATAAAATCAAAGAATATCCAATCCTTTGTTGTTTTAATATTGCAATAACTATCAAGATAGTCTCACAAGTGTTGCATCGTTTCAAAATAAGGAAATCACCATATCTTTCTTACTAATATTTTTAAAGTTCCTTATTCACATGAGTTCTGGCCTATGGGTTGTGTTGAGTTGTGCTTCATGGTTGGGGTTTGGCTAGATTCAGCCCACAAATAAGCCCATTCCCCAAATGTTAGTTGTGTTATGTCGTGTCGTACCATGCTTTGCCATACTTCTCTAAAATAAAAAAGTGACATAAACTCAGCCCATAACTTGGTACGCAAAGTAGCATGTCCATGCCTACATGCTACTTAAGTCCACACCCATGTCGTGTTGTGTACTTTTTTCATGTTAACTTGGTCTAACCCAATGCCATCTTCAGTTCAAAATAATCCATTTTCCTTTCCTAGGCAGGATATTACAACTTACAAGTAAGCAATTCCTTAATTAGTTGTACACTAGTACTAACTACTAAGTGTGCTGGGCAGGTAGGTGAGGCGTGACGGAGAGAAAGAACAACCCAAATGGAAGAAAAGGAATATTCACATTCACAATATATATTGGTTTGGAATTGAAGTACTTGGTTCAATTCACACCATTTGAACTTTGCAAGGGTGCTGTCTTTTCCCTCTCATAGTGCTCATGTTCCCTCTTCCTTGGATCTCTCCCTCTCTCTCTCCTCCATAATTATAACTTACAAATAAAGTGAAAATAATTTTCACTATATCAACGATTCATATCTAATTCCAAACATAGGTAACCAATTTATAGTACTATATTTATCTAATTTTTTTCGAAAAAAATAAAAAACTTTGCAATCTTTTACATACATATTGCTACAAAAAATTAAAGTTTTATTTTCATTTTCTATGATGAAGTATAACGACGCGTGTTCTTTCTAATATTCATAAACCCTCAATCCTTGTTTCTATGATTTTGCATCACCTATTTTAAATTCACTGTATATAGTCTCTTTTCCTAGCTTCTTATATATACAATTCAAGTATATATAAAAAAAAATATCCAACCTTAGCTTCTTTATATAATAATAAACAATCCTCTTCCTATAAATATATAATACATAGTTTTTATATTTCCTCACATCATTCTTGCATTGCTCACACTTGAAATTTTCGCCCAACTCTTCTCCTCCTACATACTATCTCCATTCATGTAAGTCTTACATTATGATTCTAGCTTCTTCTTTCACTTTACTCATATATATATATATATATATATATATTTTTTTTTTTCTTTTGCAATTTTTATTAATAACCTTTGTGTTGTGGTATTATATATGGTGTAAGTGAGTAAAATAGTACGGAGTACTAATAAAAGTATAGCTGTCTAGGGAAAATAAAAAGATAATACTAATAATTAATGATAAAACTTAGGAAAAATTCATGGGAATAATCCCACCTTTGGGCCATTCGTTTTTAATAATCCCACCTTTGAGTTATTTTTAATAATCCGACCTTTACCCCCATTCTTTTTCATTGGTCCCAACCGGTTATGTAACCTGTTATAACAGGTTGCATGACACGTGGCGGCCTGTTATTGGTCAGAAAAAAAAATCAATTAAAAAAAAAAATCCAACCACCCCATTCAACCACAGCCACCCACGAAACCACCCTATTCAACCCCAGCCAACCACAAAACCACCCAAATCAACCCCAGCTACCCACGAAACCACCCCATTCAACCCCAGCCACCCGCAAAACCACCCAAAACCCCTAAACTTGACCACCCCATTCAACCCCAGCCACCTACGAAACCACCTAAATCCGACCACCCCACCCCTTTTCCCTCTGAAATCCGAGCAATCCACCCCACCCCTTTTCGATTTCCCCTTCGACCTTCGGCCTTCGTCCTTCTTCCTTGATGGTTTCATCGAAAATGACGGTTCGTGGTGGCTGGGAATTTGCAAAGAGAGAATAAGAGAAAGAATGAAGGAGAAGGGGGCTGGGGGTTCGTGGCCTGGTGGCTGGGTTCTGGGTGGGGGGTTGCTCTGCTTTGGAGGTTGCTGCCGAATTCGATTGGTGGTGTGGGCGTTGCGGATGATGGTGGAGCAGCACCGCCGAACTAGGTGGCTGGGTCAGTTGGTAGCTGAGTGAGGGAGCTGCTGTTGTTGTTATCGGTTTGGTTAGAGCAATGATGGCAGGGGGTGGTTGGTGCGGTGGAGCAGGGGCTAATTTGGGCGGCAGTTGGTGATTGTTTTCGGTGAGGAGATGCTGGTTTGGGTGGCTTGGGCAGCGGCGTTGGTGGGAGAGGGACAAGGGAGTGTTTTGATTAGTGCGTTAGCAGGAAGCAGGGGGAGAGAGTTGGTTGAGTTGGTGGCTGGGTTCTGGGTGGGGGGTTTAGGGTGGTGGTTATGGTGGGGATAGGGCTTGGTTTCGGATGGGGGGTTTGGGGTGGTGGTAATAGTAGGGGTGACTGGGTTGTGGGTGGGGGGTTTATTTATTTTTAATTTCTTTTTTGTTTTTTTTACCAATTATATAATGACGCGTGTCCATTAATATTTTTCTTAAGAAAATTTACCTATTAAACCGGTTTCAGGTAAAATGGGACCAATAGAAAAGAATGGGGGGTAAAGGTCGGATTATTAAAAAATAACTCAAATGTGAGATTATTAAAAATAAATGGCCCAAAGGTGGGATTATTCCCATGAATTTTTCCTAAAACTTATATGGAGTAAAATTTTGGTAATATAAAGTATAATAATACCAGTTTGCGTTCAGTTCTATAGGGTTCATAAACAAAACCGGCTTATCACTAAATGAAAAGTCGGAATATAAACAAAACAAGCATATTCCTGACCAAAAAGTCAAATCCCAGGATTTAGAATTAGTACGGAGTAGATAGGTATGATTATAATTACCATTTTAAGTTTTTAATCTTTGTTTTTAGTGAAACATGGGAAAAATAGAATTTACTCCGGTAGTTAAATTCTTGCTTTTGTCTAGAGGTAAAAAAAAAAATGCTACTCTTTTTTATTTATTTTTTAATTATTTTTTTATTATTTTTTTTTTTTTTTGAAAACAAATATTTTTTATTTATATTTATCCTTATTGAATCAGAAAACAGAAATCTCTCTTATTATAGTAACATTTGTAAATATTTGGATCGGTATTAATGTGTAATGATTGTAATACTAATTGTTCTGTGATCTCTCTCTCTCTCTTTCCATTCTTTTATTTCCTCATTGGGTGGCCTCTTTTCATGCAACAATGACATTACAGTAGGACCTATTTTTTCTTATCACTGTTAGTTAGATTCTCTCTTCCCCCCATGGTTTTTGTCCGCATTTGAATGTAAAATTATGATTCACATCGTGAAAATATGAAGAGTATTCAAAATTTATTCAATACATAGCTAGCATACTATTGAAGGTATATATATAGTACGAGCGATGAATAGAGAGCATATTCAATCGAATCCCATGTGTTTTTTTTTTTGTCGTCGTATGGTACAATTGTTATATGAGTAATCTTTTGATGTGTTTTAAGGTATTGTGCTTAAGTAATTGTTCATATTTTCATTTTTTTTTTCTAGTGGATCAACTAACATAACCTCTTAGTCGATAGTTTATAAGGGGGAAGGGGAGGGATGTGGCTTGAATACTTGAACATAGGGTACAAAATACAAACAATAAACGTTCGAGGCTAAAGCTGTAAAGCCCAGTAGGTTACACCTAAAGACTAAAAACACGCTAGGTTTTTTGGATGTTGTTCGAAGTTTGATTTTTTGGGCCTAAGATAGGGTGAAAGTTCGGTTTGCGGTGTGGTTTATAGTTCAAATCGAAACCAAACCACATTAATTCGGTTTTGGGATTTTTCAAATCACTTCAAATCACACCGCACCATATTACTATTGAAACCGAACCAAACCACACCGTTTTAAATTCGGTTTTTCAAAAAAAAAAAAAAATCGAACCACATTGAAATTTTTCGTCCTCTTCTTTTTTGCTCCATCTAATTGGTCATTCACTCCAACATCGCCTACATTGGTTGACATTCTAAGACATAAAAATACACAAGTTTTATTATTTTTTGACTTTATATATGTAGGGTAGAAATTAGTATTGGGCTAGGCTATAATTTGGATATCGGCCATAATTCGGTTTGGATTTCGGTTTTCGGTTTTTCAAATCTTAAAACCGAACCAAACCATATTAATTCGCTTTTGGGATTCCTCAAACCGCACCGAACCATATTAGAAAAAAATCCGCATCACATTTTTAATTTGGTTTGGTTTACGGTTTGGTTCGATTTTAAACCGCATTAGTTTCACCCCTAGCCTAAGATGGATATGAATTATTTTTATAAGATGTAAAATATTGTCGGTGATGTCTAGCTAATTTTTTCGTACTTGTTGAAAGTTTAGATCATATAATTATATTAGACATATGTATACCTCAGGAAGAAGCTTCTATACAAAGTAAATAATAAGCCACATTTTGGTTTTCGGTTGAAATTAGTACCTTTGACAATAAATTCAGTAAATTGAGTACAATATGAAGTATGAACTATAATGTGAAGAAACATAGTTAAACACATCTATAAAAGTACCTTAACTTCATACGGTGTTTTTCATGTGTGGCTGGCCACATTGTATAGTCGGGGTAACTCCTAAATAAGTAACCCCTGACTGACCGAATAATCCTTAAATAAGTTACCTTTATAAGTAACCCCTGAATAAGTAACCCCAGTCACATATAAAAATTTCATAAGCTTATTGTTATTGGTTTTGTGTTGCTATAAACTTTAATTAAAACTTTGTAGAAAATAAGAGCAAATCCGTATAGAAAAGATAATAAAATAAAGTATGAACAAAATCTACAGGATCTGACGATTAATTGTTATGTACTTGTTAATTTGTTATAGATTACTAAATGTTACCCTTTCATTATATTATCATTTTGTGGTAAAATTTTTGTTTTTTAACTAATTTATGTATATTTTTTTTACTAGAATCAGATGGCTTCTGCTAAGGTAGTGGAGCACCTCAGGAAAAATGTTGTTAAACAGGTAACACGCTTGAATCTTTTTCCCATTTCCTTGTTATTACTAGTAGAATTTTGGAGTAATATATATCAACACTCATAAAATTAATTAATCTTGAACCTAATTACATATAAATAAAAATATCTCTGCCCATTGAATTTTGAAAATATTCATTATATACTAGATTAGGGTTTCATTTATATTAATTTAGTTTTGAAGAATTTTGGTAGGGTTTTGTTAAGAACGCCTTTGACTTCATAATTAAAATATGGAAAGCAACATCGATCTACAATTGATAACTCCGGAGGAAAATAGTGTAAGATGGGGTTTCTCAAAATAACATTTCAATTCATTTCATCATCATCTTAAAATTTAAGATGTTTAAGGTGCCTTTATTTAAGGTGTTTGCTAGACATAAATACGAAGTACATGTTTGACCTTACAATTTCAACACCTTAAGGTACTTGTATAGTTCCTTTCAAAAAAAAAAAAAAAAAAAAGCACTTGTATATGTGATTGGTTGTGAAACAAACCTTATATAAAAAAAGGCTTTAGCGACAATTAAAATAAAATAAAATTGTTCAGAATAAAAATGAGGCAAATTTCTTGTACTACGTGTCAATGTGTCATATAGTTATGTTATGGCAAAATTTATAAACTAGTAATCTTGCACTCTCACTTCTAAAATGAGGTTATGTTGGCAAGAAACTATTTGCCATTGTCAATTTGTCGTGTGAATAATAACATTGATCACAGATTTTTCTTGATATTCATAGCGGGCCAATACTAGCTTTTAACCAGAAATATATGTATTCAAAATGAAGTATATATGATTATGCATGACTTATGAGTAGTAATGAATATGCTCCTAACACGCACTTTTATCCCAAATCAGCCAGCCGTCATGTGTGTAGCCAGGGACCTAGTTAGAGAGGTGAATCGTCGTGAGTTATACCAGATGATTGACAATTAAGTAGTCGTCGTGAGTTATACGCATAGTATATATGTAGCATGTATATTGACTCCTTTTAATGAGCTGTAGACAACTGTAATACCATTTTGAAGATCATTTCTCATAACCTAGTGTAAATATAGATTGTTGTTCATGAAAAAAATTTATACTTTCACACGCAATCCATAACACAAAACTTAAATTACCTCATCATATTCTAGTAAGCTTCTTCTCCAAAACTACTAGGTTAGATTTTTTTTTTTTTTTTTTTTTCACTTTCCTTAAATAGCTCTCTCATTTTCTATTTGAATATATGAACAAAGTAATTAATCCTCCTTTATTTGTTTGTTGATTACAGCAAACAACAATGGACCGTAATGCAAATAGGTCATCAGACCCTCCATTTGAAGAAACATACAAGAACCTCTTCCTAAAACACAACATTAAACCACTCATCACCACCCCCACCACCACCACTTCAATCGAAGAGCACGATTTACCCCTAATAGACTTAGGGCAGCTGGTGGCTGGCACGGCCAAAGAGAGAGAACAATGCAAGACTGCAATCGCGGAAGCCTCTAGGGAGTGGGGGTTCTTCCAAGTGGTGAACCATGGCATATCGCACCATATCTTGGAGGAGATGACCAAGGAGCAAGTGAGGGTGTTTAGGGAACCATTTAACAAGAAAAAAGAAGATAATTGTATGAACTTAAGGCTATCTCCTGGAAGTTACCGTTGGGGCTCTCCTACACCAAATTGCTTGACACAATTATCTTGGTCTGAAGCATTTCACATTCCTATGACTGATATTTGCAACACTGGTTCAAGAAATATTGGCAATGGCAATCCTCAAGTTAGCAATTTATGGTACGTAACAATTGTAGTTGCATTGCACCTTGACAAATTTTGCCTTTTAGAATATTTCTCTTTTTCTTTTATTTATTTATTTATTTATTTATTTGCAGCTTTTTGACCAATCACTCTTTATTTATTTTTTATTTGCAACATTTTGACCCTTCACTCTTTATTTCCTTTGAGCACTTGTTGATTCATATTTAACAAGAAAATACATAGCTCCGTGACTATCATCAATAAAATGATCTAAAATTAAAGAAATTCATAGTTATGATGGATTTTGGTAGATTTAATTTGTCGTGTACTACGTGTATTTTAATACTTGAAATGTTAATTTGATAGCTAAATACAAAGTTGAGTGAGATTTTCTTAGATTATTTGTCTCAAGATTCTCAACGTAGATTTCAAAATTTTAAGTCCTTGTAGTTAATGTCAATCTAATTAATATTAAAGATAATAATAGTTGAACTTATGTATTGAGTATCATAAAATCCAAATGTTCCAAGTAATAAAAGGAGGAAAACCATACTTTTAAAGAATTTTTTTAATTTACCACCCCTCAAAAGAGTCAAAACACAAACAAGGAAGAGAAGAGTTTGATCCACGAAGCCCAAGGAGGTTCCATACTAAAACCAGTAGTTATAAAGTGTAACCATTTCTCCTCTTTCTCCAACGTGGGACACTCATAAGCGAGTTTGCAATGGGTTTTAACATTGATATTAGAAGACATGTCAAAAACTTAGGACTTATGGCTTCATTAAGGGTGTGAATTTGATTTTCAATTATATGAACTTTACCTAAACTAACTTAAACTCATATGCACTATTTATAGCCTATTTTAGTCGTAAATTGACTTTGAGTAATCCTTAATTAATCCTTATTAGAAGTTTAGAACTTATTTCTCTTTAACTTATCTTTTCTAAGCTTATTAGACTGTATTTGAACTTGTTTTTTCTTGAAATAAGTGAACACATTAGAGCCTTAAAAAACATTAATCAAGTGGAATGAAACTTTAACCCTATGACCGAAGTTATATTTATATACTCTTACACACAACACACAAGATACTAATAGGCAAAATGATATTCTTTATGTGATTCTAAGTTGGGTTAGGTGTTCTTAATTCTCGCCTCATTTATTATTATTTTTTTCCAAATCACAAATTATGCGATATGACGTTCATCTTTTCAGTGCTGGGGTTTGCCTCCAAAAATAGAGAATTTTCTTATCTTTTGACTTTGTAGATGAATAAGATAAGAAAAGTAGGAGAATGAATGTCACAAGAATTTCTTTAATGAACTTACCAAGAAATATAGCAATCGTATTGTGGGCAATTTTAAAGTGTTAACCTTTTGTGGATGACACGAAAACTTACCAAAAAGGATTACTTTCTTATAGAAACTTCATTTGTGTGGCTTGCTTACTTGATGAACACAAAAGTTATGTTGATTTGAAACCAATTTTAATACCCTAACAAAGTCACAACTTTTTTGGATTATATTTTCACGATCTGTTTAGTAGCTAGGTGATAGATCAAGAAATGTACCCGTGATGTAAATGTGTAAGAAAAGTCTTGTCTTAAGAATTATGGTGACGCTAATTCACTTTAAGCATCTTACTTTCATCATTAATCTTCATTTACATTTGTTATTGGAAAATTGGGTAAGAAGGAAAATTTTTGAAAACATTAAAAAGTTTGGAGATGAGGTGACACTATCATGAATATTTTATCTTACCTTTTTCTGTTAAATTACACTTATTTATTTATTTTATTATCATTGCTACGCTACCACATGGGCTGGCTATCAAAGTTATAAGTTTATTTCTGACACTTAAAAGTCATAAGCTGAGTGCAATATAAATTGCTGTAAAAATTTAAATCAATTGTTTGTATAGAACTTTGTTCTTTAAGTCTAGATATTTCTCTCGTCAGATAGATTAAATCAACATCACAAAGTGCAAAAATATACCTATTTTATGCTGTATTCTCTAAATAACAGTCTCATTTCTTCTTATGAAAACGAGTCAATTGGTTAAATAAATTTATTTTTTAAGTCCATAAACTCCCCCCCTCCCTCCCTCCAATATATAGATTATGTCAATGCCACTAAGTGTAAAAAGGTTTATTTCTTTGTATTATTTGAACAACTATCACTTTTCAAATTCTGATAATGATTCAACCTTTCATCAATGTTTTGAACTTTTGATACATCAATCTACATTGTGAACTTTTTAAATTATCACGATTTTTAATAAGTTTGACTAATTTTTTAATCATTATATGACATACTTCCTCCTTTCCTGAAAGTTCGGCTCACTTTGCATTTGCGCGGTCTTCAATGAACATCTTTGATCATGAATATTTTCGGCTAAGTATAAGTGAAAATTATAAAAAGTTGATATTGAAAAATTTATAATAAGGGGAATCTAATAAGATCTCATATGCTAATTTATTTATATTGTATAAGTCATAGAATGTGGTCAAAGTTATTTTATTTTGACCCCATAAATAATAAGTGAATCGAACTTTCGGAAAGGAAGGTAGTATATCATATGATTTTGAAAAACAAAAAACCAAAAAATCAAAAAATTACAACAATGTCAAATGAACCCTAGAATAATAAAAAAATCCGATTCATCAATCGTAAAGTGGAATTTATTGATATTCTACTTGGAGGAGAGGAATATTTTTTATTAAAAATTATAACTATTATTAGCTTTTTATATAGATTAAAATACTTTCTACTGTCTAGTAACAGCTGGTTATTAGCTTTTTATATAGATTAAAATACTTTCTACTGTCTAGTAACAGCTGGTCAGGTCAATCTCCAAACTAGTAGGATCTTCATGATTCTTTAGCCTGGAAAGTGGGCTTGGGCTCACGTGATACTCACCAGTCACAGAGTTGGGCCTCACGTGAAACCACGTGAATTTCATAAGGATTGCAGAAAAAAATAATTTCAAAAAAGTACTTTGTAGGCCCGGCCTTAGCTTTGGGCCTACAGCCAGCTACACTTTGCTCTCAAGATCTTTGGCATTTAGAATGTGTGTCCTTTTCATTTTTTTCATTGACTTGAGCCCAGCTGAATTATTTTACCCCAAAAAATGCAAATTTGTTTTCAATGAATTAACCAAAGTTATGTTTGGGAAACTTTTTTTAAGTTATAGTATGTGGTGACATAGCCGCCTAGGTCAACTAGGTACACTACTTTAATTAATGTGCTCAACATAATCGCTCATGAGTGACGAGCCAACCTTCATATTTTAACTTTCTGTGTCAACATTATAACGAACTAACTTTAATACCCTTAAACAACAGTTTGAAAAACAAGTTTATTGATATAAGAATGTCTTTCATACTTTGCATTTCTTGATTTTTTTTTCTTTTTTTTTTGTGCAGCTCAACAGTGAAACAATTTGCTCTCAAAGTTTCTGAATTGGCGAATAAAGTAACAAATATATTAGCAGAAAAATTGGGGCATGAAGAACTAACCTTTTTTGAGGACAATTGTTTGCCAATACTTGCTACCTAAGGATGAATAGATACCCACCATGCCCTAAATATTCCCATGTTTTTGGATTGATGCCACACACAGACAGTGATTTTCTCACAATTTTACACCAAGATCAAGTTGGTGGATTGCAGCTTGTTAAAGATGGAAAATGGATTTCAGTTAAGCCTAATCCAGAGGCTCTTATTGTCAATATTGGTGATCTATTTCAGGTAAATTATTATTATTTTTTTTCTCTCCTAAAACCTAATAAAATGCACTTGACGGCCTTGAAATAACTTGATTTAAGGTACTTGGATACTTTGTTTGGAGGCCACCCCAGTTACTTAACATGAGAAACAAAATTTATTTCTCAAGAGGTTAAATTTGTAAAATTACAGGAAAAACCGCCAGTTTATGGACGGTTTTGCCAATGAACAGTAAAAAAAAAGTGCTTTTATTTACGTCTTTGTCATTTGAGAAACATAGTTTGTTTCTCGTGTTGAGAAACTTGAAATTTCTCCTTTGTAAGACCTATCTCATCCACTAATATGAAATTCAAATACATTTTAATTAAATTGATGTGAATTATTTTGTAGGCTTGGAGCAATGGTGTGTACAAGAGTGTGGTGCATCGAGTTGTCGCTAATCCAAGACTAGAGAGGTTTTCGACAGCGTATTTCCTTTGTCCATCAGGTGATGCAATCATACAAAGTTTCAAGGAGCCTTCAATCTATAGGAAATTTAGCTTTGAAGAGTATAGACAACAAGTTCAACAAGATGTTAAAGAATATGGTTATAAAATAGGACTTTCTCGCTTCCTTATATGCAACTAGTAATAATTTTTATATACAAAGTATGTAGATTGAGGAGATTATAAGTTTTATATATTGTGGTGGTACGTACGTAATTGGATAGTCACACTACCAAAACTCGATTTTTTTATTTTTTTGTCGTAGGTGAACAGTGCGGACAAAGAACTCTTAGCTTATTATTGATGTTCAAGCCACACATGCTTAGAAAGATAAATATAATTACGGGTAAAGTGGATATATACAACTTTGTAGTAGTACAATTAATTTCACCTAAGAATTGTTGGCCTTTCTCAATGATTTTGGTACATGCGTGTAAAAGGAATATGGTCCTATTAATTTTACTCGCATGCACTATTTTCTTAGCCCCTTTTTTGTTTTAATTTTCTTAGATATTATGTACTAGTGTGTTTCATTATATGATAAATCATATGTTATAAAAAGGATACGAGAAAGAAACAATTTTTGCATCCAATATCAAACAAGAAAGCATGCACAGATTAAGCGATCGAGAGTAATAGCTTTATTGATCTTGAAAGATAACAAATTAGAATCAACAAAAATGGAAAGATGTCTCTCACTTAATGCTATTTCTCTCAAAACTCACAGATGAGAAATATAACAGATGAGAAATATAACATAAAACTCTTAGATTTCAGTATTTATATCAGTCAGGAATAACCGTAAGGAGGGATATATATATAGTTCTCCTTAAAATATGAAATATATCCTACAAATAAGGAAATAAAATCCACGTGAAACCAACTAAACCCGCCCAAAGCATGGGCGTGCCACATAAGGCATTGGTGTACCTGTCTTAAACTCTTAATCTAAAACTAGGCAAAAGGCTCAAAAGCTAATATCCTAGACCTAGCATGGGCGTGCCACTTTTGGCACGGGTCTACTGCGGAGACTGGCAAATCTTCACGAACTCGCCGACAAGGCACGAGAGTGCCTCTCAAAGACATGGGCGTGCCTCCCTGTGCTCTTCCTAAGCCCAATTCAAGGCATATTCCTTACATCATACTTTGCATTTGATTTAGGTGATCGATATAATAAGTTTGCATATTCCTAAATACTATACTACCTATATGGTTTCTACTACAGTAGAGGAGGCGAAACTAGTAATCCAAATTAACAAGGTTTGATTAGAAATGGAAGAGATATGTGACATTTGATTCACATTTTCGAACAAGTACTCTTTCTGGTCGTGCATTTGTGATTGCATATTGTACTATCGTTATTGCTTTCCATACGACTGCCTTGCTATATATTCTTGCCTAGGGGAATCACCGAATCATATTGACAATTTGACACTGACTTTCAAGAGGCCATACTTCATTGTATTAATTAGATGATATGATTGATTTGGATTGAGATTTCACACATTCTGGTACTTGTAGTTTTGTTTGAGCAATGCCATGCTTTCTCTATCTTTTTTTTTATCAATACGTAGTATTTGACATACATTCTTGGTACTTGTAGTTTTGTTTGAGCAATGCCATGCTTTCTCTACACTTTGATCAATATGTAGTATTTGACACATGAAGATGCTTCTGATAGAGTATAAAACATATTCATTCCTGGGTCTCAACCATCAGCTTAAGTTTTTGGTTGTGTTGGTCCTAAGAGCAAGCGTGACACAAAGGTCACGGGTTCGAATTTCATCCACTCCCCACTTTCAAGTGGAATATTAAGCACTGGGTATGATGAGGGCTCATCTGCATCCACACTTCAAGCCCGACGGACTCTCGTGTGAAGGAGTGAGCTTCGATTTGAATTTCAATACTAGTACTCACTTGTCTTAAGACATCGTCAATAAAAAAAAGGTCAACCTACAACATTCCAATTCCTTTGCCTCATACTGGTCTTGATATAATACTTGAACGTTGGTATAACACTTAACTTATTTTCCTTTCACTCAACAAACTCTGAAAATCAGACTAGATTATACAGGTTCAAACCAATTTAATATAGATATATTAAATTACTTTTACTTACTACATAAAATCCCTATTTTTAACTCTGTATTTATCAAAAACATGAAATTTTGGATATTTAGAAAATTATTCACATTGAGACAGACGTATGTATATATCAATGCAAGGTCTCACACAAATACACAATGATGTCTTATCATATAAATTAGCTTTACAATGGAGGGAGCCCTAGTTCCTCATTATGAGAAACACTCTTGTTTCTCATAATGGCATTTTGGAAAATAATGTGATATTTTTCACAGGTGGGGACCGCCTATATGTCATGAGTGGGAGCCCCATATTTTGACACATACCCCATGAGAAACAAAACTTGTTTCTCACAATGAGAAACAGAGAATTACCCTTTACAATGTAGGTAATACTCACTTTGAACATAAAATATTTAGTTGACTAGAACTTATTAAATTTAGACAAAAACAACTTAATTCAAATGAACCGAATATATTGCTAGATAGTACACTTCATTCAAGTTCAGGCAAAAGTTAAGAGAAAATTTTCATATAATGGTCACGCTTGACATTTAGACACATACTTGTATCCAAAGTTAACAAATACATAATACATAACAAATTGAATCAAATAAGGGTTATTATATCAAAATAAGCTACAATCTTAAAAAAAAAAAAAAAAAAAAAAGCGACATCTCTTGCACATATTGCTAGAATTTACACCCTTTTTAAATTTACTGTCTAACAATCTATTGTATCCATAAGGATGACTGTAATATACTCCCTCCGTGTTTTAATAAGTGGTATACTTCTGTTTTTGGTAAAAAGCTCTATTTTAATATTACTTGTATATTTTTTTTCCTCTTATGGTCCCACTTAAACCCACAACTACTTTTTTTATTTTAATTTATTATTTCTTTCCTCTAACATTTATTACTTTCCAATAAACTATTAACCTCATTATCTCTCTTTTACAATTTTTTAATACTCCAACTATCACACTTGCCTCTTATTTTATTTAAGTCAATTAAATTGTATAAAAATATGTGGCGGACAAAATGTAATACTTATTAAAACACGGAGGGAGTATATATATTTAAAGTTTGATTAATGTTGAGATCCCACATAATTCTTTATCAGTTAAACATATTTCATACCAATTGGTTGTTGGAGCAGTGGTGATTAGGGTTGCACTTGGTATAAAAGACTGCGTGTTCGATCCCTAGCAACAACAAGTAGGAGCGAACTGGAACCTAACCACCCATAAGTGAGCCTCGAATTTAGATTATCCTAAAGGGTGAACCATTTGGAAACACCAAAAAAAATAAAAAATAAAATTAATTTCATGGTACTCCACCAAAAGAGTAATACTAAATTCACAAAATTGATCCCACTATTACTACTTTCAAACAACATAGGTTGTTGAAATAAAAAACACAAAACATAAATAATTTGAAGTTTGCTTCATCCGCCCAAAATAATTTCAACTTTGGATTAATTTTTAATAATTCGAATTTTAATGTGAATTTGCTTCTAGTGGTAAACACAAGACATAAGAGAAAGCTGGTGTAATTACAATTATATATGCGCGGTGGTTTTTTGTTGGATTATATGACGACGTCTAGGGTATGAAGATTTCACCATCTCCGATAGAAATTTTGGCTATTTTGAGCCTAGAAATGTTGAGTACGTATGCATATTATTAATTTGTAAATTTGCGTATTTTTATTTTTGTGTAAAAATGACTTGTTTTTGTATCTTACGTCTTAAAGAAAAAAAAATGACTTGTTTTTTTTATAGATTATTATATATACGAATTATGTACGTAGTTGATTTTATGCATATAAAATACTAATAACATTAATATTTAAAAAAAATTATGTCTTGTTACTTATCCCTTTTTGAATTATCTATTATTGCTCCATTTGTATTTTTACACTAGTTACTAAATCTCGTTTAATTTATATGCCAAGAAATTATATTTAAGTGACATCGAGTTAGACGGGTGTCGAATGTACTTTTTAAATATAAAAAATTTCTTGTAATTGTTAAACAAATAATCAATTATTATGATTTTTAATTATTGAAGTTTGAAATTAATAATCAAGTGCATTCAGTTTAGTAAAATCATAGGTACAATTATTCCAGAAAAAAAAAAAAAAAAAAAAGTTGATATTTACTAATACAAGCAAGTTACAGAAGTACATGTGTCTTTTTTTTGGCTAAATATGTTTCTAGTAGAGCAGGCCCTTCGCAGCCTAGGTTATGGTAAACATTAGTCCGTACACTATAACTGTTTATATTTTGGATGTAATGTATACATGTCGAACATAAAGATCACAGATATAATCTTTCAGACAAGTAGTGTTGTTTGTTGTCAACATATTTTTCGAAGGATGTTTGATTATTTGCCATCGTGTCTCCCCATTTTAAACTTTTCTTGCGATTCTTTTTTTATAATTATATTTTAGTGGTGATTCGTCAAATTATAATGTTCTATACATGGTTTTGTACGGAGTACTTGTAATTCTTTCTACCTCCATTTTCTTTTATTTGTAACATAATATTTAGACACGCACTTTTCGGAAGTTGACACTGAAGGTAAACGCTTGATTATCGGCTATATTGTGTTGCAACTTGCAAGTTAATAAAAACAGATGAAATAATTAAATATAGAATTTCCAGTTTGTTTTTTTTTTTTTTTCCTCACAACATATCCTTAAAATGCGTTGTTTTAGAGCAAGATTAGCCCTAAGTATTAAGACTGTGACATCATCAATTTCTAATTTTGTGGTCTTAAGACAAGCCTTTATTTTTTTTATGTATTTATGTGGCTTGGTCTTAACAAAATCTTAAGTGGAGTCTTGAAAATTCAAGACTCAACTTAACACTTCTACACTGTATTTTTACCTATATAAACATCAAAACACAGTGTTTTGATTAAAAAAAATTAATTAACTTTTTTATTTTTTAAAAACATTAATTATTTGATTTATATAAAAAAAAATTGTAAATATACGTTGTATTTTTTTTTGGAAATAAAGTGTATATATGCATCCAGCTGCAGCAAGACTCACTAGAAGACATCATCAATTACAACATGATTTGGTTGAACATTTGTGGAGTCGTTTTAGGGGAAGTGATATTTGAATTCAGATCAATTTTACTTTACATAACAACTATTTTAATGCAATATGTTTTTTTTTTCATGTATTTTAAAATCTTTTAATTTCATGTAATTCCATTATAATTTATTTTTATGCATCATCTATATTGCATAATGTGAATTTTAATATTAAGATATAATATGTTAAAGGGAAAAAAATAATAAATTTCTTAAAGAAATCTAGAATGAGTCTTAGGGATGAAGAGATAAATCTGGTTGAGTCTTAAGGAGTCTTAACATAATTTTAAATTAAAAAAAATAATTAAATTAAAGTTAATAGCTGATGTGACAATAGATTTAAGTTTTAAGACAAGACTGCGCTAATCTTGCTCTTAGGAGGTAAATAGAAAAAGTGAACGAACAATTTTGCCATAAGAATTTTAACACTTAGGGAAGGTTCGTTTAAGTAATATGTATATAACTTATTTGATTAATTCGTTTGTTAATAGTGTTTATATATATAAAAAATATAGATGTGCTTCGATCAAGTTGTATATAGTACGGAGTACTCAACATTGCTTTAAATTTACTCTAGTGTTATTAAGAAGATATAATAACCCACAAAAAAAGATATACTTGTACCTTTTTTTTTAAATCATGACCATATATCTTATTTTTTAAATTATATTTATCAAATGATAAAAAACATTTTGTTTAATTTTGTAAAAATTACTTTGAATAATCTGAACATTGTCTCATCCGTCCAAAATAATCCTAATTTTGGATTATTTTTTAATAATCCGAATTTTAATGTGAATTTGCTTCAATTGGTCCCAAACGATCATCTAACTTGTTATAACAAGTTACTTGACACGAGTCAGCATGTAATTGGTCAAAAAATAAAATAAAACAAATTTTAAAAAAATTAATTAATTAACTAAAAAACCCATCGCCCTCTCCCCTACCAGCCCAACCACCCTCCCTGCCCAGCCCTTTGCCCTCGCCCCTGCCGCACCAGACCCCCACTTCCCGCGCCGACGCCACCTATATCTCCCTACCCCTTGCGTCGCGCCCTAAACCACCATTACCTCCACCTTGAAACCCCCCTCACCCCCCCTAAAAATCCCTAAAAACACCAGTCCCCCATCGCTTAAAGCCCCTGACCGCCCCTCCCCCACCTTCGAAACCCTAGTGCTAGGGTTTTGAGGGGGCTTTATGCAGTGGAAGAGGGGGTTATTAGGGATTTTTTTTTTTTGGGGGGGGGGGGGAGGGGAGAGGGTTCGAGATGGGGATAATGGTTTTAAGGGGGCGACGCAAGGGGTAGATGGATGGGCGGCGTCAGCACAAGGGAGGAGGGGTCTGGTCGCGGCGGGGGCGGAGCCGGAAGGCTGGGCGGGGGTAGGGAGGGTGGCTGGTGGTAGGTTTTATTTTTTATTATTTTAAATATAATTATTTTTACTTAGTTGTTAAGTTTTAATTAATAGCTAGTTATCTTTTTTAAAGTATTAATTAGTGTTTTAAACTTAAAAAAGATTATTTATTCAACGGGTTACAAGTCACTTGGGACAATTGAAAATAAATTCACATTAAATTTGGATTTTCAAAAAATAATCCAAAGTCGGGATTATTTTGGCGGATTAAGCAAAATTCAAATTATTTTGGGCAATTTTTCCTTTAATGTTTGATGAGAAGAGGCAAATCCAAATTATTTAAAAGCAAATCGAACTTTCAAAATTTACATTTATAATATTTTTTTGGATCTTGCTAACGAACGGCTTCGGGCGTTAAATAAGCATTTAAAATATTTCCTAAAGTAGTATTAATTTAGGAATGCATGACAAAATCATGCGTCAATCGGTGAAATTAATGTTCATTTTAATTATATATTTCTACTTATAGTTATTTTATCCAACGCCCCCGCGGCGTTTGTTAGCTTTTGGCTATTTTTTTAGTAAAAAAAGAAAAATGATATACATAACTTTTAGAGTCTTAGGGTTACAGATAATGAGCTCAACTTGGAAAAACAAATAAAAATATCACATTAATTACATTTATGTTGTGCGTGATTATGTCATGTATTTCTAAATTAATACCACTTTAGAAAATATATTATATACTTATTAGGGGTGAGCAAACCGGGTACCCGATCAAAATTTTAGGAACCGGACCCGAAATTGGTTGGGACCGGGTCCTAAATTCGGAACCAGAATTGAAATTGGTTCAACCGGGTCTTAAAATTCAGGAATTGGAATTGGAACCACTGGGTACCGGTTTCCGTTCCGGGTACATACCCACTTAAATATTTAATTGTTAAAATATAATACAAATTACAATATTTATTTCGTTATTTTTTTTTCTTTTCATTTTTGGCTTTTAATATATATATATTTATATCATTAAGCTATTTGTTTTATGTTAGGTATTAATAATACTTTTTTTTTATTATACTAACTAGATACATTGAACGTATTTTTATTATTTAAAATTTATTTAGTTTAGCATATATTGGGTGACCGGGTACCCAATTGGTTCAGGTTTCAAAAAGTTGAGAATTGAAATTGGAACCGGTTTGTAACAAGTTCCTTAATTTATTACCCGAAATTGGAATTACAGGGTCCAATTCTGGTTCCAGACCCGCCAGTTCCAATTTCGGGTACCCGAAATTATTGCTCACCCTTAATACTTATTTGTAACCTTAAAAGCTAAATATATCATTATTTATTAAAAAAAAAGGTATGGCAAAGCATGATTTTTGATTTAGTATATTCACATTATCATCGATCTTTTGTTGAAGTGAGGAATAAATATAACATGTTGCGAAATATTTTTCATTTGCGTCCCAAAACTTTTAATCCCATTTACCACATGTGTGGCTCTGTGGCTTAGTAATCCACATACATCGTCCTCTATGACATTTCAATTTGGGAGTTTAGTTAAGGTCACATCCAACAAATTCATTGGACTACGACCTACTGAAAGAAGCCTTATCCCACGTGAAGGCCCAAGGCCCACTTTCACCTAATTTGGCCCACACGTCATTTTATCTTTAGGATTATCTTTAATGAGCAGTAACCAACTGTAATACAATTCTCAATATTTCTAAAAATGATGTATAAATAACCATCGATTCTTGTGAAAAATTATATATACACAATAACATGCAACCCACAACACAAAATTTTTACTGTCTCATCTTCTTGTTAGCCTCATCGATCTATAAGGTTAGTTTTTCTCCTTAAATTCCCTCTTTTTTCTATTTGAATATGATCAAAGTACTCTACATCTTCTAGTTGTAACTTTTTGTAAGGTCTTTTACTTATAATATACTAGCTCCGATCTTTATTAATTTTATTTTTTAATCAATTCTTTAGCCAAGCCATTTTGATCACAAATTCTTATGAAGTATGTATTCTATTATTAGTTGAATATATGATCTCTACATCTCATTAATTTAGTTTAACCTATTTGTGTATCCAATAATGTCTATATAGTGTGTACATACATACGGATTACATGTAAAAATCCAACTATATAACAAAATTTAAGAGTATTTTTTTTTTTTTTTTGTTCTCATACCATTTAACTCTAAAACTCCTTTTATATATGTATCAACAGGAAGCAACAATGGCACCTAATACAAACGATTCAGAACCTCCATTCGAAGAGACATATAAGGATCTCTTTCTCAAACACAACATTTCACTACCCCTCATCACCACCCCCACCACGAACACAATCAAAGTGCACGACTTACCCCTTATTGACTTAGGGCAGTTGGTGGCTGCAACGGGCAAAGAGAGAGAACAATGCAAGACTGCAATCGCGGAAGCCTCTAGGGAGTGGGGGTTCTTCCAAGTGGTGAACCATGGCATATCGCGCCATATCTTGGAGGAGATGACCAAGGAGCAAGTGAAGGTGTTTAGGGAACCATTTAACAAGAAAAAAGAAGATAATTGTATGAACTTAAGGCTATCTCCTGGAAGTTACCGTTGGGGCTCTCCTACACCAAATTGCTTGACACAATTATCTTGGTCTGAAGCATTTCACATTCCTATGAATGATATTTGCAACACTGGTTCAAGAAATTTTGGCAATGGTAATGCTAATGTTAGCAATTTATGGTACGTAACTAAAACTAATGCTTCATTCTTAACTATTTTCCTTTAGATAGTAGTGTACCTGTTCTTAGTGTTGTGCTACCCTACAAAATTCAAGTACGTTATTGGTACATGCTCATGCATGCATTCAGATCATTTTGGTTGTTTATTTTTTGTGTGTAGTTGCGGCTTTAGGCTGTGTTTTGACTTAATTATTTCATAAATATTTGGTTAAAATAATTTATGTTAAGATAGGTCCAATTAAATAAAATAAGGGTTACTCAATTTCAATTCACAACTAAATTAAGTTAAGTTAAATTATTTCAAAATAAAATTAATTAGTTCACCAAAGTTAAGTAATTAACTTAGAAATGAAAAAGATAATTCGATATGATATTTAAGGTAAGCGTAAATCAAACTAATATAATAATGCACCCTTAAAATTTATAAATTTTTTGAGGGACAGTACGGTGTTTGGGTGTGAGAGGATTGTGGTAAAAAGGGAGATAATAGCAAAAAGATAAGTGAGGTTTGATTAGTCCTAGCCTCGACCGGCCGGGAGTGTTTTGTTTAGAGGATCGAAAGAGATATTTGAGCTCAAAAATCTAATTATGAAAAAGTTAGCTATATAGCTTTATTTTTTGAAAGAGAGGATTTTGAATGTATCGGTTAAAAAATTAAAGTGATTAACATACCCTATCCTATATTGGTTAATGGTCATATTATATCCTTGTTAGTCATTTTATTTCATATAAAGTAGCAAACAACTAACACTTATTTCCTCTATTTTTTATTAGTTGACATGTTTTGGCCTTAACACAATTCACATATTAACTTTGCCTTAATTTTTGCCTATTAGTAAGTGAAGATATTAATGTTTGAAATTATACATTATATTGACAAATGTGCTTGCAGAAATGTGATGACTAAAACGAAATGAAAGACATATTTAAGAATTATTTTTGTAAAAAATTTATTATTTATTTTTTTAATAAATATATAACCAGCTAACACAATCAGCGTGCTAAAAGTTGTCATACAGGTGCTACATAAAAGCTTGTAGAGTATATAATGTCGAAGCAGGGGCGGAACCAAGGGGGGGCTGGGGTGGGCCTTGGCCAACCCCTTGATTTTAGTTATCTAATAAATGTTGCATTAATTTATGTTGTAATATAGATGAGTTGGACTTAGGTGAAAATATAGAGATCTTTTTTATGCTCCAAATTCGAACCTTCTCCCTAATATTTTGGTCGATAGGTAAATTCGCAAACCAAAAATAGTTGCACGTTATGTATAATTGCATATAATGATCTTTCTAGTGATAGGAGGTTAGGTTAGGTGTTGGATAATTCTCGCCTCATTTAAAATGATAATCCTAACCACAAATTATGCGATATGACGTTCATCTTTTCGATGGATGGGCTTGTCTTCACAAATGACTAAAATCAAACTGAATATTCATACCAGTGGACATTGTAGGTTATGATAAGGAGCAATGAATGTCCCAAGTATTTTATTTGATGAAGAATTTGACAATATTTTTATAAAGGCTTAACTTTTTATGGATGAGACAAAAAACTGTCAAAAGTGTTTTCCTTATTTCTTGAAGCTAAATTTGTACGGCTTTATTAATTTTTTTTAATAAAATAAAATACTCCTTAATCATTGTTCTTTTCACTTTATTTTTATTTGTTTTTTTTAAAAAAAAAGGTGACTACTGTATAAATTTCGATAAAAATGATAATTTTATATAAAAATAAAATCATATTAATAAAAATTTAATTTACAACTACCAATTTTAATAAAGTTTATATAAGTAAAAATAAAGGAAATAGGAAGCACTTTTAATTTCAACCCTTTCTTCTCAAAGTCATTTTTTTTTGGGTGAAATTTCTTCTCAAAGTCATCACTTGAAAGCAAGGTTGAATATTTTCAAATTTTTTTTTTTTTTTAATTTGTTGAATCGAAGTTCAATACCACTACCAGAACTCATAATTAATTTTCAAACCTAGATCATGTCAATGTGATCAAGTGGCGAAAGCAACCTAATAAATTACTCCGGTTATTCTCTTGTCGATTTCCTTCTAATGTCAAGTTTCAATAATTCTTTTTTAATCAATTCTATTTAATTAATTTTTGTTATTACAAAAATGATATCTACAAAGCAAACTTCTTCATATTGTACTCATCTTTAGACATGTGCACATTATTATTTTTTTTTTTTTTTTTTTACATCTTTATTATATTAGTCAAGAGGGGAGGGGGAGTGAAAAGCCGGTGTCTAACTTTTGAACTATCTAAACTAGCCCCTTAAAGTTAAATAATGTTAATATAATATAGCATTCAATTAAGCTATAATAGGAAATTAGAAGGGGGGAAAAAAAAACAAATATTCAATCAATAGATTGTCTTTTAATAACGAAAATAATAATCTTTCAAAAAACAAAATGAAGATAGTATATATGAACAACATGGATCCCCTTTAACCTTTGACTCCAACTAATTTTTTTTCCGTTTTATCTTTAATGTTGTTTCCCTTTCAGTTTCGTAACTTTGCTTTTTACACCTAATACACTTATTAGATATATTTTTTTTAAGTCATAGGTCACAATTAAATCACAAAATGTTTTAAGTGTTCAAAAATCAACCATGCACTCATAGCATGCACAAAAGACTAGTAATAAACTATTGGAAGTGTTTTGGATAATAATTGTTTTAAATTTACACCATACAACTATTTAATCATTTTTAAATAAAGGGACATCGTATAATAGATAACACACCAAATTCTATTTATTTTGTATTAGAATAACACACCAATTTATAACCTAATATTAGGGTTTTAATACGTAGTATGATTTTTTTTAAGGTTTTATCTTAAAAAATCAAAATTCAAAAAAAAAAAAAAGAAAAATGAATTTCCTCAAATTCACGTGGCACAATGCTATTCATTGGATAAATAAAACAATTTGTTGGGTACCTCCTCTGTAAACTACATAATCGTCCCTTAGCTTACATTTTGAGAATTCAGCCAAATTCCCAAATGAGTAAAGAAGGTGGCCTACAATGCAGGTGTTCATGTCAATAATGTTGTTAGTAGGGTATATGGAACTAGTTCGAACTCAAATTGTGGGGTTAACGTGCCGTTAGTTAATAATGACACTCGGTGAATTTCTTAAAACGGTGGTATTTGGTGAATTTTGAAAACCTTAATGGCATTTGGTGAATTATTAAAGTGCTTAGTGCCATTTGGTGAAATAGCCGTTTATTTTATGTGCTAGTATGGACTACGGAGTAGGTATAAATGGCTTGGACGTGGGCCTGGGCCTCACGTGAAGCCACGTGAAGTACACAAGGGTAGGCCCTTGTATTGGGCCCACTGTTATTTGCTTATTAAATCCAAAGCATTTTAATGTGTTTTTTTCAATTTCTTTTTGCAGGCTTTAGGCCAACTGCCTTTTATTTACTTTGTACTCCTTCCTTTTTTAAATATTTGTTGCACTTTTCTTTTTCGGCCGTTTTTAAATACTTATCTCATTTTCTTATTTAGAAATCTTTTACAATATTTAATTCATTTCTCTTACCTAGTGGACCCAACATAAATCATATTTTATTAATTTCATATTCTCTCTTTTCCAATTCTCTCAACTATTTTTATAATTTTTTATTCTTCCCCCTACCTCCATATTTTATTACTTTCTCCAATTTCTCCTAAAACTCCGCGCATGGAGAAATGAAGCAAATATTTAAAAACGGAGGGAGTAGTAATGAAAATGATACTAGTGTAAAAAATTATTATATTAGTATAAAAATACTAAGTAGTATTAATAAGATAGATTTCCTAAAAAAAAAAAAAAAAAAAACACATAGATTTAAATGGTGCAACAAGTAGTAAAACCTTAAATGAATAACTCTTTGACTATTAGAAAACTAATATCAATTTGCATTTTTTTTCCCTTTTTTATGCAGCTCAACGGTGAAACAATTTGCCACTGCTGTATTTGAATTGTCAAATAGATTGGCAAATATATTGGTTGAAAAACTAGGGCATGATGAATTGACCTTTATTGAGAACAAGTGTTTGTCAACTACTAGCTATCTAAGGATGAATCGATACCCTCCATGCCCTAAATATTCTCATGTTCTTGGTTTGATGTCACACACAGACAGTGACTTCCTCACAATTTTATATCAAGATCAAGTTGGAGGATTGCAACTTATTAAAGATGAAAAATGGATCTCAGTTAGACCAAATCCTGAGGCTCTTATTGTCAATATTGGAGATTTATTCCAGGTAACTTATCATTTGATTTCAATTTCAATTTACGTATCAAAACAAACTTGACTTGAAATAATTTAATTTAATCGAGTTTAATATGATTCGCCCTGCAAATGTTATTTGAACCAAACACGACAATAAGAGCATTCAACTGGTTGTTTTCAAAAAAAAATAAAAAACCTAAAGGTTGCTAAAAGAAATATCGTTGCAGGCTTGGAGCAATGGTGTGTACAAGAGTGTGGTGCATCGAGTTGTTGCAAATCCAAGAGTGGAAAGGTTTTCGACTGCGTATTTCTTATGTCCATCCCGTGATGCAGTTATACAAAGTTACAAGCAGCCTTCTATTTATAGGAAGTTTAGCTTTGGAGAGTACAGACAACAGGTTCAACAAGATGTCACAGAATTTGGTCATAAAATAGGACTTTCTCGCTTCCTCATTTGTAACTAAAACCCACATATAAATTTATCCCACGACGTTAACGAAGCTGGAGGATCTCTAACATATTAGTTTGATCTATTATATCGTTGAATTGTTCTCCAACGCAAGTCTGTTTATGTATCACTGTACAAACTTCATGTACTTCATGGTATGATATTTTTTTTTTTCAAACAAGTCTATGATGTGATAATCATTTTAATACTCTATGTACTCCTTTAGTTTTTCATACTTTCACTTTCTTTTTTTATTTTATTGAGATTGAGGTATTCCCTCCATTCCATTATTTCGTGCCTGTATTTTTCTTTGGGTGTCCCAAAATGTTGTGCCTGTTTTTAAATATAACACATAATTATTACTTACTTTTTATCTTTCCATACAAATATACATATACCCAAAAAATCATTACTTACTTTTTTTTCATATAATATTTTCTACTTTTTATTATTCCCATACAATATTCTCTACTTTTTATATTTTCAATAGAATATTCCCCTACTTTCACCATTCTCCTTAATTACCGTGTTTTTTGAGAAATAAGCACGAAATTATGGGACGGAAGGAGTATAACTCAAGTAGTTAGAACGTTCCTCCCGATATCAAAAGATCTTGGGATTGATTCTCATCACCCCCTTGTGGCTCTCTAAACACCAAAAACTTTTTTTTTTTTAAAAAAAATATTCCAAATGTAATCGGTGAGCCCTACACCCTAATGGCCTAGTGTAGGTAGGGCTACCTACACCCCCCTCTAAACTATGCGTTTAGAATGCTACCCACATCCCACTAACCTGCAGTAACTACCCACTAACTGCAATAAAGTAAAATAATCGCCCCTACCCCACATATATATACATAAAAAAAAAACCACTCCATTTCAAATCATTTTATCTCTCTAAAACCTTCTTCTTCATTTCTCTAGACTTTCTCTCTCATCAAAACCAAAAAATTGATTGGAACCAAAATTGCTTCAAACTACTGCAAATTTGCTTCAAAATATTGCAAAATTGCTTCAAAACAGTAGAAATGTCTGACATTCACGAAGAAATTAAACAATCGCTACAGCATTCTGATAAAGAGTAAGTAATTTGTTCATTTTAGTACAATTGTTTGTATAAACCCCAGATTTTATAATTTATTTTGAAATTGCATGTTCAAAAACATTATCTAACTTAATTATATTATTTTTATGCATAAATGTGCATTTCTAACTGATTATTTGGTGTTTGTTTTTGTAGAACCGAAAAAGATGTTTCGGAGAAGAGTACTACAGAGAAGGATACTTTGGAGAAGAATCCTCTGGAACAGAAAAAATCAGATTCTGAAGAAACGTAAGTTTCATTTGAAATTAATGTAAAATTATAAGTTAATTAATGGATTTCTTTGCAAAAACATTAACAAATTGTTAAAAAACAGAGATGATGATGATCAACCTATTCAAACAAGAGTAGAAAAACTAAAAAAAAGCCGCGAACAAAAGTCTCAAGTTGTAGATCCAGAACTTTTAAAAGATATTAAAGTCTTATGATACAGATATTAACATTTCTACGATTCCGAGGTAATATATGAACATATACTGAATTATAAATGTTCATTTGTTTATTTGAGTTTATATTTGACTTTATATGCCAAAATTTATAAATGATCATTTTTATGATACGTTATGCACTTATGCACATTTATGAAATGCATAAATATTCATTCATTTGAGTAAGCAGATAAGTTTATATGCCTAAATTATCCTTTAAAATCTTTGATCATATATGATACTCATAATGTTCATTTATAGATATAGTTATGTTCATTTTTAAATATATTTATAATTGTTCATTTGAGTATACATATAGGTTTAAATAACAAATGTACATCTCTTTGAAACATCATGCACATATGTAAATATGATAATAATCATTTCAGTTGTATGCATTCAAACTAATACCCTATAATTAATCTATATTGTAGTGATGTACCATCTAAAGTGAAACACTTGCTTCAATTTAGAGATGGAAAATCTGAAACATTAACTCTAAAGAAGATTATAGGAAAAAATGAATTGGGTTAATTGTAATTGTCAAAGATACACTTTGAACAAGAAGTAAGTTTATATGTATAAACATAATTATTTTTATATGCAATCATTGTGCATTGTGTATATATATCAAACTTATTAGGTAATTCTTAAAATTTTAGTGAAAAAAAAAAAGTTCGAGTGAAATTTGTAATGTCAAAATCAAGACCACCAGAGACAAATCAACCAATAAGATATAAAAACTTTATACCAAATAATCTAGTTCTCATCATTATATAAATTAGTTCATACTTGAATATCATATTATAACAATAATTCTAATTTTTTTAGTGAACAAAGTGAGAATGTATCCGCTACTCATACCACAACTAAGATTGAGAATCAATCTAAATCAAAATATGTCAAACAGGACAGGGATCAAAGGTATGCTCAATATTAATTCATATATGATACAATACAGAAACAATGCTCACTTTTGTATACATAAATGTTCATTTTCCATACAATTTTTTATTAATTCATATATTAAGATTTAGACATTTAGACAGCCTCTTTTACTAATATTAAGATTTCAATATATTAAGATTTCATATTACTATCTCACATTTTTTTATTGATTCATATATTAAGATTTAGACATTTTTTATTGATCCATACAGAAAAAATACATTTAGACATAGAGAATAACCCATAGTATGTTCAAATTTGAATAACTAAATGATATTAAATATATATTGTCCATATGTTAAGATTTCATATTACTATCTCACATTTACAGGAAGTACAAAGAATCAACTATCAGAATTGTGCAAAATCTGAAGAGAATGGAAAAAGCAAGCAAGATAAAGAAAAAGGTGGGAAAAGCAAGCAAGAAGTTGAAGGAAGGTAAAGGTTCATATATACATCATATAATGAATATTCCTGTTAAACGTTTATAAATATCTATTCTAATAATACTATAAATTTTGCAGGTGGAGAAAAACCAAAAGAAAAAGGGCCCGTAGAAAAAGTCCTGAAAAGGAAAAAAGTCCTGGAAAGAAAAATGTAGAAGATGACTTTCCAAAGACAACAGAGCTGAAAGGTAAAATGTACATATTTATTACATAAAATGTTCAATTTTGTTATATATAATGAACATTTTTTTATTGTATTGACTTATATTAATAAATTTGACTGATTAAATTTAATATGGTCATTTACATAGAAGGAGAAAAGGAAAATGTTCAAGAAGATATGCCAAAGACTATAGAGATGAAAGATATTATTGGAAATGAGAAGGGTAATATACATTATATATAATGTTCATATATGTTATATATAATAAACATTTGTCATTCTATTTACATAAATGCTCATTTAATGTTTTATATTTGATCATTTAATATAGATGGTAAGAGAGATGCAGCAGGAATATTACCTGAATTTGTACAAATCGAGGATGAGACTCATTTTATAGATCAAGAAAAGGAAACGGCTGATCTATTGACAAAAATGAGTGAGGAGCCAATTGCCTCATCTTAAAAGAGCGAACAATCAGGCCAAAGGAAAACAAGATTCAAAACGGTTGCAATAAAAAATAGAAACAAAACCCCTTTAGCGTAAGAAAAGTCAAGTGGGAGAGTTACAAGAAGCCAATATAAAGGTAATACTTTTTTATTTACTATTTAATAGGACATTATAAGTCTACTAATATTAAATTTAAATACACAATGAGTGTTGTATTAGATGAATCTGCTGAAAGAGGTCAGAAAGAGGCAACTACTCAACCTGCGGAAGAATCTGCTGAATCGTCACAAACTACACCAGCAAAAAAAGATCAGAATAAGAGAATTTCTCAAAGGACTTCTCCTATTCAAAAGAGAGCTGGTGCACCTGCTGAAAAAATTACAACACTTGCTAAAAAAGTTGCAACACCTACTTCAATGAGAAAAAAAAATGGCAGGTGCTCTAGCTGAAAAAGTTGAAAAAGCTCCAACAAAAAAAGGTAAATGTTCAATATAATAAATGTTTGTTATTTATTATAAAATTTGAAATTTGTAATATAATATATTTATCATTTATGTAGGTGGAAAAAAGAGACCTGCCCCTACCATAGCAGAAGGACTGAAGAAAACTGCTAAGAAAGCAGGTATAAAAATGTTTTATTATAATTGTTCAATTTCAATACATAGAATGATCATATATAGTAACATTTTTATTCATTTTATGGTTAGAAAGAAATTGTCAATAAACATTATCTATATAAATGTTCATTTTCCATACATAGAATACATGTTTTTTTTTTTTGTTTTTTTTTGTTTTTTTTTTATTTTATAAATGTTCAATTTCAATACATATAATGATCATATATGTTAACATTTATGTTAATTTTATGGTTAGTAAAAAATTGTCCGTATTGTCTATATAAATGTTCATTTTCTGTACATAGAATAATCATTTGAAATAACATGTTTTTGTTGACTTTTATGTTGATTTCATTGTTCAGAAACAGTTGTGAGCCCTCCTAAAAAGAATGTTGGGAAGAGGAAAAAAAAATACAAGAAGTACCATATGATGAACCATCTTAGGAGCCTTCTTCAACTGACAGTGGTGATGATAGTGAAGATTCAATTTACAAGGCCGAAAAAGAGTGTCCGTGAGGAAATTGAAGAATTTGAGGAGGAGGATATCAAGCCAAAGAAGAAAAGGCTAAAAAGGAGGAGGAGCAGAAGTTGGTAGTACACCAACCAGAAAAAACCGAGGTTAGAGGAGGAAGAAAACAGAAAAAAGAACTTGTTGAAGTGGATGAAATTGAGGAAAAAGATATGAAGAAACATTTAAGGAAGCTAAAGCAACAAAAAGAGGAGGACATGTCAAGTTCATGGCATGGATTGAAAAAATGACTGATGTCAAACGAAAGAAGTTCATGAAATTGGGTTGGGGCCACTACTTAACGTCTAATTACCCCAATTAGATCAAAAAATTTGGAACTGGTTATTGGACTGTTTTGAAGAAAGTAGTCAGATTTTTGAATTGCAAAAAAATCAAAAAATAGATGTTGAAGTTGAGGATGTAAGGATAGTTTATGGCTTGCCTATGGGAGAAAATCCAATTATTGAGGCGAAGTCTGAAAAAACAAGTGAGGAATTTGGAGAATTCATAAAGAAATGGAGAAGTACATGGGGAGGAAAAATTCCATCTGAGAGTCAGGTATGATATCCACTAATACAAATGTTCATTTTCAATAGAATAAATGATCATATCTAATAACCTTTTTGTTCATTTTTTTCAGATTGTGACAAGATACATTCATGACAAATTCAAAAACAACAGACCACCAAGTGAACATTTCATAACCAACTTCTTAGCAGTTGCTGTAAATTCTATGATGAAGTGCATTCAAAACAATTAGTGCCATTACAAGTTTCTTTATTTAATGATGGATAAAGACAAAATAAGAAACTTGAATTGGTGTCAGTATGTATATGACTCACTGATCACAAAGCATGTTGATTGGAGAAAGCAGCAAAGCAAGGGATTCTACAAAGGCCCTCTGCAATTTCTGATGATAAGTTAATTATAAAATGTTCATATCTAACATGTTTTATGTTCAATTTTAAGTACTCTAACATGTTCATTTCTATTACGATTAATGTTCATTTGTATTATGATCAATGTTCTTTTTTCTATATTTCCTGTAGCTGTTCTATTTTGATAGGGTAAAAATGTTAGACAAAAGGCCATCAAGAACAATCCCTATCATATCTGCATGGAAAAGAGACATGGCTCTTGAAAGATTACAAATTGAATCAGATTTAGGATTTGGAAGAGGAAAAATCCTTCCAAGAATTGCTGAAAAAGCTAAACCAAGTGCTCAGGTATGTAGAATGTTCAATTTCGTAAACATAAATGATCATTTTTTGTAATGTTATATTTAATGTGAAAAATCTAATATTTTATTTATTATATAGGTTTTCATGGATGATTTTGTTACCCTGGTTAATCAAATTGGGTCATGCCTATCTAAACTTTCAACAAAACTAGTCGAAGGCAAAGGAAATATTTCCTGAAAATGACTTAGTGAAGAAAGTTGATGAAGTCTTGGGAAAGATTGCTAGGGAACAATCGATTCTAAGCTAAGATGAAAAGATTTATGGCTTTGATGATTTCTTGAACACGATTGCTGAAGTTGATAAGGAACTGTTGAAAGCAAGTGAGCAGCAAAAACAGAAAAAAGGGAAGGAGAAAGAGCAGGAATATAACATAAGAAAAGCATTCAGCTTAGGATTAACACCCCCATCACCAGCCATTGGTAAGTAATACAAGATATATATTTAAATTGATCATTGAAATCCAATTGTTATAAATTGTCATAATTTGTTATTTTTAAAAAACAGGAACAAGGCCAACTTTTTCAACAGTAGGTATTATAATTGAACCCACACAAGAACAACCAACTTCAACAAATGGTAAAGTGTTCACTTATATAGAATACAATGTAAATAACTAAAAAATAAATGTTCATTTCTAATTATTATGTGTAAATACCAATAACTTCATGTATCTCCTTATGATGATTTATATCAGAAATAGATGTGGGTACAACTTCAATGTTTAAGAAATTCCTAGTAATGGTAAAATAATCAATTATAAAGACTAAAATGTTCATTTCTAAGGAATTAATGTTCATTTCTAATTGTATTTTTTCTTGGATGCAGCATTTGGTTCAAAAGTTGGTGCAAATATTGGAGCAGAATTTGGTGAAAAAAGTGATGATCCCAAAATACCAACTGAAGAAGAAGCTCCAAGCAAGGAAAAGGTTGATGAAATTTCTAAGATTTTATTCTCCCCAAAATGTCCAAGTATGGAAGATGTGTTTGATGAAACAAACAAGAATGAAAGATCACAACAATTGAACAATTAAGGTTATGTAATTAGTAAGGATAAATTATCTAGATTGGAACAATTTAAGTTATGTAACTATTGTTTTTGAACTTGAAACTGGTGTTTCATAAACTATTGTATGTACATGTATAATATTTTGTGGTTTATGTAATATGAATGTCTGGTTTATGTTATATAAATGTCTTTCATTTTATGAATTGAAAATGCACATAAAGTATTATACGACTTATTCTTTTAGTTATGTACTGACACTGTTTAACATTTCAGTGAACCCAAGAAGATGGATATATCATCCTCAAAAGTCACCATAAGGTACATATATATTAAACTAATGTTCAAAATTATAATTGAACATTTTCAAATAACTAAATGTTCATTTATATTATTTAATATGTTCAGGAATGATGAGAAGAAGCTCATTAATGACAAAAACAAGGAAACAAAGGTAGATGAAAAGAAAAAGTCGATTGCAAAAAAGCATAAAAAACCTGGAAAGGAAATAGTTGAAAGGTATAATTTCAAATTTCCTCATATACATTTAAATGTTGTTGATTTATATAAGAAATAATGTTCTTAATTTAATTGAACTATTTTTATTGAAATAACAAGACTACAATGTGAAAGCCAAACAGTTCCTCTTGCTTTCCGGTCTCCGTACATGGTCAAATACAAAGATCTTTTCAAAGATGAGAAAACAATGAATCAAATTGTATCAGACTTTGCTCTCAGTGAAAAAGATGACAGATAATTACTTATACTGATTTAACTTAAGGTTAAATATGTTCTCTGACAATATGTTTAAATTGATATGACCAAATGTTTATATTGCAGTGCACTTCTATATTTTGATGGATTGAATCTCATTAATAGAAAAGAAACTAAAACACTTAGAGATGATGTTGAAGTGACAAATTGTGTGATAGATGCATGGGAAAAATTTCTTAATCATAAAAAGCCGAGAAACAAGATTTACTTCTCAACAATGCTTTATATGATTGTTAGTTTTACATCCTTTAATTATAATAGAAGTGTTGTTTTATATGATTGTTTAATTATATGATTCATTAATTTTGTATATGCATATACAAATCACATCATATTATGTGTACAAATAGAGTTTGTCTAGAAGGCTCATCCATGGAGACAAGAATTAAAGCCTTCATAGAAAGAATTGACAATGAGTTAAAGCTGAATAAGATTGATAGCATTGTTGGATACAAACAGGTATTGCTATGAAGTTCATATAAAAATGTTCAATTATGCTTGGTAAAATAATCAATAACATTTTATTATTTGTTCAGGTCTTCTTCCCAGTAGCAACTTCCTAACATTTTTATCTCTTGTGCATCAATCATATGGAAGACAAAACTCATATAATTGACAATAGGAAACTACCACAACATGTCACAATCCAAGCGAAGTATCTTGACCAAACCAAAAATGATTGTGAGTAAACATGTTCAATTATGATTAGTTAAATGATCAATTATATTTTATTATTTGTTCATGTCTTCTTCACAGTACCAACTTTTAAACATTTTTTACTTTTGTTTTTATCAGTTAAAAGGATTAGCAGAATACATGAAACACCTTGGATATGAAGATGCAGATAGAATTGAAGACTATGTAGTTGTTTTGGAGAAGATGAACTGGCGTAGCAACGCTGATTATACAAACTGCGGAGTATACATTATGAAGCATATGGAAACCTTCACTGCTAATCATAATGAGAGTTGGATTTGTGATTTGAAACCAAACAATGTAAGTGTGATAGATGTTCAATAATGTAAGATATATTGTTCATTTATAAAACAGTGCATAATAATTAACATTTATTAATTCATTTTGTTCAATAGGTGGACCAACTTAGAAAGCTAAGGATGCAAATATGCAATACGTAGTAGAACTAATGCTATTTGAAGAAAACACTGAATCTAGGTTAAATAGAAGAAAAGCAAGAAAGTTTGCAAAGGAATAGCGTCATATGTTCATTTATGAATGCGTATATGTTCATATCTTATATATAGGCTTATAGATGTTTTTTTTTTTTTTTTTTTTTTTTTTTTTTTTTTTTTGAGGAAAATAGACTTATAGATTTTATTTGTTAAAAATATTATTGTAATTGATATTTCATTTTAATCTTTGTATGAAAAAAAATATTTTTTTAGGTTTTATAAATTTGTTGTTGGTTCTTTAATTTTGTTCATCAAATTAATAAATAATCATTTATATATGTTGAATTTATAAAAACAATATACTGTAAAATATAAACAAATTCTTATGTCTTTAATATGCTAAAAAGAAAATTCAACATTACAAAATAGTAGTTATACCAACATTTATAAAGTTCTAATATACTAACTTATTTATCTTTATTAAAACGTTTAGCTACATTTGTATCAAAAAAGGCTAACAACCTGTCATACTTAGAAGAAATCTTTCCAGAACCAAATTGAACATTTCTTGAAACACTTGAAGAATTTTGAACACGAGCACCTTGATCATTTCTTGGAACTGTGGGAGGAATAACTTGAACATTTGTTGATTGAACATTTCTGGAATGGGGTTTGAACATTTCTAGATTGATGTTTGAACAATCCTGAGTTGAAGTTTGAACAATGCCGGGAACTGTGGGTGAAACAAAAGAACCAGCTTGAGATTTTGTAGACGCACTAGTATTAATTGGAATTCTTGGATTAACTTGAACATTAGTTTTAACACCAGTGGCACCTTTATTTGTATGAACATTAGAACGAGCTTGAACAACAGAAACACTTTCAACAACATGTAAATCCTTCGCCTGCAAAAAAGTTAATTGATCATTATAAAATCAATAAATGTTCGGTTACAAATACTTATATAAACAGATAAGAAAAACAAAACCTTAGCAAGAGATGAAATATCTAGATCAACAGATATGCTAGATTGAAGAGTGCTTTCACCAGAAGCTTACAATAAAAAAAAAATTAATAAAAAGTTTATTATATAGATAATAAATGCACAATATAAAATAAAGTTATAATCAATAGCAAACAAACATACCTGATCAAAGTCATTGGAAAAATTCTGAAATGATTCATTAGAACTAGAAGGAATTTCTTCTAAAACAACTGAATTCAATCCAACCTATATTTTTGAACTATTAAAAATCAATAATATGTAAAATATAAATAAACTGTTTTAAAAAAAAAATTACCTGAGTATGTGGATTTCTCAAAACAATCAATTCAGTAGGATCACTGATAGAATTAGCATAAGTAACAGCACAACCATTCTCATCAAGTTCCTAATAAAAAAAAAAACGAAGAAACATACATGTTCATTTCTATAACAGTAAATAAACAATTATAAAATATTAAATAATCATATACTTGTACAACTGCTTGTCCTATAGCCTTTTTGTAAGGAGTGTACATTGACTTTTTCCTCTTCCAATTACTCTTTGCCTTGTTGCATTGCTTCTCTAAGGTACTCTTAGGCCTTAAATTCCTCTCACCTTTAGGCTAAGCTTTTGGAGGATTCTTGATTTCAAGATCAACAATTTCAACCCCTTCACTAGGTTCACTAAAATCAATTGCACTAGATACACTCTCAACCTTTTCTTTTAAAAGATTAAAATAACAATCAACCTCTGCCCTTGCATTCAAAGAATTATGACAACTTGTTATCAACTTAACAAATTTTCTGAGTGTTTGTGACCTCCAAACACTAGCAGCCACAACATTTGTCCTCAAAGTGGTTCTTCAATACCAAGACTACACATGGCAGCCTTTGTCCATCATTTCAATATATACTCTTGTGGAATATTACGCACACAATGCACATGATAAATTCGAAGAGAATGAGAACAAAGTAAATCACTCTCACTAAAGTACATGCATGTGCAACAAACTGCATGTGTTTCTTTATTAAAAACAACATCATGCTTAATAATATCCTTCCCAGGCCTCCAAAGATGATATGAATATTCAGGTAAACGCAAACCAGATTCTACATGATCATAAGCAATCCCCTTAATGAACTCCTCTTCAAAAAGCACATAAGCTTGAATAGTGTACAATGATCTTGCATGAACTAATATCCCAATATTAGCAAAAGCTAGGTGTCTATTACCCCTTAAAGTATTAAAATCTTTGCCACCTTCCTCGCTTCTCCACTCAGAAAAGACATCAAGAAAAACATGATAAAAATCACATAAACCTTGGGTCTTATTAAGACGTTGAGAAACTGACTTATTAGTACACTACAAGAAAACAGCTTGATTCCGACGGAAAAAATCCGTCGGAATCATCGGAAATTCCGTCGAAAACTAGCCTTCCGACGGAATTCCGTCGGAATGAGTCTGTCGTAAAACACTTTGTCGAAAATTCGACCTTTTCCGACGAAATTTCCATTGGAAGGCTAGTTTCCGACGGATTTATTTCTGTCGGCGTTGTTTTTGACTTTAATCGACAGTCCGACGCAATTTTCCGACCAAAAAGATTCCGTCGGAATATACCTCTTCCGACGGAATTTTCCGTTGGAATCTACTTCCTTCCCACGGAATAAAAAAATAAAAATAAAAAACAGCCCTACCCACCACCCCCACCACCAGCACACTACCAGCCCTAGCCTGAACCCACTCACCCACATTACCTGAACCCACCACCAGCCCTAGTCACCTCAAACCCACCCAAACCAACCCACCCAGCTAGACCACCCCACCCAAACCCTACCTCACTAGACCACCACAACTAACCCCATCTCCACCCACCAACCGTACCCACCCACCACCACCCCACCTAAAACCGTACCCACCCAGTACCCCCACCTTAACCAACCACCACAACCCAGTACCCCCACCCTAACTGAACCACCCAACCACCCAGCCTAACCGAACTACACCCACCACCTTAACCTCCCCACTTAACCCTAACCAACCTAAATCCAGATCTACCACCCAAACACCCCCAAACCACTACCACCACTATAGCCGAAAATTAACAACAAAAAACAAAAAAAAAAAATCACAACCACAACCACCACTACTACGAAAACCACAATTACAACCCAACAATCACTACAAGAAAACATCGGAATTCCGACGGAATTTTTCCGTCGGAAACATCGGAAAATCCGTCGGAAAATGACCTTCCGACGGAATTCCGTCGAAAACTGTGTCTCGGAAAACACTTTGTAGGAAATTCGACGTTTTCCGAGGGAAATTCGGTCGGAAGCCACTTTTCCGACGGAATACATTCTGTCGAAGCTGGTTTTGGCTTTAACCGAAATTCCGTCGCAAATTTCCAACGGAATTTTCCGTCGGAGTTGAAGTGGATTCCGACGGAAAATTCCGTCGGAAGAGGAATATTCCGACAAAAATTTCCGTTGGAAACGGTATATTCCGACGGAAAATTCAATAAAAAAAATGCCGCCACTACCCCCACCACCAGCCCACACCACCAGCCCCCCTACTACCTTAACCCACCTCACCAGACCCACCCACCTACCACCTCACCTAACCTACCACCAGACTGAAACCCACCTCCCCACCTCACCAGACCCACCTCCCCACCTACCACCTTAACCCACAACCAACCCAACCACCTGCCCCCATCGCCCAGCCCACCTACCACCTCACCAGACCCACCCACCCACCTCACCAAAACCCACCTCCCCACCTACCACCTTAACCCACCTCCCCACACCGAAACCACCCAAAACAACACCTCACCACCACCAAAACCCACCTCCCCACCTTAACCCACCTCCCCACACCGAAACCCTCCTCACCGAAACCACCCAAAACAACACCTCACCACCACCGAAACCCACCTCACCACCCAAAACAACCACCGAAAACACAAAAAAAAAAAAAAAACATAAAAAAAATCCATAATTCACCAACACCATATATTTCAAAAAATCAGAAAAATCAACAACTTAATTAAAATCAAAATTAAGAAGAAAAAAAAAGAGAAACATACCTTAACTTGACATAAAAAAACGCCGAAATTGGGTTTATAAAGTCAAATTCGACCATGAAAACTCTAGATCTAGAGTTTTCATGGTCGAATTTGACATGAAAACTTGAAATCTTCTTGAGTTGCCAAAGAAAACGAAACGAAAAAAAAAGAAAGAGGGGAAGAGGAAAGAGAAACAGGGAAGAGGAGAGGAAGGAGAAAGAGGGGAAGAGGAAAGAGTAGTTGCGCCGAGGAAAGGAGAACGCCGGAAAGGAAGGAGAAAGAGGGGAAGAGGAAAGAAGAGAGGAGAGAGAGAGAAGGGAGGCGGGGAGAGAGAAAGAGAAATAAGGTTTTTTTAGGTTTTAAAGGGTTTTTTTTTATTATTTAATTATTTTCCGACGGAATATTCCGTCGGAAACTTCCGACGGATTTTATTTCCGTCAGAATATAAATTTTCCGACGGAATATTCCGTCGGAATGCCCATATATTCCGACGGTATATAAATCGCCAGAATATATAGTATTTTCGACGGAATTTTGTGTCCGTCGGAAGATGTCCTTCGGAAACTGGCCTTTTTCTTGTAGTGAATCACCATAAAAAAAGCAAAAAAAAAAAAAAAGAGAAAGAAAATTAAAATCAAGAAAACATACCTTAACACCGAAATTGGATGTTAATTTCTCATCGAATTTGGTTTAATACGACCAAATTCGATCATGGAACCTCTAGATCTAGAGTTTTCATGATCGAATTTGATCATAAACACCATAATTATTTGCTTGTTGACGAAAACCCGAAACCCCATAGTAATTGTTGTCGAAAATTTCTGGGGGGAATTCAGGAAGAAACAACAGAGAACCGAAATGAAGAGGAAAGAGAAGAAGGAGAAAGGAAAGAGAAAGTAAAGAAAAGAAGGAGAAAGGTGATGGAGAAAGGAAAGAGAAACGGAAAAGAAGAAGGAGAAGAGAGGTTAATGAAGGAGCAGAGAGGCGCGGATAAGAGGAGAGGAGAGAGAAATGAGAAATAATAGGGGAGGGGGGGAATTCAGGATTTTTAGGGTTTTTTTTTTTTTTTTTTTATTTAATTACATTCCGAAGGAATATTCCGTCGGAGTGTTAATTTTCCGACATATTTTATTCCGTCGGAAATTTTATGTTTCGACGGAATAATCTGTCGGAAATTTCCACCGGAAAAATAACATTCCGACGGAATATTCCGTCGGAAAGCCCATAAATTCCGACGGAATATTCCGTCGGAAAGCCCATAAATTCCGACGGATTTTAATTCCGTAGGGAACCCGTCGGAAAATTCCGACGGAATATAAATCCGTCGAAATATACGGGATTTCCGACGGAATATCATGTCCGTCGGAAGATGTCCGTCGGAAATAGGCCTATTTCTTGTAGTGGTAGTTTCAATACGTTGAGAGGACAAAATACCACCAGACCAATACTTCTTAGAGTAAGCTGGACACCACATTTCCTTTATATTATACAAATCACATAACCAATCAACATTGCCACATTTGTATTTATTCAACATCCTGTATATTAGAAATGATCATTTATTATTTAGAAAATGAACAAAATATAAATGAATATATGCACATTTGTATAAAGAACAATGTTCATAAACAAAAATTCATTTTTAAACAATAACAGAGTAAGATGTTTAAAAACAACATGACCACTAATAAATACAGAAAATATTATGATCACTTAAAAAATAAAATTTACATGTTTAATATCAGAACAAATCTTATTATTTAATAATGATCATATGTAAAACACTTAATGTTCATATATATCACGTTATAATCAAATATATAACATAATAAAATAAACAATAAATATAAAAAACAATAATTTACCTTTTCCAGAAATGCTCAAATTCACCGGGGGTTTCACAATACTTCAGAAGATATCCAAACAAATCTGTAAAGCCTTCCAAAGCTCTCAATGATGCAATGTGTTTCTTCGAATTTTGTTCAAGATGCCATACACCACTACTAGAAATAGGCCGTTTTCCGACGGACCTAAATTCCGTCGGAAAATTCGAACTTTCCGACGGAATTAGGGTCTGTCAGAAAATTCCGTCGAAAAAGGTACGTTACAACGGAAAATCCGTCGGAATTCTTGCAACGGGAAATAAATTCCCTCGGAACTATAGGCTTCCGACGGAAAGTAAGATTTTCGACGGAATTTAAATCCGTCGAAAATTTCCGACAGAATATTCCATCGGGAATCCCAAATATTCCGACGAATTATTATTCCGTCGGAAATTTCTGACGGAATTTCCGTCGGAATCTTATTTAAAAAAAATAAATAAAAAAAACATAAAAAACCGGAAACCCTAATCCCCCTCCCCTTTCCTTTCTCTTTTCTTTCTCCTTACTTCTGCCTCTTTTCCCTTTCTCTCTCCTCTCCTCCTCTTCTCCTTCCTCCTTCTTCTCCCCATAATCTCTCTCTTCCTTCCTCCTCTGATCTCTTATCCTTCTCCTCTCTATTTTCAATTGGCTTCTCCTTCTCCTCCTTTTCTCTTCTCTCTCATCAACCACAACTAGCACCAGCCCAAAAACGAAGCCGCCATTAACCACAATTCGTCAACGTCCGCCATTGTCATTTTAAAAGGTTTTTAAGGTCAATTTCGACCATGAAAACTCTAAATCTAGAGGTTTCTTGGTCGAATTTGGCCTTATTAACCAAGTTTGAGGTGAAGTTCGAACCTATTTCAAATTTTGAGGTAAGGTTTTGTGATTTTAAGTTTTTTTTTTAAATTGGTGAAATTCGATTTCCGGTTGGTTTTTGTGGTAGGTTTCGGACGATTTGGGTGGTGACGGTGGTGGTTTGGGAGGGTTAGGAATGGCGAGGTGGGTGGTGGTGGTGGGGATCTGGGATTTGTGGTTAATTTCGAACAGTTTGGGTGGTTTTGATGGTGGTTTGGGTGACTTGGGTGTTTTCGGGGGTGGTGGGTGCGTGTGGTGGGTGCGTGTGGTGGGTGGTGTGCGTTTGGTGGGTGGTGACATGTGTTTTTCAGGGTGAGGTTATGGGGAAGCGGGAAAGGGAAAACGGAGGGGTAGGGGTGCTCGTGGGTGGTGGAAAGGAGTGGGGTTGGTCGCCTACGTCGGGGGAGGGGGTTGATTGCAGTCCGGCGACCGGTGGCAGGGAAAATGGTGGGGAGGGGGGCTGGCAGTGGTCTGGTGGGGATGGGGGATGGTGGTGGGTTTTTTGTGGGTTTTTTTTTTTGGGCAGGGGGTAGGGTGGTGGGTGGGGCTGATTTTTTTTTTTTAATTTTTTTTTTATTAACATTTACGTCAGAAATGGTACATTCCGACGGAATATTCCGTCGGAATCCGCTTCCTTCCGACGGAAATTTCCGTCGGAAAATTGCGACGGAATTTCATTTAAAGTCAAAACCAGCTCCGACAGAATGAATTCAGTCGGAAAAGTGGCTTCCGACGGAATTTCCTCGGAAAACGTCGAATTTCCTACAAAGGGTATTGCGACAGACTGATTCCGACGGAATTCCGTCGGAAGATTGTTTTCCGACGGATTTTCCAATGTTTCCGACGAAAAAATTTCGTCGGAATCCAGCTGTTTTCTTGTAGTGCACATAAGCGATGATGGACAGGTGCAATTGCTTGTGCTTGATCGATCATAATTGTAATGGGACTTTTTCCTCCCATTGAGTGTAGAAATGTGTCAAACAACCAATCAAAAGACTCGGTGCGCTCATTAAGAATAAAACTCATACCAAACATGACATTATTACCATGATGGTTCATCCCAACAAATGGAGCACATATCATTCCATATTTATTAGTTCTATAGGTTGTATCAAAAACCAAAAAATCTCCAAAGTAATGATAATCACTCATCATCCTACCATCGCGCCAAAAAAAGCTAACTAAAGCACCACTATCATCCTGTTCATCAAAATCATAGTAAAAATCTGCCTTATCCACATATCTCTTGGCAAAATATTTAATCAGTTGGTTACCATCACATCCATCAAGTTTGGCAGCTTTTTCAGATGATAATGCATTATACACATCAGGAGCAGTAAAAGAAAGATTAGGAGATCCGCCAACCTCCTTCTTTAGAGCCCTCTAAGAATCAAAAACTTGGACTCCGCTCAATTTCATTGTAGAAATGAAAAGAAGTTGGTCTTTAGTGACACCCCTTTGAGACCTTAGCAAATGCCTTTTTTCAAGAGGAATCATTCCATGATTATGCACCATTTCATGTCTTGTACATGTATAAACACCTAAATGATCAATATGAAACTGCACAAAGCTAAACAACCAGTTCGAATATCCAGCTTCTCATAACACCTATTATTCCCACACTTATCATCTTTATAACCCTCATTACAACAAACAAATCTTTTCATAAAAAATGAATCATCTCTTCTCCTCTTACTCTTCCCAATTCGAATTCCAAAACCTTTCCTAAAAGCATATTCATTATACATTTCAAAAGCTTCTTATTCAAATTTAAATTGTTTACCCTTTAATTCAGACTTAGCTGCTTCTTCATAAACAATATCATCCTTTTTTTTCCACTACGCAAATTTTTAATATACAGTAATAAATGAACATAAAGGGTTTCAAAAATGATCAATAGTTAATACATAAAATGTTCAATAACAAAACTGCACATGATCAATTTGAAAAATTTTAACACATAATGTTATCAGGAAAAAAAAAAATGTAAAAACAAATTATCATATATGACTTTGAAAGTGAACATAAACAAATTAATAAGTCCAAATGATAAAACATAAATGATTAATTAAAAATATAAAAATGATCAAAAAAAAAAAAGTTATAGAAACAAAAACACGCAATTCTCAAACATAGAGCAAAGAAATAATTAAATTGAAGCAACGAAATGTTCATAACAGAGTATTAACAATCATTTATATTTATTAACAATCCAAAAATGTTCATCATCATCATAACGAAGTATTAACAATCCAAAAATGTTCATCATCATCATAATCAAATATGAATATTAAAGCAACGAAAACGTATAATACATAAATTGAAGCAACAAAATCGAGTAACAAAATTACGTAGAAATAAACAGAGCATTGATATAACAGAGTATTGATAATCAAAAATTACAAAATTATGATTATAATTATTCACATTGTTGAACAAACGAATCAATCAATCGAACTCCAGATGGAAACACACTTTCGCAATCACGATCGAAATCGGCAGAGGAGGAATTAGCCATTAATGATCAACAACGATTATCAAAATTGTAAAAAATAAACTGGAAAATTAGTATAAAAATCAAATGAAGAAAATGAATTGAGCAGAGAGAATGTAGGTACTAAAATCAATTGAAGTCGATCAATTGAGGAGAGAGAAAATAGGGTTTAAAATCATATATATATATATATAATAGCTTGAATGATAAGAAAGGAAGGAATTAAAAATTGGAAAGAAAAAAAGGGGGGGGGGGGGGGAAGGAAGTAATCAAAGCAGCTCGTGAGTACTACCCACACCAGCTAGCACTCTAACAGCTACAAAACGACGTAGCTTTGAAGGGGGTGTAGATAGAACACCCTACATTAGGGTGTAGGGTAAAATTTGTATTCCAAATGTAGTAGCATATAAGGCCAATCCAATTCATCTGGATTCAAAGGCCCAAATAGTCCAATTGTACAAGTGCAACAGAACCTTAAAAAATATCGTCAATTTAATTGTTTTTATATTTACTTTTTTGCTTAAAAAACAATAAAAATGTTAGCCGCGACTAGGTTCAGTCTCCCAAACCCGAGCCCGAGCCCACCTGAACCCAAACCAACCATTTCTCTTTCCTCCGAACCTCCTTCCAAACCTCAGCCTCGGAAACTAAAGGGAAGCGCGAAGCTCAACCTCTGGTCCAGAGCTCGGTCAATCCGGTCCGGCCGAAAATTGGATTTTCCGGTTGACAAACCGGTTCAGGCAGTTTCTCCGGCAGATAAACCTCCGGTTCGAACCGGTGATGGTTTATCTGATTCAGAGAGAGAAGATGACGGCGAAACGAAGGAGGGGAAAACGATATACATGGTTTCTGATGGCACTGGTTGGACGGCGGAGCATTCCGTTAGTGCGGCGTTAGGACAGTTTGACCATTGTTTAGTTGATCATGATTGTTCTGTTAGTACTCACTTGTTTTCTGGGGTAAGTTTTGCTGAAACAATTGCTATTTTTTTTTTTTTTAAATTAAGCTCTCAATTGGCATGTTTTGTATTGCGTAGTGGTTGTTCGCCTGTTCGGGGTTCAATTAAGTAGTGTGTGCCCGAGCAATGCCCGAGTTGCTAGTGTGTAGTTCTTTAATTTGATAATTATGTTGGACTATTTGTATATATAGTTACTTAGTGTGAGGTTCAAACTTGGGTGTCACTTTTTTTTAATAAATAAATGAATTATATTATTTCTAATTTCCTTAATAAATGAAAGGAAAATATAATATTACGTGAAATTTGAAACATATATAAAAGTTGGTTGAGATGATAAATGTATCACCTTTATGTATCGGAGGTTATGTGTTCGAATCTAGCTCAAAGCATATTTTATTTTGTTAAATGAGAAGTGGCAAGCTTACGTGGCGTGCATATACTTTGGATAGTGACGTGGCATTGTGACATGGCGCATATAATTTGAAAAGTGCCACGTGGCACCTTTCCTTTGAAAGGAATGCCTTTTAATATATAGTATAGATTTTACTTGTGTTAGATATGGGTATGTGTTCAAGTGTCCAGTGTATGGCTTGAATGAGAGATGAAATTTTATATGAAATTGGTCTGTTGAAGTGTCTATACTCAATGTTAAGAGTGAAAAGAATATGACGTGAATACATGAGGTGAAATGATGTTTTCGGGTGGCATTGATGGACAAGAATATAACATGGGTACTTGAGGTGAAATAATGTGTTCGAGTAGCATAGATAATACCTTGCTATTGGAAGGAACAACTTAAGAAGCATCAATTTATCTTTGAACATTAGTAGTGTTATATATTAAATTGGTAAGTTACCTTTTGAGCCACAAGGGGTGTGGCATTGTGTAAGATCTAATAAAAAGATAGTCTTTACATTCTATTGAGATTTGACATAAGAAATATTGGTTAGGTGAAGAGATTGAATGCCTAAATGGTGTCTGCTTGTTTAAGGCTAATAACAGTAGTAAGTATGGGTTAGCCAAGTTTTACAGAGATAAGGGATATGATACATTTTTTCTGCATATATTTTGTGTTTTAAACAGAAGCTATGTTTATGGAGTTGGGTTTAGCTAAAATGTGATTTATGTCTATTAGAGATACATCTGCTGGAGTTATATTGAGCTTGTGAATTCTGTTGGCACCGCGAATATATCTTGTAAATTCTATTGTGTTGCTATGGCTCCTGGCTGACTGTCCTTCAGATCTGGCTTTACATTGATCCTCTTAATGGCTCTAGAGTCTCAGTCACAGTGGGGTTTGTGTCTAGTGTCAATGAGCATCTGCATCTAATTAACAGTGGTTCTGCAACGATGGTGTCGTGTGTATTTTTTTTGTTAGTTGTTGAATGTTAATGTACTTTGTCTTAGACAATTGAGAGTCTGTTGGTTAAGCATATGGAAGTTAGAGTGACCTCAATTGTAAAGATCAAGGATTTTATAAGAAATTATGTTATGGTCTGATGTCTAGACCTGTGATAGACAACTCATAACGTCAAAGGTGGCTTTCCTGAACTCCTCTTGGTGTTGGAAGAATTACATAGAGGTGAAAAAATGAGTATGTTGCTGATAGAATATTAAATTAGTGCATACTTTTGTTACTAATGAGTATGATATTTGCAATATTGGATTACTGATGGTGTGAATCTTCTTTTTCTATCATGTGTGCTTTTAAAACTTTAATTTAGATTAAACATATGGATTAAGCATATGGCCATGGCTTTCTATTCTATTTGCTCGGACATTATGGGTTTTGTGTCTTAATAATAGGCCATGTTGAAGTGTTTTACTTGAGGTGAATGAACTTTCTGAGTAAGATTATTAAAAGCAAATTCTTTGAACTTTGGTTGTGATTTGAACAGTGCAAGTATGACTATTGCTGTTGTAGATGTGTTCTGCCTGCGATCTGTTTGCACTGTCTAAGATAAGCCAGAATTATTTATACAAGGGTGTATTTTTTTTCGAGTAATTATAGTACCATACAAATTTGTGGAAACAGTCTCTTGCAGTCCTGCCAATAATTTCTCTAGTTATCTCTTTATTCTGCTTCTTATATGTGCTTAATACTTGAACAGGTAGATGACATTGAGCGACTTATAGAAATTGTGAGACAAGCTGCAAAAGAAAATGCTCTGCTTGTCTATACACTTGCTGATCCTTCAATGGCTGATGCTGCAAGAAAAGCCTGCCAATTATGGGGCGTACCATGCACTGATGTCCTTGGCCCAATAACTGAGGCAATTTCTTCTCACCTTGGCGTTTCACCTTCAGGGCTTCCCCGTGGTGCAGGAGGTAGAATTTTATTGAGTGAAGACTACTTCCAAAGGATTGAAGCCATTGAGTTCACCATAAAACAAGATGATGGGGCTCTACCTCAGAACTTGCGCAAGGCTGATATTGTACTCACTGGTGTCTCTCGGACTGGAAAGACTCCTCTGTCAATTTACCTTGCACAAAAAGGATATAAAGTAGCAAACGTTCCTATTGTAATGGGTGTAGAATTACCCAAAACTTTGTTTGAGATAGATTCACACAAAGTGTTTGGTTTGACTATTGATCCGGTTGTCTTGCAAACAATTAGAAAATCACGAGCCAAGACCCTGGGCATAGCTGAACATGATATACACAACTATGCACAGATGGGTTATGTGAAAAAGGAGTTGGAACACGCGGGTAAAATTTTTGCACAAAATCCCAGCTGGCCTGTAATTGGTAAGTACTCAAGTAGACCTACTGTTCATGTGTAAAATAGCTTATTTCTATTATGTGGAGTAAAAAGATTTGCACTATTTTTTTCTGGTGATTTACTTCTTTCAGTATCAGCCATATTCTGACACCAAGTTAATTAATGACAGAGGTGACTAGCAAAGCCATCGAAGAGACGGCAGCTGTTATCTTGAGGTTATATTCTGACAGAAAGCAGAAGCGATCATTGCCCAGCATATCAAAGCGCTATTAGAGATGTTGAATTGATGATCGATCTTGATCTGAAGTTTCCGATGTGTGAATAAGGAAGCAGAGTAAGACATTGAACCCTTGTTTAACAAAGCTGATTGGCATATTTGCATATCAATGCATTTCATCAGTACATCATTGAAGTCTCTACTCCTATAGTCCTATGTATATATGGTCCTTAATTTTGGTATTCTTTCATCATCAGACTCAACTGCCAGAGTTAATACTGCTATGTGTGTAATCTGTATATGGCTGTTAAATGTTAATATTAATTTTCTGGGTCAGAGGACTTGGTTGTTATCAATATTTGTATAGTCATAACGATAACAAGATGTCAATATATGTATCGACCGCGAACTGTTTAATATATGCAGTGTGGTAATTGCATGTTTTCAACAGGATTACATTTCTAGGGGAAATACTCCATAGCTGTTTATTTCAGGTCGTAGTTGCTAATAATAACTGTCATCTGATTGAATTTTAGTCATTTTACACAACATTGTACAAAGTACAATACTAATGTGTTTGAGGGCTATGGACATGAAATGGGTCTATGGGCCTTAAGATAACCATGTATTTTGGACCATTGCTCGGTCCCGCATGGGTAATGGACTCTGACTCATGGGCCTAGCACTGGATATGTTAGCCCAAAGAAACATCCTTTGACTTAAAGAAACATCCTTTGACTTTAGACCAAATATCATCAAAGAAGGAATCAAATTATTAAAGTGGCCCTTTGTTTTATTATTCTTTCCTTCCCAAACTACCATCAACGTGAATAAGCAACCACCAACCCTATAGTCCCAATTATTGTAGCCTAAGTCCCTAACAACTATCTCTACCATACGACTATCAATATTATACCTTTGATGCACAAGTACAACTACCATTATCTCTTCAGCCCCCGTGTCTCGTGGAAAATTTATATCTTATAGTTGCATTGACCTCATGTTGCAAAGTGATACGCCGATATGGGCAAAAACACTTGTACATACTGTTTGGTATACGTAACTCTCTATACTATGGAATGACTTAAGAATCTATCTCTTAAGGTCTTTTTCCTCTCCTTTGTACACCCATAAATGTTATGGAGTGGTACGATATGAATAGCTCCAATTAGTCATACTTGGTTTTTTACCGATACCTATTTGAGTTATTGAGGCCTTGTTTGGTTGAATTGTGTTTGGAATTCCTAGGTAATTAAATACCTCCATTTTGTGGGAAGTGGAAATTCATGGAAATTCTACTTCCCATGAATTTGTCAACCAAACAACTCCAAAGAATTTCAATTCCCAAGAATTTCAACTTCCTATGTTTTTATTTGTCAACCAAACGACACCTGAGTACATTTCAATAAACTTCAAGGAAAAAGCAAATTACGTTAAGTCATCTAGTAAATTATAGGTTGATGTCAAATGAAATATTTGAGGATCTTATATACTTGTATACATTGTGTATGTTTACAAGCATACGGTTGGTCTCTTAAGTAAAAGCCTTCTTTACAAAATTAGTATTCCCGCCCCAACAAGTGGAAACCGAACTTCTTTCATTGCCTTCTTTTTATATTCACCTTTATTCAATTAAAGTATCAAATTCGCTACTACCTCCGTTAATGGTTATCTGCAATTTTGGAATTTTTTATATCTCACAAATAATACCCCAAATTTGCAAATAACCATTAAAGAAGATAGTATTTTTTTTCCGTTGATTCACCTAATTAACATCTTTTCACTATCTTTCTTTTTATTTTTACCAATAATCAACCAAAGCTCCTCCATCGACTTTTAGAGAAAATAAGCCTTAAGGGATGGAGGTTGTACAACCGTTGGTGCAAAAATCCCTCTACATATTTTCCACCTTCATCTACTGGCTCGAATTTGCAACTTGCAAACTATACCTTTCGTATCTTTCTTACGAAGTATATATTAAGGTGTTTTAGTCTTATCTTTGTTTCTCTAATTATCTAAACATTCTAAATAGCAGAAGAATGTGAGTACAAGTAACTTCGACTTTATTTTTTCTTAGGCAGGCCCCAACAAAAAGTAACAAGGGGGAAAACAAAGCCCACTTTTTCTGGCTAGAAGGGTATATATTGAGTAGTAATGATGTTGCTTTTGCAAGCACAAAGGCAGAACGGCACATATAAGTGAATAAAATTGAGTGCCTACTACTCAACACATGGATATTAAAAGTAAAATACACCCAAAACATCACTAAAATGTCACAGAAAAAATCTAGATGTACCTAAAGATAAGTGTACCCAAAAGTATTCAAAAATCATCAAATGTTAAAATAATACTTCTAGATGCACTCGGGTACATAAAACTGATACAAATGTTCACCGAACGGACAAAAAGAAGAAAGTATGCATCTAAGCGCACGAGTACAAAAGGGGGAATTTCTTGTTGCAAGAGCTAAACAACACAAAATTATTCCTTCACTTCTTCACATGAAACCCACACACAACAAAAAGCTAATTTGGTGCGGTTTTTTTAACTATCAGAATCACACAAAAATTAAAGTTATAAGGAAGATTAATGGGGCTGCTAAGATCAGCAAAAAGCTAAAGTTATTAAAGCTTTCTGAACATTCTCTATAACATATTCTATGTATGTAAGAAGCATGGACCAAAACTAAACTATACAAATATATCAAATGTTGCTTTTCTCTTTAATAACGTACGAATTCAAGTATGAATCTTTCATAGTGCTATTCTTTGCTGTATAACTCATGCAGCTCCCAACATTCCATCTGTGTAGCTCAAATCTACGCCACACCTTAATGAAAAAAGAAGAAACTTTTCCATACTGTGTTTCGAATTCTGACAAAATACTCTGTACAATTCTCATTTGTGTTGGTGTTGAATCATTACTGCCAATCCAAAACACCCTCTAAACCATCAGCCTTACTTGTAGACAGCGTGAAGTAAATTAGCAACATCGTTCCCATACTCGATCTGTTGAAAGAATTTCAGAATATCGTGTTAGTTGACAGTATCAGTCTGACAAACAGAGTGGATTTGAATGCAGAATAATTAAAAAGACTTACAGAGTGGCAAAGAGGAGGAGGATTCTTTTAGGGTCAGAATACCAACTGTATGAAGATCGTTTGAAACTCGATCTCTTTCCCATTCTACCATCTGCCATGGTGTTCATGCCGCCTGTTTTGATTGTGATCTGATGCTGCGGTTGCTGCTGGTGGTTGTTAGCGGCGTGATCTTGGGACCCCATTGGTAGTGTAGGAGAAGGAGACTTTTCTGGCGTGCTTACAACTTGAGCAGCTGCAAAATTTAAAGGAACTTTTAGTGTATTGAGGAAAAAATGGTATCAGTAATTTAGTTTTCCATTATTCAATGTTCCTTGAGAAGAGTACAACACAAACATTGAATTGGTGGTATAAAGGCGGTACGATATGCAAGTAACACATTTTCTGCATTATTAACAAAAGAATCAATGAAATTATGAATGCTACCTCCATAAAAGAAAACAAGAAAGCTAAAGTTTGATAAGTTTGAATTGTCCTGAAACTTCAATTTAGGCTTACACAATTATAGACCTCACAAGTTGTCACAACCATATTGATACACATTGCTGGAACTCTTCATTTCATTTCAATTGGCCAATGTCGGAGCCTTAGCACTAGTGCGAGTTGACACTAAACATTTCATTTTGAGCATAAAATATGGAAAATTTTCATAAGATAGTCAAATTCGACACTAGAACATCCAAACATGTACACGTGCATGACACTTGTACCCGAGTTTGAGTAACATAGCACATATTTGACATACACCGTCACAACATTATAATTTCATTAAAAATCCAAAGGTCAACTTTTGACATCTATGTTATTTATGAGGCCTGAAAACAACAACTCAGACATAATACAGCAGAGCAAGTGGTTTAATTCCATTGCAAAATATTTGTGTGGACCAACCCCACAATTGCATACATATATCAAATATTTGATTAAGTATTTTAATTTTTATTAACTAGAATGACTATAAAGCTACCTGGCACAGAGACGACTAAGCCACTACCTAAATTGATGTGCAATGTGACTCAGTACAGATTTCTGAATTCTGATAATACATAAACTAAAAATAAAATGAAATGAGTAGTGCTTTAGGCGTTATCCTAACATAACTTTCAATTGTAATTAGTCATGTTTGATGTTTAATGTTTGATTAATTGTTGACTACAAACTTTTGGTTACGTGCAAAAACAACTAAACAAGTAGCACCAACAATAAGGGAAAAGATAATGACAATGATAATCATGATGATGATGGTACTCATAATCCTAATGCCAACTGTGATAATATCATTGTTAAACACCACTTTCGAAGGACACGTGGATCATCCACGGATTAACGAGGACATAAAATACCAAGGATTCTATCTGATTACTAGACCATCGTATCTCAATTCCACCCGTAACCCGGCTGTCTAAAATACTGGAAAAGATCCTAGTATGTTAACCTAATAAATACTGATTAGTCTAAGATTCTAATATAACTCAAGTATGCTAATTCGAACTGTCTGACAGCTGAGAAATGAGAAGACTTACCAAAAACCAAATGATAAATATGACCAAATCCCGCGTTATAGTATAAGAAAATCAGAACAATTCTTTATATTTGAAATCAATAATAAGTTAATCATTATAAAGCTCCTCTTTAAACGGAGCATTAGCATTTCTCTTTAATTTTTTCATCTAAACCAAAAAACATTCAACTACTTTAATTTGCACAAGGTCTCTAATATACCACAAAAGCCAAAATTGTGCTACCTATTACTACAAACGTTAAAATCTAACTAAGAGAATATAATAAAATCACACTACAAACATTGTTGTAACTCATCACCATTACCTATGTATATTATCGCCTATTAAACAAGCCATTTGCTGCGTACTTTTCAATAATGACACGTATCGTAACAGATTAAGGAGTGGAGTTATCTAGCTTTAACCAATTCAATCAAAGTGCCCTTAGCTTGCCCATCCCACATCCCTTTTATGATAATGATGTAGTAAGAACTATGGGCCCACAATGGAAGCTACTTCGGACAGACTCATCAAACTATCAAAGGATAAGTATATTCACAATCATCAACTTAATCAAAACTATGATGTCACATCAAATGTAAAACTACATGTTATAATTAAGTCAGTGATGCGTCATATTATGCTTAATTTAATTTCAAATTACTCAGAGTCTAGTGCACTATAACATATCGTGTGGTTCAACATTAAACTACGGAAAGATATAAGATAATGCCATACCTCTAGGGGATGAGGCAGGAGCAAGGGTGTCTCTATCATTAAGCTTCCTCTCGGCGCCACGCTGAGGAACTTTTCTAGAAAGGCTTCTTTGCAACTTTTATATGTCCAAAATCAATAAAAAGGAAACATCATTAGCAAGCAAATGGTATGATTCACCTAAACCAAACACATAATAACAAAATGTTCAATTTTTTTTTTCTTTTTAATATATTTTTTTATTTTTTTTAAAAAAAAAAAAAAATACATCAAAAAATCCATAAAATTCTTTCAACCGTTCAATACAAAACACACAAAAAGTGGCCCACGTTACAAGTCCTTGCCAAATGCCGTTTTACTATGCAAACCTTAAAAAAATTTACTAACCATATCTTACCTCTTTTAGGACATACCATATGAAATTTCATGCTTCACATGTAATTCCAAATTTATGGAATTTAAGAGGAATACACAACTAGTTACAAACCAAATTCCCCAACATACTTGGTTGTTGTTATTGTAATTAAAAGCTTGGATACACATTAATTTTGCAAGTTTTATGTAGGACGACACACCGTATAATTTAATATTTGCAACCCTACATCTAATTCAAAACTACAAAAATGTAACATATAATCTCTTTAATCTTGAATGAGTGCATCTACTTATAAGTGAGTTATACACAAAAATTAAAGATTGACTATTGACTTTATTATGTTGCTTTTCAAATATACTTTAACAAGTTGTATAAAAATAAAAATTTATATGGAAAAATAAAAGGGATAGAATTGATAACAAAATTCCAAGGAAAAAAAATTAAAATCTTATCCCAATAATCGCCGAAAGTTAAAAGGTAGACATCACATATAAATCAATATTAATCACTCCATAATATGGACCAAGTACGATAACATTCTTAACAAGAAACCATCCAACCACCAATTACCCCAAAAAAATTAAAACCCGAATTAACGGTATAAATTATGGGAATTTTTTTGAGGAAAAATTATGAAAATTAAAAACATAACAAAACGGTTTATCTAAAATGAAAATATAAGTACTAATTTAAAAAAATACCGAGTATGTATTAATTCAGAAATGTACAACAAAAACACAAGTCACTTTTTTCAATAACTGCCATTTGAAAAGATGAGGAAAAAATAGAACTTACAGTAATTCGTGATGAATTTGTAGAAGTTGAGTGCTGTTTGTCAATTCCACAATTGGTGAAATTCTCTAAGTCAACTATGTAACAATCAGATTTATCACCACCATTTTCATACTTAAAACCATTCATTTGATCATCATAAACCCCTGTTTTTATATTGCCCAATGAATTTTCTCCAAGAAACTCAGCCTTTAATTCCTGATAATAATTCCAAAAAAAAGATAAATTAAAAAACAGAGGAATATTAGTAATAAATTGAACTTATGGATTGCACATTTACACAGTACCCAATAAAACAGTTAATCCAAAAATAGAATTTCACAATAACCCAAATAAAATAATTTGTATTCCTTTCTTTTTTCTGAAAAAAATGCTTACCGTTTTCGGATAATCCTTGTGCCCTGTTTGATTGCCAGAAAAACCCAAATAAAGGAAATTGAAGAATTTAGCGTAATTAATCAGAAGGAAATTATAATCTGGGTATTTATAAAAATTCAAGAACAAAAGAAAGAACCTGACTTTAAAGACAATTTTTATGAGAAAAATTCTGGGTAAGAATTTAGGCTATGTTTGGTTTATCAAGAAATATATGTATACAAGAATATATCATAAAATGTAGGGGAAAAAAAAAAGAAAAAATTGGTGAAGGGTAATTTATGATGTTGATTGGATTTGTGTAAGTCAAAGTTTAAAGAAGAAGAAAGATGAAATTTTTGAATAAAAAAGAAATGTAGGGTGGAATTTTAATAACTTGGTGTGTAACTGCTACGCCTCTGTTTTTGAGGAGAGAGAAAATGAAGCAAAGGTTGTGACGATGAAGTGGGTAGACAGAGCTTTGGCTAGTGGCTAGTAGGAAGGTTGGTCTTATTTATAATTTCATAAAAACAATAGATTATACGAATAATAATATAGATTTAATTTAATTTAATTTGTGTGAATATAATCTTCTAGGATAATTCCCAATCACGGGCAATATTAGTATTTTTAGATCTTCCTAGTTCTTACCTACTAAAGTACAAAACCTTAAGTAGGTATTAGTTTTATGCCTACCTCGTCTCTTCATGAAGTGATGAAACTAAGTCATGAGCATGTCGATATTTCATGTTCTGCGTACATTTTTGTGTTTTGTTTTGTCGTGCTCTCGTGAATATCAACGAGTTTAGTTAGTTGGTGAAGTCGTAAAAAGTAGAACGTTATATTTATATACGCTAAACATGAAATTTTTGCTAACTAAAAACTGATTAATAGTGATGTTAGATGTATAATGTTCCTTAATACATTTATGTGATTCAATTAAAGTGCAAATCCCCATCCCACCCTATTAGGTTTAAGTCCAATTAACCTTTGATTATTGCTGTATCTTTGATATCTTTCAAGGATATAAGTAAATCTTTTTGAAATAAAATATTATTATGCAGCCTACCTTTAATATTTATGCTCTGTACCATATTTTGATTTTTTGCCTCTTTTATGAATCAAGGACTTGTTCGATTGATTCATAAAAAGTATCGTTTTTATTTTAGGAAAAATACGTTTTTGTTTAATTCATTGATAAGTACTGAAAATTAGAAAATAAATAGTAAAACAAAACACAAAACATCTTTAATTTTTTACTCCCTCTATTTTTTATTTAATGCCCCATTGGAGCTTGGCACACATACCGATGCAAAACTTTGATTAATAGTATATTTAATTATAAATTAGTTATAAATTACAATAATTGAATATTAATAATCTATTCATTGAAACGGTTCCAACAAGTACCCACAAAATTATATTTTTTCTTATGTGTAATTTACAAACATTGGTCAAAGTGATTAATCAAGTAAATAGTGCAAAAAGTCCCAATGCAACACTTTAAAAAAAAAATTTAATAAAAAGAAAGGAGTACCATTCTCCTAAGCATTCAACTGGTTATGCATAAATTCTTATTAGTCATATTACTTGAGAAAGTAGCTAACGGTTAATAATTACAGTATTTACTAAACACTTTGACACAACACATGTAATATTAACTCATAAAACAAGTCAAATCAGCTCTAATTCTCATACAAACAAATGAACAACTAACATCTCTGGCTAGCATTTAACCTCTCGGGTGCCAAAACAAGGCCATAGTATTAATTGAATGTAATTCATTTGAGCTTATTATCCCGAAAATAACTATCTTAAGATCTTAACTTACTTATCTTGATTTTTCTTGAAAGAAGTAGTTTTCATTTGCATGGAAGCCTAAACACGAGTGCAACTAATAGGGGAAAATCTATCAAAAATCAACGTACTTTTTGGCCCCATATTTCAAGTTTCAATGCAATTACAAGAGACCACGAAAATTTGCAGCGCATTTTGGTCCCATTTATGTTTTGAAAACAAACTATACGATCGAATAATACATGCGCTTTCGCCACTAATATGTAGCAAGTGCCACGTGTCTACTTGACCTATAGACTAATGGGGTATGAGTGAGTGCAAGACTCGAGAGCCATGCGATCGTATATGAAATTAGGATCGAGAAGCAGCCAAAAACAAGTTCTTGATCTCCATATCTTGAGAATTGAAAGGTGCAATGCAAATATTTGAAAAACATTTAGATATATTGCGAATATAGGAGAGCGTAGTGTTGTATTCAATTCACTTGAATTTTATTAAAATTAATTGTAATTATAAATTGAATTTGAGTAGTCCTTAGCTTTTTAATTAACCTTTAAATTATATAATTTAAAAAAAAAAAAACTTATTAACTTTTTTTATCTTATTTTTCCTAAAAGTAATGAAACTAATTTAAAGCAAACAAAGTAAGGCCTAATTTAATTTATCATCTAAAACAACTCAACGTATACAGAAAGATGAGATCATGACAATATTTTACTTTTACTTCAATCATTTATTTTTTAGTTAACTTTAGCACTAATTACTCACTCTTCTTTATTTGACCATATTTTCAATGATTTGTATGTAGTAAATATATATTCAAGTAAGGTTTTGTTACATTATGATGCAATTTCAAAATATCAAAAAAATTCATAATTTTTATTTTGCTTATATAACCATTTTTCATCATTAAAAATAGATACATATGATTGAGCTTATGTTGACAAACGTGACTAGGACATGTAATTAAAAAGAAACAAAAAAAGTATTAATATTAAAATTTGTATGATTTTTTTTTTTTAACTTTTTCATTGATCAATTTGGCAATCAACGCGTTTCCTCTTGATATTAATCGTCAATGTATATCCTGATAAATTATTCTAGAATTCTTGATTATCATCTAGCGCCTTGGGGATCGGAGATAGTTTTTGTTAATGCTATTCTTTGCCATGTAGCTAGTATATATGAATATGATCGATCAATTCAACAAGGTAATGATAGTTTTGGGGTCTCTATCAAGTTTTTTAATAGTTAAGTGATAAATGGCCTATCTCGATCGATTGCTCCTCTAGAAGTGGGATGGCCTATCAATTTAATCATTGAGCTACATAACTTAGACATCCACCATAACTTTCTAAGGCCATATTATGATTGTAAACTAATTGTAACAATTAGACATCATTATGATCTCCTCAATACGTTTTACCATTAAATTATGAAGAAGTGATAATGGAACATTTGAAGCTCTTTTTAAACCTATTTTAAAACTAATCACGTTTTAAAAAATATTGGGTTATATAATTATATTTATCGAGAGGAAGAGTTTGAATTCCTTACATGTGTTTATCAATTTCAGGGTTTAGCTTTTAATTTCTTAATTAATAGGGTAGTGCAAATATAATTTTCAAGTTTTAGCTATAAAAAGGGGTAGATGTAAAAGTTTAGGTGGTTAATTAATTAAATTTTTTAGTGATAGATATAATGATTAAAGTTTGTCTACATTATTTGTCCGGCCTTGTTACTTTTTATAGTGTATGGGAATTTTTAAGAAGAAAATTGTGAAGTGTGCTTGCAATGTTGCAAAGTTGTTCATCACTAATTTGGTAGGAATAATCTTTCTTTTTTATTTTTTGGTGCAATTATTTACATTGTCTAAACTCTAAATTAGAAGCTTTGGTATAACGTTTTTTTTTTTTTTTTCTATTTTAAAGATTTTCATCTTAATCTACTCAAACGAAATAAAAGGCATATAAGTCAATAAGTGAAGTATGAATTTATTACAAATCTATGTTATTTATATTAAAAACCTTGAAAGGATCTAAGAGTGAGTTTGATAACCTACTAAACGATTCTTGCTAAATTAATAGAACCAAAACCTTCTCTTGCATCTCTTGACTATCACTCCAACGTATTATTAAAATAGGCAAATTAAATAATTGAACCAAATTCCTCTTTGGGACTTTATAAAATCGTTGGAAGCATGTTATACTTCCAAGCAAACTTTTATGATCCTAGGATACACCCCTACATATGGAAAAAATTTGTGTAGAACGGAGATCACCGTGAGTCCGCCTACATAAATACACATTTTCCTCAATTTTCCTCACACATTACCAACATCAGCTCCACCCAGCCGCACCTTCGACAGCAACATGTTTCGTCAGAGGTTGGAGAAGAAAGAGAAGGTTGAGGTTGAGGAGAGATAAGGTGGGAGGAGAGTTCAGGAGCTATAGAAGGGGTTGGGGTCGAGGTGGAGGACGGCGGCAGTGGATGCGACGACAGATTTGGAAACTTGATAATCTTTGTCCTCTTCAGCTTAGGATTTCCCTGGTAAAAAGTTGTATCTCCATTTTGTGTTTTGTATTTCTCTAATTTATCTCCTCTTTCACCTTTGTTTGGTATATGAATGTGGGTGGGATATGAGGTAGGAAATAGGATTATTAATTATTAAGTTGGTTAATATACGACAATAATATTCTAATATATGACAAAAATATTCTAATATATGACAATCATATATTAGAATATTATTGTCATATATTAGAATATTAGGTTATTAGATTATTAATGTTATATATTAGATTATTGATGTCATATATTAGAATATTATTGTCAGATCTTAGAATATTATTGTCAGACATATTGGACTCACGGTGTCGGTGTGTCTGGTCTCACGCAAAACGTTTTCCCTACATATTATAAGATTTTGAATCTATTTTCATTGAGTTTCAAAGTAGAGATTACAATCCTATTTATAGAAGAGATAAGCTACGGTACAGCTATGTACAAGGCTAGAAACTATAACAACCTAAAGTACATCTGACTAATAACAAAGGATAAACTTAGAAGATAAAACAGAAGCTAAGAATAAGAGGAAGAGATAACTACAGCTATTAACAAAGAAGAGTGATTATCCTTTAACATCCCCCCGCAAGATGGACGGCCGTAGGGCGAGACCAATCTTGGATTGTAAGTTGCTGAACCGGGAAGTAGGAAGAGGCTTTGTCAAGGCATCAGCTAGCTGATCTTTGCCGGAGATGTGCTGAATATGAAGACAGCCTTTGTTTACCTGTTCACGTACAAAGTGGAAAGCCAATGCAAGATGTTTCATGCGTGAATGGAACACAGGATTCTTTGAGTAGCTAACGGCACTTAGATTATCACAGTAGATACTAGGAACAGCAGGCAGTTGAACACGTAACTCGGATAACAAGGATAGTAGCCATAGTATTTCAGCTATTGTAGATGCTACTGCACGAAATTCAGCTTCAGTAGAAGAGGTTGCAAGTCCTTGTTGCTTCTTGGAGCTCCACGACAGGGGATTTCGTCCAAGATAAATAATATAGCCTGTTGTTGATAGAAAACTATCTTTGTCACCTGCCCAATCTGCATCCGTAAAGGCATGTAAGCTCAATGGAGAGTTACGGTGCAGTATAAGACCTTGATCCAAAGAGCCATTTAGGTAACGAAGTAGTCGTCGAAGAGCTGTCCAGTGAACATCAGTAGGTTTGTGCATAAATTGAGATAGCTTGTTGACAGCAAATGCAACATCCATCCGTGTTAAGGACAAGTATTGCAAGGCACCTACTAATGCACGATACTCAGTTGCATTCTCCAAGGGTGAACCAACATCCAAAGTCAAAGAAGGATGAGAGATCATTGGAGTTGGAACTGGTTTAGCATGAGTCATACCTACACGAGCCAATAGGTCACTAATATACTTCTTTTGGCTTAGAAAAGGACCATTTGGATGAGGTAGAACTTCGACACCCAGAAAGAAAGACAGAGGACCCAAATCCTTGAGTGAGAACCGAGAGGCCAGTGAATTTATGAGTTGTTGGAGTGCATTCGGGGAGGGGCCTGTGATAATAATGTCATCCACATAGACCAAGAGATAGAACACTATACCGGTGGTGTTGTATAGGAACAAGGAAGGATCGACAACGGATTAGTGAACCCAAAAGACAGAAGAAAATTACGGAGCTCAGTATACCACGCACGTGGTGCTTGTTTTAGGCCATATATTGCTTTCCGTAACTTGCACACATGAGTGGGATGGTCCTTGTCTAGAAAGCCTGGTGGTTGATACATGTAAACGTCCTCCTGCAAGGGTCCTTGAAGGAAAGCGTTGTTGATATCAAGTTGTCTTATTTTCCAACCACGAGTTACTGCCAAAGAGAGAATCAAACGAACAGTGGTGGGTTTAATGACTGGGCTAAAGGTTTCAGAAAAATCAACACCCGGTCTTTGATGGAAGTCTTTTGCAACAAGACGAGCCTTGAAGCGCTCAACCTCACCATTTGGTTTATATTTGATGCGATATACCCATTTACAACCAACTGGGTTCATGGTGTCATGAGAGGGAACAAGTTCCCATGTGTTGTTGCGAATTAACGCTTGGAACTCGTCACTCATGGCTGCACGCCACTGAGGATCTTTTAGGGCCTGGGTGATGGTTTTGGGTTCAGTTGGAGGAGAGACTAGGGTAGCGGTGTTTGCATATTTTTTGTTTGGTTTGACTATATTGTTTTGTAGTCGAGTGACGATTGTTCTAGTGGGTGGGCATGGTGGTGGTGTCGGTGTGGAGGGGGGGGGGAGGAAATGGTAGGCTGCGAGGATTGTGTAGAGGGTGATGATGCTTCGGTGGAGTTGGAAGTTGAAGATGGGGAAGTAGAGGAATTAGTAGGGGAGGATGGGGAATTTGTCGTGGAGGTGGGTAAGGATGTGGGATTGTTGGATGGGATAGACAGTAGGGGAAGATTGAGAGTGCACCATTCGTCAAAGGAGGAGGAGTGAGGTGGAGTGGGATCCGTACATAAGGTGGAATAGGGAAAGACATGTTCAACAAAGTTAACATGGCGAGAGGTGTATATACGATTGGTTGAAGGATGAAGGCAGTAGAAGGCGCTTTGGCTTGGTGAGTAACCAATGAAGACACAGGGGAGGGATTTGGGTTGAAGTTTATTGGAATTATAGGGGCGTAGCCAAGGATAGCACAAGCAACCAAAGTTTCGAAGCTTGTGATAGTTGGGAACGTTGCTAAAGAGCTTTTGATATGGTGAGATGTTAGCTAAGGTAGGTGTGGGAAGCCTATTGATTAAGTATGTAGCCGTGGATAAGGCATGGGGACAGAATGTGATGGGTAGGTTGGCATGAGTGAGAAGGGAGAGACCAGTTTCAACAATATGATGGTGCCGACGTTCGGCATATCCATTGTGTTCCGGCGTGTGAGGGGGTGTTGTGAGATGAGAAATGCCATGTTGGGATAGATAGGGGGAGAGTTTGATGTACTCTCCTCCATTATCAGAGAAGAACTTGATGATTTTACGGTCGAAGAATTTTTCAACTAAGGCACGGAATCGAAGGAAGATGTCAAAAGTATCGGACTTTTGCTTCAATGGGTAAAACCATGTGTACTTAGTGAAGTGATCCACAAAAATGACGTAGTACTTGAAATTATCATAGGAAGGGGTGGGGGATGACCATACATCAGAGAAAATTAATTCTAGAGGAGCATTGGAGGTTAGGGATGAACTTGAGAACGGTAACTTGTGACTTTTATTAATATTGCACGAATTACAATCAAATTTTTGAGAAACAGAAATTGGCAAATTGAAACTAGAATGCAAAAGCTTTAAGATATTATGAGATGGATGGCCGAGACGGTGGTGCCAATCATGCTTTGATGTAGGCAAGGTGGAGGCAGTGAAGGCACACGGACGACTGAGTCTCCATTCATAGACACCATCCTTAGTTGGGCCTTGAAGGAGGGTCTTGTTCCTTGAAAGCTCCTTCACACGAAAAAAGAAAGGTAAGAACTCAATGGAGGTGTTGTTTTCTTTACAAAATTGAGAAATAGAAAGAATGTTACGGGAAATGGTAGGAACATGTAAGACATTAGAAAAATGAAAAGTTTTAGAAGGAGTAGAGAGAGAGAAAGAACCAGTGTGTTGAATTGGCAAGGATGATCCATCACCAATGATCAACTCTTCAGTGCTATCATATGGGGCATGGAGTGAGAGATTGGCAAGATCATTGGTAACATGATGAGATGCGCCGCTGTCGAGTAGCCATGCATTAGAGGAGGGATTGGTGGCGGTGGCCACATGTGCTTGCGGGGCTTGAAAGGGGTGAATGTAACCTTTCTGGATAGCTCTAGCATGAGTAGCTGGAGGAACTTGAATGGAGGGATAGAGGCCTTTGAATATGGGACAGTAGGAGAGGGAGTGGCCTTGTTCACGGCACCATTGACATTTGCCAAGTTAGGGGCGTGAAGAAGGCGAGGAAGTTGTGGCATTGTCACGGCTTGGAGTAGGAGTAGCTGTGGGTGAATGGCGATAGTTAGGTGCAGCGGAGGTAGGTGGCCTACGGTGATGGGCAGCATTGACCGTAGCAGGGAAGGGAGTAGGGGATGGTTTGATGGATAAAGTGAGTTCCTTAGTGATGAGCTTCTCATGGAGCTCTTCAAAAGAGATAGGAGAATCACGAGCATTAACCGAATCAATGACAGATTTGAATTGCTCATAGTCAAGGCCATTTAAGACCTTGTCAATGATATCTTCATGATCCATGGGGCGTCCCATGGCAGCGAGCCTATCCGTGCACTGTTTGATGGCCTACATATAGGCCGAAACAGATTGTGTGGTGTGAATAATCTGGGCGAGGTGATTTTTGATTTGCTTAAAGTGTCCCCTAGAGGGATTGGCATACGTTGAGGCTAGGATCTTCCAAGCCTATTGGGCAGTGCCGGATTGAGAGATGAGAGGAACTAAGTCCTGGGATAAGGTACCAACAATAGCACCAAAGACTATTCGGTCTTGGCGAAACCAAGTCAAGGCAGCAGAGTTGGCCACGGAAGTGCCATCAACAGTGATGGAGTCGGGTGGGGAGGGGTGGCTGCCATCAATAAATTTCCACAGGTCATAACCTATGAGGGTGGCTTTAAGCTGAGTTCTCCATGCTATGTAATTTGTGGGGGTAAGCTTAATACAGTTTTGGACATGAATGAGAGTGAGAGGCGAGGATGGGTCAGCATGGTTGAGAACGAGAGCTACATTGGCCATGGTTATGGAGAGGTGTTAATTAAGATCTAGAATCTGATACCATATAAGATTTTGAATCTATTTTCATTGAGTTTCAAAGTAGAGATTACAATCCTATTTATAGAAGAGATAAGCTACGGTACAGCTATGTACAAGGCTAGAAACTATAACAACCTAAAGTACATCTGACTAATAACAAAGGATAAACTTAGAAGATAAAACAGAAGCTAAGAATAAGAGGAAGAGATAACTACAGCTATTAACAAAGAAGAGTGATTATCCTTTAACACATATACATCCACTTCTATATTCTATGAGTAATTTTTTTTTCTTCGAAATTGGTCCAAAAACACATACTATACCCTTAAATTTTGGATTTTTTTTTTTTTTTTTTTTTTTTTTTTTTTTTTTACATTTCGTGCCTAAAAAGGAAACAAGGTGAGATGCTTTCCATGGAACCCGTGAAACCTTGTGAGGCCAGTTGGCCACTTGGGTAGTTGGAATCGTCCACTTTATTTGCATTTTAACTAATTATTTAGCTAGTTAAAGTCATCCTGAGCCTTTATGTAACCAAATTATTGACATATATGCGGTTCCAAACAACATTATATCACCCTAGGATACATCTTCCACCATCACTTGAAATTCTGACACCTAGTCCTGAAATCTTTGAAAATGGCTTGATTTTGTGGATTAGAGCCTTTACTTTCGAAGAATTTTCAACTTTGTAGGACCTGAAAAGGAAAGGGGTCGAGGTGCTTCCCATGGATTCCATAAGAGTCCGAGAGGTCACTTAGGTGGCTGAAATCATCCACTTTGCCTCTTTCTTATCCATTTAGCCAGATAAGGATCGGACATGCCTCTCGTTATTGACGTAAGGTTGTCACAGGCCTTTATGTGACCGATTAGTGGGTGTGCATAATTCTAAACAACCTTTTTGAATTTTCGACATTGATTCTCGAAATCTTTAAAATTGACCCAATTTTGTGGATGATAGACTTCAAATTTAGGCTCCGAACAACATTTTAAGATTGGACAAGTTTATGCATCGAGATGCTTCTTAGGGTAGGTAAAGGACCCCAAGAAGCGTATCTAATTCTGGAATACTAATAAAATTATCCGTGAATTTAAAGTTTGCAAGAGGTCTCAAAAAAATAAATGACTAATATTTAATGAGCGAAGAAGTTCAAATTTTTTGTTTTTAGTGAAAGTATTACCATGATGGAGAGGGTTTTACTCCCATTTTAAAGTTCCTAATTTTATTTTATATCAAAACCGTAAAAAATACTTGTAGAAAAAAGTGAAATATATTCATGAGGGGATTCCATTTTTAAAACTAGGGTGTCAAGTGACCCCACTAATTAAAACCAGTGTTCAAGGAATAATACATAATATTTTTTTTTTTGAAACAAAGGAATAATACATAATATTAGAGAAAAATAGATTTTTATGTTGTATAGGTTAGACCACAAATATGATCTTTATAAAATTTGAATTATGTACAAAAATGTCAAACAAATATCTTCAATTCTTCCGTTATAAGCCTAGGCTTGGGCAGATTTGGGAGCTAATCGATAAATGGGGTAAACACGTCGTACCCCATCAAGCCACAGAGAAAATCAATATGAGAATCTTGTCACACAATAATTTGAACAATTAAGGTGAATAATACTCTTCATTAGAGCAAGTCTAGATCAATCATCATTAGCTGAAAGAAAATAATTCCAAGAGATTAGACAACTACTATTAGCAAAAAATAATGAAAAAATTGAAAAAATCTTTATCAAAATAGATGCTTACCATTGCCAATGTCCAATAACAACCTCTCTTGAACCAATAATTTTAGAGAATGTGGTGATTGAGGAGAAGAAATTAGAGGAGAAAACAAAAAACTAAAAATAATAATAATAAAAAAAAATCATTCTCTTTGGTATTTGAGCCTTAAAAGAATATAAAAACACACAATCTATAACCAAAAGAAAAAACAAAAGAAAAAATTTGACTCATTGCCTTAACACAAAGTGATGGAGTTGAAGTGAAGGCCCTAAAATAGTGACATTTTATGGGGGCGTTGAGGTCGGCAAATGATCCGCACCACAAATACACGATTACAAGTACATTCCAAACCGAATAAGAAGTGCCACCAACATTCCTTTCATTCACCTTCACGTTCTCTAATATTTTGTAGACCCTACTAAAGGTTTTAATAAATTAATTATATTCATTATTATTAATTAATTAATTGTATGTATATCATGATGTTGCAATTCTTCAATTGATTTTTGATTTGGATAGGTTCCTTGGAGTGCTTGTTGTGTGTTCTATAATCAAGAATTTCAAATTATTGCAAAATGATGTTGTAAATCAATTCTATCTTTTTAACCCCCACGTGGGTTTAATTTTGGATGAATAATAATACGATGTGTTTCATTTTATATAACTTGATGATGAAGTAATAGTTATTTCTTCTTAAACCATCCTTAAAAGATTTTATTGTTTATGCATTGGTTTACCGGCTGCTTTTGCAATTAACAGTGTGACAATTTTGACTTGAACTGATCGATATATGCAATGATATCACCGGATTCTTAAATATATTTGTTTCTATTATACTCTTTATACAAAGAAACTTAGTTATGTCGTTAAAAGAGATATTGCTAGTGATGGAGATTTTTTTTCCATGATTTCATTGCAATCACATAATTGAATATACTGATTTTTTGGGTGATTGAAATCATACGAAGTATCTTTTTTGACACTATTCGTGATGAATATTTTTCGTATGTTTATTTTTATTTTTTATTTTGTATATCTATAACATAGCTAAAATGAACCTGAATTGATAGCAGTCAAAGTGATTAAAATCTGGATTCTACTTTGAATCGGAAGGGGATTTTAGAATCGAATCGTAAAATCGAATTGTAGAATCGTAAGATTCTACCGACATGCATACTTAAGAAGTCATATCTAAATTTAATTAAATATATTTAAATTATGATTTTGAAACCTAGTTATTGATAGAAATTAGTTGTTTACTCATTAAGCAATCAATAATTGACAATATATATTTATAAATAACTATGTAGACATGTTTTAAACTTGTTAGGATTTCTCTAGAAGAGAAATATATAAAAATCGGGTTGAATCGTAAATCGAATCGTGTGACACACATGAATTGTAAAATCGTAAGATTCTAATATTTAAATCGGGATTTTAATAACAATGATAGCAGTGCAGTCAGTGTAGTACAATGGCGAATGCATGCAATGTGGCCTTGATGGGGAGCACTTGCATCCCCATCTTGCAAAAAAATTAATAAAATTCAAGGTTAAGTAAAATATGTAGATCATTTTGTCAGTTACTACCTTTTAAAAGCAATTTTTTGTGAGAAATTATCTAATAAAAAAAATATTGTAAAAAACTATCTATTAAAATAAAAATGTTTTAAAAAACTACATGTTAAAACAAATAAGGTTGTAAAAAACTATTATTTGTCGGATTTTCGTCTTTGACTAATTTCTCCGGTGTTGACCACCCTTGGCTGGTCACATGATAGGTGGCATTGTTGGTGGGGCATGGAAAATAAAGGATTTAAAAGTTCACGTGATTGACAAGTGGGTGGTTAACGCCGAAAAAATTAGTCAACGGTGAAAATCCGGTGAGGGCAGTCTTTTACAACATTTTCATTTTAATAGGTAGTTTTTTACCAAAAAAAAAATTCATTAGGTAGTTTCTCACAAAAAATGGCTTTTAATAGGTAGTTTCTGACAAAAAACCCAAATATGTACTTCTTATTCTAATAGCTTTTGCTTTCCCATTTTCAAGTTGGTTTCCTAAAATACAAAACCAAGTAATAGAAATTCTAGATATATCATATAAAAACTTAAACGATATATTATTTCTGTTTTATAAATATTGCAACGTTTACACTTTTAATACTATTCACACACTCTTATCATAAGTCTTATGTATGTAACCACATATTGTGATTTATACGTCATGAAAATATAGTCATTTGAGGTTTTGTGATCTTCGCATTATTATTATTATTATTATTATTATTATTATTTATTTATTTATTTATTTATTTATTTATTTATTATTATTATTATTATTATTATTATTATTCATTTATTAATTAATTAATTTATTTTATTATTATTATTATTATTATTATTATTATTTTTATTATTATTATTATTATTATTATTATAACGAAAACCTACAAAGTTAATCCATTTACAAGAAATTAGTGGGGAGTCGAGATACAATGTGGGCCCCCACCCCTCTAGCTATAGCGACCCGATCTTGTTGAAGATGTGAGCAGCTGCACGAGCACCAATATCCTGAGTCTAAGCGAACGCCTGAACCCGCTTCAGCAATGCAACAACATCCTTCTCTAATTCCCCCAATGAAGAAAAGGAGAAAGGAAGAAAACCATCGCCAATAGCCCTGCAACGCGCCCCATACTTGTCTCGCTTCCACTGAGCCGCAGCCGACACAACACGACCAGGAACGAAGTCAGACAACCCAAATTGTGTCAAAGGAGAAGACCTCGTCAAGTCAACACATACATCAAGGCCTCTATCCCAAGAATAAAGCAACACATCTGTTGGTCGAAGAGCCCCGTCGTTCCCTCCAGTCAACCCAACATTAACCTCCTTGCTTGCAGAAATCCCAAAGCGAAAACAAATATCAACAAGGGTACGGTATCATGAACAACGTTGTGCCGATGCTTAATACCCACCATCCAGCACAAGACACTGCATGATCCTCATAAATATCCCCATCAAAAACCCTTGAGAAAGCAGAACACGGTGTTGAAACGGAGAACAAGGGAACACCCAACTGGTAGCAAAGAACACAACTGTAAGCCTTACCATTTATAGTCTGACCCAAACCTGATATTGGGACCGCTCGCAACCAGGCAGAAGTGTGATCCCCCTGCTGGGACTTCCATAAGGTAACTTGACGCGGAGATAAGGAGAAAGTGGATTCTACAGATGCAGTGCCCTTCGTGAAATATATATCTGCCAATTTCTCCATGAGTTTGGGGGCAGTGATCTCACTAGGGTTACGCATCAGGTCAGTCTCCACAGTCCTATTAAAAAGACTAAGAGCACCATCGAAGGCTGGTCCTAGACCAACAATAGCAGAATTGCGAAGAAGCGAAGCCTGAAGACTAGAAGACTGCAAACGCGATGCAAGGAAAGCATAGTGCCGAACATCACCCGCTGAATAGACACCCAATCCACCATAAGAAAAAGGTAAGGTGGCAAGTCGCCATTGCCAATCACCAAAACCTGGCCCCTAAGCAGTTACAATGCGCTCCAAAGAAGCTTAAAGGGCCACATCAAAAGAAATCTAGGCTGCTTCAAAAAGACGAGGAGGATAAGTGCGCATAGAAAAGTAAAGTTTTGAAACCCCAGTACACGCACGAAGAAGTAACAACTCACATTAGGGATCATCAAGCTTAGCAACAGCAGCCATTAGCACAATGGACTTCGACACTCTCTGCGAAACAAGCTCACCAACGAAAGAGGAATCTGCACTGACAGGACCACCAAGCAACTTAACACCAAGTATAGGACGAGCAATATCTAGAGGAAAGACACCGACCAGACGGCTACGTAGGTCTTTCGCGGGCCAGAAAACTTCTGTTTTCTCAACATTTACATGGAGGCCGAGACGAGGTCCCTCCACCACAATCAACTCCATAACCTTTCCTACCACCTAGGTGTCACCAATAATAGTGCCGTCATCCAAATACCAAGCCTGCAAACATAAGTCGAAAGAATCCCTGATTCGGCACACTAACGGATGGAGCACCAAAGCAAAAAGCAAAAGGCCAAGAGGATCACCCTGCTACACTCCTTGACATGACCTTAAGGTATGCTCCCCATAAAACAGTCTGGCTGGAGAAGAGTAACAGAATCCAACCCAATGCGAGAGAGCTGGACAACGGAGACGGACCTCACGCAGTAAAGCCGTATGATCAACCAAATTAAAGGCATTCTGGAAATCTACCAGCAACATAGAGAGGCCAACATCACCACCACGAGCCTCAACCAAACGATTAACAGCATGAAGAACAGTCTCACCACCCGCCGGCACACCAACACCAAATTGAAGACCTCCTAAATAGCTTCCAAGACGTGGACCAATTAAAGCAGCCCCAACCTTTGAAACCAGACGCCTCCAAACGGTACCCACAACAATAGGCGGAATACCACCACCAGGCTTAACAAGTGGCGTGAGAGAAGCACTAGCAATGTATTCTCCCAACTCAGCAGGATATTTCTTAGCGAGAAAAAGATTAACCACCTGTGTAATAGAGTCTACCAACTCATCCGAAATAGCAACTACAACACCACTCAAGCAATCCATAAGGTGTTGAGCACGCAAGCCGTCTCTACCGCATGACGTACCACGCGGAAAACCCTTAATCTAATCCAAAACTACAGCTGGTGTAGCAATAAGGGGCTGATCAACGGGGATATCCGGTGAGATAGGAGCTGGAAAGAAAGGGTACTTAGCTTGTAAATCAACAAGAGTAGCATCATTGTAAGGGGAAAGACCAAAAGACGAAAGAACCCTAACCGCAGCAGTGTAATGTCCGTTACAAATCTTTCTTTTACATTGATTAATATTACGCTCAGACAAATCATGCTCATCATCAGCATCGAACAAAGGAGGAGACACATCAGCCAACGTATCCCGCACAAGATGCACAGAACCACCAGGCTCACACCAAGAACGAATAGTAGCAGTGATACTCTCTTCTTGCCGCTGCCACCTGACACCCGAAGAACACTCACGACTACTCCTCGGAGAAAAGGTTTTAAGAATATAGAGAGGCAACACAAGCAGTTGAACCCAACAAGAGACGTCATCAGGCTTGCAGATCACCTTATCAAGCGCTCCTTTGAGAGCCCGAGAAAAACCCAAGCGACACTTAGGAGGAATAGATTTCATCGAACAAAACCGCTTAGATAACAAACTATCCAGGAGAGCAACATCGAACGCCAAAATAGGTTGACGAGTCACACTAGGAACAATAAGATCAGATACCTCCGAAGATGGACCCTGCGGTTTAGGCCGAAACTGAATGCCGTTGAACGAAGATAAACGCTGAAACACCGCCTGAGAAACCGCCCGAGCCACCGGAGAACAAAGACGTCGCCCACAGCCTCGCCTGAAGATTCCAGTGGCTGAAATTCACCTGAACATAGCCTGAAAGTCGCTCAAAAACTACACCCAAAAAGAAGAAAACTGCCCGAAATTCGCCTGCTCCGAAGGAGCCGCCGTCGAGAACCCGATGTTTAACCTGACGGTGCTTGATAAACGACAGTAAATCTGCCGGAAAATGACGTGGAATACCCTACCCTGCCCTAATCGCCCCTAACCGAGAGGAAAATTTTTATTTTTATTATTAAAGTTCTCTTAAGGTTTAATTTGTGCAATAAGAGACGACGTAATTACCTAATAACCTCACGTTGCAATATAAAAGGAATGCATGATGTGTGTAAACTTAGCTAAATAAAATAAGAACTAAATGTTAAATACGGGTTTGGGCCGCACTCGTGCGCAAACCAAGAGAGAAAGTCCACTTCACAAGTCCAAACGAGGTTCCATCCCAACCATATGGCTATAGGAGGTTTGACCCTTTAGTCTTATAAAGTGTTTGACTCTCTCAACTTTTATCAATGTGGGACTCTTACATGTGTTATTTGATAGGATATACTTCAACACTCCCCTTCACGTGTAAGGTCCCTTTAACTCATGGATCACATGATCCAATTCAATTTGGCCCATAATACTTAATGCCATTAAAGGTCCTAAACCATGGGCCTGGCAATACACTCAAGCCATTAAAGATCCCAAACCGTGGGCCTGGTTCTGATACCATGTTAAATACGGGTTTGGCCGCACCCGCAAACCAAGAGAGAGAGTCCACTTCACAAGTCCAAAGGAGGTTCCATCCCAAAACCATATGGCAATAGGAGGAGTAGCCCTTAGCCTCATAAAGTGTTTAAGTACTCTCTCTTCTTTTCTTAATGTGGGACACGTACATGTGTTGTTTGGTAGGCTATACTTCAACACTAAAAAGTAAAAAAAAATAAAATTCGCATGCATTATTAAAACTTTAATAATATCAGTCGACATTTGATTATGTAAACAATATCCAATTTTTTTTGGTTATATTAAAGTTTAAAAAATTTTGGACCCCATTTTGAAATTTCTAGATCCGTCATTGGTGTAGTACTAGACATGACGTGTTAGCAAGTTAGACAAGTTATATTATGTTCCTTACCTTTTTAATAAAGTGTATTGAAATACCGAATTACCTAAGAGCATACAATAATATCAATACGACAACTCATCTTACAAACAACCTAAGAATAGGGAGAGGCCACCTTCTAAGCTAGTTAAGGAAGGGTTCCGCCACTACCCTAAATTTGGAAGCTAGAGATAAATCTTCAAGCCAAGCACCATTACTGCAATAATTTATATTCCTAGGCCAGTAGCCGCCAGTAGGCTGGCTAGCTTGGGTATGGCTATGGCTATCTTCTCCGTGGGCCGCGTTTCGAGCTCGCCCTAGAAGATAAACTAGTGCAGCAAGGGTACGTAGCAACAATACCTTTAGGCACTTGAACTTATTCCAATTCCTCCTTATGCTTCACGAAAAAGGATATATTCCAATCCACTGCAATGTCGAAGAAAATGATCCAAAATGCTAATCATGAATTAATCTTAACCAACGTGTCTTTTTATTTTAATAGCTAGAACTAACATAAAACCAGTTTATGCGAGTAGCATTTAGCTAGTTATAGTTAGGTCAAATCACAAACGAACAATAATTAACCCTAATTATTAAGCCATACTATGTTTAAGGCCCAATTTAAGTTTATTTAAAGGGTTTATTGGTGTGATACACCTAATTTACCAACAATAAAAGCCATTACTCCATTGTTTTTTTATCTTCTCATTTACGATCTATGTGCGTGACCAATCATCAAAAACTTTGGTTGCCTTTGGTAGTTAAACTTCATCCCTTTTCTTTAATTTGCAACCTATGTTATATGAACTCGGGTATTAGTGTTGGACACGACTACGTGTTCAAATGTTCGGTTCGGTTAAATTGTGTAAATTTTCATCCGAAATAAAGTGTTGAAGGGTTCATACTCATGTCGAAATGTCGATGATTCAAAATGAGTAATTGAGGTAAATTGAAGATTTTGAATAACATTATAATATGCATTTTGACTTTTGAGGAAGAGAGTACATAGATAATGTAGACAATCAATATAACCAAAAAAAATTATACACATTGTACATCTCTTCCTATTCCAAGATTTCAAATTACGGAGTAGGGTTTTTTTTTTTTTTTTTTTTTTTTTTTTTACGAGAAATTACGGAGTAGTTGATATCATCATTTTATTTCCTTTTCTATTCAGCTTTTAAAAGTGCATGCTTGAAAATTGTGTTGAAATTGAATAATAAAGAAAAGAAAATGAAGTGTATAAGGAATACAAAAAACTCATTATCATGAGTAATATTATATTAATTACTGTACAAGATTTGTTTCAATTTATATTTATTCATGATATCAACTTCGCATCATAATTTTACTAAAGAGTATTATGCAAAGGATATTGATGGTCAAAACTGGTGTACATAAAATAGCATGCAAAATGCAAACAAGTTAAGGACCGAGGCCAAGGAGTATTTCCTTCCTGAAATGCTAATACACAAAATTGATATTCAAAATGTAAAAGCCTAGAAAATTATACTCTAAGAGATTTCCAAGTACTGGAGACTGTGATTTACAGAATTATGATTGAAAGGAAGGTACAAAATTACCATTACAAAAACAAATACACAGCTATGCGTACCATATGGATCATCTGGTTGGTGGGGTTAGTTAGAGGGTAGTGACAAGCTCTATAATTTGATTAATAAAGTTGTAAGATCTCATTTTATTATTTTCATATATATATTTGTAGGACATTGACCAACCACATATCACGGGATAAACATCTAAGTGTACCTACATATTTTTTTGCAATAATTTTGTTTTTCTTGTACATGTACATCCTAGTAAATTTATTCTGTGTATATAATTAATTTTTTTTATTTTTGAATTATTTTTAGACAAATTACATTTGATATTTTGAACACTTCATAAAATGACAAAAAACAAAAATTAAAAAGGAGAAAGAAAAAGTTTAGCATCATATACATCATGGAGATAGAGGAATGCTTATTAGATTCTTATTAATTAATGAACTTTGTCCTTCAACAAAATAAAGGACAAAAAACTTAAATATATCAATAATTCGTGGAATGATGATGATGATTATATGTAAGAATTAAGATTGGTCGTGGTGGATCCAGAATTCTAAGAATCAAGAAACAATTTTATTTTATGTATTGTATTGAGCTAAGAATTGAATTGAGATGCATATAGTAGTAAGTGTTAGTTTTTGGTGTATTTATTCTGTTTTTTGTTCTAATTAAAAGTAATGAAATATCCTTTTTCTCTTTTAAGATCATCATGACTTTTCTAAACTTGTACTCGTACAATATATAATAGGTCTGCCTATGAGTATGGTTGTGAATGAAGGTTTTCTTACACCTAAAATTATTATTAGATAGTTCATATTAATAATAGGTATTTTATTCTCTCAATTTGTGTTTAATTTTATGATTTTTAGTCACAAGTACAAGTCTCCATCCACTCATCCAGGCCTCTCATCTTACAATCTAGCATGCACATTACTACTCAAGGCAAATTGGAGGAGAGGCCGTGAGGGTACGTTTAAGGCAATCTCATCACTGCACCCGAAGTACCCCAACTTCGCCAATAAGATTTGATCTTATAACCTCAAAATCATAAAACTTGGTATATATCTTTCATAATTTAATACAGAATAATATGAGACCTAAAAACTGAAAATCGAGAGCCAATTGGATTGAAGCAATTACATTCGTCAAAAGTAATAAAATTGTATTGGTTAAGATAAATATTCAATGATTAAACTAATAAAATTCAATCCAAGTTTAGTTTCTAAACTTTTTATTAAACAAGTTACCTTTCTTTTGTAGTGTGTGTATTATTGTGTTTTACTTCCATTTACTTAGTCTAGGTTGTAATCATGTTTTTTTAATTAAATGATCTCTTTGTAACAAAAAAAAAAAAAAAAAAAAAAAAAAAAAACTCTTCCTTTCATAATGTTAGTCCCATATATTATTTCAGGTTTTTCAAAAAGATCTACCCATATTGAATATGTTCCATATTTAACTTAGTTTTTATTTTCTATTTTATACATATTAAATTCTGATTGGTTAAATTAATTGATTGGTTATTGATGACATGACTCTAAGTAAGGAAATTCCTTCCTTGAATAAGGCAAACTAATTATGAATTGTTTTTAAACTTTAATGTCAGATTTCAAATATTCTTCTTTTCTTATTTTATGTGATTGATTAAAAAAAAGGAAGTTATCATTTGTAAAGTAGGAGCTTATAACTTATTTATTTATTTATTTATTTATTTACTTATGTGCTCTGAATTTTTTAAATATAAGTTCATGTTGATTATTTATTCGTTTGAAATTTAAAAATATTATTAAAAATAAATCAAATTGATTTAGGATGCAAAAAAGAATGCAAAATCACAGATTGCCATTAAAACACATCAAGCTTGTCACGCAGTCACGTTGATTGTCCAATCATGAACAATTTTGTTCATTTGATGACCTAAATTAATCCTCAGTTTTCATTATTATATTTTGTGATTCTCCAAAAAATTTCATACGATTATTATTAAACACCTGTAAAATTACTGTTACATGTCTTTATAATCAAGGGGAGGATGAAGTGACAGATGAAGCTCAAATATTAACAAAATTACAACTAAAAATCCAAATGCACTAGCGTGCAAACTGCAAACTAGGGCTAAGACAAAATTTAGGAGGAAGTTGTAAAAAATGACATTATTTGCTTTATCAAAATATCAATGCATAGCTCCAAAAATGGGTGTTGGAATTTCATCGATTATTGTTTTATCAAATAATATCATCAACACATAGCTCCAAATGGATGTTGGGATTTTCATACTTTCTATTATCTCTGGCAACTTTCTATTATTGTTTACGTATTATATTTTGAAAATATCCTATTATTATATATAATTTATATATTTCGTATAAATAGAGGAATCGTTATTCCAATTTACTAAGTTCATAGCTTTCAATAAATTTTACTTTCGCTCTCAAAATTTTTATTTTTTGTAAATTAGATATATATTGCGCATCTGTGTAGGTAAAGTATGATCTACTACATGTTATTTAAAAAAACAAGGTTATCGTTTGTGAATAAATGAATAATCATTATATACGCTAACAAAAAGAAAGAAATCAGCGGCAGGTTTGTTTGTTATGTAAAAGGTGTTGAATATTCTATTGAGCACCCATGAAATAAGGGCAGGATGCAGTGTAAAGATTTGACAGGAATTCATGAAAATTTGATCACATCCCACATGCATGCATGCAAATTAAAACATCCTCATTGCCTTTTGATTAACAACTTTCATTCCCCATATAATATTATACTCCCTCCGTCCCATAATACATGAAATATTGAGCCTTTTTTCACTATTTATGCATTAGGTTAGACCATAATTTTTTACTAACATAATAAAAATATATTTTATATATCATAAAATATATTATTACATAGGTTTTAATATAAAGTTGCATAATATAATTTTTAAAATTATTTTCATTAATGTTTAATTATACTCCCTCCGTCCCGTAATACATGAGACATTGGACTTTTTTCACTATTCATGCATTAGGTTTGACCATAATTTTTTACTAACATAATAAAAATTATATTTTATCATAAAATATGTTGTTAGATAGATTTTAATATAAAGTTTCATAATATAAATTTTAAAATAATTTTCATTAATATATAATTATATAAAAATAAAGTCAAACTAGTGTAATGGCATGTGTGTATTGTTTGATCGTGTCATGTATTATGGGATAGAGGGTGTATAAAAATAAAATTAAATTAGTGCATTGACAATTTGACATGTGTGCAGTGTTTTACTGTGTCATGTATTATGGGATAAAGGGAGTATATAAGCCGATGTATTCTATCACTAGTCACCATTTATGAGTTGTGAAGGTCAATATACATACAACAATTAATTTAATTAATAGAGATGGTTTTGATTTTCAAAATACTTGTTATGTCTCAATGAAGATTATATATATAATTTTATTGTATTAAGAAAAGTAGCTCATCAGATCTTGAGCGATTTTCTCTACTTAAAAGTTTTAATTACTCATAGTATCATTATTTATTTATTTATTTATTTTTATTTTTTTAAAAAAAATTTATGCAAAAGATTTCCCGATAGAAAAGATAAATACAAAAAATAGTATATGTAGTAGTTATAGTTGACTAAGACTATGCTATCCCTGTGTACAGATTTGTTAAGATTAACTAACCCCTTTCATTTGTTGCTTAGCTTAACTTGTTTTTGTTGAATTTTTTTCTTAACTTATTTTAAAATTGAGCTTGTTTTTGCAAAATTAAACTCATTTTTCCGATATTCATTAGCATTACTTTGGATTTCAATTGTTTTGTTGAACTTACATTTGGTAAACTTAATTTTACTTTGTATAGCTTATTACATTTTTTTTACAAAAGGTAAATTGGCATCAATTACACCAAACATAGCTTGGGTGTAGTAAAAAATACTACCTTTTTTTTACTAGTAGCTATAATAATACAAGAGTATTAACTTTTGCAATGGGTTGAAGCAGGTGCCAAAATTGACACACACTTAGTGTTGTGTTGCCTACTAGAAATAGGAATTTATGACACTACATTGTTGCAAAAGTTTGTGTTGTTATGGCTATTCGTCAAAAATTGTGCTGCACATTTAATCCAAGCTATAGTTGGGTCTGCTGAGTTCAATTTTACCTGTAACTTATAGATTTATAGAGTATTACTTTAGCAAACCAATAAATCTTGTTGGCTTAACTACGAGGGATGATGTTGATTTACCATAGCTTGGAAATTCTAACTTGTATATGAAGTTGTTTCATGACAGTATATGAACGGTATACCTCAAAATAAAGAAATAAACTTCGATCATGTTCACTTCACCTTAAAAAAATAATATTTAGTAAAAATAATTTCAGTTCAATAAAAATAATTTCAGTTCAGCAAAAATAAGTTCAGTTCAGTAAAAATAATTTTAGTTCAATAAAAATCAGTAACTTTAAAGAAGAAATGCAACAGAGAATAAGTTCACCAAAAATAATTTCAGTTCAGTAAAAATAATTTAAGTTCAGCAAAAATAATTCCAGTTCATTAAAAGTAAAAATAATTTCAGTTCAGCAAAAATAAGGTGAAGTGAATGGGGCCTTCCTTTGTTTCCCTTAATTTGCAAGAATTTGGCTATGCTTTATTCACATACTCTACTTTGATTAACCTTTATAAAGGAATAATATAAGTCATGTGAAATCTTGTTAGATTAGCCTTAATTTATGCTTTCATAATATCAAATTTAATCTAAGGAAATAACTTGTCTAATAGAGGTTAGTGGTAGTGCAAATAATTTTTTTTTTTCTTCTTCTTCTTTTTGTAAGCAATAGTGGTAGTGCAATCTAATTTAGCTCTACTAAATTATGAGTCTAATAGTGGTAACCTCTAATACCGCTATTAGCTAATTAATTGTACCTGCCTTTAGTCCCACAGACAAAAACTATAAAAGGGCTTGTCTAAAAGGTCCTTCCAAAACTATTGGGCCTTTTACACAACTTGATATTTTGGAATTTAATAATTCCAATTTTCTAGCACTAAGCTTCCTATTCAAGGCCCAATTGTGCATGTTAAGCTACTACCCTATTACCCACAACAAATCATCATCATTATTACCAAGCATCACTGGTCACACAAGTCACTAACTATCCTTTTAGAATTAAGGCTCTGGTTGTCTGTACTCTTTCTGTCCCTTTATTTTTGTCCCATTTAACTTTGCGCGGTGTTCTAAATACGTGTTAAAACGTATATATTTTCATTTTCACACGCGTAAAAATGGTAAAAAGTTGATATTAATTAAATTTACAGTGAGACGAACCAAACAAGATCTCACATGGCTATATTTCCTTTTGTTGAACAACGGGAATTTACGGTCAAAGTTTTCAAAGTTTAACCACATTTTGGCAATTGGACAAAAAAATAGAGACGGAGGGAGTATCAGACTTGTCATTCATGTTGGGGGATTTGCGGCTGAAGATATTTCCTTGTAAATTACTAAATTACCCAAGACTGGAGTTTAAAAGCTTTTTTCATACAAAAGATAATGTTGACAACTTTATGTGATACGATAAAATAGTCGAATAATTATGAAAACGAGATAGAGGTAATTGTAAAGTGTGACACTTCTTATCTTTTAGGGAAATTCAAATGTCAAGTACGTCGTCTAGCCCTTGTGTACCAAACTAAGAATGTAATTTCTGACTTGCAATTTCTATGTTATACAAGAAAAAAAAAAATTCAAACCATTTGAATTTACACATTAACATGATAATCAGAATTCAAAAAGAAAAATAAATAAAATAAATAATTAATAATTTTAAAATGGGAAAATTAAACATTTGGCTATGTGTTGGAATTAGAGTGAGTTAACCTTGGAGCAAACTTTCCTAATTTCACCAAAATTTCCAGTAAGTACCCCTACCCTACCCAAATTAACCATTGATGTTCCAAAATCATGGAAAAAAGTTTCAACATAACCTTTGGTTTCAGGATCATCAAGTAAAGCAGTATCAGATTGAAATAATCCTCTTCTCTTCGACACGAGCTCATAGTAGTGCACATCGAAAGTCTTGTAACTTCCAGGGTCCATTTCCACCAATGCATTTGGACCATTTTTTGTGCAACTCAATTTTAACCTAGCCATGTACTCGGGGTCTAGGGTTGGGTCCGAGGTGTTATCTATACCAGTATAATTGTATATTCGGTCTATGAAAGACGAACAATGTGATATTCCGATTGTGTGTGCACCTGCAACATTGTACGTAATAACAAGATTATAAGATATTCAAATTTTGTTTATAGATATGAACCATATATATGGTACGAGTATTAATTTAATTACTTGTATATAGAAAGTGCATGCGAATACCTGAAAGGACAACGAGATCTTTGGTAGTAAGTCCTTTTTGTTGAAAACTTACTTTTAGAGAGTTTATTGTTAATGAGGGTGATGGAAGACTAATTAGGGCTTCATTGAGGGATGATATTATACCATCTCTTCTTCCAGTTTCGACCTCCCAATATGGTCCACCCACCTATATATGCAGAGGTAAATATACATTAACACATAACAATATTAATAAATTCAAGGCGAATAATAATATTCATTTTCTTTTCATTTGAAATGATATTCAATTTTGGCAATTAAACAATGCAAAATTTGACTATTAATTTGTACAAAAACCTTTATTAAGGTGTAATTATGGATACATTATTGTTCCAATTCCTTGTTGTATGTATAACTTAAATTTGTGATTACAATTTCAATATTGTAATTCATACTTCAATTCTTTAAGTATCACTAGATATCATAATAAATTAATAATGTTGGTTAATTTTGGTAAATCAATAAAATTAGATGCATGACTAAATTATATAAGACGGGGATAGAAGTAGTGTATGTAGTTACCGCGGCCACAACATCTCTTGCAACTACGGCAACTATATCCGCACAAGAAACAATTCCCGGACATGCTTGCTCTAATGCATTTTTAACTCTGTCAAAAATCTGAAATCCCCGAAGAGTTAGATTTGGAGGTGCATCTTTTTCAGCTTGTTTGATTGGGGAATCCAAAAGAATAGACGCATCACAACCCTGAAAATTAGATACTTATACTTTAGAAACGCGTACATCTAGCTATATGATTTCCTTTGTTGGAAATTGCTAAGTAATCTCAATAATAAGAGAATATAAATAAGAATGATGCATACCCGTACAAAGCAATCATGAAAGAACATTCTAAGCAAAGGGCCAGAAAGTGAAGGTGCAATCGCAATAACTTCATTGATAATCTTCTTTGTTATGGCCTCCGCTTGTGGACATGATGTCGCGTAAAACCCTGGATGTAGACCATAGCCATTTACGCCGTGGAGGATGGATGGCATAACTATAACCAAGTGAAGGAAGAGAGTAGTAATAATTTTTAGACTACCCATTTCTATACTATAAGGTTTAGCTTTGTGTATGTTTGTAGTAGCTTTGTGAATTGTAAGTGTTGTGCTGCTATGGGTTAAACATGATCTCATTCTTATATAGTAGTTACATATATATATATATATATATATATATATATATATATATCTTCTTCTAGTCTTTCAACATACTTATTATAATATTTGCCATTCGGTTATTGCTACTTGAATTTCTTTTAGTTCCAATGAACATGATTTTCTTGTCACTTTGTTAGTATTGTTGATCTACTTGAGCTTGATGGTTTATAAACAATTTTTTATTCAATAATGAAGGCTAAATCCTTACAAATGATTAGCATAAACAAAAGTTATGCTCACTATATATCTCGAACTAGTCATGTCTTAAATTAAGCTATTTTGATAAATAAAGAATAAATTATATTGAATGATTCACGTTAATACATTTTCATATAACATTAATTATATAAGAGTTGAAATAATATGACAACTAATTTTGGACAAATTAAAGTAATACGTACTATACTTAATTACACAAAACATTCACTTAGAACTACTACAAAACCCAAACTAACATAGATTAAAAAATAAATAAATTATACCAACCTTTTATTGTTGGGTAATGCTGCTTATCTAACACATGGGGGCGAAGATTAACGGTATCAATTATTATATACTCGTTATACTATAATGCTAAGTAATCAGTAGTTCATTTCATGACATTGGGTGATCAAATATGAACGTCCTAGCTTACAATTTAAGCGATATAAATTAATTGAGTCTCGGAAATTCAGTTAACAATAAGAGTGGTGGTCTCTTAATATAAGGAAGACACATGCTACGTGATATATTATATCCTGAATTTCAGATCTAACTAGCTAATTAGTAGTTTCTGATTTTGTCTATTATAGTAAATTATATAATTCTCTCTAGTTCGACTTCGAATGTATGAATGCAATAAGGGTGTAGCATACTATTGAGCCCAGCTCATAGCAACAAGGCCCAAGATAGCAGCCTAACTGGTTTACAAGAATTCTGTTATTAACAGAATCCTATTTTCCAGCTGTACATTTTTATTATTTCTCTTTTTCTTTTTGCTAGTTAGTTGACTATATTAAGTCATGCACAGTTGTAAAAAATGCATTAAGTGCGAATTCTCTCTGCAATTTTCTCTCTAAATAATGAAGTATATTATTAGTTTTAGTTCCCAAGCTCAAACATCCAAGGATGGAGCAGTGATAGTGAAAATCCTGTTGTCTTCTTCTTCGTTTTCTTGCCTTCAATACTTAGCTGTATTTCAATGGCATCTAGCAGACTTTGGCTTACCCTTACCAACTCTGACTTTGGCTTACAGAATGCTTTTGCAAGAACAAAAACACAAGCAGATAAGTGAACACAGTAGTACTTCTACAGAGGGGTTTGCTTTTGCTTTTGCTTTTGCTTTTGCTGCTGACGGGAGAAGGTTCTATGATAATAGAGGTTTTAACAATAACAAATCTGGTTTTCAATCTTACAACAACAACAACAATAATAGAGGAGGTTATCAAGGGAACTTTCAAGGAAGAAACATGTCAAATAACTATAGAGGAAACAAGCATGTTTTGTTTTGTGAACATTGTAAGATGACAGGTAATTTGGTAGATAAATGCTACAGGCTTCATGGTTTCCCAAATGAACCAAAATTCAATAATGGACAAGAAATTTCCTAACATGGCACAAGGGGATAGTTCAACAAGTTTTGTTGATAATGGAGATGAGAGTGTTACCGCAACATTTTCTAGAGTTCAGTACACCAAGTTTATGAACTATTTGGATGGTTTTAAGGAATGGGTAGGTGCTGCAATTGTTCAAAAACAGAAAACCGATGAGAATGAAATTACTTCCAGAGTAGCATATTTTGCAGGTAAACTATGCCTTCTTTATGCTTTTAGTTTAGTACTGGGTGGATAATTGATAGTGGTGCCACAGACCACATTTGCAGTGATTTGACTGTATTTGATAGCTATAAAGTGATGAATTTACAATAATTATACCTGATGGTAGGAAAGTCTCTATATGCTATATAGGAACAATCACAATAGAACAGAACATTGTGCTGAAAGATGTCCTTTATGTTCCTGAATATCAGTTTAATCTGATATATGTTCATAAACTTTCTAAAGATCTTCCTTGCTGCATTAAATTCACTTCTGAGTCATGGATTTTACAGGGTCCTACCTTGACCAAGGAACTTGTTATTGGTAATCAGAAGTCTGGTCTGTATTTTGCAGACAATATTCCTTTCGCAAAATCTCTTGACCATAGTTTTCACTTAGCTTCTACTGCAAGTAGTAATAAGTTTTCTACTAATTGTAAGCAGAATAATGATGCAAAATTGTGGCATCTCAGATTAGGACATTTGCCTTTTAGGCAATTGAGTCATGTAATTCCTAGTGTGAATGTAAAGGATTGGAATGATGGCATTTGTTAAATATGTCCTCAGGCAAGACAATGTAGAAAACCTTTTTCTTAAAGTCAAATAAAACCTTCTCTTCCTGGCCTTTTAAGCTCATACATGTTGATATTATTGGTCTGATAAGTCTAATTTATATATATTATTACTCTCCGTCCCACGGTCATATTTGTGCTTATTTGAACTCTACAAAACCATTTTTATTACTAGTATACGTTTCCTAGTGTTTTTGTAGAGTTGGTATTATTTTGTAGGAAATTGCATATTTATGACGATTCCCGAGCTTATTGAGCTACTACGAAAATATTGGAGTCGGATCATATTTTATGACCGAATATTTAAATCTGAATGGCGTACTAAATAAATTTAGTTCGGTGAATAAGGGTTTGATTGGTGAAGAAGTCCAAGTTTTACAAGCTAGTATTACGGACCAAGTAATGAGGCCACAAATCATATAACAACAAAGATTAAGTTATAGGCCCAAGTGAAAAACAAGGTCCACAATCGGATCTGCTAGACGTGAAAAAGCGGGCGGCCCAATGACTACCCTTGATTTCGCTAATTTGATGTCGGTTGATGGGGAATTATAAATACCCAATTAGTAGGTTGTGTCAGGGGTTATGTAAGTTTTTCATTAGTTATAGTTTAAGAGGGATTTCATGATTTATTAGCTTTAGTTGACTTTAATATTAGTTTTTGCGGAACTTTTCGTTAGTTTTAGTTTTACTTCCTTGATTATTATTTATTAGTTAGTACAAGTAGGGTACTGTAGTTCTTAGTTTTGCACGCTAATTAGGAATTTGTAGGTTTTTGTTTTCATCACATTTCGTCTATTTCATCTTTGCACTAATTACTATTGCTTTCCGTTTGTTTAATGATTATTATTGTTTTACTTTTGTTTGATTATTATTATTGTTGATTTTACTTTGGTAATTTTCTTTAATATTGGTTTTTATAATTATTGTTTTTATTATGTTAAATTTAATTGCTTTGATTTAATTATGTACGAGTAGTTTATTTCTAGGGTTCTTGGGGATCCATAAATAATATGAAGGGATGATTTATTATTGTTGTTTATCAATGCTTGATTAATTTCCTATTGATTGATTTAATGTTATGCAATTAGATTAGGCTTGGTTTAACTTTATTCATTAAACTTTCTAATTTACCCTTAACTTATCTATTTGCATTGTACTTTTTTTCACTTTCTCTCTCTAACTTTTGTCTATAATTGTACTTTTCACTTTTTCTCCCCTTACATTATCCACTTGCCTTGTACTTTTGTCTAACTTTTTTCCACTTTTAATGTACTTCTTCCACTTCCCCCATTTCTTAAATATTGTGACAAAAACACAATAGGAACTACTTCCTCAATTCCACAAATATTGCAACTAGGATGAAACTACGCATCCCAAATTACATTTTATATGTTAAATATTTATAATTATATGAGAGTAAAAATTATAAAAAGTTGATATCGTAAAAGTATTTTACGTGATGAATCTAACAAGATTCCACATGACTATATTTTACTTTATGCATAGATCATAATATGTGGTCAAACAAGCGTGGTAAATAGTGTAAAACTCCAGTTGTTGCAATATTAGTAGAATGGAGGAGATATATTATGGGACGGAGGGAGTATTATATTACCTCTCATTAGTACTCTTAAAATGTCATTATCTACAAAATTGTCATTGTTATGTATTTGCTTGTGTCTAGTTGTGAGGCCCTACGAAGCGCTCGTCTAATAAGGCTGATCAACATTATTGCTGTATTGCACACGTCCTTCAGTTATCCACCTTGTCACAAATTGCTGTATCTCGTTTCCAATTAAAAAATAAAAAAAAAAGATTAAAAATTAAAAAAATGGCCTATTTCATGGACAAAAGTACGACATATCTTCCTCCATATCGTACTTTCGTCGGCACGATAGGCCATTCCAATATGTGAATGGCTATCTTTTACCTGCCGAGGGGACGTATCATACAAATAGTTTTTGTTTCTTTGACAGCGGAGAATGATAGTGGAGACGTGGAGTTATACTTTATGAGATTTTTTTAATTCTAAAATAAGTAATCTATTACCATAATCATTTAAAACAATTCAATGATTATCATCCTGACAATAAAAAATTAATTAAATTCAAGTAAAAAGTTTTTTCAGAAAGTAAAATCACTTTGACTAAGTAGAATTTAGCACATGAACGACATTTATACAATAATGCTCCGTCTTAATAATCATTAAAAAAATTAATTTAAAACCTAAGATTTTTTGAGGAAATTTAATACAGTACCTAAGCTAATTCAGGATAAATTCTTGTTTAAAAAAAAAATAAAAAATTCATCAGGATATCATGTAAAGTAATTTTTTTTTTTCCACATTTACTCATTTTGGAAAAACTTTCGACATGATAAGGTAAGGACGTAAGGTGATACTCTGTATGATTGTACACTTGTACATTTTTAACGGCGGTAATTATTTATTGAAACCAAGACCTAAACCAGATTTACCAGTCTTACATTTACCATCATTTACAGACGTACAGTACTACTAAATTTTTGTAGTAGAATTTGTGAGTAATATTTTCGCCATGAAACACGCGATAGTGAATATTCTCAACCACCTGACATAAATTTCCTTTTATATACAATATCACCTTCACTAGCATCATCAGTGTTACAGTATCTTTTTCCACTATTTGTAATTCCTTTCATCAATGTCGAAATTCCATAAAAATCCAATCTTTTTTCTTCAAATTGTCATATTTCTTAACCAATTTGCCAATATTCTTTCTCAAACCACAGATTTTTCCATAATTAATTGTCTAAATAATCATAAAATAACAAACTTTACTTTACACCCAAATTCAAACCACATTTCTTCTATACACTACAATCATTTACTCAAATTCTCGCTCCAAAATCTAAGGGTTGCTAAAGATTCAACCCCAAAACCAACGGCTATAATTTTACCTGAGAGTAAGGAGCAGCTAGCTAACTCTGTACTCTGCTGCAGAGGATCATATTTAGAGATTAGAATCAGGTGTGGTGGTCATAGTTATGAAGGTATATCCTCAATTCCACGTGGCAACAACCCATTTGTTATCATTGATATGATGAATCTCAACCGTGTGATTGTTGATCTTGAATCTGAGTCAGCTTGGGTTGAAGGTGGTGCAACTTTAGGGGAATTATACTCTGCTATTGCAGCCCACAGTAGTTATTATGGGTTTCCTGCTGGGTTGGGGCCCACAGTTGGTGTTAGTGGCCATTTTTCTGGCGGTGGGATTGGGGTTTTGGGCCGGAAGTATGGGCTTTCAGCTGATAATGTGTTGGATGTGGGTTTTATTGATGCCGAGGGCCGGGTTATGGGCCGGGCTGAGATGGGGGAGGAGGTGTTTTGGGCTTTACGAGGCGGTGGTGGCGGGAATTTCGGGGTTGTTTATGGGTGGAAGGTTCAACTAGTCCATGTCCCTATAAGGGTCACTTGCTTCAGTGTTACTAAAGAAGGCCCAATTCATGAGTTGGCTCAATTAATATACAAGTGGCAATTTGTTGCACCATACTTGGATGATGGTTTTCATATCTCAATCTATCTCACTGCTAGCACAAGTGAAGAAGTGTATGTTACTTTTAAAGGGTTTTATCTAGGGTTAAGACTTGAGGCGATGTCAATCGTAAACCAACATTATCCGGAGTTGAAGATTGATGAAGAAGAGTATCTCGAAATGAGTTGGATTGAGTCTGTTTTGTATTTCTCGGGCCTTCCTAAAGGGAGTACAACCCAAAATTTAAAATCGCGGTATTGGTCTGATAAGTCATACATCAAGGCCAAGTCTGATTATGTTCGGGAGCCCATCTCGATTGAGGGACTAGAGGGTGCACTTGAAATGGTTGCTATAGAACCTATGGGGCTTCTACTCTTGGACCCTTATGGAGGTATTATGGATCGGATAAGCAATGATTCGATAGCATTTCCTCACCGAAAAGGAAACCTATACAACATTTTGTACGTTTCATTTTGGGTAGAGGAAGATGATGATAATCGGATTTTGAGTTGGATTAAGAAAGTTTATGATTACATGACGCCTTTTGTAGCTTCTAACCCTAGGGCAACTTATGTAAATTACCTAGACCTTGATCTTGGAACAATCGATTTTACGAATAAAGATGATGATATTGTTGAAAAGGCTAGAGCTTGGGGGGAGAAATATTTCTTGGGAAACTATGATAAATTGGTGAAAGTCAAGACCATTATTGATCAGCAAAATGTATTCAATCATATACAGGGTATTCCTTCTTCTAGTGTACAATATCATGATGAGTTGTGAATCAAGTGTACATTAATATGTATGATGAAATGAGAAATAATAATCCAATGTTGTTTGAGATCAAATATCATTAAGATCATACGCAACTATGATCCGAAATTTATATATGATTTGTATGCAACTAGTCAACTACCTAGACAAGTATACAAGTAAGAAAATATGGGATGGTGGGAGTAGACAAAAAGTGCTACCTTATTCACTAATTTCAAACTATTAATCCGAAACGTGTGAGTGTGTGAATGATTGGTAAGTGAAAAGGTATTCTTTATGCTAACTTAACAAATTGAGGTAGTCATTCCCATATTTGTTGAAAGCTCAGCTTGTTGATGCTCTACGGAATCTATCCTTGAAGAGATGTACTATACAATAACTTTTTTTTTTTGAAACAATGTACAATAATACAAATAATTATATATATTAGAATTGTTGAAGAGATGCACAATACAAATATTATATATATTTTAATCTAATTTAGTGACAAAGGCCAATTTATTGCAAGTAATTTGATCAGATTAAATTATAAAATAAGTTCAGATCAGATCTGATAGACAAAAATAAGGTGAACAAAAATAGCATTAACAGAGTGTAGAGCTAACACTTTATAAATTGAAGACGCAAAGGTATTTATGACTAAGATAGTCTCATCCTTCTTATCAACAAGATTGGCAAACATGGGGCAGGGTGAAGTTTGCAAAGCCCAAAATCTTTTTTTTTTTTCTAATAGATTTTGGCTATAAATCTCCTTGTAAAAGCAATAACATGACTCAACATGACTATGTTCTTCATGATTTGAATATTAAAATATGAATTAAAAAGAAACATGTGAACAATGTCAAATGTGTAAATGGTGCTTATGGAGGAAGTATTAGGTAATATATCTCACTTTATTTGTTACAAAAAATAAAATATATCTCACTTAAAATTGATTTTTGTTAAACCTGTTGTTTCGGTACAAACAATGTGGAACTAAGAGGTTCCTTAGTCAAATGGGCCAAAGTCGGTTCTCGGTCCAAGGATGATGGACCGAGGGTTTCTTGCACAACAAAGCACGTTAACTGACCTCGAGGGTTGTACGAGAAATGCCCCTCCAAAGCCTAAGTCTGTCCTTTTAATAATATAATAGGAGAGTATTAAACGCAATGCAAGAGTATAAATGCTTGAGGCTAACAGTGAATATCCGACTATGGTGGAATTTTTACCCATGAGGTAGTAAATAGCATGGGACCCTCAAGACACGTGTCAAGCTCTGAGCGTGTGGGCTCTTTTAATGACTTTACCTTTGGACCGATATTGATGATAATAGACCTTACTCAAGGCTATTAGGCTTAGTGGCCCAATTGATTTTCAGGACCCAAAATGGGAATCCACTTGATTTTCAGGTCCCAAAATGGGAATCCATTTTGCCACCCAAACACCTGTAGAGTTGTTTTATAAGGTAATACATCTCAATTATTCTCTAGGAGGTTATGAGTCTTATGACATTAATTATTCAATAGACCATGTCCACATGAAAAACATTACAATAATTCAGCATTAAATAAATAAAAGTGGTTCACGAGTTTTATGCATGTTGAACATCTTGTAAGTTTTCTCACATAGCTGTTCTATAAATTGGTATAGTAAATCGATCAATTCTAATAACACATTTGTTAGCTAAGATTATCTTATAATACAAATGCTTATTTTTAATCTTATTAGACTCATATTAATGATTTTAGCTTCTCTTTGTGTTGTTTCCTTGTCACAACCATCACAATCGATCACCTCTTGCTTAAGTAATCATCGTGTCACAAATTTCTCTCTTCTACCAACTTCACAAAATCAACGTAACACAACATCTTACTACAATCTTCTCCATTTTTCTCTCCAAAATCTTCGATTTTCGACCCTCAAAAACCCGAAACCATCTGTTATTATACTCCCTAAGAGCAAAGAACAACTTGTAAGCAGTTTTCTTTGCTCTAAGAAAAATGATTATGAGGTTAGGATTAGGAGTGGTGGGCATAGTTATGAGGGCATTTCATCAGTTTCAACTGATGGGAAGCCATATGTGATCATCGACATGATGAATTTAGATAGGGTGGAGGTGAATTTACGATCGAAAACAGCTTGGGTTGAGGGTGGTGCAACCACAGGTCAAGTGTATTATAACATAGTAACACAATCTAAGGGAGTGTATGGGTTCTCTGGTGGTAATAAGTGCTGGTCAATGGGGTTTGGGGGTCACGTATTAGGAGGTGGTTTTGGGTTTTTGTCTAGGAAATATGGGCTGGCTGCAGATAATGTGATCGATGCCCTCCTCGTGATCCCAACTGGTAAAGTCTCGGACCGGGCTGCCATGGGGGAGGATGTGTTTTGGGCCATTAGCGGTGTTGCTGGGGTAAGTTTAGGAATTGTGTATGCTTGGAAGATTATTTGGTGGAGGTGCCTCCTAAGGTCACTACTGTTAAAGTCTTAAGAAGTGGTCAGGTCAACGAATTTTCTCAATTAGTGCACAAATGGCAAAAGGTAGGGCCTTTCTTACCTGATGAGTTTTTCCTTTTTGTTATTATTAAAACTAATAATACTGGCGGAAATGGTACTAATATTGTTGCATTAATCTTTGGGCAATACCTCGGGCCAAAACTCAGAGCACTATCCATAATGAACGAATTGTATCCCGAGTTGAGAATCAAGGAAAATGAGTGCAAATATATGAGTTGGATAAAGTCGGTTTTGTACTTCACCAACTTTGGTGAAGGAGGCACAATTGATGATCTAAAGAATCGATTTGTACGGGATAAACTCTATTTCAAAGCAAAGCCGGACTATGTAACAACACCAATTCCCATAGATGGCCTACGTGGTGCCATGGATATACTCGCCAAGGAGACTAAGGGTCATATCACGATGGACCCTTACGGATGAAAATTGGCTCGAATAAACAATGGCTCGATTGCTTTTCCTCATCGAGAAGGAAACCTCTTCAACATCCAATATTCGGCGGTGTGGGGAAAAGAGGATGATGCGAACAACGATAGATATATAGTTTGGGTAAGGGGGTTATACAAGTTCATGACTCCCTTCGTTTCGTCTAATCCAAGGGCAACCTACATTAACTACTTAGATTTAGATCTTGTGGAAAAGAATTATGATGATGTTGATTCTAGAATGCAGGAAGAAAGATCTTGGGGTGTGAAGTACTTTATTAACAATTACAAGAGATTAGTCAAGGCCAAGACAATCATTGATCCTTGCAACGTTTTCAACTATCCGCAAGGAATTTCACCAATGCCAAACGATAAGAAATGTAACAAGCCTTGAGGCAACAACAAATATGTTATAAATATGTACCTTTGAATACTTTATGGATTGAATATAATTCTATTTGCTCTTCTCACCTTATTTCATCAACGTAGTCATGTTATTTTTGTAAAAGTAATCATACACAAAACACAACCTTCTTATTATTTCCGTTTGCTAGCTTATTTGAAATGGACACATTAAAATTAGCTACATCTAGCAATATTTTTACCTAGCTTAATACGGAGATAGTGTAGAATTAATAAATCTTTGTATAATTAATGAACTTTTATACTCTTTCAATCGTTTATATTTTTCAATAAAAGTCTTATTCCAATATCAACGACAAAATATTATATGCATATAAAATAAACTATGCATTCAATGTACTCGTTAGAGATGAACATTACCACGAAAATTGTCATAAGACTATGCATCATTCAATTCCAAATACGGAGTATACAGCTATACATACAACATATTTGATATCATTACCACCATTTGTCATTGTATGTATATCTTCAAATGATCGAATAATAAGTAAGGTTTAGTCTAGTGAAAAAGTTTACATGCACTTTACAACTATAAAGTTGTGGGATCAAACTTCACTAGAGGTACTTTTGGGTAGGGATTCTCATACTCTTTCTCCCCACTTCCAAAGTGTTTAGCCCGCAACCCAATAGTGTCCTTACTAACCCAAAAAAAAAAAATCAAATGATCGAATTGTATTGGAATGTTTTCTATTTTTATTAATTATAATTAATTTTTTTGAAGAATATCTAAATCCATGTTTGGTGCTCAAGTATATACTCAGTATTTTATATAAAAAGACATATTGTCCCTCCCTTTATCCTCCTACAAGCCAATATATATATATATATATATATATATATTGAAATCATTACTCTAAGAATTGGAACGAACTGCTTGCCCAAGATCCCGTAAGAAAACATATCTTTAGGCTCTAGCTTTTGCTACAAACTTCCATTCATTTAACAATCTATTATATTCCTTTCTTTCTACATGCAACAATCCTATACTTCAAGTGTTACTCTACATATACACCTAAAACCTTAAAACACTTACATGTTTATTCAAACTGATCGAAAACCCATCTCATCATTCCTTCACCTCTCCTCCATATAAAAAACACGAAAAGCAAATAGCCGCGAGGAATGAACCACCACAACCAAGGCCACCTCCCGATCCACGGAGACAATAACAGACAACAACCGTACTACCACCGTACCCACACGGTCCGGTATTACGCCCACCGGGTGAAGGAGAGCCTAAGCACAAGAGTCTCCAAGTTCATATGCACCATCTTTTTATTTATCTTCTTTATTGCGGGCCTAATCGCCTTTATCATTTGGCTGGGCCTCCGTCCACATAGGCCCAGGTTTCACATTCAGGAGTTTTCCATTCCAGCTTTGGCCCAGGCCCAACAATCTGCGCCACCGGAAAGTGTTGCTGTCAATTTCAATGTCACAATCCGCAATCCTAATCATAAGGTATGATTTACACATGTATTATCCATATACTTACTCCATAATAGTGTTAATATACTTACATAAGTTACATAGCACTAAAAGGTTACTTATAAGTATTAAATTATATGTTCTTTTAAGTGACTAAAACGACATTAGTTAAAAACTTATGATATAATTATATGTCAATTGATGATAATTATGTTTAGTTAAGGTTTAAAGTTTCTACTTTTGTTACTTTACATCAAGGGTTACCTATAGAATTCGTCTATTCTCAATTATTCTTTTTAACAAATTTGATATTTTGTTTCATTACAAGCACAATTCTTTTTTAATGTAGTTTAATCTTTGTTTTTTTATTTCATGATGCTAGGTTTTATCTGATTTGCTGATTACTAAAATAAGTAATCTTACTAATAATCTAGCTAGTTAGAATGAGATAAGCTAAGCTACACCAAGCATATAGCTTGCTTAAGTTGCAAGTATAATCCGCTACCTTTATACTGACTTCATAGTGACGTATACCGCATAATATTATGGGTGTGTTATGTTTACATTACCAAATGTAAGTTATTGGTTTTATCCGGGTTGCAAATTGTTTAGGTTAAATTCTAGGTAAATTAGTTCTAATTAAGTCTAATAAGTTCAATTAATATTGATTGAGGTGAAAAGATAACATTAAATATCTTGTATGTCAATAAAGCTGGGCATGGGCCAGGCTGGCACACGGGCTGCCCGGCACGGCATGCCAGATGGCCCGGCCCGGCACGAGCACGACAGCGACACGACACGGCATGTGAAACGGCCGGTGGGCCGTGGGCCGTGCCGTGAACAAGTAAATTGAAATTTGGCACGAGCACGGCAGGCGACACGATAAATGGGCGGCACGGGAGGCCGGCATGGGAGGCCGGCACGACACGGCACGCTAGGCACGTGGGCCGACTTATGGAAATGACCGGCACGGCACGGCACGACCGTACTAACATAACGGAACGACAGGGCACGGCCGCCGTGTGGCTAGGCACGACACAACTCGCCGTGGGGCAGCAGGACACGGCGCGGTACGGTGTCCAACTTTATATGTCAATATAGCACATATAGCTATCCCGGCATGTTAAATCCAAGTCAGGTCGACTTGGTGATGGTGGTATGCTGTATTTTGGGACGTTTTTGACACAAAAATTTAAATCTTAAAACATCCATGCAAACTCATCTTAGTCATCTACATATGTTTTTGATTTTCAGGTTACAGTCCACTATGATTCAATAGAATGTGCAGTTTTTTACAAAGAACAACTAATTGGTGGAATCCCATTGGTGACGAGTGAGTTTGATCAAGAGTCCAAAAGTACAAAAATACTTCAAACGGGCTTAGAAGGGCCCACTTTGACGGTCAAGATTCAACGGTGGGCGGAGATGCAAAAAGATCTAACGGCTGGGAACGTCCCATTTCGACTTCAAATTACATCAGTTTTTAAATTCGAGATATTATCGTGGGGTACCAACAGCAAAACACATAAAATGCATGCTAATTGTGTTGCTCAAGTGGGCCCCAATGGATTGCTCTTGCCTCATTTAGTCGGAACAAAATGCCCTGTTTATTTCACTTAATTAATTAATTATTATTATTATTATTTTTTTTTTTTTTGTAATGTTTGATGGCATTTGATGGTGAGATGTAATTATTTTTTTAAAATTTTATTTATGTATTGTAATAAGTATAAATATTTTTGGGGATTCTTTGGAGGCTTCTTTTGCCTATTGTAATTAGTGGCTTTTTTTTAAAAAAAGAATTGTGATGTTATTAAATGATGTCAATTGTAATATTTCTACTCTTTAATTGATTTAAAAACAAGGTGATGTTGTTTAGTGAATAAATATATAATAATGTTTATGAGTTTCAAAAGAAGCAATTTCTTATACTACTTTCATTTGCTTTTGTTTATCTTGTATGTGTATACCTCATCGCTGGGTCACTTGGTTTTATTAGTAGTATACTAGTATAGAGTAAAATAAATAAACACAACAATTTAACTGGTTTCATGACTTTTGATAAAATTGTAAGACTTTAAATTGTCCGATTTAATTTTGGAAAATAGCAACAACTCCAACTATGCTTCCTTTTCCTTGAACAATTCAAACTATTGATCATTACTTAGGCCCTTTTGCATGTTAACTAGATTATTAATACTCGGTATTGCACGATTTAGAATAGAAATAAATTTTTTTTATTAAAATGTTACAAGCTAATTAATTTGCAACAAATAAATAAGTATATAACCAACATAAAAGAGAGTTTTTGATCGAGAAAGAAAAAAAAAGTCATTAATATGTTTTTGGTTAATTGAAATTCACAATTTCATTTATATAAAGAATTATTTTCTGTATCTTTGAATTTGGCAGAACAAAGAATAGGAATGATAATTTTGACGGAAATTTATTTCATGAAATATTAACACACATACAAAGATGATGTAATTGGTTTTTACTTTAGTTTTAATAGATTAGTAGTTATGGATTGCGAGTCATATAAAAAAGTAATTCGAGAAAAGACATCCCAAATTAAGCTCGAGACTTTTTCTTGCTAAGCAAAACTAATTATAAGTAAGAAAGAACAACACCCTAATTAGTAGTAAAATGTTACCAATGTTATAAATAACCATGTTTATGTAAATTAGAGAGACATATAAAAAAGAGTTGCAATTATTTTCTTTGATAAGAACTTGCTTTTCTCTTATTTTAGCTAGTTGTTTAACAAACATTTAAAGCATTTTCTTATTTAAGCCAACGAATTACCTAAACTGTTATACCAATTTTTCGAAGTTCAAAGTTTAAAAGGATTTTAAGATGAAAAACCTTTTTCAAATCTAAACAAAAAATCAAGTCATATCAAAGTCAGGTTTTCCAGGCGAATAATATTTGAGGTTTTTAAAATTTGAAATTGACCACCTTTTTATTTGTAGTATAAATCATACTTCGTATCTATGTTTGTTCATACCTCTTTCATCAAGTGCTATATGTTCATACCTCTTACATTAAGTCCACGTATTCTAAATTGATTCTTTTCATCAACTAACTTTGTAGAAAGCACACTTTCCATGTTAATTCTAATTATTAATTAATAGTGTTATTAGCGTATTACTAAACAGTGCAAGAAATAACCCATATGCATGCAATTATGGAGTAGTATTTTTTCTTTATTTTGTTAATACTTAGTACGGAATAGTATGCAATTAACAATAATTAAGAGGAATAATTTAAAGGTTGTACATTTGAAACGAATATCTTCTTTGTTCTTTCCCTACTCGATCTTAACACGGTTTACTAACTTCCACTTATTTGGATTCCACTTGTAAATGTTGGTAAATACCGGTTGATTCCAATAATAAAAATAAAGAAGATGAAAGGGAAAAAGCTTGATTGAAGATATATGTGAAGAAGAAAAAAGAAATAAATCAAGCAAAGAGGCCTTCCACGTGAGCCCACGTGCAGCCGAACTCTCGCTCGCCGACGAGCGAGCTATCGATCGACCCTGCCGCAAGCCGCAAGCAATAGAGGGTAGCGAGCTATCGCTCGCATGCGAGCTCTTGAGGAAGCAAGAAGCGTATTAGAGTCGGTTTGGTTATATTTGTTAATATTGTATTTTTATCAAGTTTATCTTATTAGGAGTTTTAGGCAAGTTATGTATTGTGTATATATATGTGATTATTATCAATATAAAAGGTTAAGCCATTTTCTCCAATATTTCTTGAGTTTAATACTCCAATAGTAAATAACAAAAATTTTATCCTTCCGTTTTCTTTTAGTTGCATAGTGAAGGAACGCATGGTAATTAAGGAGAGAAGAAAGATAAAAATGATGGTCTATGCGATGATAAAAGAGATAATATAAACATGTTTGTTGTTCAAATAAAGTAATATTGTAATTAATTACACGTATAACTTCGCTCTCAAATAAAAATTTATTTTAATTAAAAAAGAGAACGAGAATATTAAAAAATAAATGGTGAAGATACGTGCATAACTATGAAGAATGAAAATTACAGCTATTTAAAGAATCTAAAACCCTTATCTAACAAGTAAAGAAGAACACCTCCACTACAAAAACTTTTCATCAACAAGAAATAATATTGCAATTATAAAGCGCCTTTTTTATTTTTATAATTAAACGCGTTAGTGCTTTCTGATTTGGGATATTAATTAAAATTTTAAAAACATGGATTATTAAGAACAAAATAATTGTGGTAGTTTTGTCAATATTGCGTGCAATATGTATATATAACTAATGAAACATTCATCATGCAACGTTATATTGTATACCAACAAAGTTTCAAAAATGGCTATCTCCAAAGAAACTACAAATCCTTCTCTAATCCCACTTTACATTTGGTTCTTAGAAGTTATTACTGTTCTTATTTTCTGTTGTGTTGTAATAACAATGTGTGTAATTCCAAGGCCTCCAACATTTACTATCACAAACATCGCTATACCCGGCACCCTAGACAACAACACCTTGTCGATGCAAGATCACGACGAAGTCAAGCTTGTGAAATCGACGATTATCTTGTCGTTGTTGATTATAAACTCGAACAAAGCGAAGGAAATTGTTTATGATGAATCCAAGATTACTTTGTACAAGAATGGTTCTTTGATTGGTATGAGTACTTTGCAAGGTTTCTTTCAAAGTGGTAGGAGTAATAATACATATTTGGTGCTTGTGAATTTCAACCATGAGAAGATGAATTTAGGAGGTAAAAATGAAAGTGGCACTTTAAAGATTGGGTTGGAAACTAAGGTGAGATATATTATACTTGGACGAACAACACAATTACACTTCCTTAACCTTGAAGCTTTTGTGCCCATTGGTGTAAGTGGAAAGGTAGGCTTGGGTGATGAGGGAATAAAGCTCGAGCCTGCGAAACATAAACCTTAGCTAGGAAATCAATATATGTGTGGTTACTATATCGATAACCTATCTTCCAAAATATCCTTGTTACGTGATAGGAAAAAACTTGTGTGGACCTGGTTCACAATAAATTAGGGTTTTTTTGAAAGAAGGTAAGAAGGGTACGCATGTAGTTGTTTTTGCCCCTTTTAGTCAGAGTAGAGTCTAGCTCTTGGCTCCCTAATCAAAAGAAAATGTTTGTAAGTGGAGAAACTCATTTTATAATAAATTTAAATGGAATTATTTTAATCATATAATGTAAGATCGAGAGCATGTTGATTGATTAAAAATAATGTAATATGTGACGTAAATTATTTTTTTTCAAAGAATTATTTTTGTACGTCCTCAATCGAATATATACAAGTAATTTGCCTCAAAGAATCATTAAACGTTTGTGATAGTATAGAATTTGAAAGTGGCTAAAAGTATTTCTTGTTTTTAGGTAGGAATTGAAAGAAGAAGAAAAAAAAGGGGAGAGAGAGAGAGAGAGAGAAAAGTACATGAACTTAAAAGCATGCACAATCTAATGCCTTTCCTTAAAACAATATGTATATTAGAATAAATTAAAGTGGTTATGTCAATTACCCTTACAACAATGTACAATCGAATAAACTATGTAAGAAGAAAAGCACAAATTTTCTGCCAATCTGATAATCTTCATCTTTGGTACAAAAGGAAAGGTTGCCATTTTTGTAGTTTTATTCCTTAACTTACTTTACATTCAACTAATTGCCTCCTTCAACAGGTATCCTTAGCTTCCTACCGTAATTTAGAAGCTTGATTTCATTATAAAAATAGAATAACCATAATGTTTAACTTTCTCAAATCTTCGAACAATAACCTTTCTCTGTAGCAGTAAAAAAAACCCGAAAATATGACAGTAAACAGAAAATTTTATATTTGGGGTTTGATAATCTTATTCTTGCTAGGTATCGTTGCACTAGCACTATGGCTAGATCTTCGCCACCAAGCTCCATCATTCACCATTGTCGACGTTTCTGTGCCAACATCAAATGGCCGCAGTCCCCAACACACTGATATATACATAGCCCTCGATGTCAATAACCCAAACAATGCTTACAGCATCACCTATGATTACAGTTTATTGACTGTTAAGTATGCCCAACGTACTTTGGGTGAGACAGATATAGTAATCAACCACCAACCTAAAAACAAAAAAACCTCAGTAACCTGTCAAGTAATAGTTGATGATCAGCAGCAGGATGTCCTTGTAAAGGCGATATCAAAGACATCAGGAGAAGCAATGTTGATGGTTGAGCTTAAGACGGGGATTAGATATCATAATCTGGGCCATACTAGTAAGCAGTATGATCTCAAGTATCAAGGTCAGTTCAAGATTGGATCAGATGGAAAGATTTTGGGCAAAAAGAAGAAGGTCAAGCTCGTAAAGAGTCATGCAAAGTAGCTTCTGGTTATTATCCTACCAAGTAGAAACATACTTTGCATCACTAACTTCATATCAATAATGTAATTTTTAGCAAAGATAAGTTAGCAATATTCACTCATTCAGTACAGCAGAGATCATATATTGTACTGCTATTGTAGTGATCGAGTTTTTGAACAATAATCCTCGCATTGTATACAGCTATTCCTGGAAACAGGTATCGATCACAGTTTACAGCTCAAGATCAGAAGATAAACTAGCTGCAAATCAACAAGTGAGGAATGCAGAATTTGGTTAGATTCTAATGAAGCTTCTCTGAAGCAGACCTGCATGTAACTGTTAGTTTTTCAAGTGTACTGAAACTGTTGTAGAAATAGTTTCTCATATAATACTAATTAAAAGTGTAGTCAAACCAAGTATACGAGGAAAAGTAAATCATCAGTGTGAACACAACTTTTGTTATAACACTAGGGATAAAGCGTGTTATATTTCTGTCTACAAAACAGGTGAGTTTCCTGTTATAAATTCAGCTAAAGCACTGCAAAATTCGGTGAACTATGAATCTTATTCATATGAGGAATGCTTCCTTGAAAAGAAACAGCCTCCCCAATTCGAATGTGTGATATCATGTAGTCAAAACTACCATGAAGGTTGACGAACTTGCAATATCGCCTTCATCATGCCAATTTTATCATGTAGGAACAAAAACATTGAGATGCAGGAACAATAACACTGAGATGCTTCATCTTTTTTTACAACTTACTTGCTAAAAATTAATCTACAAGTTTTTTTATGGTTATATTCCCTGAATCCACTTTTCATCAATTGATTGCTTAGTTTAGCAAGTATACTTCCATAAAGTAATTTAGAAGCTTTGCTTTACTATAATAAGCTAGAATAACCATTTGTTTATTTTGTCCATCTTCACCTTTCAACCGCCAGCCTTTATTTATTTATTTTTATTTTTTTGACAGGAGCAACCTTTCTTTCAGACAGTAGTAGAGTGATAAAAAAAGAGTAAATCTCTGTTACTCACTGTGAGAAACGTTTTAGTTTCTCACAGTGGCAGTTTTGTAAATAAAATGTACCGCCGTGACTAAAGTGGTACAATTTTATCATTCATTTCGTAAATAAAATGTACCACTGTGACTAAAGTGGTACATTTTATTTACGAAACTGCCACTGTGAGAAACAAAAACGTTTCTCACAGTGAGTAATGGGGGCGCCCTCATAAAAAAATGACATTAATTAAAAGCTTTAGATTGTGGGTTTTCATTACAGTCGTTGTCCTGTGTCTCGTAGCACTAGCTCTATGGCTAGATTTGCACCGACAAACACCTTCAGTCTCCATTTATAACTTTTCCGTGCCACCATCACCTGATAGTGAACATCACCTTTATGTTCAAATACATCTACACGTTGAAAACCCAAACAAAGTTCGCAGCATCATCTATGATAACAATGTATTCACTGTTTGTTATGGTAATCATATATTAGCACAGACACAAAATCTTGTCGAACTTAACTTTCAAAAACCTAAAGAACCAACAGAAGTGGTATCTCATCATGTTGAAGCTGATTTTCATCAATGGAAAGCCCTTCGAAAGGCATTATCAAACTCATCAGAAGAAATGTTGATTGCTGAATTCAAGACAGAAATTCGGTATCAAGAAATGGGTCATAAGAGCAAGAATTATAATCTCACATATCAAGGTCAGTTCAAAATTGGATCGGATGGAGATATTTTAGGGAAAGGAAAAAAGAAGTTAAAGCTATGCAAAAAGTCATGCTAAATTGCATTCCTAATTATCCTATGTAGAAGAAATGCTTTGTGATGTATTAACCTTACTTGTATAACTCTTAAGTTAGCAAGGAAATGTCACCTTTGTTCATGGTAACAAAGAAAACATAGTAGTTATAGAATTATTATTGAAACTATCCTTTCAGCAATAAATGTTCATATAGCAAACATGTTAATTACGGAGTATAGTTTACAGCTTTATTAAAGTATCAAATTAACTATTTTATGCTATGTTACCCGGACTCTTTATTTCATCTCATGTTCCCGTGTCAAACCCTCAATATACACTCTGAGTTGGGTAGGACAGTATGTCCTTAATCATTTTAGTTCAAAATCATGGATAATTTTCACAAAATTGCCGAGTCATACATTTGGACATGTATCTGTAGTGTTGGACCCAAGTCCAAATAACAATCTTGTATGCCTGTAAGCAAGCTCTTCAAAAAAGACTCCAATATATACAACTTATTCATGAATTGTGATATCACTACTTTAAAGTACTCTGTATCTCCAAACTCAGAATGGAGATAACAGATTACAGACATGAGCTCAGAACGGAGATAAGTCAGATAACAGATTACAGACATAAATAGCACCCTATGAAAGTCTGAAGAACAAGAAACTTGGCAATCTGAAACTGTTGTAGAAATAGTTTATTTCACACTTAGATATAGTCAAACCAATTAATATGACAAAGAATAAACCATCAGTGTGTACACAACTTTTGTGAAAAAAGTAAGGAATATATACAATTTAAGAGCCGAAACACATCTTAGATACAAAGAATGTTATAGTTCTGTCTACAATACAGGTAAAAATTCTTGTTATAAATACAGCTAAAGCACCTTAGGGAGTGTAAATTAGGCAAACCATTCTTATTCATTTGAGCAATGCTTCTCTAAAAAGGAACCGATGAATCCCCAATTCGAATGTGTGATATCATGTCGATGAAACTAACCTGACTACCTGAGGTCAACGTATTTGTGATGTAGTCTTCATCATGCATGCCAACCTCCTAGCAATGCACAATCGAATTACCATGTAAGAAGAAAACACGAGATTCCTGTTACACTGAGAAGCTTCATCTTTATTTACGACTTACAAGCCAAAAATTAATCTACAAGTTTTACCTTTTATTTATTTATTTTTTTTTTCCTGTTTTTATTCTATGAATTCACTTTTCATCAATTGATTGTTTACTTCAGCAAGTATACTTCCATATTGTAAATTAGAAGCTTTGCTTTATTATAAGCTAGAATAATAATTTGTTTATTTTGTCATCTTCAAATTTCAACCAGCAACTTTTCATTCACATAGTAGAGGGGGGAAAATGACATTATTCAAAAGCTTTCAATTTTGGATTTTTGCAATTTTCGCCCTCCTAGGTCTCGTAGCACTAGCTCTCTGGCTAGGTTTGAGTCCACATACACCTTCATTTACCATCGTTAACTTTTCTGTGCCAACATCAACTGACACTGAACATCACCTTAATATTGATATACAACTTGCCTTAAAAAATCCAAACAAAGTTCACAGCATTATCTATAATAACAGTGTATTCACTGTTAGTTACAGTAAACTAACTTTGGGACAGACAGAATCTTATCGCACCTGGGTTTCAATTACCTAAAGACAAAACAAACATGGTATCTGATCATTTTGATGCTGATGTTCATCACTGGGAAGTCCTTCGTAAGGCAATATCAAATTCATCTGAAGCAATGTTGAAGGTTGAACTCAAGACAGAAATTCAATATCAAGATTTGGGTCGTACCAGTAAGAAACTTAATCTAAGATATCAAGGTCAGTTCAAAATTGGATCAGATGGAAAGATTTCAGGGAAAAAGAAGGTAAATCTCTGCAAAGGGTCATGCTAAATAACATCTCCAAATCATCCTATGAAGAAGAACTGCTTTGTGATGTACGAAGTATTATCCTTACTTTTACAACTCCAAAGTTAGCAAAGAAAAGTCACCTTTGTTCATGGTAACAGGGGAAGCATAGTAATTATAGAATTATTGAACCTTTCCTTTCAGCAGTAATGTTCATGTATAGCAAACATGTTAATTAAGGAGTTTAATTTATAGCCTTATTAAAGTATTCAAGTTAACTGTTGTATGCCTGTAAACAAGCTCTTCAAAACAGACTCCAAAATATTCAACGTATTCGTAAATTGTGATATCACTGCTGTAGAAAAAATATACGTACTACATATGTAGAAAAAAAGTACTTTATACCTTTGAACGCTGTCATAAATAGAATCCTCTGAAGAAAAAGAAACTTGGTAATCTGACAAATTGTAGACTGCATGCTGCTCTCTTCAGAAGTTCCCGAAGTTGCATCTTAAAAATCCTCTCCAATATTTAGTTCCATGTCTCATATGAGAAATAGATATTAACAGCCAACATGCATCAGGAAAGCAGCAATTGCATCAGAAGGATAGTTTACAGCTGAAACTCTTTTATCTTTCTAGCAGCTTCACCAAGGAGGTCACAATAACAGGCATTTGTAACTATAATAGCTCTTTCAAGTTTCAACCCAAGAACACAGGAAGCCAGTATTAAGAAAGCAGCTGTTAATAGTCTCAAGAGTTCTTTATGTCCTTCCAGTTCCGACGTTGAGCGGCCAGTTGTCTGCGCCATTGCTGGACAGGGACCTGTAGAGTATTCTCAGTCCCAGATGAAAACAATTCAATTAACTTGAATGCCATTATCACTTCAAAAGAAACATGTTGCAGAAAAGCCACCATAAACTTTGATTAATTCTTTTTTGGTTTTAAGAATAAAAGAAACATACCGCAGGAAAGCCACCATAATCTCCAGGCTCCTTGATGTCCTTTGTGACACAGCTAATTGCTGCAAGACGAGCCTAAAAAGACCAAGCACCAGTTAATTTGTACATTAATGAGTTTATATTTGAAAATCTAGGAGCTAAATCAAATAAAGAATCTAATGCTAGAAAGTTAGGTACAGTAGTTTTGATAAAAAGTTCAAAAAATTTCACTAAAACTCAAAGCAGCCCTTAATGTAGTTGATTCCAAGTGTATCAAAGATTCAAAACCCATGTCAAAGAATAAAAAGGTGATTCTAAATTTTACTTTGAGATGATAGACATCCACTAAGTTATGTCTGCAAAGAACTGAATTAATATACATGTACCTTTGAAACAATGGAGACATGATCACGAACTGCAACTCTGCCACCCAATGTAACATAGTCACCTATCCTAAGGAAGAGGGAGGGAAAAAAATATTCATTGATTTAACCTTCACCGGAAAGCTGAATTTTCTCTAGATGGCAGGGTAATACCATCCAAAATAAAAAGCAATAGTTGTAGAACACAGAATCTTACGTCACTGAACCAGCAATTCCAACCTGTCCACATAGGATACAACTCTTGCCAATAATTGCATTGTGGCCAATCTACAAAGAGGACATGAATCATGAAATTTGAACATTCTAAAGAGCAGTGCTATAATTCAGAAGGAGCAGAACAACCCACCTGGACTAGATTATCTATTTTGGTATAATCTCCTATTGTCGTGTCTCTCCAGCTACATTAAAATTTTCAGCCATAAAATCACAAAGAAGAACAATTAACAAGGGGAAATAGACAAATAGATCCCATTCTATATTTGACGTTAAAGGAACACTCACCTTCCCCTGTCAACACATGAGTTTGCACCTATCTCCACGTGATTTCCTATTCTTGCATAAAGTGTCTGGAAAAGAGTAGAGGCGGAGTTAGATAGGGCTGAACTACATAAAAATAAGCAATCATAAAGTGCAGAAAATAACTGTAGGCCAGGCTTCATTACACTTTAATCATACAAGTATACCAATATAACCAATATACTACACTAATTCCATTCTGAAACACGAACCACAGAAAAACAAAGTGTTCCAAGCTGATAAGGGGAAGGGTTTGGGACAGTATATTAATCCATATGCACATTGCAGTCTAAATTCTACATGTTGATGAACATTTGCATAAGTCAAAGTGTAAAAAATTTAACGAACTATTACAACAACAAAGTGCCTTAACAAAGAAGTCAGATCAAACTTTATATTCCATTGGCAGGGTCAAGTCTGGAGATATATTTCAAGACTCACATCGTAAATTTGGCTAACTCACTTAGTGCAACTTGCAACCCAATGAGCTCCCTCAGAAGATTCTCATGTGGTTCATTAAGCATCACTAAAACAGTTGAGCAATAGTAATATCATGATTATCTCAAAACCTTTAAGACCACTATATGAGGGAGGAAAAATAGAGTGGCTGCACAAGGGCAGACTACAACCATAACTTTTACAAGTAGCATATGTTAGGGTCATCAGAACCAGTTTCATGACAGGTAAATCAATACACGAGGAAGTAAGAGTGTCAGCAAAGACTATATATTGACATACAAATGTATGATGATTAAAACATTGCTAAAAAGGGACAAAAAAAATTTCATATCTAGACAAAAATCAAATGACGGTGATTGAGTTTTAAAGATAACAACCTGAGGCTTTTTTGCCATGTTACCATGTTCATCTACGAAAAACCCAAATCCTGTAAAGTATTAAAAAGGATATCATTCAGACACCAGTCTTGTAGTTGTAGGAATGGGCAAGTGGGTAAGGGAAGACACACTTGCCTCAACACAAAGTCAACAAACCAGAAGAGCTTTACATCACTCTAGCCACAAATCAAATTCCATATAGTAAGTTTAATAGCCTAGAACATAGTTAATGATGACAAAGAGAAAGAAACTATAACTATTTCAAGCATATGGAAAATCCAAGTTTACCATCTTGTCCGATGCATACTCCACTGTGAATAACACACAAATCACCAATGGAGCAGTTACTCAGCGCAACATTGTACCTGGAAAAAAGTAGACAGTTTGATCACATAGTTGATGAAGTCTGATGTAGAGATAGGGAATGACTGGACAATCTGACAGTAAATTTATAATACTCATCATTTATCACTCAAAACGCACTTCTATAATTCCATACAAAAAAGAGGATGAAACTGTGTGCCAGGCGAAAATACTCATATAAACAAGCCAAGGCAAAAATATATTGATTTAGCCAAAAACTGATTTCATCAGAGTAAGTCTATGAGAATATATTAAGTATATTGAAGGTGAGCTGGCATGACACCATGCACAGAGAACAATATAAGTACCTCTTTTACAGCATAACAGAGTTCCCTGTTCCCTCTAGCTATTCTGTTAAGTCATTCTGTTTAGAGTTTATCTTCTATAATAAATAGTGATAGTTAGCTACATTTTAATTTCATTAAGATAATATGTAAGAGAGCTTCTCTCTCTTAACTCATTACATTTCTGTCTAAATTTTAGTTATAGTTTGCCGGAGCTCAGAATCTAAGGATGAAGAAGTGAAAGTCTCATATCAATGGTGTTCTTTAAGATTATTGTTCGATATTCTTCTGCCGCATAACTTTTACTGAATACTTAAAATGTTATTGAAATAAATAAAGCATAAAAACCACTAGTTTGATAGAATAATTACAATGGAGGCCAAGGAAAACAGCTAGAATCTAAGTGGACAAGGGGAAAAAAAAACAAAGAGGCATACCCAAGTGTAGTAGAATGACCCACTGTAACACTAGGTCCAATAACAGCGCCTGATCCAACATGAACATTTGCACCCAAAGTAGCTTTTGGGTGGACAACAGCACCAACCTCGACAACTACTGTCGGATCAATACAAGCTGAAGTGTGAAATAAGCCACCTCCGTTACTCCACATCTGGAACCCTTGATGATTTACCATGTCATTGTCTAGTCTCAAAACAAGGAAAATATGATACAAGTTACTGCCAAATAACTACTGAATTTAATCATTCTCTATACCGTTACCCAATAATGTCTCTAACAATGTAACAAGGCTCCTGCCTTTCCCTTCTCCCTACATTTATTTACAAGTCCCACAATATCAATTTAGTTGAATTGAAAGGAGTAATAAAACTATATCAATTTCCCGTTTTGTAACCTCCAACAACATAAGTCTTAAAGTCTTGACTACAATTACACCCCAGACAATGTACGGCCCATGTACCATGCTTTGGAAAGCACATACAAGTCAAATTAAGACAATAAAATCATCTTCATTTATACTATAAGTCTAAAACATTCTGTTCATAATAAAATAACATACAATTAAGCAACCTAGAATCTGTCATCTAAAATACATTTGCACAATTACCTTTAAAGGCCTTAACTATGAATGGAAAGCCAAACTTTACACAATCTTTACCCCCAACTAAAGAAGATCAACACTATACAATCGCGTAGAGGTGTCAATTTGGGTATCCGAGTCAGCTTTGGTGAAGTCGGGTCGGGTCAGGTCTATTTTAAATTTAAGTTATGCTAAATTATTCTATCCAAACAAGTCTTAATATCAAATTGCTCGTAGTATCGCACAGAGGTGCAAGCATATGGGAAAATAAATAATCTTGGTTTTATTATGCAAAATGTACAACCGCTTGTAAATAGAATATTGGTTCAACTAATCATTTAAATAAAGATGGCCAATCAAGTAAAACATATACACCCAATATCTAAATTACAACTGTTTAGCAAAATAATTTCAAAATGATTACTTAGGCATTTTCACAAACACTTGGAGTGCATCTTATAATAGAAGTATAATTAAGGCTTCTGATTATGTCAGTGGTTAAACAAGAACATGGGTATTGAAAATATGAAATAGAAGGATTACCAGATTCAGAAGCAGGAGATCCAAAGGAACGAAACGAGCAAGTTGGAGAATGAAACGTATTGAGGATACGAAACGTGGTAATAGGCGAAGCAGAACTTTGTAAGTTTGCTACTCTTGGAAAAATTTGAGATGACGAAGTATTGGAAGATGAGATTTTGGTGATCAACAACTTCAAGTTTCGTACCAGGTATGCCATGGATGATTTTGTGTTTTTATCTCTCTTCGTGAAATTGTTTTGTCGTTCTGAGTGTTCAAAGTTTGGACCTTTGCCCCTTTGGTGCTTTTCTGTTTTGCCGTTATGGACTCCCATAGAATGATATTCCGTTTCATAATGTTAGTCCATATACTATTTTGAACGTTTTAAAAAGATCTACCCATATTAAATATGTTTTATTTTAAACTTAATTTTTTTGGAATTAATTGGTTGTGGCTTGATGACATGACTCTAAATAAGGAAATTTCTACCTTAAATTACGCATTATGACTTATGTTTTCCCAAAAAACAAATAAAAAAACTTAATTAAGGTAAACTAATTATGAATTATTTTGTACTTTAATGTTAGATTCCAAATATTCTTCTTTTCTTATTTTATGTGATTGATTTCATATGGGACTGACATTATGAAACGAGGGAGTATTGATAGAAGACTTAATTTTTTTACCTTTTTCTTTTTTGAATGGATAGAATCATACTCCCTGCGTTTTAAAATACAGTATATGCTCCATTTCTTCATGCGCGGAGTTTTAGGATAAATTGAAAAAAGTAATAAAATATGGAGACAGTGGGGTAAGAGAAGAATAAAAAATTGTAAAAAACAAAAGTAATTGAGAGAATTAGAAGAGATAGAATATGAAATTAATAAAATATGATTTATGTTGGGTCTACGCACTAGTTGAGAGAAATGAATTAAATATTTTAAAAGCTTTCCAAATAAGGAAATGGAGCAAGTATTTAAAAACGGTCAGAAATGGAAAGTGGAGCAAGCATATATTTAAAAACGGAGGGAGTAGAATGATAGAAGACTTCATTTTTAGGAAAAATTGCCTATAATCCGACCTTTAGCTCATTCGCCCAAAATAATCCCAACTTTAGATTATTTTTTAATAGTCCGAACCTTAATGTAAATCTACTCTCAATGGTCCCAAGTGACCTGTAACCAGTAGAATAGCCATGTGATTGGTCAAAAATGCTAATTAACACTTAAGAAAAGATTATTAGTTACTAATAAACATTTAACTAACTAAATTAAACTAATTATTTTTAAAATAAATTAAAGAAAAAAAAAACCACCACCAACCACCGCCGCCCCCGCCCCCGCCATCGCCGCACCCAGAACCCCCCTTTCCTTGCGTCAACGTTCGCCTAGATCCCCTTGCGCCTCCCCCTAAACCACCGTAACCCACTAGTACATAACTAACCTTAAGTAACACCCAAAAAGTGTTACATAAAGTGGTAAAAGTCTTATTATAGACAATAGGTAACACTTTAGTGGGTGATACATCCACCCATGTTACCTAAGGTCTTATGTAACACTTTGGGTAACATATGGTAACACTTTTAAAAGTGTTACTATAAACCCTCTTATGTAACACTTTTTAATAGTATAAGTATCATTTTTAAAGTGTTACTTTTTATTTCTTACATAACACTTATGTATCTTTAGTAACACTTTTAATCATATAGTTACATTACCTGACATTGTGTAGCACTTTTACGAACTAATATAACACCTTGTTGATTATTAGGTAACACTTTTCAATCATCTTTTGACATATAGTATCACTATATTCGACATTATGTATCACTTTTTGCAAAGTAAGGTAGCACCTTGTTAATTTATTGGTAACATTTATTATTATTCACTAGGAGAAAGTGTAATTGGCACTAGTTCAAAACCGGCTTAGGGCTTCGGTTTTGAACCAGTGCCTTTTTGGGGGGTTGCCCATGACAGAGGTTTTGGCCACCGGTTCAAGGGCCAAAATGGTGCCCTTAATGTCGATAAAGGGCACAAGTTCTTCCCTTGAACTGGTGCCCTTTATGCCTAGAAAAGGAAAAAAAAAGTAATATTGATAGACAAACCATTATATATACATATATAAAACATAGATAATTTTATTAATAAATGCTTGTAATATTACAATTACAACAAATAAATAAAAAATTACAATGTGCAAAACAATTGCAGCTCGAAAGCAGAACATCAGCAGCTCGGAAACAAAACAGCAGCAACTCGGAAGCTGAACATCAGCAGCACATAAGCCGACCAACAGCAACAGGCAACACCAGCAGCAGTAGCATCAAGCAAGCATCAAAACCTAAGGACATATACTTGCTATGAAGAAGTGGGCAAGAATTTACTTCTCTCTGCATTAATTCAGCTATAAGGAAACAGCTTAATACTACAGCTTATAAGTTGGAAGAATAGACAATATTACATCTTATAACAACCCTTTCCTCTGATCATTCTAAAGTTTGGATCTGAATAACGCGAAGAAAAAAAAATCTCTTCTTAAAAATAAACTTGTGGTACTGTTTGTGCCTTCAATAGAAACAGACTGAGATGAAACTTGCTACACATGTTCACTAGAAGTGTAGACTTCATGAGTGGTTCTTAAGGTATATGTTTTCATATGCAAGCTACTTAATGACTTATAAAACAAGTAAAAAGATATGCCAATGATAACTGACATGTGTGCCGTGCTAATAACTGTCATCAAATTGAATGTTGAACAGCATACTTAGATATACAACTAGGTCATTGTCATGGGCGAGCATAACTTCATTTATAAATACACACCAGAAACAAGGGAGAGTATTAGAACCAAGTCCTAGTCTGAAGTTCATTATGAGATGTTAAATTTACAATTTACCAGGCTTATAGTCAATAATCACAGAGAGAAGAATGCAGTGTACCTTGAAACTGCTGTGGACTATATATTGAGTTGTCAATCCCTTGAGCATGATAGATGATGCAGTACCAGCAACTATCTGAATTGTTCTGGACTTGATCGAACATTGTTCAATATTCAGAGTTCAAACTATAAAGTCCTACATAGTAAGACCAAGAGAATCAATTTGAGTATTTCATGGAATTACTGAAACCAAATCAGAACATATAAAAAAAGAAAATTTTCACCTTTGCAGTTATACAATACGGTGGACAGGTAAATTCCACAAGCATCACTCAAACGGTTTGCTAATATGTTTAGAACCTCTAATCGACTAAAAAGCACGGGGCACTCACATCACAAAATCCGAGAATACAAAAGAGAACGATATATAGAAAAATCAAATGTAAACTAAAAAGAAAAGACACTAGTACATAATTAACCTCAAGTAACACCCAATTGAAGGTTAGTGTGAATTTTGTAGGATGCTTTGAAACTCATTTAAATTTCTTCTTTAAAATTTGTAATGTCCATGATCAATTTTTTTTAATCTAATTCTGAAACAACACAATTCAGATTACCAAGTACTCCCATGGACATTATTGATTCATTTAAAAGTGCTAAAATTTTGTTGTCTTCTATTCTAAAGTTATTTTATTTACCAGTCACTTATTTGCTGTTCCTATTCATTGTTGTAAGATTCAGGCTCTCTATAGTTCTTATAATTCAAGTCCTTCATAGAAATAATTCATTTTGGGATCTATTGTATCTTGCTTATTGGATTCTGAAAATGGCTTGGAAAGGCGAAAACAAGCAGTTCAGTTCTAAGGAAATTGCTGAAAATTCTGAAATTCAGGTGTGATAAAGATCCTTACATACAATGTGTGGTTCAGAGAAAACTTAGAGGTGCATAAGAGGATGCAAGCTATCGCTGAGCTTATTCAGCTACACTCTCCTGATGTTATCTATTTTCAAGTTTCTTTTTGTGGTTTTACAAATTTCATGAGATGACTACTATTTATTTCTATGATATCTAGCATATGTAACTTGTTTGTCTTTGGCTTTTTAGTAGGTCACTCCCAATATCTATGACATTTTTCAAAAGTCTATGTGGTGGAAGAAATATCAGTGTTCTGTCACCTCTCAAAGAGCATCCTATGAGATGTACTAATGCATTCAGATGATTAATCTCCCTTAAAGACCTCTTCACTAGGAAACATTTTCACTTGAAAACAGTTTCACTTGACTTAGCTTGTTCTAATTATATTCTAAAAAAGAAATTGCATTTAGATCAGAGAATTCTACACGAATTGCATCAAAACAGTCTAACATTACAGTTGTCATGGTCAACTTCACTACTTGTATCCAACCAAAAACAACTTCAGTAAAAAAAAAAAAAAAAATCCAAAATTGAATTTGAACCCAACAATATGTCCAACCATATTTATCTAATAATTTTAATTAAAACTTTAACCAATTGTCTCCCAAAATTCTCACTAATTCAAAATCAAGATCACCCACATTGGGGGGGTGTGATGAATGACTTTCAAAATTTATTGATCAGAATAAACAAAAAATCATACTTCGTATAATTAGAAAGAATAAATCAATATAATATGATTGAAATTCAGGTTTCAATAAAATAAATCTTTATATATCAGAGATAAAGGTACTGAAATAAATCAGAGGAGTTGGAGGTGAGCTATTGTAGAACTCCTTGGTTGATTAAAAAGAACTGATAATGAGACTAAAAGGCTGGTTCATTTCTACCTCAAATGCGGACAACTCTGCTCCACCCATGTGTTATGTCCGCCATTAACGAACCTTTTTTAAAACCCTATAACAATTCCCTTAAGATGTTGGTTGATTTCTGCTCGAAATGCGATCATCTCTACCTCGATCACCAGGCCCATTGCTATGGCCGCCACACTGACGAAACAATAAAAACCCAAGAAGTTTCTCCTTAGAGAAGAAATAAACGTATAAGAGAAATAAATTACCACAATTTGGAATTAATTAACTCAATCACATGCCTATTTAAAACAACTATTTTCATCAAAACCATCATATACCCAAGAATAGAACAACAATTCACAAAATTGTAATAGAAAGAAGAAAATTCTAAGAAAAAGGGTGAAATTCAAGTAATAGCAGAAATCAGAATGAATAACAAAACACTAATCAATAATCAGAATGAATAACAAAACACTAATCAATAATCTTTAAAAACCCTAAAATTTTACCCCTTGCATTGAATAAACACCAAAAAAACCCTAGATTGAAAATATTGACAATGCGAAATCAAATATCAAAGAGAACTCACAACTTTCTATTGTTAAAAGTGGCGTGTTTTCTGCAGTTGACGCCGCTCTTTTGTTGGTCCATCTCGCCGGTGCTATTGGCTGTGACGCGGGTCCTCCAGCTGCTTCGTCCTCTTCCTTCGCAGCTTGTTTTGCCTCACCTTAGAGGAGAGAGAAGAAGACATTAAGCAAAAAGGTAAAACTGAAACCAAAACAGAGAAAAAAGAAAAAGAAAGGACAAAAATGTCATTTGTTGCTAGGGGTGATATAGAAATAAGGTTAGTGACTTAGTGTTACCATATTTTTCCAAAAAAAAAAAAAAAAAAAAAATGGTTTAGTGTTACCCTAAAATGTTACCTATTTCAAAAGTGTTACTTTATAATGTTACTTATGATAATAGTGTTACATTGAGTGTTACATTCTAAAAAAAAGTTACCAAAGTGTTACTTATAAATCTAATAATTTTGCATTTCAAAAAGTGTTACTAAAACGTGTTACATAAACTCAATTATGTACTAGTGACCCCCACCACAAAACTCCCCTCCCTACTCCGGAAAAATCCCTAAAAAACCCCTATCCCTACCGCATAAACCCCCAACCACCCCTCCCCCACCTTTGAAACCCTAGAGCTAGGGTTTCGAAGGTGGGGGAGGGGTGGTTTGGGGGCTGTATGTGGTGCGGAAGGGGTTTTTTAGGGATATTTCGGGAGGAGGAATCTCAATTTGAGCGAGGGTGGGGGTTGTGGTTGGAGGGGCTGCGCAAGGGGTAGGGGGAGGGGAAGCCCCGACGCAGAGAGGTGGGGTGGGTTTGGGCCAGCGAGGCGGGGGCCGGAGAGCTGGATAGGGAGCTGAGGGTGGCCGAGCTGGTAGGGGAAGAGGTGGTAGGTTTTTTTAGTTAATTATTTTTTTTTAATTTTTTTGACCAATTATACGCTGACACATGTCATCTAACTTATTAGATGACCAGTTGGGACCATTAGAAGAAAACTCGCATTAAAGTTCGGATTATTAAAAATAATCGAAAGTTGAGATCATTTTGGGCAAATGAGCTAAAGTTCAGATTATTCAATTCTCTAGCAATTTTTCCTTTAAATAATTCAACCTTTGGCCCATTTAAATCTAATAATCCACAATAGTTATATGGTCCACCTAGAAATAGGTGCACCAAGTTTATAATATGAACATTAATAAAATAAAAAAAACGAACACTTAACAAAAATGAACATGTAGTAAAAAAAATTGAACACGTTATATAAAAAAAGGGAAATTCTACATGGTGGCCTCATAAATTTAACTTTTCTACGTGGAAGACGAACATTTTTCCAACTCTCTTCAGTGGCACCAAGGTTTAGAAAAATTGACCATAGTGACCTTTTTTAGGTTCATGGCTAACCTTTTTAGTTAAAATGGTTAACCTTTAATTTTTTTTAATTAAAAAATTGTTTAAATTATATTTTAAAATAATAACTTTAAAAATAAATAAAAAAAAAACAAAAAAATTCCCAGCCACCTATCCCCACCGTCAAACCCTAACCCCACCTCAGCCTCGCCGGAAACCGGCCAACCACCCCTCTTACCCATCGAAACCGAACGGCTGGATCTGTACACCACCTTTAACCCATCCCTGACCTTCAAAACCACCAACCCAGCCAACCTTGACCCCCAAAACCATCTAAAGTCACCACGCGCGCTCGTCGGACTTGTTGGTGGTTTTTGGGATCGGGGTGGCAGGGTAGGCGGTTACGGGGGTCGGGGCTAGGTTAGTTGACCTTTTAAAAGGTCGGCCAGCGAGTTTTGGTGGTCAAGGGGTACGGCCGGCCAATTTTCGTCGAATTTAGGGTTTCGCGGTGGGGGTGGCGGTGGTTTCGTTGGACTTCATAGTTTTTTTGGGGGTCGGGGTGGCAGTTTAGGGGTCAGGGCTAGGTCAGGTGGGGTTGTGGAAGGTCGGGCGGCTAGTTTTGGTGGTTTTGATGGTCGGGGGTTGGGCTGGAAGGTGGTTTCGGTGGTCAGGGGTGGCCAGATTCTGGAAAGGTTAGGGTTTGTAGGGTGGCTGGGGATTTTTTTGTTTTTTTTTTAAATTTTATTATTTTAAAATATAATTTAAATAATTTTTTAATAAAAAAAATCAAAGGTTAACCATTTTAACTAAAAAAGTTAGCCATAAACCTAAAAAAGGTCACTATGGTCAATTTTTCTAAACCTTGGTCCACTAAAGAGAGTTGGAAAAAAGTTCGTTTTCCACGTAGAAAAGTTAAATTCATGAGGCTATCATGTAGAATTTCCCTAAAAATAATGAATATTAGTAATAAAATATGAACACATCATAAAAAATGAATATTTAGTAATAAAATATAAACACGTAAATTAAGTAATGAAAAATTAATACGTTAAAAAAAAAAATGAGGAGGAGAAGAACAATTAGTACTTCAAAATGAATATGAGTATCATAGAATAGCTGGGTCATGCCCTACAAAATGAACATTTAATAAAAAATAATAAATATTTAGTAATAAAATAATGAATACGTAAAAACAATGAACATTATACATTACAATTATAAAAATGAACATGAACATCCAATTTTATATGTTCATTTTTTTATAATGAAATGTTCATTTTATATGCACTAAATATTCAGTTTATATTACAAAATCTTTTTGAATTATCCTGAGTCCGACAAACTTCTTATAAAAAATTTATGTTCATTATAAAATAGTGTTGTGTTCATATTTAAAATTTCAATGTTCATTTTCAAAAAATAATTGTTCAAATTCGAGTAGTGTCATATTCATATTTATTGATGTTCATTAAAAAATAATGAAATGATTATATTTAAAATTTCAATGTTTATTTTCAAAAATTATATGTTCAAATTCTAATAGTGTAATATTCATATTTTGAATTATAATAATCATTTTAGAAACAAATAGGTTCAAATACAATGTATATACGAATAAAGATAAAATAAATTGTTTAAAATATTTTCATTATAAATAAATGTATTTTCATTTTTAATAACTAAATGTTTATTTGTACTAAATGTTCATTTTTAATGTACTATACATAATGTTCAAAATTATAGACGTGGTGCACCTTAAAATTTGCGAATAATCCACCCTTTCGATTATTCAGAAATAATCCATCCAAGCTTTGAGGGTCTTCAATTTTATTAGGCCAAGTTGATTTTTTTTTATTTAATTTAACAAAAAAAATAAAAGTAAAAAAAAAATCCTCTCTCTCTTCTCCTCCTTCCCCCAAGCTCAGCCACCATCCCCTTCCCCAGTGTAGCCCCAACTCCCCCTTCCCTTCCCGGTTCCAGGCATTGATGAAAAACTATGAGGTCGAGTTCGAATATCAAAGATGTAAGGATTCTGGAGCCTTGGAATTTGGATGCGAGCACCTTCGCCGACAATTTGTTCGATAATTGCGCAAATATGGTCAAAGATGACGACTTTCTTGTCACCGTTGCGGTGTAGAGGGCGGAAATGGTGAGGGCGCCTAAGGCACCAAGGCTGAATTGTCAAGAGCTGTTTTGGGAGGTGGTCGAAAAGGGAGGGGATGGTCGAAAATGAGAAGGGAAGGGGGAGGGGGAATGGTGGCCGGAAAAGGAGGGGGAGGGGGTAGACGAAAAAGGGTAGGGAGGGGAAGAGAGGGTGGTCGAAACTGGTATTAATGGTGGTGGTCTAGTGGAGGGGAGGGGGGCTGTTTTTCTAAAAAACATTTTAAAAACGACAATTTCATGAAATGCCACTGAGCACTTAAAAAATACATGAAATGCCATCGTGTTTTCCAGAATTCACCAAATGCCACTGAGGTTTAGTACAATATCACCATATGCCATTTTCGTTAGTTGACCCCACCACTTGCCACGTGTCACCTTCTGATTGGTCCGTTTTTAAAAATTAAAATAATTAAACAAAAATAAAAAAAAACCAAAATATTAAAAAAAAGGAACTTAGAGGTGGCAGCCACCACCTCCTCCCTGCCGTCGAGCCCCCTGCCCACCCCAAAACCCTAGCCACCACCACCCCCTGCCGCCGGGGCACCGGGAGGCGCGCCAGCCGCCGGCGACCCCTCCCCTATCCCGTCGCTTCCCCCTAATCTACGAAACCCTACTGTCGATTCATTCGACTAGTCAACAAATTCAAACCCAGGGTAAATGTTAGTGGCCTAGACTTCAGTGTAATTGATTTTGTTTAATTTTGTTTTTAATTTTGGATGAAAAGCAAGGACATAATCAATGATGTCAATTTACAATTCTTCAGTGGTTTTGAGTGGGTGGGATTTCCTTCCAGGCTAGGGGTGGGTTGTGAAATCTGGGTGTGGGGTTTCGCAGGTTAGGGGGTCGCGACGGAATAGGGGAGGGGAAGGGGAAGGGTCGCCGACGACCGACGCGCCTCCCGGTGCTAGCCCCGGCGGCAGGGGGTGGTGGCGGCTAGGGTTTTGGGTTGGGAAGGGGACTCGACGGCAAGGAGGAGGTGGTGGCTGCCACCTCTAAGTTCCTTTTTTTTTAATTTTTTTTTGTTTTTTTTTTTAATTTTTTTTTATTATTTTTTAAATATTTTGGTTTTTTTTTTAATTTTTGTTTAATTATTTTAATTTTTAAAAACGGACCAATCAGAAGGTGACATGTGGCAGTGGTGGGGTCAACTAACGGTCAACTAACGGGCACTGACCATCAACTAACGAAAATGGCATATGGTGATATTGTACTAAACCTCAGTGGCATTTAGTGAATTCTGGAAAACAAGATGGCATTTCATGAATTTTTTAACAGTCCAGTTCCCCCGGCTATCTCTTTTTTCTTACTAGTAATAATAAGAGATATGAATGAAAGCGGGTAAGGGCAGGTAATCGACGAACCGTGGGAACATCATTAGTCTAAAAGAGGCATAGAAAAACGAAGTATAAAATAAAGAGGAGGCAATGAAATTGTTTTTTTTGCTTCTTTTGTATATGTATATTTTGGCGCAGAAAGAAAAAGAATAGAAAGAATTTGAAGTGTCTAGAAGAAGGTGACTCGCGCAGACAGCTGACCCCTTTTCAATCCAGCAAAAAAGAAGATATCCCCGGCTGCGACTGCTTTCTTTGCAGTTAGGTTACTTGTAATTGAAATATCAGAAGGGACAACGGGGTAGAAAGTAGTGGGCATGTTCACTCGGTCGATAGAGACCAGAGGAGTCTAGAGAGAAGCCGGCGAGATCGGAGTAACTGGAGCCTTGGGAGTTTGAGTAGACCGTTCGGAGCTCAATGGCATTTCATAAAATTGCCGTTTTAAAAAATTAAGTTTTTTCTTAAAAAATGAAAAATTAAAAATAATTTTATTCAGACGAATCAAAACGTGACACGTAGCATGGTGATCAGATATTTCAGGTTGGTGACGGGTATGGCCTAATAAAATCGAAGACCCCCAAAGCTTGAATTATTCCTGAATAGTACAAAGGTAGGATTATTATATTTAAATGGGTCAAATGTTGAATTATTTAATTCAATTTTTCCAAACTTTAATTGGGTTATGTTTAATTTACTGTATTGTGTTTGTTAAGGGTGTGTTCGGTTCACCGGGCTTCACCTTATATAAAATTTAGTTTCAGGTCTAATGAATGATTGAGGGCTATAGCTAATGATGAGAATCACAAATTCTTATATGTGGCTGGGCACAAGGTGTGGTCAACCATCACGAGAATTATTTTGTTAGTGTTATAGAGATTACTTGGTCAGTATTGTAACGTTACTTGGTCAGTGTTACAGAGGTTACTTCGTTAGTGTAATATATACAGGTATTACTTAGTCAGTGTTTTTGAAGGTTACTTAGTCAGTATTAGAGATGAGGGCTTACTTAGTTAGTGTTATAGGGGTTACTTTGTTCTTTTACAAATGGCTACATGGTGTGGCCAACTGCACACAAAACGCGCTGAGAATCTGATGCATCCAAGATATTGTGTGTGTGTGTGTTTTTTTTTTATTTTTTTTTTTATATTTTATATTTTTTTATTTTTATTATTAAAGGATGATTATTACTCATTTAATCATCAAATGAGCAAACAATTAACTTAGGGTGTATCTTGTACTCGGGTGTATATAAAAAATCTTCACCTCCCTTCGTTCCTATTTGTTTGCCCCATATTTGATTTTGAATAGAGAACACAAGGGATATTAATTTAAATTTGTGCATGGCTTGAGCAACATATTAGTGAACCCACAAATTAATCAATCCAATGAGACTTTAAAACTACATCACCTAGGCACAAAGGGCCAGTTAGCTAGGCACGACATGAAAATGGCTCGACACGACTTGAACCCATCACAAGTTATCTAGGAATGACGACACGAGTGAAATGCCGGTAGGCCATAGGCTGTTTATGAACTTCATTTTCAAAATTTGGCATGAATCCAACACGAGCATGACGTGCCAGCCTGCTTACTGACTCGCTTATTTTTTACCAATTTAATAAAACATAGAAAATTATCACGGTGACTTTGGCATGGCTCTACGCTTCTACCCGGCACATCACAAAGGATAAGCTATGCATGAGCTTTGTATATGAAAGATCGACATGAGCCCAACAGAATAGGAATTTTTATGACATGTCTCAATAATGGCTCACATGAGCATGAGGCACGCTAGGTCGACATATGAGCCTATACGGCACGACCCATGCCCATCTTTATCCCTAAAAGATAAAAACACACACATACACATACACTATATACAAGATTACAAGTATATCAGTAGCTGTTATTACGGTTGTCTACTCGTTGCATTACGAATGATATCTTTATTGTCTAATCTTTGGGCAACAAGCCAACAACCGATCACACCCTAAGATTATTAAAGTTGACTAATTAAGCAATCTTTCATGGAAGTTTAATGCATTGAATAAAATATTACAACGATCAAGAGTAAACTACTTGTATTCCATTATTTTATCCCAAGCAAGTCAAACTTTTTACGGAAAATTGTACCATTCAATAAGAAATTTAACTATTGATAAGCTACTTGAAAAAAGAAATTGATAGTTAAGTTCTCTCCGTCTCTTAATTTTTGCTCCATTGCAAAAATATGACTCAAACTTTTAAATGTTTGACCATGGATTTTCGTTAATCTATAAGTGATCATATATTTACGTGGGATCTTTTTAGAATTGTCTAATTGTATAGTTTATTAATATCAAATTTTTATAATTTTTACGCGTATAGAAATGGAGATATATAAAGTATGTTTGAAGTCGCGTTATGGAAACCGTGAAAAGTCAAATGGAGCAAAAAATAAAGGTCAGAAGGAGTATCACATAAGTGGATAACCATCTTACACATATTGACATAATCACTGATTATTAATTAGTGGTAACTGTTAACAATATTACATTAGACTTTGCTTCTGTCGGCTAACTTTGTTGGTAAAGTCTTAAGATGTGATACTAGGCCCTTGTCGCCTTGTGCCACTATATACCAAAAAAAAAAAAGAAAAAAAAAAAAAAAAAAAAGATGTTTACATAGTATTAGTAAGTACTCCGTATAAAATTTGATTACGTAGTACATATAGTTATCTCCTTTGTTATGTCATTGTTATTATCTTCTCATCACATAGTTTAAGGCCTGATTTATAAAATCCAGTCAAGTGCTTGGGTTGTATATGTGACAATTTTTCTAGGACATCTTAAATCAATATACTTCGTAGTTGATTATTAAAGTCCGGATAGGGGGAGTCCTTGATTAAAGTCTAGTTGCTTGTCAACAAAAAAAGTCTTACTGTATTCAGATATTGTATTGCTATAGTTTTATTATGTACATACTACATGATTATTATTAATGTAGTCCTTCCTCACATTTTATACAATCTATAAGCTAAAATGCATAATCTTCTGCTCAGTATTTTTCTTATGATCAACATTTTCAATAACATTCTTGTTCTTGCTGATCCACCATACTGGAATTGCCCAGATGCTAACAGCAACAATAGTACATCAGAAAGTTTTTTCCAGCAGAATATTGACAGTCTTCTATTTTCAATCTCTTCAAATGCTTCTGTCTCTAAATTCTTTAACACTTCTGCCGGAAATGGCAGTGTTACATCATATGGGCTTTACCTTTGCTACGATTATGTCACACTCGAGACCTGCAGGACAAGCATGATCATGGCAACACAAGCAATTCGTAGACTTTGTCCGAATTCATCTGATGCAACAGTTTGGGGAGACCAAAGTCTGCTTCGTGTATCTAATCAAAGATTCTTCGGCCATTTAGATATGACTGGAAATATCAACAAGTATAACACAAAATATGTATCAGAACCAGAGAAGTTTAGAACAGTTGTAAACACAAGTTTACATGACCTTGCTCTGAAGGCTGCTCATAATACTTCTTTGAATCATATGTATGCAACTCAGCTGATGCCTTTTTCAGGGGCACAACATATATATAGTCTTGTGCAATGTACTCTAGACCTGTCTCCAATCGATTGTCAACGATGTCTGCACAAGGGTATAGTAGCCGTTCTTGGTTCAGATAACTATAAATTTCGAGGTGGAAGACTTTTTAGTAAAAGCTGTTATCTAAGGTATGAGTTCTACGCTTTCTACAAAGGGGAAACGTCAGAAGATCCTGCAAGTCAGGGTAAGTGTTCTGAATTCGTGTACAGTTATACGGAGTACTTTGTTAAGTCAAGTAACTCAATTTGTTTTTAACTTCGAGAATTTGTTTTGTTGCTAATGATTTTAGGTAAGAAATGGACAACTCGTATTATTTCGATTGGGTTGGCTTGTGTCCTGGCAACTCTTGTAGGATCTTGTGTGTTCTACATCATTCTAAGACGTAAAAATCAAGGTCAGAGTATAAATTTTGCTTGTAGTAAATATGCTCATTTTTTGTCCAGATAAAGCAGCAGCCTCATTATATGCAGCTACAAATTTTCGAGGAATGGACAGTCCCTTGTTTGATTTGGCAAGTATTCAAGCTGCCACAGAAAACTTCTCTGAAAAACACAAGTTAGGAGAAGGTGGTTTTGGTCCTGTCTTCAAGGTTAGCATACGAAAAAAGACAATATATCCTTGTTATTATAGTCTGACAGTTCAAAATTTTGGAACCGAATTAATGAAGCCTTTGCCTTTGTTATCCTATCCACTCTGTAGGGTGTCCTAAAAGACGGTACTAAAGTTGCTGTCAAACGACTCTCCAACACATCTGATCAAGGCACAGAAGAATTCAAAAATGAAGTTCTGCTAATCATGAAGCTTCAACATAAAAATCTTGTCAGGCTGTTGGGATTCTGTGTAGACGGAGCTGAAAGGCTGCTTATCTATGAGCTTTTGTCTTCTGGTGACTTAGACTCTTGGCTTTATGGTACGACGACAAGAAAGGCCTTTTAGTTCTGTACAGAAATTCACAATTTAAGCATAACTAATAAGGATAACAGGAACTATCTAAAGTTTGCTTGAAATTTGTTATCTTCTGTTTTGATCATAGATCCACAGAAGAGTGCACAGCTTACATGGATCAAACGGATTGAGATTATCAATGGGATTGCTCATGGAATTCTGTATCTGCACGAGGATTCCCGACTAAGAATCATACACCGAGACTTAAAACCTGGCAATGTATTGTTGGACTCTGATCTGAATCCTAAGATTTCTGACTTTGGAAATGCCAGAATCTATGGAACAACAGAAAATGAAGCAAGCACTATCACAGTGATTGGTACATAGTAAGTTCTTCATCAGCTTAACAATTCGATCTTCTTTCCATTTTTTAAAAGTTTTCTAGCAGTAGTAGCTGTTGTTTACTAATGCTGCAATTAATAGTGGATATATGGCACCGGAGTATGCAATGGAAGGAATGTATTCTGTAAAATCTGATGTTTTCAGCTTCGGAATTATGTTGCTAGAGATGATAACAGGAAGAAAAAGCATTGGATTTCATTTTACTGGGAATGGTCCGAGCCTCCAAGCTTATGTAAGTGATCAGAAAGTCCTGCTTCTTCTCATCATCTCCTATTGTTTGTAATTTTTCATACTGATTTGATCGAAAATGCAGGCATGGAAATTATGGATCCAAGGAAGGTGGAAAGAATTGATGGAACCAATGTTGACAAGTAATGATTCGTGTGATGTCACTACTGAGTTCTTAAGATGCTTGCACATAGGATTACTATGTGTTCAAGAGGATCCGTCTGAACGACCCACAATGTCATTCGTGGTTCACATGTTAAAACACGAAAATGTAAATCTTCATTCTCCAAAACAACCTGCCTTTACTGTTGGAAGATTTGGTGATCACTATGAAACAAGTTCTAGAACACCAACCTCATTAAGATGTTTTGCCCTTTCAGATATTTCTGCTCGATGACTCATGATGCAATTGCTTACTGATTTAGCTAGCTAGTCCTATTGCTTTAGTTAGTTGACTCATAGATTAAGTGTACAATCTTTGAAGCTATATTTTGTTAGACTGTTGAATGTATTTGGTGATTGAATTCCTATGTAAATTGTAAAGAATTTGCTATTTGATTGTATTAGTTGTTTCTTCTCAGTTGTGCAATCTTAGTCTGAAACCATTAATATATTCAGAAGGATGACAAACTATCATACTACATCCTTAAATAAAAATGTGAGTATCAAGTCTTGACCGCGATTAATTATTTGCACAATATTTTCATGTCCTCAATGTGTGACTTGACTTCTACAAAAATACACGGAATGCATCATACAAAAAGACAACAATTACGACACTTAGATTATGAGATCGATGTCATTGCTTATGTAAATCCAGTGCATCTACTTAGATAATATGCAGTACTTCCCTGATGGCTTTATAATACTAGATTTAAATTTAACAAAGAAGATTTGACTTCAGAAATCTGACAGGTTCTGTATTTCCAATAATTGTTTAAAACCGTTTTCATTAAACAAATACAAATTGTTGTTAGCTATTTTTTCAAGCAAGCAACCATGTGCAGTTGGGCATCTTTAACAACAGGGCTACAATTATGTCGAAATCATTATTGTAACAGTGCGCGAAAGATAGAGCTTAACAAGTGGTTACGAACAGCAAAGAACAACACACAGAATTTCTGTGGCTCACTGATAATGTGTTAGGTTGTTTGCCACATCAATTAGTAGAGAATGTAAAGTCTGAGAAATCCAGAATACAACTTACACAGCGACTAGAGTTTAACTTACAGTATTTTATTGTACATCTGTTAGACATCATAAAACTAATACATTATATAATAAACTAAATAAAGCGCAAAATTCATTGCATCCAGCTCAATTAGGAAATTAAATATAACATTTCTCTGTTTTATGAGGGAATATGCTTAGTCAACTCTTTGAAAATTTGATTTTCGATGTAGAAATAACAGCAACTTGAAAATTCATTTTTTTTTTTTTTTTTTTGTTTTTGTTTTTGTAAGGAAATCAACTTATAGGCAGTTGTTATCTTATCTGAAAGCTTAAAACCTTTATCCCTACCAAAAATGTAAATCCTTTGACATTTACTTAAATAAACATGAAGAGTTGCGAAATACTATCATTTAATCATTTTTTGGTACTTTTGTATTTTCTGTCAGCAACTGTCTTAAGTTCAGATCACATCTCTATTTCCTGTCCTGCAAATGAAAATGGAAATGAAAATTATGCAGCAAATAGCCGGTTTGAACTTAATCTTAGAACCCTCCTCGATTCTCTTCCTTCGAATACATCCATTTCAGGTTTTTATAATGGTTCTGCAGGGAGTGATCCTAATAAAGTATATGCTCAAGCACTTTGCAGGGGAGATGTTTCAGCATCTGATTGTGAACTCTGTGTTCAGAACGCAAGCCTTGAAATTTTCCGACAGTGTAAAGCAATAGAAGCAACTATATGGCTTGATTTATGTCAAGTTCATTACTCATACTACATGTTTTTCTCCTCCATGACTTACGGAGGAAAGTATGAAAATGAGAATCTTACGGTCAATCCTGCTATATCTAGTAAAGTTTTGTCGCGTCTAATGCATGAACTATCATTTGAGGCTGCTTCTAATTCTTCTAGTCAAATGTTTTCTGTTGGAAGAACGAAAGTTTCAGACTACACGATATATGGACTAGTACAATGTACTAGAGATATCTCCCCTTCTGATTGTAGCAATTGTCTGAATTCGGCATTTGGAGATCTTGATGGATGTTGCTCTTTGCATCAAGGAGGATCAATTCTTAGCTTCAGTTGTAGTATGAGATTTGAGGCATACTGCTTTTATAATGCCACTGCTGTCAACGGTATGTTCTTTCATTAAGTCTTTTTTTTGAAAAAAAGTTTGGAGTTAGTTTTATTTAACTTCATGATTTGAGGAGTAACTTTAATTCTGATGAACTTTATTTCAAAGCAGAGATATTCGTTCCCTCCGAGAGCAGAAGCAGAACCTGGGTGCTGATCATAGCAATTGGTGTTCCAACATTACTTGTAATAATTATTGCTGCATTTTTTGCTGTCTATTATCGGATGAAGGTACAAAAGGGTAAGTATCAATTTCAACTTTAAATATATAGAAATGGTGCTGTCTATCACGCCACACTTCTTTTTCATGTGGTACAATACATTTCTTACAGGTAAGGACTTGAACCAAAGTGAGATGATGTCGGCCTTAACCATTCCTAAAGATGTGGTGATAACAAAAGAAGGTAACTTAGTAAGTACCGAAGGATTGACATCTATGGATTTAGCTACTCTGAAAGATGCCACAGATAACTTTTCTGATTCAAAGTTGCTCGGACAAGGAGGTTTTGGTGCTGTCTATGAGGTTTAAACATACCTTACTAGTGTTTGTTAGTGCATTTAGCCTTATAATCTTTAGCTTGAAAAGAAACTAAACAAAAGATTACAGGGCCGTCTTCCTGATGGAACAAAACTAGCTGTTAAAAGGTTGGCAAGAAGAACTTGGCAAGGGGGAGAAGAATTAAAAAACGAGATCATATTGATGGCAAATCTCCAGCACAGGAACCTTGTCAGATTGTTAGGATGTGGAATTGAAGGCCAAGAAAAGATTCTAATATATGAATTATTGCCAAATAAAAGCCTTGAATTGTATATTTATGGTATAATTTGCATCGATTTTTTGAGATGCTGCATCTAAAACTGGGTTATCTTAGTGCTGAATTGAAATAAGTTTCAGATGCAGAGAAGCGTGTAGACCTGAGCTGGGAGGCACGATTCAATATCATTAATGGAATTGCTCGAGGACTTCTATATCTTCATGATGGTGCCAGGATAAGGATCATTCACCGGGATCTGAAGCCTAGTAATGTTCTGTTGGATCAAGATATGAATGCAAAAATTTCCGACTTTGGCATAGCAAGGATATTTTGTGTTGATCAAAACATAGCCAACACAAAGAGAGTTGTCGGTACCTAGTAAGTAGACTTCCTAGTTCTTACTATTTCCATAGTAAATATTGTGCTTAACTATACATGCTGACATGAAATATAACTGACATTTAATTTGTCCAATGTAAAAGTGGATATATGGCGCCAGAGTATGCAATGGAAGGCCTGTTTTCAGTAAAATCTGATGTGTTCAGCTTTGGAGTTATTGTTCTAGAGATCATCAGTGGGATACGTAGCAGTCGATACTTCAAAGAGCATTCTAAGTCACTTGTTTCATATGTAAGGCTTCATACTTAGCCGGATTTGAACTTATATAAACAAAAATTTTATCTTCGTTGCTATTTTTGTAGGCATGGAAGCTGTGGAATGAAGGCAGAGAGTTAGAATTCGTTGACTCGTTACTAGCTGTGCCATGTTCAATGGAAGAGGTGCTAAGATGCCTTCATATCGCGCTTCTTTGTGTGCAAGAGGACCCCACAGAAAGACCTGCTATGGCAACTGTGGTTTCTTTACTCAGTGGTGAATCATTGACTCTCCCTCAACCAAATGTACTTTCGATTTCTGTAAGACATGATGCTGATCATATGATAGCTGCTAGTAATTCTTCTGTAATTGATCTAACAACCTCGACAGTAGTTCCTAGATAACATTGATTATATTTGTAATCAAATAATCACAGCTTTGCTACATATACAGCAATTGCCAATTGGTGTGTAGTCTTGTAAAGTATACAATGTAATTATCACTCCTGTTTCACTTACTAAAATTTACTGTATATAAAACTGTTTTGAATCCTATTTTTTACAAATTACCCTCATAACAATTATGTTCTAAGTTTTGTCCACTTGATATAAGTGCTTACATTTTACATTTATCTTATTTGTAATAAAAAAATATACAAGTATATTAACTGCAACAACAATGAATTTGTACGGAGTATTAACTAAACAACTATCCTATATACTTGTATCAATTCCAATGAATTTTCATTTCTCAAATTTTTTTGTTATCAACCGAACAAACACTTGGGCCCGTAAAAAGCTAAATCAAACCTACCATGCATCTAGAACTTTGGGCTGGAGTCTGGAGAGGCCCATTTAAGGAAACATTGTATCTGCACCATCGAACCTCTGTGCATGGACCACCAGTGTCAATTGAACGAGCCAAGAAGTTTCTTTCAATAAAACTTTTATTTAGCTGGCTGTTGCTGACTAAAATCAAGTCCACTTATTCTGATTTCACCAAAAAACTGTAGAATACATATAATTTCTATGACCTGTCTTTTATTTCTTTACTATTTTTGTAAGTCAAGTTGACTTAATGATGCAAGAATGAGAACCATGACCACTAAAAAGCAAATTTAAGAAAATTCCATTTTTAAATTTGTAAAAAATTCTCCTTTATACTCTCATTGCTACTCTAATATATTCCTCCAATTCTTCTTTGGGTTACTAACTCAATTTTCACTTGAAAGAATGCCTAAATATACCAACATTACAACTTCAAGTCCATTTCTTGTTCTGTTAATGCTAGCGCTTTGTATAGCCAACACCATCGACAGAAGCCTCGCTGGCGATACTCTACTCAAAACAGCTTGTTCCACTGATAGTTATGCTCCGAACAGCACGTACGAGGCCAATCTTAATGCCACCTTCACTTCTCTAGCCACAAATGCGACACAAGGCCGAGGCAAGACAAGATTTTTCAATACGTCTGTTGTAGGGTATGATCATGGTCGTTCTAACACCGTATTCGGCCTCTATCTTTGTCGTGGAGATGACTCGAACAGAGATTGCCAAACATGTGTGCCGAAAGCCATTCAGAGCTTATTACAGGAATGCCCATCTCGGCCTGTGGTGGCTACAGTTTGGTAAGTCACTGATCAACTGCTTAATTAATTATAGGTACATATCTTCCATTTGAAATTAAGTTTATTTTAATAGTCATATATATTGATACTATAGTGAAAAGTTTTTCAACAAGTACGAGCTAGTAAAATATATATGAGTAGTAGTTATAATAATAATCAAGGTGAAGTAATTAATTCATAAATTTGTTAAGTAATTAATCATAGTTCATTTGGCTTAATTCTTGTGTAAAATGCTACATTTTAGATTATTTGTGGTTTGTTAAGATTAAGGATTTTTTTGTGGTGAGCTACCTTTTATAACACTAGTTTTGCAAATAACTACCTTTTTATATTGAAAATCACTACTTTATAGAATACAATTTGTATTGTTAGCACTACCTTTATTTGCTAACAACCCACATTGTATAATATAGTTATTTTCAAAAGAAAAAAAAATAATTATATATATATATATATAAAGTAGCTATTTGCAAAACTTGTATAATACGGAGTACAAGTTTTTTGACGGAAAAAACTCCTAAAATTAACGAGTTTTTTCTTAAAGAACAGCTACTTTGGACAAATTATGCTTAGAAGATTGACTTTTGATTGCTCTAATTTCCGTTGACTCCCAAGTCTACAATGGGTCCATGCATATTTCTCACACGGTAACAACATGTGTGAACGCATTGACATTTTGTTAATAGGTATGTTGATTGTATGGTCCGTTACTCCAACGAGCCCATCTTCGGAATTATGGACCATTCTCCACCGTTGTACATGACTAACGATGGTAACATCACCACAAATGCTAGCACCTTCAATCAACTAGTAGGTGGAGTCATGCACACCTTGGCTAATGATGTCGCGACATCTTCAAAGAAATATGGAACCAAAGAGGCCAACTTTACTGGCTTCTGGACCGTGTATGCTGAGGCTCAATGCACACCAGACCTTTCAACAACGGAGTGCCTAAGGTGTTTAACGACGGCCAATAATTATTTCCCTGATTGTTGTAGTAGTAGCAAAGGAGCTAGAGTGTTGAATCCTAGCTGTTACGCTGCATATGAGCTCTTCCCCTTTTATGAAATTACTCCATCGCCCTCGTCCTCGTCCTCATCACCACCACAACTACCAACTTCTTCTAAAGGTAATTTGAAAATCCTTATATTCCGTATTTTGTAACTCTCATTACATATACTTTGAGTCCCTAATCATGGTAAAGCCGCATTCACCCAATTTTTGAGCAATGTGATGTGTCATTATTCATTTCGCTTTAAAAAGTTTTGGCATTGAAGAAGTGGTTCTTTGACTTTGCAATTTAATTTGCTATTGCAGGACGAAAGAGGAAGTCAAGTTCTGTAACGATTGCACTTGTTGCTTTAGTAGCCATTTTAGTGGTTCAGCTATCAGTGTGTATCTACCTGATGTGGAGTAAAGGGAGGAAGAAGTTGGGAGATGCTGAAGTACTACAACAAAATCAAAACCAAGGGAATCATATTCCAAGTTTTAATTACAGTAAATAACAAGCTTCTTATATTTTAAGTAATGATCAGTTTTTTGCAGTATAATTTGATCATATAATAATTGTAATTTATGCAATAATGCAGATGGTGAAGAGTTCCCGAATGTTGAGTCACTGCAATATGACTTGAAATTACTTCAAATAGCAACAAATAACTTTTCCGATGATAATAAACTAGGAGAAGGGGGATTTGGAGGAGTTTACAAGGTAGAGTTTTGGGCCTCTACATTATTATGCAATTAATAAGTTTATCAAGGTTGTTCTGGCCTAATGAATTTGGTAAAATCGGCTGCCTAATTTAGGATATAACCAGTCTAAATGCACTTGGTAGCTACACTCTAGCGCAAAAACATAGTCACAAATTGTAGCCAAGTATGGCTCTTGTATGAACATATTTGATGTTTTGAGATTTTGCATGAATGCATCAGGGTATACTTCCTAATGGACAAGAAATAGCAGTAAAGAGATTATCTGTGTGTTCTAATCAAGGCGTGGAGCAATTTATGAACGAGGTGGTATTTGTAGCCAAGCTCCAACACCGAAACCTTGTTAGGCTATTGGGATTTTGTTTGGCTGAATACGAGAAGTTGCTTGTGTACGAATATGTTCCCAACAAAAGCCTTGACTTCATGTTATTTGGTATGACTACTTAAAAAAAAAAATACTTCAGATGATCAACTTTAGCTAGTTCATTATCGCTAGACTGTTTATATGATATGATTATTTGTGTTTGTGTTTGCGTGTACTTCTTACAGATCATGGAAAACAAGAAGGTTTGGATTGGCCAACACGCTACAAAATTATAAGTGGCATTGCTCGAGGGATGCTCTATTTACATGAAGACTCTCGTTTGAGGATTGTACATCGTGATCTGAAGGCTAGCAATATACTCCTAGATGCTGACATGAATCCTAAAATATCGGACTTTGGCACAGCAAGACATTTCAATGTCGATGAAAGCCAAGCCAACACAAGCAGGGTCGCCGGAACTTTGTAAGTTATTTTCAATCTATGTGTTGATCAATAAAATTCTTCATCTTTATGTACTTGTCTTAAGGACTCTCACCATTTTATTTTTTTTCCAGTGGTTACATGGCTCCAGAATACTTGCTAAACGGTGAGTTTTCACTAAAATCAGATGTGTATAGCTTTGGAGTTCTGGTTTTGGAGATTGTAAGTGGTAGAAAAGGCACCAGCTTTCGACAATCAAGGACAGGAGAACAACTTCTTACATATGTGAGTACATGATGATATATCGATCTCTTAATTTCTTTATTTGTATCGATTAATGTTTTTTGGTAATGTTTTTTAGGCTTGGAAGCATTGGACAGAGGGAAATCCCGTAGAAATTGTGGATCCATCTTTAGGAGATTCTTACACAAGAAACAAAGTAATAAGATGCATTCAACTAGGGCTATTATGCGTTCAAGGAGATGCTGAAAGAAGACCTACAATGGCTTCAATAGCCATTAGTCTTAATAGTGATACCGAACTTCCCACACCTCAACAACCTGGTTTGTTTGTTTGCAATCAATTTGAACCAGGTGCTATCATAAAGGAACTAGAAACCGATGAATCCTCAAGCAAGTCAATGCATCTGTCATTTTGTTCAGAATCTTCGACTAATTAAAATTTCGATTGTTTGCTTTGTTGGAATCGAACTTCTTGTATATTTTGCAAGTTTCCTAAGGCACCCTGCACTCAGGTGCTATGTCTAGAGTTAGGTGTATCCAAGAGTTAATTTTATTCATTTAAATCAAAGATTTTTAAGAGTTAATCAATTGAACCTGTTGAGATTGCTATGAAGCTATGACATCATCTTTATCTCTATTATATAAGTGATGGGGAAGTTGTGGTTTCCACCTAAAAAGACCACAACTCCCCTCTTCCTTTAAAATTGGAATACAGATGATTAAACTAACAATGTCAATCTATCTGTAAAGAAAAAATGAAAGATCAATCAATCAAAAAAAAAAAATAAAAATTACACAATCAATTAATCAATACATAATTCTAGATTTTGAATCAATTAATTAATTTATACAATCAAAATCATGTTCAATAAATTATAAACTTAATTTAGGATTATTAATAAATTTGACATTGTTTTATACATTCCATTAGTATTGATGTTCATATGTCGACGATGTCAATCAAACTCATGCTTCATACATTGTTAATTGAAGTAGCAAACCCAACTATATACCTTCATCCATATATATTCGCGAACAAAAAATTTAAGCTAATGATTAAATCTCAAGATCGACTTATATATTCTATCACACTTGTCTCACATGAGAACCCTTTGGATTTAAAGTGGTAGAAAAAGCACCAGCTATCGACAAATATAAGGTTGTAGAATGAGTCACATGACCTGCGCTATGTTTTGTCCTGTTGGCTGACTTGAGGTCAATGTGTAAAAGTCTTCGTTTCAAATTGTGGCTCTAGTAGTGTGATAAGGAGCTTTTTTTTAAAGGCATAGTGCTAAAAAACTTGACAATACATATCCATGGTTTAATTTGGGCCATTTATGTCTAAAGTAGTTAATGTACCTAGGAGGCCTATAAGCTTGTCACGTTTGTCACGTTTCTGTTTTTTGTTCGTTCCTTTAATTTGATTACATTTGATCATTTCCTCTATCCCACCTTTATGCTCCATCATAACTTTTCACTTACTTAGGTAAGTTATTTTGATTTTAAATTGTGATTTACTTTCAAAAAAAAAAAAAAAAAAAAAAGTTATATGTGAGGTTTTGTTAAATCCATTATAATATTACTATTCTCAATATTGAATAATTATAGTTTTTGCTTATAGATGATTGAATACATTTATAGCCAAAATAATATGTTGACATTCATGCATATATCTTAAGAAAACATATACATATGCATTAAAACATATGTATGTGTTTTCTTAAGATATATGTATATCTTAAGGATCCATAAGCTTAAGATATGAATGTAATAGTCTTACTAGTTTTTTGGTTTTGGCTTTGGCTTTTCATTAATATAATTACTTTTTTTCATCCTTTTCATTAATAGTCTTACTAGGTTTTGGCAGTGTGGCATGTGGGATGATGATCCTCCACACTCCTACTGAATTGCTGGTGTTCATAATTTACTCTATCCTAAAAGGGCAAAATAGCATTGATTGTAGTATTGGAATTTGGCTAAAGCAAAAACTTTCATACAATCGACAAATTATATATCTTTAATATTTCATGAAGAATTATGATACACCATATATGTTTATAATTTAGTGAAATTTTATAATAGTTGAGGGAAAAGAGAGGTACAATTTTTTCCTTAACATTTTATAGAGAGGAAGAAGAAGGAAGAACAGAGGTGAAAAAGGGAAAAGAGAGGTACAATTAATAGTGGGGTCCACGGGTATTTGGGAAAAGAGGTGGGAGTTTTTTGTTTGTTTGTTTGTTTTTTTTTTTTTTATGTTTTTTTTAAAAGTAGGTGGTAATGTAAAAAATTAAAAATTTGAGGTGGTAATTACTAAAACGTGAACAATAATTGGTGGTATTTTTTAAATTTTCCTTAAAAATATGATTACCATAATGTTTTAATGATTATATAGTTCATGATTGACATACTGTTCTCCAATTAATAAATTATATTACTTAATTTAGTATCATCAATTTTTTATTTATTTATCATATCTTTAACTGAAATTTCATAGTTTCTCAAAAAATATTTATTTTATGTTGGATTAAAATTTTCAATAATTATATTTGCAATGTAGATATTAGCAGAATAATTGTGTCCATGTTATAATGTAAAATTTTCAATAATTATAGCTATGGCATCATCTTTATCTCTATTATATAAGTGATGAGGAAGTTGTGGTTTCCACCTAAAAAGACCACAACTCCCCTCTTCCTTTAAAATTGGAATACAGATGATTAAAATAACAATGTCAATCTATCTGTAAAGAAAAAAATGAAAGATCAATCAATCAAAAAAAAAAAAAAATTACCAATCAATTAATCATTACATAATTCTAGATTTTGAATCAATTAATTAATTTATACAATCAAAATCATATTCAATAAATTATAAAATTAATTTAGGATTATTAATAAATTTGACATTGTTTTATACCTTGCATTAGTATTGATGTTCATATGTCGACAATGTCAATCAAACTCATGCTACATACATTGTTAATTGAAGTAGCAAACCCAACTATATACCTTCATCCATATATATTTGCGAACAAAAAATTTAAACTAATGGTTGAACCTCAAGATCGACTTATATATTTTATCACATTTGTCTCATATGAGAACCCTTTAAATTTGAAGTGGTAGAAAAAGCACCAGCTATCGACAAATAAAAGGTTGTAGAATGAGTCACATGACCTGCACTATGTTTTGTCCTGTTGGCTGACTTGAGGTCAATGTGTAAAAGTCTTCGCTTCAAATTGTGGCTCTAGTAGTGTGATAAGGAGCTTTTTTTTTAGGCATAGTGATAAAAAACTTGACAATACATATCCATGGTTTAATTTGGGCCATTTATATCTGAAGTAGTTAATGTACCTAGGAGGCTTATAAGCTTATCTACTATTAGAGTATGATTACTATCTCTAATTCTCTATACAAGCATTTACATATATTTTGATATTAATTGTACCCCGTATTTGATTATTTATTGAATTGCTATTACTTTTAATCCCAATAAATTACATTAAGGAATTGAAGCAAGGGTTGTCGGATACCATGGATCGTTCACGTGCACCACCAAATCTACTACGACTACCACCACCACCAGCACCACCACCACCACCACGATCACCACCACCACCATCTCCACCATTTCCATCACCACCACCAGCACCACCACCACCACGGTCACCACCACCTCCACCATTTCCATCACCACCACCACCACAGTCACCACCACCACCACCGGCATCACAATTACAGTCGCCACCACCAACGCCAATGTTGTCATCAACTCCCTCTATTAGGTCAGTTACAAAAGGTAAGAGCTTGTTCGACATCGTTTTTTGTTTTCAGCTTTCTGATTATTTGAAAACAAAAAATTAAATCAAAAAAAGAAAACAAGAAAAAGCTATATTCACTTTTCAGTTATCAGTTTTCGAAAATTATCATTTTAATAAGTTTGACCATTTTTTTATTCATTATGTGAAATATATAATATAATTTTGAAAAAAAAAACTAGAAAAGCACAGCGATACCAAACAAATCCTAAGTTTGTCACGTTTTCTGTTTTTCGTTCGTTCCTTTAATTTGATTACATTTGGTCATTTCCTCTATCCCACCTTTATGCTCCATCATAACTTTTCACTTACTTAGGTAAGTTATTTTGATTTTATATTGTGATTTACTTTCAAAAAAAAAAAAAAAAGTTATATGTGAGGTTTTGTTAAATCCATTATACTATTACTATTCTCAATATTGAATAATTATAGTTTTTGCTTATAGATGATTGAAGACATTTATAGCCGAAATAATATGTTAACGTTCATGCATATATCTTAAGAAAACATATACATATGCATTAAGACATATCTATGTGTTTTCTTAAGATATATGTATATCTTAATGCTCCATAACCTTAAGATATGAATGTAATAGTCTTACTAGTTTTTTTTTTTATTTTGGCTTTTGGCTTTTCATTAATATAATTACTTTTTTATTCTTAATTAATAATTAATAAAGTAAGTATTAAAAAAAAAGTAATTTTATTAATGAAAAGCCAAAAGCCAAAACCAAAGAGCTAATCTTGAGCAGAAATCTCGTTTACCAAACACGTTTTTTGTCTGTTTGATTAAATATAAAGTCAATCAAAAGCCAGCGAAAAGCCATTTACCATACATGAACTTTTTGTTACCATAATGTTTTCATGATTTATAAATACAGTCAAACTTGAGAATGGACTTAGCTAGTCACTATGTGTTGAGTAAGTGACTCGAATCGCTGAAATCTTCACTGCCCGATCGGGCGGACCGTGCCCGATCGGACTGGGCGGTGAAGATTGGAAGTCAGATTGTAGCAGCCAAGAAGAACACTCACTGCCCGATCGGGCAGCCCTTGCCCGGTCTGACCGGGCGGTGAGGGTAGAGTTATGTACGATGGCAGCTCAAGGCAAACCCCACACGCCCGATCGGGCGGACCTTGCCCGGTCTGACCGGGCGGTGGGGGTAGACTTCGTCAAGCGCCTGTTTGGAGATTCGCTTCTCGCGCCCGATCGGGCAGACCTTGCCCGGTCTGACCGGGCGGAGAAGAAACTTGACGGAAACGCGTTTTTGCGGTTTAAGTTATCTTTTAATTATTATCTTTTTGCCCAAGTATCTTTTAATTAGAGATTAATATAAAAACTTCCTAATATCAGTATTAGGGTTAAGAGAGACAGAGTGAGAGCCATGGAAGAGAAAGACTTGATTCATCTTTGTAATCTTTGCAGTTTATAGTGAAAACTTTGATCTCGGTGCCCGTGGATGTAGCTATCACATTGATAGTGAACCACGTTAATTCTTGGTGTGTGTTCTTATTGTTTGCATTCAATTTCTTTATTGTTTTCGTTATTGTTTCGATCTTTGCTTTCGCTGTCGCACAACACTATGGAATAATATTCAACTTCTTGCTTTTGCAGGAAATAAGAATGAATTTGTAACTAAAGTAGTTGCAATTGTTGTGCCACTTGCTGTCGTGTTGTTAATGATATCCTTGTGCACATATTTCTTTCGTCGGAAGGCAAAGAAGTACCCATCTTTAGACATCAGAAATGGTAATTCTCTCTTATTTAAATATTTTTTTTTGGCAATTCTCTTAATTACTTATGCCCGATCGTCAGCTAGAAGTCTAGAACATAGCATTTAATGTGCGAATCTAATCTCTTTTATGTGCTCCAGCGCTTGAGGAGTTCATAAATGCAGAGTCATTGATGTTCGAGTTGGGGACACTTCAAGCTGCCACTAACCACTTTTCCTATTATCATAAGCTTGGTGAGGGAGGATTCGGTAGTGTCTATAAGGTACTTTTTCCTTGTTTTAATAAGTGTTATTACAATTTAACCGATACATAGTTTTAGGCAATTTCATTCATTTAAATAAAATAAAAGGTAAGTGGGCCGGGGTAGTTGGAGTATTTTAAAAAATTTGTAAAAGGAAGATAGTGATGTTAATATATTATTGAAAAGTAATAAATGTAAGAGGAAATAAATAATAAAAAAAAGTAGTATTGGGTTTGGATGGGGACCATGAAAGGAGAAAGATCTAATACAGAGTATTAATTACAAATTTAAAATGTAGCTTTTTGCCAAAAATGAAAGTGTAACACTTATTAAAATACGACCGTATTTATTAGTAAGTGTAACACTTATTTAAGCACGAAGAGAGTAGCAGATTTATTGAGAAGTACACCTTATTAACTCGAGCGTAATCATTATTATCTAAAAACAGCTTATTTAGTTTTACCAAATCTGCATCAAAAGGTTCTGTTTTATGTTGGCGTATGTAGCTTATATATGTGTGTACGTCTTAGGGAACCCTCCCAAACGGACAAGATATAGCAGTTAAAAGGCTAACAAGGATTTCCAACCAAGGAATGGAAGCATTTAAGAATGAAGTCATACTGATAGCCAAGCTTCAACACAAAAATTTGGTACGGTTGTTGGGGTTTAGCATAACAGAAACGGAGAAGCTTCTTGTGTACGAATTTGTTCCTAACAAAAGCCTCAACATTATCTTGTTTGGTATGTCCAATTTAGATGTTCAAGAATATGGTCTACATAGTTGATTTTTTTAATTTTATTATTATTGGATGAGTAATTATACTATTTCTAACTCTTATCATGAACCATTCAAATATCTCATAGATCCGAGTAAGCAAGGACAACTGAATTGGCCTACACGATACAATATTATAATAGGCATTGCTCGAGGATTGCTTTATCTTCATGAAGATTCTCGGCCTAGGATCATTCACCGAGACCTAAAAGCGGCAAATATTTTGCTCGAAGCCAATATGAACCCAAAAATTGCGGATTTTGGTTTGGCAAGGATCTTCGAAGTTGAACAAACAGAGGATGCCACAAGTATGATAGCCGGAACATTGTAAGTTCTTATATTTTTAGCCAATTTATTGCTTTTATCTATGAAAAGTATTAGAAATAGTATTTGATGCCATAATTTATTCTCTTGCCCCCTAATCGAAGTTCCATATCCAATTATTCAAAAATTAAATACATAAAACGAACGTTCAAGAATCCTGACATTATCTATGTTTTTTCATACTGCATAATTGCTTTCAATGTATCCTAGTGGTTATATGGCCCCAGAGTACGCAATGCATGGACAATTCTCAATAAAGTCAGATGTGTACAGCTTCGGTGTGTTGTTATTGGAGATTGTAAGTGGCAAGAAAATCAATAGCAGACTTTTTTCGGATGTAGACGGAGATCTCTTTAACTTTGTAAGTTCAGTTATATATCTTTTTGATATTTAGTCCATATTGTATTTACTCAATATTTGCCATCTCATTGTCCTAGGCATGGAGAAGCTGGAAAGATAATACGCCTTTGTTATTTATGGATCAAACATTGAGAGATTCATACATAATAGATGAAGTCGTAAGATGCATTAAGTTAGGCTTATTATGCGTACAAGAAAATGCACATGAGAGGCCAACCATGTCAACAGTAGCCTACGTGCTCAACACAAACTCTGCTACTAGTACAATTTCGACACCTCGATGCCCTCGATCTTTTCACAATAGCAGTATAAGGTCAAATCAACATTCAACAGCATCGACCTCTCGTGACTCAATGCCATACACACATAATCAAGTAACAACTAGTGAGATGAGCCCCAGGTAGATAAATTATCTTTGTAACTAGTACAATATATAGTTGTTAATTGAATGAAGATGGAGAATATGTCTAGATGATAAGAATCCTCTTTTGCAGCTAGATTTGTTGAATCATGCCTCATATCTTACGCAACAAACATTATAGTACTAGGTTTTGGCAGTGTGGCATGTGGGATGATGATCCTCCACACTCCTACTGAATTGCTGGTGTTCATAATTTACTCTATCCTAACAGGGCAAAATACCATCGATTGTAGTATTGGAATTTGGCTAAAGCAAAAACTTTCATACAAACAAATTATATATCTTTAATATTTCATGAAGAATTATGATACACCATATATGTTTATAATTTAGTGAAATTTTATAGTAGTTGAGGGAAAAGAGAGGTACAATTTTTTCCTTAACATTTTATAGAGAGGAAGAAGAAGGAAGAACAGAGGTGAGAAAGGGAAAAGAGAGGTACAATTGGTAGTGGGGCCCACGGGTGTTTGGGAAAAGAGGTGGGAGTTTTTATTTTTTATTTTTTTTTACATATATGTTTTTAAAAAAAGTAGGTGGTAATGTAAAAAATTAAAACCTTAAGGTGGTAATTACTAAAACGTGAACAATAGTTGGTGGTATTTTTCAAATTTTCCTTAAAAATATGATTACCATAATGTTTTAATGATTATATAGTTCATGATTGACATACTTTTCTCCAATTAATAAATTATATTACTTAATTTAGTATCATCAATTTTTTATTTATTTATCATATCTTTAATTAAAATTTTATAGTTCCTCGAAAAATATTTATTTTATGTTGGGTTAAAATTTTCAATTATTATCTTTGCAATGTAGATATTAGAAGAATAATTGTGTCCATGTTATAATGTAAAATTTTCAATAATTATAACTAGCATATTATTTATCACTAAAATAATATGCTAGTTATATTTCAAACGACCATTATAAAAACATCCATAATTTATCCCTCTTTTTTTATTTTATTTTTTAAAAAAAAAAATAAAATTAACTACTTCCTCAATTTTAAATGAGGAAGTCACAATTAATCAATTTGATAAACAAAACTGGTTTTTGGCATGGGCGATACCCTAGCTAGGTCATTATTGTTTGTATATAAAAAATATAATAAAATAAATTGTGAAATATAATGGTATTTTTGTAAAAAAAATGTCATTTTTTAATTTTTGCAAATATCATTGAACTTCAAAACTCATTATTTTATATGAAATAACCTAAATGTTATATTGTATTAGTTTGTTTTATTTGTTAAATGGATTTTTATTTTTCAGTTGTCACAAAAAATTCCTTCAAGTAAACATATTTTTTGGTTAAAAGAAAAACCTATAAAAACTCTATGCATTTTTAGGTTACATATTTATAATAACAAAAACCTATATGATTTATGAATGAGTAACTAAAAGAAATGATAATAATTTTGTAATCGTATTGTTGTTATAACATATACACATATAAGTTAACAATTAAAATTTTACAATTTATGAGCAAAAATAACTATTTTTAATATAAAATTATTATTAGAAAATGTGCCATTGGAACGGTAGTTAAAGTTAATGGATATGAGGTCATGAGTTCAAATATTAATGCTAGCAATTATAATTTTTTGTGAGGAAACAATGATGATCAATAATAGTATGACATGATGCCACATGTTTGTGAAGCCATGACGACACGTGGCGAGATTGGTAACACGTGGCAAGATATTACAATCCAAACTATTGAGTTTTAATATATACGTAGTACAAATTATATACAGTAGATTTGTTTATCAAATGGCAAAATGGTAAATAAAACAATATAAATGTTCAGTCAACATGACATTTTTGTAAATAAATCAATGATTTTGAGACCCATATTTCAAAAAAAAAATTGTTAATTTGTATACAATTTTGCCAAAAACAAATTTTGTTTAATAAATTTGTGTTTTATCATTTTTTACAATTAACCCATTAACATCCACGTGAAATTTTAATTGTTATAGAATGTATAAAAATTAATTGTTGTAATATGTAGTATATAAAACCACGGAAGCATGACATTATAAACTTACATTGGTTATACATTGGTTCACGGCAGGAAAGACGTACTAAAGTCTAGAGGTCCCCTTTAAGGAAGCTAAACATTCAGCATTTCACATTGCTTTTTTCACCTTTGAGTCTTCGTGCATGGGGACCCTCCATGCACGAACTATGAAGTTTCTTCCTCCTCAAATTTCATTCTAAAGTTTCGTCCAGCTGGAATTTGCTGACCATTAATCCAATTTGCACTTGTATTAGTCCTGTTCTTTTTTAACTCATAGTTTAAGAATGAAAATCATGAATTTATGATCACCAAAAAGTTAATTTTAAGAAAATTCCAATGAATTTACCTTGTAATTAATTGCTCTCAAATTGACCTAGAAGTCACAAAGGTAAATTTATTAAGTTACTTAATCATACTCTCCAATGCTCATTATGTACTCTACTAATTCCTCTTTCTGTAGGATTTCCTCTTTGGTGAACAAATTTTCAATTTTAGACCACTTAAAAAATGCCTAGATATACCAACATTGCCATTCTAAGGCCTTTTCATACATTTTTGCTTCTTGTGCTTTGTATTGCCTGCATCGATAGAAGCTTCGCAGGCGATACTTTACTTAAAATAGCTTGTTCCAATAATACTTATGCTCTCAACAGCACATACGAAGCCAATCTCAATACCCTTTTATCTTCTCTAGCCACAAATGCAACAAAAAGCCTAGGGAAAAAAAAAATTCTTCAATACGACTGTTATAGGGTACGATCATGGTCGTTCTTACAATGTATATGGCCTTTATCTTTGCCGTGGAGATGACTCGAACTACGATTGCAAAGCATGTGTGCCGAAAGCCATTCAGAGTATATTAGACAAATGCCCAACTCGCTCTGTCGTGGCTACCATTTGGTAAGTCATTGATCAATACAATATACTAAACTCGTTTTAAAATAATTGACACAGTTGGCCTTTTTGCACTATTTATACCTCAAGTACTAACTTTGACTATACTTTTCTTTACTAATATATTATAATTATTATTGCGTAAAATGTTTTTAAATAGTAGGTATTTATTTGATCAAGCTAAGTGTGCCTAGTATACCACGCACATACGTAGTATTAGTTATTCTAGTAGTATAGATTGGAAGTACATTAAAAAAATGTCTTAAATTAGCTTGAATCTGGATGCCCGCTATAAAAGACCCATTATGAAGGTATATGTAGTTTAATGGTTACAATTTTATGTTCGGACGTATTTTCAAGGCTTTTACGTTTCTAATGTAAGGTATATGAACACCCTAAGCCATTAATTTACTTTGATTTTACAATATGTTGTTATCCTAAAGAGAAAAAAACATAGTAAATTGTGTATATTTTGTCATCGTAATCTTTTTTTCATACTTTCCTCTGTTTCTTTATAGTTGCAACACTTCTCTTTTCACGCTTGCCGATGTATGATTTCAATTGTTAATATCTTAAATTACAAATATGTAAAAATTATAAACATTTGATATTAAAATAGTATAACTCGAGACGAATCTAACATCCCACATGACTATATTTTTGCATAGCTATAAATTATCAAAACTAGTCAAAGTGGAACACATAAATAGTGTAAAAGACAAACTGTTGCCACTATAAAAAAACAGAGGAAATATGTTACAATGCGGGCATCTACAAAAGGCTCACAACATAATTACAATGTTAATAATATGAACTTCAAACTGGCATGAAAAATTAGATTAGATCGTGTTTTACGTATTGATGCTTTGTTTAAATTCTATGTTTACTTATTACTCCCTTTCTAATTAGCCTTACTGCATGATGAGTGCATCGGCCCATGCATATATCGATAGCTTACATTGTAATAATTAAATGTGAACTTACTAAATTTTATTTGCTGCATAGGTATGTTGATTGCATGGTTCGTTACTCCAACGAGTCCATCTTTGGAATCGCAAATGAATCTCCACCATTGTATATGTCTATGAAAAATCATGATAACATGACCACAAACACTAGCGCCTTCAATCAAGTAGTCGGTGAAGTCATGCAAGAATTGGCTAAAGACGTTTGGACATCTCCAAAGAAATATGCAACCAAAGAGGTCAACTTTACTAGCTTCTTGACGGTGTATGCTGCGGCTCAATGCACACCAGATCTTTCCATAGATCAGTGCCAGATATGTTTAAGGAAGGCCAACAACTATTTCCCGAGTGTTGCAATAGTAGCAAAGGTGCTAGAGTGTTAACTCCTAGCTGTAACACTAGATATGAACTTTACCGGTTTTATGAACCTCTTCAAACACCTTCTAGTCTCTCCCCGCGGTCTTCTACAGGTAATTTGAAAATATTCTATCTCATCTTTGTGCAATATAATGATGTACTATTCGTTTTTAATAGTTCATGCTAATAACAGTGTAATAACTTAGGGAATTTTTTTTTTATACTTGTAAGACCTTTAAAAATCTCCCAAATTTTGATTTTAACTACGTTAAATATATATATTTTTTTTTAATTTATCATCTTGGAAATAAATAATTTAGTTAATTAAAAAAATAAATTATTCAAAGCAGTTCAGGCAATGAGCAAACCTTGAGTGAAACCATATTGCTTTAATTTATTGTTGTATTAAAAAGAGTGGTTAAGTTTAATTTGTAATTTGCCTATGCAGGAAAGAAAAGATCAAACTATGTAACTATCGCAATTGTGGTCTTAATAGCCAATTTAGTGGTTCAAGTCACAATATGTATCTATTGATATACCGGTAGATTAATTCTGTGATTGTAATACGTAGCAAAAGCCCTTTATGATTTGATTAATTGATGCATTGATGATTGATTGTTGTGTTTTACCCTGGAATATTATTTATTGGTGAACCTATACCCTAGGCTTTTTATTATTGATTATTCCATTAGTTTAATTATACTCTGTAGTATAATTCTCACAATTCTTACTTGTTACTTGATAATCTAGTTTATATTAATTATTTAGGAGTAGAAAGACTTGTTTCCCTGTGGATTCGACCCTACTTCCCTATCTATTTTAGTTAGTGGTTCTAGGAATTACTTTTGATTAGGTGATATGACTTAAGTTTGTTAACTTTAATTTACATGTTAAAATATTTGGTTTTAAAAGGCCATGATATGGGAGAATTTGTTAGAGATTTTAAGATTCAAATTATTCCACTTGATTCTCAAAAGTGTATAGATGAGAATAATGATTTTGGAGTCTTTTGTTTGTATCATTGTGTTGAGTATGAAGGATAAGTGTTCAAATGTAAAGCTTTGACTCAGGTATTTTCCCTTTTTATTTTACTAAATAATCTAATAAGTGGTTGTTGGTTGATATTAACTTTCTTGTACTTATGTATTGTTTTATAGGAATTGGAGAGACGTCGTTTTAGAGCAGAAATAAGTGCTTCTTTGGTGTTATGCAATTTAAATTTAAGACGTGATTATGTCATATTAAGTATGCAATCTTTCTATGACAACAACGAGGAAATTTATGCTGATGTCAGGTTTAATGAGGAAATTGACAAGGTTAATAAGATGGTTGAGCAAAGTATGAAGGCTAAGAAGATTAGTCGGTCAAAAAGAAAAGAAAGAAAGAATAAAGGTAAATCTTCAACAAAGGAAGAAGAAGAAGAGGAAGACGAAGATGAAGAGGAAGTCGAAGTTGCAGAGTTAGTTGCTGCTACAATTGCAGCAGAGAAAATGGCATAGCAAGCCAAGGTAAAGGCTACTGAAAAGTTTGCAAACATTTCAAAAGAGGAAGATGAAAACGCAGTGTTGATTGCTGCTACAATTGCAGCTAAAAAATTGGCAGAGCAAGCCAAGGTAAAGACTATTGCAAAATCTGCAAAGAAGTAAGAAGCCTTATTTTTATTTCTATATAATAACTTTTGTAATGAAATTTAAATTTTATAATCTAGTAATCTTGTAATTTTATAATATTGGAGTTTTGGATTTTTATAATATTGGGAGTTTTGCCCTCTTTTGGATTTGGATTTTTTATAATGTTTGTAGTTTTGCATTTTTATATTTTTAATTGTTATTTTTGAATAATATTAACTGTTTGAGTAGGGTTACTTAAGTTTTAAAGGGTAACTTAAGTTTTCAGGGGTTCTTTGTTACTTAAGGATTACCTAAGTTTTGAGATTGTTGTTTTTAACTTAGGTGGGTTACTTAAGTTTTAAGGAGTTACTTAAGTTTTGTGTATTTTGGGGTTACTTAAGTGTTAAGGGGTTATTTAAGTTTTCAATTTTAATGGGTTACTTAAGTTTTAAGTTTTTGGGGTTACTTAAATTTTATGTTTTTGAGGTTACTTAACTTTTTAGGGGTTACTTAATTTTTTAGTTTGAATGAGTTACTTAAGTCTTCAAGGGTTAAGTTTTCAGGGGTTACTTAAGTTTTGGGTACTTAAGGGTTACTTAAGTTTTTGGGGTTACTTAAATTTTCAGTTTTCAGTTTTAAGGGGTTACTTAAGTTTTCAGTTATAAGGGGTAACTTAAGTTTTCAGGGGTTACTTAAGGGTTATCTAAGTTTTGAGATTGTTATTTTTAAGTTTTTAACTTAGGTGGGGTTACTTAAGTTTTCAGGGGTTACTTAAGTTTTGGTTACTTAAGGGTTGGGTAAGTTTTTGGTACTTAAGGGTTGGTTACTTAAGTTTTTGGGGTTACTTAAGTTTTTGGGATTACTTAAATTTTTAGGGGTTACTTAAGATTTCAGTTTTCAGTTTGAATGGGTTACGTAAGATTTCAGTTTTCAGGGGTTACTAAAGTTTTGGGTACTTAAGGGTTACTTAAGTTTTTAGGGGTTACTTTACTTAAGTTTTCAGTTTTAAGGGGTTAATTAAGTTTTCAGTTATAAGTGGTTACTTAAGTTTTAAGTTATAAGGGGTTACTTAAGTTTTCAGTTTTCTGGAGTTACTTAAGAGTTACCTAAGTTTTAAGATTGTTGTTTTTAAGTTTTTAACTTAGGTGGGGTTACTTAAGTTTTTAGGCGGGGTTACATAAGTTTTCAGGGGTTAATTAAGTTTTGGGTACTTAGGGTTGGTTACTTAAGTTTTTGGGGTTACTTAAATTTTTAGGGGTTACTTAAGATTTCAGTTTTCAGTTTGAATGGGTTACTTAAGATTTCAGTTTTCAGGGGTTACTTAAGTTTTCGGTACTTAAGGGTTTCTTAAGTTTTTAGGGGTTACTTAAGTTTTCAGTTTTCATTTTTAAGGGGTTACTTAAGTTTTCAGTAGTTTTAAGGGGTTAAATAAGTTTTATGTTTTCAGGGGTTACCTAAGTTGATCAAGTTGATCAATACTTGGGGTTACTTAAGTTATTTGTCATCAATAATGTAAATATAATAAATGCAAAAATTTCAAAAAAAAACAACTTAAAATAACACATGACTCAGTCATTGACATATGCTTTAAAAAAAGTCATAAACATATAATTTAAACACAAAATTTAAAATAACTTTGGATTTTGAACTAAAGTTATGGTTCCAAATTCTCTAGTGTTTCCTTAAGCTTGCATTGCTTTTGTTGTCTTTGTTTTTGGTTGTTTCCCTTTCTCAAGTGTCCTTTTATTCTTTTGCTTCTTCTTTTTGTGTTTGCTTTTTCTAGATCCACATTGCAGGGATTTCTTCTTCATTTTGCTGGTGATCACATGAATTTGCTTGCTGATTAAATGAAGTTGCTAGCTGATCAGATGAAGTTTCCTGTTGGTCAGATAAAGTTTCCTTCTCTCTGTTCTTTTCCAACTCCTTTATAAATTCTTCTTCCTTCTCTTCTATAATTTTCAAATATGCTTCCATCAAGTTGTGTGTCTCTTTGTGTTCTTGACATTTTAGAACTAGGCTGTAGCTTTTTCTTGCCATCATGCATGTGACGCCAAGGCATGAATTTCTGTGTCTGAGTTTCATTTTCAACTGCCATTTCATCTCTTTTTCTCCAGACATGTTCTTTTGCTATTTTGGTCTATATTGTAAGAATGTAACAGGTAGGTATCCTTGTCACATAATGATTCTGCAAGATCTTCATACAGTGATAACACAACCAACCAACCTCTTCAAAATTCTTGCAAGAACATGCTATTGTATTTTCAGCATAGTTATATGTAACCTTTTGCTTATTTAATTCATCGTACTCAATCTGCACCTCATTAAAGTAAAAATTTTCCATTATAGAATGGAGACGAGTTAAGCATCCAATTGAGTACAGAAAATTTGTCTCAAAGTATCTGAATATAGTCGGTGTATAAACTTTAGATGCATGTTTTCGTAACCCAAAAAATGGCAAATTTGAACTTGGCTGAGAGTTTGAACACTTGAAATCAGCATCAGACTCATTCTTCCTCCACCTCTTCACTGTTTGATTGAATATTTTGAAGAAATCAGTTGGCTTGTGTTTTTGTTGGCCTTAAACCCAACTACATTATTGGTACTTTCGCTTCTCTATGATGATAGTATACCAGCTGAAAAGAAATCCTTACTTAAAGCTGTACGCCATTTTTCTCTCAAATTGTACAACCTTTTTACCATCTGTTGTTTTGTAGCTTATATTTCTCTATCATATCATCTCAGCATGTATGAAATACAATCATATAATATTTTAGTTGCTAATGTATAAAGATAACTTATAGGGTTTAGTTGGGGTTACTTAGGAATTAAGGGGTTATTTAAGTTTTTAGGGGTCACTTAAAATCTGATAATAATTAAGAATTAAGGGGTTACTTAAATTTTTAGGGTTAAAGGGTTATTTAAGTTTTTAGGGGTTACTTAAAATCTGATAATAATTAAAAATTAAGGGGTTTCCTAAGAATTAAGGGGTTACTTAAATTTTTAGGGGTTACTTAAAATCTGATAATTTTTCTTAATTTAACATAACACATGACTCAATCATAAACACATAATTATTAAACACATAATTATTAACACAAATTTTAAATAAGGAGTTAGTTAATTATAATGGATTACTTAAGTTTTTAGGGGTTACTTAAAATCTGATAATTTATAAAGGATTAATTAAAATAAGGGATACATAAGTTTTTAGGGGTTACCTGAAATTCTTCTTCTGTGACAACCAGAAAGGCATTTGTTGAAGGCATCTTTGAATGATGTATCCCGTTTTAAGGCTCCAAACCTTGATACAACATTTTTATTAGATGCCAAATACATAATCTGTGTCTCGATAGAGGAAATACCTGCAAAGTATTAATATAGAGGTTACTTAAGTTGTGACATATTCATGGGTTACTTAAGTTGTAACAGAAGGTAAGGGGTTACTTAAGTTGTAATAAAATGTAAGGGGTTACTTAAGTTTTAAGGGTTACTTTAGTTTTAATACGTGTTTTGAGGTTACCTTTTTAATTGCTTTAGACATAGCCATGTCTTGATCAGTGAATATAGAGGCAGGTTCACTTCCACCCATTGAATTCTTGAATGTGGATAACAACCACTCAAATGTCTCGATTTTCTCATCAGCAATAAAAGCACAACCAAACATAACAGTCTGCCAATGATTGTTGACACCAACAATAGGGGCACAAATAAGGTTATATTTGTTTGTCCTATATGTGGTGTCAAATATTACAACATCTCCATAAATTTGAAAATCTTCCTTCATTTCAGAGTCCCTCTAAAAAATAGCATTAAGTTTGTTTTGGTTTTCACCTCCTCCTGACTTAAATCTGAAAAACAATAGGAGTTACTTGTTAATAAACAGGGGTTACTTAAAAAAATGGTTACTTAAGTTATCACTCAGGGTTACTTATAGAAGGGTTTACCTGAAAAAGAAATCTCCATCTTCTGTTTGCCTTTTTTATAATCCTTCTATCACAGCTTGTGCATCACCTCCTTGAATTTCTTTCATTTTCTTTCTTGAAATGTAATTGTAGTGGTCAGTCATAGCGTGTCCAACATTCTCCTGCCCACCTGCTTCATTACTTAATAATGTGAATGCTCCTGCTATTCTTAATCCACTCTCTGCCATTAGATCAATGACTTTACACTACTAGAAAGAGGTCGAATTCCGACGGACACGTATTTCCGTCGGAAAAAACAGAAATTCCGATGGATTATTATTCCGTAGGAAATTTCCAACAAAAAATAAATCCGTAGGAAAATAATAAGCTTATTCCGTCAGAACATTAAACTTCCAACGGAAATAAAATCCGTCGGAAGCTTCCAACGGAATATTCCATCGGAACATTAAACTTCCTACGGAAATAAAATCCGTAGGAAGTTTCCTACGGAATATTCCGTCGGAACATTTAATTTCCGACGGAATTTATACTTATTTCGACGGATTTTGGCCTTTAATAAAAAAAAAAAAAAAAAAACCCGGAACCCTAATCCCCCCCCTTATATCTCTTTTCTCTCTCCTCTCTTCCGCCTCTTTTCCCTTTCTCTCTCCTCTCCTCTTTTCCCTTTCTCTCTCCTCTTTCCTCTTCTCTTCCTCTTCCTCTTTCTCTCTGATTTCCTCTCCTCCTTCATTCTCTTTCTCTCTCCTGTCCTCTTCTCTTCTACAACAACAACAACAATCAACGGCCGGCCGTCCAGCCACCGTCAACAACAACAATCAACATCAACGGTCGGCCGCACGTACCGTCAACAACAACAATCAACATCAACAGCCGGCCGCACGTCACCGTCAACAACAACAATCAACATCAACCGCAACAACCACCGTCGCCAGCCACTTGTTTCAAGGTTTTTGTTTTTGTAGATATTTAAATTTAGGTTTGAGTGTAGATGTAGTTAATATTGTATGTAATTGTAATTGTGTAATTATATATTTTTTTTTATTTCGTTGTTTAATTTTTGGTTTTTTGAATTTTCGGTATTTTTTAATTATATTGTGTTTATATAATTTTGTTTCGGTAATTTTCGTATGTATGAGGTTAATTTTCGGTTTTGTGGGATTAATTCGGTTTTTTTTTTTTTTTTTTTTTTTTTTTTTTTTTTTGCGTTTATATGGGTGAATTCGGTTTTTTTTGCGTTTTTTGTGGGTGGTGGTGTGGTGTGGTGGGGGTGGTGGGTTACAGGGTGGCGGTGGGGTTAGGGGTAGGTGGGTGTGGGTTGTGGGCAGTGGGTAGGGGTAGGTGGGGCTGTTTTTTAGGGTGTGGGTGGTGTGGGGTGGGAAAATGGGTTGGACGTGGTGGTGGTGGGTGGTGTGGGCTGGTGGCGGGGGTAGGTCTGGGTGGGGCTGTTTTTTTTTTTAATTTTTTTTATTGACTTCTCTGACGGAAATTTCCGTCGGAATATACCTTTTTCGACGGAAATTTCTGTCGGAATATCTCCAACTTCGACAGAAATTTCCATCGGAAAATTGCGACGGAATTTCAATAAAAGTCAAAAAAAGCGCCGATAGAAATAAATCCGTCGGAAGTTTCGTCGGAATGGACCTTTCTGACGGAAATTCCCTTGAAATATAGCCAAATTCCTACAAAATGTAATGCGACGGAATTCCGTAGGAAACTGTCATTTCCGACGGAATTTCAGGTTATTCCGAGGGATTATTTCCGTCGTTGATTAACAGTTTTCTAGTAGTGTTAGCTTTGTCCTTTGTTATTTTTCTCTCTAATCTGTGTAGATGTTGTTAGACACTTCTTGTTAACTCGTGGTTATGTGCCATAATTTAACATGCTCTTCTACTTGAAACATTCCATCTTTATTTATTTTTGCTCTAATGAATGCCTTGCAGCCAGTCCTGGTAATAGGTACTTGGTGTTTTTCTTTTTTTTCTTTTCATTTGATGGAGGTGGTATTTTTATAACTTTTGGTGCACACCTAAACCCTTCTTTAGAACAAACAAAATATTTTCCTATGAGTTTTTTGTCTTTCCCTTATGAGTACCTTGTTGAGTTTCTTATACTAAATCCTATAACTGTAGCATGAAGCTTATATTGATCATAAATTTCATTCAAAGTTGCTGTTGTAAACCCTACTAGACTTCCTGCAAAATTAGCAATATTCTTTTGTTGAAGTTCATCTTGAACTCCACTTTCTTCTGTCAATGTTCTATGACTTGTTTCTGTAATAGTTGTATTTATTTCAGCAAAAAAAAAAAAAAAAAAAAAAAAAAATATTAAAGTTCGTAGTATGTATTTGTTACAATACACAATGGGTTACTTTAGTTATAAGGGGTTACTTAAGGTTAAACTTTAGTCATAATAATTATAAGGGGTTACTTAAGTTATAAGGGGTTACTTAGGGTTAAACTTTAGTCATAATAATTATAAGGGGTTACTTAAGTTATAAGGGGTTACTTAGGGTTAAACTTTAGTCATAATTATAAGGGGTTACTTAGATTAAACTTTAGTCATAATTATAATTAAGGGGTTACTTAAGTTAAAAGAGGTTACTCTAAAATAACAAGTTACTTAAGTTATAAGAATTTTTAACATCAGGGGTTACTTATAACATCAGGGGTTACTTATGTTGTAAGTGGTTACTTAAAAATAAAGGGTTACTTGGGTTACTTATTACAATATATATACAGGGGTTACATGAGTTACTTATTAAAGTATTAAGAGGTTACTTAAGTTATAAGAGGTTACTTAAAAATAAGGGTTACTTGGGTTACTATTACAATATATGCACAAGGGTTACTTATATTACTTATTAAAGTATACAAAGGTTACATGTTACATAATTATGGGTTACTTAAGTTATCATAGGTTATTTAAAAATAAGGGTTACCATAATCAGGGGTTACTTTTTAGTTTATTAAAAATTTCAAGTTTGATTACTTATAGGGGTTACTTTATTTACCTTGGAATTCATTACTGACATTAGCTACTTCGATTTCTCTGCAGCTGTTTTCGTCTTCTACATCAAATTCTTCATTTATGTCGATTTCCAGATTCATCAATGAATCTCCTATTTCTTTGATCCCCATTGATTCTTGTGGATCTGGTAAGTTTTGTGATTTTTCTGTCATTTTAATTGAGTTGAAATTTCTAGGAAAAAATTGATCGATATTAGGTCGAATTAATCGAGTTGAAATTTCTGGGAAAAAAATTTGATCGATATTAAGATCGAAAAAAACCGAGTTGAAATTTTGGTGGTTGTTTCTTGAATTGATCGTCGCTTAAAAATGTATTTTGTGGGTTTTTAGGGTTTAGGGATTCGTGCTGGAGCTTTTATTGGTTTCAGGTTGTTTTTTTGGGAAAGAAAAGCGTATGTATATAAATCTCGTTATGCGCGCGTCAATCCCGTTATTTATGCTGACTTGGCAGCGTGCCGCATGGTGCAGCGTGTTGTACCAAAAAAGCGCTGTTCATATATACATTGTTTCGGAAAAAAAAAGGCACATTGACTAATATTGGTGCTTTATCCATACAATTAAATATAGTTGCGTGAATACTTGTTATAATAGTATTAATGTACACTTTTCCAGGCCAATATCAAATTTTATATTTTGTATTTGTTGATAGTTTTAGATTGTTAAATGTTCTTTGTTGATATATATGCCAATCATGCTGAATTATTCAAAACGAAGAGAGTAATAATCAACCATTTCTAAACATTTTTTTTTAAAAATTTATTTTGCAAATAATATGATTTATATTCTAGTTTTCAATATACTACAATCAAATTAAAAAGTATTCCCTATGTTCAACACTTATCATATAAAACTTTGACTGATAGTTTATACTTATACATTATTGTTACTAATATAAAACTAAGTAAATTAATGGTCAAATACGAGCATTGGAAAACAAGCTATGCATGAAAATGGCAAGAACTCTATGAATGGAGGGAGTATTCTAGATTGGAAAGCTAGTTTTCCTCTTAATAAAAATGTAAAAATGAATACTATGTAGTATGTACAAAGCTTTCATATTAAAAAAAAAATAATTAAAAAATTATATTTGTTGCCATGAGGATTCGATCCCCTGACCTGCACGCATGCAAAAATATCTTTACAACCCCTATACCACCGGAGCATCGCTGATTACTTCAAATACATATACAAGGTATAATAATCCACGTGCTACCCCTTGCTCCAACGTAGGTCTGCCAGTGTGGGCGAGCCAATTGGAAAATTATCAATAATATTCAAGGAACTAAAAAAATGGTGACTATGAAGAAGACCTTATGGTACAATGGCACAGGCCAGGGGTTGCCTTGCATCCTTGGGGTCTCATCATGAGCAAATCCCTTTCCTTTACTCCTAGGCATTACCACTGTGTTAGGAGCTATGAGTATTAATGAGTAGGAGGAATTCAATAAATAAAGGGAATAAGTTATAATTAAACATTTATTTCATTCGTTTTTTTTAATCCATCATTTAGATTTGTAAACTATTTATACACTTAAACTTTTTTTTTTTCTTTTTTTTTTTTTTTCTTTTTTTTTTTTTTTCTTTTTTTTTGGATTGGTCACATGATTGTCAACTTTTATTATTTAAAATTTTTAAAGTTACTTATTTTTTTATTAATGATTTAAATTGTGTCTCTTGTATGTTTGTATGTACTAATCAAAGTAATGCAAAAATAAAAAATAATAATAGGAAGCATTTATTTATTTTGAGACAAGCAGTCACATTTATTAGGAGTACTATTTAGATGGACTTCAGTTCAACACTCTTAATTTTCAGTCACTAAATTTGATTATTTGGCCAAATATTGACAATGGAAAATAATGGATCGGACCATATTATACGATATCAAAGATGTTGACCGAATTCCTTCAATAAACATGTTGACCAAAGAAAAGTATAACATCCACGAAATTTCCAAACAATCTGTAACCTTGTTTCCAAAATTAAAGAAAAGTATTACACGGTATTTCAACCGACGGTATGAATTGGCGACCCAAATGAATTTACATACTTGTGTAAATTATCACTCGAGAATTTTTTTAATCAAAAATTTTGACATGACCAATTATGTTATAATCTTCTCTGTTGTCGCCCTTGCAGTGCAGATGCACCTATTTCTAGGTACTTTTTTTTTTTTCCTTTTTTTTTTTTAGTTTTTTATAGAAGAATTTTAAAATGTTCTCTAGGTGCATTATCCATGACTGGTTTCTTTTCTAATCGGGGATGAATTTTAATTAGGTGAAGCAGCTACATTTACAATAGCAAACAACTGCGGCTACACTGTGTGGCCGGTCATACAAAGCACCAACGGGGCTAGCTTGAATTATGGATTTTCCCTGACCAATGGTTCTGTTTGGGTCATAGCCATTGATATAAGTTTGACGGCTAGGCTTTGGGCGCGAACCCATTGCACAACCAATAGCTTGACAGGAAACTTCTCATGCCTAACAGGTGATTGCGGCACTGGCAAGATGGATTGCCAGGGAAGGCCTTACACATCCCCAGTAACTTTGGTCGAGTTTGCTACTAACCAGATTAATAACTATGACTTTTACGATATTAGCGTTGTTGACGGCTACAACCTCCCGGTGGCGATGGCTCCCTCTTCAAAAGGTGGCATCAAAAGCCGCTGCGCTGTGACAGGTTGTGTGTTCAACTACGACCACGGATGTCCTGACGAATTAAAGGTGACCACCAATCAAACTGTAATTGGGTGTAGAAGTCCGTGTGATGTATTTCATACGAACGAGTCTTGCTGTACGAATGCGAACGACTGTCGAAGTAATAGCTTCTCACTTGGGTCGCTAATATTCATGAAGGCTTGCCCACGCGCTTACAGTTATACTTTGGATGATCAAACATCTACCTTTGACTGTCCCGGTGATCAGACATCGTATGAAATTACCTTCTGCCCGTCACTAACCCTTGCAAGGTGCATTCAACTTTCCCGGCCTCCATTTTTTTTTATAATTATTTGCCCATTTTATTTTCAAATTTGGAATAATCGATTATAGCATTAACTTTTACATATGGCTAGCCACTCACTGACTCACTACGGGATAACTCAATTAGTGTTATAGTGATTATTTTATTAGAGTTATATGTGTTACTTAATTAGTAATCATATAGAAATTGTTGGATATAAAGACTAAAGTTTGCAAAAGGTAAATTAGAAGAAAGCAAATTAAGAAAAATTGCATTAAACAAAGCTGTTTACAAGGCCTTAAATAGTACTCCAAAATAACTAACTACTACCTGTAAAATAGGAACGTGAGATACATTATTGTGTGTAGTGAACCCACTAACACCTAATACTCCTCAAGTACATGAAACATGCTTTTGACTAATTAAAAAACAAAGGGACCCACTAACACCATATACTAGAAAATAGGAAACAAATAACTAACAAATATTTGTAGCATTATCAAACAGAAATTACCATGCAAGTGCTGTAAGGATTACTTCTTATTTAAGGATAACACAATAAATATAATAATAAGGGGTTATTCTGTCAGTAAAATAAGGGTTACTCTGTTGTTTAATGAGCAGCCACACAGTGTAGCTAGCCGTATAGAAAAAGCGTTGTATTATCCATGAATTCATTGATGGCCAGGCTCATCCCCTCTCATATTTGTCCACAATTTTCTTTTGACAGGCGCTTTTAGTAGAGTATGTACTTATAACTAATACAAATGCAATACACAAAATCTTTCAAAAGCTAAAATATTATTAAGTAGTCTCACTTCCAATGTGACCAATAATCATGGATTCTGTTCTGGCTATTGATGTTGGGATTTAGGCTTAGAATTGTAGAAAGTGGTTCTTTCACATAGTCTTAAGGTGTTTTATAGCTTCACACTATATTAATTTACTTCGTATTTTGTTATTGTAATTGATAAACTCATCAGAGTACTCACTGATTATTCATGTACATCAATTACTAATTTTTAAATTAACTTTCCTTAATATGTCCAGTGCGGTATCTCAACCATTACAATCACCATCATCCTCGCCATCGGTATCACCATCATCATTGCCAACGCCAACAACACCTACAACAAATTCTTCCCCTACAAATATATTTCCAAGGAATACCACGAAGCCTCGTTTGAAAAGTAAGTTAAAATTTTTACTTTCCTGTACTTTTTAGTACTCCCCCGTCCCTTATTTTGAGAGGAAGTTTACTATTCTATTGGGTGTCCTAACAAAAAGGCTATTGTGAAAGAGCTATACAAACTCCAAAACAATCAATCCTCAAAGTTTGCATACAATCAATGATGAAAAAATTAACAATAAATGCAACAAACATGCAGGTGTTTCTAAGAGGAAGCGTACTATTCTATTGATTTCCTTATCAATATCGATCGCATTATCAATTTTGTTGTTGTATGGAATTTGGACTTGTATATTCAAGAGGAAAGTCATCAAAACAACTACTAGTTGTAAGTAAAAGACTTATTTTCCCTTTGAAACCATTTCTTTGTTTTATTTTGGAAATGCTTGATTATCATTATAAAGTAATTTTGCGGGAAACTAACTTATCGGTTTTTGTGAAAAACTACTTTATTAAAAAAATTGTAATAAACTACCGATTAATCATAAAATATCGTAAAAAGATAGCTATAGCCAGATTCCGGAAAGTTTGACTATTTTCCCGTATTGACTTTTTGTTTATTGCCTTTTTTCTTCTACTTCCCCTTCATTTTCACCCAAAATTATATCTTTCTCGGAGCTCTCATCATGTTATTCTTCTCATTCCTTCATAAACTACTCACTAAACCCCAAATTTTCGTTCTCTCCTATGTCCTTGAAGAAGACCAAGCCATAATAAAGAAGGAGATAGAAAGAAGCTAAGGAATTGTTTTAAAGGATTAAGAAGAGAAATTTGCTATTATTTGAATCGGAAGAGTGAGAATAGAAGGTAGCGAGTTAGGAAGGATGTCTTTGGGGCCATTATTAACGGAGGAAAAAAATAAGTAAAAAGGGCAAAAAAAAAAAATGTCGACGCTCGAAAATAGTCAAACTCTTGGAATCCGACAATATGTACCTCTTTACAAATTTTATGCTTTAACAGGTTTTTTTGCAAAATTTTTGTTTTATAAGGTAGTTTTTTCACAAAAAATGTTTTTTATAAGGTAATTTTCCATAAAATTTCCTTATTACTATATATTTTTTATCTAAATGTATAACAGCGGAGGTGTCTGAGATAAAAAAGGTTGTAGTGGACTCTTTGCAATATGACCTAAATACAATTCGAATTGCAACAAACAATTTCGCAGCAGAAAACAAACTCGGAGAAGGAGGGTTTGGTGAAGTTTACAAGGTAATATGAAGAAAAATCACTTTTCATTCAATAAAATTAGCAATTTCTCGAATTATTATTTATCTAGTGGCCCAAAGAAAGAAAGACGAATATATGTAACTAGCTGCATTGGGGTTTTGATTTTAGGGAAAAATTGAGAATGGGCAGGAAATTGCTGTCAAAAGGCTATCCAAAAACTCGGGACAAGGAGTTGTAGAGTTTAAAACTGAAGTTGATGTAGTTGCAAAACTTCGACACAAGAACTTGGTCAAGCTCTTGGGATTTTGTGTAGCATTGGAAGAAAAGATACTTGTCTATGAGTTTCTCCCAAATTCTAGTTTGGACAGATTTTTGTTTGGTAATTACAAATATTGAAGTCATAAATTAAACAAAACGAAATTCACTTGTGCATCAGAACCTCATTAATAATTTGTGTACATATTTGTATTGTATGCATATCAAACAAAGAACGTATCTTTGGATTGGCAAACAAGGTTCAAGATTATAATTGGTATTTCTAAAGGGCTATTATATCTTCATGAAGACTCCCCACTTAAGATCATTCATCGAGACCTAAAATCAAGTAACGTATTACTAGATGATGATATGAACCCAAAGATATCGGATTTTGGCCTCGCTAAACTATTTGGTGTCGATCAAACTCAAGGTGACACTAAAAGGATCGTTGGAACATAGTAAGTTCTCTATACTCAACTATTTTACTGATTATTTAGTTAATTGCCACCTTTGTTGTGATATGCAGTGGTTATATGGCTCCTGAATATGCAATAACAGGACATTACTCAGTAAAGTCGGATGTTTTTAGTTTTGGAGTCTTAGTTCTTGAGATTGTGAGCGGTCAAAGAAATAGATTTTTTGGACGATTGCAGCTTGAAGAAGCATTACTACACCGTGTAAGTACTTTAATTTATCACATAATTCATGTACACTATCTACACATACTTAATAATTAATGATGATTTATGATCGACCCGTATAAAATAACAATTTTTTGAAAGATCATTAATTAACCTTTCGATCACTTGCCGAACAGGCATGGAGGTTGTGGAATGAGGAGAAGACATTAGATTTGGTAGATACAACATTGGACAGCTTTCCAATCGACGAAGTAACTAAATGTATCCATATTGGTCTTTTATGCATTCAAGAAGAAGCTGTCGTAAGGCCAAGAATGGCCTCTATTGTTGCTGCCCTTAATGGACAAGCACTTAGTCTTCCAGTGCCGAAACCACCCCATTTCTTTGGTACTGATAATATGTAGAAGATAATGAGATGCAATATAATTTTCAAGATGTATACACAGGTACTACATCGATTACAGAATTGTATCCTCGCAACTAGCCTGCTTTGTTCTTTCATTTTTTTTCCTTACATTGCACTAATACGAGAGAAAGAATATCAACATTTTATAATTTTTGGTATCATGTAATTAATGATACGGACTAGTGATAGTAAAGGCATGTCTTAAAAATCGTGTAAATGTACTACATCATGGTACAGAGGAAATGTTATAGTCCAAATGATAAGGGAATAGATAATGTATTTCTCATTATTTTTTTATTCTGTAATTGCAAAGTAGTGGTTTTCACATTTGTCAATGCAAATTTTATATCATTAATATCTATATTTATACTGTGATAAAAAAATTATTAAAAATTAATATTTAAAAAGTATATATTAGGTGTATTCTATAAGTAAAATTAAAGTAAACAAAACATGGTTTATGAGTCTAACAAAACTTTATATGAATATGTATGTTAGGTTTATTCTAATATATAAATCACAAAAGATGATAAAAAATATATGTGAATATAGTAAAATTCTTACCGTTGCCATAAAAAAATGGAGGAATTACATCTTAAAATACAAAAACTATTTTTATTCTTGATCGACAAACGTAATGTAATTGACTAAATTCCTCTAGAAGAGGTCAAAATAATATTGTACGTCGTAGTTTAAGTTTATGTTACAAAGCACCAGCCCAAATTCCCATCATTCCTTTTCAATTCTAGCAATTAATTAATCAATATTATATATTTAGGATCAATGAATAAATAAATAACCCCTACATTGTTGACTTAAGAAAAGTATGACCCAGATCATTAAGCCGACGGTCATAGTCGGTGACCCAAATGTATCGGGCATCTTTCACAACTAACAACTTCTGAAATACGGTTTACTATTATATGTGATTCGTTTATATGCTTGTGAAATCTACTTAATAAACACAGCTTTCAATTTCATCTAATTCAACAATTTTATATGGCCAACTATGCTTCGATTTTGCTTGTACTTACCGTCGTCGCGATGATTCAGCTATATTCAGGTATTAAATTTACCAACAAATGTTTATATTTGTACATTTTGATTGAAAGGATCACAATGGTAATGGAATAAATAGAAACAATACTCTAGAAGGGGGGGTTGAATAGAGTATGGGCGTTTTTCGCAAAACAGTGCAATTTCAAGGTCTTGAAACGAATTTCAAAGCCTTGATATCGATTTTCAAAAGCGGAAGTAATAATCTCAAAGCCTTGAAATGAATTTCAAACCCTTGAGACTAATATTGAAAATAAAGTAAACCAACTGACGAGTTATTTCAAGGCCTTGAAAAGCTTTTCAAACGAGAATATAAAAGCCTTGAAATAAGAGAAATATATATGACTAAGTATTGAAAGGCAGCAAGCAAAAATGATAATAAAAACAGAAATAAAAGAGAAAGAGAAAAGACAAACGAATTGTTACGAAGTTCGGCAAATTGCCTACGTCTCCGCCTAGGGTTGTCCAACCCGTAGGATTTAACCTTTCTTTTATTCCTTCACTTAGAGCACCAAAGTCCTTAGAGAAACTCACTATTCTCCTTCACGTACACTTTCCTAGTCACTACACTTTAGTCACTCAATTACTTGAAATAAAAGAACTAACACTCAATCACAACTTCGAGTATTATAGATTTTACTCCGAAGTGTTTACACTCAAGATTTTTAATGTAATTGCTCAAGTAAACACTCAAAGTATTTTCACTCAAAAATATTAAAGTATAAAGCTCTTGATTCTTGTATATTTCACTGATGTAGCACACTTCTTAATCCCTTGAATTTCTTCAAAGAGATCAGTCCACTTAAATAGAATACCAAAGGAACATTCTTGAACTCCCAACGAATATAATCTCAACGGCTCCAAAGGATTGTATCCCTTAATTTTTGCAATCAAATTTGAACAGAATATCTTCAACAATAATTCCCATAATCATAGGACACGGTTTGGACTTCATTTGTAAAGATTGCTTTCAATCTTAATCCCTTTGAATCCGGAAATCCCAAAACAGCCTTTTGAATAAATTCCCTAAAATCAACTCAACGAATTTGTTAAATGATAAAATCAATTTGATTTTATCTTTCAAAAATAATATAATTTGAATTGACTTAGAATAGGTAAGTAAACAAAATAAGTTGAATTAAGTTAAGAAGGAATTAATTACCTTAACTTACCTTTAAGTATGTTGAATAAAATCAATCAATGAAAAAATATTACTGATTGAATATTTTGAATGAAATAAAATCATTCATATTCGAATAAGGCAACACCAAAAAATATGAAGATTTCTTTGAGAAAGAATCTTCTATAAACAAGGCAAATATAAAATAGTATAATTGCATGAAATGCTTTTGCCATATGGAAGTAAGACTTAACACTTGTCACACTTTGCATGTCACATGCAAATTTACCTTTAGTAAAGCAAAATAAAGAGAACCGGTCAAGAGCATGAAAAACATGATCAAGAAGTTCTAGCTTGGCCCAAAACAATTTTATACTTGGCCCAACAAAGATTAGTCCAACATAGCAAGACTTTAATAAAGTCAAAGAAAAACATACTAACCCAAAATCAAATAACCATAATAACTTAAGTATTAGAAAATGGACTTTTGTCCATAATACACTTATGAATTTTTGACTTCCATCATCATCCAATCAAGGTGGAGTCATCAATCTCCCCCTTGATGGAAGTCAAAACAATTTAGAATCCTGCAAAATAGATATTAAGTATAATATATAATGCAAGCAATATCCAATGTGAGTTTAAGAGATAATAAGCAACATATATAATAATGAGCAGTCAGTAGCATAGCATCCAGGCAGCTTTTCTCCCCCTTTTTGACTTTCGTCAAGGGAGAAGAAATGTTTTGGAAAAACAGTTTGAAAACAGAAAAATAAAAGCATTGTAGTTAAGTTATACAACCAAATCGAAATTGTTTTAAATAGTTTAAATGTTTAGAAATCAGTCACTTCTTCTTCTTCTTCCAAAAGGTACCACGAACAGAGTCCTTGGCTTTTTGACTATAAGCCCTTGAAACAGGAAGCTCATAGTACAGACATGCAAAGTAAAGCAATAAACAGCGTACCTTTGCTCCCCCTATGAAGTTGCATCCTTGTTTAACATCCCCAGCTCAAGCCGAATAAAATTAAATCTTTCTTCACTTAATGGCTTGGTGAAGATATCTTTTTGGATTTGAATGAACTTTTTACTTGTTTACCTCTTGCACATGCCTTGCACATTTCTTTGTTCTTAAAGTTCAGCTCTGGCAGCCCACGAACAAGTCCCTGTGCTTTTACCTCACATTTTTCATTAGTAATAGTACCACAGAGATTATTCTCAATCTTAGAGAACAAGGTAGCATTCCCACTCATATGACGGGAACATCCACTATCTAGAATCCATCTAAAATCCTTCCTTTTTGGATTTTCCTGAAAAAGAAAATGAAACATCAAACCTTTCTAGACCAAACAGCAAACTTTGAGTTGTAGTCAGGATGAACCATGTTAGGTGGTTTCGTTCCTTTAACAACCCATATTTGCTTGATTTGGTCTCGAGTAATATAAGGATATGAATTCTTGATAATATGAGAATCATTTCTTCTAAATGGACAAGTAAGCTTGGTATGACCCTTTTTGCAACAATAAAAACAGGTAGGTCCGTTAGGATTACCTTTGGCTTTAACAAAAACAGTAGGTTTTCTTTTGTGTATATGTTGATTAAAACCAAGTCCAGTTTTATTTCTGGATGACTGAGTTTTATTCAACATCCTTTCAAAATCAATTTATGAGTTTGTAAATTTACTCAAAATCGCATTCTGACTTGAACATTTTTCAGAAAGTGTATCTTTCTCTTTTTCAAGAGAATCATTAAAATGATTTAAAGAGACCAAATTTCGTTTCAAGGTCTTGTTTTCTGTTTTCAAGGCCTTGATCTGAGTATCAAAGGATACTTCAGATTTTTCGAAATCCAAAACCTTTTTATTTAAACTATCAGTAATGTCCATTTGATTACTGAGTTTTTCTTTTAAAACCAAATTTTCCTGTACCAAGCTTTCTTCATTTTTGATCATATTATACAAGAAATCAGAAAGTACATTATGAGAACTAGAAAGTAAGTTACTTACAGTGCTTTTTAGATGTTCCTCTTTGGACACATCATCTTCTGCCATTAGACATAAATTGTTCTGGTCCTCATTTTCTGAGTCACTAGAATCTGATTCACTCCAAGAGGCCACCATTGCTTTCTTCTTACTGTCCCTTTTAAAAGTTTCTGATTTCTTTTTCAAGGGACAGTCCTTGATGAGATGACTTCCATCTCCACATTCATAGCATTTGGGGGTATTGTATGGCCTGCTTTTAGATTTATCATTTTTATTAAATTTATTGAAATTCTTACCTTTGGCGAACTTTTTCTTCATTTGAAGAATTTTGGTAAGGCTTCTGGACAGGAGTGCAAAGGGGTCTTCATCGTCAGAATCATCATCTGACTGGTCACTTTCCTCTGTAGTTTCTTCCACCTTTTTGGCTTTAAGAGCTAGCCCCTTTGAGAATGAGGCAGGCTCTTCATCGTCTTCATTGAGGGACATCTCATGGGTAATTAATTTCCCAAGGAGATCATCAAGAGGTAGAGTCCTCAGGTCCTGTGCTTCTTCTATGGCAGTAACTTTGGGTCCCCATTTTGATTTAGGGAGACACCTAAGTATTTTTCTAACTTTTTCAGCATTAGTAAAAGACTTACCTAGAGAATCAAGATTGTTGATGATTTGTGTGAATCTTGTGAACATCTCCTTGATTGTCTCATTGGGCAGCATCTTGAAAAGCTCATACTGTCGAAGGAAGATATTGATTTTGGTCTCCTTCACTTGACTGGTTCCTTCATATGTGACAACTAACTTGTCCCATATCTCCTTGGCACTTTTGCAAGATGATACCCTGTTAAATTCGTTAGCATCAAGACCACAATATAATAAATTCATAGCACGATAATTTTTAGCTACACTTTCAAGGTCTGTTTGAGAGTATTCACTCTCTGCTTTTGGTACAGTTGCACCATCAGAATTTGTTTTTGTGGGCACTTTTGGTCCTTTCGTCACGATCTCCCACAGCTCCATATCTTGATCAATGATAAACATCTGCATTAGAGATCTCCAATGGGCAAAGTTGTTGCCACAAAAGAGAGGAGGACGGTTTGAGGAACGTCCTTGAGCAAAGCCTCCATCACCGATTGTATTCATTATCACGGACTGTTAAATCCTTGCGTGACACCTGAAACGCTCTGATACCAAATGAAAGGATCACAATGGTAATGGAATAAATAGAAACAATACTCTAGAAGGGGGGGTTGAATAGAGTATGGGCGTTTTTCGCAAAACAGTGCAATTTCAAGGTCTTGAAACGAGTTTCAAAGCCTTGATATCGATTTTCAAAAGCGGAAGTAATAATCTCAAAGCCTTGAAATGAATTTCAAACCCTTGAGACTAATATTGAAAATAAAGTAAACCAACTGACGAGTTATTTCAAGGCCTTGAAAAGCTTTTCAAACGAGAATATAAAAGCCTTGAAATAAGAGAAATATATATGACTAAGTATTGAAAGGCAGCAAGCAAAAATGATAATAAAAACAGAAATAAAAGAGAAAGAGAAAAGACAAACGAATTGTTACGAAGTTCGGCAAATTGCCTACGTCTCCGCCTAGGGTTGTCCAACCCGTAGGATTTAACCTTTCTTTTATTCCTTCACTTAGAGCACCAAAGTCCTTAGAGAAACTCACTATTCTCCTTCACGTACACTTTCCTAGTCACTACACTTTAGTCACTCAATTACTTGAAATAAAAGAACTAACACTCAATCACAACTTCGAGTATTATAGATTTTACTCCGAAGTGTTTACACTCAAGATTTTTAATGTAATTGCTCAAGTAAACACTCAAAGTATTTTCACTCAAAAATATTAAAGTATAAAGCTCTTGATTCTTGTATATTTCACTGATGTAGCACACTTCTTAATCCCTTGAATTTCTTCAAAGAGATCAGTCCACTTAAATAGAATACCAAAGGAACATTCTTGAACTCCCAACGAATATAATCTCAACGGCTCCAAAGGATTGTATCCCTTAATTTTTGCAATCAAATTTGAACAGAATATCTTCAACAATAATTCCCATAATCATAGGACACGGTTTGGACTTCATTTGTAAAGATTGCTTTCAATCTTAATCCCTTTGAATCCGGAAATCCCAAAACAGCCTTTTGAATAAATTCCCTAAAATCAACTCAACGAATTTGTTAAATGATAAAATCAATTTGATTTTATCTTTCAAAAATAATATAATTTGAATTGACTTAGAATAGGTAAGTAAACAAAATAAGTTGAATTAAGTTAAGAAGGAATTAATTACCTTAACTTACCTTTAAGTATGTTGAATAAAATCAATCAATGAAAAAATATTACTGATTGAATATTTTGAATGAAATAAAATCATTCATATTCGAATAAGGCAACACCAAAAAATATGAAGATTTCTTTGAGAAAGAATCTTCTATAAACAAGGCAAATATAAAATAGTATAATTGCATGAAATGCTTTTGCCATATGGAAGTAAGACTTAACACTTGTCACACTTTGCATGTCACATGCAAATTTACCTTTAGTAAAGCAAAATAAAGAGAACCGGTCAAGAGCATGAAAAACATGATCAAGAAGTTCTAGCTTGGCCCAAAACAATTTTATACTTGGCCCAACAAAGATTAGTCCAACATAGCAAGACTTTAATAAAGTCAAAGAAAAACATACTAACCCAAAATCAAATAACCATAATAACTTAAGTATTAGAAAATGGACTTTTGTCCATAATACACTTATGAATTTTTGACTTCCATCATCATCCAATCAAGGTGGAGTCATCATTGATGGTTCATAAGCTTATTTTTTAAGGGACTGAATTTATATCAGGAGTGGCAATCACATTGAAGGTAGAAAACAACTGCGACTACACGGTATGGCCGGTCATAATCACAACCAATGGGGCTAGCTCGAAAATCAACGTCTCGAATGGATTTCCCTTACTACGAAATGATTCGAAGGTGATTAACATACAACCAGGTTGGTCGGGCCGGCTTTGGGGGCGAACCCTCTGCACCACTAATACCTCGACAGGAAATTTCCGTTGCCTCACCGGTGATTGCGGCACTGGCAAGATAGAATGCCAGGGCATGTCATATACAACCCCGGTAAATTTTATCGATTTGAATACGTCTCATAATGGTAACCAGGATTTGTATAATGCTAACGTCGTTGCTGGATACAACCTCCCAGTGACGATGGTTCCACAAGGTAGCAATGGAAGCCGTTGTGCGTTGACTGGTTGCGTGTTTGACTATGAATACGGATGCCCCGACGATCATAGAGTGATTACTAATGGTACCATAATAGGATGTAGAAGCTCGTGTGACGCATTTCATACAAATGAGTCTTGTTGTACAAATGGCAACGACTGTGAACGTAATAGCTTCTCAGTAGGCTCGTTAATCTTCAAAAAGGGCTGCCCTCGCGCTTACAATTATGCGTTGGATGTTGCCAATTCTACCTTCATCTGTCCCAGCCCTCAGACGTCGTATACCGTTACATTCTGCCCGTCACCTAGCCTCGCCAGGTGCATTCATATGACTTTTCTAGTTGTTTTTTCAATTTACTAAAATATCATACTTAATCCGTCTTTGAAAGTTTTTTCTACTTGGCTTGTTTTACAAAAACTATCCAAATAGGAACAATTAGTTGGACAATAGTTTATAATTTGCTATTTCATCATATTCCGTAGTCATGTTTTTTTTTTTCGTTTTTCTTTTGTGAATTTCATGACTTGGTTGAAAGAGTTAGGAATGATATGAATTATATGGATTTGTATGAAGATGATGCATTGGACCATAAGGGATGAAGAGCAAGATTTTGGCCGATGACTACACCGAATAATCAAATTTGGTTCATGTAGTCGACCCCACTTATAGGATTAAGACTTTGATTTGAAAATTTCATACGAAGTACTCCATAGTTATGGTATACCATATGATTGGATTTTTAAATTTTTAAAAATTAAAGATTTATGTATTTAAAGCTTAATATAAAAGGTCTAAGAAATGGATGTAGTAGTCATAATAAATAGTTTATCAAATATATGTAGTATTTTTCTAATAACTTAGTTTTCACTTGGACCACATTTAAATAAGTAGTTATAATTATACATTATTGTTTTATTAAATTAATAAATTTAATTAATATGTCCAATCCAAAGAAATAGTCCGAGTGTAGGTAACACAATTTTATCAAATACGTTGTATGAATTGTATTTTAGTAATTTAAATACCACTACTTTTTTCTTGTTAATATTCAGGGTGGTGTGTGAGCCGTTCCAATCATTGTCAACTTCATTATCACCAAATTCTGCAACATCACTTTCTAAGAGTAAGTTAAAATTTTCACTTGCCAATAATTTTTATACGTATGGCATATTGGCATTATGAAGTTGGCAATTAAAAATCTCATTTGAGTTTTGCAAACGTTTGAGGAACATAGAGTAAGAAAGATGATTAGATTAGATTATTGGTGATTAAAGCTAAAGATTTAACCATAATATTAGATGTGGTTGACTAAATGTGAATAGAGAATAATAATATGGCTAGGTTTGATTGACTAGAATTGAAAAGTAAAAACCAAGATTATGAGATTTAGTTAATCAAAAGTGAATAAATAATAGACAATGGATTAATTTAATAAGACTTTTATTTTTGATCAATAATGTTAGATCAAGTGAGACTCTTATTTAAAAACAGAGGGAATAATTAAAGCACTCATACATATATCAGTTTAACGTACAATTAAGATTGTACATATATAAATAATTGATGCACCTGATTTAACATTATGTTGAGATTTCATTTTATATGAACTTCATCATGTTTAATCTCAACAATCCACAATTACTATACATATATATATTTTTTTGTTGTAGAGAGAATTATAAAGTTTAACCAATCAAGCTAGTTGACATCCTCATTAATTACATACAGTGATTGTGGTGAATTGAACATGCAGGTGATGCTAAGAGGAAGCGTACTATTCTTTTAGTTAGTTTACCAATACTCGCTGCAACATCAATTATGTTGCTGTATGGAGTGTGGAGTAGTATGCGCAAGAGGAAGTCCACCCAAATATCTAATTGTTGTATGTAAGGCTTGAACTTGGACAATGGACATGCACATTTGTTAACCAACTTTGATAACATTTTTTGGTTTATTTATTGTTTGAACCTTTGTTCAGTGGAAGTGTGTGAGATTAAAAATGCTGTACTAGACTCCTTGCAATTTGATCTAAACGCGATTCGAATAGCAACAAACAACTTTGCTGCAGAAAACAAACTTGGAGAAGGCGGATTTGGTGAAGTTTATAAGGTAATATGAAAACAAAACTGTTATTCAATTCTTTGATATGATCCCAAAATCTAGTATCCTTTGATTAGCCAAAAGAATTGAAAGAATAAAGAGATTTTTATGATATTTCCATGTAAAACATGCTTGCTATGGGTTTTGCATTCAAGGTAAGTTGATATTGTTTAACATGCTTCAAAAAGATCTTAATTAACATTATCATTATCACTCCATATTAGTGCTTTATTATTTAGACCTTTTCTACTAAATTGATCGGGTTCTACATGTGAATTTATCACTAATTTTTCACCCCCCACATCCGTGAAAAGAAAACAAGTACAATTTAAATTGAGGATTATCACATTACAAACTCGATCTATAGGGGAGAATGATTAAGTATTGACTTCGGATGACGAATTCTCCCTCAGAACTATATGTCATTTCCCTATTGTTCTTAACATTTATTTGGAGCTTTTTATTATCAGGGAAAACCCGAAAATGGGCAGGAAATTGCTGTCAAAAGACTATCAAAAAACTCCGGACAAGGAGTTGCAGAGTTTAAAAATGAAGTTGTTTTGGCTGCAAAACTTCGACACAAGAACTTGGTCAAGCTCTTGGGATTTTGTGTGGCACCAGAAGAAAAGATACTTGTCTATGAGTTTCTTTCTAATTCAAGCTTGGACAAATTTATATTTGGTAACGACAAAGTTTTGAGGTTTAAAAATAAACAATTTGTAAATTTGTGCATTAGCACCTCATTACTAGTTGTTTGTATTGCAGGTCAAACGAAGCAAGCATCTTTAAATTGGCAAATAAGGTGCAATATTATAGTTGGTATTGCAAGAGGGCTTTTATATCTTCACGAAGACTCCCCACTTAAGGTTATTCATCGAGATCTTAAATCAAGTAACATATTACTAGATGAACATATGAACCCTAAGATATCAGATTTTGGCCTTGCCAAACTTTTTGGAGTCGATCAAATTCAAGGTGACACTAAAAGGATTATTGGAACTTAGTAAGATCTCAAACCTTTCCATAAATTTTATTATCTTTGTATATAGACAAACTATATAGTAATACTTAAATTATATAGTCCCTTGTTACCTTTTATATATGGGTATAAAACTTATTGATTATTATCTTTCTACACTTATATTTCAAGAACTTATTTTGAAATACCCTTTTTTTTTTCTTTTTCTTTTTTTTTTAAATGAAATCTAGCTCTGAATTATTTAGTGGTGTATCATTTTTTTTTAAACTACTGATTTCTATATTTAATTTAATTTAATTTAATTGAAAAACTTGATCTTATTAATTAGATCAATCTTCTTATTTTTGAAATACAGTGGTTACATGGCTCCAGAATATGCAATAACAGGTCATTACTCAGTAAAATCAGATATTTATAGTTTTGGAGTCTTAGTTCTTGAGATTGTGAGTAGTCAAAGAAATAGATTTTGCAAGCAATTGCAGCTTGAAGAGGCATTACTACATCGAGTAAGTTTCTATTTTATAAGGGTTCATATAAATCAAAAAATCATCTCAAAATTTTTAACTTTTGAAATGTCAATAATGTATCTCTTGTTTATTGAATAGGCATGGAGGTTATGGAATGATAACAAGACCTTAGATTTTGTTGATACAAAATTACAAAATGACTTTCCAATAGATGAAGTAACTAAATGCATCCATATTGCTCTACTATGCATTCAAGATGATGCCGCCTTAAGGCCGAGAATGAGCTCCATTGTTGCAGCCCTCAATGGCCAAGCCGTTTGTCTCCCAACGCCGAAGCCACCTAATTACTTTGGTGCTAAGATTTTAGAAGATAATGATTCTCTAGGTAGTGTATATACAGGAAATAAGACGATTACAAATTTGCATCCTCGCGATTAATTAACCTATCTCATTCATTTTTTGATCCTTGTTTAGTTGTTTGTAAGTAATACTATCCTACAATTATATATATATATATATATACTCAATATATATATGCTTACTTTTAGCACTTGATTTTTAAGTTGGGATAATTTTGTATTTTTACCTTTTTCTCTTTTACTTTTTCCCACTACCAAAAAAATGTACTTAATTTTTATAGTAATAAATAATAAAAGAACGGAAGAAGTATATAAAGAGGACTTGGTATTTTTGGAATAAAACTACGTAAGTTAGTTTGGACAGGTTGGATTGGAACTCAGGCACACATCACAGGTTGGATTGGAACTCAGGCACACATCACTATTAGGAAAACTATCCCTACATTGTTTAGCCTGAGGACACACATCACAGGCTTTATTCAAAGATTTCTTAACAAAACTATTACGAACATCAGGAACTAACTTAATTGACCACTCTATTCAACGGACGCCCAAGTCTTCTATGCCATAGCTCAATACCAGACACCATAGGAGCTTGCACCGCACATACTGTAGGAATTCGTTGAAAATAGTAGAGTCCTTCTCGTCGTTCGCTGGCTCCAATCAAGCTCCCTGAACGTTCATCCTGTATAGCATATAAAGAATCAGTGGATCATAAAAAAATAATGTGAATTATTATCAATTATTTTAGACACCAATATTAAATTGTTTGGGAACAAATAAGACATGTTCCAAGATTAGGTCGCCAATCAAAATAATATGGCCCTCTTTCAGAGCCACGGCTTGATCACCATTAGGAAGACCCACTAGACACGGCGAGATCGTATGCACATCCACCAAGCAAGTTTCATTACTGGTCACCTAATGATATGCCCCCTTGTCAATAATCCAAGAAGAAGACAAAGGCTCACCTTGCATCCTCTCTTGTTGTTGATGATTAGCCATATTGAGCAAAACCCGAATGTCTTCAGGTTTTAAATCAGCTAGAGAATAATTTTCGCCACTTTTGGACGATGTCACTGTTGAAGAGGGCAGCCCACTCACGGCATTGGCACGAATAGCAGCAGCATGAGCCTTTCTCGAACTCATATTAGAAGCAACAGCAGGCTTGGCAGCAGGTTTAGAGGACGAAGCACTCGCCCCCTTAGCCCGCTTTAGTTCATGCCACCAGTCAGGGAAGCCATGAAGAACGAAGCAACCCTCGACGTCATGTCCTATCTTCTTGCAATGAGAACAAAATAATTTTGATTTATCCTGGCGATCCAGGATCCCCTTCGAGCGAGCAGCAGACACGACTAAAGCGTGAGCATCCTTCACCGCCTCTTTCTCAGCTTTTCCTTTAGCAATGCCGCGTGACTCTCCCTCTTGGAGAAGAGCCTGAAAGGCATAGTTCAAATCAACAGGTGGTTGCTGTGACAACAAGTTTGTGCGCACAGTAGCATATAAATCATCATCAACACCAATCAAAAATTGGTGTAGCACTTCCTCCTCCCGATCCGCAGAAAACTTACCCGCAATACTACACGAGCATTGCCCACACTCACAGCCATGAAGTGGTTTGAGTCGCGTGAGGTCATCAAACAAGGCCATAAGCGTTGTATAATAGTCCTGAATCGAAATGCCTTTGATCTGATCTGCTTGCAATCGGTGATCTTGGACCGTGGCTGCTACAACTATGGTCCACTAGAGACACAATTTCTCTGTACTAGGTAATCCCAGAGGCGTTTTGCTTCATCAAAAAAGGGCAGTGACGCAGCAATTTTAGGGTCCATATACCTCAATATCCACGAGACAAGCATCGAATTCACCGTCTCCCAATCCATTAATTTCTTCTTCTCACTCCGTTTGTGTTATCGTGAACACAAATTTTCTACGAGATCATAAAGACAATGTAATTGCCCTCGACCATGCCAAGTAATTGTCTCCCTTCATGACCACATGAATGATCAAATTCGTCGACTGATCACCAGCACCAAAGTAGAATGGAGACGAAGGATCAAGCTTACCATCTTCATCCATTGTGCATGATTAAGCGTTAAAAAAAGAAAAAGTTTTAGGGTTTTAAGAGTGTAATTGGCGTGATACCATGTCAAGAATGTGAATCCTTAGTTTGTATTGATGTGTAAACAAGGTATATATACAACCTAAACCAAGGGCCTAAACTTAGCCTACTAAGAAACTAAATACAATATATATACGTGGCTTATCACCGCCTCTCCTTCATTCCTTCACCTAACCCGAACCAAGGTTGGGAAAGGTAGAGGAAGATATATATGGTTGTTATGAATCATTGCCACTGTAAGCTTCAAATAATATTTTGACATGTTCTTATAAGAATGAATCCCGGGTTTATCAATTTTAATACGTACGACATTAGTGTCATAGTTTTATCATTAATTAAAGGATGTTTTATTCTATTGGTATATGCATAATGTGATATGCAATTAAATATTGTTTACTTTTAAGAGAATGTTATTTGTTTCCATCATAATAGATTTTTCAAATAAATATTGTAGTGATTATCTATCGATTACCATTTGCATGTTAATTAATAACAGTTCGTTAAGTAAACAATGAACTACATATTAAGGAGTAAGGCCCTGTTCACTTCACCTTACAAAAATAATATTTAGTAAAAATAATTTCAGTTCAGTAAAAATAAGTTCAGTTCAGTAAAATAATTTCAATTCAAGAAAAATAAGTTTAGTTCAGTATAAATCAGTAATTTCAAAGAAGAAATATAATAAACAATCAGTAAAAATAATTTCAGTTCAGTAAAATTAATTTCAGTTCAGCAAAAATAATTTTAGTCCAGTAGATATATTCAGCAAAAATAATTTCAATTCAGTGATAATAATTTTAAATCGGCAAAAATAAGGTAAAATGAACGAGACCTAACATACAATCAATCAATCAATAACTATATACTAAAAGACACACCAGCAATGACACGTGTCATCTCCTGGTATGTTCTTAGTATTTTTTTTTTGAAAATAAATCAATTATAGTATAAAATAATAGAATAATCTTATACAAAAATAATATTTTATATATGTTAATAATAAAGATAATTACTTGAAATAAATAAGATTTGATATACCTTTCCACACAAACATTTATGATTATAATAAAAAAATATTAACATGATTTGCGACATACTTTGATTTACTTCAGAAAAGTATTCATATTTATTCTCTAATAAAAAATAGTTGTTTATTTATTGATTAGAATTCACATCAAAGTAGTGTGTATATTTTTTAATATTTTAAAGATTTTTTTGAACTTTTTAACATGAAAAGTTGATATTAACTTTTAAAATTACCGTGTATGACACGAGACCTAAATTAGTATTACAATTATTAGACTTCATCTTCGATCGACTTAACTACATCTATCTATTAAATTACTTGATAATTTTATCTTTAACTAACCGTGTTATATATAAGTCCAAAGACTTGCATACATTTAGATATATTTTGGGAAAGATACGAGTACATAAATTGGACACGTCGGCATGAAATAAAGAACAAATAAATTTAGTCATCAGTTATTCAGCCTTGACTAATTCAAACTTGCACTCCTATAATCTAAAAAGTAAAGTTGAATTGTATGGAAATATGGATATGTCACTAAGCGGTGAAAGTGATAGATTGACATATTAAACAACTAAATTGATGCTGAAATGAATTTAACCATTAAGTTGTTTATATTTTATTTCTTCTCGATGTAATATCAAACTTTCTTACTTTGCTGGTACAGTTTAATTGACACACATGTTACCCACACTAGTATTAGGTTATTAGTTAGCTAGAATAAATTATTCACACCTTTCACCCCCTTAGTGTAATTTGTGATAATGGAATAAATTATTAGGTAAATATTTAGGATAAAATAGAATAAATCATATTTCTTCGGACTTCAATTCTTCCCTTGCTTCCGCTTATCTTACTAAACTAAGCTAACTTAGTGAAAACCTAGCCTGTTGATAACTTCAATAACACATTAATTAGTTTAAAAGCTAAGTCTAGTTAATAATGATCCAACTAAAGCACCTTTCAAAATGTCACATCTGCTTGTCTACTTCCTGGAACATGCAATTCAACTTTCTAAACGTAGATTATTCAAACATATAGTAGTCACAAAGTCAAGAACGACTAATCCAATTGCGAGTAGTATTTTAAATAGATTAGTTTGAAATCATGCAAATACACGTCACAAATAGTCGGTCCTGTGTTTTTAATTTCTCCGTGGGACCAATAATGTCACAATTTCAACATAATTTTCAAGGTAGAAAAATAACATATCATATATTTTAGTCAAATGTGTAGTTATCATACTTGTTAATTATAGCATTGCTCATATACGTAGTATATGAATTCTTTGACCCGTCCTTAACCAACTAAACATTTAAAATACCTTGCTTTATAGTAGGCCGTTTAGTATCAAAGCTATTTTGATCTCAACCAAGAAAAAAATTAATACAAAAAAATGGCTAAGAAAATAAGTTGGTCTTCGATAATATTCTCAATCTATACGCCAATTATCATATTGATGATTTCCAAATCAACAAGTGCTCAAACCTACGATTGCGGCTCAAACACTACAATCTTTGCTAACAATAGCCAATACGAAGCTAATCTCAACACCCTCTTCCGTTATCTCTTATCCAATGCAACCGACCCAAACGGCTACCATCAAGCGGTTTCTAACAATGGCGAGCCTATTTACGGTCACTTCCTTTGTCGCGGGGATTTGAACGCTAGCGCATGCCAAACGTGTGTTGGCAATGCCACGACAATTGACCTCCCTAAAAACTGTCCTAATCGAAAAATTGCACTTGTATGGCGAGATGAGTGCATAGTAAGATACTCGAATCAGTCGTTTTTTGGTAGATTGGACTCGAACCTCATGATGTTGTTGTATAATACGGCTAATGCAACAGGGAATACAACACGGTTTGAGGAACTTCTGGGTAACATGATGAACAACGTGATTGCAAACCGAGCTCCCAGTGGAGGATCACAGAAGAAATTTGCAACGGATTTTGTAAATTATACGACATTCCAAACGATATATGGGTTGGGTCAGTGTACACCGGACTTGAGCCCTACTGATTGTTACACATGCTTGGCAAATGGTATTGGGCAGTTTCATTTGAATCGAGGTGCACAAGTAATGCAGCATAGCTGCGTTGTCCGATATGAGATGTATCCTTTCTTCGATTTGTCGTCGGTGGCCCCACCACCTCAACCGTTGCCACTACCTCCACAACAGTCACCCACCGGTGATTCCAACCAATCTAGTGGTACGTTGGTTTATGCCTCCATATCTAACTTTCTGCGTGACAATTTTTATTATTTTTTGTAAAATAATTAGTTATCTCTTTATTTGTCCCTAAGATTATTGTCAATTAATTGAAATAGATTATATGAACAGATTGCGTGCATGTTTAAGTAACTAACTTTATTATGAACTAAAATACGAAGTATAAGTTTGACTTTGTAATTTAGGGGGTTTTTTTTGTGAAAAACTACCTAATAAAACCCATAATATGTAAGAAACTAACTAATATAAGGTAAAATGTTGTAATTGATTACCTTTGGTTGGATTTTAATCTTTGACCGACTTTTTCAGCATTGACCCACCTTAAAACACCTTCAAAACATGTCCAATATTTCTCACAAATTTTGGATTTTATTAGGTAGTTTCTCCGTAAATTGTTGGTAAGTAATATAATATTTCATCAGCTCTCTTGCAATCGCAATGTTGGACTTCTTCCCTCTAATCACTCAATTTCTTTGACTGTTTTTTTTAATGATTTATATATATGGCAGGAAAAATATGATAATGTGGACATCTTGTTGTATTGATATATGAGCTTAATAGTTGGTAATGAACTCTATTAATTTGTATTAAAATTTCTTTTTTATTGATGTAAAATATGTTTGTTTAGGGAAGAAAATCTCAACAAATGTGATTATCGCCATTGTTGTTCCCATTGTGGGTATCTTAGTGGCATTACTGGCTATCGGGATTTGTTATGCCAAAAAAAGGAGAACCAAGACTCGTGTGGTTTCTGAAACTGGTAAGTTGATTATGATCCCAATCAATTTACCCTCGTTATAATAAAAAATAGAAATGCAAATATTATTGGAAAAACTTCATAGCTAAATTTTGCTCGTTGGATGATGTTGAAGGTGATGACTTCACAACCGTCGAGTCCTTACAATATGATCTAACGACGCTTCAATCTGCAACAAATAACTTTTCAATAGAGAACAAATTGGGTGAAGGTGGATTCGGTAGTGTCTATAAGGTAAGATAACAATTTTTTCTTGTTTACAATACAGGACATTATTATTAGGTCCAATGTAACGATTAAATTAAATTTAGAGTACGAGCGCACCTTGTTATACTAGTAAAAATAACATGAAGTGTGGAATTAATACTCATATATGTTTGATTAGATTTGAGCTTTAATATATGTATGTATTGTTCTGCAGGGTACACTATCAAATGGGCAGAAAATAGCAGTAAAGAGGTTGTCTCTAAACTCTAGTCAAGGATTACAAGAATTCAAAACTGAGGTTTTACTAGTAGCCAAACTTCAACATAGGAATTTGGTGAGGCTATTGGGATTCTGTTTCGATGGGCAAGAAAAGTTACTGGTTTATGAATATGTGCCCAACAAGAGCCTTGACAATTTTCTTTTTGGTACGGTGTATCTTATATCTCATTGGGGTATCTTGATTTGGTCATGTACCATGTTAATTTAATCTAAGCGCTTGACTATTACTATCCATGTGCAGATCCTGAAAATCGAGGACTGCTGGACTGGGGTACACGTTACAAGATTATAGGAGGGATAGCGCGAGGAATGCTATACCTCCATCATGACTCTCAACTAAGAATTATACATCGAGATCTTAAGGCTAGTAATATATTGTTGGATGTCGATATGAACGCAAAAGTTTCAGACTTTGGTATGGCAAGGATATTTGTAGTGGATCAAAGCCAAGGAAACACAAGCAGGGTCGTTGGAACATAGTGAGTATATATTATTCAAATTCGACTTACTAGTTTTCAAAATTAAAGGAAAAAGGTAGAGTATATACTATGTACTAATTAGAAAGTTTTAAATTTTTTGTGCTTCTTGCAGTGGTTATATGGCTCCAGAATATGCAATGCATGGACAATTTTCTAACAAATCAGATGTATATAGTTTCGGTGTCTTAGTCTTGGAATTAATTAGTGGCAAGCGAAACAGTTCATTTTATGAAACAGGAGAAGCAATGGACCTTTTAAGCTACGTAAGTACTACGAATTTTTCGCTTTATTGATCAATAGGAAAGATTAAGACAACTTGACTAACTTATTAAATTACAATAAAATGTTAATATTTGCAGGCATGGAAGCAATGGAGAGATGGTATGCCTTTGGAATTCGTTGATCCAATGATAAGAGACTCATGTTCGTTGGACGAAGTTATGAGATGCATACATCTTGGCTTAATATGTGTTCAAGAAATTCCAGATGATAGACCTACTATGGCAACAGCAGTCCTTACACTAGACAGTTTCTCCGTCACACTACCGGTACCTGAAGCTCCGGGTTTCTTCATAAAGAGTAGAGTGGACTCAAATTTTGCTAAGGATATTGGTTCAGATCAATCATCAGGAAAATCAGCACGTTGGTCAGTCAATGATGTCTCAATCTCCGAACCTGAACCACGGTAGTAGGGAAAAGGTTGAGAAAGATAGGTTGTTAAGACTAATTAATTGTCATTCTCAAGCCTTAAAATTTGTCAACAGGTTCTTATACACATATTCTGAAACATAGTATTTATTTTTCCACGATATTGAAATAGCTACACACTCTTAGTACTATATTGTTGTTAATCTAAACATGCTTTGGTATTCTTAAGCAATTTTAATCAATTGTATATTACAATTGTTATGTTTTTGTACGTTGATGGTTGATGATAACTACATGTGAGATAAATCAAATCAGCAAAATGAGATTTTACGTCATTTTTTTTGTCGATTTCGAGTTCAATTGGGTCTCGATCTTAGGAACTAAAATGACTGCTAATACCTTACCCAGACAATTTTTGCGGCAAATGGAATAGTACGTAGTAACACACCGGATACATTTTTTGACACGTAAAACGAGACTTTTGCGTTAATTTTTTTCGCTAATTTTGAGATCAATTTGGAATTTGAAGGATTAAAGTGACCCCCTAAACCTTAACGGAATATTTTAGGCACGCAAATTGAGAAAAATATTTAATAGTTGGAGAGTGGACCCCACTAATGGTTTCTTTGACATAAACTGCTAGTGGGTAACAAAATCATTTTTTTTTTTTTTCTTTTTTTTTTTTTTATGGTGATAGTAAAATAATATAAAATTGTAGATAGATAACAAAAATTAAAATGATGTTTTTAGTGGTAATAAATGTTTTTTTTATTTTATTTTGGTAATAAAAAAAAACATTTAATTTTGGTTTGCTCTAATTATGATCAGTCTGTTCAAGAAAACTGGACAAACATACTGAGGAAACAGAAATTCTTGGTCTCAACTAAGTTTTCATTGTTTTGTTGCGAAGCAAAGATATCCACGGGGTGGTTCGTCCTATTCATTCAGATATTCACGACCAAGAATGGATTCTCTTTCAGATAGGCCCTGAAAGTAGAAGGAAGGCTTCAACTAAGCATCGTAAGTAAATTGCTCCCAGTTGTTCAATCAGTTGATAACCAGTTGATAATCGGTTGTTCAATCAGTTGATAACCAGAGTCATTCTTTGAGTCCACTTTGGACTCAAACTAAGGGTACAAAACTAAATACAACCACCAATCATGTTGTTATTTAAAAAAAAAAAAAAAAAGCCAGCAGGTGGGCCCTCATTGCTCAGAAACAAGTTTTGAAATTGAAAATGTGAAAATAAGTGGTTTTAATACTAAGAGGCGCGCGTAGAGGAGAGAGAAAGCAAGTTTTACACATTACAGGGGAGAGGAAAGAGAAATCAAAGGGGAAAATTAAATCAAGAGACGAAGGCAGAAATTCTTGGTATTTTTGAGACGAAGGTGTGTTGTGCATAGTTGTTAAAATTCCGATCCGGATCTTACGATCCTACGGTTTTACGATCTAAAATTGTGTGATCGATTCGGATCTTTGGTAGGATCTTAAAGTTTGCAGGATCTTACGATCCTACTCTAATATTAATTATGAGTGGTAGGATCTCAACACAATCCTATGATTTTATTACGATCCTATAGTCCGATCTAACATTTCACTATAATATGAGACTTTATTTTATTTTGACATATTTTTTTATTACTCATTAGGTTATATGCACCTAAATTTAATGTATTCAATAATTATCGCTGATAAATTAGCGAATCCGTGACATTAATATGATTTTATCAATTGACAACTTGCAATTGTCATAGTTAAGGTCTCATTCTTGACAAATTTGCACATAATTTATCAATTTAAACTTGTGTTACTAATCTTCTAATTACCATACAGACAAAGCTAAATGAAAATCGACCTTTCTTAAGCAAACCAATGTCTTTTAGCATTAAAATCCCTTTTCAAAAAGTGTTTTTAAGTCAATTTATAGCACAGTATATAATATTATTTGTTAATAAGTAGGATCTTACGATCCTATGATCCGATTCTATCGATTCGATCCCACCCCCCCTCATCGATCCAAGGTAGGATCCCGATCCTAACAACCTTGGTGTTGTGTTAGAGAATTCTTTGCAATCTGGGTTTGTTAAGCTCTCGTTTGATTCAGAATTAGTGTTTTGGAACGATTTGTAGAAAGTTCTCTTGTCCTTTTACTTGGGGCTTTTTGATTTTTTACTTTGGGTTTCATCAATTTAGAGTTGAATGTTGGTGGTGAAATTGTTATGTGGTTAAAGCTTGCATATTTTGTTAAACGTTGAAATTAGGGTTTTTGGTTTATAAATTTTTGACATAATTGTTGATATATGATGTTATCGGGGTTAGTAATGGTTATAAATTAGGGCTTTTCGAAAGTGTTAATTGGGAACCTAGGGTTTTTGAATTGGGGGTCATTTTGAGTATATGGCTTGTATTGTCAAATTATGGTTGTGAAACTGAATAATTTGTTCGAATTATGGTTATAAAATGGAAGAATGGGTTCGATTGTCGAATTAATGGTAAAATTAAAAATACGATTGCCACAACTTAGGGTTTTGTGGTTGAGGAATCTTTGGCGAACTTAGGGGTTGTTGGTTGTGGAATCTCTATTAGCATTGTTGATATATGGTTTTGGTGGTGTGATTGTTGTTAAATGGTTTAAATATGGTTTTTAATATCGGTTGAGTTGAATTTATGAGTGTTCCATTAGTGTTTGAAATGTGTGGCCGAGTTTGTATTTGGTAATGTGAAAGATAAATTGGTGAAGGTGTTTTCAGCATCTGCATTTTAAGTTTAGTTGTCGAATTATGTTGTTTAGATTTATTAGTAATCGTATTGTTGGAGTATACCCAGATTCTGGTACTTTCTTATGCATTGTTGGTATTGTTTTGATACCATCTGGTGGGTGCTTCATATTAATTTGAATATTATATCTCCAATGTTTGTGTCCAATAAATTGGGAAATCATGTGGCTGGATTTGAGTGTAAACTGCTCAGGAGTGTGTGCTAAATTAATGATTTGTTTTTTTTTTTGTGTGTGTGGTTGTAATTTAGTTAGTCATGGTACGGTGTTCGAGCAAGTCAATGACTCCTCAATAGGCTGCAGAAGTAATTAGGGGGTATGTTACAGAGTGTTTAAGAGAAATTTTTTTTTTTACGGTTATTCATTTCATGAGTTTTGTTCTTTGATAATGAGTTTTGTTTTGTAAGTGAATGTATATATTGAATCATTTTGCGTTTTACCGTTTGTAGTGTAGCCTAAAACAAATAATGAGGAATAGGAATGCTCCAGTTGCTTCATCTAGCAAACAGGCCAACAACAATAAAAAGAAAATGAAAGCTTTGGTTGTTGAGGATGTTGAGGAAGGAGAAGATTTAACTTTTACGGAATGATTAGCGGATCAAGTGATTCTGATGATGCTGACTATGTGGTGGAAGAAGAAGAAGAAGACTATGCTAAAGCTGATTTAAATGTTGGTGATTATGAGGTGGAGTCAAAGTACATTATTACTCACACTGATAAGAAGCGTAAAGTTGTTCCGTCGCCTAAACCCCCGATCCCAAGTAGTCTGCCACAGACACATCAAAGGATTGTGAGAAGGCTAAAGCGGCCAGTAGTACTTGAACAAGAAGATAATGTAGAGGTACAGAAACATTGAATTTCAATTGAGTTTGTTTGATGAGTTTGTGGATGTAAAAAGGTAGATGATAATGAATAGTTGTTTGAATGTAGTTCGTTGTTGAACAATTGGACCTAATGTTGGGTGAGAAGGTAAAAAAAATGGTGTGATAGTTGCGACACAGTTGAGGAATTGCAGTTGGAAGGGAAATTTGGTTATTAAAGGTTTATTTGCATTTTATTTTGTTCATGTATATTTGTTGATTAAAGGTTTTTTGTGCATTTTATTTTGTTCATGGGTGTATTTGTTAATTAATGGTTTTTTCATTTTATTTCAGCCAGCAAACTTCAATTGTCGTGTTGGTGCATTTGTTGATGTTGTTAAGGCGATGAGGGTAGATGACAATAAAATAAAATTGTTGGACGAAAGTGGTTTTGGAGGGTTGTTGAAGCTGCAAGTAACAAAGATCGATCGCAGGTTTTGTTACTAGCTTATGGCAAGGATTGATCCTGAGAAAAAGATGCTAACTGGAGGAGATGGAAGGGAGCTACCCTTATGCCCTGAACAATGGAGGTGCATATTTGGCTTCCTCCGGGTCCAAACCATGTGCCTGTAAAAGTTCAGAATGCTACTATGCAAGCAAGGGTTGATCGTATTGTTGAGGATTATGGGGAGATTACAAAAGACGGTGTCTGTCATATTAAGATTCAGCAGGCAGTTGATGAGTCGCCTTTGATGCCAATTACAACAGAGTGAACAGTTGACCAGTTTATGAAGGCATTCTTGATAGTGATGTTGGGACTACTGATATGTCCCACTAAGAATGGTCAGAGCATGGCAACTGCATTATTGCCCGTTGTTTCGCTTGGGGCTGCTGCAAGGGATTTCGATTGGTGTTCATGTGCACACAGTTGGTTGATGACCTGTGTGCGAGATTTTAGGAAGAAGCTTCATAGCAAAGGGTATGCACCTGGTGGCGGTGGATGCATTCTATTCCTTGCTGGGTCTTTGTATATTGCTGTTGTGTCCTTGTATTTTGCTAAGAAGCTGGTAGGTGATGAGATTTGAGCCATTTTTATGCAATTTTTATGGGGTATTTTTGGCTAAATGGATGATAGGAAATCAGTGTTGTTGTTGTCTATGTACTTAATTCAAAGTTGGATTCTTGATAGTGATGTGACTAAATATTGTTGTCATAGTTTGAGATGATGCTAGATGAAATTGAGGTTCCTGATCAAATTGAGGTTCCTTGATCCTTGATCTAATGTCGTGCTCTAACGACATTCAAAATTTGAGAGGGGGGGAAGGGGTCTTGTTAAAGTGCTTTTATAAAATTCCTTATCCTCCCTGTATGCTTGTTTGCCTTATTTTGTTTAGTTTGAAGGTTATCGTTTTAAACTAGGGGCTATGTCGATTGTGTTTGTTCATTCTGATTTTCTACTTGGACCACGTTGCGTTGCCTCCTTTGAGTTGGGGGCATATGCCAAGATTAGAGGTGTGGACTGAGAAGAAACTTGGTTCTGCTATTCATGCCGATTTACTCCCGTCATTAGACTATGGGAAACTTAAGGTAAATGAAAGTATTAGTGTGTTATAATATATTTGGGTTCTGCTTATGTTGAAGATATACCCCATCTAATTGTTGATTACAATTTGCAGACTGTTGATGTAGCTTATGGGGAACGACATCCTTTGAATTGGTTAGAAGGGACTCATTCCAACCGTTCGAAGTTAGGATTGCAAATGAGGTAATGGATTAGGGGTTTGGTTGTATTTTGAGTGGTTGTGAATAATGTTTTATGATATATAACTCAAAATTTTATTTTGTACGCTAGGTTGTGGAAATGATGAAGCCTATGTTTAAGAATATGGAGAAGATGCTGAAAGCTCGCAATAGCATTATGCCTACTTTGAGGAGTGCGCCAAAGGAAAGGTACCCTGTTCCCAAGAGTGATGTTATTTCACTGCTTCTAGCTCTTCAATCAAGGAGCGCGAGTTGGAGTCACCTAACGTGAATAGGAATTCGCTGGATGAAACTTTCAGGAAGTTAGAGGATGTTGTATGTTGGGAATACACAATTCAGGGTTAGAGATGTGATTGAGGAAGTCACCTCTAAGGTGTGTTCTGAATTATGTGGCGTTCATCACCCAAAACAGGGAATATTGCACCTGAGTTAAGTCGAAAGGGGAAAGAGGGTGACAAGTCTGTTGATGCATGTAAAATGGCAGCCTCTGATCTGGTGACAAGGGGGATGCTGTGCATGGTCTGGAAGGCGAAGGAAACAAGGCCAATGGTGAAAGCAGGGAAAGGGGCTTGGGAAGGGATTGCCAAATATTGCCAAATGAGGCTTCACAACTGCAGTCACATGAACCTGAGGCTTCACATATTTCAGAGGAAGCTGAAGATGGAGATAAGAACCGCAACCGGAGTTCAGTAAGCGGTCCTTAAAGCCGTCTTCGAAGGTGATATTTGGAGACTACGTTGGAAATCGTAGGTCTCGGGTGTGTAAGCTTAAGCCAACTGATCACATAACAAAAAAAAAATTTTTCCCCTTCTTTAACAGCAACTGGGCAATAAATTTAAGACAATAAAATACAAGTTCAAAGCTTTTTTTGGGTATAATTTTGGACAATAAATTTATTACACTCATTCAATTAGGAGCTACTCATCCTTCACTCCATTTCCAATCTAAGACCAACACATTCCCAAAAATTATAATACATTAAACAAATTTCAACAACTCAACTACAATACCCCTTTTATCAAATAATAATAAACAATCAACATTCATATCAAAGATTTACTCAATTTAACATTACCAATTAGCCATATACTTACTCAATTACATGGATTGAAGTTCATATGAAATTTACAACAAAGGGTCCTAACCCTAACATCTTCATCATCTAATTAAAAGAGTCTACATTTCATAATTACCCAATTCAAATACTCATTTATAAACCTCAATTTCAAAAAACAACACTAACAAAGGTAAAGACTTACATCCTCAGCGTCGAATCACAATTCCCTTGCGCATCAATGGCCGACTTCGCCATCATTTCCCAATGCTTCGGCTAGATCGACCCCTAAAATGTCGGCTAACGGATTTCTCATCCTGATAATCTACTTCACCACAAATTATTTGCAATTTGGTCTTGAGAATTGAAGATTTTGGGGACAATGGTGTCGACATGAACTGTTCATGAGCTTGCTTCCATTCCCATTTTTTTTTTCTTTTTCAATCTCTTACTGTCAAAAGTAGGAGTGAGATTACATTTTCAATTCCCGCTTCTTTTTTTTCATTCCATTTTGCTTTCATTGTACCGTTACAAGCATGACCTACTTTCCTTCACCAAACATCATTTTAATTTTACAATTGCCATCCTATACACTTCTTCACCTATAGTTACTATGCGCCAATAGTTATCTCATTCACTTTGGTCCAACAAAAATAAAAAAATAAAATCATTTAAACTCAATTTGAATTGTTTATTTCTTATCTATAATGATAAGATCAGAGGAAACCAATTTGATTAAGTGGTATCATTTAATTATTATTATTATTATTATTATTATTATTATTATTATTATTTATTACTATTATTATAAGATACAAATGTCCAAAATATTTCATTGTCAGATTTTTTGGAAGTTTGTTTTTGGAATAGTTAGATTATTATTATTATCATATGTGCATTTCCTCGTTTGTTGTTTGTGTATGGATGAGGTTGGGCCACTTTGGAGAGTTACGTATGTAAAAGGGCATTAAAAAAATTAAAGAGAATGTAGGGTGGGTAAATACTAAATGTCATCGTTTCTAGAGGTATCAATTCGAATGTTCACATTGGGTTTGGTAAGGTCGGCGTGAATACAAGATCTTGGGTTCGAGCCATGCATGATACAATTTTTAATTTTTTTGGGAGCTGGACAGTTGGCATTGAATGTACCATTCCTCTATAAACCTCCAAATTAAATACATTGAATATACCCTCCCTCTAGAAACCTCCGTCCAAACCAGTAAACCCATTCTAAGGCCCTGTTCACTTCACCTTAAAAAAATAATATTAAGTAAAAATAATTTCAGTTCAGTAAAAATCAGTTTTAATCAGTAAAAATAATTTAAGTTCAGTAAAAATAAGTTCAGTAAAAATAATTTCAGTTCAGCAAAAATAATTTCAGTTCAGTAAAAATAATTTAAGCTCAGCAATAATAATTTCAGCAAATTAATTTAAGTTCATGTACTTTGATGCTTTTTTTTTTACTAGGCTTTTTTATGTAAATTATTTTTTCCATATATTGCAAAATATTGTCGTACAAGATTTTTTAATACTTCACATATATTTTTTTTATGCATCACTTTTGTCTATACTTTTATCACATATTGTATAGTTATAAAATATAATATCTTTTTTTTTGTCAAGTATAAAATATTATGTCTTATTGATAATATTGTAGTCGGTGATATTTGGTAAATACAAGTACTATATTTTATAAAAGGGTAACAAAATTCATCGTAATAGCTACCTAATCAATTACAATAAATTCAATAAGATATTGAAATATGATATTCATATATGATTATATATTCATGATCTATACAATACTACCAATATGTCATTATATTTTTTTTTTGCTTAAATATCACATGCCTTGATATGATCAATCAATCCACCAATATTTGCTATAATTATTTGTAAATTACATGCAGCTAACCAACATATACGTAGTAAAAAATTGACTGACAATTCAAACCAAAAATTTAATTAAAAATATTTTTTTCATGCATGTCATAAATTGTGCTAAAGTCTTTTGGTTTGAGATCGTTAACTCCAACTTGCTGCTTTAGAAACTATTTTAACGATCAACTATATATTTTAATAGTCTCATATATATATATATATATATATATATATATATATATATATATATATATATATATATATATATATATATATATATATATATATATATATATATATATATATATATATCATAATGGTGTCAGTGTGTTTGACTTTTATTTAATAAATTATAGAATGTTTTATTTTATGTTCAACAAATGTAATTAATTATTTGCATAAAAAAAACAAATGTAATTAACTATTAAACAGAAATATAAATTTTTGTTTATAAAGGATTGTTTAAGATATTTATTTTATTTTGAAAGTAAATTCCTAAATTGAGTACATATATATGGTTAGCACGCATATTGTGTGTAAGATTTCACAATATTGTACAATTTTTTTTTTTGGAAAAATAAAGATCATAAATTATATGTCAAAGTATCTTTATAGTACTCTATAGTGCCTATAAAAATCTCTTTTTCATAGCTCTAGTTCATCCAAGTCGAGCTTGTAGCTTTCAAATCTTCATGGGTTCGAGAACCAAATTCACCAATGACACTACTAAAAAATTTTTGGAGATTCTTCTCCAACACAAATTAGATGGAAACTCAAAGTTAGATTGGGAAAAAATTGTGCGTAATTTGAATGCGCAAACTGGACAAATTTTTTTCTGAGAAATCTCTGCAAAATCATTTTGCAGATTTGAAAGGAAAATATATAGCTTGGTATGAATTGAAGACGGGTGCTGGTTGGACGGGTCTTGCTTTTGATGCAGTTACTGGCTGCCCTCTCATCAAACAAGATGATAGGTGGGCTGCATTTGTTAAGGTATTAAACTTTGTTTTCTGTCATCTATTATTCAAATTATGTTAATGATGTATGGTAGTAATTTTAGTTGCCGTAATTATTTTTTTATACAGAAACATAAAGGAAGACCCATACAATTCTTGAAGAGGCCATTAGCTAATGAAGATCTGCTGCATGCTTATTTTAAGGGCACTTTTGCAACCAATAAATTGGCTATCTCCCCATCAATGGCAAAAAATGCATCACTATTTTCCAATTATGAAGATCAAGAACCCACAGGAGACAATGATGATGAGCAAGATGATCCTTTAAATTTAACCCCCGAGGATAATAATGTAGATCATGAGAATGATTCTTCTAGAATATCACCTCCTCTAGGAAAGCGTAAGAGTTTGGGGGAAACTAGTAAAATTAATAAAAAGAGGATGAGTGACATTGATAAGTGTATAGAGCTTGTGAAATCAACTATTCAGGCTGAGTCATCAAAGGTACAAAGTAATCCAGTACAAGAAAAGTTCAATATTCTTGCTGCAACTCTTAAAGAGATTCCTCAAATGAAAGATTACAGTGATTCTTTTTATATCCATGTTTTGGAGTACTTAACTAAAGATCACAATGGGGAATTTTTCATCGCACTTACTACTAATCATCAGAAATTGCTTTGGTTGAAGTCAAGGGGTATAGCTTTTCCTGGAGACTATTATACTCCCCAATTAGATGATGAAATAAATGACTTGGACTTGTCATAAGTGTAAAAACTAATGTGGTGGAGATTATTATGATGAAATAAATGAGTGTTTATTTTAATAAAAACTTTGGTCCTTCGTTATAATATGAATAAAATAATTTCATTTTATTTCTTTTGACGTTGTATGTTTATTATTATTATTATTTTTTTTTTTTTTTACTATTATAGATTTTGTATGGTGTAAATCATGCATGCTCCGGTTTATGTACAAGCTCCTTTGATTATAAAAGGAATAGGTAACTACAGAATGAAATTACACGTTTTTGAAGATTCACGGTTTATTACACATCGAATTCCTCATTAAAGTAGTATCAACATTCGGCTAGTTTGTACAGAGTCATCAATTGATGAGATGATACTGACTTTGTAATTAAATTTTCATGAAACATCCCTTTGTAATGAATTGATGAGATAATGCATGCACCTAAAGGCTGTAATAACTTATAAGTGGTTATGATTATCAATGATTAGAGCTAAATTGTATGCTGGTGGGGATGCATTTCCTTGTACGTTGACATATGAAAATCCATGCAAAATTGCACACAAATGTCATTATACCTGAGATGACCTTATACAAAACAAGCCTTAAGGGTTTAATTTTACAATAAAAATAACAATCATTTAAGTATCCTATTCGCAAGGGATGGGGCAGCTGTACATGTCTGATCACTAATCAATGGAACAAAATATTAACATTCCTAAATACAACATATATTTAACTTTTCTCAAAAAATTTTTTACATATATTTAATAATATCTTATTGATAAAAATTGTAGTTCGTTATTTTTGGTAAATACTATATTTTTGGTAAATACTTTGTTAGTTTTACCATATATGTATTTGAGGAAAACTTTATTTGTTAAAAAAGAAATATGAGGAAAACGTTATATACGCAACTTTTTTTTTTTGACAAGTTATTATATGCAATTTTTTTTTTTGGTAAATATATATGATATATACGAGATATTGAAAAAGATATGGGCAAATCAATAAGATATTGAAATATGATATTGAAATATGATATTCATATATGATTATATATGCATGATCTATACAATACTACCAATATGTCATTATATTTTTTTTTTGCTTAAATATCACATGCCTTGATATGATCAATCAATCTTCCAATATTTGCTATAATTATTTGTAAATTACATGCTGTTAACCAACATATACGTAGTAAAAAATTGACCGACAATTCAAACCAAAAATTTAATTAACAATATTTTTTTCATGCATGTCATAAATTGTGCTAAAGTCTTTGGGTTTGAGATCGTTAACTCCAACTCGCTGCTTTAGAAACTATTTTAACGATCAACTATATATTTTAATAGTGTCATATAATCATATATATATATATATATATATATATCATAATAGTGTCAGTGTGTTTGACGTTTATTTAATAAATTGTAGATTGTTTAATTTTATGTTCAACAAATGTAATTAATTATTAAACAAAAATATAAATTTTTGCTTAAAAAGGATTGTTTAAGATATTTATTTTGTTTTGAAAGTAAATTCCTAAATTGAGTACATATATATGGTTAGCACGCAAATTGTGTGTAAGATTTCACAATATTGAATAATAAACTTAAATAATCATATGCAATAAGAAGCAATCCTTGTAATAATTTATGATTATAATAAAGTTATGATTTTATTCTTATTATTATTAGTTTTATTGTTTTGGTATGTTTGGCGGTAAAGTTAAGCAACGAAAGGCAGTATCCCTAAACCTAATATCATATACAAGTATATCAAATACATATTCCCATAATATATAGGCCAACCATTTTTATATACGATATTATGTAAATTTATATGGTTGGCATAGTATATTATCGTTATATATGCCAACTATATAAATTACAAAAATAGATTATTTTACCTAATATATATATATATATATATATATATATATATGAAAATATTAAATCAGTAAAAATAATATCTAAATCAGGAAAAATAAGTTCAGTTCAGTAAAATAATTTCAATTCGGTAAAATAAGTTCATTTCATTAAAAATAATTTCAGTTCGGTAAAATAAGTTCAGTTCAGTAAAAATAATTTCAGTTCAGTAAAAATAAGTTCAATTCAGTAAAAATAAGTTCAGTGAAATTCAATTTTAATCAGTAAAATTCAGTTTTAATCAGTAAAAATAATTTCAGTTCAGTAAAAATAATTTCAGTTAAGCAAAATTAAGGTGAAGTGAACGGGGCCTTACTTGATAATTTTATCTTTAACTAACCATGTTATACTTATATATAAGTCCAAAGACTCACAGACATTTAGATTTATTTTGGGAAAGATACATAAATTGGACACGTCGGCATGAAATAAAGAACAAATAAATTTAGTCATCAGTTATTCAGCCTTGACTAATTCAAACTTGCACTCCTATATATTCTAAATAAAAAGTAAAGTTTAATTGTATGGAATATGTCACTAAGCGGCGAAAGTGATAGATTGACATATTAAACAACTAAATTGATGCTGAAACGAATCTAATTATTAAGTTGTTTATTTATTTTATTTCTCCTCGGTGTAATATCAAATTTTCTTACCTTGTTGGTATAGTTTAATTTGGTATAGTTTAATTGATACACATATTACCCACACCAGTATTAGGTTATTAGCTAGCTAGGTGTACGGTTTACACTTAAGGTAACAATTATCCTTAGCCTCCTCAAACAAAAACAAAGAGTGTTAAGTTTAAGTGATTCCTCTTTATAATTTAACCAAACAAACAAAAAGGTAAAAGTTAAATGATTTCTTTCCTCCCTCCTATTTAATTTATTTTCTTTCTACTAAATTTTAAATATTCACACCTTTCACCCCCTTAGTGTAAATTGTTATAATGTTATAAATTATTATGTAAATATTTAGGATCAAATAGAATAAATCATATTTCTTCGGACTTCAATTCTTCCCTTGCTTCGCTTATCTTACTGAACTAACTTAGTGAAAACCTAGCCTGTTGATAAGTTCAATAACACATTAATTAGTTTAAAAGCTAAGTCTAGTTAATAATGATCCAACTAAAGCACCTTTCAAAATGTCACATGTGCTTGTCTTCCTGGGACATGCAATTCAATTTTCTAAACGTAGATTATTCATACATAATAGTAGTCACAAAGTCAAGAACGACTAATCCAATTGCGAGTAGTATTTTAAATACTACGTAGATTAGTTTGAAATACACGTCACAAAAAGTCGTTCCTGTGTTTTTAATTTCTCCGTGGGACCAATAATGTCACAATTTCAACATAATTTTAATGTAGAAAAATAACATATCATGTATTTTAGTCAAATGTGTAGTTATCATTCTTATCAATTATAGTATTGCTCATATACATATACGTGGTATATGAATTCTTTGACCCGTCCTTAGCCAACTAAACATTTAAAATATATTGCTTTATAGTAGGTTGTTTAGTATCAAAGCTATTTTGATCTCAACCAAGAAAAAATTAATACAAAAAAATGGCTAAGAAAATAAGTTGGTCTTCGATAATTTTCTCAGTCTATACGCCAATTATCATATTGATGATTTCCAAATCAACAAGTGCTCAAAACTACGATTGCGGCTCAAACACTACAATCTTTGCTAACAATAGCCAATACGAAGCTAATCTCAACACCCTCTTCCGTTATCTCTTATCCAATGCAACCGACCCAAACGGCTACCATCGAGCGGTTTCTAACAATGGCGAGCCTATTTACGGTCACTTCCTTTGTCGCGGGGATTTGAACGCTAGCGCATGCCAAACGTGTGTTGGCAATGCCACGACAATTGATCTCCCTAAAAACTGTCCTAATCGAAAAATTGCACTTGTATGGCGAGATGAGTGCATAGTAAGATACTCGAATCAGTCGTTTTTTGGTAGATTGGACTCGAACCTCATGATGTTGTTGTATAATACGGCTAATGCAACAGGGAATACAACACGGTTTGAGGAACTTCTGGGTAACATGATGAACATGATTGCAAACCGAGCTTCCAGTGGAGGATCACAGAAGAAATTTGCAACGGACTTTGTAAATTATACGACATCCGAAACGATATATGGGTTGGGTCAGTGTACACCGGACTTGAGCCCTACTGATTGTTACACATGCTTGGGAAGTGGTATTGGGCAGTTTAATTTGAATCGAGGTGCACAAGTATTGCAGCATAGCTGCGTTGTCCGATATGAGATGTATCCATTCTATAATGGTGCCTCTAATGTCTCGTCACCACCGCTGCCATCGCCGTCACCTTCACCTGGTAAGTTAAGTTATTTTTTATAAGTGAAATGTTTAATGCTTAATTTGCATCTCCTTTTCTCTAAATTCTTACTTCTTCGCATTATTAAGTATGTTTGTTTCACATGGAAAATACTTTCATGGGAATTCTAATTTCATGGAAAATATTTTTACTTTGGGCTAAATTTGTTTGTTTGACGTTGTAAGAAATTTAGGAAATCATTTCCCCTTCTTTGTTTGGTGTACACATCTATTTACTAAAGCAACTTCAGTTTTTAAAATTTTTGAGGATATTATTGTCATTTTCATGAAAACATGACATAGGAAATTGAAACTCACCGTAGGGTGGGGGATAGGGCTGAGCAAAACTATCTGAAGATCCGAAAATCCGATCCGCATCCGATCCGAAAATTATGGATATCCGATCCGAATTTGATTCTAATCAACCTATAAGAGATACTCCGTAATAGTCATGTGAGGTCTTGTTAGATTTGTCTCAATGTATATTTTATTTATATCGAGTTTAATTTCATAATTTTTATGCGTAAGAAAATAGAGTTATTAGACTCGTCTTCAAGATTGTGAAAAGTCGAATGTGGGGGCAATAGAATATGGACAGAGGAAGTAGTCCGTATTGGAATGGAAAAGGAAGGTTTGACCTATTCAACCGAGGGAAAAAAAAAAAACAGAGTTGATAAAAACATATATAACAACTAAAGCAGAACAATCACAAATTTTTGTTTAAGGCGGACTTTCATTAACTTATTGTAAGACTGGTTAAAGTTAAAGTATCTAAAAGTAACCTTATATACTACAAAAGTTACCATTTTCCTAACATAAAGTTAACCTTTAAAAAATCACTTATAATGTATGGTGAGATTAATTGTATTAGCATTCATGTCATCTATCCATCAGAAATTAACAATAAAATATAATCAAACTCATTATAAATTAAAAGTTCGTTAATGTTAAAGGGATTAAAGTTACCATTAAATTTTTTAAAGTTACCTCTAAATTGACCATCTTACAATAAAACAAACGTATATCCATCTTATACAAGACTTATTGCAGGTTAATTTGGGCCGGGCTAGAATTATATTAAAAACATAATTTTGTATTTATTTTTGAATAATCATGGGTCCTGAATATAACTTCTCTTTCTATATTAGTCGAGATTCATCAACCTTTCTATACTCCATTACTATAGATAGGAGTAGCTAATAGTGTCAAGAAGTCTTGAATATTTTATGATGTTTTTTACTCCTTCGGTTTTTTAAAAAGTGTTACGCTTTTCATTTGCAACTGTTTTTAAAATGTTAACACTTTCTATTTTGGCAAACTACTCCATTTAAATATTAATTTTTAGTTTTCTAATGGTTCTCACTCAAACTAGAAACTTTTTATATATTTTTATTTCTTTCCCTCACATCTTAACTAGTATTGTACTTAAATTCCTCTCATCTCATGAAGTAATATTTAATTTTCCTAAAACTATGTACAAAAAGCTATTTTGACACTTAGAAAAATGGAGGAAGTATTGTATAATGATCCCCTTTAATTTTGGCAGGCAAAGCTACAAAAATTACGATAGTGAACAATTGTATCTACACAGTGTGGCCTGGAATATCCACCATCAGTAGCAGTGTCAAAGTCCCAACAGGATTTTCTCTCCTAAAAGGGGAGTCCAAGATCATTAACATCCAATTCAATTGGGCGGGCAGCATATGGGGAAGGACCCTTTGCTCACTTGACCACAAAGGTAATTTCTCTTGCGAAACAGGCGACTGTGGCACGGGTAAAATTGAATGCCAAGGCAGATCTTCACCGAATCTGGTGACAGTGGCTAACTTTCGTATCGGTCAAATTGAGAACCAATACATGTACTACATCAGTGTTGAAGCCGGTTACAATCTTCCTATGATGGTAACTCCCGAAGGGGTGATCGGAGCCCGTTGTGTTGTCACGGGTTGCGTGTTCAACCTCGAAAATTCCATATGCCCCCACAGTTTGAGTGTGATCAATAATAATTTGAGTATGATCGGGTGTAGAAATCCTTGTATTGATGCTAAACAATGTTGCAAAACATGGCCACTGTGTTTGAGTAGTGACTATGTGGAATCATCGAATCTCTTCGGGAAGTATTGCCCGCGGGCAAATAACAATCCCTTCGACTTGATGAACACCACGTTCGCTTGTCTGAGCTACAAAACGTCTTATAAAGTTACATTTTGCCCATCTCCCAACATGGCCAGGTACGACCACTTTTTTTTCTACTCACGCACTCATCCACTTTTTATTTTCCAAAAATGTATTTCATGATGTAAACATATTCAATGCTTATACCTTTTTTTTTTAAAAAAAAAATAAAAAATAAAAAAATCAATGCTTATACATGCAATAATTGAGATTGGGAAATCCTATCTTTCAAAAGAGGTTAAGGTGTCGTTTGGTTGGATCATTTAGAATGGGTTGGAATGAATTTGTCTACTTTTTTGTTTGGCTGAAGTTTTTAATAATGAAATCTCATACCCAAGAGGTTCTAAGACTTCTAACACTCCCATATACCCCACCTTTCCCCCTAAGATTCACTATCCATTCTATTAATGGAGTATAGAATCCAATCTTACAATAAAACCAAACAACTTTAGACTAGTATGGGTTTTACAATTCATAACTCTCTAGTATGACATTTAATACCAATCCATTCCAATTTGATGAACCAAACACCCCCTAAAAGTCATTACTTTCGAGGGAGACAAGTTGCTCTTAATAATAGGAAGCATTGTCATAGCCTAAGAACAAACAGAAAACTTTTAAGAAATAAAGATGGGGCTTTCCACCGAAAATCTGATGAAAGCCCTTTAAAAATTAACAGTATTGGAGGTTCTTTAGGATATTATTTAAACCTATTTTCTAGACATGTGTAAAAATAGTACGAGACAGATGTTTATATACACTCTTAAATGAATAAATAATATACTGTCTCTTCTAAGATAATTTGTTTTTTCTTCTTGATAAATCTTGTTCAGTTTGTTCTCAACACCATTGCAAACAGTACAAGAGTCTATGCCGCCTTCGTCGTCACCAGCGCCACCCTTTACTCCATCACCATCAGGTAATAAGTAATAGTGTGTTGCATCTATTTTTTTTTTTCTTATTTTTTTACGAGATATCATCTGTAGTACATACACTATTCTCCATTTAGTAATAGTCGCAATACCTTTTTTTTTCTTATTTATTGCAATCTTTCTTTATTTGCTAAGATTTCCACAACCATTTTATTATTTCTCTTTTTCACTCACCCAACTTAATTGCACAGATATTTTATTTTTTCAATAAACTAACAACCCCGCTTACACTATTCTTTTTTGCACTAAAAAAAACCTAAACTATTTTTTTATAATTATTTCTTTTTTCTACTAACAATAAGATACCTCCACTATAAAAACTTCCCTTTGGGTCTCAGCCTTATAATTCTCCTTAAACTTTGTGTAATATCTAGTATTTGCAGTTATTTGGAGCGGAGAGAATATATGTAACAAAATTTTTCTATTCAAGCAACACTACGAAGTGTTTTTTTTTCTTCTTTAACATAAGCCTATAGAAAATATCCTTAATTAACAATAGACACTAAACTATTTGTAGTTGTAGTTGCAAGCAAATCCTCTATCTGTCTATGACCTTGTGGATATTGCAGTCCATGCCCATAATTACTATTGTCATGAATGACAATAACAAGTGTCTGTTGGTACATTTATACCTCATGTTGATATAGTAATTGTACCAACATAAAGTCTAAAAATACCAACAATCTTGTTGGTATATTTAGACCTCATATTGGTATAGTAATTATACCAACATGAAATCTAAAGATACCAACGGGACTTTGTTATTGTCATTGAAGACATGAGCAATTATTGATTCAGACAACCTCGAGAATATCCATTGCACTTCCTTCACAAGTTTCTTATTTTGAACAAGATTTATTTATCATTCAAATGGGATTGTTTCTTGAATTTTAATTAATATTTATTGTACAGTCAACTATCTTGCCTTTGCAGGAAAGAAGAAAACATATGTAATGAAAGTAGTTGTTGCAGTCGTTATTCCAATAGTTGTGTTGACATTGCTTATTGCATCATGCACATATTATGTTCGCTGGAAGGCAAAGAAGTCTCTCTCCGTAGACATACAAAATGGTAATCATCGAGTCATAACTCACCATTGACTCCTCTCTCTATTGGTTTGAAGGTTAAAAATCATGTGCTGATCTAATTTCTTATTGTATGTTGCGCTATCATAGTGCTTGAGGATTTCACGACTGCAGAGTCTTTGATATACGAATTCAGCACCCTCCAAGCTGCAACAAACTACTTTTCAGATGATCTAATGCTTGGCGGAGGAGGATTTGGCAATGTCTATAAGGTAACACGTAAACTAATCAGTAAAGGATTAAGAAAAGATTGTACAATGGGTAACAAAATAGTTCAAATGATCAAAAAATTGTTTTTCATAATTGATTGTTTTTGTGCCTTAGGGAAGCCTCCCAAATGGACAAGATATAGCAGTTAAGAGGTTATCGAAGGTCTCTAATCAAGGAATAGAATCGTTTAAGAACGAGGCTGTATTGATAGCTAAACTTCAGCATAAAAATCTGGTTAAGCTTTTGGGATTTTGCTTAACAAGAGAGGAGAAGCTTCTTGTGTACGAATATGTTCCTAACAAAAGCCTCAACTATTTTTTATTTGGTATGTTTATTTTGAGATGCATCATAGACTTGTCTTGTAACTTGACGTGCCAATAACGAACTCAACTACATTAGATTAGTTATAGGTCTTTTGATTTTTAGATGAGTAATTCATTCTATTTAATTTACATATACATTATAGATCCAAAAAAGCAAGGAGAATTGGATTGGCCTATGCGCTACAATATTATAATAGGTATAGCTCGAGGACTACTTTATCTACATGAAGACTCTCGACCTAGAATCGTCCACCGTGATCTAAAAGCAGCTAATATCTTGCTTGAAAAAGATATGAACCCGAAAATCGCAGACTTTGGGTTAGCGAGGATCTTCAAAGCTGAACAAACAGAGGATGACACTAATATAGTAGCAGGAACATAGTAAGTTCTGGTTCTACTTTCTTGTCTTAGTTTTTTCGTCTCCTGTCACCACACCTAAGTATAATAATTGCAATTTGCTGACAATGTCTTTTAGTGGTTATATGGCCCCAGAATATGCAATGCATGGACAATTTTCCGTAAAGTCAGACGTGTATAGCTTTGGCGTGTTAGTATTAGAGATTGTAAGTGGCAAGAAGATCAATAGCAAATTCAACCCCTCGGGAGTAGGAGACCTCTTGACTTATGTGAGTAATTTTGAAATTGGATTTGATTTTAAGCATGAGAAATATATATTTACTACTATATGCCTCAATTATTATCTTCTAGGCTTGGAGAAGCTTTAAAGAAGAAACACCTTTGAACTTTATGGATCCAACATTGAAAGACACATACTCGGCTGATGAAGTGATGAGAAGCATTCATTTAGGCTTATTATGTGTACAAGAGAATGCACATGAGAGGCCAACCATGTCAACAATCGTCTTCATGCTCATCAATACAAATTCTACTACAAGTACACTTTCAACACCTCAACGCCCTCGATTTTATTATAATACAAGTGTAGAATCGTCTCATATCATGACAAGGTCTAATAAAAATTCAACAGCAACATCATCCACCTCATGCGACTCAATGCCATACACACAAAATCAAGTAACAATCAGTGAGATGAATCCTAGGTAGATAGAGCATCTTGGACATCACTTCTGAGCAACAAAAAAAAAAAATTATACTCCCTTTTAATTTATTTGTCATATATGGAATCTTATGCAATTTCATATGCAATGTTGTAATGAAAATACAATTTGTCACATATGGATTCATATACCATTTCAAAAGGGTATGTAGGGAAAAGGCAGTGAAAATATGGTCATTGTTATGAATCCTTGGCGTATATCTTTCAACACATATCTCAACACATACTCCTACAGTTCTACACATATCCTTTATCGATTTTGACGCAACAATGTATTATTTTTGTTGTTGATATGAAATAGCTATCTATCTTTGGCGTTAATTTTTGTTGTTAATATAAGTGTTCTTTCATATTTCATTATTTCAAGCAAATTAAATGCTTAAGATTTTTAATTTGAAAATGTCATTTTGTTTTAATATCATTCTACATTTATTTGTGCACTGATGCATAACTTCATTTGAAATAAGTCAAATGTTAGGTGAGACGAACTTCTACAAAAGGAGGGGGGGTGAATTGTAGTGAGTTTCTAGTGGCAACTTTTCATGGAAATATAAAACAGAGGGTTAAAGGAACTTGCAATGCACACAGGATTTTACGAGGAAACCTTCCAGAGCCCATCTATAATAGAGCAACACTCCTAGTTACAACCTATTACAATCATAGACCTTTCTCACAAGTTTCTAACTGATAAACTTGTTACTCAATTGGACCCTATCCTAGCCAACCTAAGTCCCGGACTTAGATTCCTAACAGCACTCCCAGAGTACTAAACACTCGGCTTCATTCTCAAAGCCTACCACACTGTATGCATAAGCTAATCACTCACCCAATGCCCAAAACAATACAAACTCTTAACTCTAATATGTGATTGGAAAGCTAAACATGAAATCTGAAACTAATATGACAAAGCTATGAACTTGGCAAACTTACTCTTTAAGCACTCTTCAGAATTTCACGCATAAACTCACGAGTTGTATCAATAATGAACGCTCCTTTATATACAAGAAATCTTGTATGTAAAGTAGGGTTTTCAAAAGATAGAAAATACAAAACTGTCGTTTTATAAAACCCATTGTGAAATAAGTCTTTTGAAAAAAATCTTTTGGAAAACTTAAGAAAGATATAATATGGAAAAGATTATTATTTTGTAAAATCAGAATTTATTAGATAAAACCTTTTAAAGATCTTTTCCATAAATTAAAACTTATCTTGTTTAAACTTTCCATATTATTAAGCTTGCCAAGCTTTGCCACGCTTCTAATAGATTTCATGCATAATTAACCAAACATATTTACAGCAATCTTAATAGATTTCATGCATAATTATTAACCAAACATATTTACAACAAAAACCTCAATAATAAGACTTTTAGTCTATTGCTGAATTGCCTCCTCAAGCTTCACATTGTATGAATACTTGGGCTCTACGCAGACCAGGACCAAGTTCCTGCTATCTACAACTCTCTAGCTCCTTGCTGGGACTCGCATTACAAGTTCTTGTGGAACTTGCTCTATTCAACGCAGTTTAAGCTAGTCTTCTCAACTTGCTATCAAGCTCCTGTTAGGAAGCTTCTCTTTGTGTTCTTGTTAGGGATCACTTCTAGTTCCAATGAGGAACTCTTCTTCTATTCTCTTTGTATTTATTTTGTTTCTCCTTGGATCTTTATAGATAGGTTACTCTTCCACTTCCAAAGTCAACTTCACCTATTCTAATTCAATACTTAGAGGAATCGCATTGGTTGAAGTTTACGTATCCATCATCATCAAAACTTCTTAAAGTTCAACATCAAAGAAAAAAAGAAAAAATTCTCGTTAGTAACATCCAACTTTCGATTTTTCTCTATGGTGAATTGAGAAAAAAGTTATTATCATTAATAATCTTGAATTATTGTTTACAAAAAAGAGTAACTATTTTAATCAAAAACATTAACCATGGTTAGTTTTTTTTTAATTTTTTATAATTAAGGTTTTTTTTTAGGGAAATGTAACATAATAGAATAATTATTTTCTAAAGAAAGTCAACCTTGCTTGGCCAGCTACCCCTCCCCCCGCCAGCCAACCCAGCCCCCTTCCCCCTACTAGCGCCGAGCCTGTCCCCAGCTGGCGACCTACCTCCTCTCCTTTTCCCATTCTAATCTAATTCAAGAAACAATTCGAAAAAACTTTCTCAAAAAATAAAAAAAATAAAAAACAATTCAAAAATTTTCATTTTGATTTTGAAAATTTTCTAGGGTTTGTAATCAAGTCTCGTTGATTTGAGATATGGGGATGCGTTGTGCAATTAGTTTGAAATCTCGTCTTCGCTAGGGTAATGGTAGAATCAGGGTTCGAACCCTAAAAGGAGTGTCGGGGTAGGGGGTCAGGAGACGGGGGAAAGGGAGGAACAATGGCCAATATAGCAAAATCATCAATAAGGGGGTGGGGTTGCAGGTGGTGGGGGGAGCTGGGGTGTCGGCGGGGAATGAGGTTGGTTGCTAGCAGGGGAAGGGTTGGCTTGCTAGTCGGGGAGGGGTGATTTAAAAAAAATATTTCTAAAATTTAAACTACTTTTAAAATGATTTATTGGTAAAAAAAACACAAAAAATAACAAGATTATAGTTAAAGATTTATTTTAAAAAAAAAGTATCACTAATGTCATGAGTATCTTAATAGTAGTAATACAAGATTTTCGTAATAATACAAGATTACCAAAAATAATTAGTTTTTTTTTTCCAATTCATCAAAGAAAAAAAATTAAAAAAAGAGTGTTATCGAAGAGAATTTCCAAAAAAAAAAAAAAAATCACGGCTTATTAATTTTGGTCAGTGAGATTGATATTCTTTTAAGTGCTTAGTGTTTCTGTTTTACTTCTACTACATACATTTCATTAAAAGAACAAATCTCTTAACTTCTTTCCTAAATACTTATGGACTATCTGTTCAAAGTCCAATCGAAAAATTCAAAAATTACACTCAGCCATGAAGTATTTATAATATAAAAAAATAAAAAAATAAAAAATTTGATATAAGCCATGAAGTTACATTGTCACCAAAGTTGTTATTATCCATGCATTGCATAGCAACAAAGTCTCAAAAGAAAAAATAAATAAATAAAATAGCATATCATCATCTCTCCGCTCCCATCCTTTATGTTGCTCTATCCGGCTATTAATGGTATTCAATATAACTGTTAAACTAATGATATTTTCATTTTTGTACAAATAATACTCGTTATAAAATGACACTTTGAAATTATATACTGAAATAAATCTAACAATATATCACATATATGTGCATTGGCGGATCTAGGATTTTTCGGGTGCTGGGTCACTACCGTATATTAATCAACTATTAATGCATAAATATTCTAAAAACTAATACTTTTTTTTAAAAAAAAAATACATTCCAAAAGTATTAAATTTCAATATTACAATCAAATAAAAAAAATTACAATTGCTCTTACGAGTTTTCATGTTTTGATATTGATCTATAATATCATTCATGTCAACATTCAAAATCATTCAACATTTGATCTCCCATGCTATTACACAATTTATCATTCACTTGCGTCATTCTAGAAAATACTCTTTTTACACTTGTCGTTGCAACTGGAAGAGTTAGAACCAACTTCAAAAGCAAGTACACTCGTTCATGGGTTAAGCAAACCACTATTGCTTCAAAAATCCAAGTTAATTATACACACATTACATATAAACTTGATACTAAATTATAGCTAAAACACTAATAGTAAACTTAGCACTAAAAATATACCCTATATCCCATTCTAATCAATATATCCGAATATCCCAATCCCATTCTAATATCAATTTCGAAAAATCAGAAATGCAATTATCTAAAATTATCAATTCCAAAATAAAAATTAAAAATAAATAAATAAAAATCAAAAACACTAAGTCCGTACTCCCCTAATTTGATATATTAAATTACAAATCATCAATTTCCCTATCCCTTCATAAATTTATAATATCAATTTCAAAGTAAAAAAAAAATCAGAAAATCACTATTATCAATTCCTACAAAAATCAAAAACCCTAACTCCCTAATTTGATAAATCAAATAACAAATCATTAATTTCAAGCAACATCCACACTAATTTGATAGATTAAATAGCATAAACAACTAATTTTAGCACAAAATAAACCAAACAACTCATGTATAATAAGAAATTTAAAACCTGAAAATCAAAATTTAAGTATGAAAACATGGAATTAATACTTGGAGTGCGGCTATGCGGTCACTGCAGTGGCAGGTGCGGACAGGGACAAAGTTCGTGCGGTGGCTGGTGGATGGAAGGTGCGGCACGCCGGCGGCAGCAATGGCGGATTTTTTCCCGTTCAACTTGGTTTTGATTTTTGAAAGAATCGAAGAGAGAGAAACGTTTTATTTTTATGTTTTGCTTCTGCTATTTTGTTTTTTTTTTCTCTGAGTGAAGCATCATTTTGTTTTGGAAAATTTGTCAGAAAAAACCCTTTAAATGCCTCATTTTGCAAGAAAAAACCTTATAAACGATTCTTTGTTAAAAAAAACCACCACGATTACTTTTTTTGTACAAAGAAACCTGGCCTCTCTTTTCCGGCATTGACTCTCACTTTCTGGCGTTGACCAATTGAATTTCCTACTTGCTGCCACTTATTTTGATAATTGCACTCCCCCTCTTCTTTACCCTCTTATTTTCCCTTTTTTTAAGTTCCTCTGTATTCTCTCTCCCCTTTGCCTCCTTGAATGCTCTGCAACAGTATCACATCAAATTGGGCTGCTCACTCTCTGTCTCTGCACTCGCCATTAATACCACCACCATTAATTGAGGTAAGTGTAAAGTCATTAGTTGTTTACTCGAATTAGTAATTTAAAAATTGGGGCTTTTTGAACGAAATTGGAAAACTGATTTTGTTACTGTATCAATGGCTGATGGAGGAAGAAAGGAGAGGCTTGGAAAGGGGACGCTTGGACATCATTCAAGGTTTCCCAATTACGTAGTGATGTAAGTCTAAAACACCCCCCAACAAGTTGTTATGTTATTTAGACTTGAATGAAACGCTACTCACTTTGGAACAATTTACAATGGTAAAAACTAACCAAAACTCAAGAACACACTCAAAGTTCTAGGTTCTTAGGCTAGAGACAAGACACACTCAATCTCCCCCTAATCTTTCACTCAAGAACTAACTCAAAGGAACAAGGAACAACACTCAAACTTTGGACAAACACAAAGAAGAATGTTAAGCAAACCTCACGGTTTTTATGTATAACTCCAAAACTTATTTTATTTCTGGTTTGCTTTCCCTTTTATAGAGGAAAGGAGCAGCAAAAAAAGCACACCAAAAGGCAAGGAACCGTCCAAAAGATGGAGAGCCAAAAGCCACGGTTTTCCCCTTTGATACAAGCTAGCTTTAAATGCATAATTAATCCTAAAGATGAAGAGTTAAACTCTTCCTATTACAACCAGCCAAAGAGCAACTCTTGGCATTATTTTTCAGCAAAGAAAAGTTAAAAACTTAAGCTAATAATAATAAGTAAATGGACCATGATTCACACGCCCAAAATAGTAGTGAAAATGGGCCTAAGTGTGATTTACGCCAACTGTTTTCCAATCTTCAATCCACCCATGAAATGCAACATAGAATTTCGGCCCTCTTTGAAAATGGATAAAATCCAAGAGTTTCCAAGATAAGGGCAATTGGTTCTTGATCCACGGAGCTTCTAAGTGGGTTGGTGGTGTGGGGGTGGTGGTGGGTGGGCTTTTTTTTTTTTTTTTTAATTTTTTTTTTAAAAATTTCCGACAAAAATTTCCGTCGGAAGAAAGCAGATTCCGACGGACTGTCGATTAAAGTCAAAAACAGCCCGACAGAAATGAATCCGTCGAAAATTCCGTCGGAAAACTGTCTTCCGACTGAAAAGGTCGAATTCCTTACAAAGGGTTTTGCGACAGACTGTTTCCGACGGAATTCCGTCGGAAGACCTTTACCGACGGATTTTCCGGTGTTTTCGACGGATTTTTTCCGTCGGCATCAAGCTTATTTCTTGTAGTGTTAGAAAGGATAACTGTCATCTATATGCATAATTTCCAAAGTCATGGACATCAGAGCGATGATCGCAAGTTATAACTTAAAGTCTGTATCATGTCTTGAAAGTCGCAGTAGGTATTATTACTCAAGCCTTTAAGCAAATAACAACCAACATCCCCCCCCCCCCAGCACACCCCCAAAAATACTACAGGTCCACTGCACCTTGTTAATGAATTATTAAGTTTTAACCAGAACACAAGAAGTCCAATCATCATTGTTTGATGATTCTTTACCAAAATTGTTGTACAATGGAATCACAATGACACTATACACTAGAACTAAAATATGAATTAAGCTCTAATTTAATGCTAAAAGCTGCACAAAGTTTGATATTATCGAGCAGGTCATGGTATTCATCGGTAGAGGTTTGGAAATCACATTAGATAGATACATTTATTAGAAGATTTTTGCAGAACTTGGCATCAGTAATTACGACATTGAGGTAAACACCATGCCATACAAGAAAATGAAATGGATCTACCCAGGTTCAGCAGGCAAAGAAACAAGAAAATAGTAAAATACAGAAATGGGATGCACTTGCTTATTTTATGGCTAAGGAAGCTCAAGTCCTTAGTTTTTCACCCTTTATTGACCAATCCCTCAAATAATATCTAGTTAAACCCGTATATTCAAACATTATAAGAATTGTCATTAGATCGTCCAAGTATGATAGTAGAAGAAAAGCACAAAGAAATATACACTTTAGTGATATGTGTAAATTAAGTTCTTTTCACATGCTCGCACACTCTCAGGCTCTTAGCATAGGTGAACATTATACAAAAGTGATGAGTGTCATTTATGGTACTCAAATGGCGCATCACTGACACAGTGACACCTATTGACTCATGGGTCCACGCACAATAACTCTAATAATCAGCAACATCACAATGATCCTATATGATTTAGCTACTATCTAGAGTACTATTACGCATGATGATCATATGGATAAAACTAAAATGCGGCTCTTATAACTAAGATGAATAGGAAAGACACAGTAATATAGTGAGATTTAGATAAATCACATGCCTTGCTAGCACTAAATTAATGCATATTTTAATTACTCATTCAAACTTTAGTCATTGCATAACTCTTATGAGTACCACTTTACAGTAAAGTAAGACTATCATGCTAATTTGCTAGTCCTTGTACAACCGAGAGCTTGACTAGAAGTAACTGATAATGTAGCCATGAGAAAGAGATAAACAGAGTATTAAAACTGAGTTTTCTGACTGAAGTAGAAGCTAAACTCATCTGACACCTTAAATCCGGAAAAAAAAAATCAAGCAAAATCCAGAAGAAAACAAAAAGAGTGAATTGCAGAAAATTAGCCAAATAATCATCTTAATACGCACAAAATTAAAGCTTGGAAAATGAGGCAACTGACGCAATTATCACACATTTCTTACAAAAGTAACAACTAATAAGAAAAGTATCGGGATATGAAAAATAAAAATCCAATTCCAAAATTAGAGCTTCAATAAATTAATAACCTTGTTAAAAGTGGTGGTTTTGGCAGTAACAGGAATAGCAGCAGTAGATTGAATATCAAACACCATTCCTCCGATTATAACTGGTATTGTCCTAGATTTCTGCATCTTTCGCCCACAATTACTTGGATTCTCGACAAGCTTATGAGAAATCAATTCAGAAAAGAAAATAATTAAATTAAATTAGACAGATTAGTCAACAAAGACCAAATTACAAGGTAAAAAAAAAAAACAAATCCGCAACAATCGAAAAGAAGAAAAAACAAAAATCCCAAACTCATCTAAATACTTCGACCAATTCAGATGCATGCAAATTTCGGTATGAAAATAGTGAAATAAAACATTTTAATAGGCAAATTCAACATCAAATTAAGAAATTATCAATAAGATTTGAAAGGGGGAATTGAAACCCTAAATTTAACTAGCTCAAATTCTTGTTGATAATGGAAAACAGAGGGACCTGAACTTACCCTAACCCTAACTTAAAGGTGGAAGCCGCCGAGGATGGAGGCCCGGAAGTAGCAATCGCTGGCACAGGCTGTTACGACGGAGGGAGGCTGCGGTGGACGAGGGCTACAGTGGAGCACCGAGAGCGAGAAGGGGGTAGCGGTGGAAGAGACAGTTGAAGCTTGAGGGACGAAGAAATATGAGTGAGGAAGAAAGTTGTGAGGATGTGACTGAGGGTTTATTTTAATAAAAATATTTGATAAAAAGATTGAGTATCTCAAATTAAGTGTTTTTCTTCAAAAAAATAAATAAATAAATAAAATAAAATAAAATTAATGTTACAACCAAATGCTACGTGATATCAAAGTGTTACCATAAAGTGTTACATAATATTAAGGTGTTACCGAAAAATGTTACTTAATACCACAATGTTACATAAGTGTTACATATAAATTAAACAATCATAAAATTTTTAAAGTGTTACTAATGGGTGTTACTTAAGCCCAACTTTGTAGTAGTGTATAATCGTTTGAATACACGTCTTAGAGACGGTGAAAAGTCAAATGGGGTAAAAACAAAAATAAGGGATGGAGGGAGTATTATTTTTTATACTATGGAGTACTATGTTAAATTTATACAGTACTAAATTAAAGACTATATTGATATAATGCTTTTTAATGTAAGATCCATATAGTACAAGCATTTAGGCAAAATACAACTAAATTTTTCTAGTATTAAAAAAAATAAAATAAAATAATTAAAAGACCTAATACTTTGATATAGTTCGAAAAAATGATAACTATTTATTAATACCTGATCTAGAATATTATTATACTAGATTAGTCTCATGCGATGCACGATTTGATCATATGAAATTTTCTAAATTTATTTATTTTTTTATACTAAAATTAAAAACAAAAATATTCCCAAAACAAATAAAACATCAAATATTAAAAAAAATAAAGCTCATAGAAAAATTGAATGATGAAAGAGTATCCAAGGAAGACAAATTAAATTATTATTGTTAAAGAGAATTGACCATTTTTCAAAATTTGATACTAATAATAATGTAATTGACCAAAATTTTAATAAAATAAAATAAAAATCATAAAACGACGGCATCATATATAGTTTTGGAAGGAAAAAAATTAATGACAACATGACATGTGTCTAATTTTAAAATAGAATGATGTCAGCAGTTGCTACTTTAGTATTAGTTATAGAAGATTAGTAACTCACTAATTGATTGTTGGTGTAGGTAGTGGTGATTGGGGCTGAACTTGGAAGGGAGGACCGTGTATTTGATCCCCCACACCAATAATTTAGAGGAAACTAAAACCTAACCATTAAAACTGAACCCCAAATTTGAATTAGCCCAAGCCCCAAAGAGATTAGTAACTCGATCAAATAATTAATAAAATATAACCCCACTACTGTCACTATCTATTGGACTACTTCTAGGAAAATTCCAATTCAACTGTAAACCAATCCGAAGCAATAACTATTCAATAATCAGCCTTGACTAATCCAAAATTTGATTCAATTAGTCGCTTACCCTTTGTTTACATCTCCAAAAAAAAAAAAACGAAAAAATAAAATAAAAAATAGTACCAATGTTTTAATTTTTAGAAAATAAATTTTAAAAATTGTTATTCCTAACGAAAATTTATAGAAATTGTGTCTAAGTTGATCTAGAAGGTGTGTTTGACCCGTTTTCTGAAGTCAAGTAAACAGAATAAATGAATTTTTTTTTTTTTTTTGAGGAACGAATAAATAAAACCTTATTATATATACGTTTACAATAGTAATCCAAGAAGCTAAGCTATGTGATCAACCCACTTGTCCTAAAAAAAAAACACAAACAAACAAACAAAAAATTGTGAAAATGGCTCAAAAACTAGTCCGAGTTTCGGTAATCAACCTAATCTTTATGATTAGTATCTTAATGATGATTTCCGAATCTAATTCCGCTCCAAACTTAATGGCACTGTCATGCTCAAATACCACTATGTTCGCCAACAATAGCCAATTTGGAGCCAATCTCGATACCCTTTTCCGTTTGCTTACCTCTAACGCCACCAACCCGACCGGCTTCCATCAAGCCATTTCTGGCGGTAGAAACGAAGCTGTATATGGCCAATTCCTTTGTCGCGGGGACCAGAATATAAACTCATGCCAAGACTGTGTTACCACGGCCACTACCACTGACCTCCCTAAGACATATTGTCCTAACCGAAAAGATGCAATAATATGGTACGACGAGTGTATGGTTAGGTAATCCAACAATTCATTTTTTGGTAGCTTGGATACTACGCCGTCGTGGCTTTATTGGAGCTCGCATAATATAACCGGCAACACGACAAGGTTTATGGACCTGTTGAGTAACATGATGAGCAACGACATTGGGGTAAGAGCTGCAACCGGAGGTTCACAAAAGAAATTTGCTACGGATTTTTGTGAACTATACGAGTTTTAAGACAATATATGGGTTGGGGCAGTGTACGCCGGACTTAAGCTCTAGCGATTGTAATACGTGCTTAGTGGGCGCTGCTGGCGGGTTTAGAGAGACTCAAGGTGGAAGAGTATTGCAACCTAGTTGTGTTGTTCGATATGAGGTTTACCCATTTTTTAACATGTCGTCACTACCATCACCGCCACTGCCACAACCACAACCACCATCGTTACCAACACCGAATCCTAACCTCTCTAGTGGTAAGTCCAATTATTATCTTAATGTCTCCTCGAGCTCGTTACAATTTTTTAAATTATACTTCGGTCAATTAAGTAACAACATATATATTATAAGGTAAGGAAATTTTGACTTTTGGTACCACAAAAACACTCGGGTTTCATTTTTGCTACCGCTCAAAATTTTTTTTTTTTTATTTTACTACCACATAAAAGCACATTTGTTAAAATTTGCTACCACTTAACAGAATGGGTTAAGATTCCGTTAAGTTTATTAAAAAAAATTAAAAAAAAAATTAAATTATTTAAAAAAAAAACCAGCCACCCTCCCCCCTCCCTTTCCTCCACCTTTGCAACCCCACCACCCTCAACTGCCCACCAGCCCCCTCCCATCAGCCAGCCACCCCCCTCCCCCCTGCCGGCGGCGGCGGCCATAGCTTGGGCCAACGCCGGCGACCCCACCCCAAACCCTTTCCCCCACCTACTCCGGCGACCTTTAACTCCATTGATACTCACGCACAAAGCTTAAGGAAAGGGGTAACATGTTTATTTCTTCACCAAAACGCACAAAATTAGTACCAAAATGTTCACAATGCAACACACTATCATTTGGGATCAAGAATTGCGCAAATACATTTGTTAAACAAAAACCCCCAAATCGATTTTTCTAGGGTTCTTCGCGAAATGAAGGGGAGGGGGGTCAATTCAGGGTGGGGGAAGGGGAGGGGGGTCGATTCCGGTGGTGGGGATGGGGAGGGAGGGTTGTTTCCGGTTTCGGGGTGGCGGTTGGGGCAACGAGGAAAGGATAAGGGAGGGGGTGGGTTGCGTTGAGGGTGGCTGGCTGGTTTTTTTTTTTTTTTTTTTTAATTTTACTTTTTTTTTAATATACTTAACGGAATTTTAACCAATTCCGTTAAGTGGTACCAAATTTTAACAAATGTGTTTTTATGTGGTAGTAAAATAAAAAAAAAAAAATTTGAGCGGTAGCAAAAATAAAACCCGAGTGTTTTTGTGGTACCAAAAGTCAAAATTTCCTAAGGTAATGTCATACAAAAAATTGAGCAAACAGATTTTTTTTTTTTTTTTTTTTAAAAGATAGTTTAATTTAAAATTAATCTGACCATTAATAGATAAAAATTGTTTATAAGTCCAAAAAAAATTTTTTTCTTATATTATTTTTTCTACTCATTTACTAGTAAGTTCCCACAAACAAAAAAGTCGTACTACCTAGCCACCTAGGAATAGAAAATCAATTTATTTTTTCCTCCGTTGGAAGGGAAGCATCCTAATAAATATCCATGAGAAAATTAATCAATAAATTAATTTTTTTATAAATTAATTAATGTCTTTATATAGGCTGGCAAACATAAAATGATAGTTAAATTATCATGTCCCAAGTACTACATGAATTAGAACTAGTTCTATTTAGTTGAGGCTTAGCCCAAACCAAAGCCCAGTATGCAGATATTTTTTAAGACAGGCCCAATAAAGTAAGCTGTCATAAGCCCAAAATGCCGATATTATGTTTCTTATATTCAAGTATAGAGCCCATTAACCCTATGCTTCAATATCTAGAATTCTTCTATAGTTTACTGGTGCTACTGTCTATTAATCTTTTTTTTTTTTTTTTTGGATGAAGTCTATTGATCAATTTTTATTTTTAGTTAATATATGTGTACTTTGATTTCAATGTTATCATTTTTTTATTTTTGTTAAATTAAGTGCTTCATTTGTTTCTTTTTAGTTGCTACGCATCTTTCACTACGTGTTATATACTATAACATGTTTTTAATGCAGGGAACAAAATTTCAACAAAGGCGATTATTGCCATTGTAGTTCCTATTGTGGCCGTTACAGTGGCATTACTTATTATAGCCATTTGTTGTAGAACCAAATACAAGAAAACAAAGACCTATGACTCTATTGCTGCTGAAACTGGTAAAAAAAAAATTATCTGGACTTCATATAATTATTTCATCAACGATATATATAATTTGCTAGTTAATTTATGATTCTGTATATAATGTTGAAGGTGATGATTTCACTACCGTCGAGTCCTTGCAATATGACTTAGCAACGCTTCAATTAGCAACAAATAATTTTTCGGATGCGATGAAATTGGGTGAAGGTGGATTTGGTGGTGTTTATAAGGTAAGCCAACAATTGTCCTGATTATGTTAGTTTCTTTTAACTACTTCTAGCTGAAAGTTTGTTCTCCCTTGTACGGAAAGAAACTTGTCATCAAGAATAGGTTTTGTTTCTGATTGGATTCAAAAATTGCATTACTAAATTAGCTTAAGTGAGAAGAAATAAGGAACACAGCTATAATGAACGGTTGTTTTGTACGTGTATCGACTAATTTGAACCAAAACTAAGTTATTTTTACCAAGGCGGCTTGTCAATAAAATAACAATTAACCTAGCTTGGATGTAAACACGCTATACTTACGTTAATGATGCGAAATATTTTCATGTTTCCGATAGGGTACACTACCAAACGGGCAACAAATAGCAGTGAAGAGGTTGTCAATGAACTCTAGCCAAGGAATACAAGAATTCAAAAATGAGGTTTTTTTAGTTGCCAAACTTCAGCACAGGAATTTGGTTAGGCTTTTGGGATTCTGTTTTGAAGGGCAAGAAAAGTTATTAGTATATGAATATGTGCCTAACAAGAGCCTTGACAAGTTTCTTCACGGTATATTTAGTTTCAAAACCTATATATTTCTGTTCAAAGTAATTGAAGTTAAACTTTAGGTGATAGCATCGATCACCATTCACCAATTGTAATGTACAGATTCTGGAAGTCATGGACTACTTGACTGGGGTACGCGCTACAAAATTATAGGAGGCATAGCACGAGGGCTGCTATATCTCCATCATGATTCTCAACTAAAAATTATACATCGAGATCTTAAGGCAAGTAATGTGTTGTTGGATGCCGATATGAATGCCAAAATTTCAGACTTTGGCAAGGCAAGAATTTTTGTAGTGGATCAAAGCCAAGACAACACAAGCAGGATTGTTGGAACATAGTGAGTACTACAGTATAACTACAAACCTTTTCCTTAATTACTAGCTATTGGAATATAAGTTTAAAATAAATAAATAAATTGAACGCAAGTTTTTGTCTAGAAGTTTAAAGTTCTTATTTAATTTGTTGTTTATGGTGCAGTGGTTACATGTCTCCTGAGTATGCAATGCACGGTCAATTCTCAAACAAATCAGATGTTTATAGTTTTGGGGTCTTGCTCTTGGAAATTATAAGTGGCAAGAGAAACAGTTCATTTTATGAATCCGGAGAGGCAATGGACCTTTTAAGCTTTGTAAGTACTATATATTTTCTTGTTTGATAAATAGTTGGCAAAAAAACTTGATATGAGTAACATTTTACAAGAATCTATTCAATCTACGCAGGCATGGAAACAATGGAGAGATGGCATGCCTTTGGAATTCGTTGATCCAACGATAAGAGACTCGTGCTCATTGGATGAAGTGATGAGATGCATACATCTTGGGTTGATATGTGTTCAAGAATCACCGGATGATAGACCATCTATGGCAACAGTAGTCCTTACGTTAGACAGCTACTCGGTCACTCTTCCGGTGCCTGAAGCTCCAGGTTTCATCATAAAGAGTAAAGTTTCCAAGGAGATTGGTTCACAACAATTATTGAGCAAGTCAGCACATTGGTCTAGGAATGATGTCTCAATCACTGAACTTGAACCTAGATAGATAGTTGAAGAGAGATTTTATAGCCTTTCATACTGTGAAGTTGGTTAAAAGCATATTATACCTAATTGATGTTTAATGATGTATGTTGTACTGCAAGTCGTGATTCAATTTGTCTAAATTCTGGTCATACTTTGAGCACAGATGGTATAGTCCGTTTATTTTCCTAATAATAATAATAATATTTCCTCCGTTTCATAATGTTAGTCCCATATATTATTTTAGGCATTTTAAAAAGATCTACCCATATTGAATGTGTTCTATTTTTAACTTAATTTTTTTGTAATTAATTGGTTGTGGATTGATGACATGGCTCTAAGTATGGAAATCTTTACCTTGAATTATGCATTATGACTTATTCTTTCCCAAAAAAAAAAAAAAAAAAACTTAAATAACGTAAACTTATTATGAATTATTTTGTACTTTAATGTTAATTTTCAAATATTCTTCTTTTTTTGTTAGATGTGATTGATTTCATATGAAACTAACATTATGAAACAAAGAGAGTAATAATAATAATAATAGTATTACAATAATAGTGTTAAGTAACATGGTCATAATTTGTTCCTATTATTTAGAAATGTTGGTAGCCTAGGATCCTTAATTAAAATAATGTAGTTGTTAGCTTGTTGTTAGTGACTTAGTGGTAAGTTATTCTAGCCGTTAGTGGAAGTACATGTCACTAATTTGTAGGAGTTTGGAGTTTGTTAATTTCATTTCCTATTTAAAGCCTTGTATCTTGCTTTTTGAGATATATGAACAATCAGCTTTCTTTGGTTCTCTCTTTAATAATTTTGCTTTGTTAAACATATTTCTTTGATTTGTGTTTTTTATGGTATCAGTGTAACCAAGACAAAACTAGAAAAGTCAAAGGTACTACCAGGAAGTACACGAGTGAAACTTAAAAAAAAAAAATCAAAAATAGAAACCAAGTTCGATCCACCTTTCACCCATCAGCAAGGAGCTGAGAAAGGGAAAGTAAGAAAGAGAAAATAAACCAAAAGAAAAACCCCAAATCGATGTAAATGTTTGATCAATTATATCTTAAATTATAAGAATTGTTAATTACTAATCTATTCATTGAGACGATTCAGCCCAAGTACATACAAGACTCTTTTTTTATTTTTTTTATGTATAAATTACTGAAAGGATCACAATGGTAATGGAATAAACATATTAATACTCTAGAAGGGGGGGGGGGGGGTTGAATAGAGTATGGGCGTTTTTCGCAAAATAGAAAATGTCAAGGCCTTGAGATCAGTTACAGGGCGGAATAAACTGATCTCTGTTTTATAAATCAAAACTTTGAAAACTATTTAAAGTAAAACAGTAAGTAAGCAGAAGATTATAAACGTTTGTTTTGGATTTTGCTAAAACTGTTTGAAACAAAGAACGAAAGTAAGAACAAGGCAAAAATAAAAACAGAAATGAACACAAGGAATTGTTACGAAGTTCAGCACAAAGGCCTACGTCTCCGCCTAGGGTTGTCCAACCCGTAGGATTTTAACCAACTTTTATTTCTTCCCTTAGAGTTCTAAAGCAACCTAGAAGATCTCACTATCTTCTTTCCGTAGTACTTCCCACTACACCTTAGACACTCAAATCCTAGAAATAAAAGCTAACACACTCAAACAACTTCGAGTATTATAACTTTACTACGAAGTGTATCACTCAAAATTACAATGTTTGGCACAAGTGAACACTCGTATTTTTCCCTCACTTTTAAATAATAAAAAGTAGTAAACAATGAGAGAATAAAAGCTCTTAGAATAGCACAAGATTTCTTGAAGGACTTGGATAATAAAATCGGCTGATCTCCATGCTATTTATAAGGCTTTGAAGCTGGCTTTAAAACGTTGTCAGCAGTCTCTGGGTCTTTAACAAACTCCAGAAATTTCGAAGCTTTCAAATTCAAACTTCAAAGCTGTACTTTAAAATCAACGTTTATCTTCCAGCTAGAAATCTGTTACAGCATACTTAGCTTCCTAAAAACCAGGTCAGCAAGCACAAGTAACAGCAATATTTATCTTAAACAGAAAACTTATCAAGTCAGCCAAATAAGATAAATAATAAGATAGATAAATAAATACATTTAACAGAAAATTATCTTTACAATCATAAAGATAAGATCAACTACATAAAGGATAATAAAAGTATAAACAGAAAAATACGAATGGGTTAGCACACTTAGCAGGACATTTTCGAATATAACTTGACAGAATCATGAAATAAGCTAAGATAAATAAACCAATCATATTAGCATATTAAATAAACATTGACTAATCATTTTGACTTCCATCATTCAACATAAAATATAAAACTAAGTAAGAATTAAACTAAACAACAAGGTGGAGTCATCAATCTCCCCCTTGATGGAAGTCAAAACCTGTGACAAATAAACCAAATAACCAAATAATAAACCTGTGACAAATGATTAGAGTAAGATAACATAGATCATAAACCATTAATCATAGATAACATAGATCATAAACCATTAATCATTACTAACACACAAACATCACAAAATAAATCTCCCCCTTTTTGACATCCAACAAGGGAGAAAATGTCTGGAACATGAGTTTGAAAACAACTTAAAAACATAAGTTCAAAGTTATTACAGACAAAAAGAAGCAAAATAACTGTTTTAAAAACATCAAGGCCTTGAAAAGCAGAAATAAGCCTTGAGGCCTGCAACTCCCCTACTCAACCAGCCAACTGAGCACTAATTTCATCAAGCTTCCTCTCAATATCTGCAAACAAAGAGTACATTGATTGGCGAAGATCCTCCATGCCAAATTCCAGAGCTTGAAGTTTTGAAGCAGGAACAGGAATATCAGCTTTAGGTTTAAAGGCAGAGGGAATGGCAGCAAGTTCTTCATCAGAGAGGTCTGAGACGAACTTCCATGTATCCTTGCTAACCCTGAAAATTCCAATTTTGTTGAATAGTTCCAAGCCCACACGAGGAGTAGTAAGACGATCTACTTCCTCTGTGTCAATTGGAACATCGAAATACTCGAAGATTTTTGGCAAAAGATTGGCATAAGGAAGGGCAGCAGGACGAGAGGAGTTGTAAATGTGAGACATATAGGTGAGAATAATGGAGGGCAGGTCAAGAGGATAGCCATTGAACAACAAATACAGAATTTCAAGGCATTGATCAGTCAATAATTCCTTTGAATTAGATTTGGGCAGAATAGTTCGAGTTAGAAATTGGAAAATGATCTTAGGTTCAAGATCAAGAGAAGAGTGAGTGAGCTGCTTCGAAGTAGGGGTATTAGGCAAAAGAAATTGAGTCCTAGCAGCAGTAATACAAGAAAGACGAGAAGGAAAGGACTTATCATGCACAACAGGAGCAACCCCCAAAATTTCTGCCAGAATCTGATTGTTCAATTTAATTTTGATTCCTTTAACAATTGACTCAATTGAAAGCCCCTCACTAGAATTAACAAGAGTCATATTAAGATAAAACAAACGAGTGAGACGAGGGTATGCAAAATTAGGCAGAGAAGCAAGATGAACAAGAGAAGACTCACGAAATAGCTTGAAACATTGAAGCGAAGAGGAATTGACAAGATCCATAGCAATTGGTTCACAAGAACAAATCTTGCGAGAGTGAAACCCATCCTTCCATTTACCAAGGGTTGTGAAATTCTTGAACCATGAAGGAGGGAGAGAGGATGGCACCTCAAAGGTGTGCTCTTGAGAAGCCGAAGCTTGAGATTTCTCAGGAATTTTGACAGGAATGGCTTTCGATGGGGTTTCCTCTTCTCGAATTGGTGAATGAGAGGATGCCGATTGTGAGGGTTCAGAGTACGGGACTTGCTTTGGAGATTTCTTTTGGGCTTTGGCTTGCTTCTTCTTCTGAGCGGGTTTAATGGCAACATGTTTTCGTTTGGGTGCCATTGAAAAGGTAAGAGAGAGAAAACGAAAATGGAAGAGTGTAGAAGAGGAGAAGACAGAGGTAGCAGAGGAGAGAGAAATTGAGATGTTTTTGGCGGATGAGAGAGAAGGAGTGAATGCAAGCAAGTATTTATAGATACGGGATAGTAAAAGATTTTTCAAAAACAGAGTAAAAAGATAAAAAGGTGAAAAGGTGCGACTGTTTAAAAAACAAATAGATTAAATGAATGTACGAGTTTTGAAAACGTTTTCAAAAGAAATAATAAATAAGTACATTGAATGAGAATTCACGAGAATAATCACCAAGTACTGTTCCAGATTTATTTATTTATTTTTCGGCAGTTTTACTTCAAGGCCTTGAAATATAGTTCAGGGCTCTGAAGTAATTTGCCCTTAATACAAAAACAACTACTTAAAGCAATTAAATGAATTAGGTAACGTACCTTGGCTCCCCCTACGAAGTTGCATCCTTATTTAGCATTCCCAACTCAAGCCGTATAAAATAAAATCTTTCTTCACTCAAAGGCTTAGTAAAAATGTCAGCAATTTGAAAATTTGTAGGAATGAAAGAGATAGAAATATCACCTTTCTCCACATGATCTCTTAAGAAGTGATGTCGAACATCAATATGTTTGGTTCGAGAGTGCTGCACAGGATTCTTAGCAATTGATATAGCACTGGTATTATCACACTTTAAAGGAATTCCTGTATAATAAAGGCCCAAGTCTTTAAGCTGTTGAGATATCCACAATATTTGTGAACAACAAGCACCGGCTGCAATGTATTCAGCTTCTGCAGTTGATAAAGCTACGGAATTTTGTTTCTTAGAGTGCCAACTTATGAGAGATGATCCATGAAATTGGCAGCAACCTGAAGTACTTTTCCTGTCTACTTTATAACCTGCAAAATCAGCATCCGAATACCCAACAAGCTCAAAGTTGCTATTTTTAGGATACCAAAGACCAAAGTCCTTAGTTCCATTCAAATACCTTAAAATACGTTTAACAGCACTTAAGTGTGATTCCTTAGGGTCAGCTTGAAAACGTGCACACATACAAACACTAAACATAATATCAGGTCGACTTGCTGTTAAATAAAGAAGAGATCCAATTATACCTCGATATTGCTTTTGATTTACTGATTTACCATTCTCATCTTTGTCTAAGGATAGTGATGAACTCATAGGAGTTTTTGCTTCTTTGGATTGTAGCATATCATACTTCTTAAGGAGCTCTCTAGTATATTTGCCTTGATTCACAAAGATGCCTCCTTTATCTTGTTTGATTTGCAATCCAAGAAAGAAATTGAGTTCACCCATTAAGCTCATTTCGAATTCCCTGCACATTATCTCAGAAAATTCCTTGCAAAGGGACTCGTTAGTAGCACCGAACAAAATGTCATCAACATAAATTTGCACAATCAGTAAGTTACTTGCTTTGATTTTAACAAACAGAGTTTTGTCAACTTGACCACGTTTAAAACCGTTTTCCAAAAGATATTTTGATAAACGTTCATACCAAGCCCTTGGGGCTTGTTTCAGACCGTATAAAGCTTTATCAAGTTTGTAAACATGGTCAGGAAAAGATTCATTTTCAAAACCAGGAGGTTGTTCTACATAAACTTCCTCTTTTAGAAAACCATTTAAAAAGGCACATTTTACATCCATTTGAAATAGTTTAATACGCATAAAGGATGCAAAAGCAAGTAAAATTCTGATTGCTTCCATACGTGCAACAGGTGCAAAAGCTTCCTCATAATCGATACCTTCTTCTTGATTGTAGCCTTGAGCTACTAACCTTGCCTTATTTCGAGCAATTTTACCATTTTCATCCAACTTGTTTCTGAAAACCCATCTTGTTCCAATTACTGATTTTCCTTTGGGCCTTGGAGTCAAATTCCAGACTTTGTTTCTCTCGAACTCATTTAGCTCACTTTGCATAGCAATAATCCAATCCGGTTCATGCAAGGCTTCTTTGACATTTTTTGGTTCGACAAGGGAAACAAAGGCATGAAAGGCACAAAGAGACTTTAAGTTTGCTCTGGTTTGGATCCCAGATTTTGGGTCAGAGATGATTTTATCAAGAGGATGAGATGAGGCATGTTTGAATTTTCTGCGCATTAATAAGGGGGTAGCAGGAGGTTCTTGGAGTACTGTTTCAAGACCATGAGATAAATTTTGGCTAGATTCAGGTTCAGGTTCGGGTTCAAGGTCTTGAGATGAGCTTTCAGGGCTTTGAGGAGGAGAAACAGAGGATTGATTTAATTCTTCTGTGGTTTGAATGGGTTCTTGGATGTTCTGGGTAGGGCGCATTGCTGGAGCCTCTGCTGCTTCTTTATCACTTTCATCATATGTTTCTGGTTCCTCATATCTGTTCAGCCTTAGACCTGTAAAACTTTCACTCAAAGTATCCTTTTCGGATTCGTCAAAAATAACATGTATGCTTTCTTCAACAAGCTTAGTTCGCTTGTTAAAGACTCTATATGCTTTAGAAATAGAAGAGTATCCCAAGAAAATAGCTTCATCACTACGTGCATCAAATTTCCCAAGGTTATCTTTGCCATTATTATGAACAAAGCAAGTACATCCAAATGGTTTAAGATGAGTTATATTGGGTTTTCTTCCTTTGAAAAGCTCATATGGAGTTTTCTTTAAAATAGGGCGAATTAAACAACGGTTTGAAACATAGTTAGCTGTGTTTACAGCTTCTGCCCAAAAGTATTTTGGTAAAGCATTTTCCAAAAGCATGGTCCTGGACAAATCCTCAAGGGTGCGGTTCTTGCGTTCCACAACCCCATTTTGTTGAGGTGTCCTTGGAGCTGAAAAGTTGTGAGAAATACCATATTTAGAACAAAACTTTTCAAAATTGATTTGATCAAATTCTCTACCATGGTCGCTTCTCACAGCTACCACAGGTAGGTTTTTCTCAGTTTGAACTTCTTTGCAAATTTTTGAAAACTCCAACAAAGCTTCTGATTTTTCTCTTAAAAATGAAACCCAAGTAAAACGTGAATAGTCATCAACAATCACAAGGATGACTGTTTTCCTTTTGGAGTTTTGACACGCATAGGACCACATAAATCAATATGTAAAAGTTCAAGGGGTTTAGAGGTACTTACAACCTTTTTGGTCTTAAAAGAGCCTTTAGCCTGTTTACCTCTAGCACATGCTTTGCACAGCCCTTTTTCTTTGAAATTTAATTCAGGCAGGCCACGCACTAAGCTCTGTATGGACAGCTTTTTCATAGTATGCATGTTAATGTGTCCAAGTCTTCTCCAATTTTGCCAATGCCAACGATATTGCACTTCTTTTTATCTCCAAGGGTTATTGTTCCACATAGATTAGTTTCAACCTTAGAGAATAGAGTAGAATTTCCACTCATGTGCCGAGAACATCCACTATCTAAAATCCATCTATAATCTTTCCTTTTCAAGCTCTCCTGCAAAACAACAAATTATCAAACCTTTCTAGACCAAACTGCAAATTTGGAGTCATATTCGGGATAAACCATGTTTGGTGGTCTAGTTCCCTTAACTACCCAGATTTGCTTAATTTGGTCTCGAGTAAAGTAAGGAAATGAATTTTTGATAATATGAGGATCTTTCCTTTTGAGAGGACAGGTAAGCTTGGTATGACCCTTTTTGCAGCAATAAAAACAGGTAGGACCATTAAAACTTCCTTTGACTTTAACAAAAACAGTAGGTTTCTTTTTGTCAAGATATTTGTTAAAACCAAGTCCAGTTTTGTCTCTGGATCCTCGAGCTTTGTCCAAAAGTTTGTTAAAATCATTTTCAGAATTTGAAAGTTTATTTAAAAGACTTTGCTGATTTGAACACTTTTCAAAAAGACTTCTCTTCTCGTTTTCAAGACTGTAATTACAGTAGTTCAGAGAAGTAAGTTTTTGTTTCAAAGCACTGTTCTCGGTTTTCAAGGCCTTGATCTGAGAATCAGAATCTTTGACCTTGTTTTCGAGAGCTGTATTAGCTTCTTTTAAAATAGAAACTTCTTTGGTTAAATTTTCAGTAGTTTTAACTTGCGTACTGAGTTTTTCTTTCAAAATTTTTGACTCTTGAATCAAGCTTTCCTCATTGATAATCATATTATGCAAGAATTCAGAAAGAATATTTGAAGGACTAGACATAAGGTTGTTTACAATTACCTGAAGATGTTCCTCTTTTGACGTGTCTTTTTCTGCCATTAGACATAGGTTGGCTTGATCATCATCATCTGAATCACTTGAGTCAGAATCGCTCCAAGATGCTACCATAGCCTTTTTCTTGAATTCCTTTTTGTAGGGCTTAGACTTCTTTCTTTGAGGACAATCTCGTACAAGGTGATCTTCTTCACCACATTCATAGCATTTCAAGGTATTGAGTTTGTTGTATGTCTTTCCCTTAGGCTTTTCTTGGCGATTGCTGTATCGATCAGATTTTCCATGATTTCTTTCTTTTAAGAACTTCTTCTTCATCTTGAGGATTTTGGTAAGACTTCTTGAGAGAAGAGCAAAGGGGTCTTCATCATCATCATCATCCGAATCTTCCTCTATCTCTTCTTCTTTCTTGGCTTTGAGAGCTAGCCCTTTTGTGGATGAGGCAGGCTCTCCATCTTCTTCATCAAAGGACATTTCATGGGTAATTAATTTTCCCAATAGATCATCAAGAGGAAGGATTTTTAGATCTTGAGCTTCTTCAATTGCTGTAACTTTAGGACCCCACTTTGCTTTTGGAAGACATCGAAGGATCTTTCTCACTTTTTCTTCATTTGAGAAAGACCTGCCAAGAGAATCAAGATTGTTAATAATTTGAGTGAATCTAGTAAACATTTCTTTAATAGATTCATTTGAAAGCATTTTAAAAAGTTCATATTGTCGAAGGAAAATGCTGATTTTGGTCTCCTTGACTTGGCTTGTTCCTTCATATGTGACCACGAGCTTATCCCATATCTCCTTGGCACTTTTGCATGTAGACACACGGTTGAATTCATTAGCATCTAGTCCACAATACAGCAAGTTCATAGCACGATAATTCTTTGCAACACTTTCAAGATCCGTTTGGTTGAACTCATCATCATTCTTGGGAACGGCTACTCCACTTTCAGTGGTCTTCATAGGAACTTTAGGACCCTTCTTGATAATCTCCCAGAGTTCAAGGTCTTGATCAATCACGAACATTTGCATCAACGACCTCCAATGAGCAAAGTTGTTGCCACAAAAGAGAGGAGGGCGATTTGCGGATCGACCTTGAGCGAAGCCTCCATCACCAACTGAATTCATCTTCACAGATTGTTAAATCCTTATGTGAATACCTGCTCTGATACCAAATGAAAGGATCACAATGGTAATGGAATAAACATATTAATACTCTAGAAGGGGGGGGGGGGTTGAATAGAGTATGGGCGTTTTTCGCAAAACAGAAAATGTCAAGGCCTTGAGATCAGTTACAGGGCGGAATAAACTGATCTCTGTTTTATAAATCAAAACTTTGAAAACTATTTAAAGTAAAACAGTAAGTAAGCAGAAGATTATAAACGTTTGTTTTGGATTTTGCTAAAACTGTTTGAAACAAAGAACGAAAGTAAGAACAAGGCAAAAATAAAAACAGAAATGAACACAAGGAATTGTTACGAAGTTCAGCACAAAGGCCTACGTCTCCGCCTAGGGTTGTCCAACCCGTAGGATTTTAACCAACTTTTATTTCTTCCCTTAGAGTTCTAAAGCAACCTAGAAGATCTCACTATCTTCTTTCCGTAGTACTTCCCACTACACCTTAGACACTCAAATCCTAGAAATAAAAGCTAACACACTCAAACAACTTCGAGTATTATAACTTTACTACGAAGTGTATCACTCAAAATTACAATGTTTGGCACAAGTGAACACTCGTATTTTTCCCTCACTTTTAAATAATAAAAAGTAGTAAACAATGAGAGAATAAAAGCTCTTAGAATAGCACAAGATTTCTTGAAGGACTTGGATAATAAAATCGGCTGATCTCCATGCTATTTATAAGGCTTTGAAGCTGGCTTTAAAACGTTGTCAGCAGTCTCTGGGTCTTTAACAAACTCCAGAAATTTCGAAGCTTTCAAATTCAAACTTCAAAGCTGTACTTTAAAATCAACGTTTATCTTCCAGCTAGAAATCTGTTACAGCATACTTAGCTTCCTAAAAACCAGGTCAGCAAGCACAAGTAACAGCAATATTTATCTTAAACAGAAAACTTATCAAGTCAGCCAAATAAGATAAATAATAAGATAGATAAATAAATACATTTAACAGAAAATTATCTTTACAATCATAAAGATAAGATCAGCTACATAAAGGATAATAAAAGTATAAACAGAAAAATACGAATGGGTTAGCACACTTAGCAGGACATTTTCGAATATAACTTGACAGAATCATGAAATAAGCTAAGATAAATAAACCAATCATATTAGCATATTAAATAAACATTGACTAATCATTTTGACTTCCATCATTCAACATAAAATATAAAACTAAGTAAGAATTAAACTAAACAACAAGGTGGAGTCATCAATTACAAACATTAGTCAAAGTAGGGTAAATGAGTAGTGCAAAAAGTGCTAATGGAGCACTTATTAAAAAAAAATAGAGAGATTAATATTTATAAATTTAATTATATTTTACAAATAGGTACTAGTTAGTTTGGTGTTGGAAAAAAATAAATAAAGAAATGTTAGCATATTTATTACTTGTACTTCGTAATTATAATCTCACAACTGATTTATATTTTTTGGTGAAAAAATGCAAATAAAAAGAGTTATTAATATGAGGACTAAAATAAATAAGTCAGTATTATTACACAAAAAAAATATAAGAAAATGTCCCCACAAAATTAAATAAAGAGAATGATATGGGAGTGAGGAAAAGTTGTCATTAAGAAAAAAGAGATATAGTAAGAAGGTTCGATCGTTGCACCTTCATTGAAAGCAATACTATTGCACGCTTCAACCAGTTGGGCTAGAGTAATTTTTATTCATATTAATGTCTATGTTTTTTACATAAAAAAAGTATAAGCTGAGAGTTATGGGCCCTTACCAGCTTGGGCCCTAGGCCATCGCACCTCTTGCCTATTCCCGGGGCCGGGCCTGAGAGTGAGGAAGGTATATTTGTCGGCCAAGAGAAGTATGCTACTGATTTGTTAAAAAAATTCAATGTGGGTTGTGGTGAAGAGGTAGCAACTCCTATGAACACAAATGAAAAGTTGCAGCGTCAAGATGGAACTGGGAGTGCAGACCCAAGGTATTTCAGGAGCTTAGTTGGGGGGTTCTGAATCACTTAACTCACACTCGACCCGACATCTCTTTTGCTGTGAGTGTGATATCAAGGTATATGCACAGCCAAACATAGCAACACTCCACCCGACATCTCTCGACTTGTGAAGCAGAGTATACATCAGCATCTGTAGCAGCAAGGCAAGCTATTTGGCTTAGAAAAGTTCTTGCAGATTTCAATTTTGAGCAAAATGAAGCAACAGAGGTGTTCTGTGACAACAAGTCAGCAATAACAAATGAATAAAAATCCTTGCTTTCATGGTAGAACCAAGCACCTGGATACCCATCACCACTTCATTCGGCAGCTAGTAAATGTTTGAAAGATCAAGTTGACTTTTTGTGATCTTTTTTTCAGATCAATAATGTTGGGTGTATGTGATTTTGACTCAAGGGGGAGCGTTGAGTAACAAGGTCATAATCTGTTCCTATTATTTAGGAATGTTGGTAGCCTAGGATTCTTAATTAAAATAATGTAGTTGTTGGCTTGTTGTTATATTAGTGACTTGGTGGTAAGGTATTCTAGCCGTTAGTGGAAATACATGTCACTAATTTGTAGCAGTTCAGTTTGGAGTTTGTTAATTTCAATTCCTATTTAAAACCTTGTATCTTGCTTTTTGAGATATATGAACAATCAGCTTTCTTTGGTTTTCTCTCTATAATAATTTTGCTTTGTTAAACATATTTCTTTGACTTATGTTTTCAGTGACCCTAATTTTAATATAGTGACACTTATTAAAATTTTGTGTGAAACTCAGGTCTACAATAATGTGCCAACCAATATTACGTTAAATAGCATGATGCTAATTTATAGTGACATTTATTATTCATATTGGTCAATATATTAAAACTTTCATCATAACATATACTCCGTAGTTCGTATTATTAATCTATTATGACCTACTGTTCAAAAAAAAAAAACAAAAATTCTCTTATGACTCAATGACTTTTACTTTAAAATAATAATTTTTATTTTAACATAGTGATATTTTATTAATATAACGACCTTTATATTAAAATAGCAATATTATGAAAATTCTAAGTTAGTCTTCTTTAAAATGACTACCATTATACTAATTTGTTATTGTCTGATTTTTTATTTATTTTATGTCAAAATTAATTATAAATGTTTTTTCTTATTTTTAAAATTTATTTTTTAAATACTTTTGTAATTAATTAATGAATTATTAATTTCAGTAATAATAAAAACTGATTTTTGTAAATTAATTAGAAAAATTATTAAAAAAAAAATTCAAATTCAAAATCAATTAATGAATTTTAAAAATTAGATACATGATTTATAATTAATTTTGACATTAAAAAAATCAAAATCAACCAAAAAACACATTAGTGTAATAGTAGTCATTTTAAGGATGACTACCATAGAATCATATGTAACATTTTAACATAGTGATCTTAATATTAATAGTCTACAGTAAATTAATGGGAACCATTTTTATTTAAAAGTTTTTACACTCCTAGAATGTACAAGATCTCAAACGATTTCGACAATTAATGGTAGCCAAAATAGTAACAAAACTAGGTTAGCTCCGTGCGATGCACGATTTTAGCAATAAAACATTTCCTCTTATGTGTACATCATAAATAATTTAAGAAAAAAAAACATAATAAATAATGATCTCTCTTATTTGATAAATTGAGCTAAAATAAAAAAAAATAAAAAAAAAAGATATTAAATATTCTAATTAATTATAATTAAATAAAATATATGAACTGTTAGCATTATATCAGTTTAGTGTTTTTTTTTTTTTTTTTGTTTAATAATATATAATTGGAATAATTTATAAAGAGTATAAAATTCAAACTCATACCATCACTGATAAAATGTAGCGGGAAAAATATTTTGTATATAGGAGGAAAGAAGTAAAACGAAAAAATAATTTTGTAGTTAGTAAATTTAGTCATAAAGCTTTTAGAAAAATTAATCTACCTTTTTCAAACATTAGCTTTATCTTGAAATGGAGAGAAAAAAAAAATGATGATGTCATTTATAATTTTGTTGGGAATTTTTTTAATAAGTAGCTGACACATGACAATAGTGATGTAAGTGATAATTACTTTAGAATTAGTTATAAATAATGATAATAAAAAAATAAAAAAAAAACAATAATTTTCAGGAAGAGATTATAGAAAAGTAAATCATCACTGCAATTCTTTTTTTTTTTTTTTTTTTTTTTTTTTTTAAAGAAAATCATCACTACAATTCTATAAAATAGGTAACCGCTTAAGGAAACCTTTAATAATAAAAATGATAATGATTATCAAAATTATTTGAGGAAATACAACTCTACAAGATAATGTACAACAAGCTCATGATATGCTATCTTTGACTATGTGATTGCTGTGATTGAGGATCATGATAGTGACGATGATTTAAATATTCTTAGTTTCTTACTTAATTAATGTAAAAATGTCTCCTAGTTTGATTAAAAGCACACCTATAAATGTGATACTTTAAACTTAAATTAAGATATCTAAAAATAGTAAAATATTGTGCTTGTTACTTGTCATCCCCACAACAATAACAAAAACAAAATATCATTCATAGTTTCTATCAAACCCCTCTTTCTTCTTTCTGATTTAGTAGAAATTAAAAATAAAAATATTAAAGGAGTTCTTTTAAATCAAAAGGTAAAGAAAGAGGGGGAAAGAAAGTAAATACCATAACCAAAATAATTGTTCATTTTTTTTGGTTTGTTTTCGTTTTTCCGCCTAAGCTCCAAATCTTGCTTGCATGGTCATAGTATTCATAATTGTGAATTTGTGACTTGCAATATTATATTCATTTTAATGGTTTTGGTGATAAGCAGCATCATGCTAACAACTTGTTGCAGTACAAATGTGAGTTGTCCTATCCATTGAAAGACAATTAAAATAAAATGTTTTGTATCTCCTAAACAATTAACAAGTTAAGTTGTTATTATGGACCCAAATCTTGTGATCAATGGCTCTAATGTGATGTATCATCATAATGAAGTTGTTGAGATATACTGTCAAAGAAATGTTGGAAGTAGTGCCTTCTCTATATTTCATGGCAATCATAAGGAGTTCTCCTTCACCAATGTCCTCTTAGAAATGTCTATGGTTCTTATTATTAGCCATATTTTGCGCGTCCTCTTGAAGCTTCTAAAACAACCTAAAGTCATCTGTGATATTCTTGTAAGTTTATGTTTTTAACTTATTAAAAATTTAAAGTGCTAGGCCTATTTTTTAAGATTGTAACAAATTTATATATGGAAGAGATTTAATTCGTACATCATATATTCTTAAAATGAAATGCAAACGTTAAATAAACAACTTATGGTGAAAATTTCTGCACATAACAATTGAGCAAATGAAAAATCAACAATTGGTTTAAATTTATATAATTCACATTAAAACTTTCTGAATTTGGCCTTCTCAAATATATACATCAATATATTCTTCTCAAATATATACATCAATCGGATTACTTAGTATGCATATTATTTTAAATACTAAGTTTAAAAATTCATCCAAAATATCATTGCTCATTAAAGATATTATTGGTCAAAGTTTATCTAAATTATAATCATTTGACCTTTGAATGTTATTAAAAAAATAAATAAATACAAAAAAATTTAGTGCTGAACTTTGTGTTTGTGTATATAGGCGGGCATAATTATTGGACCTTCAGTCCTAGGTCGGAGCAAGACCTTTGCAGATAATGTTAGTCCAAAGAGCTCAAACTTTGTAATAGAAAATATAGGAATTCTTGGCTTTGTGTTTTTCTTATTTATGACTGGGGTGAAAATGGACCTTTTTGTGGTTGCCAAAGCCGGAAAGAAGCATTGGGTGATTGCAATTGGAGGGATGTTTATTGCTCATGTAATCATTTTAATATTTGATGTTTGTGTGGATCACTACATCGACGATTCAATGGTGCGAAAACCATCTTCTGTTGGAGCTATTTCTTCAACTATGATTATCACAACATTCCCGAGTATTTATAGCATTCTAAAAGAAATGCAAATTTTAAGATCGGAAATTGGGCGTATGGCACTTACAACGGTGATCATAACCGATTTTGTTGGGTTGGTTGATATTGTTTCATTTGAGGCGATGAAGCAATCAGAAGTTAGAATGATTAACGCGATACCTTACATGTTGTCAACATTGTTGCTTTGTGCCTTGGTATTTTATGGAGTACCAATGATAATGCGATGGATTAAAAGGCAAACTCCAAAAGGTAATCCGGTGGATCAAGAATATATAGTTGCTACTTTGTTAGGAGTTTTTGTAGTAGGACTTCTCACAGATTTTTTTGGGGCTACAATTGGGGTTGGCCCTCTTTGGCTTGGGTTAGCCATCCCCGACCGCCCACCAGTAGGGGCAACCATTATTCAACAAACTGAGGTGGTTGTGAATCACATTCTTATGCCCTTTGCGTATGCTACTGTAGGGCTTAAAACGGACGTGTTTGCAATGGCCGAGTGTTGGTCTTTCACAAGTCCCGTGCTATCGTTGGCCGTTATGTCCATTGTTACAAAGCTTTTTTCAGTGGTTATAATGGCACGATTTGTGAATATGTCATATAGAGACTCTCTTACTTTGGGATTTATACTCGGCCTTCGAGGTCAAACAGAGTTTCTTCTTTATATTCATTGGTGGAGCTTAAAGGTATGATTCTATGATATTTACTACTCCGTACTTAATCATGTTGTTACCTATATATGAATCTCCCTTATGTGCTTTGTGGATTTTATTTTATATGCAGATAGTGACGACGTCGTCTTTCTCATTAATGGTAATTTTAACAATTATAGCAACAAGCATATCAAGTCTTATGATTAATTACCTTTATGATCCAAAAAGGCCATACATGACCAACATGAGAAGGACCGTACAACACACAGCACAAGAGTCTAAACTTCGAATCTTAGCCTGCATTTACGACCAAGAAAGCATGGCTAACATATTTAGCCTCTTGGACTTCACCAATCCAACAACAAGTAACCCATTTAAAGTTTTTGCTATCTATTTTATTGAACTCGTTGGGCGAGCCGCCCCAATGTTCATCGACCATGTGAAGCAAACAAATGAGTATTGGGATCACAAAAATGTGGCTGTCCATAAGGCAATCAAGCTCTACGAAAAGGATCGTAAGAATCGCATTGCTATGAACTTATTTACTTGTGTCACCCCAAGTCGAACAATGTACCATGACATTTGTGAGAGGGCCTTGATGAACAAGGCTGTATTTATTATTTTACCCTTCCACAAGAAATATATTGAAGTTGGGAATGATTTATTTACTGAAATACTTAGGCCAGGGGTACAATATACTAATGCTAATACTTTATCTCATGCACCATGTTCCGTGGGAGTTTTAGCATGCAAGAAGGCAAGTGCATGGGATATACGTCCAACTCGGACTATTAACAACCAAAACACGCAGCGCCAATTTGTCATGTTGTTCCTTGGTGGATCGGATGCCCGTGAGGCCCTCATGTTGGCTAGCCGCATGGTGGAACATCCGGATGTGTCGTTAATTGTGATTCGATTCTTGGCAAATGAACAGGCGGGAGATATTATACCGGAAAGGAAGATGGATGATGGAGTGGTAACTTGGTTTTGGGTAAAAAATGAGATGAATGACAAAGTAGTTTACAAGGAAGTTGTTGTGAGTAATGGTTTTGAAACAGTTTCGGCTATACGATCGTTGAATGCTAGTGTTTCGAAGATAGATCTTTGGATCGTAGGGAGGAAAAATGGAATAAATCCAACTTTTTTGGATGGGTTATCAGACTGGAGTGAAAATTCAGAATTAGGATTAATCGGTGATTTTTTATTATCGGCTAATTTTAATGTCTTAGGATGTGTATTAGTTGTGCAACAACAAGTGTTAAGAGAACAACATGCTATTCCTTGGGCTTGTTACTAGTTTAGAAGTTGTTTTATATGTTTTTTTATTTAAATATATTATATTTGGATGATACCAAAAACATTTATTATTATTATTATTATTAATTTTTTTTTTTTTTATTTATAAGAAGCCGCGAGGCAATTAGCTATTATTGAAAGATAAGCAATAATGATCAGCTGTTATTACATCAGAGATAGCAGCAGGTGCATTCCCAACCCATACTCGAGTGGAATACTCAATAAATAGGGGTGAGATGATTCATCCCATATTCACATATGTCACTTTATAAGCCTCTTTAAAAACATAAGCTAGTTTCCAAAGTATAAATATCCCTAACGATAACCCCCAGGTACCACTACAAGCAAGAAAACACGCTATTTTCGATGGATCGCTTCCGATAGCCTAGTAAAACCTTTAAAAAATACATAATTTGTAATGGGTTAAAGCCATTGGAAATTTCAGAAGATCCCTGTTAAAGGTGGGATTATTTTGGAATAATCGAAAGGTGGGATCGATTATTTATTTCTAAAAGTTTATACCGATACTTTGGAAAAATATATTATGACAAATTAATCTTGTAAATTTTACTCGACAACAATAATCTTATATATTAGTTTAAGTATACAGTCAAACAAATCCATGTAAATAAGGCAAAAGTCATAATTATAAAAACAAATATTACATTTGTTTCTTTTAGTTGCATAAAGGAATTTTTTATTTCTCACAAATAATACCACTTTGTTGCAACTAATTGCAACAAAAACGAAACAAAGGTAGTAAAAAAAATCTCAATTAATTACGTACTACAAAGTTCATAGTATTATGTTGACTCTAGTTATTTCTCGTTGCTGAGGCCATGCCATGATTTAACCAAAAAAATAAAATAATAAAATTATAATAATAACAAAAATATAAAATCAGATAATATACTATATACTCCATGTCTTGTAACATGCTTTATCGGAATTATATGTTCTTTTACATATGTACATTTATTCTTTGGGTGTAAATTAATGTTGTGCAGTTGTGCACTCTAATCTAATTATGTTGTACTATATATATATAGTCTACAAATTGGACCAAATTGATGGATTCCTTGATTATTTGTTCTTGTACGCAAGTACATGAATATAATGCCACCTTTCCTAAACAGTAATATGACACTCTATATGATCTTCTCAATCTATCTTCTCTTTATAATTCCTAAATCAACTTCCCTTCCATCTTATTTGTATAACATTTGCCCAAACACCACCTTCGCTCCCAACACCAATTACGCAACTAACCTCAACACCCTCCTCCACACTCTCGCCGCCAACGTCGCCTCCAACCCCACCAGCTTCTACATAACATCAGCCGGAAAAGGCACAAGCGATGCCGTCTATGGCCTCTTTCTCTGCCGCGGTGACCAAAACGTCACCGCGTGCAGAGATTGCGTGAAAACCGCAACAACCACCGACTTACCACATACATACTGCCCCAACTCAAAGGTGGCAACTATATGGTATGATGAGTGTATGGTAAGGTACTCCAACGTGTCAATTTTTGGTAAACTTTCTATTGAACCTAAGGTGAGCATGATGAACTCCGAAAAAATAAATGGAAACCAAACCCGGTTTGGAGATTTTATGAAAGAAACAATGGGTGAAACGGCGGTTGAGACCGCTAGCAATCGGTCCGGGATTAAATTCACCGCGAAAACGGTGAATTTCACTAGGTCAATTGCACTGTATGCATTACAACAGTGTACACCGGATTTGACTCCCAATGAATGCAGTCAATGCTTGACACGTGCGATTACGCAACTCTCGGTCATGCAAGGTTCAAGGGTGTTACAACCTAGTTGTAATGTTCGGTACGAAATCTATCCATTTTACAATGGTGCAGTTAATTACTCGGCGTCTTCGGTCTATAATAACTCGGTGCCGCCATTTGTAGAGACGACTGGTGAGTTAATTTATTTCGTTTTTCATAGAGTAATAAGTACTTGTACGTTGTTTTTAATTGTGTAGCATTTGAGTTTTTGACTCCTTTATATCATTAATTGGCTAATGTGAAGTGTCATATATATCAATTAGGTGGAAATTACAACATTTTACTTCTTCACCTTCTTCTTCTCCGGTTTCCATGCTTAACAACTACCCAAAATACAATATTTTCAATAACAACGATTAGCATCTTCTTTAAATACCGATAATCAAGCACTTTAATATGGTAAATTAATATCATGGCAATAATTAAGATAATAATTAACAAAATAGATACCATATCACCAAATATTCAACTCCCATCTTCTTTTTATTTGTTGCTTCTGATGTATGACACGGCGTCAAGGCCGTCAACGACTTGATCTTTGTCATCTTTCCCTTTAGTGCATGGCCGATTGTACAAAGGTATCACAACTTTTCTTTTTTTTACTCCATGCAATGTTCTTATTTTGTATTGAGATTTAAGACTTATTATAAAAATAAAATAAGTTATTTTGTCTCTATTTTGTATAAAAAATAAAAAAAAAATATTATATATATAAGGGATTTTTTCTTATATTAAGTCTAGAGCTCATATAATATCACGAACGGGGTTGGGCCGGAGAATTTTCCAAAATGTAAGTGTAAAACTTAAGTTAGAGCATATAAAAATTAAAAATAGTGTAAAACTAACTTACTTGGTATTTATAAAACTTAGTTTTCATATTAACATTCCCTCAAGTCATTCTAATTCTTTTTGTTTTATCCGTTTAAAATCTTATTGTGTGAAAAACTGAAAATTCAAATAAAGATCGGAGGTATATTTTTATTTTTTATTTCAAAAGTGGGTAGTCAATTTAACAAATCTCCTTCAAGCGGTTGTGATATTCTCGTAAGACATTGTTTACTAATTTGGGCCTTTGCTGAATTAGAGGGGTTGAGATTTGTTGGACTAGCACGCAGCAGCAATTAATTTTTGATGTGTTGTTGGCAATTAATTTTTAATTGTTGTTGTCAATAAGTATGGTATATATAGACTATATACCTTGCCTCAAAAAAAAATATAGACTATATACCAGGTCAACACACATTGTTTCTTTGTGCAACCTTATCTCTGGTAAAAATATTGAAACTTATTCATCTCATTTTTGTTAAAGTATATTCTATCGTTCAAGAAAAAGAATTATCCGCCTTATTTCCCAAATATCTAATAATTGACGCAAACAAAATTGTGTGGTTCTTTAGGTATGAAAAGCATATTTGATTGGGAGAAGAAATATGAGCTAAGACACACTAAGATAAATAAATATTTTAATTGCTAACCTTAATTATCTACATAAATCTGAACTTGTTATAAATCATTGTATTATGCTTACTACACTATGTACATAAACTCATGGATGATTCTATGGTAGTCAAGGATGACTACCATTATACTAATTTTTTGTTAGCTAATTATGATTTAATTTTTAATGTCAATATTAATTGTAATTCATTTATCTAATTTTAAAAATTCATTTATTAATTTTCAAATAAGTTTTGAAATTTTTTTTATAATTTTCCTAATTAACTTACAAAATTCAATTTTTTTTTATTATTACTGAAATTAAAATATAAATCATAAGCTAATTGAGAAAATATTAAAAAATAAGAAGAAATAAATTATTTATAATTAATTTTAACATAAGAAAAATTAAAACAAAAATCAGACAATAAAATATTAATACAATTGTAGTCATAAACACATCATTGAAACTAAAAGAGAATAGGGCCTCCTGGCGTTTGCTTTAACCTAGATGAATACGAAGTCTTGGCATAATGGCCTGGCTAGCTAATATTACCCATATCCTTATAGGTAGTAATTTTTTTTGCTTCTAGAAATTGTTGCATATATATAGTTTATCTAATATTCTCCAATCCAAAATTAAATGTCATAAATCCATTGATGTTTAGATGAAAATAAATATTTATACTAATCTATTAAAAGGTATTTCTAAGAACGTTGATGTGCCACGTAGGCCCAACAACAATGACTATTTAACCATCCAAGCCAATTATCAGCCACATTATCAATATGTAAAAAAAATTTATATAAGTGAAAAGCACAATGTTCAATTTGTTTTTAATTTGTTTTTTTTTAAAATAAAATAAAAAAAATACTACCTCTACTTCATATTATTTGCAGCGATTTGACATAAAATATGAGTAGGAAATGTTTAGTCGTTGCAAATAATATGTAACAGAAGTAGTAAGATACTCAAAGAATAAACTCAATATGTATTCAATATAACTATTACCTCATATTTCCTGGGAACGAAAGGCCTATAAAATTTAGCTATATACGTATAATACATGAAAATTATAATACAATAATATATAATGTATGACCCAGGGTATCGTTCGGGCTAAACACTAGTTTTAAATAATAAAAAGCTGTAGTTACTCGTACTGTAATATATTTGAGGTCCAACTTTAGAATAAACAAAGATAATAAATGAAAGTAATATTGAATAATTTATTATGGGAAACGATCGTAATTATTTATCAAACATGAGTCCATCATCAAGAGATTCTACTAGTATATGTTTTCAAGTACGTGAGCTACGTCTCGTAGTCTAGTGTCTAACTGTAAAAGTCAAGTCAAGAGCAACGTTGACTGGATGATGGCCATTAAAGGGCCCCACTTCGTTGATCCCAAGTCGCAAAGCAAACATTATATACTTTGTGTTAATCATTTATACGTGGACCAACAATAGCACAAATATGTCTTCGTGTCATCGTATTGTCTTGTCGCCAATTATTTATTTTATTTTTATATTTTGTACTTGCTAAATAATTGTGATAGATTTTTCAAATGTATAATATTCCAATTGATACTTATTTTATACTAAAATATTTGGTACCAACTGGAATTTAGTAATTTGTATTTATTTTTGATACCAATGAACTTTTATTGTATTTGCTACTTCCTCCATTCTTTTTTATTTAACTCGATTTGACTTTTACACTATTTACCATCTCTCCTTTGACCGTCTTTTGTGAATAATGTAAGAAAATGTTAGTTTAGATGAACTACTACGAGAGGGGGTGAATTGTAGTAGGTTCCAGTTAGGTCAATCTTTTGCGAAATATAAAACAAAACTTAAAAGGAACTTAAAACACACAACAAGTTTTACGAGGAAACCTTCCAGGGCCCAAATGGAAGTAAAACTTCGACCCTTCTTGGGATTTGCAAACCAAAACTTCACTATAATAGGGCAACTCCTAGTTACAATCAACCTATTACTCACGGACTATAGCTTTCTCACAAGTTCCTACCCGACAACTTAATTGCTACACTCTCAAGCCACTACCCGTAAGCTTGCTACCTCACAAGTTCCTAACCGGAATCCTGCTACACTCACAAGTTCCTATCCCACAAGTTCCTACCCGAACACTTGCTACCTGATAGCACCCTATCCTACCAACCTAATTAAGCACCACACTTAGGTTCACTCAGCACTCCCAGAGCACCTACACTCTGCTTCTCACTAGAAGCTCACTCATTGTGCACTCACAGCTTACAAACGAATTATAGAGAATTCACACTCACCCCAAAACCAATTACAACACAAAGACTCACTCTAAATTATAATTGGAAAGCTACACATGAAACCCAAAATCAAAATGATGATAAAGCTTAAACCTTTGGCAAACTTACTCTTAATCACTTAGTGGTTTTCACACTAAAACTCTCACCTTACTTTGAAGAACTTCTTCCATATATATATAGAAGACATCAGCTTGCAAAGTAGGGTTTTGATAAAGTGATAAGTTAAAGATAAATCAGAATTTCAAACTTATCATATTAAAACAGAAATCAAGTAAATTTAATTTCGTTTTTAAGAAAACCTTTCCTTAGTCAAATTTGTTTTTATAAAAGATAGAGTTTTATATGAATAGATAAAACCAAGTAAAACAACCTTTAAAAGATAAAATCAATTAAATTATTTTTCATAAACTCAAGATAATCTTTTACGAATTAATTATCTTGCCAGGTTTTATCTTATTTCTAATAAGTCTCATGCATATCAATCAATTATATATTTACATCAATCCTAAATAACAAACTTATCTTTAATACAACCTAAGTTATGAAGTTCATCTTGCAATTGATATCTCGAGCTTTGTATTGGTTCTTGATTTATGAAGTCACGTTCCAGCATTACACTAGAACTCGCAGACCAAGTCATTACAACCTGCTATCATACATCTCCAGCATTACACTGGAACTCGTAGACCAAGTCCTGTTGCAACTTACTGTCACGCTTCTGTTAGGAAGCTCTTGATATGTTCCTGTTAGGGAACACCTTGTATTTCCATCCAGCTTTGTTCAAAGAACTTCTTTCTAGAACTCTTCCTCTAATCTTACTTGCCATCTTTAATCTTCTTAATTTCCTTCGTTCCAGAACTCACTTCAACTCCTAGAGTTTACTCATTCTACAAACATCAAAACACTAGAAAAATCTTGATAGAAGTTTGCTCAATCATCCACATCATCATCAAAACCTCTTAAGGGTCAACAGAAAAACATATACATGTGGGATTTTTATGAATTCGTCTCAATAACTAATATCATAATATATAACTTTTATATATTTTACTTATGGAGAATTAAAGTTATTGATCGTGAAAGTTTTGCATTGACAAGCTTGATAAAAGAAATAGGTCAAGTAAAAAAGAACAGAAGAAGTATTTAATACCAAAATATTTGATTTGGTACTGATTTTTAAATCAATACCAAATTGGCCATTGCAACCTATTTATTAGTTATATATAACGTCTCACATTAATTTATTTTAAGGTGTTTATTAAAAATTAGCACTTCTTATCTAAAAGTTTAAGACACTACTCTGATCCTAACATTGAACGACTTACATAACTACGCTACAAGTGTGTAATTTAACATTAGAAGTACATTATGTTTGCAAATTTCAAGCACAAAAACTTACATCAATTTATTTTAAGGTATTTAAAAATTAGCACTTGTTATCAAAAAGTTTAAGACACTACTCTGATCCTAACATTGATCAAGTTACATAAATACGCTACAAATGTATAATTTAACACTAGAAGTACATTATGTTTTAAAATTTCAAGCACAAAAGCTTTTGGTTAAATTGGTTCTTTGATAATTCTAATAGTGGAATTAAATTTGATGCAGGAAAAAAGAAGAAACTATCAAACAAGATGATCATAATTATTGTTATTGCTATAGTAGTTGCAATACCATTGAAAGTACTTGCGATAACCTTCTGTTTCATGAAAAAGAGAGCTAAGAATTATCATCATTCCATACCCATCGGATGTAGTAAGAAGATGATACAAGTTTATGTTTGAGTTTATTATTATCCCTTAATACATAGTCTACACTACTTAATTTTGTAATTATTGTATTTCATGTTTTTTTTTTTAAAGGTGAAGATTTTACAATAGCTGATTCCTTACAGTATGATCTTGATACACTTCAATCTGCAACAAACAATTTTTCTGATGAGAATAAACTAGGTGAAGGTGGATTTGGGGGAGTCTATAAGGTAATTATATTTTTTGATTCAACGTTACATACTCTCTTTGTTCCCAAATAAAAGTTACGTTAAACTTTTGTATTTGTCTGAAGGCAAATGCTTACAAACAAAAAATAATACATGTAGTGTTTAGTTGATTAAAAATGAAAAAGAAAAAGAAAAAAAATGGAGTTTGATTGATAAAAAAATGATTAAAAAGTTAAGAAATATAGTGGAATTTGATTGATTAAAAAAAAATAGTTAACAAAAATTTAATTAAGTGTCAAACTTATGTAAGTTGGAGATTTTATTTGGAAACTTTATTTAATTATTTTTTTTTTTTTTGACATCAAGGAAACTATAATTTAGAATCATTTTATTTATTTATTTTTTTGTTGCGTAAAGCATGCAAAACTTCTATGTATATCATGCAAAACTATCATTCTTAATAATCACAATCACGTACTTTAAACGTTTATTCCAGGGAATATTGTCAAATGGACAAGAAATAGCAGTGAAGAGGTTATCTAAAAGTTCTGATCAAGGTGTAGAAGAATTCAAGAGTGAGGTTTTGTTGGCGGCAAAGCTTCAACATAGAAATTTGGTGAGGTTATTTGGATTTTGTTTAGCAGGAGAGGAAAAGTTGCTTGTTTATGAATACATCCCCAACAAGAGTCTTGACCATTTCCTTTTTGGTACTAATAGTCAATATCAATAGCTAAGAATTCATGAAAATAAATCAATTTTTATGTTACAACGATCGATTCTATTAGACTAATTATATAAGTGTAATATGTCCTGTAATCTACAGATCCTGAGAAACGAGAACAACTAGATTGGGGAAAAAGATACAAAATTATAAGAGGGGTAGCTCGAGGGATGCTTTATCTCCATCAGGATTCTCGACTTAGAATCATACATCGCGACCTTAAGGTGAGTAATGTATTGTTGGACAAAGATTTGAACCCAAAAGTTTCAGATTTTGGCATGGCAAGGATATTTGGTGTGGATCAATCCCAAGGGAATACAAGTCGAGTTGTGGGAACCTAGTAAGTACAGATTTAGGTTTTATTTCATCTTGGAAAACATTAATTTATCAAAAAAAAATATATATATTACAAAAATACACCTTTTTTTAATATCAGAACATATGAATACAATGCACCTTTTTTTTTTTTTTTTTGTGCAGTGGTTATATGTCACCCGAGTATGCAATGCATGGACAATTTTCTGTTAAGTCTGATGTGTATAGTTTTGGCGTGCTAGTCTTAGAGATTGTTAGTGGCAAAAGGAACAGTAGCTTCTACCAATCTGGCTATGCCGAGGACCTTCTAAGCTATGTAAGAGCCATACTTTCTTTTTCTTCTTCGCCTACAACTATTAAGTGAAATGAATAAGTAAACAACCAAATGAATTATTGATTATGTAGGCATGGAAAAAATGGAGAGATGGGACGCCATTGGAGTTTGTGGATGAAACCGTAAGGAACTCGTGCTCAATACACGAAGTCATGAGATGCATGCATCTTGGCTTGTTATGCGTTCAAGAGTGTACTGATGATAGACCTACAATGGCAACATCGGTGCTCATGTTAGACAGTCACTCAATTACTCTTCCAATGCCAAAACAACCGGCTTTCTTTATCAAAAGCTATATGAAGAGTAAAAATTTAGATGAATTGACGAGCAACTCTACGCCCTGGTCAATGAATGACTTATCGGTGACCGAAGCTGAAGCTAGATAGCTACAATAGGCCATGTGTTTGAATACAAACACTTTGTAATGTTTAAGATGCTTTCTAGGATTTCTTATCAAGTTTTCTAGTATCTAGATTTCATTATTAGCTCGTAATTAAACCAGAGTTCATGGAGCAAACAATGTGATTATTCCAAAAAAACAAGTCCACGATCAAGAATTAGAGCTTCTATTCATCGCTGACTTGCTTTAGTACCAGTGTTGTATGTATTATTGTGTACATTTATAACTAATGTGTTGCTTCTTATTTTAAATCACCACTGAATTGTTTTTGTTTTTTTGAATAAATCTTTGTTTGTCGGAACCCACATATACCTTGGCCAATTTAGCTGTTACAAGCACCGATTGATCCATGTTTTCGCTCTTAGCTAGTTTCTAATACGTAAGAGCGATTTTAATTTCTCTCAAATTCATATCTTGTTTTTATTGATACGTGCTCACAAACCCAATTCTATACTTGATTTGCACATTTACAGCTACATAAGCAAAAGTGTACATCATAATCCAACGTCAATACGTCTGGGCCGTGGCGCCTTGAATACGTATACTAAAATATCTCGCTGGTAAGAATAGTTAATTATACCAATACTATTCGCCTTTAGGTGAAGCAAGGTGAAATATGTGGAAAAATTGACTAAAAGAATGAGACATCATCATATAAAATTGTGGAAATTTCAAAGCGTTGAATGCAAAACAAGCAAAGAAATCAAAGGACCCACCCCTACGGCAAAGGGGAACTTTCTTCATCGATGCCTAATTTTGCCATTTTACTATTTGAGCCATTTACATTGTACCAAGTATTTCTTTATTATTATCAGTTTATCACACATTATTCATATTTCATATCCTCCTTTTTCTATCTACTCCTTCCCTGATCAAGACTATACTTTCTTCATCAAAATTATTATACGGAGTAGTTATTATTCTGTAATAATACTATGGATCTAGCAACAAATTCCAAATTAAATATAATAATTACCCTCTTACTTCACTTAATTTCGAAATCAACTTCCAGTCCAACTTATCTCTATAGTATTTGCTCAAACACCACTAAATTTGCAACAAATAGTAAGTACCACACCAACCTAAACAATCTCTTCAAATCCCTCTCCTCCAACGCCACCACCAACCCCACCGGGTTCGACATCACATCCGCCGGCACCAACACAAGCGACACCGTCTACGGCCTTTTCCTCTGCCGCGGTGATCAAAACATCACCGCGTGCAGCGATTGTGTCAAGACCGCAACCACAACAGACCTACCAAAGTCATACTGTCCCAACAGAAAAGTCGCGGTTATATGGTACGACGAGTGTATGCTACGATACTCTAACGAATCGCTCCTTGGAAAAATGGAGCAATCACCTAAAGTGTTCTTAACCAACACTCAAAATATGACCGGAGATCAAACCGCGTTTTCTGATCTTTTAGGAAACACAATGAATAGTTTAGCAGCTCAGACTTCGAATAGTAATTCGGGTAAAAAATATGCAACAAAAGTGGCGAAATTTAGCAGCTTGAAGACGCTCTATGCAATGGAGCAGTGTACTCCTGACTTGAGTGCCTCAGATTGTAATCAATGCTTGACGATTGCGATCGGGTCGCTCGATGTTAAGATGGGTGCCCGTGTATTGCAGCCTAGTTGTTTTGTACGCTACGAGACTTACCCGTTTTATAATGGTGCCACTAATTTCTCGGGCACGCCACCGTTGCCATCGCCATCACCGTCGCCGCCGCCGCCGGGTATTAAACCTGTTGTTAATAATGGGAAAGGTACGTACGTCATTTTACGTCTCTACTTCTTTAGATTCTTATTTCTTGACCTTTGTTAGCTTTTGGCCTGGGTTTATTGAATTAGAGGAGACCCATATTTTAGATTTTTAGTTATTTTGTGGTTTATAGACTTTGTGTACACATGATCACGATGGCATGGTGTATATCATGATTTTTCCTTTATTTTTTAAGTTTTTATATCCATATCACATATATTCATAAAATCAATCGATCATACATCCTATTTGCAATTTATGTACATGACGCAAGTATTATTACAATTGATTTTCTCATTTGTAATTTTGACATTATTCATAAGGTGAGAAAATCTTCTTAATTTCTCTTAAAATATAAGACATAACATAGTCATGTTGGATGTTATTTGATTCATCTCAATAAATAGCTTATTAATATTTAATTGTTATATTTTTCCACAAATAAGCAACTAAAGATATTTATGGTCAAAGTGTTGTATCGACAAACGTGCACAATCCAAATGAGAGGATCAAATGGGGACGGAGGGATTATTATTATTATTATTATTATTATTATTATTATTATTATTATTATTATTATTGAGGAGATACAGATGTCCAAAAAATTTCAATTTTTTTTTTAATATCTATTTTCAGATTTTTGGGTAGTTGGCATTATTTACTTGACTTTTAGTCAAATCCAATAATCCATCACTTATTTTGTGGCTTCTTCGTGCATTAGCCACCAACAGTTGACCTGAGGTCGAAAAGTAACACAAATAACTTAAACCTTCACAATTTTATTTATTTGCTACTTTTATATTTTTGAAAGAAACGTATTTTTGTAGTTTTGTAAGTGAATATAAACAAATCTCAACTTTAGGACAAATTATTAAATAAAAAAGGACTACCGGGGTAGGGGGGAGACTAGTAAACAAATGGCTAAACAATAAATCTTATCGCAAATTGAAATGAAAATTAGATAATACACCCGGGTGCACCATGCTCATGGTGCACCTGGGTAAACAAAAAAAGGCGGAAAGAACATATAGTGTTTGATAAAGAACATACCTATGTTTGACAAAGAACATACCTTTAATATGTTTTTTGAGTGTGATCAGTGTGTTCTTTGAGTAAAATTATATGTTCTTTATATTATAACTTATGTTATTTAACATATGTTGATAAACATATATTTTTTTTTTGTTTAATAATACAAAGTATGTTATTTGAATTTGGCGTGTATGTTCTTTAAGGTCGTAGTGACTCCCAAATTCTATTTTTTATTATCATATGTCATATTTAAATTACTTTTATTATCGTATATTCTTTGAGTTTGATTAGTGTGTTATTTAGGTATTAACTATATGTACTTTACAATATAAATTATGTTCTTTTAACATATGGTATTTTGAAATTTGATATTGAAATCTTAAATTATTTTTAATTGAAAATAATGTTAGAGTAAAAAAAAAAAACTAAATTATTATGGGAAGTTGAATTTTTTTTGGAGAGATAGAAAACTATTTTTTGGGGAAATGATATCTTTGGTAAGGATTTTTTAAGAGGTGATCAACATTGGCATGACTCGCATCCCGACCCGATCCGGCCCGAAATAGGGCGGGTTTGGGCAAACCTAAAAATACATTTTTAGTTAAAACTCGAACCGGGTTCGAAAAAAGCCCGAAAACCCGCTACTTTTCTACGGGTTTGGGCACAAGAAATTATGATATGGCCCGGCCCTACTCGATTTTTTATCACCTCTAAATTTTTCCCGTTAATAATGTGTAAGTTTTCAGAAAATTTTATCAAGTTTTTATCTCGTTCTTTTTATTATATCTTTATGTTCTTTGGTAATGCATGTTTTTGTCAAATACAAACATGTTCTTTGTCAAATACATGTATGTTCTTTATGAAACACAGGATGTTCTTTCCGCCATTTTTTTATTTATCCGGGTGTACGATGAGCACTGTACACCCGTGTGTATAAACCACGGATTAAATTGAAATCCATTGAAAAAATATCCAATCAAAGTAGAAATTGCATGATGCGAACCAATCAGCACATTAGAAGTACTTGTTCCTATTTTCATTGAACTATGAATCAAAGAATGAAGGTCCTACAAAAGACGTCGACAGCAAGAAATATTGGCCACAGATTATTTGTCAATTTCACTGTCGATTTATCAAATGTTTTAATTATAAATGCATTAAGCTCATTCGAATTATTCTAACATTAACAAATTAAAAATGGAACAAAACCTCTCGTTAAATATGCTTCAATCATACCTTAAATTACTAGTAATTTTTGTTCAATTTGTTATGTCCATGGCTGCCCTAGCCGATTATTATCCAAATTGCACATATAGTCCGAGTTTCGAACCAAATAGTTCTTACCAAACTAATCTTAACGACCTATTAACCAACTTGATTTCCCATTCTTCGGCAAATGGATACTATAACTCTTCTGTTGGCCAAGGGGACGATCAAATCTACGGCGCTTACCTATGTCGTGGTGATGCTTCGACTACTGAATGTAGGGATTGTGTAGATGAAGCACATAACTACATTCTCTTAAATTGTTCCTCTAAATATCGGGCTGTTATATGGTTCGAGTATTGTATGCTCCGTTATTCAAACGTGTTGTTTTTTCAAAAGTTGGAATACGATCCTAGGTGGATTATAGGGAACCCTCGAAGCATAAGTCCTAATGAGACTCGAGATTTTGTCGAGGTACTGACTACTACTGCCGAGAAATTAGTACCGAAAGTTGCAAATAGTACTGCAAAGTTTGGGACTAATGTAGGCAGCAGCACAGGCACCTTGCCGCGGTTGTATATATTGGGGCAGTGCACACCCGACTTGAACGATGCCGATTGTGCAACGTGCTTGAGGATGGCTAATCGCCAGTTCCTACACCAGTACGGTGGAAGAGTTATGCTGCCTAGTTGTAATTTTAGGTTTGAGTTCAACCAGTACGACCAACCCTTTTACAAGAGTGACACCGCTGTAATGTCATTCATACCGGCTTATATTGTTCCCAATACCAACTCAAAGGGTACGAATTTTAAGAGTTTATATTTTAGCTGCTTTAAAACAAAATTATATGTCATAATTTAAGACATTATATGTCAAAATTTTAACACTTAATTCTATTGGTAATGTAATGATTTTGTACAATACAGATAAATCATCGGAAATTCGTGTAGTTGTGTTTATAATACGTGTTTAAATTATTTGTACAATATTCTCTAGAAGTACGTCGTGTTTATAATACGTGTTGATTAGAGTAGTAAAACGGATCTTACTGTCATGACTTGTTGTAATTAAGCACAACTTCTTATACTCCGTACATAAGTTAATTACTCGGTCTTACTTGTTTTATCAACGCAGGACATAGAAAATTATCAGGCAAGATTATTGCCGCCATTGTTGCTCCAGTAGCTGTTATATCATTGGTAGTACTTGCTTTAGGTATTTGTTTTATTAGAAACAGTTCCAAGAAATACGGTGGTCTACCTCCACAAATTGGTAAGAACACTATTAACGTATCAATAGCAAAGTTGATCATATTATTTTTGGTGATAATAACACTAAGCTACTCGATTAATTACTATATTGTGGTGCAGAAAATGAAGATTTCACAACTGCTGATTCCTTACAATATGATCTGAGTTCACTTCAATGTGCAACAGCGAATTTTACCGATGAGAATAAGTTAGGTGAAGGTGGATTCGGTGGTGTATATAAGGTAAAATCATATGTAAATACTAATCATAATAACTTAGCGAAAAACATGTAATTATGTGGAAAGTTGGCGTGACAATTAAATTGGGATGGAATGAGTATTGATGTAATCGCTATGACCTGTCATACTAATTAGTAATCCATTTTTCGTTCAGGGTACTTTGTCAAATGGACAAGAAATAGCAGTGAAAAGGTTATCAAGAGGTTCAGGGCAAGGCGTACAAGAATTTAAGAACGAGGTTTTGTTGGTGGCCAAGCTTCAACATAGAAATTTAGTAAGATTACTCGGATTTTGCATAGCAGGAGACGAAAAACTGCTTGTGTATGAATATGTACCCAACAAAAGTCTTGACTACTTCCTTTTTGGTATGATATTCCGTAACCTATATATATTCTATACTTCTAACTATTTAGAAGTTAATTAGATCTATTTTTATAAAAATACTTGAATTGATTTTTTTTTTTTTTTTTTTGGCTTGCTTCTATATAAGTAGATCCTGATAAACAAGCATTATTGGATTGGGAAAGACGCTATAAAATCATACAAGGGGTTGCTCGAGGAATGCTATATCTCCATCATGATTCTCGGCTTAGAATCATACATCGTGATCTTAAAGCAAGCAATGTGTTATTAGACGTGGATATGGTTCCTAAAATTTCAGACTTTGGCATGGCTAGGATTTTCGGGGTAGACCAAACCCAAGGAAACACAAGTAGAGTTGTTGGAACTTAGTAAGTATAACTCCAAATCATTTTTTATAAGCTAATTATCAAGGATAAGATCATAACTACAAAATTGCAATCAATATACATAAATCTTAACATATATATAATTATTTATTTATTATTATTTTTTTCCTTGCAGTGGCTACATGTCTCCGGAGTATGCAATGCAAGGACAATTTTCCGTTAAATCAGATGTATACAGCTTTGGTATACTAGTATTGGAGATTCTAAGTGGCAAGAGGAATACTAGTTTCTACCAATCAGGGGAGGCGCAGGACCTTTTAGGCTATGTGAGTATTCTAATTACCCCTTTTCTTGGTGTATGTCACTCTAATATATTGTTAATGATATTGGAAGGAGAAATTGATTTTATTGTCGAATTTGTAGGCATGGAAGCAGTGGAATGATGGGGCATCCTTGGAGTTTGTGGATCCAAATATAAGGGATTCGTGCTCGGTAAATGAAGTCATAAGATGCATACACCTTGGCCTGCTGTGTGTTCAAGAGTCTGTAGACGATAGGCCTACAATGGCAACAATAGTCCTCATGTTAGATAGTTACTCTGTCACTCTACCGGTACCACAAAACCCAGGTTTCTTTATCAAAGATAGGACAAGATCAAACTTTGGCAACCCGGTTTGGTCGGATCAGTCGACTAGCAAGTCTTCGCCTTGGTCTGTGAATGACGTCTCTATCTCTGAAATGGAACCGAGATAGGGGCGTGGATGGATCAAGGAATTGATTTTCCTTAGTTTGTATTACTGTATTGCACAAGGTATTTATACAACCTAAGAGAAGAGAGTAGGCCTTATACATTGGGCCATTAGCTAAATACAATATTAAATACAGTATTAGGGCTTAACAAGTTGTAGTATAGTAGTTATCTCCATGAACGTCATGTTAGCGATTAATCATGAATAGGTAGCCTCAATTAAGCATTCGCAGTATAGTATTGTTTCCTGTTAAATCATGCATGGTTATTATATATAGTGAAAATGTGAAATATTGAAAGTTTAATTTGCAATATCTTAAAGATTGATATATTGTAATTCATTTTTAAGATCATTTTGAGCAATTTTGATAAATTAGATAGAAAATAGAATTGAATGGCTTGAATTTCTCATTAATTGTAATGTCAAATATATAACAGTTACACCTCCTAACAATAGAATAAAAATATATGCTAGAATGCTAGGAAGTTAACTAAAATACAATAGATAATATTCGCTAAAAATATCCTCACAAAAATATATTGTACGATATCACATTACACCCCCTCAAGTTGGAGCGTGAGGATTGGAAACGCCCAACTTGGAAAGAAGATAATCAAACTGAGATTTGCCGAGAGCCTTGGTGAAGATATCCGCGAGCTGTGAGTTGGTTGGAACATGAGAGGGAGAGATCAAGCCTTCAATAATTGCATCTCGAACAAAGTGACAACCGACTTCAATGTGCTTCATTAATTCATTCGTTCATGAAAAACCCGGTTCTTAGCTATGTGCAGAGCTGACTCACTATCACAAAATAATTTAATTGCCTTCGGATGCTGAACACTAGACTCAACAGTAGAGCTTTTAACCATTCAAGTTCACAAGTAATAGCCGCCATGGACCTGTATTCGGCTTTTGCTGATGATGTTGACACTGTGTGCTGCTTTTTAGTTTTCCATGAAATAGGTGACTTGCCAAGAAACACTAGCCACCCAGACTTGCCATGAAATAGGACAGGCGGCCCAATCTAAGTCACACCAACCTTGCAGATTTAAGTCACAATCAGAGCTCAAAAGAATACCCTGTTCCGGAGTGCCCTTTAAATAGCGCACTACTGTCAATGCCGCTTCCCAATGTTCACTACGGGGTTCTTGCATAAACTGAGATAGTATACGAATTGAATAGGCTAAGTCAGGTAGTGTTACCGCAAGGTATATCAGACGACCAACCAGCCTTCTATACTGCTCTGGATCCGAAAGTGGCGCACCACTTGCTAGGCCGAGCTTGTGATTTTGTTCCATCGCAAACCCACTTGGCTTTGCACCCAATAAACCTGCTTCAGAGATGATATCCAAAGTACATTTTCTTTGACATAAAAATATCACTACTAGAAATAGGTCTATTTCCGACGGACTGTTTTCGACGGAAATGAATTCCGTAGGAAATTTTCGACGGAATATTATTCCGTAAGAAATTTCCAACGGAATTATTTTCCGTAGGAAAAATAAATGATTTCTGACAGAATAATCCGTCGGAACGTTAAATTTCCTACTGAAAAAAATCCGTCGGAATCTTCCTACGGATTTTTCCATCGGAATATCAAACTTCCTACGGAAATAAAATCCGTCGGAACTTTCCGACGGATTTTTCCGTCGGAACATTTATCTTCCGACGGAATTTTTCGTTGGAATTCAGGTTCTATTTTTTTTGTTTTAAAAAAAAAATACCCTACATTTAAAACCGGATCTCATTTTCTCACTCCTCCATTCCGCCACTTTTCTCCTTCTTCCTCCTCTCCTCTTTCCCTTCTCCCTCCTCTCCTCTTTCCCTTCTCCCTCCTTCTCCTTCCTCTCATCTCCTCGCCGTTCTCCCTCCTCTCATCTCCTCACCCTTCTCCTCTCCTCTTTCCCTTCTCCCTCCTTCTCCCTCCTCTCCTCGTCACCTTCGCCCACGAGCACGGTCCTCACCACACACCACCACCAACACGTTGCTCACCACACACCACCATCGTGAAATTTATCTCCTCTCATTCAAAGTTTATGGTTTTTTTTGTTCAAACTCGACCTTGAAAATTCCAGATCTGGAATTTTCATGGTCGAGTTTGACCATTTAAGCCCAACAAAGATGAAATTTCAAAAGGTATGTTTATTTTTATTTAGTATTATGAGTTAATTTTGAATTTGTGGGTTTATTTGTGATTCGGTTTTTTTTTGGCTATTATTTCTAATTTTTGAGTTTGGTTTTGCTGAATTTAATTTTTGTATACTCAATTTTGTATAATTTTTGCTGATTTTGTTTTTGTATATTCAATTTTGTTTTTTTTTTTATGAATTTTCGTTTTTTTTATGCGTGGCGCGGTGGTCTGGGTGGCGGTGGTCTTGGTTGTGGTGGGCTGGTGGTGGGGGTGGGCTGGGGTGGTAGGGTGTCTGGGTAAGTTAGGGGGGTGGGGGGCAGGGCCGGGGTGGGGTGGGCTTGTGGTGGTGTGGGTGGGTGAGGGGGTAAGTCAGGGGAGTAGGGGGCATGGGTGGGAAGGGGGGTAAGTCAGGGAGTAGGGGGTGGGCTGGTGGGTGGGGATTTGGGTTATGGTGGGGGTGGTGGGTGGGGGTTTTTTTTTTATTTTTTTTAATAAATTTTCCAACGGATTTAATTTCTGTCGGAAATTTCCGACGGACTTTCCGGTACCGAAAATCCTCTTTCGACGAAAAAATTCCGTCGAAATTCTGTCGGAAAAGGTCGTTTCCGACGGAATTCCGACGGAATAGGCCGTTTTTGCTACAAAAGTGTTTCCGACAACCAATTCCGTCGGAAACGGCCTTTTCCCACGGATTTCAGGGTGTTTCCGACGGAATTTTGCCGTCGGAAATGGCCTGTTTTCTAGTAGTAAGCCTGGAGAGCTACGAGCAACCTTGATGCCCAAAAAATATTTCAAAGGATTAAGGTCCTTCATTTTGAAACAATCACTAAGATAGGCTTTAAAAACAATAAGTGCAGCGGAATTATTCCTAGAAATATTGAGATCATCGACATATACTTAGACATTTATTCGAATGTTAGTGTAGTATATGTAAATAATGAATAATCTGAGTACGATTGTAGGAAACCATATACTATTTCAAAGCCTTGACAAGCTTTGTGAACAAACATCTGGGAGCTTGCTTCAAACCATATAGAGACTTGCGTAATCTGCAAACCAAGTTGGGATCCTTACTTTCAAACCTGGGAGGTAGCTTCATGTATACCTCCTCATCAAGGTCACCATGTATAAATGCATTGTGAACATCCATTTGATAGAGTTCCCAATTTTTCGAAGCTACGATGGCAAGAACAGTTCTGACTGTTGTCATTTTGGCCACCGGAGCAAACGTCTCGTCATAATCAATGCCTACTCTCTGATGATTACCAAACACAACCAAGCGAGACGCTCAACATTCCCATCAGACAAAAACTTGGTCTTGTAGACCCATTGGCTCCCAAGAGCCTTCTTTCCCAGGGGAAGATATTCCAAGGTCCATGTGCCATTATCTTCCAGAGCTCAAATTTCTTCTTTCATGGATTTGCGCCACCCATCATACTTCATAGCTTCTTTGAAAGACGTTGGATCCTTGTTTTGAGCATTTGTTGCAATAAAATTCTGATAATTCACAGAGAAAATGTTACAATTTGTATAATGTGCTAGGAGATATGAAGTACCTGGAGTCTGATTGGAAGAACGAGACGGACTCTTAGCAACAACCGTGTGTATAACAAAATCCCGAAGTAAAACTTAAGGATATTTTTTTCGGAAACCAGGACCCATCTCATCATTATTAGGCGAACCATGGCTGAAATTGTGTGACTGTATGGGCTCAGACACAGGTGGTTATGAAGCACTGCGAGCTGGTCAGTGTGTTGCGACTAGACAATAGCAGCCTCATCATGCTGTTGTGCGGTCTGTCTGGCAGGGGCAGGTTACGGTTGGGCAGTAGCAGCAGCCTCATCATGCTACTGTGCCGTGAATTGCTGCCGTGCGGTCTCCGTATCTACTTGTGGTGAAGAAACATAATTTCCTTCCCCATTAATTATTTCATGCTCAACTTCAGCATTATAAGCAACCAAATCCTCATCACTCACAATAAAATTCGCAAAATCAACATGAACATGATCCCCCGTCTCACAAAGATTCAGATCAACATTAGCATCTTCCGGACTACAAAAAGGGAACACATTTTCCACAAATTTCACATCAAGATAGACAAAAAATTCCTTTGTTTCAAGATCAAATAGCTTCCACCACTTTTTACCGAATGGATACCCCATAAAGACACATTTACGACTCCTACTAGCAAACTTATCCCCCCTCGTCTTTTGATTGTGTGCGAAACACAAACAACCAAAAGTACGGATAGCACCAAAACAAGGAGGTTTATTGAAGAGAATTTCAAACGGTGTTTTATTTTGAAGAAGAAGAGTAGGAATTCGGTTAATCAAATGAGCTGCAGCTAAAACACACTCCCCCAAAAAATAAATTGGTAGTTGCTTTTGAAATCTCAAGGCTCTCCCAATATTAAGAATGTGTTTGTGTTTTCTCTCTATTCTCCCATTTTGTTGAGGGGTTCCAACACACGAGGTTTGAAAAAGAATTCCAATTGCAACAAAGTAATCATGCAAACAATTAAATTCGGTTCCATTATCACTTTGCACAATTTTAATTGTTTGATTAAATTGTCTATCAACCATAGCAACAAACGCCATAAACATCCGAAAAACTTCAGTTTTATCAAGCATTAAATAAATCCAAACAGCTTGAGAATAATCATCAACAATAGTAAAAAAAATAACGAGCCCCACACAATGAAACATGTCAATATGGACCCCATAAATCACAATGAATATTTTTAAAAATTCTAGAAACTTTATTATCATTTAGAGGAAATTTGTCTCTAGGATGTTGAGCACGAAAACAAACTTCACATCTTTTTGCTAAACTACTTTTATTATTGCTAATATGAGGAAGCAACGTAACTACTTTTTCGAACGATGCCCCATTCTTCTATGCCAAAGATCCAAATTAGATGACGCTTTGATCACAGACACACGTTGCACCACATCCGGTTTGCTAAGATAATAGAGTCCGTTGCGCCTAAGTCTCGTTCCAATCAGCTCCTTCATTGGGTCCTGTATGGCACACATATGTGAGTTAAATTGTACACCAACTCTTAATTGATCACTAAGTTGAGAAACAGAAATTAAATTGCAATTCAATTTTGGGACATAAAGAACGCCACAGATAGAAATTTTATCGGACAAGTAAACCGAGCTGGCCAAAGTTGCCAGTACACTTGCACCATTGGGCAAGCCAACAAGACATTCAGTGGCATAAGTGTCAAAAAAACCAAGATTTATTTCCAATTACATGGTTAGTAGCTTCGGTATCGATAATCCAACAAGTATCATCTAAGTTACCATTTAGCCGATTTTCACTACTAGAAAACAGCAAAATTCCGACGGACTGGTTCCGACGAACACGAAATTCAGTTGGAAAAAGCGAAATTTCCGACAAGTTTATGTTTCGTCGGATATTTCTGACGAATTCAACAAATCCGTTGGGAATCCGTCGGAAATTTCCGACGGAAATAAATTCCGTCGGAATATATGTGCTTTCCGACGGAATTTTCAGTCGGAATTTACAATATCCGACGGAATTATAGTCCTTCGAAAATTTCCATCGGAATATGATTAAAAAAAAATATTAAAATCCTTTTTACCAAACCCTACCCAATAAAACGCATACCCATGCCCATCCCCTTCTATTTCCGCCTCTCTTTCTCTCTCCTCTTTGTTATCTGCTGCTCCTCTTTCTCCTTCAATTCGTTATCTGCTGCTCCTCTCCTTCTTCTCTTCTCATCTCCTTCTCTTTCTCTCTCCTCTTCTTCTTCGTTTCTGCTGCTCCTCCTTCTTTCTCTCTTCTCTTTCCTCTTTTCTTTCCCTTTCCCTCTTCTCTTTTCTTTGTCTCCGGTGAGGGGTTGGGTCACGACGCGTGGTGGTGCGGTGTCTTCTTTCTCGCCTGCGTCGCGTGGAGGTGCGGTATTCTCATAAAGTAATGGTTATTCGGGTCAAATTCGACCATGAAAACTCTAGATCTAGAATTTTCATGGTCGAATTTGGCCAAATTAAACCAAATTCGAGGTGATATTCAAAGCAAAATTCGATTTTAAAGGTATTTTTTTTTTTTTTTTAAAAAAAATTGTTTCGTTAAGTTGGTCAGTTATGGTTGTGGTTTTGGGCGGTGTGGGTGGTCTTTGGTGGGTAATTGGTCGGTATAGGTAAGGTTAGGGTGGTAGTTCTGGGTTTTGTTTAGGTGGGTTTAAGTGATAGATCTGGGTTAATTGGGTGGTTTATGGTGGGTGGATTCGAATTAGGTGGGTTTAGATGATAGATTTGGGTTAGTTGGGTGGTTTGGGGAATGTTGGTCAAGGTGGTGGGTCTGGTGGGTGGGTTCGGGTTAGGGTTAGGTGGGTTAAGGTGGTGGGTAGGTTCGGGTTGGGTGGATTAAGGTGGTGGGTTAGGGTTAGTTGGGTGGGTTCAAGTTAAGGTGGTGCGACTGGTGGGTTAAGATGGTGCTGGTGGGCTGCTGTGGGTTGGTTAGGGGAACTGGTTGGTTAAGGTGGTGCTTGTGGGTGGTGCAGGCTAGTTAGGGGGACTGCTGGTGGGTTAAGGTGGTGCTGGTGGGTGGTGTGGGCTAGTGGTGGGGGGTGGTAGGAGGCGTTTTTTTTTTATTGTAAAGCATTTTTCTACGGAAATTCCGACGGAATTTTCTGGTGGAACAATATCCGTTTCTGACGGACTTTTTCGGTGCCGGAATTCCTCTTTCGACGAAACAATTCCGACAGAATTTCCGTCGGAAAGGTCGTTTTTCCTATACAAAAGGTTTTCCGACAACCGGTTCCGACGGAATTTTTCCATCATAAATGGCCTGTTTTCTTGTAGTATTTCAGGAACTCTTGTATTTCCCACAAGACCGGCCAAAGCCTCCCTACATGGAGATTGATGGTCGGGTTTTTGTGGTGGCGGCGGTGGTGATGTATCATCACCGGCCATGGATGTTTATTGAGGAGAAAAAAAAAATTAACCTGCTCTTGATACCATGATAAATTAGATAGAAAATAGAATTAAATGGCTTGAATTTCTCATTGATCGTAATGTCAAATATATAATAGTTACACCTCCTAACAATAGAATTAAAAGACATGCTGGAATCCCAGGAAGTTAACTAAAATACAATAGATAATATTTGCCAAAAGATATCCTCACAAAAATATATTATACGATATCTCATTAAATTTTTATTTTTTCCTACCATATTCAAAGTATTATCTATTGACACTTTTACTTAGTCAAACTAATCCTATTGGAACAAATTAAAGGAAAATATAATTTATTTATCCATTTTTGATAAATTTATTTGATATTATATTAAAGGATTAATTTAACCAAAAGATTCAGCTTATCATTCAAGTCTATGACCATTATATATATAGTCATCAAATACGGAGTACAATTGAACAACAAAATAACGACTTTACATGAAAAAGTTAGGTTGTTACAGTATGCGCGGGCTTGTGTTCATCACCACTTCACTAGTTAATCCAACTATCCCAGAAAGAATTTGACCATGTTTGGCCATTCTCCATCTTAAAACTTTGATTTCTATTGGATTTCCCACTTAGAAATTAAATTTCTCTTTTTAAATTTTACAATTTGTAATTATTCAAGTCACCTATATATGATATGATTATTTGTTCCACTAAAGAATTATTTTCCAATACCAGCTACCATCTAATAGAAAAGTAAAGTGGTCATGAAGAAAATTCTAAAATTACTGTGAAGATTTCAGTTTTGACATAAGGACCAAGAATATGAATACGTCTAAACATCCACAATCCAAAATGGTACCATTTAAATGGTCGTCGTTGGCAATTCTTTTATCCACCATGTTATTTATGATTCCGATACTAAAATGTAAACCAACATACTTAGGCAATGGTTGTTTATATATCATCATGTTTGCAAACAATAGCCAGTACCAAACTAACCTCAACGCCGTCTTCCACAACCTAACCTCTAACTCCGTTTCCTCCCTGAATGGCTTTTATCACACCACAGCGGGGAGCACCATGTCCGATACTGTCTACGGCTTATTCCTCTGCCGTGGTGACCAAAATGTCACCTCGTGCAGTGATTGTGTTACTATAGCGACTACTACAGACCTACCAGCATACTGCCCCAGCCAGAAGGTAGCAGTAATATGGTATGACGAATGTATGGTAAGGTACTCCAACGAGCCTATGATCGGAATAACATCTTTAGATCCGGATGGACCGGAGTTGTCGGTATCCAACGATCGGAATTTAACAGGAACTGAAACTCTTTTCGAAGAAATATTAGGAAATACTGTGGTAGAAATATTAATCGAAATTGCAAAAGGAAATGGGAAAAAATATGGGACAAAAGTGGTGAAAATTAGTGATTCCGAAACTTTGTACGCGTTGGTGCAGTGCACACCAGATTTAAGTGCTGATTCTTGTTACACTTGTTTATCGATTACCAACTCCAATCTTAAATATCAAACTGATGGTAGTTATATGCTGCCTACCTGCAATTCTGGTATTCAACGTCGCCTTTCTTTAATTACTCAAAGGACGACATCTCTGTCCTCCCGCCGAAAAAATCTAGCATGAACCCAAGGGGTAAGTCAATATCATCCCATACTCCCTATATTGTTTTAATATCACCCAAAATGAAGGAGTGAGTCTTATCATGATTCACGGTTAATGTTAGCCGACCTCAAATTATTTTAAAGCTAAGGCTTTGTTTTTGTTGTTGTTGTTGTTGTTGTAGGTAGGAGAGATATCGTTATTTAGAACACAATTTTTTATGTGTAGTGGTTGGCCATACCGTGTGGTCGAAGTTACTCGAGTTACTTGATCAGGGGCTACTTAAGGGGTTACTCAACCAGGGGTTACTTGGGGGGTTAATCGGTCAGGAGTAACTCGAGTAACCCCTGACTGAGTAACTCGAGTAACCCCAACCATACGGTGTGGCCAACCACACAGAAAAATCCCCATATTTAGAAATATTAGTACTGTACAATGAGTTTATTCCTTCAAAGTTATCAATTTTTAATGTTGAGAGTGAAGTATAGCTCAAGTGGTTAGAGCTCCCCTCTCAATTCCGAGAAATTTTGAAACCGATTCTCATCACCCGCCCTTATGACTTACTAAACACCAAAAAATCAATTTCTTAATGTTTAGTAGTGGCTATTGCTTTCAAGGATGACTATCTAAGAATTAGGAGTTAGTATTTTAGTGGGTCTTAGGTAGTTATGTTAAGAGGATTAATAGTGGAGAGATTATTTTTACATTTACTTTGATCATGTGATCGTGATAATATCTTCCTATTATATAGTTTTAGTTGGTTATTTTACACTCCTAAAAAACTAAGTAGTGTATCTTGAGTTGTAGAGATTAATAAGAGTATTATTATTTTTTCATTCTCTCTATATTATTTATGTTTATTAATTGCAACGCTGTATTATGTGAGCCATATGAAGGGATTAGGATGATACTGGTAAAAGTTAAAAGTTTATTTACCATAATGGGAATAAATCAAAAGTTGGAAGATAAAAAAGAACACTCCCTCCATATTTTAATAAATGTTACACTTACCAAATGCGGTTGTGTTTTAATAAGTGTTACACTTTCTTTTATGGAAAACGCTACATTTTAACATTATATCTTTCTCCTCTCATTGTCCCCATCCAAACCCACTACTATTTTTTTTTAATTATTTATTTCCTCTCACATTCATTACATTTCGATAAACTATCAACTCCACTATCTTTGTTTTACATTTTTTTTTTAATAATCCATTACCCCACTTGCCTCTTATTTTATTTAGGTCAATTAAATTGCCTAAAACTACGTGTCGATCAAAGTGTAACACTTATTAAAGCACGGAGCGATTATTAAAACGGAAAGCAGGATGTTAAAGAAATCCATCGTTCCCTCCAGTCAACCCAACGTTAACCTCCTTTCTTACAGAAATCCCAGACCGAAAATAAATATCAACCCAACATTATTATCATTATTATTATTATTATTATTATTATTATTATTATTATTATTATTATTATTTATTTTTATGTTTTTTTGCTGTTTTACTACTTAGCTACTTGGTATATATATAATTATATAGGAATGAAGACATCATGGAAGGCGGTCATTGTTGTTGCTGCCGTGGTTCTATCTATCTTAGTTACATTGCAGTAGTATTCATTTGCCGCATAAGAAAGAAAGCAAAGAAGCAAGTCGCATTTGTTACTCAATTTGGTAAGTATATAACCAAAGAAAAATATATCATTACTGTTCCTTGCTTTATAAAGTTAGGTCTTCTTCCTCTTTTTTATTATTATTTTTTTTTGTTAATTTTGAATTAATTAATTTCTTTCTTTTGTTCTAGGTGACAATTTCACAGATGTTGAATCATTACAATATAATCTTGGTGCACTTCAAATCGCAACAAATCAATTTTCACACGAAAATAAACTAGCCCGAGGCGGAATTGGTGTAGTCTATAAGGTAACTAACAATACAGAGTGATTATAGCAATCAATCCTAAAGAGAAAATACTCTATAGAATCGTGATTTAATACTGAAAAATATCTATCATTTTTTATTTTTAATTCGGGGGACCTTAAGAAATGGACAAGAAATAGCTGTGAAGAAGCTGTCTAGTGGATCTAGTCAAGGTTTGCATGAATTCAAGAATGAGGTTTTGTTGCTAGCCAAACTTCAACATAGAAATTTGGTGAGGCTATTGGGATTTTGTTTGGATGGGAAGGAAAAGCTGCTAGTATATGGATATGTGCCTAACAAAAGCCTAGACTATTTTCTATTTGGTATGGTATGTTGACTTTTTCATCAGGGAAATATTACCTATTGTTTTTTTCAAACAAATTATTTTACTTTGACTTTTACGTTTATCAATGTACAAATTTGATCATTAATATCCTAATTAATACTAAAGGACAGTTTTGTAATGGCTACATTAAAATTGTAGCCACTACAATAACGAAATCTACACCCTTGATTATCATTACGTAAATTAGGATATTGATTTAAGTTGACCATAAAAATACCCAAGAAATTCTTTAACTGTTTTTCCATAATATCCTGTACATAATAAACTACTCCAATGATGATTTTTCTGCGAATTATGAATAACAAAACGATCCACTTAACATAAATCAATCAATTAGTACAAGAATGACCACAGAGAGTTATGGAGAGCAATAATTAAATTCTTATGAACTGTGTAATAAATAATTCTTATATCCAAAGTATAAAATTGTATTCCTTTTTTCTAGTTTTGTTGGCAGTTTTCCATTGATTTGTTTGGTTATACATACATTAATCCTATCTATGTTAATTGTTCCTCCATATCAATTTAATGGAGATTTAGGTTGAAGCTAGGTTGAATACTTGGAACTGCATCAATGGCAGAAGCAAGCAGTTATTTTTTCTTTTTTTTTTTTTTTTTTTTTTTTTTTTTTTTTTTGGTAAAAAATAAAGTAGTTAAAAAAATAAATTATAATTTGAAAGTCAAAAATATGAATGGACAAGATTAATCATTAATATTTGAACGGTTGAGATTGAAAGTAGTTACAATGGCTACATTTTTAATATGGCTATTGAACAGTTTTAATACAAAATACGTTTATGATAATTAATGTGCAGATCCCCAAAGGCACAGAGAATTAGGTTGGAGAGTACGTTACAAAATTATGGTAGGAGTTGCTCGAGGAATGCTTTATCTCCATCAAGATTCTCGGCTTAGAATCATACACCGTGATCAGAAAGCCGCTAACATCTTATTGGACATGGATATGAATCCAAAAATTGCTGACTCATGGCTAGGATTTTTTGTGCAAATCAAATTCAGAGCACTACAACTAGGGTTGTTGGTACTTAGTAAGTTACAAAAAATATTTTGATTATATTCTTTAACAACATTACCAAGAGAAGGGGTAACTTTTTTTCAAGTATATATATGTTTGCAGTCTTACCCTAAAAAATGTCTTCTATAGTGGTTACATGGCTCCAGAATACGCATTGAAGGGACGATTTTCAATCAAATCAGATGTTTATAGCTTTGGTGTACTGGCTTTAGAAATTATGTGCGGAAAGAGGAATACTACTTTCCTAACAACTAAGCTACGAGGAGGATCTTCTTAGCTATGTAAGAAACTTAATTACTAATTTGTTGATGTATGTAGATGTAAAATAAACAAAAAAAAATGACAATTATTCCTAACAAAATTAGAGTATCTAGGTTTGGAAGAAATGGAAAGATGGTGCACTCATGGAATTAGTGGATCCAAGAATAAGAGATTCAGATCTAGCAACTGAAGTCATAAAATGGATTCCACTAGGTTTGTTATGTGTTCAAAAAATCACCATACAAAAGACCTACTATGGCCAGGGGCGGACCCACCTTTAGTCATAGTGGGTCCGGTGACACAGTATTTTTTTTTAAAAATAAAATATCAAAGAGACCCCTTATTATAGATAGGCGGTCTCTTTGATGCTGCTATTGGTAACAACAAACATCATCAAAGAGACCTCTTATTAAGGTAGGCGATCTCTTTAATGCTGCTATTGCTACTTAAATATTAAAGAGACCTGTTATTTATATAAGAGGTCTCTTTGATGCTGCTATTGCATTTTGCAATTTATTTGCGCTACTTTTTTTTCATTAAAGAGACCAGTTATATTTAATAACTGGTCTCTTAAGTTATCTCACTTTTTTTTGTATAATTTTTTAATAATTTTTTTTTCCCTTTTTATATCTTATATTTGTACAACCGATTTTAATATTTCTCCATAAAGCTTATCAATTAACTAAAAAATCATAAAGTTAATTCAATATAATAATTTTATTGTACCATTTGTTTATAACATGTTATTTAATTTTCGACTTGTAAAATTGAATTCTTAAGTACTGTATTTGGTTGTGGTATGTATTTTTGTGTCCTATTTTTGGATTGAAATCAATTTGGTGAAATATATATATATATATATATATATATATATATAATTTTTGGATTGAAATTAATTATGAACAAGACATGGAAAAAAAAATTGTACTTTCACAAATGATCAATAATTGATGGTGACACACTATCTCGGAAATCCTGAATCCGCCACTGACTATGGCAATTGTAGTTCGTAAGTTGGATAGTCATTCGACAACTCTTCCAGAGCTTGAACAACCCGGTTTTTTCATCAGAGGTGGACGAGACACTGCATCAAGTCAGTTGACAAGCAACTCCAATACAGGATCTGTCAATGAGGTATCACTGACTGTAGTTGAACCGAGATAGTTCAAGCCTTCAACTCTTCAAGGATGTTTTTTTTATAAATTACTGGATATTTATAGTCATTTTATTAAGCCTTTTGGTAATGCAATTACCAAAGCATTGTGAAGTATTTATTTGTCAAAGAATTTCACGGAAATATATCGCAGTAGTGAGAATAAACTGTTGTGTTTTTGAGAGGAAAACATTGCTAGGCTTAGATTTGACTATTGAGATAGACTCCGTGAAATTGAAGAGGGTTCATAAATATAATGACTTGTATCCATTAAAAATTCTTAAATAGACATGGTTCACATTAATTTACTGTGAACCAATATTATTAGGGACACTATGGTCGCTATATTAATTAAAAACAAAGGTCCTTGTGTTAAAATAAAGGTTCTTATGTTAATATAGGAGACATTGTGTTAGTATAAAGATCATAAGAGATTACCTTTTTTAAAAAAAAAAATTAATGTTTTTATACTGGTCAATATGAATAATAAAGGTTATTATGTTAAAATTAAGGTTATTATGTTTAACATAGCATCGGTTAACTTATATGTATTTCAGCTTCACAATAATATTAAAGGTCACACGAGTTTGAATAAAGTCGCTATGTCAAAATTAGGGTTATTATGTTCAATACAACGTTATTTGCACGTGTATAGGTCCACAATAATATTATTGTGAACCAGGTACACATAAGTTTTTTCCTGTATCTATCGCATATAAACTTCAATTCTTACTTCTCTCGAAGGACAAGTTTATCATATGTAAAATAATCGTGTCTTAATAATGTTAATTTGAACATAGCTAAATTCTGATTTAGAAATGATAATTTGAACACCAAACTATATGATGGTAAAATGCATTTCATTTTGAAAGCTGGTAAAATGCATTTCATCATGGTAATTTTATTAGTTTCTGTTAGGGTTGGTGAGTGCACAGCGGAAGCGAATATGTGTTTGATTGATAAGTATTAATTGAATTGATAATTTGGCAAGATAATTAATATAAATGAACACACGCGTGATTTTATGTAACAACGAGCACTTTTATTCCACTATTTGAAAGTAGGAGAGTACAAGAACCCTTGAGGGTGATTATTACAAGAGAACTCTCACTATAAGAAACTCACAAGGAGTATTATGATAATAGTGGAATATTACAAGGAGGGAGGATATTTTGTAGAAAGGCTTGTGTTTGGTGGCTTCTTGTGTTGCGTTTTGTTTTTGTGTTGTGTTGTTGTTTGATTGAATGCCCTTGACCAATATTTATAGGTGTAGATGGAGCTTGGAAGATTTGTGTGGAAACTTCCACATATGTAGATATTTCTAAACTCTCTGCATAAATCTAGAATTTTTATTGGCATTTAATAATTCTAGAATTCTCCATCCTTCTTGTGTCCATAATATTCTAGAAAATTCAAGTAGGATATTATTTCGGAAGCCTCTAGAATATGGATAATACTTCGACCAAAATAATGGGCTTATAAAATTTGGGCCATACCCAACAATCTCCACCGTGGACCAAATTTTATATGTGCGCTCGTCGTATGTTACTTGGACCCGTATTATGTGAGCGTTGTTGCCAAGTCCGGATTGAGTATGATGAAGCCATAATAGAAGATCCTTGTAAACCTTTGAAGACTTTGAGTGCTCCACCTTGAGCCGAAATCTTATATCCTTTTGAGTCCAGAATGCCAAGAGAGATGATATTCTTCTTCAGATCAGGAACATGATGAACATTAGACAAAGTCCTGATCACACCGTCTTGCGTCTTGATCCGTACGGAGCTAACACCACAAACTTTGCAATGATAACCGTTACCCATTGTAACAGTTTTATTCTTCACCGGCTAATAGTCGGTAAAGTGAGATTTTTTAGAACAAATATGGTTGGCAGAACCCGAATCAAGTCCCCAGTCAGAATTTTTATTTCTTCTTGGTGAAGTAGCTAAGAGAACTTCATCATCGGACTCTATTTCTCCAAAACCGACTTATGCCGTCTCTTTTGGCTTTTCCTCTTGCTCTTTCTTTTTGAGCTTTTTATTTGCTAACCAGCATTCTTCAACTGTGTGCCCAAGTTTCTTGCAAAACTTGCAAGATATTCCGGATTTGTGTCCATTAAATTTGGACTTCTTATTGGTACTTTTACTACCGTGTGATCTCCCTTTTATATTTAAACCTTCGGCATATTCATTAGAATGAACTTCAAGGTCAAACTTTTCTTTTGAGAGTAAGTGAGATTTAACATCCTCAAAAGAAAGAGTATCACTATTGCCATAAAGCATAGTTTCCTTGAAGTGTTTATACGAAGGTGGTGGGAGACAATTAATAACACGGTCTTATCCTCATCTTCGATTTTAATATCTAAATTTTCAAGATCAATTATAATTAAATTAAATTCATCGAGATGAGTTTGAATAGAAGTACCTTCGGCCATTCGAATTGTACAAAGCCTTTCTTTAAGTCGAAGCTTGTAAGCGAGGCTTTTAGTCATATATAGTGACTCTAACTTCAGCCATAGGCCGGCTGCTGTGTCTTCATGGACAACCTCGCACAGTACCTCCTTGGTTAAACATAGTTGGATTGCCGAGAGGGCTTTTTCGTCCAACTCTTGCCATTGCTCGTCTGTCATTGACTATGGTTTTTTAGCTTTTCCATCCAAAGCCTTCTTTAATCTGCTTTGTACTAGAACGGCTTTCATCTGGACTTTCCAGATGCTGAAATTAATCTTGTCGTCGAATTTCTCAATCTCGAACTTCGTGACAGAAGACATCTTTAATGTGTAAACACTCTAATCAACCTTTGGCTCGGATACCACTTGTTAGGGTCGATGAGTGCACAGCGGAAGCGAAGATGTGTTTGATTGAGAAGTATAAATTGAATTGATAATTTGGCAAGATAATTAATATAAATGAACACACGCGCGATTTTCTGTAACAACGAGCACTTTTATTCCACTATTTGAAAGTAGGAGAGTACAAGAACCCTTGAGGGTGATTATTACAAGAGAACTCTCACTATAAGAAGTGGAATATTACAAGGAGGGAGGATATTTTGTAGAAAGGCTTGTGTTTGGTATGGCTTCTTGTGTATTTGATTTTGTGTTGTGTTGTTGTTTGATTGAATGCCCTTGACCAATATTTATAGGTGTAGATGAAGCTTGGAAGATTTGTGTGGAAACTTCCACATATGTAGATATTTCTAAACTCTCCGCATAAATCTAGAATTTTTATTGGCATTTAATAATTCTAGATTTTTCCTCAATTCTCCATCCTTCTTGTGCCCATAATATTGTAGAAAATTCAAATAGGATATTATTTCGGAAGTCTCTATAATATGGATAATACTTCGACCAAAATAATGGGCTTATAAAATCTGGGCCATACCCAACAGTTTCTTTCCTAATTCCGGTACAAATAAGTACCAAAGAACAAAAATCTAAATGATAAATAATAATAAAAACAAAATTTTTACAACAAACTCGAGAGTCATGACATGCTATCTTTAACTATGTGATTGCTGAGATTAAGGATCACGATAGTGATGATATGATTATTTATGTTCTTGCTACTCTGAAATTTCTCCTAGTTTGATAAGAATTATACCTATATATAAATGTGATATTTGAAAATTAAAATTAAGATTAAAATATCTAAAATTAGTAGATTACTGTGTTCATGACTTGTCCCACAGAAAAACAAAATAACCGTTTTTTATTTTTTCTTATTAATCTCCTGTTTATTTTTTTCTTTCTAATTTGGTAGGAAATTTTAAAAATTATTATACAAGTGTATGAAGAACAAAAAAGAGAAGTAAAGAGGAAAAAAAGAAAGATAACATAGCATAAATTTATTATCCGATTTTATTGTTTGTATTTGGTTTTGTTAGAGCTGCAAAGTTTTCCTCGCATGGTCTTAGTATTCATGCATGATTATGATAATATTATGGATTTGGCAATCATCTTCATTGAGCTAAACACATGCATGTCGACGTCGGCCTATCCACTGAAAGACAATTGAAACAAATTGTTTCTTTCAATTCCTCCTTTAAAGTTAAATTGGCATCAACTAGTTAAAGTTGTTGTATGTTATGGACCAAATTGTTCCTGAATTAAACGGATCTGTTGTGATAGATTATCATGACCGTGTTGTTGTGATAAATTGTCAAAGGTACCGTGGAAGCCGTGCCTTTTCAGTATTTCACGGTGATAATCATCTTGATTTTTCCTTCACTGTTCTCCTCTTAGAAATTTGTATGGTTCTTGTTGTTAGCAACATTTTGCGCTTCGTCTTGAAGCCTCTCAAACAGCCCAGAGTCATTTCTAATATTCTTGTAAGTTTCTCTCTCTCTCTCTCTCTAAAAAAATGATAGGTTAATTACGTAGTTCATTAATTTTTAAATTCTATTTGCAAATAAATAAATTAAGAAAAAACAAGCATGAAATAAGGCTATTACTGTCTATACAGGGCAAGTAGTGTAAAACAAGGATGGCAAAAATTCTAAAAAAAAAACATTGCAACTAATGGAATAAAGAAGAATACTATGGGCTGCTCTTTAAATACTTTACACGATAATGATACTAATTAAATTAAATTAATAGAAAAGTATATGCATTAAATGTCGACCCTATTTGCCAATTAGCTTTTAGCTAGAGTTTGTTATATACACTCGGGTCCAGCGTACACCCAACTAATCTAAGGTTAGCATCTGCTCTTTATTATATGGTTAAATGAAAAAGAATCATCAAAATGAGAATAAAATACTCATGGGCGTACGGTGCACCCGAGTGTATGTAACAATCTCTCGATTTTAACTAGCTCTTTGTTAACATATTGTGTAAAAATATTTGGAAAATACTGTATATAGTTCTTAGTCATTAGCTGTTTTATAAGTGTCTAAAATAACAAAAAAAAAATCAAAAACTCTTTCAAAAAGCTATTCGAAATAGCTCCTAACTAAATACTCTAAGGAGCTTTTTGACATGGTCAAAAAGTTCTTTTGCTCCGATCCAAAAGCTCCTAGTTATAACACCCCATTATGTTTGGAGTTCTTACAACTTGAAATCACATTATCAATACATTGGTTTGATATATGACCGACCTCTAATCCTCTAACCGCTTCCACATATATTAGAACAAATTAAAATTGATCGATGTACTTACTTTGTGTGTATAGGCGGGCATAATCCTCGGACCAACAGTCCTAGGTCGCGACAATATCTTTGCAAAGAAGTTCACTTCAGAGAGCTCGTACTTCGTAATAAGAAATATCGGGGTGATAGGGCTTTGCTTGTTCATGTTTGTGACGGGGGTGAAAATGGACCTTTCTACGGTGACCAAGGCCAAAAGGAAGCATTGGGTGATTGCATGTGCTAGTGTGACAATCCCCCAATTGGTCATGTTAATAGTAACTTCCTACATCAGCAATGACATAGACAGTCCAGTACTCAAAAAACATTCTTCTCTTGCAGCTATAGCTTCAGTTATGATTACCACAGCATTCCCAACTCTTTACACTATTCTAAAAGACATGCAACTTTTAAGATCGGAAATAGGGCGTATTGTTTTATCAACGACAACCCTAACTGAACTCGCTGCGATATCTCACTTCGTTTCCTTTGAAGCTATGATGCAAGCCGAAGTTAGCAGGATTTATGTGTTGTATTACTTACTCACAAACTTTTTGTTCTCTAGCTTATTGTTATACGGCATACCACATGTGATGCAGTGGATTGATTACCAAAGTTCTAAAGTTAAATCTGTGGAGCAAATATATATCGTTGTCATATTGCTAGGAGTTTTTATGGCTGGATTTGTCACTGATCTTCTCGGGTCTTCAATTGGAACTGGGATTTTTTGGCTCGGGCTAGTCATACCCGATGGTCCAATAATAGGAGATTCCATTATACATCATACCGAGGTTATTACGGATAACATTCTAATGCCCTTCGCGTATGCTACTTTTGGCCTTACCATAGATTTGTTTGCAATGGTCGAGAGTTGGTCTTTCTTAAGTCCTGTCTTATTTTTGTCTGTTGTACCCATTTTAGCTAAGTTTGCTACGATTGTTATGTCGGCGCAATTTTTGGGCATGTCATATAGAGATTCTCTTACTATGGGCTTCATATTCAACCTTAAAAGTCAAGCTGATTATTTCGTATATCTCCATTTCATGGATTTTAAGGTACTTTTCTCTAACTCAATCTCATATGACAATAATACCCCTAGTCTTTGATTTATATTTTCTTAATTAGAAACTAACAAAGCTCAGTTTAGCTATCCAAATGGGCATTAGCCTTTGATTTATAATCATATTGTGACGATGAATTATTTTATATGCAGATATTAACAACTCCATCTTTCTCATTGTTAATGATTTTGTCAATCGTAGTGACAATGATATCCTGTCAAATGATCAACTATCTTTATGATCCAACAAAGCCGTACATGATCAACAAGAAAAGAACCGTACAACACACAGTAGAAGAGTCTAAACTTCGATTTTTAGCATGCATCTATGACCAAGAAAACATGGGTAACCTATTTAGCCTCATGGAATTTGTGAATCCAACAACGAGTAACCCATTTAAAGTTTTTGTAATTCACTTTATCGAACTCTTAGGGCGAGCTACCCCTATGTTCATCGACCACACGAAGGAAATTGGTGAATATTGGGACAACAACAATTTGGCAATCCATAATGCCATCAAGCTATACGAGAAGGATCGTATCAATTGTATTACTATGAATTTATTTACTATAGTTACTCCTAATCGGACAATGTACCAAGATATTTGTGAGAGTGCCTATTTGAACAAGGTAAGATTTATAATTTTACCCTTCCACAAGAAATGTATTGAAGATGGGAATGGTTCATCAACTGTCATATTGAGGCCCGGGGTACAATCTACTAATGCTAATATGTTATGCCATGCACCTTGTTCGGTGGGAATTTTAGCGTGCAAAAATGCTGCTACATGGGATACACTCCCAACTCGATCTAATCATCGCCCTCGTCGCCAATTTGTCTTGTTGTTCCTTGGAGGGCCTGATGCTCGTGAGGCTCTATCGTTGGCAAGCCGCATGGTCGAACATCCAGATGTATCATTGATTGTGGTTCGGTTCTTGGCAAGTGAAAATAAAGGAGATATTACGTCAGAAAGAAAGATGGATGATGGTGTGATAACTTGGTTTTGGGTAAAAAATGAGAGGAACGAAAAAGTTGCTTACAAAGAAGTTTTTGTGAGAAATGGTTTCGAAACTGTTTCAGCTATACAAGCATTCAACGCTAGTGCTTCTATAGATCTTTGGATTGTAGGGCGGAATTATGGAATTAATCCAGATATATTAGAGGGATTATCAGATTGGAGCGAAAATCTCGAATTAGGTTTGATTGGTGATTTTTTAGTATCAGCCGATTTTAATACTTCAGGCTCTGTATTGGTAGTGCAACAACAAGTGTTGAGAAATAATAGAGTTATTTCATGGGCTTGTTTCTAGATAAGATTTTGTGTTGTATATAATTTGATATATTGTTTAATTATGCTAGCTTAGATAAAATTTTAACTCCCATTCTTTATTTATTTATTTTTTTTTTTGAAAAATATTTAACAAACATAAAACAAAGTACTATGAACTACGAGCCTATACTAGAGCTCTTTTGTTACAAAGAGAAAATATTAAATTAAAGTACATTTTACTTGTTTGATCTTGACAATTTAAGAAATCAGTCGCTTAATTTTCCTCTAAAATTGTCCAAAAGTAAGACATTTGAGTTTATGTATTTCATGCACTTTCCATTGAAATTGGATAAAGTACATATAGAACGGAGGATGAAAAATAAATAAATTATTGAATATATACATGCATACTAACAAGCTGAAAAGGACAACAACTACCTATAATATATTAAGTAAATGGGTAAGAAAACAAAACGTTCAAGGCTTAACAACACAAGTTTAAAACTAATTACGGTAATACAACTATACCAGGTATGTACAATATACAACAAGCTAATGATATGAAATCTTTGACTTTGTGATTGCTGTGATATCAAGGAACATAATAGTGATGATATGATTATTCTTGCTACTCTAAATTTCTAAAATATCTCCAACTTTGAATACAATCATACCGATAAATGTGCTACTTGACAATTAAAATTAAGATATCTAAAATTAGTAGAGTACTGAAATTCTGACTTGTTATCATTGTTATTTTTAAAATTAATCCCTTCTTTCTTTCTAACTTAGGAGGTAATAAAATAAAAAATAAAAAATTAATTATACGGGTGCATGAAGGAGAAAAAAAAAGAAAAGAAAGAGAGGAAAAGAAAAAGAACTTGACAATTTTTTTGCTTATAATATTTCGTCTTGTCTGAGCTGCAAAGTTTTGGTCGCATGGTCATAAATATGCATGTTGTAAAACTATTATGGATTTGGTAGTCATCATAATGACCCTAAGTCGTTGCGGTAAATAAGCGGGTTGTTCTATCATTTGAAAGACGATTGAAATAGTGTTTCTTTCCTCCTCTACATAATTGAATTGTCACCAACAAATTCAGGTGTTATGGAACAAATTGTTCCTAAGTTAAATGGATCTGTTGTGACAGATTATCATGGCCAGGTTATTGAAATATTTTGTCAAAGAACCAGTCGAAGCCGTGCCTTCTCAATATTTGAAGGTTCTAATAATAATCATCATGATTTCTCCTTCACCGTTCTCCTCTTAGAAATGTTTATAGTTCTTATAATTAGCAATATTTTGCGCTTTCTCTTGAAGCCTTTTAAACAGCCCAGAGTCATCTCTGATGTCCTTGTAAGTCCCTTTATAAATTCTCTATAATTAATTACAATTTTATATATATATATATATATATATATATATATATATATATATATATATATATATATATATATATATATATATATATATATATATCATTGCTTTTTTATTTATAAATTCTAGTTATAATTTGTATTAAAGAAGAAAATTAGAGAGTAAAAAAAGTAGAATGAGTAAAAGCGTGAAATAAACCAGTTAATGACTTATTGATTTTACAATTTTACAATGTATGAACCAAGTTGAGCTGTGCAAGGATACAATGAGTTAATTTTTAAAATTCATTGAAACATATAAATATGTGTTGTATCAATATTGTAAAATCTATTTCACAATATGAATGAACCAAATTGTGCTGTATCAATATTTATTTCACCGAAAAGAAAAAAAAAATTTTAAAAACTTCAATATTTATTACTATATTTATATCAATAATATATCAGAAAGTGTTCCTAAATTAAAAGTCGAGTGTTCACAACATCTACATAGTATATTTATTACTATATTTATAGACATGTGTAACAATTTATTACTATATTTATATCAATATAAAACTTCAATATTTATTACTATATTCCTAAATTAAAACTTCAATATTTATTACTATATTTATATCAATATCTATTTCACCGAAAAAAAAAAAATTTAAAAACTTCAATATTTATTACTATATTTATAGACATGTGTAACAAGTTTGTAGGCCCGATCCTTAACTTAGGCGGTGCAGAGCAACCGCACAAGCTTGGCTAAACTTGTTTGGGAGCCTGAGCCTAATTACTCTTCATAGTATATTTATTGCACTATGTAAGATCTGGATATGCTTTGTTCAGTGGTTCAAAAATAATCTCATTCATAGTGAAGGTTGCGTGCTCGAGTCCTTACACAACCGGCCTACTTCAAGAATTTTTATTTTCTTCCTCCTATATATAACCCAATAGGTCAATAATGTGTTCCCTTTACTTAATACAGTTATTTAGTAGCTGTTACCCAAAATCAATGCATTTTATAAGGTTTTAGATTTAATTAGATATATTTATAATACTTTGCTAATTTCTCAACCATTTATAATTTTTTTTCCCTATTTGACTTTTCTTCGTCCCCAAAATATGTCCTAAAATATAAATATCTTTGATTTATACATGTAAAATTATAAAATTTTAAAATATTCTAAAAGTAATCATTGTAATTAATCTAATAAGATCTCATATTACTATATCATTTCTTATAGATTAGAGAAAAAGTTTATGGTCAAAATTTTAGAAGTTTGACCCTTAAAAATCACAATAGAGAAAAAAAAATAGGGACGGGAGGGAGTACACTTGTATATATGGTTTTCCATCAGCCAAAAAACCTCAATTATTATTATTTTTTTTTAAAAGAAAAAAAAACTTTAGATCACACAATTCCCAAACAAAAAAATAAACATAATAGTGAATTTAAAATAAAAAAAACAAAGTATGAATATGTCTATTCAATTACAAGTGTTCAAAGTAATGGCACGAGGAACTCCATGGGCACACACTATTTAGTTTGATAATTAATAATAAATAAAAAAATACTAAGACAAAAATGATATATTTTGTGTTTGTAGGCGGGCATAATCCTCGGACCTTCAGTTTTATGTTGCGATAATATCTTTGTGAAGAATTTGAATTCAGAGAGCTCATACTTTGTAATAAAAAATATCGGGATCATGGGGATTTCATTTTTTATGTTTATGTCGGGGGTGAAAATGGATCTTTTGGCGGTCACCAAGGCTGAAAAGAAGCATTGGGTGATTTCAATTGTTGGGGTGATAATTCCCCATACCATCATGTATGCAGTAGCTTTACGTATTCGTAGCTACATAGACGATCCCATGCTCCATAAACAATCTTCTATTGCAGCTATTACTTCAACTATGATTGTCTCATCATTTCCATCTCTTTATAACATTTTTAAGAGACATGCAACTTTTAAGATCAGAAATCGGGCTTATGGTATTATCAACGGCAACCTTAACTGAACTAGTTGGTATATCTCATATTGTTTCCTTTGTGTTGAGCCTTTTGGTTTTGATGGACAAATTGACAAACTCGACTAATGAATGTTTTGAGTCTTTGGTGAATAAAGGGTTCAAGCAAAGTTCGTTCCGGAGTAGGAACTTGGATGCGGAGTAGCATTCTCTAAAAAGCCTCATGCAAATCTCACGTTCTAGTTTTAATTGTGAGCACTCAATAATATGAAGTCGGAAAGGAACTCAATGACTTATGTTATTAAAAAGACTACTGGAATAAAAGTTAGTTTTAAAAGATAATTTCTTAACGAAAAGATAATTTGTAAAGTTTTAATAAAGATAATTATTGAAGATAATTATCTAGTTGTTTTAATAAATAATAAATTTATCTTTTCAAATAAAATCTTTTTAAACAAACTTTTGATAATCTTTTTAAACAAATATTTGATAAAGTTAGCAAGCGGTTTTTCTGTGAGAAAATCTTTGATTATACGGCTAATGATTATCAAGTTGTTGAGATAGTGATTTAGTAAGATAAGGCTAGGAAACCTCTTCATGATCACCATCTGTCAAGATAACTCCACAAGTTGTTAGTGGGGTGTTGGCATGTGAACGTGATTATAGTGGAGGTTAATGACTAAACCTTCTCTATAAATATTCATGCAAACTATCTCAGCAAAACATAACTCTTGAGCATAAAAATTCCAGTAGCCATCTAATAACATAAAGAGAGTTATTATCCTTCTTATATTCTTGAGTGCAATAGGTATTTGTAATCACAGACTGTATTCGAGTACTTTGGGGTTTGGGATTGTGAGTTTGTGTAAGGTGAGGTCAAGGAAGCTTCGCTGCTGAATGCTTCTGTGAGAGTTGGGAACAAGTTCCTAATTTGTGGAACTTGTTAACGGGTTTGAATCTTCACTTGTAAAGAGTTTGATTACATAGTGGAAATTTAGAAAAGCCTATATCTTCTCTCGTCGTTATTTCATTTAGTTAAATTCCGCAAAAAGTTTTTAGATTTCACCTCAAATACAATTCACCCCCCCTCTTGTATTAGCCAGTTAGACTTTGACTTGTGCGTATATAATTGATGAATTTGCCATTTATCAATTTATAGCTTGTGCGTATATAATTGATGAATTTGCTTCACAATCGAGAGGACAAGATTTTCAAGTGACTACCATAGAATTTGTAACATTTGTGAATTTATAAACGTACAAGAGTTTGTGGGTGCTATAAATTAAATTATTATTTTTCTATTATAAAGGGTCGCTTTTTTAGTTCCCGCTCTGAGCCCCAATAATGTCCGAGACAACACTAGACTTATTCAATTACATTTTACATACTTCCTCCGTGTAGCTTTTAAGTGTTATATTTCTTTTTTTTTGGGCTAAAAGCTACATTTGAATATTTTATCTCTCTCTTCTCATAGTCCCCATCCATATCTATTACTATTTTTTTTATTATTATTTATTTTCTTTCACATTTATTACTTTTCAATAAATTATTAACGTCATTGCCTTTCTTCTACAATTTTTTAGTACTCCTACTATCCCTACTTACCTCTTATTTTATTTAAGTCAATTAATAAATTGCCTAAAATTAAGTGTCGGCCAAGGTGTAACACTTAGAAAAACACAAATGGAGTAATAATAATTAAATTTATATGTAGGGGTGATTCTGAGCAAGTGTAAAGTAGGCAATCGCACAAAGCCCATAAGTGAAAGGGGCCCTTAAATTGATATGTTGCTGTATGAAATATATATAATGCAGGGAGGAAGAAAGTATCAGCTGCAGCAATTATCGCCATTGTTTTTTCTGTGGTTGCTATATCGGCAGTAATACTTGCTCTAGGAATCTGTTTTGTAAAGAAGAGATTTAAAAAGTATGGTGCAGTACCTATTCAAAATGGTAAGAGGACTATATCAGTTACTAATAATAAGAGTAACTTAGTTCTATCTCTATTTTCCTGGTTATGATCCGTCGCTATGGTTGTAGGGGAGGATTTCACGACCCTTGAGTCGTTGCAATATGATCTAGCAACACTTCAATTGGCAACTAATAACTTTTCCGAAGAGAGTAAAATAGCTGAAGGTGGATTTGGTGGTGTATATAAGGTAAGTACCGTCAAAATTAAAAGAGAAACGAAAGAGATGGAATATAGAGCATAAAACACACACATGATTCATAAGTTTGTCATGATTGCTACACGAAAAAGTTCATATTGCGATTATATTGTAAATGCCTCGTTTTCAAGGAATGTGAGAGAAAACGTAATGGAGTAAGAGATAGATGTTCTGTTGACTAAAATTGAGTTAAAAAAAAAAAAAAAAAAAAAGTTAGTGGAAACTGGATCGTACACAGAATTTCACCGAGACAAAAATTGAGGCGTTTATTATTAGAGACAAAACTTTAGGAGAAATGAAATGAATCTTTTGCAGTATGTGTTTAAGAACGGAAAAGTGTAATAACATAATGTACAAGTACATTGTTTTTGTAAAAGTTGCTGGTGTGTCAATAATTTTACAGGGTACATTATCAAATGGACAAGAAATAGCAGTTAAAAGATTGTCTAAAACTTCCGGCCAAGGTGTAGCAGAATTCAAGAACGAGGTCTTTTTCATCGCTAAGCTTCAGCACAGAAATTTAGTAAAACTATTGGGATTTTGCTTGGAGGGAGAGGAGAAGCTCCTAGTGTATGAATATGTGCTGAATAAGAGCCTTGACCATTACATTTTCGGTATGACAGATTTTCTAGCATAAGTCTCCGATCCTTTTCATTACTATATATATATACTTAATAAGTAAAGATTATAAAATTTTAATATATTGAAATTATGCATTGAGAATAATTATCCTAGAACATATATAACAAATAACATTTTCTTTTTTGTATGTGCAATACAAATGGTCAAAGATTATGAATGAATAAATGTAAAAGTCAGGATGTTGCAATAATAAAATACAAAAGAATTATACTGTATCAATGATTTGGTGTTTTAACCTTTTGTTGTACATTTGTTTGTGAGCTAGATCCGGCAAAACAAGGACAATTAGATTGGGCAAAGCGCTACAAAATAATTGGAGGAATAGCTCGAGGGATGTTGTATCTCCATGAAGATTCTCGACTTAGAATTATTCATCGTGATCTTAAAGCAAGTAATGTCTTGTTAGATGCAGATATGAATCCCAAAGTTTCAGACTTTGGCATGGCAAGAATTGTCGTCACGGATCAAAGCCAAGGAAATACTAGTAGAGTTGTTGGGACTTAGTGAGTGTCATTTTAAATTTTGTTCACGTTAAAAATAGAAATAAACATTTTGTTCACATATTTATACAATATTTTCCTGCAGTGGCTACATGTCTCCGGAGTATGCAATGCATGGAAAATTCTCCATTAAATCGGACGTGTATAGTTTTGGTGTGCTAGTCTTAGAAATCATAAGTGGCAAGAAGAACAGTAGCTTTTACCAACCAGGCTATGCTCAAGACCTTCTAAGCTACGTGAGTCTTCTCATTTATGCTTCTTATATTTTGACTTTAACAACATTTCATGGGAAAGTTAAGGATATGATTTGTTATGTAATGAGAGTGCAGGCTTGGAATCAATGGAGAGATGTCAAGCCCTTAGAATTCGTGGATCCAACGATAAGAGACTCGTGTTCATTCAACGAAGTCTTGAGATGCATGCACCTTGGCTTGTTATGCGTTCAAGAGGCTGTGGATGAAAGACCTACAATGGCAAGGGCAATGCTCATGCTGGATGTTCACTCCACAGTTACTCCTCCTGTGCCGAAAGAGCCGGCCTTCTTTATTAGGAGCACAACAGGATCAAACAGTTTTAAAAAAGGCGTTGATTCAGATCAATCAACCAGCAAATCTGTCCCTATATCTATGAACAATGATGACTCTGTCACTGAAGTTGATCCTAGATAGACACGAGTGATTAGAGATGAGGAACATACTTGAGCATCATCTTTATTCTACGCTTACCATCAAGGTGAGGTGATACTACTTTTTATCTCATAAATATTGATGTTTGTACTGTTAATCATATACTTCGTATGTCTAATTAAATATGTTGATGTTTGTTTTGTCCTGTTATTGTATACAAGCATAGCTTACAATGTAACATACCCCCTCTATTTCATGATAATCGCAACACTAGACATTGTGGATACATTATCACTATTCTATTAGTACTCTTATATATGTTGGAGCAGTTAGACCATCTTAATAATTTCCGGCCAATAAACTTGACTAAGGATAAAATCAATGCGCATATTGTGCTTCGTATATGTTATTAAGCTTTCATTCAATAATACACCAGGACCACCACGTCGTACATGATTATTCGTATTAATAAAATCTTCCTTTATAAAATGTTCCTATAAATTTGAGCTTCTAAAGCAACGTTACTATGCCAAACCAACATGAAACCGATAAACTCTTCTCTTATTTCTATCATCATCATCATAATATTTTCATCGAACAATCTCGAAACAATTGCTAGCTGAAGAAATAAGCTTTTACTAGGATGAAGATGCTACGGAAATTCAAGAAATGATAATACTTCCACGACTAACAACTTCGAAACAAATGTTGATTCACTTACCTCCGTGCTTGCATCTAAGTCATCTTCATCGCCGAGCTTTTTCTACAACACCTCTACGGTGAAGTTTCTCCAAGGGCTTATGGTTCTTACTTTTTCCGTGGTAATCGAAAAGCACGAGTTTGTCATGTGTGTCCGATCTGGATTTCTATCACGAGCAGACATCACCAACACAGATTGATATGGTATCGGAGTCTACCATCAAGACCCCCAATGCGTAGTACACAACGCCAACAGCTCCACTTTCGATGTGTACGAAAATGGGAGGGAACTTAATACTGATTCAATTGGGGAGAAGGTTGCTGACTACCAGAGCTACAATGAGACATTATCGAGTACAATGCAAGGACTCATTAGAGAATTCCCCATTGCGAAACTGGACTGAGCCTAATTTCCAAACCAGGGTAATAGACGTAATAGGATCTAGCCTAATTTCGAGACCAGGGTAATAGACGTAATAGGATCTACCGATGAAAATATTTATGCACGCCTGATTGTTAAAGGACAATTCAACCAAAAGCTTAAGCTGATGGTTGAAGTACAAGATCCTTTATGGTTGAAGCACAAGATCCTTTGTGTAACGCTGGCTCTTGATATCATGTTAAAGGACCAATTCAATCAAAAGTCTAAGCTGGTGATTGAAGCCCGGGATAGGTTTGTATACTATATTACTGATATATCCGAGATGAATTGTAGTATATGTTTAGGGAATTATGCTCGAGACTTCATCATTGCTGCAATGGTACTCAAGGTGGATACATTGCGTATGGTAATCGTTGGATGAAGTACAATAATCAATCTTTCTTTGGCAGCACCTACCATAGTTTTTTGCCCAATTTGTGGCATGTTACATACATTGGTCTTGATAGTGACTATGTACATTGTATTTATGGAATGTTAGCTCTTCAAGATTCGAACAAATATATATATATATATATATATATATATATATATAATTGGTCTATGTATCTTCGTTACTTTTCTAGGACAACTTGTTTCTTTTTAATGGTACTTTAAAATTAGTACTTCCCACTGTCTATATTTATTGATTGGATTGACATTAATCAATACTCTTGATTAGCACAACTAAGCAAGCAAGATATCCACAAAGACGTATGTAAACCACATACTTCATATTTCTTGATTTTGCATTTAGTATATTCCGTTATTTACGTACGACAATATAGAGAGTTGATCATAGGAGAAGTGGGATTGAGATCTTGGCAAAAGAAAGTCAAGCTAATATCAAACTTGGGCCTGTGTTAAAATTGGGCTGGAAAAAGCATCTTGGTCCTTAAATAATACTTTTCAAAAAATGCTTACCGATTAAAAAGTTCTCAAATTTTGAGCTTGGAATAGAAAACTGGTCCAACAATCCTATCCAAAACCGAAATTTAAAAGTCAACTTACACGTTTTCGAAACTCATTTTTTTATTGTTTAAAAACCTCTGTTCGGCTGTATTTAGCTGGGGCTGACAAGCAATAAACCATTTACAAAGTAAATCTTTATATTTACCGTTGTTATTTTTTTAATTTTTTTTGCTATGCATAAATGCATTAATCATGTCCCTTCTTGATAATAAAATACTGTAGAAATGAAACTGTTTAAAATAAAACAAAAAAAAAAAAAAAAAAAAAAAAGTCACTCCTATTTTTAGTTTTTTTTTTCCTCTAATGCAAGATGTTGACTTTTATATTGTCATATACCAACTTTAACTTGATGTTTTAATAATATACTTGTATTAATAAATATGAATAAGTATTAGCGCATAGCACCTATATACTTAGAAAGTGTATAGGATGGCACTGGTTTCTAGTGGTATAATTCAAAGTACAAAACGTATGTACTACTTTGATTAAATGTACCAATGTGATTTCAGTGGTACATTTTCGGAGTATTAAATATACCACTAGCACAGTTAAGTGGAATATTCAAGTTTTCTACTGCCTGGTAAATTACACTCCTGCCCTCCTATACACTTCGTTTGTCAATAGGTGCTATGCGCTGATATGCACTCAATAAATATGTTGATGAACTAGTCACGAAGTCGCGATACTTATACTTTCATAATATCTGCTTTAAATTACAGATCTTAATATTTAAAATTATGTATTTTCAAATGTGTCAAACAAACTGCTTGTAGTCATAGCTAGTTATATTTTAGCAAATGTGTCGATAATAAAAATAGTTAGAGGCTCAAAACTTATTTGTCCTTATAAGTCACAATATTGCATATGGCAGAAGAAAAAAAAAAGTTAAATTTAAAGAAAACCTTACATATATTCAAAATGTAATGCTTATTATAGGATATTAATAATTAGAGAAATTTAAAGAACATTAATATTGAAAAATAAAATTTGCAAGTTTGACTAAACGGCTAGGAGATGCAGTTTTTCACAATATGACATACATTTATTATTTTTTTAAAATTTTGATAGATTTTTAACTATGTTTTACTTTTAAAATACTTTTTTTTAGTAGTACTTTTAAAATACCGAGTACTTATTTAACGCTACTAATAAAATATTTTCTACGGAGTACTATTCTTATATGAAATTGAAATACTAAACAAAAATACAAATACAAAAACAATTATTATAATACATTAAACAGTCGTGCATCACACGGGTTTAAGACTAGTTTGCTAAACAAAAATGTGCTCAATTCAACAAATTGAAAAAAAAAAGAAAAAAATTAATAATAAAAAAAAGTGAAGTAAAAAAAATATATATATAGGACTTGTTTTATCACTTCCCAAATTCGTTCCTTCTTTTTATTTTCCAACTTTCCATTTTAAGGAAGACCCAAAAAATCTTGAACATGTTACGTAATCATTGACTAAATTAGCATTAAATAGCACACTAATTAATTACAATTTACGATCCGATCTAATAAATACAAGAGTACTATAAAATAAACATAACTTAGATTGTAGGAAACTAGCAACTTGTGATTTAAAAGATTTGTACACCGTATATCACATGCAAAAATCATCCTATGTCCTTTACTATGAACCTTCCATTCGATCTCTACAAAATCCTCTGTTTTTTTCTAGTTGACTTTCCTCCTTAAACAACCAAAACCCAATTTCAAATTGTTCAACCATGGCATGTTCAATAAACTCTCTTCTCTTCCTTATTAGTATAATTACATGCTCATGTATCAATCTAACCCTTGGTGTCGAGGAAGTCGATTTCGATGGTGTTGGTAGAGTTTGCTATGGAAACTCCACAACGACGAAAGATTCTACAAGTCAAGAATATCAAGACAATGTTAAATTACTTCTATCAGTTCTTGTTTCGGAGTCTACTTCGTTGCATCCACCAATGACTTTTATTAGTACGTCGGTAGGCAGGGTTGCGGAGAGGGCTTACGGTTCCTACCTTTGTCGAGGGGATCTAAGTGTTAGACAACGTCACAATTGTTTAGTAAACTTGACAAATTTTATGTCGGATTTAAAGACTGACAATTCGGATTGTATTGGATTTGGCCGTTTTCTTTGGTGCATGGTACATTACTCAAATAGCTCAAAATTTTCGGAGTATCAAGAGGGGCTTGTGTTTAGCTATAATTCGATTGGGAAAAATGTGTCCAACTATGAGCAATACAATGAGACGTTGTCTAACACGATGCAAGGACTCGTTACAGAAGCTAGCTATGGTAATTGGACTAAGGCTAATTTCTCGACTAGGGCTGTTGAGGTAACGGGGTCTCATGAGAAAATCTTTGCACTAGTTCAATGCGCGGCTGATTTATCTCCGCTAAATTGCAGTAAATGCTTAGGAGAATTGTATTCTTTATAAGAGATATAAGAAATATGTTAATTGATTGATATTCACAAGGCTTTTGGCAGCCATATATATAGTATACAAACTTAACAAATTAAGTTAAACTATAGCCTAATCTATGCCTAAAATTATGGCTCCATTATAGGAGAATTGATTCTATCTAAAACAGAATAAGGAAAAGATAAATTCAAAATATATACAAGATTATCTCCTAATACGCCCCCTCAAGATGGACTGTCGTGAGACAAGGCCAATCTTGGATTGTAATAAAGAGAACCGTGTGAATGCTAGAGGCTTTGTAAGAGCATCGGCAAGCTGATCATCACCATTAATGTGTTGTATGCGTAGAGAACCGAGCTGGACTTGTTCACGAACAAAGTGAAAAGCAAGGGCTAAGTGCTTCATTCTTGAGTGAAAAACCGGGTTCTTGGAGTAACTTACAGCACTCAAGTTGTCACAGTAGATGACTGGTTTAGTGGACAAATTAATTTTCAATTCATAGAGCAAAGAGAGAAGCCAGAGCACCTCTGCCGTAGTGGATGCAACAGCTCAAAATTCTGCTTCAGTGGAAGAGGTTGCAACACCTTGTTGTTTCTTTGAGCTCCAAGCAAGGGGATTCTTACCCAAATAAACAATATACCCGGTTGTAGAGTGAAATGTATCTCTATCACCAGCCCAATCCGCATCAGTAAAAGCATGAAGGATCAAAGGTGAGTGGCGATGAAGAGTTAGACCATGATCAATTGTCCCTTTGAGATATCTAAGCAAACGCTTAAGTGCCGCCCAATGAGTATCCGTGGGACAGTGCATGAATTGTGATAGCCTATTGACAGCAAATGCAACATCTAAACGAGTCAGAGATAAGTACTGAAGAGCCCCAACAAGAGCACGATACTCAGAAGGCGTGGACAATGGTGACCCGGAATCACCCGTCAGAGGAGGGTGTGCCACCATTGGAGTGGAGACAGGCTTTGCATTTGACATATTAGCACGAGCAAGAATGTCCCCAATATATTTATGTTGGCTTAAAAACAGACCACCATCATGAAGATGTACTTCAACACCTAAAAAATAGGACAAAGGACCTAAGTCCTTCAAAGAAAATCGTGAGGCAAGAGTATTAATTAGTTGTTGAAGAGCATTCGAAGAAGGACCTGTAACAATTATATCATCAACATAAACCAGCAAATAATAAATAATCCCATTGCAATTGTATAGAAATAGTGAAGGATCGGCAATAGAATTCTTGAACCCAACCGAAAGAAGATATGTGCGTAACTCAGTATACCAAGCACGAGGTGCTTGTTTTAGGCCGTAAATTGCTTTTCAAAGTTTGCACACATGAGTAGGCTTGTCTTTGTCAATAAAACCCGGAGGTTGGGCCATATAAACATCTTCATGAAGGGTTCCCTGAAGAAAGGCATTGTTGATGTCGAGTTGCCTAATCGACCATCCACTTGAGACTGCTAGAGAGAGTAGCAATCGAACAGTAGCTGGTTTTATCACTGGACTAAACGTCTCCGAGAAATCAATACCCGGACGTTGCAAAAATCCTTTGGCTACAAGACGAGCCTTATACCGTTCAACATCACCGTTGGCTGTATATTTAACCCGATATACCCACTTGCAACCTACTAGATTGGGTGTGTCAGTTGGTGGAACAAGGACCCACGTTTGATTGTTTATGAGAGCATCAAATTCAGCTTGCATTGCAGCTCTCCATTGCGGGTTTTTGAGTGCTTGGGTGATAGTTGTGGGTTCAGTATGAGGGCTGGTTGTAGTGGTAGGATAAGCATATTTTTTGTTGGGTTTGACAATATTGTTTTGGAGACGAGTGACAATGGTACGAGATGGAGGAGGGGCAGTAGGTTCGGGTTCAGAATGAGTGTCGGATAGTGGGGTATTTGGTGATGTGATATTGAAAGAAGATGAGGAGTTTGGTATAGTTGGGGAGGCAGACGAGGGTGTAGATGAAGATGATTGTGTGTGCAGAGAGGTTGAGGGAGTAGGAGTAGGGGAGTGAGGAGGAGTAGTGTCTTCAACTGTAGGTTGAATGTGGCAGGAGGGTGAAAAGGGAAGATTTATACTTACCCATTCCTCAATAGTGGAGGATTTTGTGCAAGATGAAGAGTTGCTAAGAGAAGGAAAAGGGAATACATCCTCAACGAATTTAACATGACGAGATGTATAAATTCGATTAGTTGGAGGATGTAAACAATAGTAGGCACTTTGTGTGGAAGAATAGCCTAAGAAAACACATGGTAAGGATTTGGGGTCTAGCTTGTGTGAAGTGTAGGGTTTAAGCCACGGATAGCAAAGACAACCAAAAGCACGAAGCTTATGATAATTAGGTGGAAAACCGAATAGCTTATGATAAGGAGAGGTGTTATGTAAAGTCTTGGTGGGTAGACGATTGATTAGATAGGTGGCAGTGGCCAAGGCATGAGGCCACAATGTGAGGGGTAACGAAGCATGAGAAAGAAGGGCTAAGCCGGTTTCAACAATGTGAAGGTGTCGACGTTCGGCATAGCCATTATGTTCCGGAGTATGAGGAGGGGAAGTGAGATGTGAAATTCCATTTGAGGATAAATAAGGTGTGAGTTTTTCAAATTCACCACCATTATCGGAAAAAAAAATTGTATAATCTTACGTTTAAAGAAATTCTCAACTAGAGCCCTAAAACGTAAGAAGACATTATATGTGTCCGATTTATTTTTCAGAGGATAAAACCATATGTACTTGGTATAATGATCAACAAAGATAATATAGTACTTGAATTTGTCATGGGAAAATACAGGAGAAGTCCATAGATCCGAGAAAATTAATTCCAATGGAGCATGAGATTTAAGAGTAGACGAATAAAAGGGAAGTTTGTGGCTTTTATTAATATTGCAAGCATTACAACCATTGATACAAAAATCAGAAATTGGAAGGCTAAAACTAGATTTTAAAGATTGAAGAACTTTATTAGATGGGTGACCTAAACGATGATGCCAAGAGTGTTTTGGAATGATGGTGGAAGCAAAAACACGAGGAACTCTAGGAAGCCATTCATAAACTCCGGCTTTAGTTGGACCTTGGAGGAGGGTCTTCCCCTGCGAAAGCTCCTTCACACGAAACAAAGAGGGTAAGAATTCAATAGAGGTGTTATTTTCTCGACAAAACTGAGAAATGGATAAAATATTACGGGAGATGGAGGGAACATGTAGGACATTTGAAAAATTAAAAGTAGCAGAGGGAGTAGAGATAGAGAAAGAACCAGTATGATGAATAGGAAGAGTTGAACCATCTCCTATGATCAATTCCTCCGTACTATCATAGGGAGCATGAAGAGAAAGATTAGCCAAATCATTGGTGACGTGATGAGAAGCACCACTGTCAAGGAGCCAAGAGTTTGATGCAGGGGACGAAGCCGTAGCAACGTTGGCTTGTGGAGCATGAAACGAAGGAGTTTGAGCCTTAGAGGGAGTGCGATTGTAGGTGGGAGTGGGAACTTGGATAGTAGGATATAGGTTCTTGAATATGGGGCAGTAAGTCAAGGAGTGTCCTTGAGTACGACACCATTGACATTTGCCAAGGAAGGGTCGTTGAGGAGAAGGTGGAGTTGGGGTTGCAGTGTGTGGCACATAGGTTGATGAGGGTGGGGTGGATGTATAGGACATTGTTGGTGGTTTGGGGGAGGGGTTCTTGCGATGATGCATTGCATTCACTGAGGCAGGAAAAGAAGAGGGAGGTGAAGGTACAGACACAGTGAGTTCTTTGGTAATTAGCTTTTCATGAAGTTCCTCAAAGGAGATGGGAGTATCTCGGGCATTAACTGCATCAATCACTGATCTGAATTGATCATAGTCAAGGCCACTTAGAACTTTGTCACTGAGATCTTCATTGTCCATAGGTTTCCCCATAGCAGCAAGTCGATCCGAGCATTGCTTAATTGATTGCATATACTCGGTGATTGTTTGAGTAGTGTGCGTGATTTGAGCAAGGTGAGCCTTGATTTGCTTGAAGTGACCACGAGAGGGATTAGCAAAGGTGGAGGCCAGGATATTCCAAGCCTCATGAGCCGAAGCAGATTGAGTGATTAGAGGCACAAGATTTTGAGAAAGAGTACCTACAATGGCACTAAAGACCAAGCGATCTTGGCGATACCAGGCTGTGGCAGCAGGGTTTATCGCAGAAGAGTCGTTCTTGGTGATTGTTTTGGGAGGAGACGGGAAGCTACCATCTACAAACTTCCACGCATCGTACCCAAGAAGAGTGGCCTGAAGGTGAGTTTTCCAGGCAACATAATTCGAGGGTGTAAGCTTGATGCAATTTTGGACATTGATTACTGTAAAAGGGGTGGCTGGGTTTTCAGTATTGGGGATGGTACCGTCATTCATGGTGATAGCGGAAGCGCAAAGTTGGATCAAAAGGCGATTGATACCATATAAGAGATATAAGAAATATGTTAATTGATTGATATTCACAAGGCTTTTGGCAGCCATATATATAGTATACAAACTTAACAAATTAAGTTAAACTATAGCCTAATCTATGCCTAAAATTATGGCTCAGGAGAATTGATTCTATCTAAAACAGAATAAGGAAAAGATAAATTCAAAATATATACAAGATTATCTCCTAATATTCTTATATTCCAGATTGTTGCAATGGTTCTCAAGGTGGAGTTCTTGTTCATGCTAATTGTTTGATGAAGTACAATAATCAGTCTTTCTTTGGCTTGGCTAGTCATAGTTTTATGCCAAGTTATATTCATGTGATATTTCTCTTGTTATTTACTATGCACCTCACAATTGTGTGAACTTGCATATTTTTGTTCTCAAATTCATTATTCATAGTAGAATATACTTGTATGATTGCATTCTTTGTCTATGCTATTGATGAATCCTCCGTTTCTCTAATATTATAACACTTACAATTTTCATAACATGTAAGTGAGAGAAAACGCAAAGTGGGTTGTCAACCCATGTGATACAGTGATACTCCATAATATGAAAAGTAAGAAATACAAGTACTACGTAGAACGGCTGATGCATGTTTTAAGGAGAATAGAGATCGAGGAATAGGAGAAAAAAATAATATGGTCAAGCATTAATATAGTAACTAATGGGAAAAGTTGTGTTGTAAACTTGTAAATGTAGTTAAAAGGGGGAAGTATATTGATGGAAGATATTGAGATTTGTGAATTGTGAAACATGTAAATTAAGCCTAATTAGAATAAGATAGTTGGATGTTGATGAGCATTTGAGGGTATGATTATAAGTATTTCCAATATTTAAGATTTGAAAATTTTTCAAAGCACAAACATGTTACAAGACTCACAACACACGTTTATTTGCGCCGAAAAGTCTCATAGATGGGCTTTTTATTAACAAAACAGGGCGGTGATGTTGTTGGGCCTTGGGTCCAGTTGCTTCAAAAGCCCAAGAAGTATGATACAGTTATGTATCTCAAACTCAAAGTTTAATCTTTCAATAGAGTTGACTAAGTAAGGTCTAAGCAAATTAGAATACCGAAAAAGTCGACTTAACCTTTTCATACACCTTTTCTTTAAAAAGAATAACAGCAATGTTTTTATGGTTACATATTTATGTTGTGTGTTAATCGGGGATGTAAAAATGATAATTTGATGTTCGATTTTTTTTTTTAAAGTTTCTCATGTTAGACGGATATGTAACACCGTTTCTCATTCGATAGCTTGGTTGGAGACGGGAAGTAGTTTGGAACGTGTATGTATTGGTTCTTTCCCTCAAGGTATTCTACTCTTGGCAGAAATTGACTTATTGTAATAAAATATCCGCTCTACCTTTTCTTACAAAAAATTAAAAAAAAAAAAAAAAAAAAAAGGTGATTAGACTCTTCTTAAATGTAAGCATATGTTAAAATCATGAAAATTTAGCCAACCAAATTAAAAGAGTAGATCCTTAGTTAATTGGCAACTTGGGTCAACAAAATACAACTCAAGACTTAGCATCTTGGTTTGAGTGTTTGACTATCTTTTCTCTAAAAAAAAATGAAAGAAATCAGAGGCGACTACTAATGGAGTAATAATGGTCCATGTAATATATCACTCACAACTCATAACACGCATTCTATAATAGTTCACCACGGCACTACCTTTGACATGTTTATTTCATCATCCCACGATTTATCCTTTATCCAAAATTAAATACTTCCATTATTCCCTATATATAAACTCACCCATACTAAAAATATTGATACATGATCAAGCATAGAACTATGGCACTAGCAAACTACTTTCTTTTCCTTGCAATTTTTTGCCAAATTAGTATTCTTTCCCTTAGTGCAAAAGAGACTTCCGGGTCTGACGATGTTTACCAAGTTGGCATAGGCGGCCGTGACTCCGAGCTTGTTAACCCAAACTATCTCAACAATGTAGATTCCCTCCTCTCCAACCTTATATCGGAGTCTTCACTCGGCTTCTTCAACACCTCTACGGGTGATGTTGGTTCCGATAGGGCTTATGGTTTTTACCTTTGTCGAGGTGATCTTAGTGCTAAAAAATGCAACAATTGCTTAAAGGACGTAAGACAATATGTCTTAGATCGACGTCCATTTGAATCTTACTCCAACGGCATTGCATTTAACACGGATCTCCAATGTGTTGTACACTATGCAAACAACTCTAGATCATTCGTGTATAGAGAAAATACAACTTTCACTGGGGATGGATTTGGAGACGACTTGGCACAAAACCAGCAATACAACACGACGTTGATGAGTACATTGCAAGAACTCGCAAGAGAAGCCGAGTATGGGAACTGGACAAAGGCTAATTTCGCGACAAAGGTGATAGATGTAACGGGATCTCAGGAGAAAATTTATGTACTTGTTCAATGTACACCTGATATATCCGCTATGAACTGCAGCAATTGCATAAGTAATTTATATTCTTCATTTCGGCCAGTTGCTATAGGTGGACGAGTTTTGGGTTATAATTGTTTGATGAAATTCAATAACGAGTCTTTCTTTAGCAATGGGTACCACAATTTCATGGCAAGTTATATCCTTATGATATTGGTTTTATTATCGACTACATACATTACTTTAATGTAAATTACAATATGTATATGTAATTTTAGTTTCTACCTTGTTTGATTCATATACGCAACGGTTTCCATTGTCTTTTTGAAAACAGCAAGTTTTGTGTGTGGCACATGGTGTGGCTAGCTGACACACACCGAGTAACCCCTAACCAATCGAGTAATCCTTGACCGATCAAGTAACCCCTGACCGAATAACCTCTAACCGACTTAGTAACCCCTGACCAAGTAAGTAACCCTTGACCGACTTAGTAACCCCTGGCCGAGTGAGTAACCCCCTGATCGACTTAGTAACCCCTAACCGAGTAAGTACCCTTGACCGACTTAGTAACCCCTAACCGACCGAATAACCACTAACCGGCCAAGTAGCCCCTAACCGAGCAACCCCTGACCGACTTAGTAACCCCTGATCGAGTGAGTAACCCCGATAACACTAACAAAGTAACCCGCACAATGGTTGGCCACACGGTGACACGGTGTGGCCAGCCACATTTTGTGTTTTGAAAAATATTCACATACATATAACCGGAAGATATGGACAAAGTGAGGATGGACATATATATATATAGCATTAGTTATTATTTTATTTTTTTGAAGGAATTGTATTAGTTATTATTATTAAGTTTTTTAGTATTATTATTATTATTACTATTTTTATTATATTAATTATTTTTATTATTATTATTAAAAAATTACTATTATTAGTATTAAATTATTATTATTACTAAATATTATTATTATATTAATTACTAATAATATTAACTAATAATTAGTACTATTATTATTATACTTAATTTCTCCGTTTTTTTATACTGGCAAATGTTTGTCTGTCACAAAAACCATGTAATTTCAACCAAAAAAATGAGACAAATTGAACCAATTTATTACAAAACTGTAAAAACCTATAATAAAATTATAAGCTATGCTAGTACAAATTCTGTTTCCATCTCTTTAAATAGTGTCATCTACATTTGATGGAGACTAAGGGGTATAAAACTTGTTTCTACAATGCAAGGAGGGAAGAAAATGTTTCAGTGTGTTCCTAGTCTCCCATCCTTCGTTTCCTATGTCTACCACCACCGCTATCATTCTTCTTCCTTTTATTGCGCCTATCATCATCTGAGCTTGATGAACTTGCATCGGAACTAGAATCAGATTCAGCGGAGGATGACTCTGAGGCTGATGAATTTGAACTTGAATAAGAATCAGAAGCAGAAGCAGAATCAGGTTCAGGTTTGGCTTCAGACTCTGGAATCTGTTGTTGCATTATCAATCGTGGCATGTTCTTCAGGTACTCTCTCAAGTTCTCAGTTATTCCTCCAAGACCAATGGATGTGAAGAAATTGATCGCAAATCGTGTGTTTCTGGGATTATCTTTTGGGAAAATCGAATCAAAGGAGTCTTGCATTGCTGGATCATTAAGCCGTTCATTCAGCAACCGGATACCAAGGTGCTCAGACAATTCCTGCATTAATGATTTTTAACAAAAATAATAATCAGACAATGAAGCAGAACTGCAGAAGTATATCCAAAAAAAAACAAACTACATAAAATTCTTCAATAATGTAATACAAGTCTTATCGTTTTCAAAAAAAAAAAAATACAAGTCTTATTTTTAGATACCTGGAAAAGGATTTTAATGAAGATACGAGATGAAGAAGTTGTGTCCTCTTCAGTCAAACGTATGTAAGCTAACACATGCCAAGGAAGAGCATCAGTGCCCAGCAAATGAGCAAAGAATTTGGCCACATTCCGTAATTTGTTTGTCTCAAGGCGATGTATCATCGAGTATTGCTGAACAAAGCACTTGTCAAAATTTTCCTGATACACTTTATTAAGCATACAAAACCGTTGGCCCAAAAGACCATAATATCTGAGATATGTTCTCTCTTGGCTGCAGCACTCCAGCAACATAATATTTAACTCCATCTGTAGCAACAATTTGAGATCAGCACAAAGACAGATGCAATGAGCCAGATACAGAAAAGGCCAGTGCAACACACAGGCCAAAAATCAGCATGGAGGCAAGAATATGAAAATTTTAATGATCAGCTTCAGAGCAACGGAAGACAACAAAGGGGAGATCATATAAAACTCAAAGTGCAGAACAGATCATAATGCAGCATTAACATTTCAAGCAGCAGGAAGTATATATCAGAGCCTGGGTAGGATAATATATCAAAGGTCTACATAATATTCGTGAAAGGGTGCAAAGAATGATTCAAGTAAATTTACACAAAACATGTGGAATGCTGAAGGGTGCAAAGAATGTTTCAAGTAAATTTACACAAAACATGTGGAACACTGAAGGGTGCAAAGAAAAGAATATTCCAAAGGGACCAAAACTATCAGACAGACAAATTTTCAGATCAAGTCCCATGAATATATTTCATTGCAGCGCAAAAATCTGGTGAGGAAATTCACAGAGAAGAATTGCTTACCTCTTGCCCAGGCTCAAGTTTGATTTTTAGCAACTTGTGGCCAGCTTCTTCAAAATCTACACTGGACATAATTGTTAAGTAGATTGTTCTTCGAAGATTTATGAGGTCGGTTTCTGTTTCATCTTTAATCTGCATTTGCTGCTCTTCTTCGTCTTCATCCTCTTCTTCATCGTCCTCATCATCATCAGACCCAGCATCAGAGCCATCCTCGTCCTCCTCTGACTCATCTCCCAGTATGGATTTCTTCAGCTCCTCATACTTTTTCTCGTTTTCCACAAAATTAGGATCTTGCTTGAAAATATCTGAAATTGCATATAAACAAGATAGCAGTGCTAAGAACCACTAACAAAAATGATACATTGCCACTCAATCTAATTCAAGTTAATAAATGCAAAGATTATAAATAAATAAATATAGTGGGAATAGTTCAAATACCAAGACCAGTCTCAGGATCTATCTCGTCTTCTAGTGACATCTCATGAGTGAGCTGATCTTCTGGATCCACAAGATCCAGTTCAGGCCTGACAGCTGGATGCCCCTGCAGAACCAAATAACCTTGGAAGATTCAATACTTCAGCATTTTTGAGAATTCAAATAAATAAACAAGCCATCATAAGTTAAATAAAACACCAAACCTGGAATTTGGCCTTTCTTATGGCAAACAGGCCTTCAATCAGAAATTGAACCCTTTTGTCAATCTCTCCTTCATGAAGAATTCCTCGAAAACGTTCAAAAATACCTGAGAGTTTATGCAGATAAATAAGATGGCACAGTGTGAAGACCAGAGAAAATTTGGAAAAGCAGACAGGGTAACTAAAAAGTCAACCTCTCGGAAGATGCAGAATTACAAATTTTGTTCAAATTTAACAATGATTTTAATTTAGCACTTTGAACAAACCATTTAAGCGTTCATCTGAATTCAATATACCAACAGACAATATAGATGAATCACACTAACTAATCATCATGAGAAATGCTTCACTGTCCTAAGTATCAAAAATGGGTTCTCAGGTACCCAACTTCCACTCATTCTTTTAGGTACTTAACTTTAAACTGACCTGTTTTGGCTAAGTCTGTTAAACAATTAATTATTAATATTTCAATTTAACTTCAAAAAAAAAAAATAATACAGATATCACTGCAACGTTCTCACATTTGATACCAAGCTTAGAAAAATGTACTGAGCTTTGAAATATTTAACGCTCTCTTTGTCAAAAATGTAATACAAACACACCATATTTTGAAGTTTGGCACTTAAAGATGCAAAATGGAAGGACACAGAAAAAATGAATCACGTTGAAAACAATGAAAACATTAAACAGCAGAGATAGTGTCACAAGTAAACTAACCATGCAGACCCTTGGGACAAAGGTCTTGAAGAATAGAGCCACATTCTTTGACAAAATCAACTGCAACCTCAACACTATCATCACTAGGCTGCTCCAACAGAATGGTGAGCAATTCCAAAGCAACAAGCTCATGAGCAACTTGCTGGTTCACTAGATGAGCTATGAATTTTACAGCAGCCATCAGTTGAGGCTGTAAGCGAATTCAGCATATTAGAACTCTATAAATGAGCATGAAAGGATTTTTTTTTAAAAGTATTGGAAAAGCGGTAATAATCATACAAACCTTATCATTACGCTTGTAAGCTCTCTTTAGCTGCAAAATAATCCTCCTCAAAAGAAGATCCCCAATTTCAGGGAACTTGGTATTGACCACAGCAACCAGAGCAGCAAATACATCAGTAAAACCTGGTGATGCCATTTGGGACTTCATGCATGATCGACAAAACAGACCCCTTCCCCTGATGAGATTCTCGCCAAGCAGTTCTGGGATAATGTTCTTGATATTAATGGCATTCACTTTGTTTACCAAACCATTGATACTCTTCCTAAGAGCATCCCATGTCAACCGCTGATATTCCACACTGCTTTTGTCCTCAATTTCCTTCATCATTCGAGCCAACTTAAATGGTGGAATGTAAACTCCTCCAGTCCTCCCAAGGGTACTAAGATCACCACCCGGATTCATATTTGCTGTGGTAGACTGTGTTTGCAGTTTTGCAGGCTCTTCTCCTATAACATCCCTGCCTTGTTGCTTCAACTCAGAAGCTTTATCATTCGTTTCTCTCTTAGATCTTATTTCCCCTTCCTCGAGATCATGTGTTTGTTTACTAGTCCTACCCTCTCTCCGATCACTCCTTCGCATGCTATGCCTTTTTCTACGCCCATCAGAATCAGAGGAATCATCCGTGTCATATCGGTGCCTTCTTCTCTCTCTTTCTCGTCTGCGTCTCTCCCTACCCCGCCGCCGGTCCTCACCAGAACTTTCTGAGTCACTTCTCCTCTCTCTTTTCCGTTTGCGTCTATCCCTATCCCGTCGCCAGTCCTCACCAGAACTTTCTGAGTCGTTCCCTCGACGGCCAGTATAACTGTTTCTTTCATTCATTCTTCTACCATGCCTTCCTTCAATAACCGTTTCCTTGCCATCTTCTTTGTCATCCAACCTCTTGTTACGTTGCTCCTTTTCTCTTCCCCCATTTCTCTTCCAATCCTTCCCTTCATCAGAACTCCCTGAATCGCTAGCTTGACGCCCATTCCTCTCCCTATTACCACTTCTATTCCCATCACCAGCTTCTTCATTATCCAACCTTTTCCTAGGCCTCTCTTGCGCTGGTGTCTCACCTCTCTTTCTATCCTTCTCATCACCAGAACTTTCTGAATGATTCTCTCGAAGCCCATTCTTGTCACTAATATCTCTTCTCTTTTTTTTCCCCCCATCATCATCAGATCTCTTCCTAGGTTGCTCCTTCTCTTGCCTCTCACTTCTCTTCCTATCCCTCTCTTTATCAGAACCCTCTGAATCACTCCCTCCACGCCCACCATTCCTTTCTCTTCCATCCCTTCTCTTCCTATTCCCATCTCTATCCTCCTCCACCCTTCTCCTAGGTCGCTCCCGCTCCCACTCTTGCCACTCACTTCTCTTCCTATCCCTCTCTATATCAGAACCCTCTAAATCACTCCCTCCACGCCCATTCCTTTCTCTTCCATCCCTTCTCTTCCTATTTCCATCGCCATCCTCCTCCACCCTTCTATTCGGTCGCTCTTGCCTCTCACTTCTTTTCCTATCCCTCTCTATATCAGAACTCTCTGAATCACTCCCTCCATGTCCATTATCTCTTCTCTTCCTATTCCTACGATCTCCATCCTCCTCCACCCTTCTCCTCCTATCCCTCTCTTTCTCAGAATACTCTGAATCGCTCCCTCCACGTTCATTCCTTTCTCCTTCATCTCGTCTCTTCCTATTTCCATCTCTTTCCTCCTCCATAAAAACTATTCTCGATTACGAATATCAATAGAAAAATTCTAGCCTAGCAACAATATTGCTCGATATAATCTTTCATAACTTGAGTAATCATAATGAATTGTTCAACAATCCACCTCAGAAGAACCCTAAATCGACTATAATGAAAAATAAACCAACATTAAACCCTAGATTGTGAAATTGATATTCAAAATCACTCGTAATAATCTAGAGTAATTACAACGAATAGTTCAATACCCTAAATCGACAATGAAATCAACGATAGTGTGAAACTAAACCCTAGGTTGTGAAATTGATATTCAAAACAAAATGTTACCTCAGAATCTGTTTTAATGGGGAGAAAAAGCTCAGAAGCTGCTTCAATGGAGAAATCAGAGCACGCTTCAATGGAGGATGGAGATTAATGAGACGCTGCGTAAACCCAGTGAGGCGTCGGATTTACGGAAACGGGATGAAGAGAGGGAAACGGCCGATTTGGTTTAGTGTGTGTTTAGGGTAACTGGGTAAATTCACGGAGGAAAATGGACGATTAGGATGTTTTTTTGATTTTCTACCCTTACTCATGGAATTGCCAGAAATATCCCTTCACTGCGGCTCGGCCTTTTTTAATACTTTTCGTTTTTATAAAATGCATCACTTTTGGAGCCAATCCTATTTCTATATATAGAAGTTACTACTTTAGTCCCGTGCGTTGTACGGATTAAATAGCTATTATTTGTTTAAAATGGTTGTCAATATTCTTTATTATACAAAAGTGATATCATAATCTCATGAATTAATTTTGAAAGAAGTATTGTATTTTTTTTAGTTTTGAAACATAGAAGGAAATAAATAGATAAAAAAAAATGATGTCAAAAATAGTTTAGGCGGGAAAATTTTTCATGAGAAGTTGACATGTGTACCTTAATGATGGCAGCATGTTTTGTTTTAGTAATAGTTAAATAGATAAGGAAAGTTTGTCAATTACAACCATTTAAAGTTTGTGTTTTGCAAATTGTAGCCATTTAAAAAAAAATTGTAAACTGCAGCCCAAAAGTAGTAATAAATTGTAAACTGCAACCCAATTCAATTTTGTCATCGATTTGCGTGTCGAAAAATGTTTCATTAAGGTTTAAGGGGTCATTTTAGTTTCTAAGGAGCCAAATTGAGTTCGGAATTGACAAAAAAATTAACGTAAGGGCCTCGTTTTCATGGCTAAACACAAATCGATACATTTTTAATACACAAAACGAGACACTAACGTTTTTTTTTTTTGTCAATTCCGAGCTCAATTTGGATCTTTAAGGACTAAAATGACCCGTAAACCCTTAACGGAATATTTTTCGGCACGCAAATCGATGGAATAGCAAACAAGTTCGTACATATAAGTTATATATAACACTAGTATAATCTTAAGGCAAAAAATAACTTAGGTTAATTAGATTAGAGTTAGTGTGAACTGTGGTTAAATCGGAGTAATGACGTCATAAGGTGAGTTAAATCACCGGAAAGTGCAATTGGGTAGTAATCGGTCCTATATAGGTGAATTAGGGGTAGTAATTAAAAACTTTTTTTTAAGAGGTAGTAATTTACAAAGCCTCTGTTTTTGAGGTAGTAATTAACAAAAATTTCTTAAATCAAATTGCTCTCAAATCTTTAGTAAAACATTAGATGTAAGAGACAAAATCGAGAATCGAAGAAAAATTTTCCAAAAAAACGATCAACAATCAAATTGTAAGTTGATGATTTTGTTTATTTTTCAAAAAATAGTTCAAACCTACCCTATTTTTTATGCCTTATTTTTCAATAATATGAAATTTCAGTAGTAGCAATTCATGATTTCTTATGATTATAGTAGAATGATGTTTGGTATACACTATTTTAAGTTCATTTAACTTGTGGTGAGTGTTATTAGCTTATAAAATTACTGCACAAAAAAAGTTTAAAATTAAAGTTCAATTGTCTTAATATAATGGACAGTTTGATCTATTTCGTAGGATTATAGAAATGTAAATTTAGTTAATAGTGGATTTTTTTTTTTTTTTTTGTAATGAATGTTCAATTAGAGTTTGTAATTTCTCATAGTTTTAAATGGAAGTGATTTTTATAATAATAATTAAATTATGTTATTAATTTTCCATAATTATAACATAATTTAATTATAGATGTTATTTGGTGAATTTTTGCTAGTACATTTAATTTATCGTTAATGTTCATTTTAGATGGACTTTACGTTCATTTGTAGAACGATAAATACTACCTCCGTTAAATGTTATATGCAACAAAATGGAGAAGTGCGGTTGCCAATGCAAAAGATAAGAGGCAAAGATTAGAGAAATTGTTGGATAGTAATTAAAGTAATGAAGGAGAGAGAAAGTAGGACCCCCACACATAATTTTCGGTGGGAAATTAGAAAATGGAGGGAAGCCAGTTTTCCCTCTCATATTTTCACTAAAATTTGAATTGTTAAATTTTTGAATTTTTTGCCAAATTCAAACTTGAATTAAGTCCCCTTTTAAGAGGCATTTACAGCTGACATACAGCATTTATGAGGCCTATAAAATACAGCCTCCACAACACAAAGCATTCAATGTTTACAAACCAAAAGTTTATCCAAAAAAAGACATTGATTAACCATAATTTTGAGCACTTCCTGATCTGATTTGTTCACTATTCCCCTAAACTACAATTAGTGCTACACAACTTCAGTCTTCATTAGCAATCAACCTCCACTGACCACATCTTCACATAGGGCAGCTCCTTCTCCCAAAAAAATCAACAGCCAGCCCTTATCCTCTTCTTAAATCTGAACAAACACATACAAAACAGAAAACATGGCAGATTTTGATGAAGGATTGTTTTTTGATGTTGACCACTGTTGACTGAGGAAGCATTGGCAGAACTCTTTTGTAATCAGCATGAAGAAATGCAAGGTGAAGATTTCGAGGTATATGATTCAGAAAATGAAAATATGTAAGAAGAAGACCAAGAGGCAAACAATGGGCAGCAGGGCACACAAAAAGCTGATGCAAACCAAGAGATGCAACAGGGAACAGACAATGGGCAGCAGGGCACACAAGAAGCTGATGCAAACCAAGACATGCAACATGGGATAGAACATGGGACTAAGACTGCCAATAGAAAACAGTTGACTTTGCAAAAGAAAAGGGAGATTGTTGATGCAATGCTGATTACAATGCAAGATGGCAAGATACCTAAGGGACACATGAAATAGTAATCCATCCAATTCAGAGTTCACAAGTCAACAATCAGTAGAATTTTCAGTGACATTAAAAAACAGCTGGCACAAGGGAATACGATTGATGTCAGGACTAAGAAGTATGGCAGAACAGGTCCAAAGCCAAGAGAATTTTCAGATGAATTCCTACAATCAGTCCCTCTGTATCTTAGGCAGACTGAGAGAAGTTATGCAGCTGCCCTGAAGATTTCTCATGTAACTCTACACAATTTGAAGAAAAAGGGTAGGCTCAGAACACGTACAAGCAGTAACAAGCTTGCTCTCACATCAGACCACAAGGTTGCTAGACTGAAATGGATGTTGTCATATATAAATCCAATCACAGCAAATGAGGACCCCACTTTTGTTGACATGAACCATGTCATACACATAAATGAGAAATGGTTCTATCTCAATCCTGACAAGAGAAGATTTTATCTCCTTCCAAGTGAGGAAGATCCATATATGGCACAACAGTAAAAAAGATTTAAGCTAAAGGCAATGTTTATGGCCTTGATTGGGAAGTCATTATATGACACAAATGGGGAACTACTCCATGATGGGAAGTATGGCATATTCTCATTCATAGTGAAAGAGTTAGCAAAGAAATCAAGCAAAAACAGAGGAACTGGCACATTGGTAACCAAGGCACTCCAGAATGTGAACAGAGAGGTTATTAGGGAGATGTTGGTCACAAAGGTCATACCAGCAATTCAATCTAAATGGCCAGAAAGTCTGCCAAAAAAGTCATCATTCAATGGGACAATGCAAGGCCTCACCAAGTTCCTAAGGATGAAGAGTTTATTGCAGCAACAACAGGAAATAGGTTGAATATTCAACTTGTCTTTCAACCAGAACAATCACTTGATTTGAATGTGTTGGATTTAGGCTTATTTAGGTCAATTCAGTCTTTGTAATATCAATCTTTCCCTAAGAACCTAGATGCGCTTGTGGAGGAAGTGATTGAGTCTTATAACACATTTAAGCCTCAAGTGAACAGGTACATTTAGGTGACTTTGCAAAGATGCATGATCAAAATTCTCAAGGCACAAGGTGGGAACAAGTACAAAATACCACACATGAACAAAAAGAAACTTGAAAAAATCTGGCCATACTTCCAGATCAAGTAGAAGTGAGGAAGGAAGTTGTGGTGGAAGTTGTTGAGTACGTAAACACTATGTTTAGGCCAGCCAGTCAAGGGACTCATGATGCAGCAAAAGACATGGAGGTAGATGCAGACTAGGGGACTCATCATTAAACAAACCCAAGGAAGATGAACAACATGGACTGCCACACATAACCACTGATCTGATTTCTGTTATGTTTTTTTTTTAAATTAATGTGCATGAAGAGGTGGTTAGGTGTATTTTGTTGATTATGATTATGCAACCATGTAAGGCAGTCAGATGTAAGTTCTTTTGTACCCACATTCAAAAATGGAATGAAAGTGAAAATGACTTTTGATGTCTGGCCAAATTATCCATTAGGAGAGTTTGTCACATTGTTGAATACAACACTTCATACCAAAGGTACCTCAACAACAATCTCAAACAAGAAATTGTTGGAGCAAAACTCTAGTGTGAAGTGAAATTTAATGGAGTCCCTTCATCATTTGGATTAAAAAACAACACTCAAGTATTAGGAAAACATAGATGGGGGACTCACAACTTGAGTGTATCAAAACAAAACCAATAGGGACTCCTCATTTTAAACATCTCCTAGGGACTGAAATTGTAGCCCTTGCAAACCATATCACAAAGTAGCCTCATCATTCATCAATCACATTCCCCTAATCAAGAAGACATATCCAACATGCCAACAACAATAACCACCAGTAACCAACATTCATCATAACTAACCAACATCAACAATAACAAACAATCAGCACCATCAGGAAAGCAGAATCAACAAGCCAACACCAATCATGATAGGGGGGGGGGATTGTTTATCACCACAACATAGAGCAAACAACAGCAGCAACTAAATTACAAGCTCTAGCAGACCTCTAATGTGATCAAATAAGAAATGCAAGATGAAGAACTCCAGTAATATGAATCAGAAAATGAAAATACGCAAGAACAAGAACAAGAGGCAGACAATGGGCAGCAGGGCACACAAGAAGCTGATGCAAACCAAGACATGCAACATGGGACTTCCAACATGCCAACAACAATAACCATGACCATCGCAAAGCAACAACAACAAAACAAAAAACCATCAAGCAATACACCCATGAAGACAGATCCAACAAGCCAGCAATAATTGTGACAAGAAAAGGGACTCCTTATCAGCACAATATAGATCAAACATCAGCACTAGTCAGTTAAGCAGAGAACATGGAACTCAAATTAAAAATTAAATAAATTGTGGTTAGGGTTAGGAATCGTTACGCAAGCAGTCATTTGGAGGGTTGAACCTTAGGGTTCATCCTCCTCACTTCATCATCTTCAAATGGAGGGCCACCTAAAGCAGCCTTCTTTGGAGGAGGCGATGAAGTCTCCGCCTTGTTAGGCTCATCGTCAGAGGACAAAATAACCCACTCCTGATCTGGCAACCCACAGATCCGCCTCGGAGCCACCCTCGCCGCCTTCCTTCTAGCCTGGATCTTCGTGGGTGGCCTAGCCCTCTTAGATTTGGGCTTTTAGGTGGGCACAGACTACCCTCACCACTGTCACATGCTAGATCTACAGCCACAACACTGAAATATAGCGATTTCTTCCCACGAGACTCACCCTGACCCTTAGTCCTCTCCAAGCGCCCCTCCTCCTCAACGCTTTCAAGCACCTTACCCAAAGCTTTGTAGGTGGCCGAACCACAATAAGGACCAACCTCACCAGATTATTCATAAAATTGGCGAGGAAATGGAGATCTGGTCTCAAAGGATTGAATGAGGGAGATAATCAACTTCTCCTCACCGTCATCGTTAGTGGCAATATACCCATCATGCAGTGGTTCAAGGTTAACCATGGTGTTATGGGACTCGATTTTTCAAAGATCTAATGTTTGAAGTTCACATTTGGAGAGTGAGTTTGGAGAAAATGAAGGATGAAGAGGAGAGAGGATGACGAAGAGGATGAACATGAACTAGGGTTCATCTGGAAAATTCTGAAGAACTAAAGAGTAATACCAGCCATCACATTAATTGTTGGTGGTTGGGATTGGGAGTGATTGTGAGTAGTTGGGGGGAAATGGGATAATAAATGGAGAGAGTAGCTAAATTAGGGTAATGTGATTAGTATTAGATTAATGTGATTAAAAAAGATAAGGGTAAAATTAAGAAAATCAAAATTTTTAAGTAAGGGTAAATATGTAATTTCTAGGGTTTTTGTTTACTAAAAATAGAAAGAAAACAGGTAGTTGCACATAACCCTAATCATCCCGAAATGGCAAAAGTTGCACATAACATTTAACGGAGGTAGTATTCAAATTATAATTGCCAAAAAAAAAAAAATTCCAAATTATAATAACTAAAATTAAAGACAAATTATCAATTATATGAAATTGAACCATAAATTATCATTTAATATTACTTATTTTGTCACTAAAAACTGTTGTTTGACAACTTTTAGCTAGTAAATTTTAATCTATCGTAAATGTTCGTTTTAGATGGAAAAAAGATCATTTTAGATGGAAACTATATTCATTTATGATCATTTTCAATCATATTAATATATGTATATTTAAATATGATACATATTCATTCTCTTTACATTACATGTTCAATCAAATCCTAAAATTAAAAAAAAAAAAAAAAAAAAAAAAATCAGAATTTCAGAACACCCAGCCACCCAGATCCAGCCATTAGAACCACCCACGAAAATGACAACAAAAAAACCCAGAACCACTTACGTCACCACCCGGAACAACCCACCTAGAACCACCGACGAAAGTGACGAAACCCACCCAACTCAAACCAGACCCACACCCACACCCCCACGAACACCCACACCCTCACGAACACCCACAACTTGAAGCAGACCCACACCCCCACGAACACCCACAACTCAAACCAGACCCACAACCTCACCCCCACAAATAGGGATGTCAACGGCGCGGGGTGGGTAGGGTTTTGGCATTCCCATCCCCATCCTTGCCTCATATTTTCATCCTCATCCCCACCCCCATCCCCACGTCGGGTTCGAAAATTACCCCCATCCTTGCCTCGGCGGGTCCAACTCCAAAACCACCCCGCCCCATCCCCGTCTCAGCCCCATACCCGCCAAATCCCCGCCCCATACCCGCCAAATTGAACCCAAAATCCTAACAATAAACTAATTGGATAATCTAATTTTTATAAAATCAAACTAATCAAAATAAACTAAACATCATCTATGAACGTAATATCCTAAAAACCAACTAATTGAGGAATCTAATTTTTCTAAAATCAACTAATAAAAAAAAAATTGATCATACATGGATTAAAACAGAAAAATTAGATTGAAAAGAAGATAAAATTACCGAAAATATGAACTAATTTTGAACAATACATTAGTGAAACAATCACTAAAATTTTGGAAATATTCAAGGTGAAAATTCTGAATACTACCAATGATATACAACACATGAAATTCAGCGAAGAAATTGGATGATAGAAATTAGTAGGAGCCGCCATCGTCGATGAAATCAAAGCCGAAGGTAGAGTCAACGCTGGTGGTGAGGAAGTTTTGGTGAAGAATCATCGATCTATATACAATAAGGAAAAATTTATATACCTTGTAAATTAATTCAAGTATAGACTTGTAGAAGTTAGAACGAAGTCGGAAGCCGGTGACGAACTTTACCGACAGCAAAATCAGGTCGACCGGCGCTGTCAAAGTTGGCAGTTGCGGTGGGTTGGGGCGTTAGTAGTACTACTAAGTAACTCTGGGCATTTGAGGTTGAGAGGAGAGAGGTGAGAGGAGAGAGTAGTGTGTGTCGAATAGGGTTGAGATTTGAGAATGAGAATGGCTGAATGAGTGTGGGTTTTTTTTTCTCTAGAAGTCTAGTGTTTAGAGACTTCATAGTCAGTAATTTTTTTTCTTTTTTTTTTATTTTTTTTTTATTTTTGCTGAATGTTATTATATACATTGCACATGGACCGGGTATAATGCGGGTATGGGGTGGGTCAGGCGTGGTGGGGCGGGTATGGGGCGGGGCGGGTATTACTTAAAATCCACCCATGCCCCATCACCCATGGTGGGTATGGATTTTAGACCCATCCCCGCCCCGCGACCCGCCAAAGTTAGATCCATCCCCGCCCCATCGGGGCAAGGATGGGGCGAGTCTCCTACTAAACCCGCCCCACTGACATTCCTACCCACAAACACCCACCCAACTCGAACCAAACCCACACCAACTCGAACCCAGAAACACGATAACCACCCCAATGCAAACCCATAACCTTTTAGGATTACAGTGATTTTAAAGGAAGAAAACACTTAAAAATATGTGTGGGAACAAATCCTAAAGTGTAATATTACAAGAAAATTGTAAAAAATCAAATACAACACAATGTGTTGCAACCAAGTATAAGAAATATCTAAGAAATTACAAAATTCACAAAGAAAACACTAGTGTAAAGATGATCAAACTTGCCTTTCCTCCACGCCAACAACAACCAACATGAACATGAGAATAATAATGTCCCGTAAGACTTAAACTTTGATACACTGTTAAAGGCATGTATACACTTTCCTAAAGAGGTTTACTTCCCCCACACGGTGCTTGGGTTAAACCGGAAATCCTCTTTGAGATACAATTGACCTCAAATTTCGTTCTTAGCACTAGAATCGAAATACGATGAACAATTCACAAATTTGGCTAAATTTCTAGAATTTTCTCACAAAAGTTTGCAAGAAGTTTGGGAGAAAAAATGTGGAGAAATCTCTTTTTGGAGAGAAAACTGAATATCTTCTCTATTCTTTCTCATTCCTTCTCCTCTCTTTACAATAAAAAGAATCGAAAGAAAAACCGCAACTGCCGAAGAGTCGCGGGCGCGGCACCCAGGGTCGCAGGCGCGACACCCAGGGCCGCGGGCGTAGCAGCCGAACCCGCGGGCGCGGACAGAGTGAATTACGATTCACTCAAAGTTTCTGGAGATGGCTGGCCGCGGGCTTGGAGAGGGCACGGCCCACCCACCGCGAGCGCGGCACTTCAAGCCGCGGGCGCAGTCCCTGTTCTCCACATACACTCTAAATTTCTAACATAACCACCCACAAAACCGCCTACCCCTTACGAAAACCCATCAAACCTACCGAAAACCACCTTAACCGTCTTCTTCTTCATCCTCTTCGTCTTTGTCGTACCAGATCTGGAATGAGGTTGAAGGAGGAGAGAGAAAGATATTAGGGAAAATGAAGAAGGTGAAGAATTAGGGTATGAAAGTGGAGAAGTTTGATGATTTTTAGCATATAAGATTAACTAGTTTGGTTGATTTCAATGAGTTATTGGGGGATCGGAGATGAAATAAATTTGCTAGGAATAGTTAGATTAATTACATTAGATTAGTATTTAATTAATTTTGTTTTTAAGGATGTAATTGAGGTTATAAATTTTTAATTAAGAATGTTTTTGTAATTTTAATTAAACAAAATTTGCCAAAAAGAATTTATTTTAGAAAGTTATAGATAATTTTGAGCGTTCATTTATGATAAAAGTTGCAGATAAAAATAAACGGAGGTAGTATATCACTCATCTTCCTTCCTCTTCTTTTTGGAAAAACAATTTCCCATCTTTTATTAGAAAACTTTAAGTTCTGAAATCCTTTTACTATGAGTGCACCACTGGTAGGGTTGACATGTAATTATTTGAGGGTAAGGTTGATGTTAAATTATGAGATAATACGAAATGGGTCTGGGCAATTAACCCGAACGAGGAAGAGAAGAGTTCGATCTACAAATAATGCCAAAGGAGATTCCATACTAAAACCAATTGGTGATAGTAGGAGTAACTCCTTTACCTTATAAAGTGGAACCATCTTTCCTCTTTCTCCAATGTGGGACACCCACAAGTGGACTACAATGGATTTCAACACTCTTCCTCACTTGTGAGTGTCCTTAGAATTAAAGCACACTAGGGGTAAAATATAATCCTCATTGGAATGAACATCCAACAGAAGCCCTTTAACCAGTGCCTTGACAAATGCTCAGTTATGAGCGACTAACAAATCTTGGCTCTAATTAATACTATGTTAAATTTTGCTTTCAAGGCAACGTTTATGACACACCACATCAATTCATGCATGCAAATTAAGTAATTGGCCTATGTAGTTCTTGACACTTTTCCATTTGTACGTTATAAGAAAATAACGAACAAGAACATTAATTTTACGTGGTTCACTAACGATGAGGTAGCTGCATTCATAGAGTCATAGACACGCAAGAGGATAATTTTCATTAGCTTTAAGAGACTACTCCCTACGTATTTTATTACTTGCTTTATTTCTCTATGCGCGGAGTTTTAGGAGAATTGAAATAGTAGAAAGTAATAAAATATGAAGGGAGTGGTGTTGGTGGAAGATAAAAGTGGAGCAAGTAAAAATATACAGAGGGAGTACTAGTTACAAAATAGTCGTGATTACTAGGTTAAACCCTAAGCTAAGGGAGTAAGGGATATGAGTTTATAATGACTTTATACTGTACTCTCAAAACGAGACCTCGTCATTGTCGTTCGAAAAGGGCTAATCGATTCAAGGCATATTTTAGCATGTATGTACAATGATTTTACTTAACACAGCATGTTACATAGTTCCAATGATATAAACGCATATTGGCCAGGTTGTGTTGTTTTCTACATTATTAATTATTAATATATTCATTATTGATTATTAATATATATTATATACTAAATCTATGGTTTAGGCGTATAATTAATAATTGATTATTAACAATAGTACACGTAATATTTCTTGTAACTGTTCCCTAGATTGTATACACTATTCTAACCTAATTAACGTACGTAGTTAGGAAAGTGAACAAAATTTAATTAATTTAGAAATTAGTGGTTGGATCTAAGAAAAATTATAAGTATCTTTGTAAGAGTACTTTATCTATGGATTTCTCATTCACAATTATATACCTACATATATGGTCAGGGGTTACTTATTATTCAGGGGTTACTCGTTTGGTCAGGAGTTACTTATTTAGGGGTTACTCATTTGGTCAGGGGTAAATTATAGGGGTTACTTATTTAGAGGTTACTTATTCAAGGGTTACTCGGTCGGTATGTGGTTACTCTCACACAGAAAATGCGTTAACCGACTGAGTAATTAACCTCTACAAGTAACCTCTGAATAAATAACCCCTACAAGTAACCCCCTGAGTAACTAACTCCTACAAGTAACCCCTTGAATAAGTAACTCATATAAGTAAGTAAGTAACTCCTGAATAAATAACCCCTACAAGTAACCCCTGTCATACGATATGATCAGTTACACAGAAAAGTTGTTGTTTCTCATTTCAATTCGAGTGATGACAAATTAAAAATTCCGATAAAAACAAAAAAACACTTGTTTTATTCACTTTTATTTATAACAAATATTGACATTTAAACAAATAAAGTTTACAATATACAAGTATAAGGCTGTATGGATGCATTAAATGAAATGATGAATTGTTACCGTTTTGATCAATTGCTACTACTCCGTATATACTTCCTCTGTTCCACAAATATTGCAACAAGAATGAAATTACGTAGGCATTTTAAAGCACATTTTATATGTTAAATATCTATAATTATATAAGAGTAAAAATTATAAAAAGTTTTTTACGAGACTAATCTAATAAGATCCCACATGACTATATTTTACTTTATGTATAAATAATAATTTATGGTCAAACGAGCATGATGTGTAGTGCAAAGTCCGTTGTTGCAATGATACTAGAACGGAGGAAGTATACCATTTACGTACATAATTTTTTATATAATTTAGAACACTTTTAGTTTTACCATTTCATTGTAGTATTATATTGTAACTAGTCTTCTGGCCCGTGTAATGCACGGTTTATTCATAGATATATAATGTAATTTTTTGTTTTGTAATATGTTTTTAATTTATTGGTAGAAGAAGAGGGGGTGGAAATTAAATAAACTTTTAAGAGATATTAAGTTGGAGGAGAATGAACTAAACAACATTAATATGTATTGGCATTATGACTATTTTATTTTTTTATTTTTTATTATATATGTTATAGAGGGGATTAAAAGGATAGGTTAAATAAGGTAACATGTGGCATTATTTAACCAAAAAAAAGGCGACACTAATGTATAATGGTTTGTGTTTTTAAATACTAGGTATAGATAGATATCATTCCTATAATGATGATTTGCCCTCTAGTTCTTTTAAAAATTTATTGTAAGCATTTACACTTATAGAGTATTAATGTAGTTACCAAATAAATGACTATATGTAGTTATGTCACTATGTGTATGAACCTATATTGATATTAAGAAGTAAATGTATTGACGGATGATCAAGATTTTAGATAGATAAAATCCAAAAACTCCGGTGTGAACCTGGTTCACAATAATATTATTGTGGATCTGATGTCTATACATGATAACAAGCAACGTTATGTTGAATATAGTGACCCTAATTTAACATAGTGATCCTAATTTAATTTTAACACAGTAATCTTATTAAAAATTGTGCGAGCCTAGTTTGAGGTTCGAATGTGATAACAGTAACGTTACTTTGAACATAGTAACTGTAATTTCAACATAGTGACCTTTAATATTCATATTGACCATATATTAAAATTTTCATTATAAGTATATATTAATCTCTTATGACCTTTATTATAACACTTTGAATTTTATTTTAACATAATGACCTTTTTATTGATATAAAACCCTTGGTCTAAATAACAACATTTAAATATAGTGACTCCTTATATTAGTGGTGCACAATAAATGAGTGTGAACCAAACATATTTAAGAGTTTGTACTATCAAAACTCAGCAAATAGATTTTGATAGTGATCAACAATGAGGTACAATGGTTAGATGTTTAAAGAACTAAATTGGATTTTTAGACCGTTCTTCGTTACATACATTAACAATACACTTGCATATGCTTTTGATCCTTAAGCAGGAACATCAACACTTCATTTAAATTTTCGAGCTTTGTGGTATAGCTTCCTCCCATCTGTTACATAAACATGAATACATCTTAGAGCTTTTACACAAATAAACAAAAATATATCTATAGATATAATTGTAGCAGTTATGTAGAAATTTTTTTTCTTTTTGAGATTAGAGAATTATCAACTTCTTGAAAAGGACGCCTGTTTTATATTATTACAATAACTGATATCATACACGCTTGTATCAGGTGTTTTAGTTTTAAGATGAGACAAGAAGCCGATGAAATGAAGTTAATTCTTTTATTCCAAAAATCAATAGTTTGTAATATACTATGTTTAAATTTAACCATTTAACCATTTAATCATTTTGACAAATACACGATGACAAAATCTTATGCAGTTAAGTCGAATATTTTACAATCAAATTACGGAGTACCAAAAAAGAGTGACAATGTAGCATGAAGAAAAGTACGTCAAAATAATATAGAATTATTGAAAACAATCAATGCAACACTTACCCATAAATGAATATTGTAAAAAGTCCTTCCTCCAAAAGAATGAAAAGAAGAAATATCAATAACAAGATAACCCTTCTTCTCAAGCAAATCAAGTACCTCGGATAATGATACTCTCTCAAATGCTGAAATTTGGATAACCATTTCTTTATCACCCAATTTATTTGAAGAAATCGAGCACGAAAATGTATCCTTAATCATACAATTTTTCATGGGTTTTTCCTCTTGAATATTATTTTCCAATGCATTTCCTTGAATTGCTGAAATTTTTGATAAAAGTTCTTCCTTTTTACAAATTAATTCCTCCAATTCTTTTTGTAATTCAGGTATGTACTCAACCACACGTACAACTGTCCTTAGAATGCTTAGTTTTTTCTGTAATTAGGAAAAAAAAAATTATACAAATCTTGAAAAAATAACGATTATTAGGGACCGAAAATTAAGATTATAAGAGACTAATAATTATTTTCAAGTACCTTTTGATCAGTAGAAGGAAGTAGAGCACGTAGAGATGAATATGAGTTGCTAAGCTTCTTTCTTCGAACTCGTTCGCTTGCATTATGACTAAGTTTCTTAGATAGCACAGGGTTAATATCAAATTGATGATCGGTTGAGCTTGTATCTTGTGGCGATTCGCTTCGCTTAACATGATCATACACTTGAAATTGGTAATCTTGAGATTGAGATGATGAAAAATTAAGACGAAATACAGCATCTAAATCAACATTATTAAAACCTTGGTTTGTACCTAATTCTATGGGATAATCCCATCCTAAATAAGTAGGGCAAAAGGAAGACATTATTTCTATTCGAATAATTTTGTGGAGTAATTTGGTGTAATTTCTTCAAAGTTCTAACTTTATTTAATTTGAATTTGATTCCTTGGCAGGAGACAAAGTATTTTGAGCTCTTCACTTGGATATGTATATTTAGATCGACTATATAACATATTTATAGGTGTATTACGGTGTATAAATGATGTATATCCCTTATTTTTATTATTTTTTAAAATTGACATCTTTGAAATTTGCATAAATAAATAAGTAAAGGTTTTCAATATAATACATACTTCCTTCATTTTTTTTAAATGTAATGTTGGGGATTTCACATGTACCATATACCAATGTACATTCTAAACTTAAATATTCTACATAGTAAATTGTATTGTAGTAGAGATTATAAATAATATATTTCGAGACGATCGAATCTAAAAAGATTCCAAATGACTATAATTTTTTGTGACAAATAAGTGTGTGTGAATAGTGTAAAATTTCAAATGTTGCGTCATACAAAAAATGGAAAATGTACAAACCAAACCACTAAGGTCCAATTTTAAAACTTAATTAATTCAAACTCGATTGATTTGTAAGCGTCAGGATATTGGGGCACGTACTGCTGCTCATATCTTCACTAGGACCAATAATGTTTATAATATGGACGTTGACTTCGAAAAATGTATGTGTTGTCCAATGATGTTGTTCGGGATACACTTGTTGATGTTTGCTAAAGGTCTGGTATTTCAGCGAGAAAGGAGGTTGACATTGGGGTTGTCTGGAGGGAAGGGCCCTCAGACATGTAGATGTGTTACTTTATTCCTGGGATCGTGGTCGTGATGTATGTGTTGATTTGACAGGGTCTTCTTGTTTGACACAGTCTGGACCATCTGACTTTGTTCCTGGACGGGTTGTGACTTTTGCGGCACATCGGAAGCGGGTCAAATATGAATCTAGTTGTCGAGCAATTGGATATGGATTCCTTCCCTTCTCCTTTTCGTCACTTGGGGAATTAGACAAGGACGATGTTGTGTTGCTGAAGCGGGTTCCGACGACTTAGGATATTGGGGCGCGAGCTGCTGCTCATATTTTCACTAGGATAGGATTTCTATACCTAGAAGAGTGGGGGCCCTCATTGTATCTCGACTTCCCACTAATTTATTATAGGTTGTATGACTTTGTCTGTTTTTGAGAAATAATAATAATAATAATTATTATTATTATTATAATAATAAATAAATTAATTAATTATATAAACTGAATTAGTTAAACTTGACTTTATAAATCAAAACAATAGGGCCTAAGTCCTTCAGAGACCATCGTCTCACAACCTACGTACTAAACAAACAATATACATAATGCTACAAAAAAGTACAAATCATAAAGATAGTATGCTCTTCTCGTTTTGGTCTTTGATTGTTGACCTCAGGTAGTTTAACTACCAACTAACCATAGAAAATAACTGAAAAGATAGTGGAGAAGCGGTAAATTTTTATCATATATCACTACGATATTACATTCGGATATAGTGTAAATCCAACGTTATTTCTCACATAAAGGCTCAACCCCGTGATTTTAGAAAGCTATATAATAAATACAATGCATAAAACTTTGATTAGTTTGATATAAAATGTCATGTTTCAATGATTAGATATCTATAGTTTTTTGGTTCAAATCTTAGCCCCCAATATTGTTTGATTCAAGATCCGTCACTGTTTTTAAATGTGTGCAAGTGTATTCTAAACGTTGTAGATGTCTAAGTGTATAACGAACATTTTTGAGTAGTTGCTCCATCAATTCTATTTTTCTTTGTTAATTTTCATTTCATATGGGGTTTTGATCTACTCCGTTGTTAATTGTTATGAGGTGCTATCTAACTTATTTGAAATTCACTTTTTATAACCATAATACTTTATTGATAATTATAAAGAAAAAAATAACATTGAATATATTAAGTGACCGATAAAAAAATGTATAAGAACTTGATATGAGTCGTCAGATATTCTGATTTAAGGGAGCTAATAATCATCAAGAAATTAATAATAAATAAAAAGTGCTTGGTAAAAACATATACAAGTACATAGTTAAATTTACATTATATTTTTTTTTTTTTTTTGGTGCAGAAAAATTATTTACATTAATATATTATATATATGATTAATGCGTGTGTTATGCTCGAGCAATGTCTTTAGGAGCTCGTGGATCTATTAAATATAAAATTAAACAATGCACTAATTATCTGACGTGTGTGCCAGTTCACTAGCTTAGTGTAATCTATAATCACCTAACTTTTTTTTTTTTTTTTTTTTGAAGAAATAATCACCTAACTTTTCAAAAGGGAAAATGATCATTTAGGATTTTTTTAAAAATATAAAGTTAATGCAATAATTGCATAATTCATTTTCCATAAGAACGTAAGTCTAAGCACAATGTTAAAGCTGCTCCTTGCTTGGTCCCCTCCATCCTCAAAACCTTAATTAATTACTAAGAAAATAAAATAAGATTGATGGTTCTGTAGAATCGGTTTTGATTCGATATGTACAAAACATTTGTATACACCCAATTAAACCTGGGCACCGTGCCGGGCCGTGCCGCCGCGGGCCGTGCCTGGCGGGCCACGGGCTGGTTCGTGCCGTGCCGGTCGTGCCGGCGGGCTGGCCTGCGGGCTGGCAGCGGGCTGGTGCAGTTTTCAATTTTTTTTTTTTTTTTTTTTTTTTTAAGCGACAACATTATAAATTAATAAGTTTATAATGTATATAAGTTATAAAATTATAATTATAAGTTTTATAAGGTTTATAAATTATAATTATAAACTTATAAGTTATAAGTTATTAAGTTATGAATTTTATAATTATAAGTTGAATATTTATGTTTTATAATTTGTATATTCAATATTTATATTTATATATTTACTTTATACTATTACTTTAAAATTTAATGTTTATGATTTATTAAATATAATTTTGTATTAGTAATTGGTATAATTTTATTTTTTTTAATATGAATTTACAAATTGTAACAAAACGGGGAAAAAAGGCAAATTGGACTTTGGATGTGAATAATGCGTACTTTATATTATTATTACTTGAGTTGAGAAAATTGTACAATGATAATATTGATAATGATTAAAATCGTACAATATACAAAAATTGTTTATTCTTCTTCTTGCTCGTCTTCATCTTCGGCTTCGGCTTCATCGGCTAGTTGGATAGATTGGGAGCTAGCCGAACCCGAACCAGAGGTTCCTTCGTCATTGTCGTTGTCCTCGTAAGAACGGTCTTGTGAGCGATTTTCCGCATCCAACCAATCTTTGAAACACACGCACATTTCTAGTGTTTCGGGTTTTAGACTTGTTCTTTTATCGTCCAGAACCCTTCCGGATGCGCTGAAAGCTCGTTCAGAGGCAACAGAGGAGACTTGGATACCAAGAATGTCTCGTGCCATTGCCGCCAAAGTTGGATGCTTCGTGCTTTGTTGTTTCCACCATGCAAGGAGGTCGAGGCTGTTTATCTCATCGTCGTCCATGCCTTTGGTGAAGTCGTAACTCAGGTACATCTGCAACTCCGAGACGTCGCTTTGCGTTCTCCTGATTGATGAATCACCTGAAAACTTTGAAATCAAGTTAGTAGCTTGTGAAAATAAATGTTTGGCCTTCTTACTTACGGTTTTGGATGGTTGGGAAGGCCCTGAGCGAGTAGCGGCGCCATATTTGCTTTCATAGACTCCATATAAAGCAAAAAACTGATCCTTCACATTAGTCTTATACGTTTCTACATCATCGTCAAGAGACATGCATTGAAAGTAAATGTCAACTAACATAAATGTGTTTTCATACTTTTGCCTAGGATCTAATATGGAAGCAAAAATATAAATCAAAAGAATTTCACTATAATATTTACGCCACTTTGTTTCCATTGCTGGAAGATACTGATCATAATCACTTTGGTTGCGATGATCAGCGAAAAGTTTGGCGAGTAAACATGCATTAGAAAGAAAGTTTTGAGCACAAGGTTGGTAAACAGAAGAAAAACAATACGTCATGTTATATAATAACTGTAAAAATTGCATATATCTTTCACAGTTATTCCAATCATCATCATATAAAGCATTTTGTGGAAATTTTTGGTTGTAAAACAGTGTTAACGGGCCCTTGTACTCAATTGCCTTGGTTAACATGTCATAGGTGGAATTCCACCTAGTTGGGCAATCGGTTTTGATTTTTATTACCCTTATCTTTTGTTGTCTTAGAAAACTCTTCCATTCTTGCCACCTCATGTTTGAGCTATTAATAGACATAATAGCATCTCTGATTTTGTTGTAGTATGGGCCAATTGCCCGAACTCCATCCTGTACACATAAGTTAAGTACATGGCAAACACATCTAGTATGAAGAGCATCACCGTCTAATATTACATCGGGTAAGTTTTGTTTGACAAGATTAGCTGTGTATGTCATAGAGGTTGCATTGTCAAAAGTCATAGACATCATTTTATCTCGAAGGTTGTATTCGTCTATTGCTTGCATTAAATGGTGAGCAATGTTAATGCCGGTGTGTGGGTATTCCAGCATTTTGAAATGTATTATTCTTTTTTGTAACAACCATTGATCATCTACCCAATGGCAAGTCACACATAAATAGTGATATTTATAACCACTATCCCAAGCATCGGCTGTCAAAGACACTCTACAGTTAAGGTTACTCAATTCGGCTTGTAACCGCAATTTGTACTCTAGGTAGTTTTTCATGGCGGCGGAACGAACGGTTTTCCTAGAGATTCTTTTATGTTGGGGTTGTAGTGCTTTGTTAATGTAGGTGTTAAATGGGTCACTTTCCGAGAAAAGAAAAGGTTGTTCGGCGTGTACTATCATTTTCCCTAGTTCATCCCTATCCCTCTCATAGTTGTAGGTGAAGCCGTGTGGATGGAACTGGGAAATTTTTGGTTGGGTTGGATCACTAGCTGGTTTTGCACAAGCTTTCATGTGTCTAGATAAGTGTCCCGTCCCGTTTTTGGTAACTGCCGTGAATACACTATTACATGTTTTACATTTTGCCCATTGTTCACCATCTTTACTTAGGACAAAATAACGCCATACCTCACTCCTTCGGTTTTTCAAAAGTACCATCTCACTTTCGGTTAACCATTCAAGATTTGTGTTTGGGTTAGTAGTGGCCCTAGTGGGACTAGTGGGAGTGGCAGTAGAAGGGGTAGAACCGGAGGGAATTTGGGTACTTTCTTGGCTACCTTGGCTAGAAAAATAGTATTGTTGATCACCGATATAATTAGGTGGAAATTGGTATGGTGGTAGTGGAAATTGGTTTAGTGATGGTGCTTGAAATCCCGACGTATTATATGGCTCATAGCCCCGGGGGAAGTAAATAGGGTCATTGGTTTGACTCGTACTTTGGGGGCTCGTTATATTTGGTGGTTCCCTAGAACTACTACTACGGATAAGTCGGCCTTTCCCCCTAGACCTAGATGATGGGTTGTTCGATGCCATAATTAACAATTAATTTTTTAATAAAAAGTGGTTAACTATAATAATAATAATTAATAACAACAATTTTAACAATAAAAATATCAATAATAATAATTAATAACAACAATTATAACAAGAACAATAACAACAATAATAAATAATAACAATAATTCTAACAATAATAATAATTAATAACAACAATTATAACAACAACTAAAACAATTAACAACAATAATAATTAAACAAGATTACTTTAATAATAACAATAAAACAATAATAAATTAAAGATTAGTTTAGATCTTACAACCGTGCTTCAACGCTCCACTAATTACGATTACGAACTTTTTAATTTTTTCCGATATTAGGAAAATAATAAGAGAATTTAAGAGAATAATTAGAGAATTTAAGAGAATAAGATTATTAGAATATAAGAGATTAGAGATTTTAGAGAATATAAGAGATTAAGAAATAAGAAGAAGAGATTGTGATTTTGTGATTTGGGAATGAAATGAAGGTGGGTATTTATAGAATTTTTGGGGAGGAAATTGGCAAAAACTAGCCGTTAATTAGCCGTTTTTTTGGCTAATTAACGGCTAAAAACGGTAACATTACCGTTGGCCCGCGGGCCGTGCCGTGTCGGGCCGTGCTTCGTGCCTGGCGGGCCGTGCCAGCGGGCCAGCACGCCGTGCCCTGGCCGTGCTCGTGCCGGGCCGGGCCCAAATTTTCAGCCCCTTGTCCGTGGCACGGCACGTGGCACGCTCCCCGATTTTCGTGCCGGGCCGGGCTTCTGATCGGGCCGTGCCGTGCCTGGTCGAACATCGGGCCGTGCCGGGCGGCACGCGGGCCATCCCGGCCCGTGCCCAGCTTTACACCCAATACATATAGAGGCAGCTAGCTGTGGCAAGATTAATTTTTTTTGTTTTTTTAATTAGATAGGGGGGCCAACTTATGTAGTAAAAAAAGTTTTTGTGTGAGGCTGGACTCACCATGAATTTAATATATCTCACAATAATATTCTAATATATGATATTAATATTTTAATATTTGATAATAATATTTTAATATATAATATTAATAATTTAATATCTTACATTAATAATCTAATGTCATTAAAATATTATTGTCAGATATATTAGACTCATCGTGAGTCCGACTAACCTAATTTTTTTGATATAGTAATATCTCGCGCATAAAGTAATACAAAGTATATTGAAATGTCAAAAAAGAATGAAACAAAAAAAAAAAGTGTTAGAAGGAAGAATCAAACTTGGGACCTATAAAACTCAATTTTAATTTTATCCAAAACCAACTTAGCTATAATACAATTAACACAATCTTATATATGCCAACATTTAATAGATAACCAAAACCAATGGGAGGTTGCCTTGCCCCCCCCCCCCCCCCCGGTTCCGCCCTGGTAGCTAGGTACACCTTGCACGAGTGATACTAGGCGCATAGCGCTTATATTTTTTGTTTGCAAATAGAAGGGTAAATAAGTCATTTGATATTTAGAATGGTACTTTTTATTGTTATAGTGGTAATTTTTTTTGTGTACTACTACCTCCGTTTCACATTAGTTGCAAATTTGGAATATTTTATATTTCACAAATAATACCCCAAAGTTGCAACTAATATGAAACAGAAGTAGTATTATGCATGTATATTGTACCATTAGATTATAAATTGTTTTAGAATACTATTATATCTCACAGTGGTATAATATTTTGATGTATCATTTACATACTTATTTGTATTATTAGCAAAATATTTATAACACTACAACATTTAATGATACTATTTACCTATAAAATAGTACTTTATTTTGGTGTATGCATGAAAATATATATAGACGCTATGTGCCAGTATTTTTTCACCTTGCACTATCCAAGATTACGTTAAAAATTTCACCATATGTAAGAGTAGTTACTATTTATCATCTGGATCATTCCATTATTAGCCCTGCTTAAGTGACAAATTGAAACCTCAATACAAACTTTGATTGCGAGACAACACCTTTTGTCGGATTCTATTTATTAAACATTTAAACGTAATTTATTATTATTATTCCATAACATTTTGGCAGGATTAGACCCATGACCCTTGGAAACCACTATGTACTTGTTGTAGGGATGACATTCGAAAGTTCCTCATTGACATTAGTGAGGTAGATCCTCATTGACTCCGTATATTGCCATATTGAGATGTTAATTGGGTTGTTGCTAACTGCTGTGCGTTATGCCATATTTGGTTCATCTAAATTTATTTTATTTTATTGCGTAAAAATAATTATTATATTTTATTTTATCATGTGTGATTTTTTTTTATTTGACATTTCTGAATCTATTTTATATGAACTTATTATATAGATATATATATATATATATATATATATATATTATCTAAACTTTTTTTTCTAAAATAAGTAAATAACATCAAAATAATACTCTCTAAAGTCCTGTTCTTTTGAGTTTTTAGACAGACTAGAGCAGAGAAAGGATTAGCAGAACAGAACAAATTTTATTAAATAATAATAATAATAATAAATATTAATTATTATTAATATATTAATTATTTTAATATCTAGCCTAGACTGGTCCTAAGCAGCCAACACCCGACACGACATGTGATCACTTATGTGATTATGCAATAAATGTAATCAAATTAGATGTTTAAACAATTTTTTTCATACCAAAAAATGTAATATGAAGTAATAAAGAAAAGAGAGAATTGCTTTCCACTATTCCCTTATACATCTGGGAATAACTCTTCCCTAAACTAATGCGTTATGTACATCTTCAAGTATTCTTCTAGCCCGTCAAAAATGCACTTGCATGCAAGACTTCAAGACTCCAACTAAATTATGAAATTAAAATATTACAAGTAGACAAGTAGTTCATAAATATAATCTAATCACCTAATAAATGTAATGATATAGAATAAAGGTTAAGAAAATACGTCGTTATGGAATAATACACGAAGGTGTATGTCAGCATCAATGGAAAAGGATCTATGGAGGAATTGTTTCAAGAATATGGGATATTCCTCTTTTGAAATATTTTATTGCAACCTTAAAAAATATTGAGATAGGAATGTATATTGTAATATGGTATTATGAGAATAATATTATATGAGATATTATTGTGAAAAGATATATGTGATATATTATAGGAAGTTAAGATATTAAGGAATATTACGGTTAGATATTTCTATTGTCTATATATATATTGTAATGTGGCTGAATATTATGAATTGGAAAATACAATGGAAAAAAATACAATGAGAAAATAGAGAGAATTAATATTTTCCCCAAAATTTAACTTGGTAAAATGAATGGCTTAGCTTGATTATTATTCATCAATAGGTTATGTATTTATACAAAATTTAAGATCATAAGATAGGAAACAATCTTCTTAAAAGATATCTACCATAACCATATATCCTAAGTTATATTCACTAAATATGTATATTGTGATATGATATTATGAGATTCCTATCTCAATAAAAAAATTCAAAAGTTATATGATTAATAGTGAATAAAGCAATGACATTTTTATTTCGTAATTATTGAAAAAGTTACATGCATTTTTAGGGGGGAAATGGGGTATACATTTGGAAAGTTTAAGTATCCCTACCTTTTAAAAAGTATGAGAAAACACTTATAAATAATGTGAAGATAATTATATCCTTCAAAATGTTTGTTTACCTCTATGCCCTTATTGATATGATGGTATGTAACTGTATTTAAGTTTTTCCTCGTGTGATTTAATAATTTAACTCTTATGAATAGTGTTTGGACAATTATACCCTGTAAAATGTTTATTAAATTATTTGCCGTTATTAACGTTAATTTTTTTTTTAAAAAAAACGTTTAAGAATAATGTGCCTCGTTATTAAAAATATTTGTTTACATATTAAAAATATTTGTTTACATATTTCCCTCGTTATATTGCCAACAATTGAAGGAACTCCCGAAAATGACTAGCTATAGCGCGCAATGGGTGCTTTAGCCACCCTAGTTTCTACAAAATTATGAAAAAAGTCATTTAATATGCACTATTCAACCATATATTTTGATTGATTTAGTTCCTCATTGATAGAATATAAAACAAATTTCTTAGCCTTAACCATCCGTTTAAACTTTTAATTGAATTAGTAGTAAAACCAACGTTATAATGTTATATATATAAAACTCACATGCATGTTCGAATCTCATATACCCCTCCACCAGTAAACTTTATTTGTATTTATAATCAAAACTCAAAGTTAAAGTAGTATGTAGCCAATGCAGTAGCCAACAAATGTGAGGGAATAACTGCTGCGTTAAGCATTAATGTATGGTTAATTAATTAATATTAATGGTTTCCCATAAATTATGAAGTAATTTCGTAGTACTTATAGTAATATATACATGTAATTAGTAATGCAGTAATTTGTTGACATGAATCCCAGAATCTTCTGAAATCGGGAGGAAAGCTTTACACACTTGAATTATCGCTCATTCTTTATTCATTACAGTATATTAGTAGATCATATATATATTTGCTTACATTTCTAGCTAGAGTATATGCATGTATGATTAGTTACTGACCTGGTGCATTATAAGTATAACATTAGCTACTGGATCGTTTTTATTAAAAAAAAATAAAAATGATTGTACTTATACACCGTCAAATTATTGAAAAAAAAGGTTAAAAAAAATAGGTACTTGGTACACTATATGATTAGTTGATTACAGACAAGGTGACATGTTGACATAGTGACATCTGTCTAGTAAAAATGACTAATTAATGTATCCCCCGTTTTCTCACTAAAAAACGTATCGAAGGGTCTAGCCTAAAAAACACATACGAGCATATAAATTTGCCTTTAATTTTTGTATTTATTTCGTTCTTTTTTATTTGACTTATTTTGACTATTATATTATTTACAATTACTCACCGTCTTTTATGAGTTACATGTAAAGAAAAATATATTTATATGAAATTTTATTGAAATAGTCTTAATAAATACTACTTGTTTATATTATACGAAGTATAACTTTTATGATTATTACTAATTTGAATTAGATCTACTAAGGATTAAAGTTCGTTATCGACAAGCATGATGAATAAAATAAGTTAGGTAAAAGCCACCAAATATTTTTTTCTTCGTTTTTGTTTGGAATTATTATCAATGGAATATTTTTTTGAAAATTAAAATATACTACATACTCTGTAGTAGACCTGAATCTGTAGTTTGTTTGTGTAATTCATGGTTTTATATAAAAAAATTCATTAATTACACTGATTTATGTGTGATTTTATCATGCATTATTTCAAACTAATACCAAATAAGAATATATGTTTAATGTTTATTTGTAATTCTAAGGACTATATATAGCATTATTCAAATAATAATTGTAAAATGGAGAACATTACAAACAAGATTACATATTATGTATTATACACACGTACTTCCAAATGGATCTATTTCCAAAAATCGAAAATTATAAGATTAAAACGTCATCTATTTTTACCTTTAAACATGTAGACATTTTGTAAGGTCAGGTGTATTTGATTAGAGGTAACATTCACCTATTGTCATATTGAGATATTTGTCCCTTATGCTAAATAATCAAGACAAAACTTCAATATTGGCTTACCTAATAGATTAACTAGTTAACTACTCTATTATTTGATTAAGAAGAATTTTAAGGTTTTAAAAGTTAGATTTGGTTCCTCTGTCTGGCTTTACTTCTATTATACTCAATTTGCCATATAACATTTTTAATAACACTAGGACGGCTAACTCGCGTGATGCGTGCGTCATACCTAGTCATATCCACAAATTCTTTCGCTTTAGCATTGTTAGTATTGTTAAATAGGGTTATAGGGAAAATATGTAAACAAATATTTTTAGGGGGTAAAAATGTCCACACGCTATTTTTAAGAGTTCAAAAAAAAAACAATTAACATTAATTAATGAGGAAAAATATGTAAATAAACATTTTAGGGATATATAATAGTATCAACACTATTCATAAAGTGTGGTCATAATTTTAAAAGGGGTAAATACGTAAATAAACATTTTTTGGGGCATAATAGTCTCAACACTATTCCTAAGGCCATGCTTGGATTGGGAGTAATATATTAAGGGGGTAATAAAAGTCAAACTTGAAAAAACATAAGTAATTAGAAGTGTTGTTGTAGGAGGTATGATTAAGAAAAAGAGAGAGATGGAGGAATTATTACCTTCATAATAAGGGTAATACTACACACCCTCCCCTAGTGTAACTATCTATTACCCACAAAATTAGCCTCTTTTTTCACCTCATACTTCACCGTCACTACATAATTTTTCTTACAAGCACATCTCCCTATTTGCTTTCATTTTGCTTAGTTTGACTTTTATTACCCTATAATACATTTTTCTCAATCCAAGCATGCCCTAAGAGTTTACTCCTACTTTTAAAAGGTAGAGAAGAATAAGAAATTACTCTGTAAAAAGAAGAAATGGAAGAGTAATTTAGAAACAACAAACAATTAATATAAAAATTCTCAGAAAAAAAATAAAAAATAAAAAAATTGGTACAAATTATTTTAGGTCTATATATATATTTGTGTAGTGTAGACCATTGTAATTTTTCTAAATTATATAGTACTGTATTTCGTTATCTATTGATAAGTTCAATTTTATCCATGCTTATTAAATTAAGGCATATTTCAGGATTACGAGTAACATTTAACTATTCTTAATTACACCAATAAATCTATGATCTTGATCAACATTGCACTGAAAAAATAATATTAAAAAATGATCTCATATTATTCTTCCTGTTGCCTAGGAGGGTACAAAAGTTGTTTGTATGATGCCATAATACAATGTAAATATGTAATACTTTATTCAACTACAATGTAACAATTAATTAGTGATATTCCTCACCAAAATAAAAATTAATAGTGAGAAAATATACTTTATTTAACTTATACATATTAAATAATGTTCTACGTATTAAACTTTTCTCAAAAATAAAATAAAATAATGTATTAAACTTGGTTCATGCAGTTTATAAAATAGAATTAAGGCAACATTTCCAAGTTGCTGATTAAGATTTAGGAAATGCGCTTCCACAAGGCGCCTGCCCCAGTTAAACCTTAAAGAACCAGTTAAACCTCAATAGTCAATACAATCAAATATTATTATTATTACCTGTAACCTATTTTTTATTATTATTATTGTACTTATAATAATAATAATTATTATTATTGAATAAATACTACGTGGACATATAAATTAAAAAAGGGGTTGGACGATTGACATAGACCTAAAGCCTCTGAGAGTGAGGACGCTAAAGTCCTATGAAGTATTTGGTAGTAACATTTGAATAGTGGTTAGCATTTTGACCTAGTAAAAAAAACACCTAAGAGTATAAGATCTTAATTTTATAACCTTCAAAAATGAAGCTTCACTATATTTAGGTCATATGACTTGAATATAGAGATGATCAAGGGTTAAGGGATTGAGTCGGGTTAGATTGAAAATTATTTTTCGGGTCTAAAAATTGAATGAAGTCTGTAAGAATCATCCAATTTCCGAGACGAGTCCAAACGAAAAAGTAGGCCAACAAAATTTGTACAAGCAAACTCGTTCTTTTTTTCTCATCAACCCTACAAGTCGAGAGAGTGAGGGATAGCTCAGTTGGTAAGAGCTTTTATCCCGATTTCAGGTGATCCTGGGATCGATTCTCATCCCCACCCTAAGTGGCTTATATGAACCCAAAAAAAAAAATCAACCCTACAAGCCGAGCATATTAATTTACTCCAACTGTGGAAGGCATTAGTATGAATTATACGTATAAGCTACTATTGCACTGATGTGGATTATATATAGCATGTAATGTTGAACAGTTATACTTCGTAATTGAGCAAGATGGTCTCACAATATTTTTTTTTTTAATTTTTTTTGGTGAAAGCATATGTAATGTAAAAATGCAAGAATCACCCTAAGCTTCCCCTTAAAACAGATAAACATACCCGATAATTGAATAATGAATTAATACAAAATTTGTTGACAATATATAAATTTTTATTTTTCTATAAAATGCTTAGGTTGTATCTAGTGTAATTAGACTGTCAACTTGACAACTTGTCTCATGGTAAGGATTATATCTCTATGAGGAGGACTTTGGAGGTTGGAATTCGCTTAATCTTCACCCCTCCAAAACTCCCTAAGTCCCTTTCTTGTTAACTAAAATTGGGTAGACCAATGCGAGGAGTCTGGTAGAGTGGTAGGTGCCTTCATCTTAAATACCAAAAAAAGATTAACAAAAATACACAAAAAAAAAAAAAAAAAACATACTTTCTTAAAAATCTAGTGCAATTAGACTATGATAATATTTTTTCCTTCACAAGAACACTCTTCGACAAATGGGAGGAATGAAATTCATATATAGTAATCGTTAAAAAGTTATTCCTATTGAAGTGATGAGTCCTTTTTTTATTTCAACTTGTTCCGAGTTTATAAAAGTGGAAAGAACTTTAAAAAACGTACAGACGGAAATTTGACATTATGTACCCGTAACAACTAACAAGATCGAGGAAGAGCAGCATAGCCATAGACTGCGGGAGTATGACATTATGTTACAAGCTTACAACTAAGTGGAAGAACAACATACCCATAAGTCCCATAGACGGCAGAAGCAAAATATATTAAAATCATAGGCTCATAGCGCAGTCCATTTAAGAAACCCTATAAATTAATCACACCTAATATGAAAGATTTATAAATTCAAACAAGTACGTCACTAGGAAAACTTCAATAATGCTGAAGCACAAAGTCACCTGAAATAATATGCAATATTGGGGTCAATTTCATATTTCAAACCAACGTCAATATCAATACTTATAAATAGACTGATGGACAAGTCATAGATACCTTCTTGATATTGACAGTATCTATATACTACGTATAACTATATGACATATATGATTGATCAAGTCTACAAGACAGTATCAATATCAATACTTTATAAATAATACACTTTATATACAGTATATCTCTGTTACTCACTGTTAGAAACGTTTTTGTTTCTCAAAATGGCAGTTTCATAAATAAAATGTACCATCGTGAGTAAAGTGGTACAATTTTATCACCCATTTCGTAAATAAAATGTACCACCGTGACTAAAATGGTACTCTTTATTTACGAAACTGCCACTGTGAGAAACAAAAACGTTTCTCACAATGAGTAATGGGGGCCCCTCATTTATATATACCTGTATCCAAAAACTATACAGGTATTATTTTACAAAAGCGGGCGACAATGGCGGAAATATTTACATCACCCTCTTGAAAATGCTAATAATCAAAGCAGCCAATAACACCCGGCCCTTTGACACTCTATGCTAATACGTTGAAATGTTATCAATCTCAGCACTATACTGCCATCATCCGTGATGCATAAAAATGAAAGTGACAAGACAAACTACCTTCGGCAATGTATTGAGTTAGTTAATCATAATATAAGGCTTTAAGGAAACGTTTCGATTACAATTTTCATTGTTAATGGATCTTCTTAATTAAAAGTTTAAGCTGATGGTTGAAGCCCATGATCGGTTTATACCTCTATCACGCCCCTTCACATGATAGCCCATTGGGCTTTAAGTGTGGATACAACATGCATGGGCCCCACTATACCCTGCGTTTATATTCTACTTTAAAAGGAGGGGTGAATGAGATTCGAACCCAATGACTCTTGATATCATGTTAATAAACCATCTCAAATAAAAATTTAAGCTGATGGTTGAAGCTTGGGATCGGTTTATATACTCTATCATCTATAATATTGTTATAGAGATAATGACATAACAAATTACCATTAGAAATCACAGGCTGAGAAAAGCATACAACAATTTTACCTTAGTCCTTAAGTGAACTCTATTATCTCTATGCATGTCGACCACTAGATTGCTCGTCTCCTTTTCCCTCTACGGCGAAAGACCTAGTGACTGTATACCCCTCTTATTAAACAATAATTCTGCAATTTACAAATTATTAGTACTTTTGGGCTGCAATTTGCAATTTTTTTTTTTAAATGACTGCAATTTACAAAATACAAACTTAAATGGCTGCAATTGACAAATTTTCCAAGTTATAATTTAAATAGATCTCACTTTCATTTCACTTTCTATTTTAGTTAATAATTCTTTCGATCTCTCTTATTACATAGGTCTTTTTTTTTGCCATTCTTTCATCTCTTCCACCTCTAAAAATTGTGTAATCAGTGATTCCTAAAGTGATGCATCTAGAAACAAGGAAGTACTTGATTGGAAATGGTAGAATTAGCCTTGGTTCTTTTGGAATTCTTTATAGAATTTTTTAACTCGGTTCTGGTTAGGTCATTTCAATTTAGTTCTATTACAGTAATATTATCATCACAAAGTTTTGTGTAGAGTGGACTCTTGGCTGTTGTTGAAGCTTATCCATTGTGTCTTATCCCATTCGAGGAGGATAGACCAATTGTACCCTTTCAAATGGGTACCGAGTCACAAGAAAATGTGACTCGAGTTGTGGTAATCGACTAAGAATCCCACTTGACTATTCTTAATTTGGGTCATTGAGATTGCTCATATTGTGAGCATCAAGTCTTGCTCATAAATTTCTCTCAACCAGGCCATGAATTTTCGTCCTTTTACTACTCTCATGTTTTGTCCAGCTCTATTGGTGTATACCGATTCCTCTTCAAGAATTCAACCCCAGCTTCTACACTATCTCTTACAATAGTGCAACCAACAAGTGTTATGGGTTGATGTCAAGGCATAGGATAAGTAAAATTAGTTTTGATAGGTTTGGCTGCCATTGTTTGTGGATTTCATCCAACAATCAGGGCTCCATCAAGTGCAAAAGCCGTTTTTACCAACTTTTATTGTTTTGTTTCAATTTGGTTTGTACGAGCTAGTTTTAAGTGTGTGTTGCCTTTTATTTCCTTTTACTTAGACCTTGTTTGGTTTACCTTATTTTTGCTGATTTGATTTGGTCTGGTCTGATCTGATTTGATTGTTTGATTTGACTAAACTTTGACCTTAAGTGTACGATAGTCTATAAAAGAAAAATATATCAAGTAGGATTTTGTTAGATTCGTAATAATGTGTAGTTTATTAATATGTAATTTTCACAATTTTTTTTATTACGAAATTAGTAATATTTAGCGATAAAAAACCGCACATAAAACGATGTTCTGTTCAGAACTTATTTTTTCTGATCTAATGTGATCTGAACTTAATTTTCTGAAATAAGTAAAAATAAGGTGAACTAAACAAGACCTTAGTCTAGGTTGTAATCTTGTCTTTTAAATAATTGAATTGATCTCTTTGTAAAAAAAAAACCTTATAAATGAAGGTTAACCTTGTCATTTCATCTAACGAATCAGCTAAAAAATCTAGATGCTCCTACTCTCATAGTCAGTATAGTTAGGGCTGGCAAAAGCTGACCCGACCCGAAAACATGACCCAAACCCAACTTGAAAATAATGGGTTAGGGTTGAGGTTTTCGACCCAAAAACTTAAATGGGTCGACACGAACCCGACACGAAATTTAAATGGGTTAGGTTAAGGTTGAAAATCCCTACCCGAAAATGACCCACATAATCCGAAAAAATATCAGGTCATTATCAGGTCGGGTCAACCCAAACCGACCTGATAACCCGAACACATTTAATTTTTTTTTTCTTAAAAAAAAACCCTTAAAGAAACCTTTAGTCCAGCCCAGCTTCGAATAGAGCCCCCTTATAAAATCAAAAACCCTATATTCCCCTTTTTCTATTCACTTTCTCTCAACCATTTTCTGCCATTCTCTTTCTCTCTCTCTTAAATTTTCTCTCTTTTTAATCCCTAAAATCCTCTCCATTGTTGTTCAAACCCTAAAATCCTCTACTATCCTTGAATTCTTTTCATCCTTTTACGCCTCCTGCTATTGTACGCGACACTAACCCTCTTCCCAGCCTCTCCTTCGTCTATCCAAGGTATTTTTCATGCTAATTTTGTTGTTAAGTTATGTTGTATTGTTGTTATACAGGTTTTGCCTTGTTTTTAATTTGGTGTTGTTAATTTTTGTTGTAAACATATTTTATACAAATTTGTCATACTAATTTCTAGTATCATACAAATTTACCATGCTAATTTTTGTTAATTTTTGTTATACATGGTTTTATTTGCTGATAATAATGTTCTTTTTGTGAGAAGTTGTTTACTTGTTTGATAAATTCTACATGTTAATTTATCTGCATGTTTGCGAAAAAATTACTTATGTTTTGGTTTTAATTAATTGTTGTGTTATTGTGTAATTGCAGCAAGTAGCGGCCAGTTAAATCCATTACGTTCAAATAAAAAGAGGAGAAGATTAATTTCACTATGAAGGATGGGCAAAACAAAGAGTATTAACATTGTATTTAAAATCAGTGTAGCTTTTGAATCCAATTTGTAATTCGTGAATTAGACTTGGTTTCTAATCCGTTAAGTAGATTTATTAGACTATTTTGTTTGAGATTGAATTATTGTTTTGCTTAAGAAATTTAAAATGCAGTGGAATGAACAAAATCAGGTTGGTCGGGTTGACCCAACTCGAATTTAGCAACCTGATTTTACCCAAATAAAAAGTTTTGGGTCAACTAAGGTCATTTTCGGGTTGACCGGAACCCTAATATATCAGGTTCATTTTGAGTTTTTAACCCAAAAACTTAAATGGATCAGGTTCGGGTTGGGGGTCAACTAACCCGAAATTCGCTGACCCGAACACGAACCCGACCCAACCTGATCTGTTTGACACCCTTAAGTAAAGCTAGGCACGGGCCGGGGTGGCCTGCGGGCATCCCGGCACGACAACGTGCCCAGCCTGGCACGGTGGTCGCCAAGCATGCCGTGGGTCGTGCCACGGACAGAGCTTCGCCTTTCCCAGCATGACACGACACGAGCCCGTCATATGGCTCGCGTGCTGGCCCGTCTGGCACGGCCCACGTGCCGGCCCGTGTGGAGCCCGTTAATAGTCGTTGCACAACGGTTCTTTTCCTCTTCTTTCCAACGGCTACTTTCCCCGTTTTTCTATAAATACCTCCATCTTCTTCATTCCAAATCACAAATTCAAAATCTCTTCTCTTAATCTCTTATATTCTCTATAAGTTCTCTTAATCTCTTAAATTCTCTAATTATTATTTCTTAATATCGAAAAAAATTAAAAGTTCGTAATCGTAATTAGTGGAAGGCGTTGAAGCACGGTTGTAAGATCTAAACTAATCTTTATTTTATTATTGTTGTTATTGTTACAATTATTATTCTTAATCATTATTATTGTTATTATTTTTATAATTGTTGTTATTAATTATTATTATTGTTGTTAAAATTGTTGTTATTAATTATTATTATTGTTAATTAGTTATTATTAAAATTATTATTGTTAATTATGGCATCACCAAATACGAACAACCCATCATCAGTTAGGAAAACCCAATTTGTCCGTGGTAATTGGTCTAAAGAATCACCTAATCCAATTACCCCCTCAATTCCAAGTCCGACCAATGACCCCGGTAACGTCCCCCAAGACTTTGATCAATTTAGGCACGATGGTTCTCCGGTTTTCAAACATATAACATGAATAATATGAATATGCCTAGTTTTCCACAAAACCAATTTCCACCACCAAACCAATTCATTTCCACAATTCGGTCAATTCCCACCTAATTTCTTTGACCCACAAAGTTTTTATTTTAGTCAAGGTAGCCAACAAGATACCCCAAATGCCTCCGGTTCTACTGCTAACCAAAAAACCCACGAAACTACAAACACCCAATCCCTAAACATACAAGAGCAATGGTTAACCGAAAATGACATGGTTAATATTAAAAGCAGCAAAACTGATGTTTGACATTATTTTTTGCTATATAGACCCCAAACAAAAGCAAAATGTAAAACATGTGGTAGAATATACTCGGCAGAATCCAAGTCCGCGACGGGACACTTAGGTAGACACATGAGGATTTGTGCACAACCAGCTAGTGATCCAATCCAGCCAAAAATTTTCCAATTCCATCCACACGGCTTTACCTACAACCATGAGAGGGATAGGGAAGAACTAGGAAAAATGATAGTACACGCCGAACAACCTTTTCTTTTCTCCAAAAGTGACCTATTTAACACTTACATTAACAAAGCATTACAACCCTAACATAAAAAAAATCTCTAGGAAAACCGTTCGTTCTGCCACCATGAAAAACTTCCTAGAGTACAAAATGCGGTTATAAGACGAATTGAGTAACCTTAATTGTAGAGTGTCTTTGACTGCCGATTCTTGGGATAGTGGTTATAATTATCACTATTTATGTGTGACTTGCCATTGGATAGATGATCAATAGTTGTTACAAAAACGAATTATTCATTTCAAAATGCTAGAATGCCCCCACATCGGTATTAACATTGTTCACCATTTAATGAGAGCAATAAATGAATACAACCTTGGAGAAAAAATCATGTCAATGACATTTGACAACGCAACCTCAATGACATATACTGCTAATTATGTCAAACAAAATTTGACCAATATAATATTAGACGGCGACACACTTCATACTAGATGTGTTTGCCTTGTTCTTAAGTTATGTGTACAGGATGGAATTAGAGCTATTGGTCCATACTACAACAAAATTAGAGATGCTATTATGTCTATTAATAGCTCAAACATGAGATACTAGGAATGGAAGAGCTTTCTGAAACAATAAAAGATAAGAGCAATAAAAATCAAAACCGATTGCCCAACTAGGTGGAATTCCACCTATGACATGTTAACCAAGGCAATTGAGTACAAGAATCCGTTAACAATCTTTTACAACAACAAATTTCCAAACAATGCTATATATGAGGATGATTGGACTAAATGTGAAAGATATATGCAGTTTTTACAGTTATTATATAACATGACGTATTGTTTTTATTCAGTTTATAATCCTTTTGCTCAAAAGTTTCTTTCAAATGCATGTTTACTCGCCTAATTTTTTGTTGATCATCGCAACGAAAGTGATTATGATCAGTATCTTCCAACAATGGAAACAAAGTGGCGTAAATATTATACTGAATTCCCTTGATTTATATTTTTGCTTCCATATTAGATACTAGGCAAAAGTATGAAGATATATTTATGTTAGTTGACATTTATTTTCAATCCATGCTTCTTGACGATAATGTAGAAACCTATAAGAGTAATGTCAAGGATCAATTTTTTGCTTTATATAGAGTCTATGAAACTAAATATGGCATTGTTCCTCGCTCATGCCTTTCTCAACCATCCAAAAACGTAAGTAAGAAGGCCAAACATTTATTTTCACAAGCTACTAACTTGATTTCAAGGTTTTCAGGTAATTCATCAATAAGGAGAACGCAAAGCGATGTCTCGGAGTTGCAAATGTACCTGAGTTACGACTTCCCCAAGGGCATGGACGACGATGAGATCGAAAGCCTCGACCTCCTTGCATGGTGGAAACAACAGAGCACGAAGCATCCAACTTTGGCGGCCATGGCACGAGACATTCTTGGTATCCAAGTCTCATCCCACTACTAGAAAAGAGGCCATTTCCGACGGAAAAATTCCGTCGGAAACACCCTGAATTCCGTCGGAAATCGCTGTTCCGATGGAATTTCCGTCGTAACGTGTTGTCAGAAGACCCTTTGAAGGAAAAACGGCCATTTCCGTAGGAACAACGCTTTCTGACGGATTATATCTTGTCGGACCCTAGTTTGACTAAAATCGTAAGTCCGTCGATAGCTTACGACGGAAACATTTCCGTAGGAAGAAGAGAACCTTCCGATGGAATATTCCGTAGAAAGAAGAGAAGATTCCGACGGAATATTCCGTAGAAAGCTAAACTCATTCCGACGGAATATTCCGTCGGAAAAGCCAATAAAAAAATAATAAAAAGCCCACCCAGACGCACCCCCGCCACCAGCCCACCCCACAGCACCAGACCACCACCCACCACCCACACACCCCACATAGACCCCCCTGGCCCCCATACACAGCAAACCACCACCCACCCACCCCACACAGACCCCCCATACACCCACCACGCACCCAACCACACCCATCCACCCACCACACACCCAACCACTCCCACCCACCACCACGCACCCTGACCACCCCTACCCACCACCACGCACCCCCACCCACCACCACGGACCCAGACCACCCCCACCCACCACCACGCACCCCCACCCACCACCACGGACCCAAACCACCCCCACCCACCACCACGCACCCCCACCCACCACCACCCCCACCACGCCCACCCTGACCACCCCACCCCCACCCACCACCACCCCCATACCCCACCCAGACCCTAACCCAGATTTAAAAAAAAACCTGAAACAAAATCCGAAAAATTCGAAAAAAAAAAAATAAAAACAGAAATCCGAAAAATTAAATATATACAAATAAATTAAATCAGATCTAACCCACAAATTGAAGAACAAAATCCGAAACAAAAAAAAAAAAAAAAAAAAACACAAAAGCATATACAAATCTAAAATCAAAATCTGAAAACAAATCAAAAAATTACAAAAAAAGTTCTTCAAATTCCGGTGAAACCCTGGATGCTATTTTGTTCTTCAAAGTTCTTCAAGTTCTTCAAAAATCTTCAAAAATCGTACGGTGAGCTTGAGTTGTTGGTGGTGGTGTCGGTGTTGGTGGTTTTGGGTGAGAAGGAGAACGAGAGGACGAGGAGGGAGAAGGAGTTGTTGTTGTTGGTGTCGGTTATGGTAGTTTTTTGGGTGAGAAGGAGAGGACAGAGAAGTAGAGACAAGGGAGGGAGAAGGAGGATGAGGAGGGTGAAGGACAGAGATAAGATGAGGAGGGACAAGAGGAAAAGAGGAGGATAGAGGAAAGAGGACAGAGGAAGGAGAAGAGAATAAGAGAGGAGAGAGAAAGAGAAGGAGAAAAGGGAAAGAAAGAGGCGGTGGGTCTAGGGGTTCTATTTTTTTTTTTTTAAAAAAAAATTCCGGTTTTTTTTTTCTTTAATATATTAGAACGTTCTAACGGATTTTTCCGTCATAAATTTTCCGACAGATACAAAATCCGTCGGAATAATTGGGTTTTTCGAGGGAATATTCCGTAGGAAAACTAACTTTCCGACGGAAGCCTATTATTCCGAGGGAATTAATTTCCGTCGCAAGAATTCGGACGGATTTTCCGTCGTAACGAACCTTTTCCGACGGAATGTTTTGACAGACCCTAATTCTGTTGTAAAGTTCGGAATTTCCGACGGAATTTTGGTCCGTCGGAACAATTCCCTCGGAAAACGGCCTATTTCTAGTAGTGTCCGTTGCTCAGAACGAGCTTTTAGCGTATCCGGGAGGGTTTTAGACGATAGAAGAATAAGCTAAGTCTAAAACCCGAAACACTTGAAATGTGCGTGTGCTTCAAGGATTGGTTGGATGCTGAAAATCGCACACAGGATCGTTCTTACGAGGACAACAACTACGAAGTTGAAACATCCGCCTCGAGCCGATCGGGTTCAGCTAGTTCCCAATCTACGCAACTAGTCGATGACCTTGAACGAGAAGATGTAGAAGAAGATGAAAAAGATTAGATTACAATTTTTGTATATTGTACGATTTTAATCATTATCGATTTTTATCATTATCCAATATTTGTTTAATATCATTGTACGATTTTTATCATTATTATCATTGTACAATTTTTGTAAGTAATAATAATAAGAAGTATGCATTATCACATCCAAAGTCCAATTTGCCTTTTTTTCCTGTTAATTTATAATTTGTAAATTAATATAACAAAAAAAAATTATAAAAATTAGTAATTTAATAATACAAAAATAAATATAATAAATTATAAACATTAAACCATAAAGTAATAATATATACTAAATATATAAATATAAATATTAAATATAAAAAATAATAAAACATATATATTAAACTTAGTTTATTTTATAAAAATAATAATATAAAATTATAAGTTATAATTTATTAAAAATTAAAAAAAAAGGGAAGCTAAGGCTGCAGCCCAGCACGCAAGCCAGGCACGAGCCCGCTCGACACATGGGCTGGCCTGGGATTTTCGGTGGCACGGCATGGCACGCCTCTTCCGCCACGGTGGCATGGCACGGCCCGCCGGAGACCGTGGCCTGCCAAGTACGGCCCGCGGCGGCCCGACACGTTGCCCACCTTTACTGCCTTAAGTATAGTATTTGATCTCTGTTGAATTGTCCATACAAAACACTCCACCGACATCTGGCGAAATTATGTTTTCTGGTCAAACAGTAGCGCCGGTGATCGGTGGAATAATTCCGGCGAAAGGTGAGAACTTAATTTTCTCACATTTTCATTTGGGTAAAGTTTGATACACTCTTTATTCATAATTGTGGTTGAAAGTCTTGTGTTTTTCCAATTAGTGTGATTCTCAGCCAATTAAACGTGTTAGTTCTTTAGATTTTTTTGTTCATAGATAATATCTGTGGGGTTTATGGAAAAAAAATTATTGGACATTAATTGCAATGTAATTTCAATTTCCTTATTTTGTTGTCATTTGAAATTATTACAAAATTGATCTTCCGTTTGGTTGAATTATTATGTTTGCTCAAGTTATGTGATTATGCTTGATCGTGATTGTGAAATTATTGGTGTTTCTGAAAGAAGGGTTTTAGCTTACAAGAAGTTGAATAATCTAATTGAAGGTTAGAAAATCAAAGGAGATTGATTAAAGAGGTGAATTATGCTGAAAGATCAAATAATTGTGCTTTTAAGAGGAAGAGAATTTTCAAGGAAGTCTCGTGTTTGATACGGGGGTTGAAGATATTAATTTTTAAAATACCTCTAAGGCAAATTTGGTTGAAAACGTGTAATTGAGGCGAATGAGGTGGAATTCCGCAATGCTACCATGGTATGTTTGCTGATATGATCTTGGTGTTAAGATGAGCTGCGACAAGTTCACTACAAAATTCATAATGTATATTAGTGGCCACTGGCTTGTTCATGGAGAATCACTTTGAATTTTGTAAGGCTTTTGACATGTCAAGGAGGAAATTTTCGTAAGTTTTCCTATGAAGTTAAACTTCTATTAGTTCTATATGATGATCTGTGACTCTTGCTTAATGGACTTAGAAATTTATGTGGAGTCGCAGCATCAGTTGAATTGTGTGGTTTTGCAATTGTTGTGGCTGTTACTCTGTTAGTACTCCCGAATATTGAAGGATCTCTCTAGTGTTTTTTGTGGGATTCCTATCTCCTTTGTCCATAATTTTTGTCGTCTAGAGATTGATTGAGTTCATACATCTATTTATTGCTCCAAACCTTTCTGGTGTACATGTCTTCTTCTGAATTGTGTCAGTTTGAAATGACTTTTTTCAAATGGAAATATAATCCCTACGATTTCCTCTGTTTTCCCCTGGTTTCATAATATATGTCATCCTATTCTTTTCTAACTTATATGATATTTTTTAGGCAAAACGTTCAGAATTGACTTCATGATCATTTGTTTATTTCCTGCATATAAATGTCGTCCTATGATTTTTTTTGTTCATTGATAATTTTTGCGGGGTTTTTGGAAAAAAATTATTGAACATTAATTGCAATGTAATTTCAATTTTCTTATTTTGTCGTCATTTGAAATTATTGGAAAATTGATCTTCCGTTTGGTTGAATAATTATGTTTGCTCTAATTATGTGACTACGTTTGATCGTGGTTGTGAAATTATTTATGTTACTGAAAGAAGGGTATTAGACTTTTAGCTAATATAAGAAGTCGAATTATCTAATTGAAGGTTAGAAAATCAAAGGGAATTGATTAAAGAGGTGTATTATGCTGAAAGATTAAACAACTGTGCTTCTAAAGTCTCGTGTTTGATACGGAGGTTGAAGAGATTTATTTTTAAAATACCTCAAAGATGTATATGAAGTATATATTAGTGGCCACTGGCTTGTTCATGGAGAAGAACTTAGAATTTTGAAATGTCAAGGATGAAACTTTCGTGAGTTTTCCTATGAAGTAGTACTTCTATATGATGATCTGTGACTCTTACTTCAAGGACTTAGAAATTTACGTGGAGTCGCGATAATGTGTGTGGTTTAATGGTTGCTGTGGATGCTCCCAATTGCTAAAGAATCTCTCTAGTATTTTTTGTGGAATTCGTATCTCCATTGTCTATAATTTTGTCGTACAGAGATTGATTGAGTTCATGCATCTATTTATTGTTCCAAACCTTTCTGGTGTACATGTTTTCTTCTGAACTGTGTCTTGAGTTTGAAATGATTCCTTTAAAATGGAAATATAATCCCTAAGATTTCCTCTGTTTTCCCCTGATTTCATAATATATCAGTGTCTTCCTATTCTTTTCCGACTTATATGATGTTTTTTAGGCAAAAGGTTCAAATGTGACTTCATAATCATTAGTTTGTTCCCTGCATATATATAAATGCATAATTCAACTCTTGGTATCAACTCTATGCATTTTCTGCTTGCAATTTATGCAGAGTTTGACCTGCATACAACAGCTTCAAGAACTGTCTACAGTCCGCTACTGAATATATAGGTTGTCGAGATGATTTTCAGTTTGAGTTTGTTCTATTTATTCTATTTCAATATGAATTTTTTTTATAGATATTAGTTGCATCAGTTTTGATTGTATTAAGTGGTATTAGAAAGTGAATTGATGAACCCCGATGAACGTTGATAAATACTACTATAAGGAAACGATTATCCAACATGTATACCCTTCTCTAAAATCTACTAAAGCACCCCAAGTCATTACCCACTATAGAATAGAATAAAAGTCTGCAGTTACATTTTGAAATGCCAGAACAAGGAGACTCCACGCTCCTGGATTATTGCATAATTAAATAAAACTTTAATCAGTTGGCTTGTGCACATCAAGAATAGTAATTTCAGCAAACAAGCGTATTGTAATTAATAGAAATTGAAGAAGAAACATTATTTCAGTAGCATACTACCTGTGGTTGGTGGCATTATATAAATTGATGGAGAAGCTGCAACTGGCAATGGTGGATAACTTGGGGTATAGTCAGCCCCATTAAGCAGAATGGGTTCACGATCATAGCGAATGTGGCAACTTGGATACAACATCATCAAAGGTATACTTTTTGCCATCTTGGCGTATTCAGCCATAGATTTGAATGCTGCTCTTAAGCATCTTTCACATGGCATTCCTAAAATATCTGCAGTGCATTGCACCAGTATATATAGGTTGTCAAGGAGTGCAATATTGGCTATGTCTAAAGCGAAACCTCTTGTAGCTCTGTTGTAGGCTGCTTGCTCTATCATACCTTCAATTTTCTCTGCAACTATAGGATATAATTGTGGACTAGAGTCATCATTTACTGTTGCTAAATAACCCCAAGAATAAGGACTCTCTTCTTTGAGGGAGATTAATGAGCGATTTGCATACCGAACCATGCACTCTTCAAACCAAACAATGGATTCTTTCTCAGAAGGGCATCTCTCTAGGATCTCCTGTGCTGCTTCTTTCACACAATCATGGCATTGTTGTGAATCAAGGTCACCTCTGCAATTGTAAATTGTGTATACTTTTTCTAGTCCTTCACCAATGGAAGAGCTACCAAAGCCTGAAAGAAAAGCTTGGTTTGTTAGGTTATGAAGGAGGTTAATGACATTGTATTGGTATGCGCCATTGATTGTGTAGTTCCCAACATCTAGGCAATGCCAGTCGGCAAACTGAAATTGAGAGGAAGCTACGGGTCCGGTTATCAAAATGGCAAGTAAGAAGCTTAAGAGTTTGGTTTTTAGGGTTGTAAAGAAAAGAAGCTTCATAACTAGAGTAACCTTTGTGAGAGATTCTTCAAGATTTGATAGATGTAGCCTTCAAGTATATGTCTCTTCCATGTATTAATAGAAAAGTTATTTAACCTTGGTTTGCAATAGTTAAGTCCAGTTGACATTTTATATACAATTCAAAGCATGTTAGGTGCTCCATTTGAAATGGAATGCATAGATGATTAACAAGGCGCAAGGCACAAGGCACAGTTTCGAAATTGATAATCTATACCCCATCCTCTCCTTAAGACATGGAGTCAAAGTTTAGAGTTGATTGTGATTATATAAATTTACTAATGTCAACTAGTTTATTATATACTTGTAATAGCTTGTTCATGAACTTTATATTATGAAGTAAACTACTTCGTAATTGACTTTCTAAACTTTTCTTCTAAAAATTTGTTCTATTATGTGGTCAGGTTCGTATGAACTGAATACTTGGTTTTGCACATGTATAGGTAGAGAGTCTAAGCGACAGCTCAGATCACAAGATCACAAATGATTTCAAGACCATTTAAAATCAGATAAGTACGCCGTATTATTTCATTTTCTGATTAGTATTTTGGAAAGCATGACTTTGGATGATTATAATAGTCCTAAGATATTAAAGGGCTCCAAATTGCAGCAGAAAACAAAATACTAGTAGCACAAAATCCTTGACTGGTGGACTTGGTGGTAATGTTTTGATCAGCAGGTTATGCTCTTGAATGATGTCAATCATCATCTTTATTATAGCCAATTAATTAATAATCTTGCTAACTCTCTCTCTCAAGTAGTATTTTGCTCCCATATCCTTATCTCTCTCTTGTATGCCTAGTTTTGTTGACCTTAGCTTTACTTATTTTAGATTTTTGATAAAGATGAGGCTTACCTAAGTTCAATTTACAACCAAAATAAGCTCTCAACGGTAGATAAGTTCGCTCAAGTTAAAATAAGTTCAAATGAATAAAATGCAACCTTATTATTTAGTGGGATAATAGGGAATTTTATTCCTTTATACCTGTATCACCTTTCTTATCCCCATCCCTCATCTCTCTCTTGTATGCCTAGTAATCTTGGTGCTAGGTATATCAGCTGCATTCCAATACTTCATTCGTATGCATCAAACTAGTTTTTACACTAATCATAACACATAATCATAGATAAAAATTTGTTAAATTATCTATTGTTATTATATTGAAAATGTACAGTAATATGTAGACATGGGTAATCATTAAAATATAGATGGGATAAAAATCAGTGAGGTATCTTATATTGAATGTGAGAGATAGTAGGGTTCTAGCTGATGGTTAATAAAAAAATCGAGATATTTAATACTTCGTATAATAGTTGTCCCTTCCTAATATAAATTTTAATAACTACATCTTGATTATGCAACATTTATGCGAATTGAAACCAATTTAAATGAGCAATGGGGAAAAAATAACCATAGTTACATGTTACATCTAGCTCTTAGAGCTTACATAAAATTATGGTGATATCTCCATATACACATAAGTACTTAAATAGTCACACTCAAGTGTAACTTCTGTACTTTTATGGCTCGAATCTGCTGGTGATCGATTTGAAGATTGGCCGTTGGGGGACATATGCAGTGTATTCTAGTGTATTTAGATTGGCTCAACCTATTAGGCGTAAAAGGATACCAAAAAAACTTCACACTAACACCGTAATATGGATTAAGTTGCTGTAAATCATAAATTAGGCTAATGAATTAAAGTTTCTAGGCAATTCACAACTAGTTAGATTTTTCTTCCTTTTTATTTTTATGTTTTACTTGTATAATTTGTTTTTGAGATAGATATTAGTTTTCTCAAGACAATAAAAATACAAGAAAATGTCTAATGCCAATTATTATTAGAGGTAATTGAAAATTTCTAATCAAAGTTTAGGACCTAGTAAATAAAAACACTTGATTAATTATGCTAGATCAGAACAGTCGCTTTCTTGAAAATCTAAACCTGTACTCTTTAGTATAACTCGCAACATACAAATACCAGAAAAGAAAATCAACACTATAAACAAGACCAATCTGAATAACTGACCATTAATAATGCAGCTACACCTTGATTACATACAAGAAAACACTTAATAATGAATGAAGCTATTACTTTTCAACCGCAGAAGTACTTTTCTTAAGTAAGGTTGTTTATAGCATAAAAAAAATATAAGTAGACTAAATCATAGAGGTAGTGTTTCTTCAATAATGTTACTTAATTTAAGATTTTAAACTAAACATGAAACTGCATGATCTTCTCTAGTTGTGGCTTAATGTGATAACCATCATATCATTGTTCGCTCAGCTTAGATTATTCTTTGGAAGATTAGATAATTAGTGGGTGTTATTAGGCTTTCTTTATTATACTTATAAAATTTTAGCCAAGTTGATGTTAACATTTTGAATACTCTATTTTGTAAATTAATAGTATTATTACAAATATACTTATATCCAACTAGAAGCTAATATTGAACTGTTCTAAATTAACCATTGGGACTATCTTGCAGGCCAGATATGTTAAAATACGTATTATATTAGTAAAAGGAATAAAGTAATAATTATTTGGTCTTTGCAAGCTAGCCTGCATGTTATTGATCTCTTTCCTACTGTAGATTTTAGGCTGTCTAGCCCCTTTTCCTCGTCTTCATGGGAAGGTTTATGTTTACTTTCACCTTACTAATATTGATTTGCTTTGGCCTACTCTATGGAGGTGACGCGGAGGTAAACTATGTTAATATTACTGGCTGTGCACCTGCAAAAGGTAATTATACTGATGGCAGCTTCTACCAACAGAATCTCAATCGTCTTTTCACCGATCTCTCATCTCATACCTCCTCTCACAAGTTCTATAATTCCACTGTTGGCAATATCCCCAACAAAGTTTACGGCTTGTATCAATGTCGAGAGGATGTTAGCTTCAATACATGCAGTGAATGCATCCAAGCAGCAACCCAAAAGATTGTGGAAGTTTGCCCTTTGATGGGAGAGGCAACGGTTTGGTATTATGAATGTACGTTACGATATGCAAACCGGTCTATTTTTTCCTCATATGAAACATATCCTGCGGCTTTCCTGTGGAGCCTTAAATTCAATGTTTCAAACTATGGTGCATTTGCTCCAGTGCTTGCAAGAGAATTTAAGAGCTTAATAAGACAAGCAGTTATCGGTACATCATCCGGACATTTTGCTACCGGAGATGCCAAATGGACAACTTTTGAACGAGTTTACTGCCTCGTTCAATGCACCCCAGATATTGACGAGTTTGGGTGTAACAGCTGCTTGACAAGTGCTTTAAGCGATATGTCAGGCTGTTGTAATGCAAGTGCGAGGGTATTGATCTTCAAGCCAAGCTGCCACTTGAGATATGATACCTCGGAAAAATTTTATTTTGACATAAACCATGAATTACCAGTTCCTCCGCCATCAAACGTGACTGCAGGTTAATCCTTGATCTATTTTGTTTTTAATGGAGTTGACATTGTTATTATGTTCTTACGATTATTTTTCTATTTTTTAATTTTTGGTAAAAGGAGAAACCTCCAACAAACCTCCTGAAGCAACCACTGGCTTGAAGCGGCCAATAATTGTCGCAATAGCTGTTGGGGCATCCGTTGGAATTTTGCTGCTGCTTGTTGGAGTATGGTTGTGTGTGCAGCCAAGTATGAGAAGCAAAGCATCTAAGCCAACTCTTACACAAGCTCCACCACCTCAACAACCAGATAATGGTAACCCATTTAACATATTCTCCCTTAAATCTCATCCAATATGCTCTATTTGACTTTTAGGGCAAGACTCATCATAATATTTTTTTTTGAAATAAACTCTCTGTTGAACTTTTTTTTAATTAGCTGAAATTCAATATCTAAAATTCACTGGCGTACCTTTATTAGCAAAAAATTGCTAGTTGATTTTCATCTATTTTACTTCCCATTTATATTTATACAGAGTACTTTTTTTTTAATGCATTACTTTTTTTTTTTTTTAAAGAACTTTTAATGCATTACTTAAGTTTGCACATTTACCCAGACACATTTTTGACTTTTAAGCCCCATTTACTTCACATTATTTTTGCTGAATTGAAATTATTTTTACTGATTGAAATTATTTTTTGTTAAATTGAAATTATTTTTACCGAACTAAAATTAATTTTACTGAAGTGAAATTATTTTTGTTGAACTGAAATTATTTTTAAAGGTTTTCTATTATATTTCTTTTTTAAATTTACCGAAATGAAATTATTTTTACTAAACTGAACTTATTTTTATTAAATAGAACTTATATTTACTGAACTGAAATTATTTTTACTGAATATTATTATTTTAAGGTGAAGTGAATAGGGTCTTAATGTCGATAATCAAATTATAAAAAGTAAATTATTAAAGTAGATGTTAGGACTAATCTAACATGTTACATGAGTAGCATTTATCCTAAAATCGATAGGTGATGAAGGTGATAGTCTGGTTGACATGGTGTTAAAATCCGCCTCTTTCTCTATGTATCCCCCTTCCCTTTTCCTTGTATTTTCCTTATGTTTTGTCTTCTAAGTCTTTCTTTATGCTTTCTAGGCTCCAGGGAGAATTATTGTGTTACTATAGTTTCAGTGTTCACTAGTAATTCTCTATGTAATCAATGTAAAACTCTTTAGGGAGCGAATGGTGGAATGAATCAAAGCTCCCTACCTCGTTGTATATTGCTTTAAGACTTGTGTGTTGATTTAAGCCTTTATAGGTATTGTGCTTGCCTTGTTTTAAAGCATCCCTTCCAAACCAAGAGAACCTCAAAAGACGCCTTCACTGTCGTCGGCCCCGCTTGTGCCCGCTTCGAAATATCGGCCGTTACAAGCCCTGACTCCGCACTCGTTGTTGACGAGTGCTTCCTTGAGATACCTTTGGTCCGTGTTGATGTGTGCTCACGAACCTTTTCCGCTCTAGGCTTGCGTCCTTGTCGCCAAAAGACAAGAGCGCGCAGCACGATCCGATGTCAGAACTCTCGGACCGTGACACATGGACTAGTCCCAACTCAGATTTAGATAATTATCCTAGCGGCTAACACAAAACTCTGGATCAATCAATGCACTGTCAAGACCCTTAAAAGATTTTTATATTCACTTTATTTTTATTTTTATTCCCAATACAGTTAGAGACGAAGAGGGTAATAGTCTGGGTGACACGGAATTTGTACAATATGATTTTGCTACTTTAAAGGATGCAACAAGAAACTTCTCAAGTGATAACAAGCTTGGAGAAGGCGGCTTTGGTGCTGTTTTCATGGTAACACATCCTTTGTATACCAGTTCTCTAAATTGTACTCCTGCTATATATTATCTTTAGTAATTACGAGTAGTATTCTTTGTGGATATTGATAGGGAACCCTGAATAATGGACAAGTATTAGCTATAAAGAGGCTCTCTGGCAACTCGGGACAAGGTGCTAAGGAGTTCATGACTGAGGCTCGTCTTGTGGCCAAGCTTCAGCACAGGAATCTTGTCAAGCTGTTGGGCTTCTGCTCTCAAGGAGATGAAAAACTACTTGTTTATGAGTTCTTGCCTAATTCAAGTGTTGATCGGTTCTTATTTGGTATTCTCTTTGAACTCCTTATTGTTTTGACTTTTCTCTTTTAAAAAAGCAATGGATAAAAGTCTACAGCATATATACTTCGTATATCTCTGTTAAAGGAAGTAGTTTTTTTGTTTTATTTATTTATGAATAGTTGTTAAAGGAAGTAGTTAAGCTGACATATTTTATTAAGTTTTTGAAGAAGAATAAAATACTACTCTGTACTTTGTAATATGGAGTATGTAAATTAACCATTAAACAAAAATATTGTTCGATTAACTCTTCTAATTCTCAAATCGTGTAGCCCATATTTCAATTATTTTTTTAACAAATAGTCAATTTTTAAACATAAGTTCAATTTTGAACTTCCCACGTTACAGTTGATGGTAAGCTGTAATAGAAAATTTCAGAGGAAATATACGAAGTACATGATATGGTCAATAACGAAATATAATTTTGTTTTAACAAGTCAATTCTTTTGTATTTGTTTGTTTGACAGAGCACTACATACTGTATATAGATGATTGAAAACTATTAAAAATCACAAAGTACAACATTTGGGCAAGATTTACTTATCACAAAATGAAAGAAGCTAGATAGTGACGTGGAGTTTCTTAATTAAGCTACATGAAGTATTATAACATCTCAATGTTCACTAAATAATTTGAAAAGAAATATGATTACTCTTCACTTGCTTAGATTTGTAGCCATGAGTCTGGTGAAAATGATAATCATGACGTAGATGCTCCAAATGACTTATTTGCATTGTGTGTTTGTGCGTGTATTCATGTGACTATAGATCCAAGAAAGCGAGGAACACTAGATTGGGAAACACGGTACAAAATCATAATGGGGGTAGCAAGAGGACTTCAGTATCTTCACGAAGACTCCCGCCTTACAATTATACATCGTGATCTCAAACCCAGCAACATTTTATTAGATAAGGACATGAATCCCAAAATAGGTGATTTTGGCATGGCAAAGCTTTTTGGAAGGGAACAAAAGTTTGGAAATACCAGCCAAATTGTCGGAACACAGTATGCTTTTATTGCCCTCTTGCTTCAAAACTTGCTAAAATCTTTGTTGAAGTTGAAGTTAAAAGAAATTGGTTTATAATTGCTCAACTTTGTATTTGTCATGAAATTTATTTCTAAATTATCTTATATGCTTAGAAATAAAATGTCAAATCCTATGTAAACATCTTATACTGTCGTGGTGCATGCAGTGGATACATGGCCCCAGAGTACATGTTAACAGGGGAGTATTCTGATAAATCTGATGTCTATAGTTTCGGCATCATAATTCTAGAGCTCATCAGCGGTCTGAAGAACAGAATACATTACCAGTCTTCACACAAGGAAGATATTTCAATTCTTGTATGTCTAGCTCACTCTGCATGAAACTCTTAATTTTTAATCCTTAATTCTTTATCATACTATATAATATGGATAACATGTGTTTTTCTACTCTTTCTTTCGAAGGCATGGAGACTGTGGAATGCAGGGCGATCTTTGGAACTATTAGATTCAACATTATTGCATGACAATTATACAAGTAATCAAGTATTGAAGTGCATCCAAATTGGATTGCTATGTGTTCAAGAAAGCGCAGTGCAACGACCTACAATGGCAGCAGTAGTTTTAATGCTTAATGGTTCTGTCATCCTACCATTACCCTCAACACCTCCCCATCAGTTTAATGATAGACAGCAAACAGATTCAACTGCGGCTGATCAATCCATTTCCAGGTCTGTAACCTGGAATACAGAAGTCGAGCGGGATTTATACCCGAGATAGACATGAGGGTTTCACCATTTGAATACTTTAGTTTGAAGACACAAAAGGTATCATCACTTGATGACTGCTGTAGTACATGTGATGCAATTTGCAAATTTGATTTGGCTTTCTCACTATCTGTTGTATGATATCCTGAGTTGTGTTTATGATCAACATTTCTTCTACTGAACATTCCATGAATTCTAATTCAACAAAAGCATGGCAGTGTGAGTTATTGGTATTTGTGTTACTACTTCTAAATTTGTATACACGTGTACGTAAGTTTAAACTTTCATCGCCTTTATACTGTGTTGTATTAGGGACTATGGAGTATATAATTATAAGGTATCTATATCTATCTATACTTAGTACATAATAACATAAATCAAAAGCACCACATGTCAAATTTACTATTTAACTTTTTTTTTTAAACATTTATATTAAAATCAGTATTTTTAAAATTAATTATTACATGTAATTAATCAACATTATTTCATTCACAAACCTACTAATTAAATATAGATTATATAACGTTAAAGACTTTAAACGTCGCACAACTTGCATAATGTAAGTAATTTTTCTCATTAGAAATTTGAGGTAATTATTAGTGCACAATATACGAAGTATCGTATTACATTCATGATTGATTTAACTTTGTCTTAATATATAAATAATTTATTTTTTTTAATAATTATCTTCTATAGTGACATTATATTATCACGTGAATACCTATGTACAACACTAACAAGCTAAGTAATATGCCTCAAGAAAAATAACGTATAGGTTATAGTCCGTGCATTGAACAGGCCTAAGAACTAGTTAATAGTATAAACATGTATTGAAAATGGTATAAAGAAATGTTAAGGCTATTGTAAAATGGAGAGAATATTTTATTTTTAAAAAACAAATAATTGTCCCTTCAAAAAAAAAAAAAAAAAAAAAAACAAATAATTGTTTTATGTGAAAATGATTTAGCTATAAATTTTTAATAGATAATGTTCCGGCAAAAAATTGACTTTCCTATATAATAGAAAATGAGTAGAATAAAAAAGAATAATGGAGGGATAAAGTACATACGTTATTCACAATCACTATCCTGAATTATTCATGGAGTATTATTTGAGCTTAGAAAATCATCGAAATCAATAAATTATAATGCTGTAATTGCTGTTAATATAGCACCAACTTTTGAACCATTTTTGCAAATCTGATAAGGTGCTAAAGAATGATTCAGCTTCAGTTGCAGCAATACGTGCCAAAGATGTACGTTTACCAATCAAGTTTAATTAAATAAAAAAAGAAGTATTTAACTTGAAGATATTGCTGAACAATCAATGAATCATTAAATAGCTAGTAAAGCATTTGTTGACGAATGGTAAGGAATTCAAGAGATCAGGTTTCAGGGATATTCCTAATTACAAAGTCTGTTATTTGTAAGTATGAAAGAAACTTTGCCTCATTCCTTTGTTTTCATGGGAAATTTTTCATACTTTTTTACCTTCTTATTATTGGTCATCCTTAGCCAACTTCTTAAATGTTATGCAGCGGTAGATTATGTCTATACACATTGTGATTCGGTTAACTCTACTGTTAATCACCTTAACAAGACTACCAGAAGAGTATACTACCAACACAACAAAAATCTCCTTTTCCTGAATCTCTCCTCCCAAACCTCTACTAGAAAGTTTTATAAATTGACTATAGGTGATGACTCTAACAAGATATATGGCCTTTATCAATGTCGAGTGGACTTGAGCTTTGAAATTTGCAATGAGTGTATTCAAAATGCAACACAATCAATTGTACAAGAGTGCCCTTTAAGTATGGAAGCAATAGTGTGGTACGAACAATGTATGTTGAGGTATGCAAATCGTTCCATTTTCTCCTTAGTCGAAGAATCCCCATCTGCTTATGTGTGGGGGTTACAGAATTACACAAATTACAGACAGTTTTCAGCCGTGGCAAGTACAATGAGTAAAGTTATGCAGCAGGCTGCTCCATCCTCTTTTCTAGGACATTTTGCAACAGCAAGTGAAAATTGGGAATCGTTCAACAGCGTGTATTGCCTTGCTCAATGCATCCCTCACATTGGTGAGGTTGATTGTAAGAATTGCATGGATTCATCGTCAAAATTGTTGATGGCTGATTCCTTCACGACAAGTACGAGGGTTATGATTTTCTATCCAAGCTGTCAATTAAGATATGATACAACCATGAAATTCTACGAGGACATAGTCCAAGTACCACCAACGCATGTTGGTTCTGGTAAGACCTTGAAATATACGTTCATAAAAGTACATATGATCGAGTATTTCAATACTTCCTCCGTTCTTTTTTACTTGATCTGTTTTGACTTTTACACTGTTCATGATCTCTCCTTTGACCGTCTTTTGTGAATAATATGTAATGAAAAACATATTCATGGGGTATCTTTTTGAATTCGTCTCAATAAGTACTATCATAATATACAACTTTTATAATTTTTACTTATGGAGATTTAAAATTATTGATTGTTAAAGTTTTGCATTAACAAGCGTGATAAAAGGAATATGTCAAGTAAAAAAGAACAGAGGAAGTAATATTTTGGCCATTTGAATTGTGCTTTTAGTATTTTGAGCAATCTCCTAACTTCCAAACTACTACTCTATATCATATTTTGTAATTTTAGTGATCTAAGATGATTTTGATCGTTTTGGTTAATGTTTATGTAGGATTTTTTTCTTTTTTTTTAAAAAAAAAAAAAAAGGATCCTTCTAACTAATATAATAATGAATAATGTAATTATATTTGAAATATTTCTCTACAATATCATCGATTTGAAATTTATTGACAGTTGAACGGGAAGGCAATTCCAAGTGGAAGCTAATTCTGCTATTACTTTTGCTACCAACATTTTCAACAATATCAATTTTTGTATGCTGTAGAGCTTGGATTTGCATACGCAACAAGAAGGCCACGGAAACAACTAATGGTAAACACATTCTTAATTAGCTTGACATTTTCTACAGATCTATAGGAAGTAGTTAAGTTTAGAGATCAGTTTTATGTTAGGCAATCATCAAACTTCTATGCACATACTTGATTTGAATGAATCTTATAGCTTTCTTACTCCTTTATTTTGTCTAATATATATTATTCTTCTGTAGAGGTATATGAGATAAAACAAGCTGTAGAGTCCTTGCAATATGAATTCAGCAAGATCAGGGCAGCAACACGTAACTTTGCCGCGGATAACAAACTTGGAGAAGGCGGGTTTGGTGAAGTCTACAAGGTACTTGTATTATTTTACTGCTTGATTTGTGAAGAAGCAACTAATCAATGAATTATTAGGGATCAAAACTTTATTTATGATCTCCTTAATTTCCAATTATGTCAAAATAATTTCCTTGCTTTGTTACATATGCATCAATTTGCTCCACGCCTCCATGATTAGCCAATGCTTTCCTTGAATCCATTAATGCCAGGTGTTGTACTTTTTTGTTTTAAATTTTTTTAAGGACATTCTCAACGGTAACCCCTAACTTCTGCTACGCACCAACAGTAATCCCTTTTTTTTGGATTATACACAATGATCCTAATTAAGAAATTTGTCTCACATATGACATTAATGAGTGTTATTTATTTAAAAAAAAAATAACTACGGTTAACTTTGAAAAAAAAAAAAAACAAAAAACCACCAACCCAGCCACCACCTCCACCCTCGTCCCCACCAGATCTAACTTTGTCAACCATGAAACTCTCAACATCTTATACACTCTGTTCAGTTTTCTGTTTGAACTTAAAAACTCAAAAAATCTTGATTCAGAGTTGCTCTCGATAATGGCCGAACGACACAAAATTCAGATCCATGAATTCCATAATCAAATTAGTAAACTCCCTTTTAATCTTCTGGTTTATCACAGAAGAAATCGCCCAAAATCAAACCCGAATTTACCCGAAGAATTGGTATTGGAAATCCTCAAACGCCTACCAGTAGCATCATTACTCCGATTCATGTCTGTTTGCAAATCATGGTATTCTCTAATAACAAACCCATCTATTATTACTCTTCATTTATCGCATCAATTAAACCCCTCCTCCAAAAATGTTGTTACTACACTATATAGTGTTCCTTGTAAATTTTTTTTGCATAATTTTGATGAACCATTAGATAATTGGGTAGAAATTGATTCTCCTGTTGGATGTATGGGCTTAATTGTTGGTTGTTGTCATGGGTTAATTTGTGTGTTTGATTATTCATCTTATCGTGTTGTTCCTTTGATTTTGTGGAACCCTTCAATTAGAAAAGCTTTCACCCTCCCTCTCCCAGTTGTAATGCCATCTTTCATGTCACAAGATATTGAAGTTATACTTTGCCCAATTTTACTATCGGGTTGGTGGTTTGGGTTGGCTGTGGGCAGCAAGGAGGTGGTTGGGGGGAGGGCGGCAAGGAGGTGGTTGGGGAGTGGGCTGGCCGGAACGGTGGAAAGTGAGGGGAAGGAGGAGAGGTTGGCCGGAATCAATGGGGGATTGGGGGTTGGGATTAATTTTTTTAATTTTTCTTTTTTTAAAAAAAGTATAAATATAACCATAGTTAATATTTAATGAAATAAGATTATGATTGGGATGAAACTTTTAACTAAGGTCATTTTGTATAATCCAAAAAAAGGGGTTATTGTTGGTGCGTAGCAGAAGATGAGGGTTATCGTTGAGAATATCACTTTTTTTTTTATAAAAAGCTAAAAAGGGAATTATTGAGAATAAATTAACATTAATTACACCGATCTGTGTGTAATTTTGTCATAAATTCTCAACTTAATTTCATTTTAGGAAGTATATTTAATGCTTATATATAGCCCTAAGGACAACATATATCGATGTCAAAAGAAAAAAAAAAAAAAAACCTACATATATCATTACCCTTTATATTACTTAAGAGTTGGCTTATAATATAGAGATTTGCCTTAATATTTAATTTCCCTAATTAATGGCATACCTCATGCCGTCCCTTACTAATTAATAATATGCAAATGGAGAAGAGTGATCCTCCCTCTGTTTCATCTTGAATTACAGATCAATCTATTTAAAATCTTTATGTGAGACAAAGTTAGTCAATATAGAAATAACAATATAAAATGGTGGGATTACATTTTTATCATTACTAATAGAAAATGTCGATTTGAAGTCATTTTTTTGAGTAAATAATTAGAGGTGTTTGTGATCAGGGAAAACTCGAGAATGGACGAGAAATAGCTGTAAAAAGGCTATCAGAAAAATCTGAACAGGGAGTAGCAGAGTTCAAAACCGAAGTTATCTTAGTTGCAAAACTTCAACACAAGAACTTGGTCAAGCTAATGGGATTTTGTGTGGCATTAAAGGAAAAGATACTAGTTTACGAGTATCTTCCTAATTCAAGTTTGGATCGATTTCTATTTGGTAATATATACTGTGGTAATTTAAAAGTCATGACATATCAATTGGTCTTAATTACAGTCACTGTGTAATATGAAGTGTTTGATAATAAAGTGATATTTTCTGAAAAATCTATGGTTTGTCACTGAAAAATATTATGCTAAGAAAAGTAAGAATCTTTCCGTACATAATAATATTTTAAAAATTAACCATTCTTACATTTCAACTCTTTTTTTTTTCTAAGGTTTATCTTATAAAATAAACTTTACTAAGTACTTGTTAAATTTTAATTGATACTTAGAACACTTGTTATACAAACTAAAATGAACTTATACGTAGTATATGGAGTATTAAGAATCTAAGATATCCTCTTTAAATCATTTTATGGAGACCACAAGATGGCAATCCTCATCTCCCTTGATAATATGGTTTTAGAATTTAAATCATGCATCGCGTGCAAAGTTATTAATAATTAACATTACGGAGTAGATTAAAAGATAAATATAATTTTCAAAGGCAAGAAATATTATCTTGTTCCAAAGGCAAGAGGCTAGAGTGAAGGGAATAAGAACTGCTAATTTTGTTGTTATAAGTGATTTGTTTGACTAATTTCTAGCGGCAATCATGTTGTATTACAGATAAAAAGAAGCAAACATCATTAACCTGGGAAACAAGGTTCAAAATCATAGTTGGTATTGCAAGAGGGCTTTTGTATCTTCATGAAGATTCTCCACTCAAAGTTATTCATCGAGATCTTAAAGCAAGTAATATATTATTGGATGAACATATGAACCCAAAGATATCAGATTTCGGCCTTGCAAAACTATTCAAAGTCAATCAAAGTCAAGGTGATACTAATCGAATCGTTGGGACATAGTAAGATCTCTGAGCCTGACTTAAACCTTTAGTCTATATATATATCATTGTTTATATTTCGTACTCCGTACTATTTATTTTTACTCAAATTTACCTTTGTTTTGTATATTGTTGATTAGTAAATTGATTTAATCTTCTAATAAAAACATCTATTTTTTATGCATTAAATAAGTATTAAATAGAAGACAATAATTGTTGCTATTTACTACAGCATCGTATATCCTTAGAATTCATGGACTGTAATCTTGAAGATTTTCTTGCTGCACACGTAAACATTATCGGGAACACGTTATTTTGGTCTGGTTGTATGTCGTAAACGTTACTCTCATGTTTCTAATCAGGCCCTCTTTCTACCTGCAGTGGTTATATGGCTCCTGAATACGCAATAACCGGTCATTACTCTGTAAAATCAGATATTTACAGCTTTGGAGTCATTGTCCTTGAAATATTGAGTGGTGAAAGAAATAGATACTTTCGAGGATTGCAGCTTGAAGAGGCACTATTACATCGTGTAAGCTCCACAATTAGAAGATCATTACTACTTGCTTAAAAGCTTTATTTGTTCTACTGCGTTTGTAATAACTTCAATTTCACCTTGTTCGATTGACAGGCATGGAGGTTATGGATTGAGAACAAGGCTTACGATTTGATAGATGAAGCGTTGAAAGATAACTGTCCAATAGAAGAAGTAATGAAATGCATCCAAATTGGTCTGGTATGTGTCCAAGAATATGCAGTAGAAAGACCGAGCATGAACTCAATTGTTGCTACCCTTAGTGGACAATCTATAAGCTTTCCGGTGCCAAAGCCGCCACATTTCTTTAGCTTAACGAATGGCTTAGAAGAAGAAGATAATCAGAGGTTGGACAACATAAGTAATCCCCTTATTAATGTGTATACAGGCACTGGGATGATTACCGAGTTATGTCCTCGTGACTAAACATGAGTTTTTACTAGGAATAGTTAATATGTTTTGCATGTATTAAGAAAATAAGAAACATTTGCTTTTCAATGGTCAAACTTGCTACCCTTTGACCATATATACTTACAATTATGTACTGCGTAATATAATAGAAATTATCAAATAAGGGTTAGAGGTGGTGGTTTAGGGGGGTTGAAAAGTGGTTTAGGTGTGGTGGAGGCGATTTCAAGCAAGTTGTGTTAGTTTTGGAAATGAAAACGGTGGTTTCAATTGTGTTTTGAGGTCGGTTAACGGTGGACATTTGGTACAGGTAGTATTTTACAACATTTTATGTTTTCTTAGGTAGTTTTTGATAGCTTGTAATTTTGTATGATTTTAGAGTTGTTTTGAGCCTTAGAATTGTGAGAAATCAATGTCTTAGTTCACTAATAATTACTCTATTCTTATGCATTTTTTGTGTATCCTATACTTCACGGGGTTGCTAGTTTTTTGGTGCATATTTAGGTATAAAGATGACACTTTGAACCTTTTGGATAAATAAGCAAAGAAGTTGGAGGCAAGAAGAGGAAAGAAGGGAACTATGGAAGAATGAATCAATGAAGGAAGAATGAAAGAAGCAAGGGAAAGTGTCTAAGAGTTAGATAAGAGCATTGGAAGGGTCAACTTCAAATGACCATAACTTTATTTCTACTCAATATTTTGAAGTGATTCAAATTGGAGATTAAAGTTCATCTCAAGTGCTTTCCAACGAATGGTCACATGCCTTTTTTCCGCTTAGAAATGAAGAAGTTACGGCCTTCCGAAATGAAGTTGTTTTCGTTAGAAAATGTTGCACGAACATGGCACTTTCCGTGCCAAAAAGTGGCACGTTCGTGCATATCTTCGCACGTCCGGGCCGAATTGCAGTAGCTATTGCACTTATTTTAACAGATCTACACATCTGTGCAACCTTTGGCACGTTCATGTCGACCTTTAGACGAGCCGTTTCCTCGTTTTCTCCGTCCTTTTACTTGGGGGTTATATAATACCCCCATTGGCTTCATTTGTGGACTTCATCTTCTTCATTTAAGCTTCCTTACGCCCTTATCTCTTAGTTAGCTCTCTAAACTCTTAGTTTCTCTCAAAACTCAATCATTTTAGAAGATTAATTGAATTTTGAGTTCTTAATTTCAACAATTCCTCAACTTTGACACTTCATAGATAATCTCTTTCCTCTATCTCTTACTCTTTATTTTCTGTTTGTAATTGCTTTCCATTACTAATTTCTCTCTTAACCTTGCTTAATTGTTCTTGCATGTTCAATCCACCTTGTTCTTACCACTTCTCTCACTTTGTTAGATTAATGTTGAATTTAATTATTGTGTAGGATGTTGAACACCATGATTAGTGAGTATAAAGTTTCTTAACTAGTGGTTGGGTGAAGACCCAACCAAGTCATGGGTTGATTAATTTTTGTGCTTGCATGTTCACTTTGGGTTGATAATCTGTAATATCCCCAAATCTCACTCTACGGAAATACTAGTATACTATGTATAATTATACCATAGAGATAGACTTAAGCATATTACCGCCGCGTGATTACGCAAGGCTACTCAAACTACTAATCAAAACCAATACTTTGCAGCGGAAATTCAAACTCTTTCTTTATTAATAATAACTATAAATAGAAACCATTGTCATGAGTACTCATAATTAAACAAAGACTAACAATCCTAATTCTAGGTGAAATACATTCTCGGGACTCCTATATGCTCAATTATTGACTCCACCTAAAAATAGTCAACACTACTTACCATTAAGGTAAACAGGGCGAACCAAAACAAATAAAAAATACGGATTAGCAAAATATGCTAAGTACGATAAGTGCAAGATAAATAAATTTAATTTATTTGCAAACATGCTTTTAAAACCAATTCCAATAACTAAACCAATGAACTCCAAAACTCATGATTTCAAATCAATTCTCAATAATTCAATAATTCGTTGAAACGATTTATAAAACCAATTCCTCTTTTGAAAACCAATTCTCAAATATCCTCAAAATAATTCCAATAACTCAATAATAATGATTAATAAAATCAATTATTTTCGAAAACTCAACCTTCTCTCTAAGTGTGCACACCTCCCAAGCTAGTCTCCTAGTATTTCAAGACTATTCTTGGAGAAAGACTAGGTCATACAAAGTCCATAGTGTTCAATGAATCCGCATAGTGGGATTAATATAATAATCATGCTTGTAAAGCTTTTATAAATAATTCAATAATTCTCATGAAACTCCTCTTTGAATAAAATCAACCTTTATAATAGAATAATTCAAAAACTCCTTTTGTATTTAATTCAATAAGCTTTTAAAATCAAACCCTTTTAAAAACTCTTTAACATAATCCAACATACTTTTTAAAACCAAGTTCCTTTAAACATAATAAATAATTTCAAACCATTCAAAACATGATATTAAAATCAATCCTTCAAAAATACATTTGGTAAAACAAATATTAAAATCAATTCATCTAACCATACTTTATTTTATAAATCATAATTCAAATTAATTTAATTCAATCACCAATAAAATAATATAAAACATGCTATTCAAATCAATCACTTTCGAAGGTATCTAGCCACCTAAACATACCTTGATTCCGAATCTCAATCAACACTTCGCACTTTCAAAGTTCAATCACGAATACACCTTGCAATTAACATAACCATAAGGTTATCACATTATCTTTAGACATAAACCCAAATCTAATGTGCATGGACTATAAGACTCTTTTTAAAAATAATACTTTAATATAAAATTATAGCTTTGAAATAGGTATTTATATTTTAGAAAACTAACCATGAAGAAAATAAAGGAATAGGATTAAAGAGAATTGGATTTACGTTGGAAAGAATAGGCAGAACTTGCAGAGGCCATAACTCCTTCGATATAACTCCGAATTGGGTGATTCTTGAGCCTAACCTCAAGGATTTTTTGGAGAGGAACAATTTTCGTGCAATAGAAAAACCACAAAATTGACCAGAAGTGCCCGAAAATTGGCTCTAAAGATATAAGGGCTGATTTTTTTTTAGAAAAGAGGAGAAGAAAAGTAGGAAAATGTTGAGGTAAAAGAAGAGTAAGAGAGAAGAAGAGAATTGAGTTTTTGGTGTGAAGAATGTGAGAGGTATGAGGGGGTATTTATAGGCTAGCTCATGCAAGAATTATAGTAGGAGAATGTAGGAAGAATTATGGTAAATTAATTTAAGGAAATTACTTGGAGAAGAGAGCTAAAGAATTATGGAAAGTCTAGGTTATGGTGTTTAAGTAATGAAGAAATAAGGTAAGTATGTAGTCATGAAATATTAAATGGTAAATGGCTTTTCTTGCGGAATAATCAAGAATGATTTAAGGTAGGGAAATAAGATGATCAAATATTTAGGAGATGAAAAATAAGAATTAAGGAAAATAATAGAATTGAGGAAGATAATTAAAATACAATAATTACCAAAATAATTTTTCTCAAAATACAATATAGTGACCGAAAATTTGAGCTTTCATATTTTTGGACCTCCCTTTAAATATTTAGGCAATTATTTTTCTAGTTTTTAAGGAATAAAAATGATTGTGTAAATAATTTTGTATAAAATAATTAATTAGAAAAATACCAATTATTCACTAATTAATTTAACTAAGAAAATTAGATTTTCTACGCGTAGAAAATCCAAAAATCTAGCTAATTAATTAGGAAAATTCGGCCCTTTTAAATTAAATAAGAAAATATAATTTTTGCTTAATTTAAATATCCGAAATATGTATAAATAATTCGGTTTTTAAAATAAAATAAATGGATAATTCAAAATCCAAAAATAATTAAGTTTTAAAATTCTTTTGACGCCAAAATTCAAATATCATTTTGGCTCCAAAATTCAAATAGTAAAATAAATTACTAAATTTTAAAATACCCTTTTTAGAAAATAATAATTAATTAATTAATTAAAAAATACGTTTAAAAAATAAGGGGTATTACATAATCGATTGTTAAAGGATTGGTTGATTGCATGTGTAATTGGATGGCCACTTATTGTTCATGTATTCACTTCTATGCTTGCATTGAAAGATGGGGTCTAATTGTGAGCCTTCTCTTGTATGATTGTATCGAATTTCTGTCTTGATTACGGTTCCTTGTTTAGATGATGTTGTACTCTTAGTTGCAATAATTAGGTGAGAAATCCCAATTACTTGTGCCTTATTGCTTTCTTGTACTGATTGAAAGACAAATTCGAGTTAGTAGTCTACTTCCCATCGTTGAACTTGGTTGGCCTATCATGTTAGTTGAGTTTGGTTTAGAAATGCTTAATGTTGTGACTTCAAAAGAAGACAATGTTGCGTGCCCCTTTCTATCACCCAATTTGTGTTCGTGTTTGCCTATTGTATGATCTATTGGTTTGGTTGGTGTCGATTCCCATTTTCCCCTAGTGTTTATCTCCATAGTAGTTAATTAATCAAAACCCCAATATTATGACCGAGCTAGCTTACAACCGTTTCATATTCTTGGTATACTCATACCCATTATATTCCCTGTGGATACGGTCATTTACTTGCCCTAGAATTGTCTTAGGTTTGTTTAGGTAGAATAGTGTTTGGCTTTAGGGTGTTCGTCCAAAGAACGAATTTTCCCTCTACCAAAATGGCGCCGTTGCTGGGGAATGGCGTTGAGCATTGAGTTACTTATGAAATATGTGAGACTAGTTCATTTTCATTGCTTTATTTTTTTTTGTTTTCTTCGACTAACCTACTAATCTCCCATCTAATTCTCTTTGTTTTATGCCCAAATGCAGCAATAGAGCACTACTTCTTGTGCCGTTAAAACTTGAGCTCGAAAAGGTTATAAGGGCGAATCGAAGAGAAAAGAAGGAGAAAGCAAGTATTGCTTTTTCAAGCGAATCGCAAGTAGTAGTTGAATCCGATCATTCTAATTCTAGTGACTATAGTGGATACTCCACTCCACTAGAATCACCAAGGGATAATTCCCCAACTTCTTCACCTCTCCATCAATTTCAAATGGCTCTTCCAAACAAAACCTTAAGAGGGTTTGGTGTTCCTCCACCTTATCAAGAAGCAAGTGGGATTGCTACTCCCACTACCAAAGCAAATAATTTTGAGATAAGGCCCGCCCTTATCACCTTGATAGAGGGTCACCAATCCTCCGAGGCAAAACATGAGGATCCCATTGCGCATCTCAAGCAATTCACAGGGTATTGTAGCACCGTGAAGGCAAAAGTAATCCCTAAAACCACTAATTAAAATAGATAGGGAAGTAGAGTCGAATCCACAGAGAAACAATGTTCTTTTACTTCTAATAAATTATTATAATCTAAATTACCAAGTAACAAATATGATTTTATATGTAAATTACTCTAAGAGAACTAATTAAACTAAGCAAATAAGACTAAGAGAATATCAACAAAATAAAAGCCTAGGGCATAGGTTCACCAATAAATAATACCCTGGGATGAAAGACAACAATAATCAATTTCAATGCATGAATTAACCAGATTATAAAGGGCTTTTGGTACGTATTACAATCTCATTATTAATTTAGCGGTATTATCTCGAAACTCTCGAATCTTGACTTAACCATTTATAAATTAATCTGCCTATTGAAACTAAGCCTTTATACCAATCTCATCTGTCGAATCTCGAATTAATATTGCGTAACTCATACAATTAAACCAACGCTAATCTAATTGCATAGCATTATATCAATCAATAGGAAATTAATTCAAAACACCAACAATCAACAATAATAAATCATCCCTTCATATTATTTACGGATCCCCCAATACCCTAGATAGAAAATTACTCGTGCATAATTGAAATTAAACTAATTAAATTAATTAAAATAAGCATAATTAAAACAATAATAATAAAACTAATATGAAAGCAATCAATTTAAACTATAGTCAAAACAAAGAACCAAACATTAATCCTAAAAATAACGAAACTAGAGTCACCGAAAGCTAATGAATTGGAAGAAAACCAAATAAAGCTAAATTATGAAAACTAACAAAAAGTTGCGTAAAAACTGGAAACTGAAAAGATTAAAGTCAACTCAAAACAATAAACTATGAAATCCCACTTAAACTAAAACTTAAGAAAAGCTTAACAAGATTAAAAGCTAATAACAAAAAGATCTAATCGAAAGCTGCAGGAAAACAAAACTAAAGACTAAAAGAATTAATCTAACTAACCCTCCTCCTATCTTACGTACTACTCTCCTCTTGTATAGGAAATAAGCCCACAATCCCACTAACAATAGAACTCTAAAAGCAATAGTTATTATATGCACCATGTGTATCTAGAAATAGGCGTACCACGTCTATAATATGAACATTTAGTAAAAAGATATGAACACCTTTTATATAAATAACGTTTTAAACTAAATGTTCATATTATAGACGTGGTGCACATATGAAAATAACGTTTTAAACTAAATAATGTTCATATTAGTACATTATATCAAATTATGTACTAAATGTTCATTTGAAATATACTAAATGTTCATCTTATATATCAAATTCCAATTGAGGTTCATAATTCCTTAACCCAAACTAACTTATTTTCATATATCGACTTAAGTCAAATGTTCATAAAAAACATATACATGTTCAAATATCTAACATTATAAGTTCACAATGTATATTAATTTTATCATAAAACGGTCAGTTTGAGGGTAACTTTAATTATTTTTGTGGTAACTTTAACCACTTAAAGGGTAACTTTTAATTTTGTCGTTGGTTTGAATTTTATTTTAATGTGTAATTTATTATAGATTCATGATTACATATAAAGGCTAATATGATTAATCTAATACATTATAAGTTTTTTTGTAAGATAAAATTATTATTAGAAAAATAATAACTTTTGTAGTATAAAGGGTAATTTTAAATACTTTTATGATAACTTTAACCCGTTTTACAATAAATTAACATCACCCGCCTTTTTGGAGAATTTTTGTGTAGAACTATATTCCTTCTTCTCTTCATCAAGTAAATAAAAGCCATGTTTCGATCTATCATCTGCTAAGGTGGCTTTTTTTTAATTTTTTTTTTTTTTTTTTTTTTTTTTTTTTTTTTTTTTTTGGGGAATATCATTTCTAACCTTAAATTTTTTTTTTTTTTTTTTCACTCCCCTTGTATAAATAAATTATTTTCATTAACTTTTTATGTTAATTATTTTCTTATTTTCAAACAAAGATTTGGAGTTTACAACAGTAAATTTGGAAATTATATGATTTATATCCAAGCGGCAACATATTTGTCCCATTGATTTATTTTCATTATTTCCAACCACTTTCTGAGTTTCTGGTACAATAATTCAAAGGATATTTAAGGTTGACTTCTTGATTCTTGACAATAAATGTCACACAAAACAGGAATCTTTTAAATCCTGAAAAATTGTATCTATATAAAATAGAAATCAGGCTGTGTCATCAAATTGTCAAGGGTTTTTAAATGCATTACGAGTAGAAATTTGGATGTATAATCAATAACTATATACTAAAAGACACACCAATACACGTGTCGATTTCTGGTGTGTCCTTAGTATAATTTTTAAATAATTAATTACTAAATTTTATTTAAGGAAGTTATTTTTTTAAAAAAAACAAGATTATTTTTGTCAACTATTAGCAATAATATTTACCATTTTTATGTTGATACTCAATTAATCACGGAATAATAAGGAAATATATAATATTTTTCAAGAAGATGTATTTTTGGTAGAATATTTTTTATGAATATGATCTTGATCAAATATTCCATGTTACTTCAATTTTGTTCAAGAGATTAAACAATTTTGTTCAAAAGTAATTAAAATAACGTATCGTGCATGGCACGGGACCTAACCTAGTAGTTATAAACTTCGAAGCGGTCAAGTTTGGCATTAAAACCTTGTTTCCTTATTTAGGCCTCGAAACTGTCCAAGAGAGTATGTACGTACGTCTAGAGATTGGCCATCTCGAAGGCGGCCAAGTTGATCGATCGATGACAACAACTAGGAGGTTAGCGAGCGACGCGTCACGTATATTAATTACTTGATTTCTATTGAACTGACAACGAGACTAAAAAGAATAATGAAGATGACAACAATATAAGATTTGGTGTCGCCTTCATCTTCTAACACTTGCAATTTCAATTATTCGTAGACCCATTTTTTAGTACACATATAAAATGGCTAGAGTATATATATTATTGCTTACAATCCTACCTTTTCCAATTGATATTGCTACAACACATAATGCGCTCTATATTGGCTACAATTGCACAGGCAGTGCAGCTTCGTCGACACTTGATAGTAATAGAGCCTCACCTTCGTACCTATACAACCTATATAATTTGCTAGGAACTTTTACTTCCCATGCCTCAAGCGCGGCTTATTATAACTCTTCCCTTGGTCAAACCCCCAATCGTGTGTATGCTATATACATTTGTCGGTTTGACCAAACTGCTCGAAGTTGTAATGCTTGTATCAATGAAGCCAAAGATCAAATACTCAAAGCGTGCCCCTACCAAACGGAGGCTATTATTTGGTACGAAAATTGTATGATCCGTTATTCCAAGTACTCATTTTTTGGCAGAATGGATGTATCTCCCTGGATAGCAATATCAACGCCGCAAAATAGTACTAGAGATCAAGTAGTCCACTTCGAGAAATATATGCGGAAGAGCATGTATGATTTGGCTATATCGACAGCTGATAACTCGTCTCCAAAGGCGAGGTTTAAAATGAGAGTGGTTAATATAACGGGATTTGGGAGCTTATATGAGATGACACAGTGTGTGCCTGAAATTACCACCAAGGATTGCCATCTCTGCTTAACGATTGCTATAGGGAGGCTTGCAAATATTAGCGCCAGTGCTCGCGTCTTGTTGCCTAGTTGTATTGTTTGGTATCACACTGCTCCTTTTTATAACTCTTCAGCAATAACCTACCCGTTTTTCAACTCATCCTCGGCGACACACCCACCACACACAGCAAAGACTCCAGCCGGTAAAAGTTGATTAAATTTACGTACGAGTACTACCTAGTATAGAGAGAACATGTACAATAGTATCATAACGAGTATACTCCTAGTATACTTGCTCTAATACGTTTGATTGGTTAAATTATGGTTGATGTTTTGTTTATCATATATGAAAATTTTCATTGGTTTATCAGATTTTGCTTCACCAAATTAAAAATTTCATATTATTTTACTATATAGGAAGGAAGAAAAGATCTTCACATATTGTCGTAGCAGTTTGTGTACCAATAGTTGTAGCAATCTTGCTTTTCTCCAGTGCTTGGTTTTGTATCTATCGTCGTAAGCACTCAAAACCATCTTCAGGTAATATTTTTTATTTTTTTATTTTTTTTTGGAAGCATCTTCAGGTAATTTAACTTGCAGATTATTATGTGTAAGAGTGTAAGACTATAACCTTAATTTAAATTACCACCATCACTAAACAATTTTATATTTTGGAACCAATTTTAAGCTTATTCCATGTCTTTCTACTTATTATTACAGATATGGAAGACATTGCTGGACTAGAGTCATTACAATTTGAGTTCAAGGTGATTAAAGCCGCAACAGATAACTTTTCTCCAAGTAATAAACTTGGACAAGGTGGATTTGGTGTGGTTTATAAGGTAAAATTCTACCGCCATAACTCCTTCCTTCCCACAATGCCTTATCCGTTAATTTGGATGTGTTTACTAACATATAACTTTAACCATCAGCATATTTCGTATTTGATTATTCGTAACCAATTCTTTATTTTTGTTTCAAATCATGTATTTTTTTAAAAAATATTCATTAGGAGCCATATTTTTTTTTTTAGTCACATTTTGACAGTTTTGTTACCTTATTATTAATCTTTATGCTCAAACTCAATGATAAGTTGAACTTTGCTTGAGGGAGTATATCATTCTTTGATACGTGTTTCAATCAAATTCACGAATATATGATGATTGTTTCATATCGCCGCCTTGGTAGGGAAAACTTCAAGATGAGCAAGAAATAGCAGTGAAAAGGTTGTCAATATATTCCGGACAAGGCATATCAGAGTTCAAGACGGAGATTCTTCTAGCAGCAAAGCTCCAACATAATAATCTGGCTAAACTCTTAGGATTCAGCTTACATGGAGAAGAAAAGTTACTTATCTATGAATTACTGCCTAATGCAAGTCTCGACAAAGTCTTATTCGGTATAATCTCATGAACTAAACTATCAACTTCATCCTAGCTAGCTAATTTGTAAATTAAAATCTTCTATTGTATAACACGTTCTATATCTATTGTAGGCCAAAATAAAGTGTCACTAGATTGGGAAACCCGGTACAAGATCTTACTTGGAACGGCCAGGGGACTATTATACCTCCATGAAGATTCAAGGCTGAAGATTATTCATCGAGATCTAAAATCTAGCAATATTCTTTTAGATGAAACCATGAACCCAAAGATTACAGATTTTGGATTAGCAAGACTTGTTGGAAGGGATCAAATTCACGCTGACACGAGTAAAATCACTGGAACGTAGTAAGTACATTACATAATAGATTCCTTAATATATATACAAGTTTTATCTTAAATCGATCATTAGACCTTTTAACATTCTTTGTATGACACTAATGACAGTGGATATATGGCTCCTGAGTATGCATTAACGGGGCGTTTCTCGGTCATGTCAGACGTCTATAGCTTCGGAATAATAGCACTGGAGATAATAAGTGGTCATATGTGTAGCTCAGTTGCCTTTCCCTATCATGAAGAAAGTCTACCTCTACGAGTAAGTTCACTACATACTCAACTTCCTATTTTGCCTTATATTTATTTTCGCCTCATAAAATTCCATCTAAACCTCAAAATTATAATGTTTAATTTAGGCATGGAGTTTATGGAAGAGCAACTCAACATTGGACTTGGTAGATCCTAGACTTTACGGAAAATTTCCGGGCCACAAAATGGAACGATGCATTCATATTAGCTTGCTTTGTATACAAGAAGATTCAAACAAGAGGCCAACAATGGCTACGATTGTGTCGGCACTCAATGGCCACCAAGTGGCTCTCTCGGAACCGGAACCACCTTTGATTGGTCCATCAACCAACATTACATTTGGCTCACACCAGCATTTGGGTGTATCATCTTCTGGTGAATTTCTTTCAAATAGTGATAACATAACAGAAGTTTATCCTCGGTAGAGTAAAGGATTTAATTTGTAGAATACTGTATATTTTTCCCTCTATGAAGAATGTTTCACTTAAATCACAACGATAAACTTTTGTAAGACTCAATGTGGAAAAAAAAAAAAGAATGTTACAAAATATAATAAGTGTGTATGCCAATTATGGCTTGTAACTCCCATGAATGGACTCTTTATAGTCCATATACATTGCAACTCCCACTAGTCCATATACATTAGTCCATATACATTGTAACTCCCACTTGATGACATGAATGGACTCTTTATGGTCCATATAGGTTACATATTCTCATCATGTATATATATAGGATGGTCTAATGAAATGGGATGATCAACACAATTACTTTCTACATCCTCTCTAATATTCTCCTTTTCCCTTGTTTTATAACACGTTATCAGCACCATTGCTAGCCAACCGAGCAGGATTACCATCACTTGTAAGGTTTATATATCTATAATTCTCATATGTTAATTAACGCTACCATTCTATATTTCAAAATCTCATACTTGTAAGGTTTAACATACGTCAACTATATTTATCGACATATAGTTATGAATAAGATCGACATATCTATTTTTGCATGCTTATTTATCGGGCATATCGACATATATAACGAATATGAAAAATAATTTGAGGTCTCATTCTTATATTTCTCCATAGTAACGTTTCCATCTTCTAATTTGTCTTTTATGCATGATTATAATGCAAAGCACTATATATTATTACTACAATTTTACGTAATCATGTTCACGGTAGGTTTGTATCATTTTGTTAATTTGGCCAACAGCGTTTAGTATATACTATTGGATACTATTTATATATACTTATCTTGTAATATTATTTTGTATAGTGAAAAATGTCGAACCTTGCCAATGCTTGAATTTGTGGCCCTTGATATTACCGGAAAGAATTATTTATCATGGGTGTTAGATGCTGAAATACACCTAGATGCTAAAGGGCTTGGTGAAACAATCAAAGAGCCTAATAAGGCAACATCTCAAGATAAGGCTAAAGCCATGATATTCCTTCGCCATCATCTACATGAAGGGCTCAAAAATGAATATTTAACTGTGAAAGACCCACAAATTCTTTGGAGTAATCTAAAGGAAAGATATGACCTCCAAAAAACAGTGATACTCCCTAAAGCTCGTTGTGATTGGTTGAATTTGAGATTGCAAGATTTTAAATCTATTAGTGAATATAACTCAACTATGTTCAAGATAACTTCCCAATTGAAATTATGTGGAGAAAATATTACTGATTTAGAAATGCTTGAAAAGACATACTCCACTTTTCATGCAAACAATGTTGTCCTGCAGACACAATATAGAGAGAAAGGATTTACCAAATATTCTGAATTAATATCTTGCCTTCTTGTGGCTGAGCAAAATAACGAGCTATTAATGAAAAATCATGAATTACATCCTATTGGCTCTACTCCATTCCCTGAAGCGAATGTGACAACCCATCACGGGAAAGAAACTATCAATAGAGACCATTCCAGCAGTAGTGGTCGAGGTAGAGGTCGCGGTCGCGGTCGTGGCCAATGGCGCGGTCGTGGTCGTGGGCATGGATATGGTAGAGGTCGTGGAGGTCACTTTAAAAACTCACATTCTCACCAGAAGTGGGAACGTAGGGATGATAAAGTTAATAAAGAGAGAAGTGAGACTGATATATGTTACCGTTGTGGAGTGAAAGGACATTGGTCTTGGGTTTGTAGAACTCAAAAGCATCTTGTTGAACTTTACCAAGAATCATTGAAAAAAGGAAAGAAAGTTGAGGCAAACCTTGTTCTTGAAGATGGTAATGATGATTTTGATTTTGGCAATACAACTCATCTAGGAGTTGCTGATTTCTTCATTTCCCCGGAAGGGAATACTTTTGATTTTGGCAATACAACTCATCTAGAAGTTGCTGATTTCTTCACTACTCTAGAAGGTAATAATTAAAATTATATCTATTTGTATGAATTTTGAGTAATAGACTCAATCTAGTGATTTACTTATGTTATTTTCTATGGTTGTAATAAGGACATTATATGCTTTATGAATTTATGAACTATTTGCGTGTTTTATTGATTTATTATTTTATTATCATTAATTTTATGCTTAATTTTCTACATGTATTTTATTTCGTGGAGAACATGGATACTACTCAAGTTCAATTTACTATGAATGGTGAAGAACTATGTCTTGCTGGCAGTGCAACTACTCATACAATACTGAAAAATAAAAAATATTTTTCTCATTTGATGATGAAAAGAATTAATGTGAGTACCATATCGGGTAGTACAAATATCATTGAAGGCTCCGGAAGAGCCAACATAAAATTGCCTTGGGGAACTAAAATTAAAATAATTGATGCATTATACTCCCCATTGTCTCAAAGAAATCTTTTGAGTTTTAAGGATATTCGCAATAATGGTTATCATATTGAAACAGTAAGTGAAGAATATAATGAATTTCTTCAAATCACGACTGTAACTCAAGGCACAAAACATGTTTTGGAGAAACTACCTACATTCTCCACTGGTTTGTACTACACAAAAATCAATACTATTGAATCTCATGCTATATTAAACTTGAAAGTTACTGATAACTTTGTTGTTTGGCATGACCGGTTAGGCCATCCCGGTTCAACAATGATGCGAAAAATAATTGAGAATTCAAGTGGACATTCTTTGAAGAGCCAGCAGATTCTTCATAATAAATTTCCATGTGTTGCTTGTTCGGAAGGCAAGTTGATAATTCGCCCATCACTAGCAAAGATAAATTTTGAATCAATACGTTTTATTGAACGTATACAAGGAGATATTTGTGGACCCATACAACCCCCATGTGGACCATTTAGATATTTTATGGTTTTAATTGATGCATCGACTAGGTGGTCACATGTGTCATTATTATCAACTCGTAACCTGACGTTTGCGAGATTACTTGCCCAATTGATTAAGTTATGGGCACATTTTCCAAATACTCCTATTAAGACTATTTGTCTTGATAATGCTGGGGAATTTACTTCTCAAGCTTTCAATGATTATTGCATGTCCATTGGGATAAAAGTTGAACATCCTGTAGCACATGTTCATACACAAAATGGTTTGGCAGAGTCATTAATTAAACGTCTTCAGTTAATTGCTAGACCTTTGCTTATGAAATCCAATCTCCCAATTTCTGCATGGGGACATGCCATATTACATGCAGCAGAACTAATTCGCATCAGGCCAACAAGTTATCACAAGTTCTCCCCATTACAATTGGTTTATGGTCGGGAACCAAATATTTCCCATCTAAGAATTTTTGGATGTGCGGTTTATGTCCCAATAGCTCCACCACAACTCTAAGATGGGTCCTCAAAGGAGGTTGGGGATATATGTTGGATTTGAATCCCCATCAATAATTAAATACCTTGAGCCTACAACAGGGGATTTATTTACGGCTCGTTTTGTAGATTGTCATTTTAACGAGTCACTTTTCCCAACATTAGGGGGAGAAAAAAGAGAGTTGGAAAACAAAATTAAATGGAATGAATTATCATTATCCTATCTTGATTCTCAAACTAAACAATGTGAACTGGAAGTTCAAAAGATAATTCATTTACAAAGTTTAGCAAATCAATTGCCAGACTCGTTTGTTGACCCCAAAAGAGTGACTAAATCACATATTCCAGCTGTAAATGCTCCATGTAAAATAAATGTCCCAGAAGCGCAAAATAAAATTGCTAATGAGTCTAAGCCACGTCAGAAACGTGGAAGACCAACAGGTTCCAAAGATAAGAATCCTCGGAAAAGAAAAGGAACAATGACTGATGATGGTCAAATTGAAGAAAAATTTTCCGAAGGACCTCCAGAATAGACTTTAGACATGATACAAGAAGAAATTAAGGTACCTGAAAATGAAGAAATTTCAATAAATTATATCATGTCTGGAATTACATGGAACCGAAATCAAATTGACGTCAATGATGTTTTTGCTTACAATGTAGCATTAAATGTTATGGTTAATAATGAGGATCATGAACCAAAATCCATTGACGAATGTAAACAAAGAAATGATTGGCCAAAATGGAAAGAAGAAATTGAAGCGGAATTAAAATCTCTAGGAAAAGAGAAGTATTCGGACCTGTAGTCCGTACACCTAGAGGTGTAAAGCCAGTGGGATATAAATGGGTCTTTGGGGCGAAAGAGAAATGAAAAGGCTGAAGTTGTAAGACATGAGGCACGATTAGTTGCACAAGGATTCTCACAAATGCCTGGTATTGATTATGAGGAGACATACTCTCCTGTGGTAGATGCGACTACTTTTAGATTTCTGATTAGTCTGGCAATAAAAGAAGGACTTGACTTACGTTTGATGGATGTAGTCACAGCTTATTTATATGGTCCACTGGATAATGACATTTATATGAAGCTCCCAGAAGGTTTTAAACTGCCAGAAACAGCAAAGTCTAGTTCTCGAGAACAATTCTGTATTAAATTAAACAAATCTCTTTATGGATTAAAACAATCTGGGCGTATGTGGTATAACCGTCTAAGCGAGTATTTGTTAAAAGAAGGTTATAAGAATGATCCTATTAGCCCATGTATTTTTATAAAGAAATTTGGATCAGGATTTTTTATAATTGCAGTGTATGTTGATGATTTGAATATCATTGGAACTCCTGAAGAGATTTCAGTAATCGTCGATTGTTTAAAGAAAGAATTTGAAATGAAAGATCTTGGAAAGACAAAATTTTGCTTAGGGTTACAAATAGAACATCTAGAGAATGGAATCCTTGTGCATCAATCAACATACACAGAAAAAGTTCTTAAAAGATTTTCTATGGATACAGCGCATCATTGAGCAGCCCTATGGTTATAAGATCCCTTGATGTAGAGAAGGATCCTTTTCGACCTCGGGATAATGATGAGGAATTTCTTGGTCCTGAAATACCATACCTTAGTGCAATTGGAGCATTAATGTACCTTGCAAGTCATACACGACCCGACATATCATTTTCAGTTAATTTATTGGCAAGATTCATGTCCAACCCGAAGGCATTGGAAAGGGATTAAACATATACTTCGTTACCTTCAAGGTATGAAAGATATGGGTTTATTTTTCCCTAAATTGTCCAAAGAAAATTTGGTTGGTTTTGCAGATGCAGGTTATTTGTCTGATCCACATAATGCTCGATCACAAACTGGATATGTGTTCACATACGGTGGTACTGCCATTTCTTGGCGTTCTATGAAACAAACCATTGCAGCTACTTCTTCCAATCATTCTGAGATGTTAGCAATTCACGAAGCTAGTCGTGAATGTGTATGGTTAAGGTCGGTAATCCAACATATAAAAGACGTTTGCGGTTTATCATCCGGGAAAGAGGCACCGACAACTTTATATGAGGATAATGCAGCTTGTATTGCATAACTTAAGGAAGGATACATTAAAGGCGACATAACAAAGCACATCTCACCCAAAATTTTCTTCACTCATGATCTTCAGAAGAATGGAGATATAAATGTTTTGCAGATTTGTTCAAGTGAGAATTTTGCAGACTTATTCACTGAGGCTCTTCCAACCGCAACATTTAAAAAGTTAGTTTATCGTATTGGATTGCGTCGTCTCAAAGATCTTCAGTGACATAATAATGACGAGGGTAATTGCGTGCTGCACTCTTTTTCCCTTATCCATGGTTTTTTTCCCACTGGGTTTTTCCTGGAAAGGTTTTTAATGAGGCAGCATATAAACGCATTAAATCTCTCTTAGATAATTGGCATCCAAGGGGGAGTGTTACAAAATATAATAAGTGTGCATGCCAATTATGACTTGTAACTCCCATGAATGGACTCTTTATAGTCCATATACATTGCAACTCCCACTAGTCCATATACATTAGTCCATATACATTGTAACTCCCACTTGATGACATGAATGGACTCTTTATGGTCCATATAGGTTACATATTCTCATCATGTATATATATAGGATGGTCTAATGAAATGGGATGATCAACACAATTACTTTCTACATCCTCTCTAATATTCTCCTTTTCCCTTGTTTTATAACAAAGAAGGGATTATTATGTGACTTTACCTTGGAACTGCCAAGTCTACGCTACACAAGTTTAAAAAAAACTAATGAGAAAACTACGAGTAGGGGTGGTTATTGGGTAGGGCTACCCAATGGCAAAAGGGTCGGGCCTAATAATAAAGGGTTTTGACCCTTTAATTTTTTAATGGACAGGGCTTTTATAGGGTTTTATTTTATAGGGTTTTTATAGAGTCTTATTTTTTAATGGACATGGCTTAAGAATTAAAATAAAAAGCCCAATAATAATGGTTAGGGTCAGCCTTACTTCCATTTTCTCTCTCTTCTCCTCTGTTCTTCCGCCCACCTTTCTCTCTCCTCCATTGAAGCGCACTCAGAGTTCTCCATTGAAGCCGCCTTCATTTCTCAGCCATGTTTGAGATGTTTTGGATGCTTAAATAATTTGTACAATGTACCAATGAATCGACATCTAAGTCTGTAATTGATGTTGAACTCGATGAATTCATATCGTTTTTCGAAGGTGAAATTTCCGACATTTTTTTTTCTGGTAATTTTTGGTATTGCGTCCTCTGTTCTTAAACTTCTGTTGCTTTTTCTTGTGATTTGATTTCGTTACTGTTGTACTTTGACAGGAAATTCTGGTTTCTCTGATTAAATTAACAATATGCAGTTTTCTTTTTTGGTTTGTCAGAGTTTGATGAGTAATTTGGTGCGATCAGCGTTAATAGCTGTAATTTTTGAGGATTTTAATTTAATCAGTGTTTAGTTTAATTAATTAATAGTTCCAGGTGAATTTTTTTTTTTATTTTTTATTTTTTTTTTATATAAAAAAAATATGAGTTATGTTATTAGTTCTTGATTTAGTTGTGTTGATGTAAGATCTGATCGTACAGTGCAGAACTTCATATTCAAATTAAGAAGGAAAAAAAAAATGAAAACTCAGTGAGTTAAACATGATTTTGGATAATTATTGATTTGTAAAAATGTCAAGAAAATATCTATTTTGGGAAAATATTAAATTTGGGTAAAGGCCCGTTTATAGCCCGTTTCACTTTAACCTTGACCCTGACCTGACCCTGACCTGCATTGACCCTGACCCAACCATGACCCGCTAAATATTCATCATGACCCGCAACCGCCCCGCCCCGCTAATGACCCGCACCGACCTGCACTGACTCGCCCAATAACCACCCCTAACTACGAGTATTAATTAAGAAGACACCATAATTTCATGATCCAATTGAATCATGTTTAGCCTTTTACTTCAGTTTGTTATCGTCATATTTATATCACATTCCACAATTCTGTCGTATGCTAATCTGAATGGGAAAACAAAAAAGTCAAATTCATGTGTAGTTAGTGGACTGATAGACATTACTTTTTTTTTTGTTTCTTTATACTAATTATTTTGGTGAATACTTATATAGACATTATAACAATATAATCGAACTATGATAGTCCATATATTTCCCCTAAATTCATCGGTTTGACACAATATTTTCTCTATTTTTCCTATATATACCCTACATTAGCATAGACTTTTCAACACTTGACTTGCTAGTAAAAACAGTTTTCGATGATGTACAATCCGTTATACCTTATAATTAAATCTATGTATGTATATTTTCTACTCATTTGCTTATATGGAAACACTTAATGAGCAAATTTGTGAGAAAAGGAATTATAGGTTATGATGCCTTAAAATTTTATAATAATAATTGATGAACCCCACCTAAAATAAAGTTTTATCTAGAAATGGAGGGAGTACATATTATTTCCCGCACAAACTTTATTTACTCCGTGTATATTATTATATACTATTACCTCGGAGATTTTCAAATTAATGGTCACACTGAAGGAAGATTTTAATCCCAAGAGGACCATATAATATACTCATTGTCACTATCAACTTTAAGGCAATGACGTTTAACACCTAACCTAACTTTATATGAGTTATTGTATCATTACAACTTTTAACTGTACTCAATATATTTATTCGAATACACAATTTTGTTCATTTACTTCCCCACCAATAGCTTATTCATTCTAATATGTATATGAAGAGGCAACTTTTTGTTTCGACCTTAATCTTGGTTGTTCTTTCCCAACTTTATAGTGTTTATGCGGTGGTTGTCTTTGAGTATAATTGGTGTACTTCCAGTTATGGTAATTACACCCAAGGAAGTGTATACCATCAAAACCTTAATCATCTTTTTTCGAACCTCTCCTCTCAAACTCTATCTCGTCGATTTTATAACACCACTAGTGGCGAGTTTCCTAACAAAGTGTATGGAATTTATCAATGTCGAGAAGATTTTACCCTAGAGGTATGCAACCAATGTATCGATGATGCAACGCAAAAAATTACAGAAGTGTGCCCTTTATATGTCGAAAGTATCGTGTGGTACGATGAATGTATGTTACGGTATGCAAACCGTTCCATATTCTCTTTGAGCGAGACATCTCCATCTGATGACGCGTGGTATACGGATACTGTCTCAAACTACGAGGAATTTGTCCCGGTGATAGAGAAGACGACGAAGACCATTATTAGTCAAGCTGCTCGTATTAGTGCTCGGGGACATTTTGCTAGCATGTATGCCAATTATACATCGATCCATAGAGTGTACAACTTCGCTATGTGCACCCCCGATATAAATGAGCTCGAATGTAAGAATTGCTTATCGATTGCTTCGAAAAAGTTATCTACATATTATAACAAAAGTAAGGGGGTGACGAGCTTCTTTCCGAGCTGCCAATTAGGTTATGATACCGCGATTAATCAGATGACGCATGTACCACTGACTCCAGATCAAGCTCAAGCTCCCGGTCAACCTCCAAATCCGGCTCCAAGTAAGGCTCTAAAAGATTTCTCTGAGTTTTTTTAAGAATTGTATTGAATGAGTAGGTAAATATTTTTTTTTTAGTCTATTTGCAATCATGTGGGGTAGGAAACTAAAGTAGAGAGGTAGTGTTGGGGTCATTTTTAATGAAAATGAAATAATGCAACTTTTTATGAACCCATTAGAGAAAAAAAATTAGTAAGGTAATCTTTTAGACAAGAAGGGAATATCAACGATAATTGATAAGGAAAGGGGGGATTTATGACTGTGGGGCGACATATATAGTTGTAAATAGAAAGTATTTAAGAGGCGTTAATGGTCCCTCTCTAAAAAAATGTTTGAACGAGTCCAACTAGTTGTTATTGACCCGGATATCTTATCTTTTAAATACTCCAAAGCAAGGAGTAATGGGGTAGGTAGGGAATTAGCATTTTAGGAGAGAAATATTGTTCACACATAAGTGTTACTCCGGAATATTGAATGTTAATATATTGATAAGGGGGAGTTTTCTATGTGGCTGGTCACACCGTGTGGCTGGGGTTACTCGAGTTATTCCTGACTGAGTAATCCCTCAAGTAATCCTTAATCAAACCTCTCAAGTAACCCCTGACCCCTTATCAAATAACCCCTGAACCCTGATCGAATAACCCCTCAAGGAACCCTTGACCGAGTAACTCGAATAACCCCAGTCATACGGTGTGACCAGCCACATATAAAAATTTATGTTTTGAAAATATACGACTTAACAAATTTAACAAAATCTAACACTGACTACATATATTTATTTTTCTGTAAATACCTAACTAATGTTTTTCAATATGAAGTACGTACCTAATGTGTCAAAAGTCAATATAATACAACTGAAAAAAGCAAAGGATATAATATTTCACATACGATAAAATGCACCACAAGTCTACTAATAGTATACTAATATGTCACCACGGCTGAAATAAATAGAGCCTGTCAAGGAATGATGTCATGGTTGCCGCCTTAGAATACCCCCAATTAAGGACATGCCATGCCTTAAGTAATAGTACAATTAGCCAAATATCTTGTTTGTTTACACTTCTCTTTTGCAACATTTTGGCGTCAATGCAGCGGTTACCTTTGAAGTTTACGAGTGTTCTTCAAAATATGGTAATTACACCAACGGAAGTGCCTACCAACTTAATCTCAATCGCCTTTTTTCGAGTCTATCCACCAAGACATCTACTCGGAGGTTTTACAACACCACTATCGGCGATTTTCCAAGCAAAGTTTATGCAATCTATCAATGTCGAGAGGATCTAGGCTTAGATATTTGTAGTGAGTGTATCAAAGATGCAACAAAAAAAATTACGCAAGTATGTCCATTTTATAGTGAAGGTATTGTATGGTACGACGAATGTATGCTAAGGTATGCAAACCGTTCCATATTCTCCTTGAGCGAGACATATCCATCAAGGGCGGCATGGTATGATGGTGTTGTCTCGAACTATGACAAGTTTGGTCCATTAGTGGAAAAAACAATGAATAACATGGTAACTCAAGCTGCTAGTGTCACTTCTCGTGGACATTTTGCTAACACATATGTTGATTGGACATCGATCGATAGGATGTACTGCTTTGCTATGTGCACTCGCGATATAGATGAGTTTGATTGTAAGAGTTGCTTGAGTACTGGTATAACAGAATTATCTGGATATTATAACAGAAGTAAGGGGGTGACAGTCTTCTATCCAAGCTGCCAATTGGGTTATGATACGAAACTCGATCAATTGAAACATGTACCACTCGTACTAGCTCCAGCTCCTGCTCAAGCTCATGCCCAAAATCGAGGTTAGACCTATAACGAAAATATTATAAGTAGATTTTGCTTAAATTAATTTGAGGAAAATTTTCTTATGATGCTATATTTTTGTATTTATTTTATAGGAAGGAAGAAAAAATCGTCACATATTGTTGTAGCAATTAGTGTTCCATTAATTCTAGCAGTCTTGCTTCTCTCAAGTGCCGGTTTTTGTATATACTATCACAAACGCAACAATCCTTCTCCAGGTAATTTTACTTGCAAATTTTTGTTGACAAGCAATCTTCTATAATCATCATTTATCATTTGTCGACTAGCAAATCCAATAAGAATTAAATTAATTTTATACAAAGTACGTGTCTATTTTTTGCCAATTATTACAGATGAAGAGATTGTTGGTGTAGAGTCATTGCAATTCAACTTCAAGACAATAAGAGATGCAACTGATAACTTTTCAGAGCATAATAAACTTGGCCAAGGTGGATTTGGTACAGTTTACAAGGTACACTTCTTCAACCATAACACGATTAGTATGTACAACTAGTCCCTTCGATCTATATATCCTTCCTAAGAGGTATCACATACCAAAAATAATTGTCAAAAATGAAAATCATCATTCTATTCTCATATATATACTTTTACTTTTATGATATCTCTCTAGTTGGTAATAAATTGACTTTATCGATTTCTAATTTGTTAGCCTCCTTAATATTTCTGTCCTGCCCCGACTCATAAAATTAAATGGACGGAGTATGTCACTAATTTGCTCATAAAATTTTTGATTGAAGTGATAAATTTTTGTTTATATTTATGTATCCACTTTGACAGGGAAAGCTTCAAGATGGACAAGAAATCGCAGTGAAAAGGCTGTCAACATTCTCAGGGCAAGGCAGTACAGAGTTCAAAACAGAGATTCTTTTAGCCGCAAAACTCCAACACAATAATTTAGTCAAACTCTTAGGGTTTTGTATACATGGAGAAGAAAAGTTGCTAGTGTATGAATTATTGCCAAATGCAAGTCTTGACAAAGTACTATTCGGTATATACTCTCATGAATATTCATCATCCCTTTTTTATTACTTCTAATTTTCTAAGCTACTTAAAGAAACATAGAATTATCATCAATGCCCCCTTGAAAAATTTGCAGGCCAAAATGAGCATCCATCACTAGATTGGGAAATCCGCTTCAAGATCTTACTTGGGACTGCTCGGGGACTCTTATACCTTCATGAAGATTCGAGGTTGAAAATTATCCATCGCGATCTAAAACCCAGCAATATTCTCTTAGACGAATATATGAACCCAAAGATATCAGACTTTGGATTGGCAAGACTTGTTGGAAGGGAACAAATGCATGTTGATACCAGTAAAGTTGCTGGAACATAGTAAGTACTTGACTCATTCATTTTTTTGTCCCTTCAATTATTTGGCTTCTTTTTGATAAGCGTCACACATATAATCATACCAAATTGTCTCTAGTATCTCGATCTAAAGTTTTTCTTATTGGTGACTCTCTATTCTACAGTGGATATATGGCTCCGGAGTATGCCTTGACGGGGCGTTTCTCAGTTATGTCAGATGTCTATAGTTTTGGAGTAATTGCTTTGGAGGTAGTAAGTGGTCACATGTGTAGTTCAACCGTCTTCCCTTATCATGAAGACAGTCTATTAATACGAGTAAGTTATTACACGACAAAATAAAGTGTTAGTCTATTTCTAATCTTGTACATATTTTTGCCTCTTAATATTCAAACTTAAACCAATTCTATGATTTGTTGTAGGCTTGGAATCTATGGAAGGACAATGCAATTTTAGACTTGGTGGATCCTAGACTTAATACCAACTATTCGACCGATGAAATGACAAGATGCATTCACCTTGGTTTGCTTTGTATTCAAGAAGATGCAAACAAGAGGCCGACAATGGCGACGATTGTCTCAGCTCTCAACGGCCACAAAGTGGCTCTTTCTGAACCCGAACCACCCTTGATTGGTCCATCAACCAACGTTACATTTGGGTTGAATAAAAAATTGGGTATATCATCTTCTAACGAGTTTCATTCAAATATTGATGACATAACAGAAGTTTATCCTCGATAGAGCAAGGTACACCAGCAAAAAGAAGGCTAGAATCATAATTATGTATTTATAATCAGGTTGTTACATGATTAAACATCACACACACATCAACTTATATAAAATTCTCATCTTGCTAGAATACTTTTTTTTTTTTTTTTTTTTTTTTTTGAAGAAATCTTCTTGCTCGAAACCTTAGTCTAGCAAATCATTGATACAATAACTTAGACAAGTCATCTATATGCATTCATCTTGGGTCAACCCCAGACATAGTTACATTATTCACAGACCCTCTAGACTTGCTGTCTAGAACGTTTACTTCTCTTATGTTCCTGAAAACGAAAACTGGCTCTTGTGGCATTGGAAGTGTATATGCATTACTATGTAACACGAGCACTGGTAATTCCATCGTAGGTCTAACATCCATCGACTCTTGAACGCAAAGCAGGCCAACGTGCATGCATCTCATAACTTCGTCACTTGAGCATGAGTCTCTTATTATTGGATCTACAAATTCCAAAGGATTTTCTTCCCTCCATTTTATCCACGCCTACATATGTATTTTAATACTTGTTTATATCCTTCCACATTTTTTTTTTGATATGGAAAATGGAGAATAACATGTAAGTTAAAAGGAGACTTACCTGACTTATAAGGTCATCAGCGTCACCCAAATCATCGAAACAACTATTTCTTCTTTTTCCAGTTATGATTTCTAAAACAAGTACACCAAAGCTATACACATCTGATTTGTCGGAGTATTGGCCTTGCATTGCATACTCTGGAGACATGTAACCGCTGCAAGAAAATGTTGTACGCATAAATAAATGTATATTCATCAATTATATATGAAAATGTACATCTTTTGGTCCTATTTCTATTCAATCACAAATGATTTTGAATTTTGAAATTCTACTCACTAAGTTCCGACAATCCTATTTGTATTCCCTTGGCTTTGATCCACATCGAAAATCCTTGCCAAGCCAAAGTCTGAAATTTTTGGGTTCAATTCTTCATCAAGCAAAATGTTGCTTGCTTTGAGATCACGGTGGATTATTTTAAGCCGAGAATCTTGGTGGAGATAAAGCACCCCTCGAGCAATCCCTCCTATAATATTGTATCGCGTTCCCCAATCTAATAACCCTTGTCTTTCCGTATCTGCAGATCATAATAAGTTACAATATAAAGGTTAATTAGCCCATGAATAGCTTTAATAATAACTTAGAAAGAGACTTAAAAAGATTCTATCATGAGAAATCGATCGTACCAAATAAAAAATAGTCAAGGCTTTTATTGGCAACATATTCATACACTAGAAGCTTCTCTTCTCCAGTTAAGCAAAACCCTAATAGTCTAACCAAGTTTCTGTGTTGAAGTTTTGCTACTAACAAGACCTCATTCTTGAACTCTTGTTCACCTTGGTAAGAACCTTGGGACAACCTCTTCACTGCTATTTCTTGTCCATCTGGCATTATACCCTAAGATAAAAATTAAAAATAAAACCAACTAGCAATTTTTACAGTTTTACAAGTCAATTGTGTAACCGCGCATGATAAAAAAAAAAAAAAAATCTAATTCCGTTATTTTATGTTCTACCTGGTTGCTAAACATTTTTTGAAATTTTTTATAAATGTGAGGATGTAAGATATTAAAAAAAATGATAAAGTAAGAGCGGGTGTAAAAAGATGGAATGGATATGTAAGTAGTGTAAGCAAAAGGTGTAACTAACTAATTACTCCGTATAAATTTATAATGGAGTAATAAGGGTAAGATGGTAAAGAGTTTACACAAAATAGAAAAAGATAAATGGATATATATAGAAAATAAAAGAACAAATAATCTAAGAATGGATGGAGTACCACTCATTGCCTCAAAATGACTCTTTAACTCAATGAAAATTGAGTTCAAATTATATTGTAATACCTTATAGACGCCTCCAAATCCACCTTCGCCGACTTTATTCTCATCTGAAAAATTATTAGTTGCCAATTGAAGTGTAGCCACATCATATTGCAAGGACTCAATCATTGCGAAATCCTGACTTGCTGTATCATATCATTAATTGATCATCATAAGATTTATGATTAATGTAACAATTTAATTTAAAGAACTAATCTTAGGGAGTATGCAATAATATAATGCGTGATCTTCTTACCACTTCTAGCGCGCAACGTGTTATACTTCTTAACTTTCTTAATCTTATAACATATTCCTAGGGCAAGAATTACAGCTGATATAACAACCACTGGAATCACAATGGCAATGATCACCTTGGCAGTATTTTTTCTTTTTCCTGCATTTTTGTAATTTTTCTTTTGTTAACATCATAATCTCATTGGGACTTATCTTATGAAAGAATGGGAAGAAAAGACAATTATACTAAATGTACCATATTAGGATATTCTAATTAAATGACAAGAAAAAATCATAATTCAATTTCATAATAGAAACAGATCAATAAGAAATTAAGAATGTTACTAATATGCACTTGAAAACTATACTACGAAGAAAAAATGCCATACACTCCCAAAATAAAAAATAAAGAAATAAAAAATAAAAAAATAAAAAAACTGATACATAGAGTAGTATAATAATGCAAGTATGAGAATCAAACGAGATTAAGTGACAAGTAAGACTAATATTGTAAATTAGTAATAGGATTGTTCATCTTACAGTAAGATGATATGAGATAGGTCAATGATTTACTTTAAGGAACTACCTAATAGTATACATATAACATTTACATAATAATAATGATACACTTGTTTAACCTAAATTTTTTATTAGTACGATGTTTGTAAAGACATATTCTTGCTTTGACAGAACTTAATTTATATTAACATGGTCCTCATGTCAAAGAAGGAAGGAAAAAAAAAAAATTGTATGTTAATCGCAAAATATGAAGTAAAATTATAATTTCTCCAATAAATAAAAATTACTGGTACATACACAAGATGTATTTCATAAATCATACCTTGATGAATTGTTGCTGTTTCATTCATAACGGTAAGATCAAATCGAACATTACAACTAGGTAGCAACACCCATGTACCGATCCTCGTCTGGAGCTGACTAATTCCATTACTCAAGCACTGGTTACAGTCATCGGCAGTCAAGTCTGGTGTACACTGAGCCATCGCGTAATATTTTAGGGACCTTGTAACATCACCGGTCTTATTACCATATTTCATGGAGCTATTCGCGACTAGGGGTGCTAAATCATTCATGGTTTTATTCCGTACATTGAAAAATGCTTGAACTCCATTACTAGGAATAGGTGGAACATCGTTATATCCCACAATACTATGAGTAACATCGAGTTTCTGATAGATTGACACGTTAGAAAAACGAATTGTACAATTTTCGCTCCATAAAACGGCCCAATTTTGAGTTGGACATTCTTTGAGGATACTCAAATGTGATTCATTAACACATCGGCTACAATATTGACTATCAATGTTACCTCGACATAGGTAGAGGCCGTAGACTCGATTGGGAGCTTGGCCAAAAGTCGAGTCGTAAAATCGTGATTTGGACTGCGTTGCTTGGGAGGTTAAGTTGTTTAAAAGATTATTGAGGTTGGTTTGATAAGGGCTATTTATGGTGTAATTTGAACTACCCGTGCAATTTGTGTAGTAGTAAAAATAAGCTTTTGCACTTGGGATAATATATTGAATAGCTACTAACAATGTAAAGGAAATTATCATGACCATGGTTTTTGCGCAAATAGGCTAGACAGAGAAAATGATGATAATTAATTGGACTATATTCTGAAATATATACGAAATAATGTAAGTAAGGGAAGAAAACAAAAAAAAAAAAAAAATATGTATACTATGTATATATATATATATTTTAAAATCCATTGCATTATTAAGGTTGCCAAGGTTGACTTTTCCAAATAATGACTTACTCTCCATAATAGGGTATAAGTATATCACTATATATAGTTGACATTTTTGCTAACCAACTTTGATTGTTAATGTTATGTATAACAGTATAAGTTAAACGAATCTTAGGAAATTAATTTTCGATATTATTAATTTTATACTCTCTATGTCCCCATATAAAAAAGTCTCATTTTGTTTACATTTCCTTTTTAGTTATGAAGTATTATATATGATAATTTGTTTTTATTAAGTGAATATCACTATTTTTCATTCATTTTTAATCAACTAAACTTTAAATTATTATTATTTTTTATTTATATTCAGATGTAATTAAGTCAACTAAATTCTGCTATTTTTATTTTAGTTAATTTCCTAAAAATGTGTACAATAGACAAATGTATAAAAGTTTTATTTGGGGAAGTATTTATATTTATGTTTTGAAAAATTTCAATTGTATTGTGTCAATGAATCTTAACCCCTTGCACAAGTACACGTTTTATTTTGATTTATACACTTTGAATCTGATTAGATGTTCATTTAAGAATAGAGATTATCAATACTATGGGCGTGTTCGGCACTAGTTTTTGAGTAGCTTTTAAGTAGCTTTAGTGGTTTGACTTTTTCAAACCACTTGCACAATTACACATTTTATTTTGATTTTTACACTTTGAATTTAATTAGACGTTCATTTAGGAATAGAGGTAATCTATACTATGGGCGTGTTCGACACTAACTATTGAATAGCTTTTAGGTTGCTTGTGGTTTGACTTATTCAAATCATTACTTAGTAAAAAATATGAGTGTTTGACAATGTAGTTTAGTAATTGAAGTAGCTTTTGCGAAAAGTTAATTTTATTAGCTTTTGTGAAAAACTAGGTATCTGTTGGAATACAGCTAATAGCTAGTCAATGGCTAGTTTACCAAACACTTACACTTAATTATTTATTCTCACGACTAATAGCTACTTCTATAGCTACATTTTGCTGAACATGCCCTATATATTAAAAGAGATTTCAAATGCAGTGGCAGAGGCGGAGCCAGAGCCAGAAATATTTTGTTAGGGGCCAAATTTTATGTATGCACTCATATTTCATACAAAAAAAAAAAAAAAAAAAAAAAAAAAAAAAAAAACCAATCTATACTTCTATTGTAATATAAAATACAATAATCTCCAATTCTAGAACAATATATTAAATGAGTGATACCCAATTAGTTTAATACAGAAGTAAAAACTAATTCTAACCTCATGTAATGATTCGGGGCAGCCTAGGCCCAAATACTAGCTAATAGTGTTCATACTGAGACCCTGTTCTCTTCACCTAATTCTGGCTAAACCGATATTATATATATTTTTTATTGAACTGAAATTATTTTGCTGAACTTAAACTATTTACTAAACTGAAATTAATTTTACTAATTTCCTATTAAACCCTATTCAGTGCATCTTATTTTTGCCAATTTGAAATTGTTTATATTGAACTAATTTTTTTTTTGTTGAACTTAATTTTTTTTACTGAATTGAAATGATTTTTGCTAAACTAAATTCTTTGATTGATTGTCTATTATATTTATTCTTTAAAATTAACGATTTTTACTGAATTAAAATTATTTGTACTGGACTGAAAGTTGCTGATTTTTACTGAAATGAAACTTTTTTTTACTGAATATTACTTTTATAAGGTAAAGAGAACAAGGCCTAATTACATGAAAGAAAACAACTTCCCAAGATTAGATCAAACAAGAAATAATTAATTAACAACTTCCCAATATTAGATCAAACAAGAAATAATTAATTATTGGTACATCAAAAGATATTTAGAAATTATTTATTGTCAAGATAGATCGAACCTATCTCTTCATAGTGGACTTATTCTAAATTTAATTTAGACAAAGTCGTCTATTGTTTAATAATTCGATTTCTACTTTCCTTCTTAATTTTCTCATCAATGTGGGGCATTGTCTACCTTGCTCCATTCATCTTTAGCAACAATATAAGAACTAAAATAATAGAATAATATCAATAATTCTACTTTTAAATGTCATTTAAAATTAGTTAACTACATTTTCCTGATTTTAACGTATACTAATTACTGGTCCCACCAAAACATAATTCCTATGATCCTACACCGAGTACACCCCTACTATGATCCTACACCGAGAAAACCCCATTGTGCCAACTGGCCTAGTAGGTCATATAAATCCATTTTTAAAACTTTTTTATATAGTTTTTCGGCTATGTGGAATCATTCTACATACCTAGAATGTAAAAGGATTCTCTCTCCATACAAAGATATAAGTCTCATTTAGGTAGTGGACAATCTCAATTAATAACATAGTACTAAAATAGACACTATAAATGACACGTGTCATTTTTTAGTGCTGTTTTTTCCCTCTAAAATTCCCTTTTTTTTTTGGTCAATGCCATTAATTACTTACTATAAGTTATACACAAAATATTCACCAAATTATATAATATAATTATGATTATTTTGATTCATATACTTTCCATTTCTGTAATTAATATTTTCCATTCTAGCTATGTAAGTTTAGACTACTATCTAATGTAAATTTAAATAAATATAGAGTTTCCAAATTTTTAATATACAAACCTAAAGTAAAATTAAATTGACTTAGATAAAAAAAAAATATACATCTAAAAGTTAAAAAAAAAATATTTTCCAAGCAAAATTTATGCTAAATTTATAATAATAATAATAATAATAATAATAATAATAAAAGATTTTGGCGAATACGACGGGTAAAACATATACTTCGTATTAAATTGTAGGTACTGAAACAGAAGGTATGACAAGAAAATTTTAATTTTTTTTTTCTACGGGAGATAGAAAACGGATGAATATACTTCTCTTAGATAATTATGTGGAGCAATATTCATTTATTTTCAATTAATAAAATGAAATTATAAAAAAAATACTAATAACTTTAAATACTATTCAAATTACATTCTTTTATTTTTGTATCGACCATTAGTAAATGAGCCCTTTATTACTAATTGAATATTTTTGTTTTTTTTTTCCTACGGGATTAATAATTAATAATTTGATTTATAAACCGTGCATCGCACGGGCACTATGCTAGTAAGTTGATTAAAATTGGGTTTAACATTGTATTGATGTCATAATGAGCTTGCATAACCGATTGGTTGTTGGTGCAGGGTGAATGGGGCTGCACTTGGTAAGAAGAACAGCGTATTCGATCTCAGCTAGAGGGCAGTAGTTAATGAAAATCCAAACTCCCGATCCTCCTTGAACCTGTTGGATTTGGTTTAGGCTTAATGTCATTTATGCCAATGACAACTGTTAGGAAATAAGGGTGTAATTGTGTTTGATTAATGCGGAACAGGTCAATGAAAAATAAGAACGAGAAAAGCAATAAAGAAGATAAACAAAGAACACAAGGATTTACGTGGTTCGGTCAAATTAGACCTACATCCACGGGTAGGGGATCCGAGAGCTTCTTCATTATAATGGAGAAAGAACGAGAGAATAATATAAGGAGTCCTAAATTGAATGGCTCAAAAGGTATGATCTAATTCGAGCTATAGCTCACTTGCATAGAGCTATAGCTTGCAACCTCGTCGCAACTATTCAGCTTTGTCAGGTCTTCGTAAAACGACCATAACTTTCTCGTTTCTTATCGGAATTGGGCATATAACCTACCGTTGGAAAGATCTTGAACCAAGCTATCACCTCCAACTTAAATCACCTCAAAAATCAATTGTAGTTTGAGAGATATCTGCATTCAAAGTCATCCCTACTAGATTTCGAGTCACAATTTAACAACAACTGTTAAATTTTAAGAGAATATAGCAATAGGAGGAGTAACTCCTCTACCTTATAAAGTGGAACCATCTTTCCTCTTTCTCCAATGTGAGACACTCACAAGTGGGATATAATGGGTTTCAACAACAACCCTTTCACAGTCTAAAAGAATAGAGACATGATTCCAATTTCTTTCTAAAGCCTACTGAGCAGCTCTCATGATTGCCAAAGTCTCAGCCATAACTGTTGAAATGGTTTTAGTATGGCAAGGAATACCTCCAATCCAATTTCCTGTCTGATCTTTACACACACTAGCAATACCTGCATAGCTAACATTGTCTTTTAGGAGACATCATTGTAAAGTAAAAGCAAGGCCTAAAGGGAAGGAAAATGGAAAATAAGTAAAATATTATCAAAACAAAATTTAAAACATTAGGAAGCAGTCTTCCAAATCATAACTAAGAAATTTTGGCTTAACAAAGGTGGATCATGTTAAGATTTTTTCATATGTGTAGAGGTGTTAATTTGAGTACTTGGGTCGAGTTTAATGAGGTCGGATCGGGTCAAGTATACTTTAAAATCGACTCATGTTAAATTATTTTGTCTATACGAGTTGAAATCTAATCGATTATTTATTTTTCTTTGCTAGCCTCAGGTCGGATCGTGTCACTTTTTGACACCTCTACATATATGTATATATATTATACTCCCACATCAGAAGAGCAGCGTAATGTGTAGGAAGCTGACTAATATTTACTCCTTTCTTTTACACTTGACCTATTCCATTAATCACGCATGTCAATTCATAAACATATATGCCAACATCTTAAATTCTTATTATGTAAAAATTATAAAAAGTAATAGATATTTTGAAAGCAATTTTTGGGACAATACATGGCTATTTTATATATATATATATATATATATATATATATATATATATATATATATATATATATATATATATATATATATCACAAAATACGGTTAAAGATGAGTGTGTGAATAGTATAAAAGTTAAATTAGATCAAGTAAAAAAGGACAAGGAAGTATATAAGATTTGCGGATTACCCCTTCTATTACATACTCTGGTATGTAGTACGGAGTACTAGTGATCTTTCCTCGTCTCATTGTCTTTATGCCCGAGTAAAATTTATCATAAAAAAAAAGAAATAGTCAAAATTTTGTATCGTGTCTTAAAAAAATTTTGGGTCATTATTAAATTCGCAAAAGCTATTATTATCTTCCATGCAAGACTAATAACTTGACCAAGTCCACTAAGACCTATTATTATCTTCAATGCAAGACTTGATAAATGATTATCGTTTATTAAATAATTAGGTGGCTGTGAATCTGTAATATGTATAAATGTTTGCCATCAACTTTAACGTCAGCTGGAACCTTCCATGCATTATTAGTATTTGTCTTTCCTAGTTCGCTAAGTCAATGTATAGTAGTCAATTAATATAATTCTTGATTTTCTTACACATTAAGAAATGTTTATATTTTGTAAATAATAAAAAGGGCTAGTACGTATTAATTTCTCTTGTGATAATTGGTCCTAAAGTGCTACTAGAATTCTCGAACTACATGAAAAATATTCCTAATTTGACCTCTAAGATTACATACACATCACTCATTCATAAAAATTTCAATTTGTGAAAGGAGGAGAACAAAAAATTTACAAATTTCCTTGACAAAATGTAAAGAAACTTCGATTTACTTTTTAATGTTGAAATTTAATCATCATAACGTTGTAGTAAAATATGATTTAGTTTTTTTCTAATTGATTGCAAAGGTGCAAAAAAGGCATTTGGATACAAACATGTATGTCCACCACTTTCCATGAAAGGAACGGGCGGAACTTGTGCATACTATGTACGTATATATCTATATAGAATCAAGTTCCAAAAAGAATCAAATTTAAAATCAGAACAAGGAACGAATAAGGACCCTCATATCATATCATCATGATCAAACAACCCAAATGCTTCCCGTAGTTTATTAGCATTTTCAAATTTTACAACCTTTTATCTTTTTTTTTTTTTTTTTTTTTTTTTTTTTTTTGAATGAACCACCTTTCCTTATGTAAAAAAACGAGTGATTCTGAGAGATATTTGATAGAGTTATGAGAAATTAAACGTTAGAAAGCTAAAAGTGATTATGAGAAATCTTAGAGAGTATTGATGAGTATATAAGAATATACTCCCTTTGTATTTTCTTACTTGCTCCATTTTTCCATATGCGCGGAGTTTTAGAAGAAAGAGTGTAGAAAGTAATAAATACTCGTATGAAGGAAGTGGGGTTGATGGAAGAATAAAATATGATAGTTGAGAAGAGAGAGAATATGAAAATATTAAAGTATGATAGTTGGACCAGGGTCCATTAGGAGAGAAAAAATTAGTAAAGTATTTTGAAAGGTTTTAAAAAAAAGGAAACGGAGCAAGTAATAAAATACATTCGCAAAAGAAAAGTGGAGTAAGTAATAATATACTGAGGGAGTATTTATACTTTAGCTAAGGAGAATGCACCTTACTCGACTAGAGCCTCTCACAGGCATATCCGAGCCGAGTACACAGGCAAGGCCCCTTGCAGAGTTGGGGAAATGGTTAGGGAATCCCCACCCTCAAGTTATATACATTAGCTACTAATAAGGAATATAGTTTGACTATGAAAGTTATGGAGTAGATCAAGGGATTATAAACTCTAAAGTATAAACAATAATTATCATTATCATTATAGATATACACTGAACTTGGTTTATATGATATTGAATTATGAAGCCACTTAGAAATTAAAAACCATAAAGTCGTGTTGACTTTAAAAACCACGAGGTAGACTTGAAGACTTTTCTTAAGTGCTTTACAGATTATTTGTCAATTTCACTGTCGATTCATCAAATGTTTTAATTATAAATGCATTAAGCTCATTCGAATTATTCTAACATTAACAAATTAAAAATGAAACAAAACCTCTCGTTAAATATGCTTAAATCATACCTTAAATTACTAGTAATTTTTGTTCAATTTGTTATGTCCATGGCTGCCCAGCCAATTATTATCCAAATTGCACATATAGTCCGAGTTTCGAACCAAATAGTTCTTACCAAACTAATCTTAACGACCTATTAACCAACTTGATTTCCCATTCTTCGGCAAATGGATACTATAACTCTTCCGTTGGCCAAGGGGACGATCAAGTCTACGGCGCTTACCTATGTCGTGGTGACGCTTCGATTACTGAATGTAGGGATAGTGTAGATGAAGCACATAACTACATTCTCTTAAATTGTTCCTCTAAATATCGGGCTGTTATATGGTTCGAGTATTGTATGCTCCGTTATTCAAACGTGTTGTTTTTTCAGAAGTTGGAATACGATCCTAGGTGGCTTATAGGGAACCCTCGAAGCATAAGTCCTAATGAAACTCGAGATTTTGTCGAGGTACTGACTACTACTGCCGAGAAATTAGTACCGAAAGTAGCAAATAGTACTGCAAAGTTTGGGACTAATGTAGGCAGCAGTACAGGCACCTTGCCGCGGTTGTATATATTGGGGCAGTGCACACCCGACTTGAACGATGTCGATTGTGCAACGTGCTTGAGGATGGCTAATCGCCAGTTCCTACACCAGTACGGTGGAAGAGTTATGCTGCCTAGTTGTAATGTTAGGTTTGAGTTCAACCAGTACGACCAACCCTTTTACAAGAGTGATACCGCTGTAATGTCATTCATACCGGCTTATATTGTTCCCAATACCGACTCAAAGGGTACGAATTTCTTAAGAGTTTATATTTTAGCTGCTTTAAAACAAAATTATATGTCATAATTTAAGACATTGTATGTCAAAATTTTAACACTTAATTATATTGGTAACGTAATGATTTTGTACAATACAGATAAATCATCGGAAATTCGTGTAGTTGTTATTGTAATGACTACAGTCATTGCAATCTGGCTTCTCTTTGGTGCTTATTGCTTTTATATCTACCGTTACCAAGGAACAATACCCTCACCAGGTAACTCTTGTGTGTTTAAGAAATTTTCAAATTGTTCTTTTTTATTATCAAATTTATTTCGAGAGTACCAAAAAGAAAAGAGCTTTATTTTCTGTGAAACAACCTACCTTAAGCCAATAATGTTCACACAAACGCGGTTGCAGTTGCATGCCTACTCGGCTACATAGCTCCTCGCATGGATCCAGAAGAGATCATAGCTGTGGATTCATTACAATTTAACTTTAAGACGATAAGAGATGCAACTAACAACTTTTCTGAGCAAAACGAACTCGGTCAAGGTGGATTTGGCAGGGTTTACAAGGTATAATAAAATTAATAACCATGTAATCACTAGTCATTATATGTATTGTATCATTTAATTTGTTAATCTAATGATCATGTAACATATGTAATCTACTCGTTTTATTGCCATATTCATAGGGTAAACTTCAAAATGGACGAGAAATAGCAGTGAAAAGGCTGTCAACAAATTCGTGGCAAGGCAACAAAGAGTTCAAGACAGAGGTTCTTTTAGTTGCAAAGCTCCAGCATAAGAATTCGGTTAGGTTGTTGGGATTTTGCTTATATACAAAAGAAAAGTTACTTGTCTATGAACTCATGCCTAATGAAAGTCTTGACAAAGTCCTGCTTGGTATGCTTCATAGAATCGTCGTACTATAATTTATTTCATTTGATCTAGTCCAATTTATTAATCATCGATGATAAGTTTATTGGTCACAAAGATAATGTTTATACAATTATAAATTACATATTGCAGACCAAAACAGGCAAGCAACTCTAGATTGGGAAACCCGTTACTGCAAAAGGACTACTATATCTCCATGAAGATTCTAGGTTGAAGATCATCCATCGGGATCTAAAATCGAGCAATATATTGTTAGATGAAAACATGAACCCGAAAATAGCAGATTTTGGATTGGCAAAACTTGTTGGAACAATTCAAGCTCATGTAGATACCACTAAGATTGCTGGCACATAGTAAGTATAATCCACATAGTACTCCTCACAAATATAATCATGATCCTTTCCCTTGAATTATTCCTTGATAATGTAGCAATGAAAAACAAAGAAATAAGAAAATTAGTAAAAGTTTGAACTTTTTTTTTTTTTTTTTACTTATTTTAACTTTTTGGATAAGAAACACATAAAAAAAAAAAAAAGTATATACTAAATTAAATAACTAGATTTAGTTGATCTCTTTTTGTGAGGTAAGGGAGGGAAGAACTCGAAGCATAGGATGCCTTTTAACAACACAATTATTTGTTTTGGTTTATATTACACATTTGATTGTACTTTACAGTGGATATATGGCTCCGGAGTATATGCTTTGACAGGGCGCTTCTCAGTCATGTCAGATGTTTATAGCCTTTGGAGTAATAGCTCTAGAGATTATAAGCGGGCACAAGTGCAGCTCAATTGCCTTCCCCTTTGAAGATGAAAGTTTATGCCTACGTGTAAGTCTAATAATCTTGATGCATTGTGGGCAAATGAGATTTGACCTCATGACCTTTTTATCACGGTAACTCTCGATATCATGTTAAAGGAATTGAAGTGACCAAATCAGATCAACCAAAAGTTTGAACTTATTGTTGAAGTCCATTTCTTTTGTTATATTGCTATATTGTGGTCATATAGACCTTAACTTATAATCATAATAACTCATCAAGATACATGAAATAATGGGCGTTTAATTTGGTGTAAAAGGCTTGGAGCTTATGGAGAGACGGTGCAATACTCGACTTGGTGGATCCAAGGCTTGATGGCAACTACTCAAGCGAGGAAGTAACAAGATGCGTACACATTGCTTTGCTATAGAGGCCTACGATGGCTCCGATAGTATCAACCTTCAATGGCCATCTTGTTGCTCTCCCGGAGCCCGAACCACCGCAGGTTGGTCCATTGACGATTTTCCAATATGGTTCCCAAAGAGAGGAGCAGACATCATCCAGTAAAAATTCTAAAAATAGAGATGATACTTCATTAATTTATCCTCGATAGAACAAACATTGGAGGAAATTAATTCGTAATGCAATGGCTTCTAGTAGTCTGCTACTATATCAAGTGGGCATACTTGCTTCAAACTTGGATTGGTTTATTCCAATGAAGACTTACCAAAATACAATAGTTTTAAACTCGTGCCATGCATGACTAATGCAAGACTTTCCTTTTTGTAGATAATATTGTGTTAATAGAATTGAAGTATAAATTTTCATTAGTTGTTTTTATTTTATTGTTTACATTTCTGCCTATATTGTACATTATTGATATCATTTTATAACAATTATTTCATGGGATATATCCTATGCAACTTTTACGGTTGGGAGAAATTGGCATCAACAACACAAAATCAACAATATGGAGACAATGGTGGTGTTAGTATAATGTAAACAAACCCATCCAATCATGTAATGCATGCATCAACAATGGTTTGGTATATAAGTAGTGAATGGGTGAATTTGGTTTAACCCAATGAAGGATTCACAAGAAAATATCGTGTATGGTGTACCAAGGAGAAAAGCGAAATGTACAAGAAAATCAGTGAGAATTTCCCTAATATTAACAATATTGTTCTCAACAACATGTGGCGATTCCAGCAACGCCACCTTTAACTAATAGCCAAAACAACATGAAGTATTTATGGCAAAGTGTGAAATGCATGCCATAATGACCCCAGCAACGCCTTTTCTGATGGAATTTAAGTAAGGTTGTCTGATCTATGTCATTTATGACATGTATGGTACCTTTTGCCATAGTTCGTGTTGTTTTAACTATTAGAGTAATCAAAGGCGATGTTGCGTACACCTAAATCATATATAGTTTATGTTGTGCATTATGACCAATTTTGCCTTATTACTTATGGAGGTGGATTCAACTAAACACGAAAGTTGCATCGTCAAACCTTGTAATGCTTGATTAGCTAGCTGGAAAATTCAGACATTAAGTAGAGACCCATAAATTAAAAGTCCACTCAATACAAGATAATCTTCTACAAAACAATAAATTAATAATACAATGTCATGACCATTGACCCCTTAGTCAATGCATAGTTTTGAAAAGTCAAGTAATACCACAGTTAAATAATGCCTCCTCCCACGCTAATTTTATCCTTATTTCGTAATCAAAATAAACCTTTAGTTTTCAAGCAAATTCAAATATACCATGAAACTGCAAATTAAATAATCCTTACCTTATTACTTTTAATTCAAATTGTTATTCCATCAACTGAAGCTGTTCTTGATAACTTTAACAATTGCGCAAACACTCCAAAATTAGACCCCGAATAGCCCGTTTGAAGCGAGCCAACCTTAACAATCTTTTAGCTACCTTACCTTCTGAGGCTTCATTGACCGGATTTCACAACTCTTCCTTAGGCCAAAAACCATGATGAAGCCTACACACAATACCTTTGTCGCGGTGACACTAGTAGCCAAGATTAATGTAGTGAACGCATCAACTAACAATGCTCAACAAAGTATCCTCGAGCAATAATGTCCTTCAAAATATTGTGGTGCAACATGGTTCGATGATTTTATGCTCCGTTTTTTCAATACACCGTTTTCACACAAGGTTGACTATGAACCGAGTATGGTACTAAGGTTGTAGCAAACACCAAAAATGTCACTAGCAATATAATTAACTCAATTTTTCGATGCAACATTTATGTTATTTGTTTATTTTTTAATCAAATTGCAGTATAGTCCGAAAGTGTTAAATTTTTGTTATTCACATATATCAATTGGTATTTTTATCGAAATTTGATCATAGTTCGTGGAGGAATCAGTAAATCAAGTAAAACTACATTACAATATGGAATAATTTGATTGCACCGTGATTAGAAATATTGATATAAAGCATCATCTTCGTCATTATATGAAATATGTTATACGTATCACTCCATGCTTATATGAAGTATGTTATACAGCAGTTTGATGCATGTTACATGTCTAATACAGAGAAATTTTTATCTTATATTTTGTAGCAAATGAAACAACATAGATCGTTACAATATGTTACCCAAACTACCAGTTTACCACATTGTTTTATAGGGAAGCTCAGCTCATTATATATATAGTTCGTGTGCTCGACTACAATCCATCGTTATTCAATAGATCATTCACTTCTATCTGCAGGATCATCGAGTTGTGTTCCTAAATCAAAAGCAAAAATGAATAATTGCACAAATTATATTGTAAAGTTACAAATGGATGGACTCAAAAACAAAACATTAAAAAATACTACTTATTGTAGTAGTTAAAATTTTAAGTTTTAAAAACACTTTAGATATCTTCCTCGGATTATATGATGATTTGTATTCATCTATAAAGTACACACAAATTATGAGGTTAGGTAATCACAAGTACTTAATTCAACAGTAAACTGCAGAGCAAATTAGTAAACATACATTCTAAAAGAGCCATAATACTGTTTTAAAAAGTAGATAAATTTAGAGACAATTAGATACTTTGTAATGTATATGTCAAGGTAAGATAATAAAAGGCGTTTCTTCCACATAAAAAAAAAAAAAAAAATGAGGATAATAAAAGGTGTTTGCAAGAAAATAACAATACTAATGAAGTCTTAGCTTAGTGGCAAAGACTAAGGGTTTGTGTATGATTAGTAACAAGGTTTGTGTATTGTTCTTCATATTTTGAATGTTTATTATATATTCTTATAAGATCATGTTCATTTTACCTTATTTTTGCTGAATTGAAATTATTTAACTGAATTTAAATTAATTTTACTGAATTGAAATTATTTTTAACGAAATGAAATCAATTTTGCTGAACTAAAATTATTTTTACTAATTTTCTATTATATTTATTCTTCGAGGTTACTGATTATTAATGAACTAAACTTATTTTTAATGAATTGAACTTATTTTTACTATTATATATTATTTTCTTAAGGTGAAGTGAAACAGGGCCTAACATTCATTGAAGTAAATATATAGACCCACTTGACTAGTTTTTGAAGGAAAAAAAAAAAGAAAAAAAAAACTACGGGTATGAAACTTCAGCTTAATCACCCTACAATTTTAAGTCAGCAAAAGGTGGGTAGTTGATGAAGAATTAAAGGTCTTACTAGATAATGATGAGATCTCTAATCAAACTATAATAGCTAACTCGAACAAAATCAAATCCAAGTATAACTAAGACTACTATCTTATACGAACTTTTAGTATTTGCGTTTACCTGTTAGTGAAATTGGTGCCGAATTAGTGGCTGCTATAGAAGGGAGAAACGGCATGGGCTTAACCTCTTCACTTGTTGAATATTTGTTATTGAATGCGAGAGTAGTAGTCTTATATTGAGCCATACAACTACTGTATATAGCATCTCCACTTAAGCTACTGCGATGACTCAGTAGCTTCTGTCTCGCGCTTGTCAAGCACTTGTAACAATCGCTAGCCAACAAGTCCGGTGTACACTGGACCATCGCGTGCAAAGAATCATACCTTGTATACTTGACAACTTTTGAAGCAAATTTATTTCCATTTAAAACATTCGAGGCTTGGATGGCCAAGGCCTTCAACGTATTCCTTAGAATTTTCATCAAATGAATTCTACGACTACCCTTGATTTTATGATCGTCGTACCAAGAGGCCGCCGATATCTCTGTATCCAACTTGCCAAGAAACGACTCATTCGAGTATCTTACCATACAAAGGTCATACCAAACGAAACCCTTTCTTCCATAAAATGATTTTTCGAAGATATAATTTTTAGCAGAATTAATACAACTATAGCAAGCTAGGGGGTCGACGACATCACCTCGACAAAGGTAAAGGCCGTGCAGCTGATTGGGAGTTCCGGGGAAGGTAGTACTAAAGTTATAAAACCCGGTACTTAAGGTTTGGGATGTAAAGGTCACTAAGAGATTTTGAAGGCTTTTTTTTCCACAATTATCGATCGTTCCGGCTGTGTAACCAAAGCTTACAAAGGAATGATTCGAGGTTGATAAAACAAATTCAAGGCGTAGGAAGATGATAAATATTAATGGAAATATCGTCATATTAGTAATGTGAAGGTGTGGGATGATGGTGATAAATGGCAATGACTATTACTCTATTAGCATGGCTTTTATTGATTAAGTGTTGAATTAAGTCAATATTTGACATCATGAATTTTTATTTTTCCTAAGATTAGGGACCCACATCCTTTTAGTGGATACAGGGTGACCATTCAAAATTGATAAGTTAGCAAACCTACTACATTGAATGTTACATGCGTTGACTTCAAGGTCAAGAGGAAACATCATAGAAACCAACCTTTTTTTTTTGGTTGGGGGAGGGGAGGGGGGGTTTTAGAGAGTACGGATGATGAAAATCGAACTAAGGATCTCCTAAAATTAGGAGGAAACCGCTAAGGCTGCTAACCCACTTGAGAGAGCACTGTATCAAGATTAGAATTAGAAACTAGAATGAAATTTCAAAAATGTTAATAAACGGTGGAAAGAGAGTTCTCATCATGTTCCTTTAAAATTTTTGACTTTAATTTGCAACTATATATTGTCTTTGATTTCAAAGTCTCTCATCAATAGTTTCATTGACCCGGAGAAAATTTAAGCATCTCTTCGTGAGAAACTTGAAAAAAATATTACAGGGTGCTTTAGTCATTTCACCCTTAAGATAAGGGTATTATTGCTAGAGCTGTTCATGGACGGGACAACCCGCTAAGCCCGTCCAACTCGGCCTGCAAAATAAGCAGGCTTGGACAATCATTTTGAAAAAAATTGAATATTTGGGCGGGCTAGGCCTGACCTGTTAATATAAATGGACGGACATGGACAAGACAATATGTACCGTGGGCTAGCCCGCCCAGCCCATTTATTTCAAAAATTAATAGTTTAATGATTTTTAGTTAACTGATTATGTTGTATATTTTCGAAAATAAATACAAAGAGACTATATTGGACTCCAAGCTTTTATTAGCTACAACTATCTATTTCAGTTTCATATTTTATCATTAAAGACTTATTAAATAAGTTCATTCTTTCGTATTTTTCACTAACATATGTCGCAAGTTTAAATTTTTTTTTTCTAGTATCATTAGTGATCAAGAAATTTTTAAGATAACTTAATCAAAATAATATTAACATAAGTAAATAATAAAAAATTAATTAGTGTTAGAAATATATAAAACAAAACTTTTAGGCCCGTTTAATAGAGCAGGCTTGGACAAATTATCAAGCCCACATAAAAGGGCTCAGGTAAGCTACATTAAGCCCGTTAGATAAAAAAATGAAGTATAGGCCTGGCCCGTTTCTTGTCCAAGCCCGCAAACGATCACCTCTAATATTGCCATTTACAAGAAGAGAACCTTCACTGCAGCTTCAATGGAGATTGGAGCAAGAAGATGAAGATGCTCACGAACACCGTCAATAGTGAAATCACTAGAGAAAGGAAATCACAAACAAACGACGAACACCTTCCCTTTAGGGTTTACCATTCCCTTAATATTTTATTTTATTTTTTCTTAGGATTTTCATAGTGTTAGATTTGGTGTTCTCCATTGAAGCATCTTTAAGAAGGAAAGAAAGAAGATGAAAGTAGATAAGGATCAATGGAGGAAGAAGAAGATGAAGGTGGTTGGCTGTGTGGGGAATGAAGAAAGGAAGAAAAAAACATGGAGGTGAGTCACGATTTCACGATTAGGGGGAAGAGGAAAATGAAGATGAATTTCTTTTTTTTTTTTTAATATACTTTTCGAATGTGATTATATTTATAATTTTTCCACCAAGATAAACAGATTTGTTTATCTTTGACCTGATCAAAGTTAGCCCGGCCCGATTTTGGGCGGGTTTTGTCCCGAAATTTTAGTTTTTTGGGTAGGTTTAGGAATGCGATTTTATGCATTTGCAGTTGTTTTTTTGGCCCGGCCCAAAAAATTGCCTGAAACGCCGGCATGGCCCAGCTAATTTGGGCGGGTTTGGACACAAAAATTCCAGCCCGCAGCTTGGCCCGGCCCGGCCCGAGAAGTGGGCTGAATTTTTTGGCCTCGGCCCGCCTAATGATCAACTCTAGTTTATCTCGGAGAGAATCCTGGGCTCCCTCATTAACCTGTGGCCCATTTTAATATATATTGTGATTGTAACCTTTTTATAAGGAAAACCAAGAGTCTTCATTAAGAGGTGGACAAATTGTCCATTCACTACAAAAAAAATAGACATTTAGCAACAGATCAAATCTGTTGCTAGATTGTACTTTTCTGTCGCTAAATATAGGTAACAACAGATTTTGAAACGGAATTACTCCGTTGACAAAACTATTGCCGCTAAATGAGACTAGCGACGTTGTATTTGTTTTCCGTTGCTGAACTTAGCAACAGATTTTTATTTCTGTCGCTGGTTTTAGCAACGAATTTTTATTTCCGTCGCTAGTTTTAGCAACGGAAAAAAAAAAAAAAAATCCATCTCTAGATTTTGCAATGGAAAAAAAAAAATCCGTCGGTAAAAATAGCAACAGAAAAAATTATTTTGTGTCTAAAAGTAGATGCTATTCGGTTCTACCTCACTCGGGTTAACCCGACTCGGCTTTGCATGTAAGGCTCCTTGAATCCCCAATTTCAAGAATCTCAATAGGTAAGAGTTGAACCCGTGACCTCAAAGTCACATACTGAAACTCTTACCAAATAATATTTGTTTACTTCTACGCACATAATTGATAATAAGTGAAAGAAATATTAGAGACGGAATTTAAAATCCATCTCTAGTTCAAAGACGAATTTTCAAATCCGTCTCTAGTTCAGTGACGGATTTTCTAATCCGTCTCTAGTTCAGAGACGGATTTGAAAATCCGTTTCTAGTTTAGAGACGGATTTTAGTTTACATAATTCGTTTCGAAAATAATTTAGAGACGAAATTAAAAATCTGTCGCTCATATCAGCAACAGAAAAAAAAAAATCGTCTCTAATTTAGTAACGGAAAAAAAAAAATCCGTCTCTAAATTTAGCAACGGAAAAAAAATCCGTTTCTAAATTAGAGACGGATTTTCAATTCCGTTTCTAATTTAGAGACGGATTTTTTAATTCTGTCTCTAATTTAGAAATGGATTTTCTAATTCCATTTCTAAATTAATTTAGAGACGGATTTTTTAATTCCGTCTCTAATTTAGAAACAGATTGAATTCCGTCGCTAGAATTCCGTTTCTATATGGACATTTTATTTTGTAGTGATTAGTACATATGAAGTATAACTAGGACAACAATTAGACCACACTTGTTCTAAATCGCATTAAACGAGCTAAGTGGTGGGCTACAAAATTACCCTCTCGCTATACATGAGACCAAGAAATATAATTTAAGAAGAGCGTACAGATCCAACACATCATCAAGAAAGTAAATAATATCAAAAAGGTAGAAGTATTATAGCTAGTCCGAATCAAATCAAATCTAAGTAAAAATAAGATTACTAGTTAATCTGATCATCTAATAAATTTCAGTATTTGAATTTACCTGTGAGAGAATTGGTGCCAAATCAACCTCTTCACTTGTGAAATATTTGTTACTAAATGCGGGAGTAGTCTTATATTGAGCCATACAACTAAGGTATATAACCACTCCGCTTAAGGTCTTAAGCTAGCCAACAAGGTACGTCCCGCGTACACTGGACCATCGCGTAAAGAGAATCAAACCTCGTATACTTCATTTCTGTTGAAGCAAACTTATTTCCATATACACTACCATTCGACGCTTGGATCCCCAAGGCCTTCATCGTATTCCTTAAAGTTTTCATGAAATGAATACGACGACTACCCTTTATTTTACGATCGTCCCATGAGACAGTCGGCCATTTTGTATCCAACTTGCCAAGAAAGGACTCATTTGAGTATTTTAGCATACAACAATCATACCAAACTAAGCCCTCTTTTCCACAAAAGGAGCTTTCGAAGATATACGAAGTAGTTTTTAGCAAAATTGATACAACTATAACAAGCTTGGGGATCGACGACATCACCTCGACAAAGGTAAAGGCCGTGTAACTGGTTGGGACTTCCAGGGAAAATGGTAGTAAAATTATGAAACCCGGCATAGGATGTTATGGTCCGTAAGAGATTATGAAGGTTGTTTTTCCCATTACTATCGATTGTTCCGGCCATGTGTTTAAAGAAAAAGAAGTTATTAGAGATTTAGAGGTTGAGAAAACATATTTGAGGCGTAGGAAGGTGATAAATATTAATGGAAGTATCATCATATTGGTAATGTGATTATGTGATAGTGTTGGATTAAGATGATGCTAATTAGCATTGCTCCTATTTTTTTTTTTTTTTTTTTTTTTTTTGAGGCATTGCTCCTATTTAGTGTTTAAGTAATTACGAAAATACAAAGTATAACTTTATAAGTCAATATTTGACATCGTCGGTTACTTTACTCACCACAAGACATTTTTTTTATTTTTATTTTTATGATTGATTAAGGAACCAACCTCATTTTGTTGGGTACAAGGTGGGTCCCAAAAACATTTTGTAATTTTTTTTTTCTTTCTTCTGTGGGGTAGAAATTGAACTTAGATTAGATTAGAATAACATAAAGAGTGATAATAGAGTTATAGGTCGTAGCCAATGTACAGAAGACCCCAACAACATCAAGGGGGCTGCTGAATAGATGGGCTGCTGCCCCTAATAGTTAGCTGATTAGACAAGTTTGATAGGCTAACACCAAAAGCATATTCAAAGCTATTACAAGTCGAAGGATGAGCCTGAGGATGTACAATAGATACAAAATGCTCGAGAATGGAGTCTTTACAAAGGAACTAGAAGTTTGAAGTAGAGCCAACATGGCTTTCCTGGCCACCGAATCTGTTTCCCTGACTGCTGCTATGCTAACCTTGGAAATTTTTACCCTTCCTGCGGTGGTGATCAGGTCCCTGCACATTAAATAGTAATTTTCCATTTCATCAGTGCAAGTGGAGGAGTTAGTAATTCCAGTGACAACTCTCTAACAATCTTAGTATATGTGGACATCCCTCCATCCTTCTCTGATAGCCCATGCCACAGCTACAATGATGGCTAAGGTTTCGGCCATGTGAGCAGAAGTAGAGGCTGTATGGATAGCAGTTCCCTTGATCCAATTCCCCTATTTATCCCTACATATGCAAGCCATACTAGCTTTCAAGGAGTTCGTTGTGTTTATTTGAAAGAAGCATCAAGAACAACATTGAACTCATTTTCCAGGTTTATGGCATTATTAGTGGTGCCACTATGGCTGAAGTGAGTAGAGTTCTGAGGACCAAGCAAATCAAGTTCATTGGCAATGTATTTAAGAGAATTGGTCCAATTTGGAATAGGAGTGGATTTTTTGTTAAAAACCCAATCATTTCTCCTAAGCCACATTCTCCGAGTAACTAGGGCAAAAGTTTCATTCTAAGAAAGGTTGAGAAAGCTGTGAACAGAGGTGATGTTAAGGTTATCCTTCCACCATTCAGAGTGATTGGAAGTAGGATTGGTAGGGGGAAGTAGATGGTGTTCCACACTTCCTTAGCTCTATGGCAGTCTCTAAGAATGTGAAGGGTTATCTCCTTTTCATTAGGGCAAAAAAAGTAGAAGCCTAATGTTATGATTTGTCTATAATGGAGATGATCAGCTATAAGAAGCCTATCCCATAAGCATAGCCACAGGAAGAATTTGTTGGGTGGGGGAATATGAAGGTTCCAGAAAGATGTGTTGAAAGAGAAAGCCTGGAGGTTTGGATGCTGACAGTCCCAAAGGTGATTGTAAGCTGAGTTGCTGTCAAAGAAACCCCCTTTTTCCAGGGATGAGAATATAAAGCCCTCTACAACACAGGGTAAGACAAAGGAGGAAATGAAGTACTTGACATCAAGAAGTATGAAATGACTAGCATGGATCAGGCTTAAGTCCATCCTTCCATCCCTAAGAATGGTGGCTACTTTTCTATCCTTTTCACCCTGGGTTAGGGGCCCATGAACTAGAGATCTAAGGGTCCCCATCCCAATCCAATTATCAATCCAGAAACTACAAGTTTCTCCTTTCCCAATTTTGTAATTGGTTGATTAGCAATTAGCATGCCCACTACATTGAAAGCTTCTTGTGTTAACTTTTTTAAGGTTAATGTGCATGCCCACTGATTAGGGGATTTTGCTCCCACCAATCGGAATGCGCCACGTGGGCAAATCAGGTCCTGCCAAGTGTCCCCCAGTTGGACCTCTCAGGGCCTGCCACGTGGCACACTCTTATTCGTCCACCGTGGACCTATTATGTCATGACACGTGGCATACCCCATGCCTAATGGAGAAGTCGGCCACCTAGGCCCAACTTCCGAGGGAAGCCCAATCAGCCCAAGGTTAACCTAAACCTAGGGTTGGCACGTTTCCCGAGGTTATAAATACCTCCCTTAATCCTCATTAACGAAAAAACACACATTAAACACTCTCACCTAGAGAGACCCAATTACTTTAATTTCCGCATTAATTACTCCTTAATCAAGTACTAACTTGACCGTCGGAGGCGGATCTCCAATCATCCGGAGCATCCGTTTGTTTTGCAGGCACAGGCGTCCGGCTCCAGTCTTGGAATTGTAACTCTCCCGCAGGACATCAGAAAACCCCGAAACATTTTGGCGCCGTCTGTGGGGAGAGTACTTCTGAGATGGCATCCACGTCTGTACCGACTCCTGAAGAGAGGCGTCCCCTAGACGACCCTCAAGTTCAGTCGGACCATGATACTGAAGAAGAATTTGAAGTTGAAGCTCACACTGCTTTAGACGGGACCCTAAGGGCCCGACGCGCCCGTCATACCGAAAGGAGGGAACGGGAACATCTTCAAACTGGAAGTGAGCCAGCAGGCGGACCGCCTGTTCGGCAGCAGCCGACTGATGGGTCTGCTCCTATCACGAGGAATGAACTCATGACCTTCATGAGAGACTTCAAAGGAGAGATTTAAGAGTTGCTTAATAAGAAGCCTGCTCTGGCCAAGGAACAGTCGACTAAGAAACCTTCCACTTCAGGCAAGAGGAAGCCAGTTCAAGGGCGAGAGGCGACTCCTCATCCTAAATCTAGGAAGTGGGAGCCGCCTGCCCTTGATTTTACAAAATACCGTTTTCCTACTCCAGGAAATAGGAAACCTGTTCGTCACATTCAGGCGGACGGGTCGAAGAAAACATACACATACGCTAGGCTGCTGCTAGAGCAGAAGAAGAGTGACCGATTGTCAGAATCGGCCTCTACTTCAAATTTCCAAGACAGTCTGCGAAATACCTCGATGACGCATACCCAGTCGTATCATGAGAGTCAGTCAGGCGGCACCTCCTGTCAGTCCGGCTTTCATAGCGACCAGGCGGTACCAAACTTACCGTTTGTACCACAACAACAGTATTTTTTGCAGCCACCTCCGTTTGGTGGACATGCAGCAAAAAATGTCCAACCTATGGACTGGCAGCTACGGTTGCTTAGGCTTGGCGAACAGCCGTCGGCCTTCTCCAAGGAAATTACTGAAGCCGCTCAGCCGGCCAAAGTGAAAAATGTGTTAGTAGGCGCCTATGACGGCACTACTAACGCAGAAGATCATCTGATGGCGTTCACCAACCTGATGTATCTTCAAGGGTTGGATGATCCTACTTGGTGCAAGTGTTTCCCAGCGACTCTCAAAGGAATCGCACAACAATGGTTCGGCAACCTGCCGACTGGTTGTGTAAATAACTTCAGGACGCTTGCTTACTTATTCACCTCCAACTTCTCCATGAACATCCCTGCGAAGAAGACGACCCTTGATTTAGGAACAATTCAGCAGGGTGAGAAGGAGGGGCTTCGATCTTACATCAGGCGGTTTAACCTGATGAGAATACAGATTCAAGGGTTACCGGATGAGGTGGCCTATACTGAATTTTTCAGGGGTCTCAAAGACGAGTCGACTTTCAAATTTAATCTGGTCCGAAAGAGGGTGGCAACTCTTCAAGAGGCCTTGATTGAAGCGGAAGCCTATATACAGGCGACTGATCTTTGTAGTACGGTAAAACAGTCGGACGGGAAGAAGTTCGACAAAAGAGAAAGACGACAGATACAGTCGTCAAACAAAGATGAAAAGAAGAGAAGAGAGTTCTGGTCGGCTGATTCCTCCAAACAGCCGGCCCAGAAGAAGAAAAAAGAATACAAACCATACTCCCCAAAGTATGCGTTTAGCAAGGACAACCAAGCTATCCTAAAGGAAATCAAGGGACGGATCTCAATTGAGAAACCGGTCCCCATGAAGGGTTTTGCAAACAACCGGAACCAAGAAAAATTATGTGATTATCATGAAGATGTTGGTCATCGCACCAACGAATGCATCAGTCTCATGCGGTATCTGGACCGCCTGGCTGAGCAAGGTGATCTTGACCCTTTTGTCAAGAAATCCACGGGAAACACTTCCTCGAAAAAGCAGTCGTCCAAAAAGAATCAGCAGGCCGACAGCTCCGATACAGATGATGCAGTCATCTACACCATTGCAGGCGGCTTCTCAGGAGGCGGTCCCACTATTAGGGGCAACAAAGACAACATCAGACGGTTAGATGTAAATTCCGTTCACCAAGAACGGCCCTCCAAATATTCATTTCCTGAGATTGTCATCACTGAAGAAGATCTAGGAGGGGTAAGAGGGCCGCATGACGACCCTATCGTTATTGAATGTAAAGTGGCCAACCAGAGAGTGGGCCGAATCCTCATAGATACCGGAAGCTCTTCAGATCTCATCAGTAGCAAATGTCTGTCGAAACTAAAATATCAGACTGATTGCATACATCCGGCATCCCACCCTTTAGTAGGGTTTGGAGGAGGAGGAGTCCACCCAGTGGGACGAGTGGATTTACCTATCCGCCTGGGCAAAAAAGGGGAAGGACGACACATGGTAGTCCGGTTCCTGGTAGTGGAAGAACTCTCGGCCTACAACATGATTCTGGGACGACCAACCCTGAATAATTCCAAGGCTGTAATAATCCCATCTCTTATGTTGCTCAAGTTTGAGAGGGATAATGGAACAGTCGGGTCCCTAAGGGGAGATCAGAGGATGGCCCGAGAGTGCTATCTCTCGGATGTCAAGCCCACTGTTATGGCCGCTAGGTCCAGTGGTGGAAAAATAGACCTTGACAATGTCAAGGAGAGTGTGCCTGTTCAAGAAGAAGGCGGCAAGAAGAGAAAGGCATCCCAGACAGGGGCCGCAAGAAAAGACAAAAAATAGCAATCACTGGCAGAGGAGCGGTCGGATGAATTCCGCCCCCAGCCGGCTGGTGAGCATACGGACCTGATCTTAGATGACTCGCGTCCTGACAGAACAGTTAAAGTTGGGACGACTGCTCTAAAGGTCCTGGGTGACGACTTTCACAAACTATTGAAAGAATACAAGGAAATATTTGCATTTGAAGTTCATGAAATGCCGGGCATCAGTCCTGATCTGGCGGTACATAAACTGGCCGTGGATCCGAAAAAGAAGCCGGTACGGTAGAAGAAACGGAACCATGGCGAAGAAAGAAGTCAGGCGGCAGCCGCCGAAGTTAAAAAAATACTTGATGCAGGGTTCATTCGGCAATGTTACTTCCCAGACTGGGTTGCAAATGTGGTGCTTGTTAAAAAGCCGAATGGCACCTGGCGAATGTGTGTAGACTACACGGACTTAAACAAGGTGTGCCTTAAGGACAGTTACCCTTTGCCTAAAATTGATAACCTGGTCGACTCAACAGCCGGCCATTCTTTGATGAGCTTTATGGACGCCTACTCTGGTTTCCATCAAATCCCTTTATGGAAGAAAGATCAGGAGAAGACGGCCTTCGTCACTGATCAAGGGTTATACTGTTACACGGTCATGCCGTTTGGTCTTAAGAATGCCCCGGCCACTTTCCAGCGAATGATAAACACTGTGTTCTTTGTTCAGATTGGGAGAAATGTCGAGGCATATATTGATGATATGATTGTCAAGTCTAAACTTCAGAAAGATCATCTGTCGGACCTCCGAGAAACTTTCGCCGCACTCAGGCGGCACCATGTCATGCTTAATCCCAAGAAATGTGTCTTTGGAGTTGAGTCTGGGAAATTTATCGGATTCCTTATCAATCAAAGAGGAATAGAGGCGAACCCTGAGAAGGTGCAGGCGGTCATCGACATGCAGTCGCCTCGTACCATCCGAGAGGTCCAGAAGTTAACAGGTTGTCTGGCGGCCTTGGGAAGATTTCTAAGCCGATCAGGCGACAAATGCTTATACTTTTTCCAGGCAATTAAGAAAAAGGCAAGGTTTGAATGGGGGCCGGATGCTGAGGCGGCCTTCAAGAAATTGAAAGTTCACTTACATTCCTTGCCGAGGCTGGTCAGTCCTTTGCCCAAAGAAGTACTTTACATGTACCTGGCCGTCTCTGATCATGCGTTAAGCGCTGTTCTCCTTGCTGAAAGAGACGGCTGTCAACTCCCGGTCTACTTTGTCAGTCATGTACTGAAAAATGCTGAGTTGAGGTGTTCCTTAGTGGAGAAATTTGGTCTTGCACTCTTCATGGCTGTTAAAAAATTGAAGCCCTACTTTTTGGCACATGCAGTCGTTGTGTATACAGACCAACCTATCAAGCAGCCACTGACCATCATGGAGTCGTCAGGCCGAATGATCAAATGGGCCATAGAAATACAGAGCCTCGAAGTTACTTTCGAGCCTAGAAAAGCAGTGAAGGGGCAAGCCTTTGCTGACTTTATTGTTGAGATGACTCGTCCTCCTGACTCTCAAGTTCCAGACCAAGTCTGGAAGGTATATGTGGATGGAAGCTCTACTTCAAATGGTTGTGGAGCAGGCGTCATATGTCAGTCGCTAGAGGGCGACAGGTACGAGTATGCTCTACGATTCAGTTTTCAGGCCTCAAACAATGAGCCAGAATATGAAGCTTTACTAGCCGGAATCCGCATGTGTAAGGCGGCTGGGGCAAGAAAAATAGACGCTTGTTCCGATTCACAATTGATAGTGAGTCAGTACAATGGCGAATACAAAGCAACCCATCCGGCCATGATCAAGTATTTACAGGCGGTCCGACAAGCAGTCGGCTCCCTTGAGGATTTCCATCTGACCCAAGTGCCGAGATCAGAAAACAACCAGGCGGATGCACTTTCAAAGTTAGCATCATCCGCCTCCTTTGATACTCCTCGAACCGTTTTTTGGGAAGTAATGGAGAGGAGAAGCATTGAGGAAGACCCTATTGGAATCTTAGACAGAAGCTCAACCTGGATGGATCCAATCAGGGCATATCTGACAAATGGTACCCTGCCGGATGATCATCAACAGGCGGCAGCACTGAAAAAACGAGCAACCAGTTTTGAAATAATAAAGGGAGAACTACACAAAAGGGGGTACCTTCAACCCTTCTTAAAGTGTGTTACTCTAGAAAAGGGGCGAGAGATACTAGACGATCTTCACTCCGGTTACTGTGCTTCCCATATAGGCGGTAGGACGCTTGCTCAACGGGCAAGGCGGCAGGGCTACTTTTGGCCTACTTTAGAAGCAGATGCAATGGAGATGGTGAAAAAATGTGACAAGTGTCAAAGGTTTGGCAAACTAATTCACCGTCCGGCTACTGACCTCACTACCATTCATAGCCCACTACCGTTTGCTAAGTGGGGCATGGATATTCTGGGTCCATATACGCCTGCTACAGGCGGAAGGAGATACATACTTGTTGCTGTCGACTACTTCACTAAATGGGTAGAGGCGGAGGCTGTAAAGGGAATCAGGACGAAGGATGTAATTTCATTCATTTGGAAAAATGTCATCACTCGGTTCGGGGTTCCCATGTCTATGGTTTTTGATAATGGTCCCCAATTTGAAACGCCTGTTCTCAAAAGCTGGTTGGGTGACCAAGGAATCGCACACTACTTTGCATCTGTCGGCCGTCCACAAGCAAACGGCCAGGTAGAAGCCTTTAATAAAATCATCTCAGACGGTGTCAAGAAAAAGATTGAACGAGCAGGCGGCCTATGGGCGGATGAATTACCACATGTTCTCGTGGCCATTAGGACGACTGAAAAAGGGGCGACTGGAGAAACTCCATTCCTCCTAACTTATGGTGCGGAAGCTGTTCTTCCAATAGAACACTACGAGCCGACTCTTCGAGTAATGCTATATGACGAAGAGGCAAAATGGGAAGCCATGCGCCTGACATTAAACTCACTTCCTGAAAGGAGGGGCAATGCTGTCTTGCGCCATGAAATTTACCGCCTGAGAATGACTCGATCATACAACAGACAAGTACACAGGCGTCCCCTCAAAGTGGGGGACTTTGTACTTAGAAAAATGGAAGCCGTTGGTAGGGCTAATGAGTCTGGCAAGCTAACTCCCAATTGGGAAGGTCCCTACCGAATTTGTGAAGAGGTTAGAGACGGTACCTACCGTCTGGAAACACCAGACGGCCAACCGTTGCCTCGAACTTGGAATGTAGATAATCTTAAGAAATATTTCTTTTGAATGATGTAAATAGTCAAGGGCTACTTGAATAAAGTTTTCATACTTAATATTCAATTTTGTATTAAGAGGGGCATGCCAACTGACAAACAGTCGGCTACTCTCCATGTTTAATTTTCATTTTTACTTAAGAGGGGCATGCCAACTGACAAACAGTCGGCTACTCTCTAAATACTTAGAGGGGCACGCCGCTTGTTTCACTCAACCGGCTACCCTCCCATAATACAGTTCACCGAGAACTATCAAAAACACATGACTAAAATGATCAGACCAGGCGTCAAGCCAACTGATCAAAATATAAAAATTCAATTCGACCTGTCCCAACATTATAGCAGGCGTCCGACGGCATCCATCCGGATGAAATTCGTCGCAGAGAGCAGCTCCCTTTTGGGTGGAACATTGTTCTATAAAATCATTACACGACACCTATACGACTGTCTAAACACGACAACCACGTAGCCGTTTCCCGGACAAGGATATCTCACTTAAACTGACTAATCACGTCAAGCAAGTGTTCGCAATAACCATCCGGGTCAACCGACCGACTGAACTACTTGGGATAAGAACAGTTGGTATTTAATGAGTTAATAGCCAACAAACATTGGCGAATAAAGGGGAACAACCGGTACCCACCGCTTGATACCTCTACTACTCAATCACTTGGCGACTAGGTAACAATCATATTTACTTGGTCACTCAAAAATTTAATATGAAACTAAAAAGGTGTTCATACAGCACCTGTTCACACTGATTAAATGTGGCGGGGAACAGTCGTCCTAGACTGCCTAAAATCTCTAGCCTAAAAAACATAAGTAGGAAACCAGTTTCCTACTTGGTTAATTTTACAAATGACAGGACCGCCTGCCTAAAGGTGATACAGTCTTTAAAATGGGTCGAATACCGATTGGATAAATGGCCGACTGATCGCCTAGCCTGGAAACAGACAACCAGTCGTCCAGGGGCATAGGCGGCGTGACTAACTATCCGTACCTGTCTGCAACAATCGGCCATGTAAAACAGTCGGTATAGTGTACAACTGGATATCAGAATATTGAATACTTAACAAATTTGAAGCAAAACAAAAAAAATAATATATTCATTAAAAGGAAGCCGGTCATTAAAGACCGGCAAAATATTCAGAGCCCCGGCCCCTTGGCCGGGTAAATACAAACAAACGGCACGCAGGCCGTGGAAAGAAGACATAAAGCTTAAGAAGGGGGCAGATCTTCAATATTAGCAGCTGTCGCCTGGTCAGCACTCTTCTTGCTGGACTCGGCTTCAGCTGCATCCTTCTTCGATGCATTACCCCCAAGCGGCACAAGCGCCACTACCGGCTGCTCCTCCACCTCCAACGCTTCCTCAAACGCCTCGTTCTCAGCAGCCGCCAGGATCTCTTGATTATATCTATTAGAACACTGGCGGTACGTTTTTTCCCATGAGGCAAAGTCGGCGTTGGGGAAGAGGCGGCCCCAGGTCATGCGCTGGATTTGGGCAGAGTCTTCCATCATCTCCCGGACCAGCTCTTTCTTCTCTTACTCGGCCTTCTCCGAGAGCTCCTGAGTGAGACTCTTCTCCTGGGTCACCAGGCGTTCCTTTACGTTCGCCAAGGATTTCTCCAAGGTTTCGTATGAGGACATCTTTTGGCGAAGAGGTCTCAACTCAGCCTTGAGGTTGTTGATGGTCGCCTCCAGCTCGCTATTCCTCTTCTGGGCCGCCTCTAACTGAGCCCGGACAGCGGCGGCAGCCTGCGCCTGATAATAAAGAATATCAATGGTCAGAACCTCATTTTGGGCAATTTGAAACATTGCCTTATCACAGTCAGAGGCGGCCATAGCTTTCGCAGCCTTTACCTCTTTGTTCTTCCTATCAAGCGGCTTGCGAAGATCGTTCACTCGGAGCAGGGCCTAAGTAAAAACAAAACAAACAGGCGTCAGTTTCCAAACAAAAAGAAAACAGGCGTCCTGGAATTCAAATACTAAAAAATATGCTAAGTATACCTCAGCAAGGACCCCTGCAATCCCATCTGGTCAAGGGTGCCGACACCCCTGACCGCCTCCCTTTCAGATGGAGGAACGGCCTTGATCATAGACTTGGCCACCTCGACCAAGTCAGGCTCCTGAGGGCCGGCTGCATCAAGCATAAACAAGCGGATTAGACCTAGTAAAGAAAGAAACAATAAAAATTTACAAGGACAAGTTCATACTTCTAGGTGGCCCCGCTGGAGTTTTAGAAGGAGTGGCCGGCTGCTTCTCAACCACCGCCTGTTTCCTGGCAGAACCAGAAGAGCTCGCAACAATCGTCCTCCGGGCCTTGGAGTCCGGCTGTTGGGAAGAAGAAGCTCTTGGAGTGCCCGTCTATATAAAAAAAAAAAAAAAAAAGAGAAGTCAGTATATGCATAAAACATGACTCCAAAAAGAGCGAAAGTTTCGAAGCCAACCAAGGGTGCCCCCTTGTTGGGGGAGTCGGTTGAAGACTGTTGCATGATGGAGGCCCGCAACATGGCCGCCGCAGTCTTGGAGGCGGTGATTTTGCTCATGGCGTCCGCTGCAATAACAAATAGCAAAATTAATAAAAAGACCAAGTAAATAATGCATGGAAAAAACAGAGTATTCGATAGGCCGGCTACCTCTTGAGCACCGACTGCTGAGGCCACAGGCGGCCAAAAAGTACTCGTCATAGAGCCATTTGAAGCTCGGGACGCAGTGCAGGGGTACTTGCTCTCGTACCCCTGAAGTAGAGTTCACCCTAAACTCTACTTTGAAGAGTCCTTTGTCGAGGATCTCTTTTTTAGCCTTGGGGGGAACAAGCGGCATGCTGCGGCCGCCTGCAAGAAGAGGCGGATCCCTATTCCACCTGTTGAAGCGCTTGTTCAGCTCTGTGTCTGAACTCTCAATAATAAGGAAGGTGTTCCGCCAATCCTTCCACTTGTTTGCTTTACCTCTTGTCATGAGGTAGCCCCTGTGGCTCGTCAACTGATACCAGCCGGTACCGCCTGACTTAGGGGTCCGGCTAAGATAGTTCATGTGGGCGAAAGCCTCAAAGTTTGGCTCCACCCCGTGCAGTTCGCACCCGGCCACGTAGCCGAGTACGTTGACCCAGGAGTTTGGGGCTAACTGCCATAACCCCAACTCATACCCATCCAATATTCGCTGAACAGCCGGATGTAGTGGGAAGCGCAGCCCAGCCTTGATGGCCGCCTCATAGCAGCCAAAGCAGGCGCCATCATAGCTAGTACCAGCCGGCCAGACGACTGTGTCTTCTGGATCCGGCACGAACACTAAAAATCCGGGGCCCATTGTGTGGTTTGCAATAAAGCTCCCCACTTTCTCTTGCATGGCCGTGATCCGGCCCCGAGGTACCGTGCAGTAGTAGGGGGTATTTTGCTCTCGGTGAGAGGCGGATGGCTCCGCCCAATTGTCCCCCTTCTCAACTGCGTGAGAAAGCCTCGCCTCTTGTAGGCGACTGTTTTTCTCTTCTGTGCCCAGAGAAGCATGGCTAGAAGAGCTAGACTCGGACTCGTCCTCTGACGAGTCCGAAGAGGACGACTCCTCCCCTCTCCCAGAGGGGCCCGCCTCCTCTCCCTTAAAGGGAGCAGGAGAGAATGTAGAGTTAACTGTAAAATGGGAAGGGGTCACTTTGACTCCTCCCTCAGAACTGCCGGCTTTCAAGCCGCTTTGTTTCACTTCCACATCTGGCGCCTGGTCAGATGTTTCACTAATCGGCACCCTGTGGGAGGAGCCGTCTGAGTTTGAGATCCTGGCAGTCTTTTTTGTTCTGGCCATCATGTTCTGCATAGACACAGATACAGTCGGACTTTGTATAAAGGGCAAAGATGGGTCCAGAAAAGGGCAGGCGGCACTCCTAGTCCTAGATTCAGCCGTCCCCGGTGACCGGCTGATCACTAACTTAGGTCGTGTCGTGTGCTTCCGTGGTGCCATTTCAAAAAAGAATAAAATAAAAAAATTAAGAGTAAGAGAACCGACGGTTACCTGAACGAGTGACGTTGATGGAGTTCTGAAAATCCTTTGCAATCGGCTTGTCAGAGCAGGCGGTAGGCAGAAAGAGTCCAAAGTGTCAGAGCAAGTTCAGGGGTCCGAATGTTCTCTCACAAAGTTCTCAAGTGTGAAAATGACCGAAGTTAACACTCCCTTATATAGGCGAAGTGAGAAGGCGAAGGGTCACTTCCAAAATTCAAAATTTGGGCGGGAGAATCTCTCGGCCTTTCGCTAAGTGACACCTGTAGCAGGCCGTAGCCTGTCACCGTGCGACACCTGTCACAGGTAACACGTGACCCGTCACGTGCCACCTGTGAGGGGCAAATGATTAGGGGATTTTGCTCCCACCAATCGGAATGCGCCACGTGGGCCAATCAGGTCCTGCCAAGTGTCCCCCAGTTGGACCTCTCATGGCCTGCCACGTGGCACACTCTTATTCGTCCACCGTGGACCTATTATGTCATGACACGTGGCATACCCCATGCCTAATGGAGAAGTCGGCCACCTAGGCCCAACTTCCGAGGGAAGCCCAATCAGCCCAAGGTTAACCTAAACCTAGGGTTGGCACGTTTCCCGAGGTTATAAATACCTCCCTTAATCCTCATTAACGAAAAAACACACATTAAACACTCTCACCTAGAGAGACCCAATTACTTTAATTTCCGCATTAATTACTCCTTAATCAAGTACTAACTTGACCGTTGGAGGCGGATCTCCAATCATCCGGAGCATCCGTTTGTTTTGCAGGCACAGGCGTCCGGCTCCAGTCTTGGAATTGTAACTCTCCCGCAGGACATCAGAAAACCCCGAAACACCCACTGTTTCGGGGTTTTTTGTGATTCCCTCGGGATACTGATAGCGCTCTTGGAAGGATGGACGCGGACACCTAAATGTTTCGGGGTTTTTTATGATTCCCTCGGGATACTGATCACGCTCTCGCCAAGATGGACGCGGACACCTGCAAAACCATGAATATTCCGTTTACCGGAATATTTGCCTCCGACGATCAAGTTAGTGATCGAAAACGGAAAAGCTAGAGAGGGAAAGTAGAGAGAAGAAGGAGCTCTTAATGCTCTTTTTTATGTTATATCCCCATCCACCCCTCCCATCGTAAATGATTGGGGTATTTATAGGGGTGGGGAATTGTGCCCCTTTAAGGTTTTTACCCTAGAATTTCGTGCCCTGATTGGCGGCACAATCAGGTGTTGGCGCGTGTCCTAAGAGGGGCGCCGATTTGCGATTTTCTCGGGATTTGGGCCTCCTGATGTGAGGAGGCTCTTTGCTCTCATTTCAGGTGCTCTTTGTGTTTCTTGACACGTGTCATCTTCTTATAAGGACACGTGTCACCCTTTGACTGGGCCATGTGTCACTATGGGATTGGACCGCGTGTTAGGGTATTTTTACCCTAAACATTTGCCCCTCAGAGGTGGTGACTCGTACCATACGTGCCACCTCCTCCGATCTTCTACTCGTCCGGATACGTCCGAGTACTTTTAGGCTTTTTGAGCACTCTTCATTTATAGAGGGCGGATAGTTACGTTCGTTTATAAGAGAGATATCTCCTTTAGGCTGGACGCCTTGTTTGGTCTGCCTGATTTCTTTTTAGAGGATTTTTTAAGTCTTAAATCAGGCGGACGGGTTGTGTCGACTGGCGTGAGAGGGAACATCTGTCCTCCGTATTTTTTTGGAGTGGCGGTTCGAATTCCGCTGACCTGGCCGTCTATTTTGATGCGCCTTTAGAGTGTCCATATTTCTTCCCGTCTTGGATGACGGAGCGGTTTTTTAACCGTTTAAACTTTTTCGAAAAGTTACCGTTCAAATTCTTGGGCTTGAAAGTTGGTTTTACCATTTCGCCCCCATAAATTCGGCCTATAAATAGAAGGTGTTTGACTTCATTTAGGCACTTTGGAAATTTGAGCATTTTAGAGAGAAGTCAGATCCCTTTAGAGAGAGAAAGTAATCTTCCTTCAAATCTTCGAGAGCTCCGCCGTACGTTTGAGGTTTCCGGTCAGATTTTTGAGTTTCTGGTCAACCTTCAAGACTTTCATCGTTTTCTACATGTACAGAGGTAACCGCCTGCTCTTCTTTGCTTCTTCCCTTTTTCTTTTACTTATTTTTGCTCTTATAACACGAACTGGCTTAACACTCGGCTTCGTTCGTTTCTCCTCATGATGTCGGCCGCTCGCCTGGGACTGAGGAGTATAGAGTGGACGGGGATGAGTCCTCCTCTCTATGGAGTAGGTCCATTTCTAGTGCGTACCAACTCACCCCCTCCTATTCTTCTCTGTCCCTGCAGTCGAACATGGCGCGTACGAGGCAAACCTACGAACGAGACGTCCTTAGAAACCCTGATGGGAGTATGGTGGACCCCTTAGCCCCCTATAATTCGAGTGATACGGACGGGGAGACCACAAATACAACTGCTGTTAGCGATAGTGAATGCTCAGTGGTCAAAGTGACCACGTCCTTTGAAGAGCGCCTACATCACCCAGGCTCTTCTTCTACCATGGGTGCGTCCGGGCAAAATTCGGAACTACGCTTCCCTCCAATTGCCAGCTCGGTCATGATGTCGTCCGATCTGCCATCTTCTGGAAGGCATCTCTCCCTTTTTCAGGCGGATGTTGGGGCGTCCGTCTAAAATCCTCAACGACCCCAATCCAAACTATCAGGTTGGCCAGGCCTAGAATTGGCATCCATATTGCTGAACCGGCCGACCTGCCCCCTCGCAGCGCTCCTCTTTCTGGAAACCAGGTGGAAGCTGGGGGAAAGAAAGATAGGGGCAAGGGACCCTTGGTGCCTAAAGGCATCATCGTTTCTGGAGGCGGCCAGAGATCCAGGGGAGGGAGCTCGGCCGAAGCTGCTGAGCTCGACACAGTGTTGTCCTCCGAATTTGGGGCCGCTCCTCAAGCTGCTGAAGGAGAGGTTGAGAACCCGGACGCTAATCAGGCGGCCGAAGAACCAAATGCTGACAACTTCAAGGACCCGTACGCCTGTACGGTTGGCGATACTGCCTTATCCTTCTTGCACTTGAAGTTTGAGGAGTTCAAGATGTTCCTCCACCTGGGAGAAGGCTACGAAATCGTAGCGCCCATCGCTCTTACTCGGTGGCCGCCTGGGAGAGCAAGCGGCAGCGGAAGAAAGCTTCAACGTCTACCGCGCTGCTTTGGATGTGGGCCTTCGCTTCCTTCTTCATCCGTTCGTCCAGGAGCTCCTAGACGAGTACAACATTGCAATCTTCCAGCTGGTGCCGAACAACTAGTTAAATATTTTTGGCTATCTGGTGACGTGCCTTCGGCAAGGCTTCAAGCCGAACATCCCAGTTTTTTTAAAGATGCATTCCATGGTCCGCCTGGATGCTGGCGCGGACGGGTAGTTTATCTTGAGCACCTAGAGAGATTATATGGTGGTGATGGATAGACCGTCCAAGTGGCGAGACTGGAAACACCGTACCGATTCTACTTCATTAAGACAAAGGATAAGCAGTTTAACTGGCGGAAGAATCGGTTCAATGCCGATCCAATCCAGCTCGGCCGCAGGCAGCATAGACTCAGCAAGCCGCCCGTCCACCATGACTATATGCACCAACTGGACTACTTCGGAGTCTGAAAGGTAGTCCGAAATGGAAAGACAGTGATCGTGTCGTGCAGTTGGATTCCGCTGGCCGTGTGTCTTAAGAACCCAATTTTCATGTCGGCATGTGGCCTATACCGGAATGTTTTTTGGTTTAGCGCAGACATTGCCGAGGAGATGCATATGAAGCTACCCGGCTAGTCGCTCACAGGCGCTAACCGGAAAGCTATTAGGGAGGCCACACAATGGTCCGTCCCTGGGGAGCAGCGGGACAAATTCTGCGGAATCCATGAGGGCTTCCTTGGCCCAATGATTGATTGCAGTACCGAGGTAGCATTTTCAAGCTTGTCTTAGCTTCTTCTTTTTTTTTTTTCTTTTGCTTCCAAACTTAGATTGTTATCCTAGTTTGCTTTTGGTGATGTGTTTTTGTCCGAATACAGATCTTCCTCAAGCTCAGCGCCTTCCAAGATTAGAAGGATAAGGAAAATGAGAGGATCAAGGCGACCTAAGCCACCATCAATTGACTTCAAGACGAGAACACCGGCAACCTGGCCCTGCAAAAGATCCATTACGACCAGGCCCTAAAAGCTCTCTCCGAAAAGTCGGCCCAGCAAACTAAGGGCATCGTCAAGATTGGCAATGCTCTCCGGCTAAAGCAGCTAGCCAGGTAGGCGCTTCAGCAAGAATGGGACAAGGCGGTTACTAATGCCTCTCAGTGGAAAGAGGGCTTTGAAGCCTCCGAGAAACTGAAAAATGAGTTGGCCTCGTCCCAGGAAGCCCTTCAGACGGCCCTAGATTAAGTGGACTCCCTCAGGTTTGAGGTTGAGAATTTGAACAAGTCCATTGCGAACTTGTCCGAGCAGCTGAAGGCCCCTCGGCTGATAGATCCCCTGGAGGTCATCCGTATCGAGCATAGGGCCGAGGAGAGGCTGAAGAGCCGCTTCTACGAGGGCTTTTCCTTGATGGTCGAAGAGGGAACGGCTACCTACTATGAGGAGCGCTTCAGTAAACGCCTTAACTTCGTTTGCCTCAAGGAGGAGGCAGCGGCTGTCGGGCAACCTCCTCCATAACTTGTCGTGACTTCTTCCGTCTCTGAAGACGAGGAGGAAGATGATGCTAAGGAGGAGGAGGAGCTGAAGCCGACGGGTGAGGATGAGCCAGCCGTGGAAGCCAGCCGATGCTGCAAGCGGCGACGGGTAGTCGGCCGAGGAGGAGCCTGCCAATGGTGACAAACCGGCTGAGTAAAGAGCTCAAGTCCTCCAGCAGCTGTTTTAAAGCTTTCTGCACTTTAATTTTATTTCTTTATTTTTGAACAATCTCGTCGCTTATTTTAAGCGGACATGTAATATACTCTTTCTAATTTGCCGCCTGTTTTTAGCGGCTTTGATCTATGCAAGTTTCTTTTGATATACTTATCATTTTTCAAGCAATTTTTTCATGCTTTATGCTTTTGCGTACGAATGAATGTTTTTTTGTTACTGGGGGTATGCCCCTTTATTCAGCGTTTGCCTAGTCCATATTCTAAGGGGTTTAATTAACTTAGTAGATTTTATACCTTGAAGGGTATGCGAACTAATAAGTTAATCAAATCATAACAATGATTGCCCTTGGAATAGGTAAATGTCGAATCAACATTGGTTATACGGCCGTTTTATTGACTTATACTGAGTTGACCTTTGATACTATCTCTCGGACGCTCTCATGAAATTTCAAGTAATTTCTCAACTTGATTATTTCTAAATATTGGTTGGGCTCAGACGCCTGGCCAAGCCCTTGCCCCCTTTTTTTGGGTAAAAATACCTTAGGCAATTTTTGGGCTTCCTGTTTTTCTCCTATCAAGCCATTCTATAGCCGGTTGGAACGATTAGCTTTTTAGCCTTTTTGGCCGAGTACCTTAACTAGGGATGCCCTTGCTAAGCATTTAATTCGGTCACTTGATTGTGCCCTTCTTTAAGGCCGAGTTGCTATGTTGCAAGCAACTTCGATTTTCTTTTTAAGCGGCATTTCTGCTTTAATAAACATACAAAATAAATTGCAAGATTTTAGTAACAATGCTTGACTTTTTCATTGATATCGTCAAAATTGCACTGTTGTGGCTATACGGCTTTAATTACATGGCTTGGTCGTTTAGACCTAGTTGTATATACAACTTTTGGCTAAGTACAAAACTTTAAACATGATATTTTTTCAGATTGTCCGTATTCCAAGTACGAGAAATAGGACGGCCATCTAAGTCTTCGAGATAGTAGGTACCGTCTCGTACTTCTTCTTTGATTCGGTAAGGCCTTTCCCAGTTCGGGGTTAACTTTCCATCTTCATTAGCTCTGCCTACGCTTCCATTTTTCTAAGGGCCAAGTCTCCAATCTTCAGCGGCCGCTTAGACATTTTGCGGTTATATGCCCTTGTCATCCTTAGGCGGTAAATTTCATGTCTAAGTGTCGTATTGCCCCTAGCTTCTGGAAAGAAGTCTAGGGCGGTCTTCATGGCTTCCCAATTGGCCAACTCATCATATTGCATTACTCAGATAGTGGGTTCGTACATTTTAATTGGGAGCATGGCTTCAGCACCGTAAACCAGAAAAAATGGAGTTTCCCCTGTTGAACTTTTTGCTGTAGTTCGAATGGACCATAACATATTGACCAGCTCATCAGCCCATAGGTCGCCTACCTTCCCAAGTTTTCGCTTGATGCCATTGGAGATCAACTTGTTATATGCTTCAACTTGGTCGTTAGCCTTTGGGCGTCCGACCGAGGCAAAACAGTGTGTTATGCCCTGGTCGCTTAGCTAATTTTTTGAGTTGGCCGGTTTCGAATTAAGGTCTATTATCGAACACCATTGACTGCGGCACCCCAAAACGAGTAATGATGCTTTTCCAAATGAATGCTGACACATCTGTCCATTTGATTCCTCGGACGACCTCAGCTTCAACCCACTTTATGAAGTAGTCTACAGCTACCACTAGGCGAAAAACCCCAATCCCCACCGGTTCAAACCACACATTCCCCACCGGTTTTGAACCGTTCTTGATTTGGGGGGTGCTAAATCCCCAAAGATTTCCCACCGGTTCAAAATCGGTGGCAAAAACCACTTTTCCCACCGATTTTGGAGTGAACCGGTGGCAAAAACATGTGATTTATCTTATAGCTGGAGGACTTTTCCCATCGGTTTTCAAGTGAATCGGTGGCAAAACTATAACATTTCCCACCGGTTTTCACACTGACCCGGTGCCAAAAGTGCCCCAAAAAATTTAATTTTTTTTTTTTTTTTTTTTTTTTGCATTTTTCACATAAATTGTACCAAATACTTATATATAACCATAATATACATAAAACACATATATTTGCCTCAATAACTTGTAATATTACACTTTAAAAAACTAAAAAAAAATGGACATATAAACACTAACATATATATTTTTGGACATATAAACACTAACATATGCTGTCTGACAGTATACAAAAACTAATAGAACTCAGGACTTCAAGGGCGGCAAGAATGCAAAACTGATGCAGAGCAGAGCACAGTGACATTGGTGGCAATGGTGTTTTTCTTTGTAGTATCAAATGCCATTTCCCCACCCAAGCTGGTGTCCTCATTGCCGATGGCAGCATTGATGTCCATTGTAGGGGAAGGATTCAAGCTAACTCTAGAGTTAATTGCAGCATGATAATTCCGTTAGTGCACATCTAACTGTATCAATACAAATAAACATCAGGCATAAATCAAAAGAATCTAAAAATTCTCTATTTTTATAAGTTGAGCCATTAGCTACCAAATCTTGTAAATATCTGAAACTCATTTCTAACTCTTGTAGATACGGGCTGGTTTGTGACTTGTGAGTGCTCAATGTTAACTATTACAGGCCTCTAGACTCAACAATCCTGAATAATATCATACATTGATGCTAGTAGTATATAACGATTCAGGCAAGAAACAAATATTAGAGCTGAAATGTGACCCTTAATAGGAACACCCATCAACACTAGAGCTGAGCATACATGCCAGACAAAATAGTGGTCACATGATCCTTCTACTTGTAAAGCCAACAATTTAAAGCAAGAAAACAGATCCTAGGGTGTGTTAGAAAAAGGTGAATCTGCACATCATCCTGAAAGAATCATCCTGAAAGAATCAAGTACCTGTCCTGTAAAAGTGTTGGCTCTTGGGATTATTTTACTGGTTTTGATGCTGAGTTGAAGACAGCAGTAATATTGAACTGGAAGAAAAGCTCGCAATCAAAGCTGTATATTACATGATATACTGAGTCAATATAGCAGTTATGTCTTCATAATAATACCGCAAATTTCATGGTAAATGCTATAACTTTTGATGTTATTGTGAATGAAATTTTGTTGAAAGTTTCTTGTAGATGCTCAAATGAGCTTAGAGAAGTGATAGTGATGTAAGGTGGTTGCTTAGCAGGTTTTGTCTGCCTGCAAGCTTTTGGTTCTGTTGTTCTAGAGGTCTGTATTAAGCATTTTCAGTTCTGCATTATTAATAAACTCTCTAACTAATTGCTTAAGAAATGAAAAGAAAAAAAACTCATGCATCTTAAATGATCCTTTTTAAAAGCGCAGTATTCAGATCTATGCGATTACTCTGATATATTAGTAGTCCTATAGAACACTTACACTTAATTCCTAGTTCTTGTTCTTGAGGATGTGCTTATAACACTTGATTCAACTTTTGTGCACAATACAACTTAACTTCTATTCAGAGTTTTGCAACAAAATTGGCCTGACTATAACTAATGCCAAAATGATCCAGGGATAACTAAATCTGGAAAAATAAATGCATATAATTAGCCATAAACACATGGAACCCCAATATCAAATCCTTTAATCAAAAGGAAGCATCAAGTCCCAACTCCCAAGCCCTTAAATCCCAAGGACATCACAAGCAAAATAAAATGTCAAAGCTGTTGGGACACACTAAAAACAGAAATTAACCAGCCAAAAGAACTTTCAGTTAATTGAAATGAAGCATTCATGTAAACACCCAGAAAAGCAAGGATATGAACACAACATCACATAAATGCAAAACTATGCTACCATAAGTACCTTAGCGAGTCTGGTTAAACCATCCTTAACTTTGGGAATGATCAAAATGTGTACAGGAGCTTGTGGATTGATATCCCGAAAAGCAAGAACCTGGTTCAATACATTCAAAGTCAGATTAAACAACATAGACCTTCAAAGCCTCAATAACCTCCCCCCCCCCAAAAAAAAGGTAGCGTAGTCCTAACACTCATTACTAACCCCAGAAAATGAACTCCTAAAAATTTATAGTAGAAGACAAACAAGTGTCAAGGTCACAGAATCAGAAATATCATCGGTAATATTAAATGCTTACAATGAACTTAACCTCAAAGTAAAATAGAGGGTCAGCCAGAGCAATACCTGAAGAGTACCATCTTCACCAAAAGGACCATGGATGACAGGAAACACAATATCAACTGAAGCAGCAAGGTGTTCCACAAAATCTGACAAGCAGCGAAAACCTTGAGCAAGGCTGAGAACAACAATAAAGACAAACAATTCATTTTATGGAATCACCGCTAAATTCTCATGAAAGATGTTAAATAAAACAAAAGTTAGAACTACACACCTTTCAAGCTTAAAATCAAACTCCGAAGGGGTGTTTGAATAGAGCTGCAAGTAGTAAGAGAGAAACAGATTAGCTCAATATGTTTGTTGCTGTTTGCATGCTACAAGGACAATATATATCTTTCTGCCAAAATTATCAAATGCAATCCTAAATTCCCAACCCGAACTTCAGAAGTGAACATATTCTACAGAAAACAATATAATTTCCTTTCATTTCTTTGTAACTCAAATAAAAATCATAAAAGCTCTTGACAATAAAACGCTCATTCCATAAAACAAATTAACATTAAAATAGTTCATCCAAACAACTTATTTTTTTTTTTTTACCAAATGATCCATTTACACAGAGCAATTACAACTTACAATCACCGAAGCATGGCAACAGTTTAAAGGCTTTTCGACTTTCCATGGAACCGAATTATCAAATGTACTCAACATAATTCCGTACTTCCTTTGTGTATTCGTACAATAGTTGTATAAAAATAGATAAGCAAGCTAAGCAGTTGACCTGAGCAGAAGATATGGCATAAGCATTGAGCTCACTGTCAATGTAGTAGCAGCTAACACACAAATCATCTCCCTGATAACATCATCAACAAAACATATCACAACACTTATACGATTGTACCACAAATCCACAATGTGCATTCCGTAATCCGGTCATCATTTCGATTTATATCATTGCTCTTTATGTCTCTCTAAACACCGAAAAATAAGTATCTTCAATTGAAATGACTATTAGTAATCAATATTTTTGCGTTTTCATACCATAAGTTGTACACCAATTTCCCACTTCTAAAGAATCAAATTGACCTAGAAAAAAAAATCAACCAATATAGAAAACACCAATATTCTATTCACTATAGCAAGAATTTAACTTAGTTCCGCAAAATAAATTTTAAATCTAACTCAATGCCATCATATTCTACTTAATACAGATAAATTTAACTCAATGGAATAAAATAAATTTCAAAATTTTCAACATATACAATAACAAGAGTTCACGAATTATATATTAACAACAATAATGTATGTACATAAATTGAAAGAAACCTGACGAAATTGAATTGCATGACATTCTTCCAATTAACCCTTAATTGGAAAACCCTTAATTTCTTCCAATTAACAGCCTCGAGAAATTAGAAAACCCTTAATTTCTTCCAATTAACCTCAATTGGCAAAAATCACTCAAACATAGAACAAATTCACGAGCAAATCCATTAAAAATCAATCCAATAACACATGAATAACACAACCAGATTCGACAACCCTAAAACAACAACAACAAAATCAACCAACAATTCATCAATCGCAAAGAAGATTAAAATCAAGAAAAGCTAAAAAAAAACAAAATCGAAACCAAAAGAAAGCGAAATCGAAGCAAACCAGGAGCAGCTTCAATGGAGGTGAGAAAGCTCATACTCGGCTTCAATGGAGAATATAGAGCACGATTTAATGGAGGCGGAGGTGCTGCTTCAATGGAGTGAGAAGGCGGAGGTGCAGCTTCAATGGAGTGAGAAAGCTAGGGCAATTCAGGATTGTGGATGGAGAACGAAGGCGAATACCAGAGGGAAAGTAAAAGTACAGAAGAAAGAAAGAAAGAAAGAAGAAAAGCAGCCCGGGTTTTTTTTTATTTTTTATATTTCGTAAGTCGCACCGGTTTGAACCGGTGCGAAAAATTTGATTTCCCACCGGTTTATTAGGAACCGGTGGGAAAAGTATTTTCCCCAATCCCGCCCATTTCTTTTCCCACCGGTTTTCAAGAACCGGTGCGAAAAGTGCGCTGCGCAATTCATTTTTTCTACTAGTGTACCAACACATACCGCCTCTATCCGGACGCAGGAGTATACGACCCCAAGAAGTCCATGCCCCATTTTGCAAAGGGAAGTGGACTACTTATGGCCAATAAGCTATTTGCAGGGCGGTGGATAAGGGTTGCAAATCTCTGGCACTTGTCACATTTTTTCACCATTTCCATGGCATCCGAATTCATGCTCGGCTAGTAACACCCCAGGTGGGTAGCTTTCTCGGCTAAGGCTCGTCCGCCTATGTGTGATTCGCATTGCCCTTGATGAAGGTCGTCCAAAACATCATGCCCCCTTCCCGGCGTAATGCACTTTACGTATGGTTTTACAAAAGCTTTCTTGAACAACTCCCCTTTTTTCATCTCAAACTAGGCCGCCCTTTTCTTCATCAGCCAGCACTCTTTTGGATCGTCCGGAAGAATTCCATCCTTCATATAGGAGATAATTCCGTCTATCCATGTGGAACTTCTGTCAGTGATTTGCACTGGCTCGGCATCAATACTCCTCTTTTCCTTAACTTCCCAAAACACAGATCTTGGAGTATCACATGAAGCCGAGGAGGCTTGCTTGGAGAGTGCGTCCGCCTAGTGATTCTCCGATCGAGGGACCTGTTGTAGCGTGAAGTGTTCTAGGCTCTCGGCCTCATCCTTCACCATCTGAAGATACTTCATCATGGCCGGCTCCCCGCCTAGTCACCGTTCACTTGGCTGACTATCAGCTGGGAATTTGAGCTAGCATCAATCTTGGTTGCCCCGGCCGCGTTACACATTCTGAGGCCGGCCAGAAGGGCTTCATACTCGGCCTCGTTATTAGAGGCTTGAAACTGAAATCTCAAAGCGTATTCAAACTTGTCTCCTTCAGGAGATTGACAAATGACACCAGCGCCACATCCGGTCACTGTTGCACTGCTGTAAGTCTGGCCGTGTCATTTCAGCCAAGAAGTCTGCAAAGGCTTGACTCTTGATTTCTTTTCTGGGTTCGAATGTAATATCAAAACCTCTCAATTCTAAGGCCCATTTAAGCATTCGACCACTAGCCTCCAATGTCGTGAATAGCTTCTTCAACTGTTGGTCCGTGTAGACCACAATCGAATGAGCAAGAAAGTATGGCCTTAGCTTCTTTGATGCCATGAACAATGCCAAGCCAAATTTCTCAATGGGTGGATACCTAAGCTCAGCATTGTGCAAGACATGGCTTATGAAATACACAGGGATCTGATGGTCGTCCCTTTCAGCAAGCAGGACGACACTAAGGAATGATCTGAGATTACCAGGTACATGTATAGCTTCTCATCTTTGAGCGGACTAATGAGCCGGGGAAGGATATGCACATGGTTTTTCAACTGTACGAAGGCTTCCTCGGCCTCCACTGTCCACTCAAACATAGCTTTCTTCTTGATAGTTTGGAAATAATAACGACACTTATCCCCTGATCTTGACAGAAATCGTCCGAGTGCGGCTAAACAGCCAGTCAACCTTTGAACTTCTTTTATGGTTCTCGGCGATTTCATGTCTAAGACCGCCTGGATCTTCTTAGGATTAGATTCAATGACGCGCTGGTCAATCAAAAATCCGAGAAATTTGCCGGACTCAACACCAAAACACACTTCTTTGGATTTAACTTCATCTTATGCCGCCTGATAGCACACTTGTTTTACTGCTGTTTACTTGACCAAAAATAATCCTCTACCAGGCGTCGTCGAATACAGCTTCAGCATGATTAAATCTGCGGCAGATAACTTTTCTAACGATGACAAACTTGGCCAAGGAGGATCTGGAGTTGTTTACAAGGTACTACAACATACACGCCTACTCACAAAAACATTTCAATTTTCTGTGACAAATTAAAGAGTTTTCCATATATCCATGGCAGGGGAAGCTTCCAAATGGCCGGGAAGTGGCTGTTAAGAGGCTCTCAAAAGCCTCCCGTCAAGCTCTTAGAGACTTTGATAATGAAGTTCAGTTAATAGCCAAGATTCAACATGAAAATCTCATCAAACTGTTGGGGTATTGCTCCAAAGGCAAAAAAAAGTTGCTTATCTATGAGTTTGTACCCAATTTGAGTCTAGACAAATTCCTATTCGGTAATATGTTCTAACTGAAAAAATTAGCTTGTGTTAGGTACAAAGTTATTCAGATTGTAGTTCGTGTTGTCACTCATGATCATGAATATCTTATAGATCCAAAGAAGGTCAAGCTATTGGATTGGGAAACACGGTTCAAAATCATAACAGGAATTGCACGAGGACTTTTGCACCTTCATCAGGATTTAGACTAGAAAATTATTCATCGGGACTTGAAACCAGACAACATATTGCTAGACGAGGAGCAGAACCCAAAGATAGCGGACTTTGGTGTGGCAAGGCACCTGAGAATAGGTCAAACAAAGGCAAAAACTAAAAAACTTCTGAAAATTATTGTTTGCAACTAGTTCTTTTTTTATTCACTTTTTCACAGATGCACACCTTTGTGATTAAATAACTTTCGTTAAATATTATTTGAAAACTATAAAAAGTTATTAATTTTGAAATAACACTTAGAAATAAAAGAGATCTCACATAATCACATATATATGCTTACCAATTTTAACAATTAAATAGTACTCAGTTACGAGTAAGATATTTTCACCATAACATCGGCATCCTATATCATGGTTACATGCTCCCATGACAAGCCTTAATGTCTTGGAGCATATAGCCAGGCTCATAGTTAAGCCATAAGGTCTTCCAATTTCTAATATTGGATATAAGAGTTATTTCACACTATCCCTGAGAATTCTTAATGTTTACAGCCAAATATTGTTTTGCAGTGGAGATATGGCTCCTGAATCTGTAAAAGAAGGAGAACTCTCTATCAAGTCAGACGTGTATAGTTTTGGGGTCACCCTCTTGGTAATCATAAGTGGGCTAAGGAATACTTTTGTAATTCACGTACTAAAGAAGGATGGTCTTATGAATCATGTAAGACACCCTATATATTCATGTTTCAAATTAGCTTCAAAAGGCAACAAGAAGTTGTATAAGTCATACATAATGTGTCATGTTGCTTCAGGCAAGGAGTCTTTGGAACTGTGGAAATGCCATTCAACTAGTTGATCCATCTCTAGAGGGCAACTTTTCAAGCACTACGGTCATTAGTTGTATCCGAGCAGCACTATTATGTGTTCAAGATGATCCATCAAGTAGGCCAACAATGAAAGAACTCCTCGAGCTCATTCTTCACAACAACTCCGCCTCTAATGTCGAATAAAGTTTTGTTGGGTACTTCACAAGCATCATTCAACAAACATACACAAGGCAAGCACATAATAGAAGGGAAAGTTTTTGGAAGTCAAGAAAGTGAGCCAAGTACAAAAAGTCCGCCTTGCAAGTTCGTTCTTTGTGCCTAGGGTGACACCCGCGAAGCAAGACATATATTCAGTTATTTACTTACCTTGTTACAAACAAGATTACATATTATTACAAATGACCTTGAGCACAAAGGAAATTCTCAAAATCACCTCTACACTACATACTCTGATTTAATTTCAAAAGGACTTTTAAGTAGGATAGTCGCCTTACCTTTCACATTTCCTAAGACAACCTTCAAACACTACAATAACAATCATTTAAGAAAGATTTTACAGCTTAGGGTTGGTCCTAAATTCGAGATTATTTACGATCAAAATAATTAAAATGATTATTGTATTTCATTTTTATAGTTCTAAAAGAGTTAATGGTTATACATCAATATATGGAAAATGAAATTGTTTCCAAAAAAAAAAAGTTTATTTTTTTATTTTTTTTATTTTTTAATCTAGGCATCACCCCAAGACTTTAATCAGTAAAGCTAGTTGACATCTACGCTTTTTCTATTAAGCTGGATTGCCTATATTTGGTCGATTACAACTTTGGTTCAACTATCTTCGATTCTGGTCAGTGGTCACTAGAATTGAAAGCAACAAACTTGTCTATTTATGACTTTATGCCAAGCATTACCAAATACCAAGATCATGAGCCATATAAACATTATAATTAAACATAACGAAAGCATATTATATTAACAATGTAACATAACATACTTATATAACCAAAGCATATACCATTAACAATTATTGTTAAATATAACAAGATGCAATTAAGCATGTGCAATTAACCTTTAAAATTGAACTACTACCTCAGTTTCAAGATGAGAATTGCCGCAAATAAATTAAAGAAAAAAATAGGAGATTTAGTACAATTAAAGTGGAAATTACCTCATTATGAACACCACTGAAGAAAGTTTAGACCTTCCTCTACAAATTAATGGGCTGCTATGCCAGAACTGGGGAATTGAAGAGCAAATTTTGAGCAATTTCTGCCCTAAATTGGTTCTTCAAGCAAAACCCAATTTCATGACTCTCTTCTCAATAAAATTAATAAGTGCAAAATTCAATATCTTTTGTCATCTAAAATTAAGAGATGAAGTTCTCAATCAATCTTCGTATAATCTTCTTCATCCCCTTTTTCCTTACCGTCACACCAACTTCCTCTCAATTCCATATCCACAGTGAATATTGCCTAGAAAATGTTGGTAATTACACAACGGATAGCACGTACCACGAAAACTTAATTGACCTTCTTCCTAACCTTATAAACAAAGCCTCCTTATCCACCTTCGATAATAATACAGTTGGACAAGGGATCGACCAAACATATGGCTTATATATGTGTCGAGGTGATCTCAATGGACAACAATGTCATGATTGTGTCGAGGCCGCATCCAAAACAATCGTTGAAAAATGCCCTACACAAAAAGAGACCATTATGTGGTACCAGGAATGTATGGTACGGTATGCAAACCGCCCCATCTATTCTCACCAAGAACAAAGTCAAATGAGCTACACCTGGAGTGTACTAAATGTGTCTGATCCTATAAAATTCGGAAAATTAATTTCAGAGATGATGGATGGTTTAATCGAGCAGGCTGCCTATAACTCAAGTCGAGGTTATGCTACTGACCAAGGCGAGCTCACGTTGTTCGAGAATGTGTATGCCTTCGCACAATGCACTCCTGACATAATTGGAAATCGATGTGAAAGATGCTTAAGAGTGGCATTCAGAAATATGGGAGCATGTTGTGGGACGGCAAGGGTATCGATGGAAATGTACTTGCCTAGTTGCTGGCTTCGATATGATCAAGCACCTTTCATTGGAGAATTTAACAATGAGAATGACGCTCCCTCTACCAGTACGACTTCGTCGACGTCAGGCCCGCCAACGATGGACTTTAACTTTCCTAATCATACACCCGTCGTGCCACCTTCACCACCTTCCGGTAGTAATCAGCTAACAAGCTTAAAGACCTACTTGCTTGTAATGACATTGTGTATATCATCGTTATTCAAGGCCTGGTAAATTTTCGAAATCACGGGTGTATTTATGACCTTCTTAGAGAAATGATCAAGGCGGCCATTAGTAGTTTCATTGACGGAATTATGTAGGCAACTTTGTATCAAACAACATATGCTTTGTTCAACAAATGTTACTTCGTATTAAATGCTAATTTCATTAAGTAAATGATAATAGTGTTATTGCAATGAACTCATTTTGTGACAAATATAATGTTATTGTGTTCATTGAGTTCCTTCTTGTTGTTTTTTTTTATTTTTTGTTCAAACTTTAAAAGTGGTGACCAATAACAATATCTTAAAAGTAGATTTGTCAAAAAGATTTGTCAAGTCAAGTTTAATTTGGATCAGGTTATATTCAAGTCGAGTTATTTTCGACTACAGGTTTGAAACACTTATCTTGATCATAATCCAAAATATTCAAGTATTGTACATGTTTGTTGAATGAGTCAAATCTAAAACAGATATACTATTTCAAATTTTGGTGTTCAAATTAAATTGAATTGCATAAATGTAATCTAAAATATTTTAATTTTTTACTCTATAAACGAATTTGCAATTACTAGCTTCTTGAAATACGAGAGTAAATGATCATAATAGGACTTTTTTTTTCAGAAACTACCTATTAAAAGAAATTTTTGTGAAAAACTACCTAATAAAAAAATAAAAATAAAAAGAAATTTTGATTTTTTAACACCAAAAAAAAAAAAGCTGAAATTGGTTTTTAATTTATAACACCTCCAAAAAACAAAAAATTATTTTAACACCAGAAAAAATTTAGTAAATTGGATTTTACCACCACTGATTCCGTCCAAAAATACGTTAAGTGGGGTTTATGGTGACACGTGTCGCTTTGTTAGTGGCCAAAAAACCCAGCCACCCCAAACCCACCATCGGCCACCCTCTTCTCCTCCCCCAGCTAAAGCAGCCGCCGCCCTGCCCCATCGTCGGCACACCACCTCCCCTAGCCTAACCACGCCCCACTGGAACCCACCCCTCCCTTTCCCGCAACCATAACCGCCGCACAAGCGCCAAATCACAGCCCCCCTTCCCTAAAATAAACGACCATGATTTCGGCCACTAATTGGCTGAAATCAGCCGATTTACGCCACTCAACCCCAAAATTGGCCAATTTTGGCCATTAGTGGCCCTGTGGCCATTTTAGAATTTAGGGCTTCGTTTTGGACAGTTTACGGGTGAGGGAATGGGTGGGGGATGGGTTTTGGTAGTCGGGGCTGGGGAAGGGGGTGGGTTCTGGTGGCCGGGGCGCGCTCGGCAGGGGGTTGGTTACAGTGGCGGAGACTTGAAGCTGCTCTGGGTGGGGACGGAGAACAGGGTGGTGATTGTGGGGCTAGGGTGGCTGGGTAGTTTTAGGTTTCTTTTTTTTTTAATTTTTTTTCTTTTTTTTGTCTAATCACAAAGAGACATGTGGCATTATGGACCCCAATTAAGGGATTCTTGGACGAAATCTATTAAGTGGTGGTAAAATCCAATTTTTGAAATTTTTTTGGTGTTAAAATAATTTTTTTCTTGAGGTGTTAAAAACCAATTTCACCCTTTTTTTGGGTGTTAAAAATCAAAATTATCTAAAAGAAAATGTTGTAAGAAACTACTTATTAAAATGAAAATGTTGTACAAGATTATCCTTTACCGAATTTTCACCGTTAACTAATTTCTCCAGCACTGACCACCCACATGCCGATCATGTGACCGTTTAAAACCTTTTTTTTCCATGTCCCATCAAGAGTGCGTGCCACCTTCCTCACCACCACCCCACCACCATACCATTTTGACCCACCACCACAACACCCCAACCTGCCTCAAAACACACCCAAAATCACCTCACGCATCCCCAAAACCAACACAAGCTCTCACTCCTTCGCAATTGTCAAATGGAAGCAGGGGAAGGGGAAAATGATGCAAGGGAAGCAAGGGATCGAAAGAGAAATTGAGGGATATAAGGTTGAATGGGGATGTTGGGCACCAAATTGGGGAAAAAAGGGGTGAGAATTAGTTTAATTAAATTAAAATCATGAGACCAGCCGAGGGTGGTCAATGCTAGAGAAATTAGTTAAAGACGAAAATTCGGCGAAGGTTAGTTTTTTACAACATTTTTTATTTTAATAGGTAGTTTCTTACAACATTTTTATATAAATAGGTAGTTTCTTACAACGATTTTTTTTATTAGGTAGTTCCTCACAAAAATTGCTTTTAAAAGGTAGTTTCTGACAAAAAGTCCATCATAATAGCGTTAATCCAATAACTAACAAAATAATTCATCCAAATCAAGCATTAGGGCAAAAAAGTACAATAGAACTGTTTTTTTCTAAAATTTATATTGTTACAAGATATTTTGATTAGGTTTTTTTTTTTTTGTTTCATTTATTTAAGTTTTTGTACCATTCTTTTGTTTTTTAAAAGCTCAACTCTTTCAATGGAGTAAAGTGTTAATGTGTGCAAGAAATGTGGATAATCAGAGAGGGCGAGCAAAAAGGGAATGTTATGGGGTAAGGGGGGACAGTAGTAATATGGGTTCAATTCAAATTCGTTAGTAAAGAATTATGTGGGATCGCAAAGATTCTCAGTTTCAATTCAAATGAATCAAACAAAAGTGTTCCTCGCGGCTATAACAAATCACTTGACTGTCTCTCTGAAAGGGCTGCATATTTCAACAATACATGCAATAACAGTGCAAGATCAAGATCATCCCATCCATCATACTTTTGATAAAGGAATATCCGTTTGATCTGATTAAATTAATTTAAATTTTATGTCTTTTGTAGATCTCGTATGACTTGTTAGTAATTAATTAAGTTTACTAAAAAAAAAAACTAAACTCTTACACAAAAATTATAATAATATTCTTTATAAATAATGATAGTTAAATAGTATAGAAAGAGAGCATCCAACTACATGAAAACAAAGACAAAGTAATGGAAAATATTCTAACTACATACACTTTCTTGAGATCTTATATATGAAAGATCATCCTATGTACATAGCTAAAATAAAAGTGGCTTTGACTCTTTGAGCATATATATACTCCGTTAAAGCCAGATATTACTTCGATCTTCAGTAGGAGACGAGCTCGATCAATCGCACTTGAACTTATAAGTTCTTTACCAATATTAAATCTCACAAACATACACTTTACGAATCTTCTTATTTATCCATAATGCAATAATTTGTATAACCAAATGAACAAATCAATTAATATGAGGAGAATTTTGGACCACGACGAAATGTCACGTACGTACGTACGTGCATTTAATCAGTACTCGTAATTAATCTTTGAGCAAACTTTCCTTACTTGACCAGCATTACCAGTAAGAACTTCAATTCTACCCATTCCTACCATGGATACACCAAAGTCTTCGAAGAATTTCTTTTCGTTTCTACCGTTCTTGTGAGCTTCAACATAATATTTAGTAGCGTAATTGTCGAGTAATGCAGCATCTGATTGAAACAATCCTCTGTTATTAGACACTTGCTCGAAGTAATCATTATCGAATTTTTGGGAACTTCTGGGATCCATTTCCACGATCACGTCAGCACCATTTTTGGTGCATTTCTTCCTTAATGCAGCGACATATTTGGGATCCATGGTTGGATCGAAAGAGTTGTCACCTCCTCCGTTGAAGTTGTAGAGACGGTTTTTGAACGAAGAACAATGAGATACGCCTAAAGTGTGTGCTCCTACACAATTATATTCTCGAGTTACAACATAAAAAAGTATGTCTAAACTTACTAATCGACGTGAAAGTGTAAATGAAAACAAATAAAAGTTATTTACATACCTGATAAAACTACAAGATCCTTTACACTTAGTCCTTTTTGGATGAAACTATTTATCAAAGAGGTAATGTTGAAAAATGGTGGTGGCAAATTGGTTTCAGTAAGCGAAGTAACAAAACCATCTCGCCTTCCTAACTCAACATCCCAGTACGCTCCTCCGGTCTACAAAGGCAACACATACAATAATAAGAACATTTCACTACCAACGTACAATTATAACATTAGATAACTTAGAATTATTTTTTTTAGTAATTTAGAAATGTATACCTCAACGACGACGTCCCTTGATACTATGGCTAATATATCAGCACATGAGACAGTCCCTGGGCAATGCATTTCCAATGCACTCTTGACTTTATCTATGATTTCATATCCTCGAAGTGTTAGATTTGGAATTGCATCTTTCTCACCTTGTTTTGTAGGAGAATCTAGTAGGATTGAAGCATCACAACCCTGAAAATCAATTATAATATTAAGAAAACGATTAGTTTGTTTGCAACTGTACTATGTTATATACATGTAGAAGGTCATAACAGAGTCGCATATATATATATATATAGCCTTAATTAATTCGCGCAAAAATAGATAGAAAAAAAAAGGATATTACTCACCCTAACAAAACAATCATGAAAGAACATTCTCAACAAGGGGCCAGCAAGAGTAGGATCAACATAAAGGGATTCTTTGATGACATTCAATGCAATGGACTCGGCTTGAGGACATGAATACCCATAGTACCCCACCGATAGGCCGGATTTGTCAGCAGGATTCGAGGCAACAAGAGGAAGAAGAAGAGCTAAGAAAATCATAACCTTAGGAGTAGCCATCGATCGATCTCTTAATTGATCAAGTATGGGCTAATTAGAGTTGCTATGATGAGTGTTGTAATTAAGGAAAATAGCAGCATCCTTATATATAGCGTATAGAGTACTAATTAACATGTCACATATTGCCAACTATTCCAATTTGCATGCATCCAACACCTTTGTGTTTGCACGTTTGTCTTTGATTTTTGGTTGGTGCTAACATAATAATATTGATTAAATTAGCTTGACGAAGTATTACTTCAATTATATAATTAACTACTTGTATATAGTATTATTATATATGGTTGCTTTACTACTTACTAATTACTATTGGTGAGGAAGTTGGACTATCCTTTTCTTAAAATAAACTAAGCATTAATCAAACTAAATTACGAGTAATAATTTAATACTGAAGTGATGAGCATGGAATACACTTGTAATTATTATTACTGTATACGGGAATGGGACTAAAGATTATATTGAAGGAGTACCCGGACTTGTCTCCCAGTTGTGTGTATTCACATACTTCCTCCATTCTATTAATACTGCAACAAGGATGAAATACGCATTCCAAAACACATTTTATATGCTAAATATCTATAATTGTGTAAGAGTAAAAATTATAATAAGTTGATATTGTGAAAGTATTTTATGAGACGAATCCAACAAGATTCCATATGACTATATTTTGCTTAACGTATAAATGATATTATATGGTCAAACAAGAGTGATGAATAGTGCAAAAAGTCCATTGTTGCAATATTAATAAAACAGAGGAAATATATACATAATAGGGCAGATTTGTAATTGTAAGTCCATTGATATAGAAGAGGGTGTCAGGTACATACATTTCTTTTTTTTTTTTTAATACAAAACAATGTATATGTTTCAGGATTTTGGTAATTTCATTGAATATTTAAGAGCATGCTGCGAAATTCATTAAGAGCGTTTTTGCAAAATTCATTAAGGGAATTTTAGACACCTAAAAATATCTAGAATTTGTTATATACACCCAGGGGCACCATACACCCAACTAACCCAAGGTTGGTATTTGCTATTCATTTGATGATTAAATGAAAAAGAATCATCAAAATGAGAACAAAATACCCATGGGTGTACGGTGCACCCGGGTGTATGTAACAATCTCTCAAAAATATCTCTCTGATCGAAACCCGATGATGAGGAAAACCTTTCATTGCCATTTGGTTTGGGTAGAGTGTTGAAATATATAAATAAGTGCTTAATTTTATTTCAAAATTCATTTCATTTAACTTTTCTAGTCAGTACTTACTTAAATTATTTCTATTTCAAGCCCAAATCATTTGTTTTAATTCTTATTCATTTCATATAACTTTTCTAGTCCGACAGAATCGTCGCGACGCAGTAGACGCCAACCTGGCGCGATAGTTTTGATAATTTGGCGATGTATTTTCTATCTTTTTCCGTTTTATTCCTAAAAATAAGGTAGCCTAGTAACGGGCACCGTTTTCTGCTCATCTTCTCTCTAATACTCTTATTCTTTTCATCTTTCATCTCACAAATCTTTCACAATTCCTCCTTTAAGTGTTCCTAGACATTAATACTTTACCCAAGCTCTATCGGTGGTTCACAGCGTGAAAGGTTGATCATAAACCCTGAGGGTTTCAATCTAAACTCAATTTAATTTTTTTTCTATAGTTTAATCTAGTTTATTTTGATTTATATATTTTATTGAAGTTTACTAGCAGTTTATTCATGATGAAGTTGTAAGGTTTCACAATCGAAATAAGTAGATTTAATTAATCTTTCATTTAATTAATTTTACAATATTTACTCTTACTAGCATCATGTTTAGGGATTTATTCTTAATTATTAATATCATGTTTAGGCGTTATATTAATCATGTTAGTATCATGCCTAAGATAGTATTAATAACTATTTAGTATTGTCTTGGGTATTTTTAATTCGTTCCTTTAATTATGCTCGAGTTGCTTCCTATATTTATGCATGTTTATTGATTTATTTTATTCTATTTGTTTTGATCATCGTATTGCATGTTTTAATAACAATATAAGAAAACAGGCAATTTTCGACGGACAGGTTCCGACGGACACGGAATTCCGTCGGATATTTCAGACGAATTTGAACAATGGAAATTTCCGACGGAAAATAATTCTGTCGGAATATTTGTACTTTCCGACGGTTCTGTCGGAAATTTCCGACGGAATTTCCATCGGAAAATATATTTTAAAAAAACCTTTTCTAAACCTAACCCTCAATCCACCCATTTTCTTTCCTCTTCTCTTTCCCTCTCCTCTTTCCCCCTCCTCTTCCCCGTCTCCTCTTTCTCTCTCCCTATCTCTTTCCTCCTCCTCTTCTCTTTCCCGTATCTTTCTCTCCCCTGTTCTCTTTCCCTTCTTCTCTTTCTCTCCCCTCTTCTCTTTCCCCCTCCTCTCCGTTCCCCTCTTTCTTCTAGATCTGCTCTTCTTTCCCCTCTTTCTTCTCTCCTCTTCTCTCCCATATTTCTCACACCACCACCACCACCGCCACAACCGGCATCAACAGCAACACCGCCAACATCTCGCCCACCACCATCAACACCACCGCCAACATCAACATCCGTTTTTTGTTTTTTTAAACAAGCTAAAGGTTTTTAAAGCCAAATTCGACCATGAAAATTCTAGATGGTCGAATTTGGCCTTTTTAGCCATATTTGAGGGGAAATTCGAAGTCATTACCAATTTTTAAGGTATTTGTTCGATTTTTAGTGTATGTTTTCGATTTTTGATTTAATTTTCTTTAATTCAATTTCTAATTCAATTTTTAATTTAATTTTACTTCGAGTTTTAATTTAATTTTAATTAGTTTTTCAACTTTTTTATTTAATTTTCGGGCTGGTGGGTTTTTAAGGTGGTGGGTGGTTTGGCAGGGTAGGGGAGTGGGTTTCTGCTGGGCTAAACAAGTGGTTTCGGTATGGGTAGGTAGGTTTCAGGCATGGTTGGGACGATTTCGATCGGTGGTAGGTGAGTGGTTTTGTGGAATAGGTGTGGGGTGGTGGCGGTGGTGGTGTGGGGTGGTTTCGTAGGTGGTGGTATGGGGTGGTTAGTTTTGAAAATGGGTGGGGTGGTGATGGTGGTGGTGTGGGGTGGTGGCAGGTTTTTTTATTTTTTATGTAGCATTTTCCGACGGAATTTCCGTCGGGAATTTTCGCTGGAGACGGAATTTCCGGCCGGAAAATGCCATCCGACGCCCTTCCGTCAGAAAAGTGTTTCCGATGGAAATTCCATCGAAAAAGGTCGTTTTTCCGACAAATTGGTTTCCGATGACCATTTTCCGACAGAATTCCGTCGGAAAATGTGTTTTCGACGGAAAACAACAAGGTATATTTCCGACGGAATTGAAATCGCCTGTTTTCTAGCAGTGTCAAGAATTAATGAAAATCACGCCTAATAAGATAATTTGGACAATTGGTTTCGGTTCCTCGTAATCTTGTTGCTTTATTTAAGTGATCACAATAATTAAATATATATGTAGGTGCATTAAATATTCAACCGACATAGATTAATTAGTTTGGAGCGAATTGAATCTTTTATGTATGTCTTTTGAGTTGTCATTAATTAGAGGTGATCATTGGGCGGGCCAGGCCGTAGCTAAAAAATTATGCCCGTTTTTCGGGCCGGATTTTTTGTGCCCAAACCCGCCCAAAATGGCCGAGTCGTGCGGGCTTTTCGGGCCATTTTTTGGCCGGGCCTAAAAATTAACTAAAAATGCATAAAATGGCATTTCCAAACCCGTCCCAAAAAAAAAATCGGGCCGGGCCATACTTGATCAGCTCTATCATCCAGCGACGCCTACATGCATGTAGTATTTTTTTTTTTAATAAAATGCCCCGAAGGGTATATATATAGTACTTTTGAAAACAAATACTATACTATATATACTTTTATAATGAAACACTGTACTTTTGAAATATAATCAAATGTTGTACATAAAAAGTTGAGCAGAAAGCTCACAATGCCATTGGTAAAAAACGAAATTGTTTTATTTTATATATGTGCATATTTAAAAATATAAATAATTTAAAGGAAAAATTAACTGGAATAATCTCAACTTTCTTCAATTAGCCCAAAATAATCCCAACTATCGATTATTTTTAAATAATCCGAACTTTAACACTAATTTGCTTTGAGTGGTCTCATTTGACTACTGACCGGTTATACAGGTTAACTTTGAATTATTATTATTATTATTATTATTATTATTATATAAATAATAATAACTATTATTAAGTAACTAATTAATTAAATAAACCACCTCTCCCACCAACCACCCTCCTGCCAAGCTACAGTACACCCGTCCACCCACCTCCGCCCAACCCAGCCCCCCCCCCCCCCCCCCCCTTGCCGGAGTAGCAGCTGCAGGAACAGCCAGAGACCCATTTGCCATCGATAAGGGCCTGGCCCGGCCCTACTCAAGATCAGCAGCATAATCTGAGGCTCGTGATTTGGGGACAGACCCAATTGGGCCAGAATCAATAGCATTAGTCTCACCGGAAAATTTGGGCCGAAACCCAGTTTTCATGGCCCATGAATTCAGCGGCATTGGCTTGGATTCTGGCACCGGCGGCCATGGACCGGGTTTGAGCTTCTTATTCGGGTCTGAACTCGCCATTTTTGTATTTTTTCGGGTCAAATCGAAAGCTATGAATCCATTACAAAATACCCAAGTAAAAAAATCAAAAATAAAATCAATAAAATGGGTAGATCTGAATTATCTCTGAGATCCAAGAATTGCAAGAAGAGTAGTAGTAGCAAAAGTGACAAAAAATGGAAAAAAACGCGGTTCGAGATTGGCGTTTCAAGGGAAAGAGGGAGGGGTTGGGGGAGAGTGGTGGTGTTTATGTTGTTAATTTTTTTTTTTTGGTGTTAATTATTTTTTTAAGTGTTCTTCAAAAAAAAAAGTGTTTACTATTTTTTTAATGTTAATTATTATTAAGTAGGCTTAATTTTATTTTTTTTGACAAGAAGTAGGCTAAATCAGTTCCTAATAATCATAATAATATTATCTTAAAAAAAAATTTAAACCAATTAGAAAGCACCACGTAGCATAAGAAATTGGTTACCGTAGGTTGGTGACCTATTGGGACCATTTGAAGCAAATTTAAGTTAAAGTTCGGATTATTAAAAAATAATCGAAAGTTGAGATTATTTTTGGCGAATCGAGTAAAATTGGGATTATTTCGATCATTTTTTTCTAATTAAAATTATGCATCAAAGAGCCTCATAAAATTTTACTAAACATGATGTCGGAAGCACAATATTATTGTAAGTCCCTTCCACGGAAACAATATTTCTTAAGCGTTCATTAATTGCTTCTTGACCGTGGACAATGAGGAAAGATTGATCTAAGCTCTCCTTTTATTATCTTAGTTCATACACCAAAAAACGCTTAATATTTAGTTTAAGTGGTACGAGTAATCTATATCTATATATACTAAAGTGGAGTTCTTTTTGGAGGGAAATTTCTCTCCTAACCTTTTTATTTTTGGAAATTTTAGTTTTATATATTATGATCTGAAAATAACAAATTCAGCTTATATTTCCCAAAAACATTTATGACAATATTCTAATATACTTCATAAACTTTAAAAAAAACTATATTGTACAAGTACTTTAAACAATTGATAACCAATACATATTGACTAATTTACAATTTACATAACTAAGTATTAATATTCAAATCCGAACATAGTTCGGACACTAACTAGTAATTAAATAAATAAATAAAACTAGAAAATGCAATAAGTGGTGAATTACAAAGTAGTAGTGGGCTAGTGGCATAGTTGATTTTGTCAGAATTTTTGTTTCAAATATTGATTTGATGATTTTAAATTTTTTTATCTAATGATATTTTAAGTGATTATTGTTATTTAAATATTTCCTCCGTTTTTTTTATACTTGCAACACTTTCCTAAAATGATAATGTCATAATACTTATAACACACTAAAATTAAAAAGTTTTTTTTTTTGTTAAAAGTTGTACTATTACCCTTATTTTAATCTCATGGCTCACTAAATTTTACTTCTAACCATCTCTTACCCTCATTTTAAGTGTATTAATTAAATCATATAAGCCCCGACTACTTTTCTTAAATACCATGAAAAGGTGTGTGTTACAAGTATAAAGAAACGGAGGAAATATTAATTTTGGCATTAAAAAAGGAGCGAGAAATATTTAATGTCCTTTATTTTTAGTGTCAAAACTAATGATCATTTTTTAAATTTATAGATTTATAAGTTTTATTCCTATATTTTTTAAGTTTAACCAAACAATTATGAATAGTGTTATGCTAATTATATCCCTAAAAATGTCTATTTCTATATATACCTCTATTTATGCATGCGAATCACATGTGCGATTTTTTTTTCCTTTTTTTATTTTTGCCAGCAAAGTTTTTTTTTTTTTTTTTTGTACCTTTTCTTCTCTACCTTTAAAAAAGTTTGAAATAACTCTTATAAATAGTGTTTGGACAATATTATACACTAGTAGAAAAAACTAAATAGGCAACCCCCCTATGGCAGCGGTTCATGAAAACCGGTGCCAACTAAAATGAGCGCCAATTAAAATTTCAGAGTTGGCAACGGTTAACCGTTGCCAACTGATTATTTTTTTTTAAAAAGAAAAAAAAATAAAAGGGTTAAAGTTGGCAACGGTTAACCGTTGCCAACTGATTATTTAAAAAAAAATAAAAAAAAATAAAAGGATTAGTGTGCCAATTAATAAAAAAAAAATTCGGGCTCCTTTTATTCTTTCCCTCAGCCCCTCTATTTCTCTCTCAACTTCATTCTCTTTCCAATTCATTCAGAGCTCCTTCTCTCTCATCTCCCTTAGCTTAATTATCTCCAAAATCCGCATGCACCTCAGATCTCTCTAATCTCTCAAATCACTCGTTCTTTTTGTTTCCTGATATTCGCACTTTCTTCTTCAATTATAGCTATCAAGCAAGGTATTTTCGTGAATTTTTTTGGTTTTTTTCGTGTTTTAATTTCTGGGTTCGAAATTTTTTCGTTTTTTTGGGGTTTTTCTAGGTTCGAATACCTGATTTTTTTTTTGTTTTTTCTCGATTTTTTCTCGGTTTCTTAGTTTCTTGAATTTTTTGGCTTTTTTGGGTTTAAATTTCTGGGTTCGGATTTTTTTCGAATTTTTGGGTTCGAATTCCTTTGGTTTTTTCTGGGTTTTTGGGTTCGGATTGTTTTCTGGGTTTCGAATTTGATTGGTTCGAATTTTTTTGGTTTTTTCTGTTTAAATTTCTGGGTTTCTGGGTTCGGATTTTTTTCGAATTTTCTAGGTTCGAATTCCTTTGGTTTTTTCTGGGTTTTTTGTTTCTAGTTTTTTTGTTAGTTTTTTCTGGGTTTATTAGGTTCTAGATTATTGGTTTTTTCTGGGTTTATTAGGTTCTAGATTAAAACGTAACAATGGTTTTTTCTTTGTTTAAAGTTCTGGGTTTATTAGTTTCCAGATTATTGGTTTTTTCTTTGAAAGTATCGATGGGCTAGTATATGGAAACACAACGTTAATTAGTTACGTGACTATATCCTATGAGACCTTTTTTTATAATTTATTATGAGTATGAGACCTTGGTGCCTAACACAACCTCACATCCTCACCAATTATTGATCACAAAACATTCTTCAATTTATTGATCACAAAACATTCTTCAATTAATGTTGTTTTAACTTTTAAGGTTAAACAATTAAATGTATAAAACCTCATTAAAAAAAAGGGTCAAATATAACACATATCTTTTTTATTTTATTTTTTTGGTTTTTTAGTTTTTTCCTAGCTGTTTTACACCTACCTTGGAGTCTTGGACATACCATGTCAAGTTGTCATCCTTCGACCGGCACATGGGCCGGCTAACTTGTTCTTGCGACGGTAATGGCATAAAAAATTCATTTTTCACACCATCCTTAAACATATAATAAGGTATCTTTCAAAACAGCTAAATAAACTATTTCTAACATTCTAAAAAGAGAACATGGTTTAATTAAAAAGGGCATATGCACAGTATATTGTTTTACATAAATTCCATCCATATCCATCTTTTCTTTTTTACAAAATCTTCTAGAATTCAACTGTTCAAGTACACTAATAAATGTGTTGCAGCGTTGGTAATTTTTTATTTTTTTTTTATTTTTTATTATTGGACATATACTACTCTCTCCATATTTTAATATGTGTTAAATTTCTCCTTAGCACGTATTTCAATGTAAATTTTTATATCAATAATATCTTTCACTATTAATAAGTGTACATTATAAAAATTGAAAAATAATAATCTATTTATTGAGACGATTTCAATAAGTACCCGCACGACTATATTTTTTCTTATGTATAAATCACATATATTAGTCAAAAGAGGTCAAGTGAATAGTGCAAAAAGAAATAATGGAGCACTTATGGAGTATTAAATACGAAAGGAGTACGTAATAACTAAATGAAACCCGTGCAATGCACGTTTTATTTTATTTTTGTTAAAATGAAATACTTCGTATTTAGTATATCTATGTGAAACATTATGTAATTTCATTCGTTTGTTTTTTTTACTCCTTTTTTTAGGTACTCCCTCCGTTTTTTTTATAGGCTAAAGATGAGATTGCGCAGAGTTTTAGGTGGTTTTATAAAATAAGATGTTAGTGGGGTAGATAAGGTTTTATTTTGTTGAAAAATAAAGTGGTGTGAGAAGGAGTGGGGACCATTGAAGGAGTGAGAAATGATAAAGTAAAAAAAAAACAGTGGGGACATGAGTGGGTAAAGATATATTATTAAATTGTAGAAGATTTTCAAAAATGGAACTCTGTCTTATTTAAAAAAACGAACGAAAATAGTAACTCTAGCTAATAAAAAAAAAGACGAAAATAGTAACTCTAGCTTTTAAACAAAGGACAGAGGGAGTATTATGGTATATATATACTGTTCCCTCCATATTTTAATAAGTGCTCTATTTCTCCTCGGCAAAATTTTGACAAATAATATCTTTCATTATAAATAAGTGTAAATTATAACATTTGAAAGTTAATAATATACTCATTAAAACGATTCCAACAAGTACTCTATTATTGCTAAACAAATAAATCAAAGAAAATCTCTTAAAAAAAATTAAATCAAAGAAATTAATGTAGATATGCATGAAGCATGATACATACAACCTTTTCTTTTCTCTTCTTTTTTTTTTATTTTTTTTTTAATTTTTTTTTTTATTTTTTGACAAAAAAAATTAATGTAGTGTTTTTTGTTTAATGGTTGATGGTTGTCTAAAAAAATTATAAGGAAAAACTAAATTTAATTGTTAGCCCTTGTGAATTTGTAAGTAGATAGAATTGTGAATGTTATATATATTATGGGATTGTATTTTTTATATGGTTAATTCATAGAGTAATGCTCCATATAATTGAGTCCTCCTTCTAATATGTCTTGTATAATTAAGGCGGACTTTTGTTAATTTTATTGAATGTCAGCCAATATTATAGTGACTTTAACAATTTTTTTGGGTAAATTTTCCATTTAATTTAAGGGTAAATTTTAATTTGTAATGATTTTGATTATATTTTAATGTGTATTTTCAAATGGATGCATGTTATAAGGCTAATAAGATCAAACTAATACATTATTTATTTAGTGTTTTAAAGGGTAAAATTTTTAAATATACAAGTAGTAATTTTAATATTATATAAAAAGCGTAACTTTAAAAACTTTTAGGATAACTCTAACCTGTCTTTCAATAAGCTAATGAAAGTCAGTTGTATTCAAGAATTTGTGGAAGTTTTAATTTTAAAATATATTTTACCTCTTATAAACCTATTGCAAGGTTGTTATCAATGCATGTTTCATATCATTAATATCTTTAATTTAATTACATATTAGTAAAAATAATAATAATATAACAACAACAACAACAACAACAACAATAATAATAATAATAATAAAAAGGGTGAATCAAATAAGATTACGCATGACTATTTTTCCAATATTCAAATGCATTTATCTTGAAAAGGTCAAATGACTGTGTATGATAAAGAATAGAAGAGGATATAGGTCGTTGTGACTTTTTTAAAATAATTTTATATTATACTAGGGCAGCTAACACACGCAATATACAATTAGCCATATTCGACAAGCACTCTTAGCTTGGCTTTTGTCTTAACTTAAGTTGTTGGCATCATTAATAATGAGAGACAATATATAAACAAATATTTTTAGAGGTATCAATATCCGCACACTATTCTTGAGAGTTTAAAAAAAAAAAAAATATTTATCATTAATGAGGACAGAGAATAACATAAACAATTTAGAGGGTATAATCTAAATATTCTTAAGCTTTTTAAAATGTATGGATATAGAATGTAGTCAACTAAAGTATTTGAATGAACATAGGTGACCCGAAATATAATTAAAGTAGGTTTATTATTTTTTAAGGAAGATTATGAGTAATAAATATTTTATACATATCATATTTAGGCTCACTCTTTGTACCACATATTATTTTAAGCCTCTGCATCCAAGCAATGATTTTTATTAATTAATTATTAATGTTATTATTCACAGTACATCACATATACTTTCAATTTAAAACGATTTTTTTCAATCCATTCTAACTTAATTATTTGTAGGGTTTATGTCAAACGGTAATTTTTTTCTTCTTTTGATATAGCTTGGTTGTTGATTAATATGATTAAATTTGATTAGTTTTGGTAAAAATGATCCATAATAACATGTACTATTGATGAATATTATTTATATAACATTCTTAGGCACGTTTATGCTAATTTTTATACCTTTTTCTTAGTCTTTTTGGTTGATTTTAGGGTCATATTTTCATAGGTAATCATTTATCGCTCTATTACACTTTGTTTGTGTATTTCTTAATGTTTCAGGTGATTTCATAGTTATTTGGACGCTTTCGTAGGATTAGAGTTGATTCGGATGATAGTTGGACGGAAGCCGACGGATTAAATTGTTGATTGAAGATTCTATGCTCGTAGATGTCGATTTTGATTGGTGTGTACATGGACGATGGACATAGAATCCTCAAGAGGTCACTATGTGACAATCTAGATTGAATATGAGTGAAAATGAAGCAAAACACTAATCAACGACGAGGCGAAAAAGGACCCTTGTCCATTGTTTCAGCTATAACTCGAGTTCTACGGATCGGATTGAGGTGAGTCAAGTTGGGTTAGAAACTAGACTTGAAGAGATTTCCAATGATAGGTCGCACGCCTTCATACAACTCCTAGATCATAAGTTACAACCACTTGAAGTCAGTCTTGCAAATCTGCCAATCAAGCGCCCACCCATCGGGCGATGGAGCTGCCGCACACACAACCCTTCGAATCTGCCCGGCCTGCTGGAAAACCATCGGGCGATGGTCGAATGTCGACCTCGTTGCAGCCCTTGATCACTCGACCAGCGGCCACCCATCGGGCGATGGGTTTGGCGTGCAGAACTTTGGGCTATTCGGCTTCCACCGACTTTGATTCTCCAAGCGACCACTTAAAAGACGACTTTTGTTATTTTTATTTCCTTATTTTATTTTATTTATTTATTTTATTGAGAATTAGGCTTTAATATAAATACTTGAGAGGATTTTATTTTCTTCTCTCATGCTTTATTTTCTAGATTAAACGCTTCTTTAGTTTCTCTCTGCATTGTTGAACCCTAGTTTATTATTCTCCATTAATTCAGTCATCGAGGTATTTCATTGAATCTTTCGTTCTTTATTTTATTAATTATGAATTCTAGTTTATTTATCTCTTTTGTTTTGTTTATTTTAATCATGAGTGAGTAGTCGATTTCTAGGGCTAAGTGAGGAAAGCCATGTTTATACCTTGATTATTTGTGCTTAATTATTTATAAATTTATGAATTAGGTTTTGAATAATTCCAATTGATTTGTGCTTTATTGTTTGATTCATGTAATTGGCCAATGTCATGAGTTGATTATTTAGCTAATAAAAATTAGAATTGAAAAATCATATTTTTAGAGGCTTAATTACAATTAACGAATTTGATTATGTGAGCGACCGAACTACATATGTTAATTCTTAAGCGTTAATTCCCGACCGTAGGATAACCATGTGCTTTAATCATTCTACCTAGTTTATTTATTAATGAATTGTTTGCATTTCTTGTATTGGTATAAGCATGGTGGACCGAACGTATGCCCTATACCTTTAAAATATCTGAGAACAACCTTATTTTCATTATTGTCATACTTTAGTTAATTGATCATCAAATTACTCTTCGTTTATTGAAATAGTTTATAATAATTGGGGAAAAACTAATAGAACCTGTCTCCTTATGGGATTCGACCCGTATTTGCTAAGTCTCTGCTAACAACAGACACCGTGCACTTGCGGTATAACTTTTTATTCATCAACTATGCATTCTCTTTTAATACTTTTATTGTGCATGCACGTACTTATTAATAACAACCTTAATAATTAGAAAGAAAATATTAATTATTACTTTTTAATGCATACTAGATTTTTACATTACATTTTTTAATTAATACAAGTTAAATATTTAATTTTAAAGTTGAAATTTTTATATTAATTATTACAGTTGGTTGATGCGTGCATAGCGACCCAACTAGTTTTAATAAAAAAAAAAAAAAAAAAAAAAAAAAAATTCAATCTCATTTCGTTGGTTAGTCAATATTAAGTTATTGATATGGTACTCCATGTCTCCATTACAAACCCGAGGCTTTCTTGAATTAGCTAGAATAACTTGTTCTAAGCTACACATTATCTACAAAATTTTAAGGCAATATATAGTGTACATATGCATTCAAATCACTGATTTGGTAAAACATTTAAAAATAACATGGCTATCTTCAGAACTATTTTGCTTCAAATTGTTTTACCATTTATACTTATACCTCAAGTAGCTGCTCAAATTCCTATTCATGATAGAGGTATCGATACGACTCCATCGTTGCATTATTCTTCATAATTTCGGTGATTTCATGGTTAGGTTAGCTTATAACTTACGAAGTAGCTAGAAGTATAATGATTAGAATGCTAAGTGGTCTTCGATAACTGATAAGATTTTAACTTTCTTTTTCTTGTTTAGCTACTGGCAAGACAGTGTGGATTATTTGGAAACCTCTCATCATAATAGGCGGCTTAATAGCCATTGTTGTAGTTGCATGTGTTTGTTGTTGGCTTTATAATTGGTTGTATTGGATTATGCTTTGGCTGCATCAATGAGGAACAATTGCAAGGTAATGTATTATCTTACGTACCCTCTCGTCCTCCTTTAAATCTTCTTCATATTAAATTATACGAGTACTACTGCTACATCTATATCCTATATTCCTATGCATGCATGCTAGTAGTGTACGTACATGTATGATGTCCCACATTAGTGAAGATCGAAAAATGATTTACCTCATAAACTTGAGGAATAAGAATATGATTTGAGTACCATGTTATGTTGTTCAACAGCAAAAAAATGCTTGTTTATGCATATGTATATAGATATGAAAGTTTATGTTTAAATTTACTAATGCTTAAGTGTATTGTTAGCCACATGCATTGCTAATGCGAAAATTGGATTTGTGTCATTGCAGAAAACAAAGGGCAATCAAATGATTCAACTGAATCTCCACCGGTTTAGGTCGCGATAATCATGAAATCACTATATCCAGCCAAAACCCATGCTTAACTGAGTGTTAGCAAGAAAAGTTTACGGTGTGTTTGGATAAGGAAATGGGAAAGAAAAGAAGGGGAGGGAGGTGAAGGAGGGAGGGAAGAAAGATGAGGTTTCCTTTCAAATCTCTCCATTGTTAGAGAGATCAATTTTTTACAATTTAATCCCTCCATTTCTCTCCCCTTCAATTCCCTTCCTTCCTCATTTGTTATCCAAATGAAAGATAATCTATCCCTCCATTTCCTTTCCCTTCATTTCCTTCAATCCAAACAAAGTGTTTGTGTATAAATCTAGAAGCACAATATCGATCGAGAATGTTTACGCTGCTCCTCTATGTTTGAATAGATTTTGCAGAAGTTTTTTTTTTTTTTTTTCTTTTTTCCAAATTTTTTCGGTGCAAAAGTTTGGAATTAAGAATCTAAATAACTTGCATGCTTCTCATTGTCGTTGATTGAAAGAGTAATTGAGTAAAGGTCCATTTAAACAAGACTCTTAATAAATTGTCGTAAAATAGTCCATTCCAAGTTTGACTTATTTGTTCCTTAAATAGTTTTACTTTTTTTTTCTTTTTGTTTATGATATAACCCACACGTGAGTTAAGGTTATTCATCGATGAAAAGGGGGGGGGGGGGGGGGGGGGGGGGTGGGGGGGGGGATTCCTCAACTAAGAATTGTGTTATTAGTTCCTTTCATTATTCAAGAATGAGATTGATTAGATCGTTTGTTGAGTAATCTCCGAAATATAGTTCCTTTATACTGAGCTAGCTATTTGATGATGTAACTATTGCAATTCTTGAACTAACCAAACTTTAATTAATTGTAGTGTTAAGTTTGATTCATATAAGTAAGGTCCTGTTCACTTTACCGTATTCTTGCTAAACTGAAATTATTTATATTGAAAGGAAATTATTTTTGCTAAACTGAAATTATTTATACTGCACTGAAATTATTTTTTACTAATTCTCTGCTATATTTCTTCTTTAAAGTTACCGATTTCCACTAAACTGAAATTATTTTTACTGAACTGAACTTATTTTTACTGAACTGAAATTATTTTTACTAAATTTAAATTATTTTACTGAATATTATTTTTTTAAGGTGAAGTGAACAAGGCCTAAATAAAAATTAATTGATGTAGCTAAGGTTATTTATGAAATGTACAGATGAAGCTATACCTTTTAAATTATTAAATTATATATTTGCTTTTGAGTATCACTACAAATTTGATTTCATGATAAAAAATAAATCATATTAAATTATATATTTGCTTTTGAGTATCACTACAAATTTGATTTCATGATAAAAAATAAATCATTAAAATATTAATTTGGAATGTACACATTAATATAAGTATATTGACATCTAGTGTGTGTGTGTGCGCGTGCGTGCGTGCGTGCGCGCGCTTACGACAAAAAAATAGACATTTTGCAACAGATCAAATCCGTTGCTAGATTGTACTTTTCTGTCGCTAAATATACGTAGCGACAGATTTTGAAATGCAATTACTCCGTTGGCAAAACTGTTGTCGCTAAACGAGACTAGCGAAGTTGTATTTGTTTTCCGTTGCTGAACTTAGCAACGGATTTTTATTTCCGTCGCTGGTTTTAGCAACGGATTTTATTTTCGTCGCTGGTTTTAGCAACGGATTATTTTTTTCTGTCGCTGGTATTAGCAATGGAAAAAAAATTCGTCTTTAAATTTAGCAACGGATCAAAAAATCCGTCGCTCATATTAGCAACAAAAAAAAAAACTGTCTCTAAATTTAGCAACGGAAAAAATTATTTTGTGTCTAAAAATAGATGCTATTCGGTTCGACCTCACTCGGGTCAACCCGATTCGGCTTTACATGTAAGGCTCCTTGAATCCCCAATCTCAAGAATTGCAATAGGTAGGAGTCGAACCGGAGACCTCAAAGTCACATAGTGAAACTCTTACCAACTATACCAAATATTATTTGTTTACTTCTACGCACATAATTGATAATAAGTGAAAAAAAATATTAGAGACGGAATTTAAAATCCGTCTCTAAACTAGAAACGGATTTTCAAATCCGTTTCTAAAATAGAGGCGGATTTTAGTTTACATAATTCATCTCTAAAGTAATATTTTACATAATTCGTTTCGAAAATAATTTAGAGACGAAATTAAAAATTCGTCGCTCATATCATCATTGGAAAAAAAAAAATCCGTCTCTAATTTAGTTTGGAAAAAAAAAAAAATTCGTCTCTAAATTTAGCAACGGAAAAAAATCCGTTTTTAATGTAACAACGGAAAAAAAAATCTTTTTCTAACATTACTAGAAATAGGCTTTTTTCCAACGGAATTGTTCCAACGGACAAAATTTCTGTCGGAAGTTTTGAATTTTCCGACGGAATTTGGGTCTGTCAGAAAATTCCGCCGAAAAAGGGATGTTGCGACGGAAAATCCCTAGGAATTTTTCCGATGGATTTATTTTCCCTCGGGAATTTACTGCTTCTGACGGAATATTCCGCCGGAAATAATATTCAGACGGAATATTCTGTCGAAAGCTGTAAATTCTGAGGGAAAAAGTTCCGTCGGAACTAATAACAAAATAAAAAAAAGTCAAAGCAGCTTCTTTGCCCAGATTCAGAAACACGAAGAGAGAGAAAGGAAGAGAGAGAAAAAGGAAGAGAAAGAGAAAGAGGAAGAGAGAGATCCAACGCCAGCGATTGTCGTTGTTCCGCCGACCACCACCGAGCCGCCTCAAGTACGCCGCCGCCATTGGTAAGTGTAGTTAATTTTTTTTTTAATTAAACTTTTTCGCAAAACCCTAACTACCACTATGTCAACAGCCACCACCGGGTTTCACCACAACCACCAGCCGTGAAGCCGCCTTCCTCTGCTGCTCCAACGCCGCCGTCCGGTAAGTTTCTTTGCCATTTTTTTTCGTGAAACCCTAACCACCACCATGTCAACAGCCATCGGATTTCACCACCACCACCATCAGCCGGTACGCTCCATCTCTCCTCTTGATTGAAGTGCGCACTCTGAATCCTCCTTTGAAGCGCCTTCTTAGCTATCTCTCCTCCTTTGAAGTTTGAGGTACGCTCTTAATTTTTTTAGTTTGCCTTTTAAGGGGAATGACTCAATTACTATCACGGGCGTATTTTGCATGAGATTTGCAGTTTTTAATTTGATTTTTGCAAAGATTGACTCAAAGTGAATAAATAAATATATATTGCCAAATCTAGAAATTACAGAATCATACCCTGCTATTCTATGCATAAAATTTGGTAGAACGGTTGTTGGTTTGATTGTTATTTGGTAGCTGTTAAACCGGTTTCGCGCTATTTGGGTGATTTTTGAAATGGTGCATTATGCAGGTTAAAATGAAAGGGTAAATTTAGGCCATACCAAATGTTATTCAAATTGTGTACCATTACTTTATGTTTGATTTGTTGAAGTTTGAATATTTCTTTCTGCCTCTGTTGATCAGATCATAGCTTAAGAATTTTGTAAAGAATGAGTGAATTGGGCTGATTGCCTGATTTATTATTATTATAATATTTTATTATTATTTTGAAATTCAATATAATTAATAGTGTAGGGTTAATTTCTTGTTAGTTTGACTCTCATGAAAGTGAATAAATAAATAAATATTGCCAAATCTAGAAATTACAGAATCATACCCTGCTATTCTATGCATAAAATTCCAGTCTTACTCGTCTTGGTTTTAATTTGAATTCTTTGTTGGATTTGTAGAGTTACTTGGTCTGATTGTCAATAACAAGTGCAGATCTACAGGTTAGAAACTATATAAACCCTAAATTTCTTAGTTTAGTTTATACTTGGCATGTTAGTGACTAATTGTATTTAGGTTTATTATTGTTTTTAGTGTAGTGTATACAATCTGTTGTATTTACATTTATTTTAATATGTTGAAATATTTGAAATGAATGTGTTGTATTATGATATGTTAGTTTAGTTTAGTTTATTTAAGTTTAGTTGTTAATTGTTGTATTATAATATGTTATTTTAGTTTGGTTTAGTTTAATATAATAATGTATGTTAGTTTAGCTTAGTTTAGTTTAATATAGTGTATGTTAGTTTATTTAGTTTAAACTTTTGTTTGATATAATGTTTAATATAATAATTGAATAATTGTGCTCATTTATTTGTTTAGTTTAGTTTAATTATGATATATATTTGTTTAGTATAATGCATGTGTCTTTTACTTTATATATTTTGTAAATGAATCATTTGCATAATCATTTGCCTAGATACCCGTTCAAGGCATACACATTAGGAGTATGTCTTGAATAGTCCCCAGTTGGGCCGTATGTCTTGAATAGTCCCCAGTTGGGGTTGTCCTTGTACGCTTATTCTCACTTAGGTGGTGAATGTATGCCTTGTTATTGATTCTAGGGAAAATCGTGCCTTCTCATTTCTCTACAATGTTCTCTGGGTACATATGTAGGTGTGTTTAATCGCCTACATCGTGTACTTGGAGAACTGTAGGGAAATGCTTGCGGATTTTCCATAGAATTGAAAACTTGGCTTACATTCACTAGTGGGATTAAACGTACATGGATGGGTTAGGTTGGAGTGATAAGGACCCTTTGGAAGCATTTCAAATCTCATTTGCATTTCGATAACACTTTGATGGATAATGACTAGGAAATACGCTTTGTGACTAATGTGATTATACATATGCGTGAGTTGTGTAGAAGTTGTAATCATGAAATGAACAGAACGTAGCTGGATGTATGAAAGGAAGGTTAGGCAAAATATTAATCCAGAGTTCGTGAAAGGGGTTGATGAATTCATTCAATACATCAAAGATAATCCCGAGAGTAGTAACTCGAATGAAGTTAGGTGTCCATGTGCTAAATGTAAGAACAAACGGCTTTGGGATCCAGAAACGGTTAAAATTCATCTATTTCGCACGGGTTTTATACCTAATTACTATGAGTGGATGTGTCACGGGGAAGGGTTTCCGATAGTTACTGATCGGAGGTCCAATGAATATCGTGAAATGGTTTTCGATGCTTTTGGTCATAGTCAGGATGAAGGGCATTCCGAGCAGGCTAGTGTTTCATCAGAGGAGGAGCCTAATGCACAAGCTAAGCATTTTCTGGAGTTGTTGAAGGCTTCTGAAAGGCCATTATACGAAGGGAGTTCGTTGTCTGTGTTAGAGATGGCCGCTAGAATCACTAGTCTAAAGTGCGAGTATAATCTGCCCCACAGATGTGTTGATGGGTTTGTTTCTTTGCTCAGTGAAGCAATTCCTAACAACAACCATATGGCCGACACATTCTATGAGGTGAAGAAGATTGTGAAGGGCTTGGAACTGCCTCATGAAAGGATTCACGCTTGCTCGAAAGGATGTATGCTGTTTTGGAAGGATGACGCTCAGCTGTCTACATGTAGGGCGTGTGGCAGCGACCGATACAAGCAAACTTCCAAGGGTAGCCTAGTGCCTTTGAACGTTTTGTTTTATTTCTTAATCACACCTAGGTTGCAAAGGCTCTTTACAACCAAGAACATTTCGGAGGAAATGACATGGCATTCGAAAAATCCTCGAGTTCAAAGCACAATGGCACACCCTAGTGCTAGTGAAGCTTGGAAACACCTCGATAGTTGCTTTTCAGAGTTTGCCTCCGAGCCTCGTAATGTTCAGCTTGGCTTGTGTACAGATGGTTTTGCTCCTCATGGCAAGTTTGGTGGACAATATTCTTGTTGGCCTGTCATTTTGACCCCTTACAACCTGCCTCCCTCAATGTGTATGAAAAAACAATTTATGTTCCTTTCGTTGCTCGTTCCTGGTCCTAAAAACCCTAAGGGCAACTTGGATGTGTACATGCAACCGTTGATAGAGGAGTTGAAACAGTTATGGGAAGTTGGCGCGCATACGTATGATATTTCCATGAAACAGAATTTCAATCTTCGAGCAGCCATCCTATGGACCGTTAGTGACTTCCCGGCTTATGGTATGTTGTCCGGTTGGGCCACATCTGGTAAGAAAGCTTGTCCATATTGCATGGAGAAAAGCAAAGCATTTTGGCTCGAACATGGTTGTAAGGTTTCTTGGTTTGATTGCCACCGCCAGTTCCTTCGACAAATCACCCTTTTCGGAATAGTAGAACTGCATTCTGCAAAAACAAAGTCGAAAAGGGTGCACCTCCACACATTATGTCAGGAGAGGAGTTGTGGGAATGTGTGAAAGACCTTCCGAAGGCTACAGATGGGCCCGAGTCACTTTAACGCCTCAAAAAAGAAAAGAAGGGGTGGTACAAGCAAAGCATACTGTGGGAGCTTCCATATTGGAAGCATCTGCTTATTCGTCACAACTTAGATGTCATGCACATTGAAAAAAACTTCTTTGATCAGTTAATTCACACTGTAATGGATGTGAAAAAGCATACGTGTGACACACCATCCGCTCGAAATGACATTGCCAAATATTGTAAACGTCCGCAGCTTCATCTTCAGGAGGATGATAGAGGAAAAGAGTTCATGCTAAGGGCTCCATTCGCTCTTGACAAGGCTCAGAGAAAAGTTTTGTGTGAGTGGGTTAAATAGCTGCGATTTCCCGATGGTTACGCCTCCAATTTGAGCAGATGCGTAGATTTGCAAGCATGTAAGCTACACGGAATGAAAAGCCATGACTGTCACGTGTTCATGGAGAGGTTGTTGCCTACTGCTCTGAGGGAATTTCTCCCTTGTCATATTTGGAATGCAATAATAGAGATCAGCCAATTCTTTCGCGATTTGTGTTGCTATATAACATCAGTTAGTGACATGGAGCGATTGGAGAAAAACATAGCTAAGATCTTGTGCAAGCTTGAAAAGGTCTTCCCCCCTGCATTCTTTAACGCCATGGAGCATTTACCTATTCATTTACCATATGAGGGGAAGTTATGTGGTCCTGTTCAATATAGATGGATGTATCCGTTCGAAAGGTAAATCAAAGACCCATGCACATCCTATTTCTTACATCAGATTCAATGTCATGTCGTGTTTATACATTTACATAACTATGATTGCAGGTTCCTCAATCATTTGAAACGAAAAATTGGAAAGAAGGCTCGAGTTGAAGGATCCATTTGCAATTCTTATCTCACCGAAGAGATAGCAAACTTCTACAGTAACTACTTTCAGGCGACGGTTGACACTAAAACATGAGATCTCGGTCGAAAGGTGAATGCCGACGTGGACTCCATAGTGGACGACGTTAAAATTCCAGAGTTGTTCACGGAGGATAGCGGTCGTGTGTCAAATGAGGGAAAAACTCGGTTTTTAGATGAAAAAGAACTCGAGTGCGTTCATTTGTTCGTGTTACGAAACACCAGCATTCTTGGTGAATACGAAAGGTATAATATGTTTAGGAATGAAGTGTGTTCAAAGCTATGAACAACTAAAATGATTACAATGTTGATTTACATTATTTTTGGCCTTGTAGGAAGTTCGAGGACGACATTCTTAGTACTCGACCTTATCTGCGCAGAGAAGAAGTAATGGAGAAATGCGAAGATGAATTCTCTGATTGGTTTCATCGCAAGGTGATATAAACTGTCTAAACGTGACATAATTATGATTTAATATTCCTTGCTATTCAATTTACTCAATAAGGGAAGTGTGACGGTTATATTCAAAACGTTGATAGGTTGTTGAGGAGGAACCAAATTCGGATGTGCTGCGAGCGTTGTGCATGCGCCCTTTCAAGCGTGTTCGAACTTGGAAGCAGATTTTTGTCGGTAGCTTTAATTTCCATACACATGCCCATGGTAAGCACACATCTACGATGAATTATGGCGTGCGTGTATCAAGTGAGGATGGTGGAGAGTACTTTGGCATTTTAGATGACATTATTGAATTGGTCTACACTGGTCCCGAAAAAGAGTACAAGACTATTTTGTTTAAGTGTAGTTGGATGGATTGTGGTAGGGGAATGAACATACATGAACAATACAAGCTTGTCGAAGTAAATCATACTAAGAAATACCCCAAGTATGATCCATTTGTCTTATCTTACCAAGTGACTCAAGTGTACTACGCATCATACCCTAGCCTGAAACGGGATTGAGTTCAATGGTGGGCTGTGTTTAAAACACAAGCAAGGTATGTGGTTGATGCTCCGGTGGACTTAGAGTTTTTGCAGGCACCATCCCCACAAGTACATGCAACGCTTTTCCCACCGAATGACATTCCGGTCTATGCCATAGATGATGATGAGGAAGATGATGACGATGGATTTGTTATCTCAAGCGATGAAGATGATGAATCTAGTATCGACTCTAGTGATAGTGATGAGAATGATGACATTGATGTATTGTTAGATGATAGTAGTGATGAAATTAATGAATAGGAGAATATGTTACTCTCCTTCGTTGAATTTACTTGTTATTGTAAAAAAGACAATTGAATTGATCTTATAATAAATCTTTACTTTTATGCTGAAATGTTATTACATTGTACTACACTTGTAACTTATAATATGCTGTCATGTTATTAACAACTATTTCAGGTGATCATGGCGGGCGGTAAAGATAAAGGTAAACAGACAATGAAGATCGACTCCTCCGATGAGGACATGGCGGATGCGGATGCACATGATTTGGGTACTACTCAGGATCCCACTTCCAGCTCATCACGAGATCAGACATAGGAGCATTCACAGTTGTCGGTATTAGACCCTACTGTGCTCTGGTACGTATACATTCAATGAATTGGTTTTATATTCTTAATTTTGAGAAATTAACCTATTTATTACTTCTAACAAATTTTATAATACTTTTTGTTGATTATCACCTAACTTTGTGGTTTTGTCTTTAAATGTAGGTTTGACGACAACAAGGTGACGAATTCGATCTCCAGAACGCTAACCGGGTACTATCAACAGCCTTGGAGGAACTACGGAGAGGTGGATTAAGCAACGAAGCAACACTAGTGGAACTTATTCAGCATAAGCTATTTTAAACTTAATTAATATACGTTTTATGAAAAGTATGAGATCAAGTTGAGTATATGACTTATAAAGTTTATCATTTGCAGAAAGAATTCACATGGGCACCTCAATTGACCGAGGATGTGAAGCACACTTTTGAAAACAAGTTTGCTACTCACCTACGTGACATATTCTATACAGTCATGCACAAGATGAGAGGCGCCAAGCCAGGCTGGCTCAGTGAGGACGTCCACAAGAAAATGATGGATATTGTTGCCAATGTCCAACCTACAAGAAGAGGTCGGCCCAAAATAAGAAGAACAGGAGGGACAGTTCAATGGAAAATGCGGTTGATGCTACCCACTATCAGGGTTCGATGTCAGCTATACAACATGCTAAACGGATGGTAAGTTTGTTGAATAGGCAGGTAAAATAGAAGAGAATTGTGTATTACTATGTAAAGGTGCTCTAACATTTAAAGTTTATCATTTTCTCCATGTATAATCAAAGGGGGCGAAGAATAAAGGCCAGCTCCCAATAGCTCATGAGCTTTTTCTGAAGACGCACTTCAAGGAAGTGCCTGAGAAAGGCACAGTACCAGCCAACAGAAGAGCACAGCTTATTGCAGTAATAACTTCAATAACACTTAGGATTTGAACTTATTTGATTGATTTCATGAATCGGGAAATGGCTACGTATATCAAGTAGATGCCGGTTCCTCACAAACTGACTTGCTTTCAACCCGGCCAACTCTCCCTTCACTTTACCTGTGGTCACCTTGTTAAGAGCTCGGTAGTCTACACACAACCGCGAGCTCCCGTCTGATAGTACTATCAGGGGAAGTCTGCTTTGCTCCATCTTCTACTTAGGCTGATGCCAGCTTGAAAATGAAATCCTCATAACGAGCACACTGTATATCCTTACATACTGTTTGTATGATTTCACTATAGCTCAATTTTTTGGATTTCCTTATCAACCATGTACAAATCTCTAAGCGTTTTAGAAACATCACTTTTTTTCAAAGAGATAAGAAATCTTGGCTTGAGTAAACCATGTTCAACAAAGAACTTATAATTATCTTTAATATATTTCAACCAAACACTGTTGATCTGAAAGGCCTGACCCTGCAGCATGTTCATTACATCACACAGTCTCTGAAAATTGCCCCAATCAGTACTAATGTTAATATAAAAATTTACTTTCCAAATGGTTCCCGAAACTTAGGGAGTTGTTTTGTTTTTGTGAATTCAAGGCATGTCCACCTAAAACTACCTATAATATGCATGTTATGAGAAAGAAATGGTTCATTTGGTAAGAAATGTACAAAATAGGCAAAGAATAGGTCATATGGGGTCTATTGGTTGAATTTGGGTCCAAATCGTTCCCAAAACTTGGGAGTTGGTTTTTTTTTGTGATTTCAAGGCATGTACATCTAAAAATACCTATAATAGACATGTTATGACAAAGAAATGGTTCATTTGGTAAGAAATGTAGAAAATAGGCAAATAATAGGTCATATAGGGGTCTATTGGTTGAATTTTGGTCCAAATCGTTCCCAAAACTTAGGGAGTTGGTTTTTTTTTTGTGATTTCAAGGCTTGTACACCTAAAATTACCTATAATAGACATGTTATGAGAAAGAAATGGTTCATTTGGTAAGAAATGTAGATAATGGGCAAAGAATAGGTCATATAGGCCTTACTTGGTTCTATTTTGTTCAGAAAGCTGATTTTAACTTACATCTGTGTGCACCTTTTCATATGTGTATCTTGTAGGAGGCTTACTAGAAGAAAGTTGAAGAAGCAAGCACCCAAGGGATTCGAAAGAGTCCAAATGAGTTGTACTGGGAAACTGTAGGTGGTCGGAACAAGAAGGGTCGTGTGAAGGGACTTGGCCAAGGTGCAGAGCTGTATTATGGCAACAAGAAGGGTTCAGGTTCCATGTCTTCCCAGCAGTACACGCCTTCCTTTCTTTCCCAGATGCAGGATAAGGTGGAGCAGAGGGTGGAGGAGAGGGTGCAAGCTATGCGGAGTGAAGTGGAAGTCGAGATGGAGGCTCGGTTGGCCGAAATAGAAAGGAGAAACCAAGAGAGGTATGAAGAGATGATGCGTCGATTCTCCAGCAATGACCCATGTTCCAACATTCCACATCACCGTCGAGACCCCACGAATGACCCGGGTAGTGGCGGTGCAGGGCAAGGTACTCTGGCTGTAGCTTAGAATTTGTGTATATAGTATGTACATGTATTTAGATTTAGATTATGTTGTATAGTTGCACACAATGTATACATTATTATAAATAAATATATTAAAATAATTTCGTAATTAAATCATAAATTCAAATTTATCTTGGTGCAGGATATATAGGTGATGAAATCCAAATTAAATCGTTTAATTTGCTAAATAAACAGGGCTAATTCCGACGGAAAAATCCGTCGAAAGCTCTTACTTTCCGACGGAAATTTTCGTCAGAATCTTCTCCTCTTCTGACGGAATTTTTTCATCGGAATATCCCCCTTCCGACGGAATTTTTCGTCGGAATATCCCCCCTTCCGACGGAATTTTTCGTCGGAAACTAACATGTTACGACAGAATTTTCCGTCGGAAGGGGAGATTCCGATGAAAAATTCCGTCGGAAGGGGGGCTTTTCCGACGGAAACGTTTTCGTCGGAAAATTGCAACGGACTCCCGTTTAAAGTCAAATCCATCTCCGACAGAATGGATTCCGTCGGAATTTCCGTCGGAAAAGTGCCTTCCGACGGAATTTCCCTCGGAAAACGTCCAATTTCCTACGAAGGGTTTTGCGACGACCTATTCCGTCGAAAGGCTATTTTCTGGCGGATTTTTCGATGTTTCCGACGGAATTTTTCCGTCGGAACATAGCTGTTTTCTTGTAGTGTAATTTAGAGACGAATTTTCAATTCCGTTTCTAATTTAAAGACGGATTTTTTAATTTCGTCTGTAATTTAGAAACGGATTTTTTTTAATTCCGTTTATAAATTAATTTAGAGACGAATTTTTTAATTTCGTCTCTAATTTAAAAAAGGATTGATGAATTCCGTCGCTAGAATTTCGTATCTATATGAACATTTTTTTGTAGTGGGTCGGGTTCGGGTCAGATTTTGGGTAGTGCTTAGAAATTATCAAAAATAGTGTAAAACTTAATATTATTACGAAATATGAAATTTGGGTCAAAGCGGGTAGTATTCGAGTTGTTCGGGTTCAGCTCGGGTCTAGTCAGGGATTACCAGCCTATATATATATATATATATATATATATATATATATATATATATATATATATATATATATATATATATATATATATATAAGAATTAAGTTATTACTCAATAAAAAGGAAATTAATTCGAAATTTAAGTAAAAGGATGAGATCAATTCCGAAGCAATTTTTTATAGTAGCGGACATAATTTTATTGGTCTAATTCAGGATTTTTCGATTTATTTTCACTTTCTTATCCTACAAGCATATCAAGATTAAAGAATATCGAATTAGTCCTTAGATTTATTTATGGCTCTTGAGGAGCCGTATGAGGTGAAAATCTCATGTATGGTTTTGGAATAGCGATGACAAGGGTGATCTTATCTTCAACAATAATTATCCAACAGTTCAATTAAGTACAGTTGATATAGTTGAGGCACAATCAACATATGGTTTTTGGGGATGGAATTTGTGGCAACAACTCATAGGGTTTATTGTTTTTATAATTTCTTCTCTAGCAGAATGCGAGAGATTGCCTTTTGATTTACCAGAAGCCGAAGAAGAATTAGTAGCGGGTTATCAAACCGAATATTCCGGTATTAAATTTGGTTTATTTTATGTTGCGTCTTATTTAAATCCACTAATCTCTTCATTATTTGTAACCGTTCTTTACTTGGGCGGTTGGAATCTCCCTATTCCATCCATATTATCCGTCTTTGGAACGACAATTTGTATTTTCATTACATTAGCTAAAACTTTTTTGTTCTTGTTCATTGCTATCGCAACAAGATGGACTTTACCTAGACTGAGAATGGACCAATTATTAAATCTTGGATGGAAATTTCTTTTACCTATTTTTGTAGGTAATCTATTATTAACAACTTCTTCCCAACTCTTTTCATTATAAATTCTAAAAACAAAGAATATTTACTATAATCTAATTTACAACTTGTCAGAAACAAGAGAAAGAAAAAAAATCTTATTTTTTTATTGATATTTACTCTTGTTCCCTATGGTAATTGGGTTCATCAATTATGGTCAACAAACAATACGGGCAGCAAGGTACATCGGTCAAAGTTTTATGATTATCCTATCCCACGCTAACCGTTTACCTGTAACTATTCAATATCCTTATGAGAAATTGATCACATCGGAGCGTTTTCGTGGTCGAATTCACTTTGAATTTGATAAATGCATTGCTTGTGAAGTATATATATATATATATATATATATATATATACCTGTTCAATTTATCACTGTTGTCAATGCACAACTTTAACGATCAATAACTTTAATTGTTCATGAGTAAAAATTATATATTATGATATTAATTATTGAAACATATCTAACAAGATCCCACATATATATTTTTCGTTACATATAATTTATAAAATACTGTTAAAGGAGGGGTGGTGAATAGTGTAAAAGTCAAAGCGCGTCATGTAAAAAAGAATGGAGGAAGTATCTTATACTACGCAAGGAATTAGGACCGTACAAATAAGATCAAAGTTTATTCAAATCAGGAAGCAATTAGTGTGAGCTCAACCGGGATCATTTAAATTCATTTCTAGTAAGCTTATTAGTCTTTGGTTGATTGACAAAAAAAAAAAAAAAAAAAAAAAAAAAAACAAAAAAGAAAAATTGGTTGAAGTTAGGAATCATGGAAATTGGTAACTTGCATAGTTGTTTGGTTAACACAAAAAAAAAAAAAACAAAAAATGAGTGAGTATTCATGGGAATTTCAACTTCCCACAAAACATAGAAAGTAAATTACCAAGATATCCCTTGCTCAATCGGAGTCAATCAAAATTCATGATAATTTCAATTTCTCATTATCAATACCAAATAACTTATGAAAATTCCTAGAAATTCCATTAAAAAAATAACTTTTCATGAATTATAACTTCCTACGGTAATTTAATTCCCATTTTAACCAAACGAGACTTTAGTAAAAAAAAAAAGGGAGATGGAGCTAGCTTGATCTAGCATTAAAAATTATGAAAGACTTACGGAGTACTCCATCTGTCCCTTTATTTTTGCCCCATTTGACTTTATGTGGTCTCCAAGACATGTGTTAAAACATTTATATCTCAATTTTCATATGCGTAAAAATTATAAAAAGTAGATATTAATTAAATTTATAATGAGACGAAACAAATAAGATCTCATATGACTATATTATTCATTTGGTAGAACAGCGGGAATTCATGGTCAAAGTTATCAAAATTTGACCTATATTTTAACAATAGGGCAAACAAATATTGACGGAGGGTGTAGTAAACAATGTGTGACCAATAAATATTAATGTGGCTTACGCATGTTGTTCGACATTGATGATTAAACGTAGGATTGTTATCCCAAATTCTATTGTTAAAAGTCAATCTCTGACCAAGTACATTATATATTTAATTGTTTTGGTGAAAGGGCTACAATTCAATCATTAACTAGTTGTCAAAATCTCACAAGTCTTGGTACAGGATGCATGATTACATTTATAAATTTGATGCGTTGTAAAGGATAACTTTAAAATCTAGTGAAGAGAGCCAACTTTATACAAAATTACGAAGTTAGTAGTACTCGTATGCGATTAATATATATATATATATATATATATATATATATATATATATATATATATATATATATATATATATATATATATTTCATGTATATCGGATGACATTTGTCTAATTTTATACTCCTATGATATATATATTTTTTCCCTTCATATTTGGAATATTGAAGACATTATTTATAAGAGGAGAAAATATTCTATTCTAAATTACTTTTAGTATACAAAATATAATATAATTATATTGGGTCTTATTTGATTCATCTCAATAAATAATTTATTACGAGTAATATTTAACATATTATATCTACTAAGTATACTATGTATTGATCTGAAGATATTGATAGCCAAAATAAACATTGACAAACCAACGTGCACAGTTAAAATATAAAAAATATTTAGGATTGGAGGGAGTAATAATTGTACACCAGCCTTACAATATTTCTGTATGCACGCGACTAATTTAAAAGCTTGTGTCTTATGTAGGAGTCTTGGTATGGTACACGAAGATATCTATCCTCAATATCACTCTGGTAACATCTCAGACTATTTGGAAAAAATGTTCACCACATTATAGGGTCTAGTTTTAATGGCTGCCAACAATACACACAACACGCGCACACATACATTACAAAGTCATTGCTGTTTCAAAACCTCCAGCGGCTGGAAGACAATATGCATCCCAGCTCGTCCGTTCTGAAAGTCTTGCATTATTTTTTCCCTGCTTTAAAACAGCAGTTTTTGTTTATGTACAACTAGTTATACCTTGCGTTAGTTGAGTAGGATATGTGCTTGTTGTACCTTGTAATCACATGCATGAACACGAGCAAAAAAATATATCCTTGATTGTACCTTGAAACGTACATGTAGTTGTACGGTGAAGGTACTCCTTTAACGAGGAGACAAGTCAGTGATGATATCCTGCATTGGGTTTACTCCAGAGCTTCTAAGTAAATCTGCCGAATTTTCTTGCTTGTAATAAGGTAAATTTGGAGGGGGTAAAGGCAGCGTCATGCTAATATTTAACTGGGTGTTAAGCATGATTAACACTGATGCCATGTTTGGTCGTTTATCCGGATCCTCTTGAGTGCACAATAGTCCAACTTGTATACATCTTTCAACTTCATCTTTCGAAAAATCGTTCTTACCTAGTGCCGAATCTACCAAGTTCAAGTGTGCCCCTTCATTCCAAAGTCTCCATGCCTGAGATGTCAATTCAAGCGCGACATAAGTACAAGCAAGGTTACTACTATAGTACTATAGGTCTTTGAATTCGATAACAAGTAAAATTAACTTACATAGCTTAAGAGGTTCTCTCCTTGTGCATTATTTATGTCCAAGCAACGATTTCCACTGATAATCTCTAGCAGTATCACACCATAACTAAAAATGTCTGATTTGCTTGAGAAGTGCCCTGTTGTTGTATACTCTGGCGCCATGTATCCGCTGCACCATTTTCTTTTCGCTTAGAATAAGCCATATTTGTATATAGTATGCCATAAAATATGTCTGGCTAGTGTAAATGTGTACAATTTAATAAACCATTTAAAATTTCTTGTTACATTATTATTCCTAGATGAAAAAGTCAAAATCTTACAAAGTTCCTCCGATTCTGCTAGTATAATTTCCTTGAGTTAGATCTCCTCCAAAAAGCTTAGCCATGCCGAAATCTGCAATTTTGGGATTCATCTCACCATCTAACAAGATATTACTCGGTTTAAGGTCTCGATGAATAATTTTTGGACATGAGTCTTCATGAAGGTATAGTAGACCTCGTGCAATTCCTACTATGATCTTGTAACGAGTTTCCCATTTCAACAATGCTCCTCGTTGAGCATCTGCATCGTAAGCAGTTTAGCAGATCAGAAAATATAACATAGCTGAAAATTTCAACTATTTGAAGTGTTGTTTTGGACTGCAAAAACGTAAAACAAACCGAATAAAAATCGATCAAGGCTCTTGTTAGGCACAAACTCATAGACCAGCAACATCTCATCTCTTTCTAAGCAGAATCCAAAGAGTTTAACAAGATTTTTGTGTTGAAGCTTGGCAGCTAAGCAGGCCTCGGTCTTAAATTCACGGATTCCTTGTCCTGATGCATTAGAAAGCCTCTTTACCGCCACTGCTTGTCCATCAGCCAATGTCCCCTGAAATCATAATCTCTGATACATAAATAACATATATATGCAACTGCCAGAGTACGTCTTAACAAATTTGTAGTATTACTAACATTGTGCAGTGTTCAGACTTTGGTCATACCATGTAAACAATGCCAAATCCACCTTGTCCAAGCTTGTTGGATTCGGAGAAGTTGTATGTTGCTGATTTAATGGTTTCGAAATCTATTTGCAAATTTTCCATGCTTTCGATCTCTTCGAGCCCTGGAATTACATAAACATTTTCTAAGTGTTCAATATCATTATTTTACAGTTTTTCAGTGTTACTCCTGTTTACTCTCCTAATTATTTTCTATTAAACATGTTTTATTTGTAGCCAAAATGATTAGTTTTTTTTGGCTAAAAATAGCTAAAATCCCAAATTTTCCAGCAAGAGCCAAAGTCGTTAACAAGGGTATGAGACTACTATAAATACCCCATAGGGAGTAAAGGTAAAGAGGTCCAATCGGAGGCAGAGACTCCGCCTTCAACGTGACCCAAGTCAAGACCACAAGCACGCATAGGTGATCAAACCATCAAGGTACTAAACAAGATCTATATTAACATGAAAATTTACAAGAATTAAAACTTACCATTTGGTCTTTTTTTGGCCTTTCTTCTCTTTAGACGACAGATCAGAAATACAATAATGATCAAGAATATGGCCGAAAAACCTGATACAACTCCCAATCCAGCGTACAACTTTTTATCTGGTTCTGAAAATGGAAAAATCAAAACATAAAAAAAGGTTCGATCATAACAGCAAAAACAAGCTAAGGTGATCGAGTCGATTACATAGCGTATAAGAATGTTTAGCACTTCATAACAGCAAAAACAAGAGGTGGAATTAGAGTCATATTGAAAACTAATTACCTTTAGGTAAAAGAATTGATAATTCCATAAAAGTATATGTCAATCGACAACTTGGTTGCAGAATCATTCCGTATTGCTGACCCCGTGTATGAAGCCTGCCTAGTGCAGTTTGTAAGCAACTGCGGCAATCTGATGGGCGTAGATCAGGTGTGCAGTCTACTGAAGAAGTTAACAGTATGTTTCCGGGGAGTTGACTGACTGTTGAGGCTGAAGCAAGCGACAAACACCCAGCTGAGGCCACATTGAATAGACCGATGAATGCGTTTGACAGTTGCTGATTGAACTGACTATACTCTGTTGGACCAAATATGAGTGGAAAGTATGGATTAACATCATTAATGGAGACTATGGAGTGGTTTGCATAGCGTAACATACACAACGAATACCACACTATGGCTTCTACACTCGACGGACATGTCTGCAAAATTCCATCTGATGCAGTCTGAATACAGTCTTGGCACAGCTGATTGTCTGTACCACTGTTGCAAAGGAAAAGGCCATAAACTGTATTTGGGCGTTCCCCTGTGGTAAAATTGTAGAATTTTCGTGTGTCCGAATTCGAGGTGAGATTTGATAATAGGTAATAAAGGTTGGTTTGGTATACACCTCCCTGCTCAAATTTCCTATTAGAACAGCTGCCATTGATGTAAACATTTAGGTCCTGAGAACTTACAAATTTGCGGAAATGAGTTGCTGTAAGAGTGAGGCAAATAAATGAAAATATAATTGGGCTAAGAATCTGCCTCATTATTTTTATGGGAATCAAGAACCTGCTTCTATTATTGCTTTTTTGTTTTATAAGTAGGATTCTAATTGTACCATTAGTTTAATTTGTTGGTATATGCCTTATACTGTACTATGGAAAGAAACACTTTTAAATATGCCTTATTAAATCTCGTTCAAACCCTCATTTGTGGACACAAACTTTTAAATATGACCAATCACACCATTATTAGAGAGGTTATTGACTTGTTTTTTAAATTTTATGTACTGCGTCTAATTGGAGTTTCCTTATTATTGACAGACAAAAGTACATTGAATAAACAATTTACTTGTATTACAATTAAAAAGATTATCTCAAATAAGAATGAACTTTATATACGGACGTCACGTACTCACCGGCAAATAATCAAGGCTCGATCTAGTCGAAATGTTTGACCTTATATAGAAGACTTTAGCCCTAGAAATTAAGAGAAAAAAGAATGGTAACCTAAAAAGGGTGCTTAATGAAGAATAGAATTTATCCATGCATGTCTTATGATATTAGATTTTGACTTATTTAAAATATGGTCCGTCATAAAATATACTTCCTCTGTTTTGTATTAAATGACACATTTCATTTAGGCATATTTGTCGGTGCATACTTTCTAATGCAAATATTTTTGATTAAATATTAGCAAAAATTTTATAAATTTGAATTTAAAACAAAGATATTGAGACAAATCAAATAAGCCCTACATGATTATACTTTTTCCATAACACGAAATCACAAAACAAAGTCAAAGCAAGTTCTATAAATGATGCACTAATCACACGGTTGCGTACATAAGACGCTAATACAGAATGATTCAACCTTTGGAGCCATTGCAAACAATTTAGAAAATAGTCAATTTTCCAACTCATGCAAAAAGATAATTAAAATAGTAGCAAAATTAATCAAACATCAACAAGCATAGTAGCATACATCATGCATTCATGCTACAAGGTGACCAAGGCTATTACTCAATCATACTTCCTTTGTATTTCAAGGAGAAATACTTCCTTTGTTAATTTTGTTATTTACTACGTATAAAGTAGTACATTATTGTTTGGCACATAATATTAATAATCCTTCCGTCTCTTTTTTTTTTGCCCCGTTGTCATTTTTAGGTCAAGCTTTGAAAACTTTGAGAATAAATTATCGGTAATCTATAAGAGATAATATAATCATGTACTCATGTGTAATCTGGTTAGATTCGTTTCATTGTCTACGTAGTATTTTATTTATATTACGTTTTTATAATTTTTATGTGTATGTAAATGAAGATACTCCCCCCGCTTTTAATTACTCGATCCATTTCTCCGTGCCCGCGTTTTAGGAGAAATTGGAGAAGTAATAAAATATGGAGGTAGTGAGGTTGGTGGAAGAATAAAAAAATTTAAAAAGCAAAAGTAGTTAAATTCATAAAATACTCCACTAGTTGAGAGAAATGAATTAAATATTGTAAAAGCTTTCCAAATAAGGAAATGGAGCAAATAATTAAAAAGGTCGGAAATGAAAAGTGAAGCAAGTAATAAAAAGTAGTTAAATTAAAACGTGTCTTAGAAACCATGAAAAGTTAAATGAGGCAAAAAAAAAAAAAAAAAAAAAAAAAAAAAAAAAAAAAATTTAGGGATAGAGGAAATAATGATAATAGTAGTAAGCATAGTGTCAAAAGTAGGAAAATAGTCTAATCGGAGAAATTAGACTATTTTTAACCCTTTCTTTAATACGATGTATAATTTATTTATTTATTTATTTATTTTTTTTTTGCTTTGGTTCTCTGCATTTTTGAGAGTCTTTTCCAATTTTCTGGACCTTTCCTAATTTTCTTGGATTTTGACTCTTATTTTGGATGAGAGTTTTTTTTTTTTTATTTTGAAACCTTTTGGATGAGAATTTTATTTTTAAAGTTCTAATAATATTTGGAAAGGTGTTCTGAATTCATATGGGTTTAGGTTTTATCATCAACATTACGATCAGAATATCATCACGAATTGCGAATGTCTCTACTTGGAAAGATGCAAAGACATCCAAAATTCATTGTTCACGTCAAACTTGATCTGAAGTGGTGGAGTATGAACTATACTAAAAAAAATTTGCTTTAATTTAATTTATGTTTTTTTTATCGAAAAAATTATGTTATTCTCTTTAAATCCATGGTTTACAAATCTATACTATTATTGTAAATGCCGTATGATTATTCATTATAATATTATTTTTCTTCTTGGTAAAAAAAAAAAAAAAAAAAAAAAAAAAAACATACGGAGTAATGTCAAAAATTGACCCACCCGAGTAGGCCAAGCCAACTTGTTCGGATCCAATTCAAACCGATTTAAATTATTTCGACCTATATTCGTACAATATTAAACCCGACTTGACCAGATCCAACCGAAATTGCTCAGCGACCCTAAAAGTTACTGCAATTTACTGCAATGAGTAAAAGCAAAACAATCTATCCTTTACTTTGTTTTGCTGCAATTCAATGACGAATTTGGGTTGTGAAACTACTCTTTAATTTGAAGGTATCATCTTTTATTTATGCTATATGTTTATTTGCTAGATATGATGATTATAGCAGATTCATTTCGTTGATCGTCTAATTATTATGGTTAATTTTCTCATTTTTGAGTTATGCTCACCAAGTGTTTGATTAAATGCCTAAGTGAATCTGGGTTGCTTGATATATGATGATGAACAACTGATAGTTGACAGCAATATAATGTCACACAAAGTAGAGGGTTAACCCTGGTATGTATTCTTTCTATATTTGTAACTGCTATTGCAAAGTTTAGGAAAAATTGCGAGAAAGGTTCTTTTAGGGAGTTGACCTTGTGAAGAAGGTCCTTTTATGAACAAAGTGGTGAGGAAGGTCTCTTTATGACGTTTGGGTTGCGTGGAGGGTCCTTTGACTAAACTCCGGTGTTGACTTTCGTTTTCCGGCCAAACAAAGTCAATCTGATTTTTTTTCTTTTTTTCCCTTTTCCTTCTCTTTCCCTCTTCTTCCACGATTTCCCCCTTTCCCTTTCAGTTTCCCTCCCTTATTTCCTTTCAATTTCCCTCACTTGGGAAGCTTAGAAATCATGCAAATTGACTAACACAATTTTATATTCTTCATAACTACATAACATAGACTAGTCACACACATGCCAAGATTCAAGAAGACAACAATGGAGGGAACTCCATGGGAGGCCGTAGGGGGCAAGCTAAAAAATCGGAACCTATTACTTTTCCAACCAAATTGCATAAAATTCGCACCAAATTGTTCACAATTCAATATACAATCAAGTGGTGCAAAGAATTTTGAGAATAGCTTCACCAAATGAAAACCCCCAAATCGATTTTTTAGATTTCTTCGTGAAATTCGTCCAAAAATTCGATTAATGTGCAAGAAGGACAAGAAATGTTCATAGCATTTGCATTCAAACAAGGAAATCACACGAAAATATAAGGAATGTGAAAAGAAAACGAAAGCAGAGATTGAAAAAAAAAATGATATTTGCAAAATTTTACTGCTTTGAAGAAGAGGGAAAGGGAAGGAAAAGGAAAAAAAAAAAAAAAAAAAAAAAAAAAAAAATCAGATTTAAGAGGTTACATGCACAACACGTGACTTTTTTTTGGCCGGAAAACGGAAGTATGCCGGAGTTTGGTCAAAGGACCCTCTACGCAACCCAAACGTCATAAAAGGACCTTCCTCACCACTTTGTTCATAAAAGGACCTTCCTCACAAGATCGACTCCTTAAAAGGACCTTCCTCGCAATTTTTCCTAAAGTTTATTGCATTGATTGAAGAATTAAGTGATTATGTGCAGTCTTATTTTAAATGTCAAAAATTCTCACTGATTTTTTTAAAAACTTGAATGGTTGCTTACATCACTTTATGTATCTTGTGTGAAAACTCAATTTTCTGGAGAAATATGCTTCTATTTCGCTTGTTACGACATCGTGATAAATACGAAGTATTATTTATTAATTGAGAGAATGAAATTAATTGTTTTCTGGTCTCATACGGTGGTCAATCTGTTCATTTTTTAAACAGCAAGGCAATATAGAATATACCAGATTTTAAGTAAGCTGTATTGTTAAGAAAGAGCAGAATTAGAAGTATTCAGCTATCCATGAGTTAAACAATCTTATTTATCTACTAATCAACCTTACCTCACATGCTGTATTACCTGATTGTTGTGAATAGGGGAATAGAGACTAGGAAATTGATTGTTCGTCGATCAATTATTTTACAGCATAAGTAATACAGAATACGCCAGATTTTAAGCTTAAGCTGTAGACCTGTATAGAAGAACTGAACATTTATCAATAACGGCCTTGTGGGTAGACCAGTGTTAATCATGTTAACCTATTATGTTTGTCAACGTAAGCTTTTCACAAATATTAACAAGTATGTGATGAGAGAAACTTGTGCATGAGTTGTCCAAGCCTACCTAGCAGAGCTGTAGAGAGTGTAGACCTTTGGCTTCTGACTAAATTCTGACTGTTCTATATCAGTTGCTCTGTGATATCTTTTACTGCTAATTAATTTACATGTAAATGATATAACGTTAAGTACGTAGTTAAGATGTTCTATTGTTCAGTTTCAAGGTACCCTGTTACAAAATCTAGATAGGCTAGTATTGTCTACAGCATTTTTTGATCTTTATTTTCTAGTCTATTCTTTACTTGTTGACCTTCTTCCGAATGTTTGGGCTGGGCCTACCAACTCTATTAATTTGGGCTGATAGTGGGGATCATCTTTGATTAATCATAAATAGCAGGAGAGATTCAGAGAGTGGGGCAATGGATGTAACTGCAACATTGTAAACACTGTTGATTATAGAGCAATGGAAATGAAGGCATCAGAAACGACTGAGTCAACTAATTTTCAAATTTGAAGCTTGAATAAAATTGCCCAGAATTCTGTAATGCTCACCTAGTGTTCATCGTAATGTCTGAGTGGTAGGCTGCTTTCTTTGGAGTTTTTATTCCAAATGCCAATGGTTTCATTCTTTGTGCAGCTTTATTGGGAAGAAACTCTCATACAGGGGCGAGTAGCTTACTTTGTTACCCTTTGGTATACATGATTGTTTCTAAAGAATCGCCTCTGTGCTGTATCTATGATAAATTTTTCAAAGTACTACCACTTTATACTCCTTTTATCTAGGTATAATATTTTCACCAAAATTATTGTAGGATGTCTGGACAAAATTGTTAATGTAGCGATCAATTTTTTTTATTTTGATGCTAATCAGATTCTGCAGTTTAATAATTTTTTGTGGTGATATATTGAGCAAATTATTATTACCATCCCTTTTAAAAAAAAAAAAAAGAAATTGTTAAGTTTTTTTATTGGTCATCCTTAAAAGTTTTGAGTTTTTTCGGAAGATTGATGTGTGTTTGAATAAGTTTAGTTCCTAACATCTACTTTTTGAATTGTTTGGGCATTTGTTTAGCTTCAATGGCTTCTATGGACAATTCCATTTGTTTTCTGCTGGTGGTGGTACTGTCATTTTTCTACATGTGTTATGACATGCCTCAATCCATCATTGGTAACAAATCCAATTACTCCATGGAAACTACTCTGTGAATAGCATGTATCAAATCAACCATATTCTTGTTCTTTTAAAGCTTAATTCTCACAGCTCAATTGCTCAAGCCTCTGTTTTTGGGTTCTGCAATTCCATAACTGGTGACATCCCTGACAAAATGTTGATTCTTTACTGCAGAGAGGACATTTATTCAAAGCAATGCAACTGCATTAAGGCTACAGATAAGAGGATTGTAGAAGTCTGTCCTGATTTAAAATAGGCACACGGATGATATCCTGTATGTATGCTGCATTATGCAACTGGTGAATTGATAACCTAGTTTGGACAGGTGATTCCAGGGATCACCTCATCAAGAATACTCGGTAAATGTTGTTTAAACTATCTCTAGTAAATACTTTTTCCTTACAATATGCACCATAATGGGTGATTAGAGAATGCGGGATAAATAATGATGAAATTAGTATATGGAACCATGAAGTGCAGATCATATTCTTTCGTTACTATTTTGTGCTGGCCTGATATGACGAACAAACAATGCAAAGTCATTTTTTGAAGCCACCTGATTTACCTTCCTGAAGCAGTGAAATCACTGCTGATATGATTTTATAGCATAATCATTCTCAAAAGACAATAAAACAAAAATGAAAAATAAAAACTAAAGTTTAAGCATTACTGAAATTTTTGCTCCAGTTTCATTCATTATAGACTACACTATATCAGATCAAACTCATAAAACATCACAAGTCATAGGAAAAATATAAATCGTTTCCAAAATTAAACAATAACTGCAGTTCTTTAAAGAAACATTCCAATATATAGTGGCTTTTCAAGCTCTTATATCAATTGATACTATTCACAAGATTTTGTTTGCCAACCACCTTGCATCCGCTTTTACTTATCACCGGGGATTCAACTCAGTGATTTCACATTCTGCTTGAATGCTATAACTTTCACGTGGAGCTGCTTTCTTTCCTAGACGATAAGGCAAAGCAGGAGGGCGTACAGGTGATGGAATTGTGACAGGTTGGGTGTTAAGCATGAGCAATACTGATGCAATGCTAGGCCTTTTATCTGTCTCTTCTTGAACGCACAATAACCCAACCTGTATACATCTTTCTGCCTCAGCCTTTTCAGAAACATTCCCTAGTGCTGAATCTAGCAACTTCAGAGAATTTCCTTCATCCCAAAGCCTCCAAGCCTTGTAAAGAGCCATTGCAATGTATGATATCAGTTTATTCGGGGAAGTGATAGCAATGTATGAATAATTGACTACAGATTTTCAACTTACATAATCTAGAAGGCTATCTGCCTCCATATCTGGATCAAACAAGTTATTCCGCTGACCACTCAAAATCTCCAAAACTATGACACCATAACTAAAAATGTCAGACTTGCCCGAAAATTGTCCTGTTATTGCATATTCAGGAGCCATGTATCCACTGCATCACATTTTTTGTTCCTTATCAAGGTTAGCATTCTTCTTCTTAAGTTGTCAATATTTATAAGCTGCTTTATAAAGTGATAAGGATGTAATACAACGAATTTAAATTGAAATTAAATCTTACAATGTCCCTGCCACCCTACTGGTATTCCCCTGACTTTGGTCCCCTCCAAAAAGCTTTGCCATGCCAAAATCTGCTATTTTTGGGTTCAACTCTCCATCTAACAATATGTTGCTTGGTTTAAGATCACGATGGATAATTCTGGGCCGAGAATCTTCATGGAGATATAAGAGGCCTCGTGCAATTCCAACTATGATGTTGTAACGTGTCTCCCACTTCAAATTTGCGCCTCTTTTTTTATCTGCAGTTCATGATTGATGACATATTATGAATGAAGGTGTTTCAAATGAGTCACATATCTGTACAGAAATTGTGATGCATTGAACTCGTTTTCAACTGGATGTGTCAAAGTAAACATTACCAAATAAATATCGGTCAAGGCTCTTATTAGGCACAAACTCATAGACTAGTAGCATCTCATCCCTTTCCAAACAAAATCCGAAAACTTTGACAAGATTTTTGTGCTGAATTTTGGCAGCTAAACATGCTTCAGTCTTAAATTCCTTGATTCCTTGCCCTGAAGTATTTGACAGCCTCTTAACAGCCACTGCTTGTTGGTCAGCAAGTGTTCCCTGAAATCAGCATTGTCATTTAACAATGTCAAATAAGTCAATATCTCTAGTGGGAGAGCATGAATTGCAAGATCACATCATAAGTATCGCACGAACCATGTAAACAATTCCAAATCCACCTTGCCCAAGCTTGTTGGCTGGTGAAAAGCCATCAGTGGCTGCTTTAATAGTATCCAGTTCAAAATGCAGGTTTTCCATGCTTTTAATTTCCTCAATCACTGAAATGACAGAAAATCATTGTTAAAGTGTTTATTTTGGGTTGTGTTACTAGCCTGATAGGTTCTAAATTTCCTTATCTTAAGCACATCAAGTGATGATTTGTCTTTGTAAAGTTAATATTTCCTTCTACCCCAGTAATAACATGCTGGTTCTTCCTTCAACAAGTGAAAGTGTGAGAAGTGAACTTACCAATGGGCTTTCTGGTGGAATTTTTTCTCTTCAGAAAGACGAAAAAGTGTAAGAACAAAGATGATGCTGCTACTACTGAAGTAACAGCCAAGGCTATGTATATCCCCTTGCCTGAATTCACAAATAGAGACGTAAGTTATACTTTATTCATACTCTAATTATATTTCGTATAAAGTAGTTCATTTTCTTTCTTTGGGCAAGTGAGGTTATGTTTTTCTCAAAAACAATCAGGAAAATGCAACTTATTGGAGTGTTCATCTTCGTTTGTCATTATACAAGGGAAGACATCGGAGAGAGAGAGAGAGGAGAGGGGGGGGGGGGGGGGGGTGGCCTGGAAACTGTAAGGATACAAGATAAAAATTCTTATTTCATACTCTAGTTATATTTTAAGTACCTGGTGAAAGAGATCCAGCATCATTGAAAGCATACATCAATCTGCAACTTGGTTGCAAGAGTCCTCCTGATTGGGTACCAGGTGTTGTAAGCTTACTTAGTGCACTAATTAAGCAATTACTGCAATCTGAGGGGCTCAAATCAGGAGTACACTGTACAAAACAAGTCATTGTCAGGTCTTTAGTTAGATAAACTGTTGTGCTTGATGCTAACGATGAGTTCCCAGTAGTAGCCATGCTGAAGAGGCTGATAAATGTGTCTGTCAAGTCTTGATTATACTGACTATACTTTGCTTGTCCACTCTCCATATATCGATGTACAGAATCATCATTGATTGCGAATATGGAGTGGTTTGCATAGCGTAACATGCATTCTATATACCACACAATAGATGCTATGCTAGATGGACATTGTTGTCGAATCTCACCCTGTGCAAGTGTGATGCAATCTTGGCAGACCTGATCGGTGGTGTAACTGCTACAAAGGAAAAGGCCATAGACTTGGTTGGGTGCTTCTCCACTAGTGACGTTGTAGAACTTGTTTGTGCTAGCTCTGGAGGTGAGGTTAGATAATAGTAGATCAACATTATTTGCGTATTCACTTTCCTGATTATATTGTTGATCCCCTCCACAATAGCTATCTAAGTAGGTGACTTGATCCTCGGCAGTCGCAGCCTGGAGTAGAAGATCTGAAAGGCAAAGAAATAAAATAGTTCCTGATAAGAAATGAAGTACAAGTTTTGTTTGGTCCATTTCTTCTATTTGTTTGTACTAGGAGGAATATTGCAGACCATGGGATGTTGAATTTATTGGTTTTCCTGAACGTTCTCTTCTGACTAATTAATAAGTTTACATCATTAATGAATGGCTTTTAGCTTAACAGGTTATTTTTCAACTGAATGTGACCAAAATTTATTTATGCTGTATAGAAACTTCAGTTCCCGTCATATGATTTAGCATCTGAATTATTAATTACTTTGTTTATGTAATACTAGCGTTGATTAATTGAACATCTACTCAAAATCACAAATAAGAGGTATTGCCTAATAATTAAGGTTTTTTTTTCCTAATTCGTCATCTTTGCTTAACGTAATTGTCATCTTTGTAGCATTTCAACTAAATCTCTTTGAAATCCTGGGTCGGTGATAGTTATTTCCTGGAAGTGCTACTGATTGAACAGATGACTATTATAAAGTACTGACTTTGACTGGGAATAATTTTTTATTTTAACTAAATGAAGATAGTGACAGAACAATTAATTATTACAGGATTAGTTGCAGATGGTTTGCTTCTCCAAATTCGTGAGTAAGCTGAATTGATTGCTTTGGGCATATATCTATGAATTATCAGACTTCATTGGATCTTATCAAAACATAACATCTGAAAATAAAACTAAAGTCAATGGTTATTTTTGACCCAAAAGCTATCTGTTTGCTCTGTCTTTCAGTCTTTTTCTTCAGACCTGCTATTTCAGAAGACCAAGTTACTTTTTTGCAGCAATTTTGTTCTGAAGAACAATTTGATCGTGAAAGTGTTTATCAAAGAAATCTAAATCATCTTCTAGCCAATGTCTCCATTGAAGCAGTCTCAAAAAAGTTTTACAACTCTACTGCAGGTGAAGGTGTTAATAAGGTGTACGGCCTATTCCTTTGCAATGCAGCCTACACTGCTCAACTTTGTCAAGACTGCATTACTGTAGCAGCTGGGCAAGTTCAACAAAAATGTCCATATGATGTTGATGCAATAGTGTTTTATGGGCAATGCATGCTACGTTATGCTAACCATCCGATATTCTCTATTGAGGATGATTCTGTGCATTTCAGCTTTGAGTATGGACCACGGATTTACAAGGAGTTTGATCAGCAATTATCGAGCATGTTAATTGACCTCTTCAACAAGGCCATTGCAGATAATACGTCCCTGGCTTATGCATCAGGAGTGGTTTATGTTAGAGAAACAATATCACTTGTGGTCTATGTTGATTGTACTCCTGATTTAAGTCCATATGACTGTAACAGATGCTTGCAAGTCGGACTCAATAGGCTTCCAATGAATGGAAGACAAATCGGAACAACTGTGCAGCCAAGTTGCCGATTGTCATACTTTTATATTGATGTCAGCCCAGGTAGTACTTAACTCCAAATATTTCTCTGTAGTGTCCTGAAATGCTTTCTTTCATTCTTAATTAGTTTATAAAGTAAAATTTATCATGAAGAAAATCTGAAAGGAACTTATTAATGGTTGCAGGAAAACGATTAGGTGCTTCATATGTTGCTCTTACCACAGTTGCTGCCATAGCAGGGATATCATTTATTTTGAACTTCTATATGTGCTTCCGCAAAAGGAAGGAAAGAGGAAAACCCACTGGTAAATCGTCTTAAGTATGAAATTTGGAGACATGCATGTGTTGGGAAATAGAATTTTATGATATAGGGAAGAGTTATTTATTTATTTCAAGTACATTTTCCACTCGACTCTGTAAAAGATATCAGATCATGAGTCATAGTCTATTCATTGCTACAAGAAAGATGATTCAATTTACCCCATGACAGAAATTGCTGGTGGGAGTTAGAATTTTCCTTATCTTCTCTCAGGGATGAACTTAAACTTGTTTATTAAACTGAGAATATATAGGTCTTGGTGGTTAGAAACATCAATATCTTTAATTTACATCCTTGTTTAGGCAATATGACAGTTTCGAAGTATCATCTACCGCATAATTTCTTCCCTTTGAACATGGTGAATTTAACTTGAGCATAAATAAGTACGATATCAAGGATCATCCATAACAAGAAAAATTCTCCATGGATAATGACAAAGGTCCAACAGGCTATTGTTTACTAAATGATTATTTACTTCAATAGCAAGATAATAGTTACAGAGTTCTTTGACTAGCATAGTGTACTAATTCTATCCAATATATCATATCATTCATACTCAAGATATATTTGTCTATCTACTAATTACTAGCTGTGCTTATATAGTTATATGGAGTAATATGGGGGTAAAAAAAACATCTGAAATCTTTTAGATATCTTAGCATGAATGAGATTCTGTGATGTGTTTTGCAGGACTTGAAGAGATTGAGAGTATGGAAACTTTGCACTTACAGTTTAGTACTATCAAAGTTGCTACTGACAATTTTGCCTCTGCTAATAAAATAGGTCGAGGTGGATTTGGAATTGTTTACATGGTATTTTCGAACAGCTGACTGATAACTCAAGGATTATTTTCATTTTCCTTCCTATGTATAAACCTATTCATATTTGATATCTTACTGGAATAATTACTATTAATTTCATGGCAATTTTAGGGAACACTTCCAGATGGACAAGCTATAGCTGTTAAGAGACTTGCAAGTCCCTCAGGGCAAGGAATCAGGGAATTCAAGAGTGAGGCATGTTTAGTAGCAAAGCTGCAGCACAAGAACCTAGTCAAACTTTTTGGTTTTTGCTTGGAAGGAGATGAAAAATTACTTGTCTACGAGTTTGTGCCGAACAAGAGCCTTGATCGCTTCCTGTTTGGTATTATTTTCTTACTGTTGCAATTGAAATTTGTTATAAAAATCCATGATGGAGATGAATAACTTAATTACTACAACCAATTTGTGAAATAATTTCTTGACAATCCTTGTCATGTTTGATGATGTAGATACAAATAGGGGAGTCCATTTGAAGTGGGAAACTCGGCAAAAAATCATAATGGGAATTGTAAGAGGACTTCTGTATCTTCATGAAGATTCTCGATTCAGGATTATCCACCGGGATCTCAAGCCTGGAAACATTTTGTTAGATGAAGAATTGAACCCCAAAATCGCGGATTTTGGAATGGCAAAACTGTTTGGGGTTGACCAAACTCAGGGAAATACCAGCAGAGTTTCTGGAACGTTGTAAGTTAACCTTCCCTATTTCTCAGCTATTATTTCTCCTTTCCATAACTTGTGACATGGAGGTATTTTACATAATGCAGTGGATACATGGCTCCTGAGTATCTTTCAACTGGGAAATTCTCAGTTAAGTCTGATGTCTTTAGCTTTGGGGTTATAGTTTTGGAAATTGTGAGTGGACATAGGAATAGTGTCTCTGAACTACAAGAAGAAGATGAAAATCTACTAAATCATGTAAGAATTACTCCTTATATTGGACTTCAACTAAATTTACATCTGCAGCAAATTTGATGTTACTTTCACAACACAGGCATGGAGGCTCTGGAACGATGGGACTGCTTTGAAGTTAGTAGATCCAAATCTTGGAGGAAATTACTTTATCCCTGAAGTGACAAGATGCATCCATATTGGACTATTGTGCGTCCAAGAAGACGCAGCTAGACGGCCAACAATGGGATTAATTTTATTCATGCTCAGTAGCCTGTCAGTAGTTCTACCTTCTCTGACAGCACCTCCAGCTTTTCCATATAGGAGAAACATGCCTCAATCCTTGAGTGAAAGTAATGCACGCTTTGCAGAGGTGTTTACAACCATGCAGGGGAGGTAACTCTGTGCCTTGGGAAGCAGACAACTCGATGATTTTAATGCTTAAAAGACACTTTACTGGAATTATTTCATGTAAATATAAATTCTTTGTTTCAAGTGGATTATATTCCTATGTTGTAGAATTTTTTTGCTGTTGTTCCTCTTTTTTTCTTATCTTATGGATATTATGCTGCCGGTCCCTGAATCAACTAAACCTCCATTTAAAGGCAGGTTATATATCTATTGGGGGGGGGGGGGGGGGGGAATGAACTGGATATGCACTTTTAAGTTTTGGCTGCACGCCTCCATCATGGTCCTGCATCAACTTTACGTGATGAAATGGCTGTAATTAATTGTTACAAAAAATAAGAGATTATATCTTGCTGTCTTCGTTGCCTATGCATGTCAAGTGCTTCAATATAACTTGATCAGCTATGTGCTTTTACTCTCATATATCTTACTGATTGAGGGTTTCGAAGTTGGTACTTAGTTAATCCATGAATCTTCTGCACAAGAGCTGAAATTTCCCTATTTTCACTCTGCACTTAAGTTCTCTGACCCTGCAACCCATCAGTTTCAAATCCTTTTAGCTTTTCTAAGGGGCTTTCATTGTCTGTGACTTTCTGTTGTTCATTTGTTTTTTTTTCGGGTCCTTAAATAAATAGAACAGAGTAACAATCGCTGCTAGTGGTTTTAAGAAAAACAGAATGGATCTCTTTAGCGTACTACTGTTATGGTTTCATATAACACTGACTTGCAGAATTGCAGTTTTGCTTCAGTTAAAATTCATTTGAAATTCAATGCGGTACTTTGAAGGAGTGAGAGCTAAATTGACTGAAAGATCATATCAAGGAATCGTGTCAGTAATGACATGTTATGACGATGGAGAACTATGATCAAAGGCGTTCACTTGTGAGGCCATCCTTCCTGCTAATTCTGCAAAGTAAATATTTTTTTTGGCCAGTTTCATTATTTAATGTATTTCTATAGCTGTACATTCTTTTGGGATAACTGTAATTTACAATATTTGTCATTGCATTTAGTCTCTGGTGATTATTTTTTGTATCCTCAGGTCTCTGATATAATCTGCTCAACAAATCAAGAAGTCTACTGATAAATATTAGTTCACAAATTTGATCAATACTTATCTTTGTTGTGATATCATCTTTTACCAAATGGGATTCTGCTGAACATGTCCTCTGCAATTAGTAAATACTTTATTCAGGATTCTTGAAGTTATACTGTTGTGTATTCACACCACGGTTATACTAGTAGATTAATTTATTTATTATATATATATATATAGCCCAATAATTGATGTGTATATTTGACCCAGATGAAGAGTTAGCTAGGCATTAAGTTAAGATTGCAGCGATGCTGCTTTGACTTTCAACAAATTATACAAAAAAAATATACTAGTATAATATTTTCTGTATTCCAATGTTTACTAGTCTATCAATTAATTTCTATTTATTCTTTGATCAAGTTATGCACAACGAATTTGGAAGTAAACATTAACTATATTTTCTCTGTGCAAGGATAACTGGTTAGTTTAAGAGTGTCTGATGTGTAGAGAGGCTCAATTACTCTTGTTATATGCATCTTGCAGACTGTAGGAAATTATGTTTAAATCATTTGCTGAACTTATTCTTCTGATTAAATTGCCAGAATTCCGGAAATGTACACTAAACTAACTTTGACCTATAACAAAATTCCAGCTATATCTGACCGATGTTTTTATTAATGCTAAATCTAGACTTCAGTTCTCATTTCTTCTGAGTCAATATCTTTTTATTATTACGCTGCATTGTGAGATAGAGCTGGAATGTCGTGATTCATGCATTCTATTTTGGTAAGCAAAACAATCAAGCAGTGAACATTTTTTTAATTTTTATTATATTTATTGGGATTGACCAGAACATACAGGTTTATCTATGATCTTAACAGTTAAAGAATATCTATCTCTGACTCACAGTTGTGACCTGTGAGCTTCCATTTGTTATGAATATGACTGGAAATTGGAAATAAATTTTTTGTTTAAGCTAAATGACTGCAAGACCAACAAAATATTAGGATTATGTTTGAATGGTATGATTCTCTAGAGTGATCTGATGTTATTTGCTTTGAGGACATATCTAGCTTTATTGAACCCTGTATAGATCTTATCCAATCATTTCTTTTGAAAAGAAAATTACTGCGAATGACTATTTATATCCCAAAAGCTATGTGTCTGCTCTGCCTTTTAATCTTTTACTTCCAAGTGGTCGTTTCTGACAATCAAGTCACTTTTATGCAGCAGTTCTGTTCAGAGGAGGGACACTATGATCATGAAAATATATATCAAAGCAACTTAAACCTTCTACTATCCAATCTGTCCTTTGAAGCAGTCACTAAAAAATTCTACAACTTTACTGTGGGTGAGGGTGGTGATAAAGTGTATGGCCTATTCCTTTGTAATGGGACCTACACTGCTCAGCTTTGCCAAGACTGCATCACTGAAGCAGTAGGTCAAATTCAACAGAAGTGTCCAAATCATGTTGAAGCAATGGTGTTTTATGGGCAATGTATGCTACGTTATGCTAGCCGCTCCATATTCTCCATTGAGGATGATTCTGTGTACTTCAATTATGAGTATGGACCTCCTGCTTACAAGCAGTTTGATCAGCCATTATCAAGCATGTTGATCGACCTTTCCAATAAGGCCAAAGTTAATAATGCGCAATGGAAAATGTCTATGTTAGTGAAAATGTAATACTTTCAGCATATGTTGATTGCACTCCTGATTTATCCCAATCAGAGTGCAACAAGTGCTTTCAAACTGGACTCATTAGGCTTCGAATGAATGGAAAGCAGTTAGGGACAACGGTACAACGAAGTTGTCGATTGCAATACGTCTTTATTGATTTCAACCCAGTTGACTCTAAGCTTCTTATAACTTTGCTGTAGTCTGTTTTCACTTTTGCTTAGTTTCAACTTTGAAGCTACCACCATTTTTTTGTATGTTACTCGTGTTTTAATAGAAATATATATTATTTTGATGCAGGGAAACAATTACGCACATCATATATTGTTGTTATTATAGTTGCTGGAGCTGCAGGGATATCATTCATCTTGAACTTCTATGTGTGCTTCAGAAAATACAAAGCAAGAGGAAAGCCCACTGGTAATTCATCTGCTAACATTTACATTTATGCACGTTCTGGAAAACAGATCTAGGGTGGACTCAATGAAGCTCTTTGTTATCTTCAAATCAAGTACTATAGAATTTTCAAGTATTACTTTATCATTATGGTACCTATACACAAGATATTGTTAGGAATTTGCAGCCTGTAGGGGGGGTAAACAAAATTTGCAGTCTGATTGAGATTTAAGTATGGATGAGACTCTGCTGTGTTCTGCAGGAATTGAAGAGATTGAAAGCTTGAAAATCTGCACTTGCAGTTTGATGCTATCAAAGTTGCCACTGACAACTTCTCTCTTGAAAATAAAATTGGCCGAGGTGGATTTGGAGTTGTTTACATGGTATGTTTGCGTAATTGACGGATAACATAAAAATACTGTCTTTTTTCTTTTTATGTTGAACTTCATACCTGTAATTTCTTCTTGTCAGACAATCAACGTATAGTTGTTCACTTTCAAATTTAGGGAACACTTTCAGATGGACAAGCTATAGCTGTTAAGAGGCTTGCAAGTCCCTCAGGGCAAGGAATCAGGGAATTCAAGAGTGAAGCATGCTTAGCAGCAAAGCTACAACAGAAGAATCTTTTTAAACTTTATGGATTTTGCTTGGATGGAGAAGAAAAATTACTTATATATGAGTTTGTGCCAAATAAAAGCCTTGACCGATTTCTATATGGTATGAATTCAATTACAACCTGAACTTTGTTATAAAAGGTCATGTTGAAAAATGCATGTTAAATACAACTAGGGGAGTCCCTTTGAGAAAAGTTCTGATTTCTTGATGACTTACTCTTGTCCTGGTTGAAATTGTAGGTACAACCAGGGGAGTCCGTTTGAAGTGGGTAACTCGACAAAGGATTGTAATGGGAATTGCAAGAGGACTTCTGTATCTTCATGAAGATTCCAGATTCAAGATTATCCACCGCGATCTGAAGCCTAGCAACATATTATTGGATGGAGAAATGGACCCCAAAATTGCAGATTTTGGAATGGCAAAACTTTTCGAGGTTGACCAAACTCAGGGAAATACTAGTAGAGTTGCTGGAACATTGTAAGTTTGATCCCTTCCTATCTCCCCCTCCTCTGAATAAAATCAATAGCCCCCAACCCTTATCTCCCAATCATGAATTCTCCTTCTCATCAGGAATAGTGTAACTGATCTAAACATAGAAGATGAGAACTTACTAAATCATGTAAGCTTTATTATGATTATGATTATTATCACCCTGAAAAGTGAAAAATAAAAAAAAGGAAAACCACTGCCTCTGCAAGAAAAATTTAAAAGCTCGTTAATTGATGTTATGTTTCCGTACAGGCATGGAAGTGCTGGAATGATGGGACCGCTTTAGAGTTGGTGGATCCAAATCTTGGAGGAAATTTCTCAGTCCCTGAATTTGAAAGATACATCCATATTGGATTATTGTGTGTTCAAGAAGATGCAGTTAGACGGCCAGCAATTGCATCAATCTTGTCTATGCTCAGTAGCCAGTCAGTTGTTCTGCCATCTTTGACAGCGCCTCCAGCTTTTCCGTATAAGAGAAACCTTCCTCAAGCATTGAGTGCAAGTAATGCTCATTTTACAGAGGTGTTCACTAATGTGAATGGCAGGTAATTCTATTACATGAAAGCTCTGTTACTTAGGAGGCTGATTGATTATGCTCGTAATGCTTAAAACCTCTATATAGGGATTGTTTCACACAAAAACTTATTTCTATCATGTCAATGAATGATAACTATACTCAATATTTTGCTTGTTAACACAACAAATGATTCTACTTTGATGTGGATCCAAAAGTATCTCTCTGTGTGTGTATGTGTGTGTGTGTTTTTTTTTTCTCCTGAACATAATAGTTTGCCAAGACTGCCTAACTATAGCATATAAATGTCTGCATGATGATGTAATTTAACAATTTCCTTCCTTTTCTACCTCCCATATATAGTATCACTTTGGGAGGGTCTCCACAAAACATCATACGGTGTAACAACTTATTTCACAAGTAGAGCTTAAAATATTACAATTTCATACAGTATATACATATTCACCATAAGTTGGCTAATACATGCAATAAAAAGAAATAATGTAATATGTATATCTTATAAAGCTGCAGACACAGTTTATAACTTCGCTGTATATAACCTTGAGTGGACCTAGATCTCTATTATCGAGGGTAGAGCTCTGTCACAGAAGCGTCATTAACTGACAATGATCTGCTATTTGATTGATCTGAGGAATTGTCTTGTGAAGGTTCACTTAGTAGCATGGGACGATTTTGTATGAAAAATGCTGGTTGCAAAGGCAATTCCAGGGTCATAGTGTAGCTACTTAGCATAAGAGATACTGAAGACATGGTTGGTCTATCGGCCATGTTATTCTGAACACACAGTAAACCGATGTGTATGCATCTCAGTATCTCAGCACTAAAAGCAGGGGATAGTGCAGGGTCAACAAGATTCCACGCTTTGCCTTCTTGCCAGTTTTTCCATGCCTAAGACATCGTAATTTCAATGTTAAGAAAGCTTGGTTTGTGTTAATTAATATTTATATAAGTTGAGTGTAAGAATAGATGATCACACTTACATAAGCAAGCAGATTTTTCTCATTTTCTCCAATTTGGAAAGAGCTATTCTTTTGGCCGCTAACAATCTCCAAAATAAGTACACCAAAGCTGAAGACATCCGACTTCAATGACACCTGACCTTGGATCAAATACTCGGGTGGCATGTAACCACTGTAACAAACCAATGTCATGTTTCAAAGTTAAGGTTTCGAACAATTAATAGTAATCTCAACATTGAATAAAGCTGCTATGCTATGATACTTACTGGGTACCAACTACTTTGCTTATCACTGCTTGAGATTGGTCAGTCTTAAACAACTTTGCTAGGCCAAAATCTGCAATCTTAGGAATAAATTCAGCGTCTAGCAGAACATTAGCAGCTTTCAAGTCACGGTGTATAACCCGCTGTTGTGATTCTTCATGGAGGTATAAGAGTCCTCTAGCAACCCCATTAATGATTTTAAGGCGCGTTTCCCAGTGCATAGATGCACGATGCTCCGGGTCTGTATTTATGTACAAACCTTAGATGATTTTGCCAAACTACTTTATGAAAAGAAAAAGATAGGACAACCATAAGCAGTAAATACTAACAAAAAAGGAAGTCATCAAGGCTTTTATTGATGACGAACTCATAGATAAGAAGCATTTCATCTTCTTCCAAGCAGAATCCGAGAAGTCTGACTAGATTCCTGTGATGCAGCTTGGCTAGGGTCAGAATTTCATTTTTGAACTGCTCTTCCCCTAGAACTGCATCCCGTTCGAACCTCTTAACTGCTATTTCTTGTCCATCAGTCAGCTTCCCCTGTAACAAAGATTTATTCTTATTAGTTCTTGCATTTGATGGTATAAATCCTAGATAATTTCTGAACAATTACCTTGTAAACAGTGGCGGATCCACCTTTTCCGAGCATATTATCGACAGCAAAGTTCTCTGTTGCAACCTTTATTACCCCAGTACTGAATTGTAAGGTTTGAAGAGTGTCCATTTCTTCCTCTATGCAAATCATATGAACAATAATACAAGATTAGCTTTCTAGTTTACTTTTAAAATTGGACTGCTACTAGTCTAATAGATAAGAATCCTTGCTTACTGTGAAAATTTCCAGAAAACTTTCTCTGCTTCTTCCTTCGTACAAAGATAGAGATGGAAGCTATGATAAGGATGAGTACTAATGATCCAACAATCGGAACAACGATAGCAATGATTTTATGTGACTTGCTACTACTTGCACCTACAAAAAAAACAAAACACAAATCCATGATACGAGTTAGGACTAACTATAATACTGAAAGAGAGCTAAGTTAACCAGAGAACCAAAATTTTTATGCATATTTTCTTACCATGTGCAGAAGAAGTAGCATTTCTGTTGGAGCCGGGTGGAGTAGCGACATAAGTTACATTCTTATAGAAAGGATAAAGTTCATAACGAAGATTGCAACTAGGCGAAATCACTCTTGCTCCTTTAGCCATAAAGAAAGGACTGGAGGTGATAAAATACTTTGTGAAGACACTCAAAGTGATATTTTGCACACACTTAACACAGTCGAGCCTAGTCAAGTCAGGACTACACTGAACAAGACCATACAAGGATTGGTTGGCAGTAATTTTCGTGTTTCCGGTAGCAAATTTGAGAACAGAATTACCTAATGAAGCTTTGTTTTGCAAAGAGGTCATTAATGTAGTAAGTGAACTATTTAACTTGTGAATATTATCAGTAACATTGTTATTTTGCCGAAGAGCCCAAAATGGCCTATCTGTTAAAACATGAAACAGACTGATGTTTGTGTAATATATTACACAGTTCTCAGAATACCCGAGTGCATTCGTACTGTTGGGACAGACTGAAAGCAGAGTAGTAGCAGAAGAACGGACACAATCACGACAATCATCGACTGAGACATCGGCCCTGCAGAGGGACATGGCTTCGACTTTGTTGGGTTGTTGGCCGGCGGTGAAGTTATAGTAGCCGTAAGTGATTTGGGTGTCTGAAGACATAGAATTGAGGGCTGTTTTAAGGTTTGTTAGATAAGCATTGGGAGTGGAGTCATTGTCTCCACACTCATTACGGAGAAACTCAAAAAATTGAGCGGAACTTTTGGGAATTACATAAAGTAGTTGAACCACAAATACTAAGAAGAATAACTTGGTTAATTCCATGTTTGCTGTGAATGTGATTCAGATGGTAGCTAACAGAGGTCTATAAATAAATATTAAATGACGAAAAAGGTAAATCGGGTCATAAAAATATATTGTATGGCAAAAAGGATAAGTCGGGTCACAGGTTGTTATTATACGAGTCATAGCGAAGTTGCCTTATATTCTGTTGAAATTTATAATCAACTTGGATTGTTTTAAGAAACTACGGAGTATTTTATCTTTCGGGAATCTGGACACGAAGCATTGGCGGACTTGGCCTTGTGCATGGTGAGTCAAATGACTCATCAGGGCCCAAAAAAAAAAATTCTAAGTTTTTTTTTTTTAAAAAAAAATAAAAAATTGTTTTCTTTGGTTGATTTTGTTGTTGTTTGTTTGGTAAACTTTGAACCTTTTGTTAATGTTGTTGGATTTTTGATGAAATTTGAACCTTTTTTACCATGTGAATTGTAGTCAGTGTTTATTTAGGGTGTTTATTGATGTTAATTATATCTATCAAATTGTCAATACACCATTGGCTTTGGTAGATTTATATGGGGTTTTGCATATGTGCTGATTTGATTGGCGATTCAGACGATTGCTTATGATATAGTCGACCCACCCTAATGATATAGTCAATTATGTCTGTCAAATTGTCAATACATCCTAATGCTTGTACAGATTTTAATCTTGTCAATTATTAGAAAGCTAAGCTTGTCATGTTGTTAATTTTTTTTAACATATTTGGTTATCGATTGTGACTCACCAGTCGGAAATTCTTGGATCCGCCGCTGACACGAAGGATTCTCTTTTGGACATACTGACACTATGGATGAGTGCGTCGTCTATGATCTATGAATTCAATCTTATTCCATAACACATAGATATGTAAGGTACTGTTCATTTCACCTTAAAAAATAATATTAAGTAAAAATAATTTCAGTTCAATAAAAATAAGTTTAGTCTAGTAAAAATTATTTCAGTTCAGTAAAAATAAATCCAGTTTAGTAAAATTCAGTAACTTTATAGAATAAATATAACATAAAATCAGTAAAAAATAATTTTAGTTGAGCAAAAATAATTGCTGTTTAGTAAAATTAATTTCAGTTTAACAAAAATAATTTCAGTTCAGCAAAAATAAGGTGAAGTGAACGACGCCTAATGGATTAACAATTCCACGTTAAAGGAATAAGAAAATTAACATATTTGACTATTCCATTAGCATGCTTCATTTCCACATAAGCTCTATTTTATATTTTTGGGTGCAAAACTGCAAAATGTGGTAAACGGTCCTCCTAAAGTACTACCAGGCATAACACGTTACAATAGACTTTTAGTTGTAATTTGAACTTATGTAATGTAATTCACTATTATGTAAACTTATATTTCCAAAATATAGGATGTGTCTATTCTCCTATATTTCAGTATATAAAGCCACAAACACGACTAAGAGGAAAGAGATAATAATAATTTTAAAAAAAATATAAAGAATTTTAATTCAAAAAGTATGATTTATTTTTTTTTAAAAAAAGCCGAACAAAAATGGTGTTATACAAACGGAAAGAGTACTTGCCAAAAAAGAAAAAAATAATAATAAAAAAAAGAAATAGTAAAACATACTTGCTCCGCTTTTCTTTTGCGGCCTTCGTATTTTATACTTGCTTAATTTCTCCAACTCATCAGCAGAATTTTATTAGGAGAAATAATAATAGAAAATAATTTAATTACTTGATCCACTTTCCTTTTGCGGCCTCTGTATTTTATTACTTGTTTTATTTCTTTTTTTGGAAATCTTTTACAATATTGTATTGCATTAATTTCTTCTCTTTAAATGGGCCCTCTAACTAGTTACTATTATACTTTAATATTTTCATATTCTTTTTCTCCCAGCTATTATACTTTTTTTTTTTACCAACCACACTTACTTCATATTTTAATTTTATTATTTTATACTATAATTTCTCCTAATAAAATTCTGCAGATGACTTGGAGAAACGGAGCAAGTAATAAAATACGAAGGGCGTATGCTCAAAGTGGATAAGATAGTAGGAGCTATGTAAAGATGTAACAATTATTGTAAGTATTTAAATCATTCCATATGAAGACTATAATTACTTTTAAAAAATACACTATTTATAGTTTTACAATTTACATGATTTAATCTTGTTTCAAAAAAAATAAAAATAATAATAATAATAATAATAATAATAATAATAATAATAATAATAATAATAATAATAAAAAATACACTATTTCCTCCAGATATTGCTCGTCCTGCTCATGGTGTTAAGTTGCTTGGGGGTCCTGTCAGTGCGGATGCCTCTTTCTGTGGTGAGCTTGTTTCGCAGAGGGTGTCGAAGACCATTGTGCTCATGGATGCTGTTGCTAAGCTTGAGGATCCCCAATGTGAGTTATTACTTCTTCGTGCGTGTACTGGAGTTTCAAAACTCTACTTTTCTATGCGCACTTGTCCTCCTCGTCTTTTTGAAGCGGCCCAGATTTCTTTTGATGTGGCCCTTCGAGGTTCTGTGGAGCGCATTGTAACTGCTTCGGGGTCAGGTTTTGGTGATTGGCAATGGCGACTTGCCACCTTACCTTTTTCTTATGGAGGACTGGGTGTCTATTCAGCGGGTGATGTTCGGCACTATGCTTTCCTTGCGTCGCGTTTGCAGTCTTCTGGTCTACAGGCTTCGCTTCTTCGCAATTCTGGTATTGTTGGTCCAGGTCCGGCCTTCGACGACGCTCTTAGTCTTTTTAATGAGACTGTGGAGACTGACCTTTTGCGTAACCCTGGTGAGATCGCTGCCCCCAAACTCATGAAGAAATTGGCAGATATATATTTCACGAAGGTCACTGCATCTGCAGAATCCACTTTCTCCTTGTCTCCGCGTCAGGTTGCCTTATGGAAGTCCCAGCAGGGGGATTACTCTTCTGCCTGGTTGCGAGCGGTCCCGATATCAGGTCTGGGTCAGGTTATGAATGGTAAGGCTTACCGTTGTGTTCTTTGCTACCGGTTGGGTGTTCCCTTGTTCTCCGTATCGGCACCTTGTTCTGCTTGCTCAAGAGTTTTTGATGGGGATATTTATGGGGATCATGCAGTGTCTTGTGCTGGGATGGTGGGTGTTAAACATCGGCATAACATTGTTCGTGATACCCTTGTTGATATTTGTTTCCGCTCTGGGATTTCTGCAAGGAAGGAGGTCAACGTTGGGTTAGCTGGAGGGAGCGACGGGGCTCTTCGGCCAGCAGATGTGTTGCTTTACTCTTGGGATAGAGGCCTAGATGTATGTGTTGACTTGACGGGGTCTTCTCCATTGACTCAATCTGGGTTGTCTGACTTCGTTCCTGGTCGTGTTGTGTCGGCTGCGGCTCAGCGGAAGCGAGACAAGTATGGGGCGCGTTGCAGGGCTTTTGGCTATGGTTTTCTTCCTTTCTCCTTTTCTTCATTGGGGGAATTAGAGAAGGATGCCGTTGCGTTGCTGAAGCGGGTTCAGGCGTTCGCTAGGACTCAGGATATTGGAGCTCGTGCGGCTGCTCACATCTTTAACAGGATTGGGTTCGCTATAGCTAGAGGGGTGGGGGCCCAGATTGTATCTCGGCTCCCCACTAATTTCTTGTAAATCTTTTGACTTTGTAGGTTTTTGTTATTTTATAATAATAATAATAATAATAATAATAATAATAATAAGATAAAATAATAAAAATGAAATTACATGATCTAATCTAGTTTATTTATTTATTTATTTATATTTTTGGGTGAAATCTAAAAATAACTTCTAATAAGTTGGCCATCCAAAATAGTCAATTGTGGAACAACTTAGGAAAAGTAAAAGTACTAAAGTAGTGCCCCTCTTCAAAGGGAAACGGAAAGAATTGGCGAGTGCACAAATCAACAGTTGACTGTATCATTGACGTAAGAAGGTGGGCACAAAATGTTTAAGAGGAGTAGGGTAGGCTTAATTGTTTATAATGATGTCATCTTCGGATTGAATTATTACGAATTATTACAGTAATACTAATTTATTAATAGTCAATATGGATGAGGTTAGTTTGATATTTTGGTCTTTAGGCTTAACTGAAATATAATCCTTGGACGATTGAAATGATTAGACTGAAAATCAACGGAGTAATAAAGTAAGATCCCAAAAGCATAAGAATGAAAGCCTCTTTTTTTTTTTTTACTTGATGTGGTTTAGAATATAAAAAGTAATATATTTCATGTTTGTTCACATCTTAATCTCAAAAAATCAATGTTATGAATTTATGATGATCGTTAAGTTAAACAGAGGGAATATGGTTGATCAATAAGTCAATAACCTCGTAAGTAGGGGAACAGCATGTTCCACAAGAGTCTATGTAATAGGGTAGTCTTAGTACAATAATGTTTATCTTCTTTTCTTGGAAATTCATTGTCAAGTTGTCATGTTCTTGTCCTTCTATACACCACGGAAAAAAATATTGTGTCAAGCTATAATACATGGAACAAAAATGGACTAAAACAAAAAATGGATCACGAGTCAAGCTAAAGGAACGAAATTACCTTGATCAATTGATCTAGTAGTACCCTAAACTCTAGACATAGTACACAATTACTAATACTAGGTTAGGTTCCGTGTCATGCACAGTAATTTTCAATAACTATTCTTTAATTAATATTATATTTAATTATAAAAAATTAAATCTAGCTAAGTTATTAATTTGTAAAATGAATTTATTATGAAAGTCTATTATTAGCAAAATAGATACTTTAAAATGCCTATATATATATAACTATTATTCATTCTCTCTTATGTATGTTGCATTTTTTTTTCTCAATAATCAACTGACTTAAAATATTTTTTCATATCTTTCTTGGCAAGCTTTTCATACAGAAGTTTATGGTATCAATATATATTTGGAAGGATACATTAAATCTTTTCTAATCTTTTTTTTTTGAAGAAAATCTGTTATAATATTTTACTTATGTATAATATTTCTTTCCTATATAGATATTTAAAAAAATCTGAAATAATACAAAGTATTATTCTTGCAATAATATTTTAAAAAGAACAAATTGGCTGATTCTATGGTAGTTATCTTTAAAATGACTACCATTACAATAATTTTTTTTTATTATTTTTTAATGTCAAAGTTATTTATAAATCATTTATCTAAAAGTTCATTTATTAATTTTAAAATAATTTTTGGATTGTTTTTATAATTTTCCTAATTAAGTTACAAAATGTAGTTTTTATTATCACTAAAATTGAAAAATAATTATAAAAAACGAAAAAAATGAAAAACAGATTTTAAAAATAAGAAGAAAAAAACATTTGTAATTAATTTTTGCATTAAAAATAATAGATAATTAGCCAATATAAAAAATTAGTATAATAGTAGTTACTTTAAGGATGACTACCATAGAATTTCATTTTGTATAATTTATTAGTGATAAATTTGAGCTCAAATCAAAGCTACTTCGCAAAGATAACAAAAGTCACTCCGTATTTCTTAACTATTTACAAAAGAACCAAGAAAATAATATTCAAATCATTGTATTTTTAATTAAAACGCTAGGAAATCTATTTCTAATAAAATACATCGTGTTTTGTTATAAGGCTAAACTCACAATAAGAGGGAGCCCCGATTTCTCATAGTGTTCTCACACATTTTTGTAAATAAACCAACAACTTTATTCAATTTTATTCAATTGTGGAACCTAGAATAATAAAAAAGCTTTTGATTTATTCATGAAAATGCCCTCATGAGAAACAAATTTCGTTTCTCACTATGAGAAACAGGGAAATCCTCACAATAATACATGAATCTATTTCACCTGTTTGTCTAAATTTAGTTGTCATGAGTAACATGGTTTATATATACTATTCACTTGACAATTAGGCATCCCTTCGATACCTTCAAGGGCCATCTTCACCTAGGGTGCAAATCTGTTATCGAAACATTATTGATTGAACCTCCCTCTGATCTTATACTAGACTTAGTCGTTGTGCTCCACTCCAAGAGCATATCGGATAGATTTTGGCTCTCGGTATAAAATGCAGGGTGCGCCGGTACTTGAAGTGTATCAGAATCACTACTCAACATAAGATCGACTGCAGACATCGTTGGCCTGTCTACAGGGTTTTCTTGGACACACAACAAACCGATGTGAATGCATCTCAATATCTCGGTACTAGAACCGGGTGGTATTACAGGATCTACCAGATTCCAAGCATTGCCTTCATTCCAATTTCTCCAAGCCTATAAACCAATATAATGTTGCAATGCCATTTATGAATTTTTGTAACATTGTAAAAGAAAGTTGTCAAATTTTTATTAGGTAACTTACAAAGCTTAAGAGGTTTGTTTCATTCTCCTCATCGTTTAAAAATGAAGTAATCCTTTGTCCGCTTACTATCTCTAGGACGAGTACACCAAAGCTGTAGACGTCTAACTTTACTGATACTTGACATTGAAGAGCATACTCAGGTGAAATGTAACCTCTGCAAAAACAATATAATATATTTCTTGTACGAATTAAAGAAATCACAAGAACATAAGCCAGTAATATTGTAGGTAGAGTTTGAAGATTTTGGATGCTTACTTGGTACCGACAATTTTGCTAGCCAGTGTTTGAGTTTGATCAATGTTAAATAGCCTTGCCATACCAAAGTCCGCAATCTTTGGAAAGAAATCCTCGTCTAGGAGAATATTTGCAGCTTTGAGGTCGCGATGTATGATTTTTAGTCTAGAATTTTCATGGAGGTACAAGATCCCTCTAGCTATGCCATTTATGATTTTGTACCGTGTTTCCCATTGCATAGACTGACGACTTAATGGATCTGCATTTGATTACATGTAACAAAATTTTAGACAATCTTATTGATCAATGAAAATAATTCCCCTTGAGATACCAAATTCTGCATATCACAAATCATCTAATATAACAATGCACCACAATTATTTAACGTACCATCATTCTGTCACAACTACTTGGATAATCTTTTTACCGGGAATTGAACAGATTTATTAGTACCTCCGTTGTATTAGTATGACATTACTAGTACTTCATATGAATTTATATTAAAAGGAGAGTTCATCACTTACCAAATATAAACTTATCAAGGCTTCTATTAGCAACGAGCTCGTAGATGAGAATCATTTCTATTCCATGTAAGCAAAATCCCAAAAGTCTCACCAAATTTCTATGTTGGAGCTTTGCTAATATCAGAATTTCATTTTTAAACTCTGCATCGCCCTGCCTCGAGTTTGTTACAAGTTTCTTCACTGCTATCTCTTGTCCATCAGGAAGTACACCCTGAAAACATGGTTAGGAAATTCAAAAAAGATGGCTTGTTTGAAGTCATATATACTAGCTAGTTGTTTGATTGAATTAGTACCTTATAAACAGAGCCAAATCCGCCTTCTCCGAGCTTATAATCCTCAGAAAAGTTCTGTGTTGCCTGCTTTATAGCTCCAAGACTAAATTGCAACGATCTTAGGGCCTCAATTTCATCTTCTGCACTTACCAAAAACAAAGGTTTTTTTTTTTTTATTTTTTTTTTTTTTTTTTTTTTTTTTTACACAATAGCACCAATAACAAAGTTAGCTACAACTTTGTATACAAGAAGCAAATTACATTAAGGAAATTAAAGCTGTAATTAAACCAAAAATTCTTACTGCTAAACTTCACCATCCAAGAATTCCTTGAATTTCTTTTCTTTATAAAGACGCTGAAGATGATGCTTGTAGCAAGTAACATTGTTGACACGCCAAGTGCAATGGAAATGATACCGACTATATGAGTCTTACCACTTTTTCGGCCTACCAAAAAACATACAATAATTGATAAATCATGTAAGCAGAACATTTCTTTGAAAGATCCAATGAAGAATTGGTGTATAAATAATTATGTGCTCCATATTTACCTGGAATAGGAGCATTTGAACTGATGTTGAGTGACGGCGTAGGCAGGGGTTCATTAGGCACATCCCCATAGAAGGAGGTTATATCATACCGAACAAAGCAATTCGGTAAAATCATCATAACACCAGAAGCCGTATAATTCGAGTGAACACAACACGAAGGTAAAACATCAATAAACTCTTGAATACACTGCATACACCTTCGCTTTGACAAATCTGGTGTACACTGCACAAGACCATACAAACTCTGACCTCCAGAAGTATTAGCCTTGTCTGCTGCATACTTCTTCTCTGAATCACCCGAACCAGCTCGATTCTTCAACGATTGCATCAGCAAAGACAGTGAATCACTGAAGCCACGAGTATTCGTAACAGGTGGGTCATTTAAAAGTGACCACGGTTCTACCACATCTTGTACTTCCCCATAAATAGAACGGTTTGAGAAAAATACAGAGCAATACCCACTATACCCAAATCCTTCCTTTTGGTTAGGACAAACGGTATTAATTAGCAAAGAAGCCGAGTTTTTAATACAATTACGGCACGTATTAACAGGGACATCACCCCTGCATAGGGCTAATGAGCTCACTTTGTCCGGTTCGTGTCCTGCTGTCATATTGTAAAACCCGTAGGTGATTCGTGTGTCTGTCGATAGAGAGTTTAAGACTGCTTGAAGGTTGGATTGGTACGTGCTGTTTGGTGTGTATGTGGTGTCGCTGCACCACTGCGACCGGAATGCGCTTTGGGCTGATACAAACTTGGGTATGGTATAAGAAACTATGAGACTGAGTACTAACAAGTAAACATTAGAAGACTCCATATTAGCATTAATTTTGTTTGTTAAGAGATGCAAAAAGATTGAAGAAAGAAAAAAAGTACAAACTAAGTAAGAAAAGGAAGAAAGCAAGGTGAATATACTTCGGGAGAATCAATTTTGGTTAACGAACTAGTCAATGAGATGGAGAATTGAAGTTGGTTTCAACTTTAAAGTTTTCAACCCATGTTGTTTCTTCAAAACTAATGATGCGTAATTAATTACTCCATCCGTTCGTATTTTTTTTTCGTCAGTTTATTTTTGTTTGATACACTTTGACTATTCTTCTCTCAAAAAACATTCTAAGCGTAACAAAAAAATATGGAACGGAGGGGTTGTTCTCAACAAATGAGCTGAGTTTACTATTTCAAGGTTAGTGGATAGAACTTTCCCAAGGCAGCTTACTTGCTAGACAACTTGTTATTTCAGAGGCAATTTGTCAGTTGTGCAATGCTGCAGAAGAGTCGATTATCCATGCTCTATTCGAGTGTACCCATGCTAAGGATATTTGGTGCCATTATAACATGAAAGCTATAATTGATGAAGCCCCTGGGAGTAGCTTTGCCGAGAGATGGTCGTGGCTCCATAGGAAGCTGGGGAAGGACGATTTTCTGCATATGGCATCTCTGGCTTGGGCCGTGTGGAGGGTGCGTAATCTCATGATTTTTGAGGATAGTACTCCAAACCCGGTGTTATTGGCCTCAAACTTCTGCAAAATGGTGGATGAATATAATGTGTATGCAAATAGGGTGTTCAGGAACATACCAAACAGGAGCAACAGCATTACGAGTTGGAAGCCTCCTCAACATGGATTTCCTACGGAATAAAAATCCCTCGGAATTTATGGGCTTTCCGACGGAATATTTCATAGGAAATTATATATTCCGACGAAAATAAAATCCGTCGGAAGTGTCCGACGGATTTTTCCGTCGATACAATGAATTTCCGACAGAAATAAAATCTGTCGGAAATTTCCGACGGAATATTCCATCGGAAATTTAAGTTTCCGACGGAATATTCCGTCGGAATAGTATTAAAAAAAAAAACAAACAAACCCTTACATATTTGCGGAATAAAAAAAAAATAAAAAAATTAAAAAACTAAACCCTAAAACCGGTTCCCCTTCCCCAACCCTATTCAATTCTCTTTCCTCTCCTCCTCTCCCTCCGCCTCTCTGCTTCTCTTTCTCTCTCCTCTCTTCTTCTCTTTCCCCTTTCTTCGTTCTTTCCCCTTCTCTTTTTCTCATTCTCCTTCTCTATCTTCTTGTAGATCTCCTCCTTCTCTCCTCTTCTTTCCCCTTTCCTCACCATTAGCTTCAACGGCGACACCACAACAACATAAGTAACCACCGCAACCACACCAGCAGCCACGACAACACGCAACCACACCAGCAGCAACGACAACAGGCAGCAACAACAACACGCAGCAGCAACGACAACAGATCTAGTTTTTTTTTTTATTTTTAAACACTAATTATAATTGTTTTTTGATATAATTGTAATGTTATTTTTTATTAATTTCAGATTAATTGTATATTTTATTTATTTTGTTCGATTTCAATTGTTTTTGTTTATTTTTTTCGGATCTTTGAATTTATTTGCGTTTTTTAGATTTTTTTTTTTTGCGATTTCGGTGTTGTGGATTTTTATGAGTTTTTTCAATTTTTTTGCGATTTCGGTGGTTGTGGGTGGTGGTTGTTTTGGGCAGGTGGGATGGGTGTGGGTGGGGGTTTTGCTGGCAGGTTGGGGTGGTGTGGGTGGGGGTGGTCTGGGTGGGTGTGAGTTTTTCTGGCAGGTGGGTGTGGGGGTGGTCAGGGTGGGTAGTGGGTGGGGGTTTTTCTGGGCAGGTGGGGTGGGTGTAGGTGGTTGTGGGTGGGGGGGTTTTCTGGCAGGGTGGGGTGGGTGTGAGTGTGGGTGGTGGTTGTTTTGGGCAGGGTGGGGTGGGTGGGGGGGTTTTCTGGGCTGGTGGGTGTAGGTGGTTGTGCGTGGGGGTTTTTCTGGGCAGGTGGGTGTGGGTGGGGGTTTTTCAGGGCAGGGTGGGGCTGTTTTTTTTATTTTTTTTTTAACTTTTCCAACGGGAAATTCCGTCGGAATATACCTTTTCCGACGGAATATTCCGTCGGAATATACTGTTTCCGACGGAAAATTCCGTCGGAAACCTCTCCAACTACGTCGGAAAGTTGCGACGGATTTTCAACTAAAGTCAAAAAAAGCGCCGACAGAAATAAATCCGTCGGAAATTCCGTCAGAATCAGCCTTCCGACGGAAATTCCATCGGAAAAGGTCGAATTTCCGACAAGGGCCACTGCGACAGACTTATTCCGACGGAATTCCGTCGGAAGGCTTGATTTCGACGGAATTTTCGATGATTCCGACGGATTTTTTCCGTCGGAATTAAGCTGTTTTCTTGCAGTGAATATGTCTCTGTGATTGGTAAGTCAGGGGTTGGGATTGTGTGTAGGAATGCAGAAGGTAGGGTGGTTTTGACAGCTACATGGAAAATTCATACGACCTCCCTTGTGTGTGCAGAAGCTGTGGCAGTTAGATATGCACTCTTAGTTGCCCGTAGATGTGGTTTTGTTAAAATCTGGGTAGAGTCTGATTCGTTGCAGGTTATCTCAGCGATAAACTCTGATGCAAAGGGTGCTACTCCAATATTCAATGTCTTCAGTGACATAAGCATTGATAGAGCTCTGTTTGTGGAGTGCTTTTTTTACCCATGTAAAACGTAGTTGCAATACAATAGCTCATCTTGTTGCCAGAGATGATACGGGAGATCACTCGGAGCTTATTAGAGTTGATCGATTTCCTCAAAGCATTGTAACTATGGCACTATTGGATTTTCCTAATTAATACATAATGCTCTATCTTGCTTTCAAAAAACAAAAAAAAAAAAAAACAAAAAAAAAAAAAAAAAAAAAAAATAAAAAAAAAAAAAAAAAGCGGCCATCAATTTCTAATTAAGTGACTTAATAAAAAAAAAAGGTTAAAATTGGGTTTGGAATTGAGTGAATTTGATTAAACAATGATTTAATTTACTTCGTATACGAAGTATTATAATGGGTGCAGTGGCTCTGAATTATATTCTATTAACTTGGTGATAAAAATGTATTTTTATAGAGTCAAAGGTCAATTATGATGACAAATGTTTTATGATTATTTTTAAATAGATATTTTGCATTCTAAGTAAAGATATCTTGTATTGTAATAATACTAGAGAAAAAAGTTGTACACCCGTTATTGTAATTAGGCTACATGTATATTATAGATACATGTGCTGATGTACACAATATTCAATCAAAGAGTGAAAGAATATAAATACATGTATTCTAAAGAATAAAATATTAGGATTAATGAACATAAAATATGTTTTTTATTTTTTATTTTAATATAAATTCTACCTGCTAAAAATAAACAACAATCTCATTATCATATGTAGACATAGTCATATTCTTTTATCGTAATATCATAATATTTTTTTTTAACATATGTACACAATTCGCATCATGTATCCAGTACACCCTGTAGCAAAAGAAAAGTTGGTGTTTGCCTAAAGTCCTGTAAAGATTAGAAAATGAATGGACTGTCCAACATCACAGACAAAATAGGCTCAAAATTAAAGCCCATTGGTTAAAATGTTTAAATGGTAGCTACTTTATTTTATTTTATTTTTACCAGTTTTGCTCCTTTGAATTGAAATTGTAATGGTCAAAACATACATTAGAACTTCATCTATGCATATGACCATATTAATCAAGCAGTACTATCGAGGGTAGACTTGTGTGATGGAACCCTCATTAACTAAACAAGCAGGCAATTGACTACTCGATTGGTTTGAAATATGCTCCGGTGAAGGAATACTTGATGGTGTGTGGCCTCGTGAGAAAAACACAGGTTGTGAAGATACTGATAGATATTATAGTTATGATAATATTTGTCGCATATTAAGATAATAATAGTGTATATTTTGTATTCTTGGTACACACTCCAGATTGATGAGTTTTCCCAAAATCTAATATGGTATCACGACTTAAGTTTTAGATCCAAATGTTTTATTTTTCCAATTTTTTTGGTTTTTTTGTTTTTAATTTGGGACCTTAATCTTAGCTTCCGCATTCTTCTTTGGTTAATTAGTTAACCAAATTCTGTACAACTTGTTCCTTCCACCTAGCTTTTCTATTAAATTATTTTGGCTTCTAGTAAGCATTTGACTTTGGCAATTTGTGCTTATAATCGTATTAGCATCCATGACTAAGGGCAGTGATCACCCACCACCACCACCGCCACCTCCACCTCCTCCGTCGACGGAGTTGCATTCGGCTCTCTCTATCAATAACATCAAGAATGCAATTTCTTGGATTCTTGATCGGGAAAAGGTACAATATTCTAATTGGGTGGAATTGTTTGAAGTTCGTTGCCACGTTTTTAACATTCTTGATCATATCGATCCGAACACCCCAAGACCATCTGATATTTCTGAATTGAATCCCTATGGCTGCGTCTTGACTCCATTGTTAAACAATGGATATATGACACTATTTCAGTTGATCTCTTGGAAACCGTCTTATGTCGTGCATGGAGACTCTGATCAAAAAAATTTGGAATAAGTTGAAAGACCTATTCCAAGAAAACAAGAACACGAGAGTTGTTTACCTTGAAAACCAATTCAATTCACTTTATTTGTCTGATTTTTCGGATGTTTCTTCCTATTGTCAGTAGCTAATTAAAGAACTTGAAGGATCAATTGGCCGCGATGGACCAACCGATGTCGGAGCAGAAACTTGTTATTCGCCTCGTATCAGGGCTTGTTTACACTGATTTTGATACGGTGGCTACAATCATCCAACAAACTGAACCCCTTCCATTTTTTGAGACCGCAAGGTCACGACTGCTCCTTGAGGAGTCAAGATGTGCGAATGACCAAGGCAACCAAGCTACCTCCTTCGTGGCGCAAAGCTCGAGTGCCCTTGCAAACTCCGCCGCACAGCAGTCGAACCAGCTATAACAACATCAACACTCCGATGGCGGCGTCGGACCTGGGTGGTGGTGGTCGCGAGACCGACCGTGGTCGGGGAAGGGGAGGTGCAAGTAAAGACCGTGGTCGAGGTAAGGGGCGTGAGAACAACCAACAACGGTAACAAATCTCTAATGCTCCTAATCCCCAACAAAATTGGGTTTCATCTCAATCCCAACAATGGGGCCCAATGCAACAGCCTCAACAATGAGCCTCAGCACCATGTCCATATCCTCAGTAAGCAAGACCAAGTGGGAGCCACTGCACCAAGGCCCAATTTGGGGTTCCAATATTATCCTCAACAGGCTTATGCAATGCAATACCCAATTTATCGAGCTGCTCCTCCATTCTTCGGGCCACTTATGACACAAACCGAATTGGGTAATTGATTGTAAAGTACTTTTAATTTATACGGTATATTATCTTAATTAAGGTACATATAACTAATCTTAAGGAAAAGAAAATATTAACCCTCTATATATGTGATTACTCCGTCTAATTACAAAGTCCATTAAATTTTGTTGTAGACATGAATTTTCTTTTGTTTGTACAAGTATTATTTTAATTTTTGTAGTTTGATTTATGTTCTGAGTGATAATATGATTTTAAAATATACACAATTATAAATTCTTTTTATTATATTCGTGCATCGCGCGGGAGCTAATCTAGTAACTATAACTAAAATAGAAACTGCTGACTTAATCCTTTTCCAAATCTGTGCACGTGTCGCTTTTTCATGAAAAATTTTCCCGCCTAAATGCATTGATGATATCATCTTATCAATTTTTTTAAAAAAATATTTAAAGCTAAGCTACTCCATTTAAATTGCTTTGAAAATTGTGAAAATTAGATTATGAATAATGATTACAACGGTTTACAAAATAAAATTCAAACACGGTACGGATGCTTCTACAAATTAAACTATAGTATAATTAAACAAATTTGCTAATGATAGGAAACTAAATTTTTTTTTTACTGTCTTATTAATTAATGAGCTCTTTCTGTCATTTTGTTATCAAGTTACGGAAAAAGTATTTTCTTTCTCTCATCTCTTTCTATTCTACAAATTATTTAGTATTTCAACTCTGCTTTCTAGTACATGTTACGGAGTATTTGTTAATATTATGTGCTACATGTTGATATATTTCTAATGGTCTTTCTTCTCTTTTCATGATGATAGTATGAGCTCTTTCTTCTCTTCTCTAATGGTCTGCTAGCAATTTAACAATATAAATGTCTACATGATGATATAATTTAACAATTTCCTTCCTTTCCTACCTCCCATATATAGTATGAGTATCACTTTGGGATCTGACTTCAATGACACCTGACCTTGGATCAAATACTCGGGTGGCATGTAACCACTGTAACAAACCAATGTCATGTTTCAAAGTTAAGGTTTCAAACAATTAATAGTAATCTCAACATTGAATAAAGCTGCTATGCTATGATACTTACTGGGTACCAACTACTTTGCTTGTCACTGCTTGAGATTGGTCAGTCTTAAACAACTTTGCTAGGCCGAAATCTGCAATCTTAGGAATAAAATCAGCGTCTAGCAGAACATTAGCAGCTTTCAAGTCACGGTGTATAATCCGCTGCTGTGAATCTTCATGGAGGTATAAGAGTCCTCTAGCAACGCCATTAATGATTTTAAGGCGTGTTTCCCAGTGCATAGATGCACGATGCTCCGGGTCTGTATTTATATGTACAAGCAAGCCTTAGATGATTTTGCCAAACTACTTTATGAAAAGAAGTAAATACTAACCAAAAAGGAAGTCGTCAAGGCTTTTATTGACGACGAACTCATAGATAAGAAGCATTTCATCTTCCTCCAAGCAGAATCCGAGAAGTCTCACTAGATTCCTGTGATGCAGCTTGGCTAGGGTCAGAATTTCATTTTTGAACTGCTCTTCCCCTAGAACTGCATCCCGTTCGAACCTTTTAACTGCTATTTCTTGTCCATCAGTCAACTTCCCCTGATTATAAAAATAACAAAGATATATTCTTATTAGTTCTTGCATTTGATGGTATAAATCCTAGACAATTTCTGAACAATTACCTTGTAAACAGTGGCGGATCCACCTTTTCCGAGCATATTTTCAACAGCAAAGTTCTCTGTTGCAACCTTTATTACCCCAGTACTGAATTGTAAGGTTTGAAGAGTGTCCATTTCTTCCTCTATGCAAATCATATGAACAATATTACAAGATTAGCTTTCTAGTTTACTTTTAAAATTGGACTGCTACTAGTCTAATAAATAAGAATTCTTGCTTACTGTGAAAATTTCCAGAAAACTTTCTCTGCTTTTTCCTTCGTACAAAGATAGAGATGGAAGCTATGATAAGGATGAGTACTAATGATCCAACAATCGGAACAACGATAGCAATGATTTTATGTGACTTGCTACTACTTGCACCTACAAAAGAAAAAACAAAACACAAATCCATGATACGAGTTAGGACTAACTATAATACTGAAAAAGAGCTAAGTTAACCAGAGAACCAAAATTTTTATGCATATTTTTTTACCATGTGCAGAAGAAGTAGCATTTCTGTTGGAGCCGGGTGGAGTAGCGACATAAGTTACATTCTTATAGAAAGGATAAAGTTCATAACGAAGATTGCAACTAGGCGAAATCACTCTTCCTCCTTTAGCCATAAAGAAAGGACTGGGGGTGATAAAATCCTTTGTGAAGACACTCAAAGTGATATTTTGCAGACACTTAACACAGTCGAGCCTAGTCAAGTCAGGACTACACTGAACAAGTCCATACAAGGATTAGTTGGCAGTAATTTTCGTGTTTCCGGTAGCAAATTTGAGAACAGAATTACCCAATGAGGCTTTGTTTTGCAAAGAGGTCATTAATGTAGTAAGTGAACTATTTAACTTGTGAATATTATCAGTAACATTGGCATCATTTCGAACAGCCCAAAATGGCCTATCTGTTAAAACATGAAACAGACTGATGTTTGTGTAATATATTACACAGTTCTCAGAATACCCGAGTGCATTCGTACTGTTGGGACAGACTGAAAGCAGAGTAGTAGCAGAAGAACGGACACAATCACGACAATCATCGACTGAGACATCGGCCCTGCAGAGGGACATGGCTTCGACTTTGTTGGGTTGTTGGCCGGCGGTGAAGTTATAGTAGCCGTAAGTGATTTGGGTGTCTGAAGACATAGAATTGAGGGCTGTTTTAAGGTTTGTTAGATAAGCATTGGGAGTGGAGTCATTGTCTCCACACTCATTACGGAGAAACTCAAAAAATTGAGCGGAACTTTTGGGAATTACATAAAGTAGTTGAACCACAAATACTAAGAAGAATAACTTGGTTAATTCCATGTTTGCTGTGAATGTGATTCAGATGGTAGCTAACAGAGGTCTATAAATAAATATTAAATGACGAAAAAGGTAAATCGGGTCATAAAAATATATTGTATGACAAAAAGGATAAGTCGGGTCACAGGTTGTTATCATACGAGTCATAGCGAAGTTCCCTTGTATTCTGTTGATATTTATAAACAACTTGGAGTGTTTTAAGAAACTACGGAGTATTTACACGAAGGTTGGAATAAAAGAATGGTTTTTATTTTATGTGACACATGATATAACACTATAACATAATACGAATTATCATAAATAGTCAGAAATTCAGAATGCATTTGGTCAAAGCCGCCACTCTGTTAATAAAAGAATGCACTCATCCACAACTCCACAAGTGGAGCATGGTTAGACCTGGCAAATGGGTCATTCGGGTCGGGTATGGGTCAGGTTATTTCGGGTCGGGTCAAGTTCGGGTCAAAAAGTTATCGGGTTAAGTTCGGGTCGGGTCGGGTCATTTCGGATTTCGGGTTGATTTCAGGTCGACTGATAATTGGGTCGGGTCGGGTATTGGGTCACACTTCGGGTCGAGTTCGGGTCGGATCGAGTTTGGGTCGGGTCGGGTCAATTTTCGGGTGCAAATTTCGGGTAAACTTCGGGTCGGATCATATTCGGGTCGATACATTGGGTTAAATTCAACTCTGTATATATATTCAGGTCGAGGCATGCCAGTGCAGGAAATTGATAAATAATAGACTTCCTATTATAATTATCAGTAATTTACATTATAGAATTTTACCAATTGAATATTCTTAAAATATTTATTGTGGTGGCGATTTCAACAAGTACACACAATTACACAAGTGTGACAAGACTATATTTTTTCTAGTAAAGACTTAAAGAGTAGTAGCGTGGATGGACGCCAAGCACACTTTACTCGCGCTATGAACTTTTCTTAACCGATTCGATCAGATATATGTTATGACATGCTTCGTTTGAAATTAAATTACTGCTAAATTGCAAATTAGGAGTCCAATCTCTCTCTTTTGTCTTCACTCTTCTCTAATCTCTACACACTTCATTCATCTCATTTTCCATTGAAGCGTTTTTTACTCAAGTGGCCTAGAAGATTTTGTATTCCCAGAATCTCAAAATATGTAAAATACTTACACTGTTACACATTACAAATTAATAAAAAAAAATTAAGGCAGTTTGATTGCGGTTATTTTCTATTTCGGGTTTGCTCAGGTCAAATCGTTAGCTTAAATAGATTCTGGTCATTTCAGGTATAAGGTAATTTTAGTTCGGGTCACTTTGGGTTTTGAGTCTATTTGGGTCAATTAATTCAAGTTAATGGTCGGGTCACTTTGGGTATCGGGTCAACTTCGGGTCGGGTCATTTCGGGTCGGGTCATTTCAAGTTTCGGGTCAAGGTCGGGTCAATTCCACTTCGGGTCGGGTATGGGTCGGGTCGGGTTGATTTCGGGTTTCGGGTCAATTTCGGGTCGTGAGTCGGGTCATTCGGGTCGGGTCATCGGATCTGGGTCAGGATTGCCAGGTCTAAGCATGGTATGGAACAATGAGGGTGTTTGCTGGCGGCGGAGCTAGTTGTCACACTATGGATTAGTGCGTCCTTTATCACATTGGATTCGTCCTATAAGAGAATTGTTACTTTTTTAAGTTTTGATTGGGTGTGATAATGTAATCTATGAATTCAATCTTATTCCATACATCTTTAACCCACATAGATATGTAAGGTCCTGTTCATTTCACCTTAAGAAAAATAATATTAAGTAAAAATAATTTCAGTTAAGTAAAAATAATTTTAGTTCAATAAAAATAAGTTTATTCTAGTAAAAATTATTTCAGTTTAGTAAAAAAAAAAGTTTAGTTCAATAAAATTCAGTAACTTTAAGGAATAAATATAACATAAAATCAGTAAAAATAATTTCACTTTCATCTAATTATTTTAATGCATTTTAACATATTTTAGTTGTAATTTGAACTCATGTCATGTGATTCACTATTATGTAAACTTATATTACCAAAATATAGGGTGTGTCAATTCTCCTATATTTCAGTATATAAAGCCACAAACACGACTAAGAGGAAAGAGATAATAATAATTTTTAAAAAATATAAAGAATTATAATTCAAAAAGTTTTTTTTTTTTTTTTTTTTAAAAAAAAAAGCCAATTTAAAATAGTGTTATACAAACGGAAAGAGTACTTGTCAAAAAAAAAATAAAAAAATAAAAAGAAATAGTAAAACATACAATCCCTCCGTATTTAATTATTTTCTCCACTTTCCTTTTACGGCGGCAGTATTTAATTACTTGTTTCATTTCTTTTTTTGGAAATCTTTCACAATATTTTATTGTATTAATTTCTTCTCTCTTAGTGGGCCCTCCAACTAGTATACTTTAATATTTTCATTTTTTTTTTCTCCCAGCTATTATACTTTATTCTTTTACCAACCACACTTACTTCATATTTTAATTTTATTGCTTTATTATTAAGATAATATTTAGGGAATTTAAGATAGTATAATATAGTTAGTTTAAGGATGTATTCTATCTTGTTTCATTAAGTTGAGATAAGGTAGGAAACCTTATTGCTTGAATTATAAATTGATTGATTATGTGTTAATGAAGATCAAGCCAAAGTTTATTCACAGTTCATAATTTTACATGGTATCAGGCCTAAATTTTTCCTAAGCAATAGCCATGGCAGGCGGTGATGATCCACCTCCTCCACCACCTTCAAAAATTGAACCCAACTCCCCTTACTACCTCGGTTCGCAAGATCGACCGGGGGATTTCATCATTCCAACCCGTCTTACGACAGACAATTACGATTCTTGGGCTGCCGACATTCAAACGGCTCTAGAAGCTCACTGCAAGTTCGAATTCTTAATTAGATGGCTCGATCAATGCTCCATCTCCTCCATGTACGAAGTCCGATTGGACTGCAATCAATGCCATGCTCATCTCATGGATCACTAACACCATAGATCCCACTTTGAAATCCACCTTAACCCAATTTAGAGAAGCAAAATCTATCTGGGATCACCTTAAACAACGGTTTTCTCAAACCAATGGACCTCGCATTCAACAACTACGTTCCTTGATTGCGAGATGTGACCAACCCAAATCCATGAAAGTTTCAGAGTACTATGGAAAATTGCATTCTCTATGGCAAGAATTGGATAAACACGAACCTATAATTTCGTGTTTTTGTTGTGTGTCTTGCACCGCCGGCAAACAACACGAGGAACGCCGTTCCCAATCACGCCTTCACCAATTTCTGACGGGTTTACAGCCGGACTTCTACTTGTCCCTGCGCACTCAGATTCTCTCCCAAGATCCCCTTCTAACCATAGATCGAGCTTACCAATTGATAATCCAAGAAGAACGAGTCCGCTTAGCCACAAAAGAGCCCGATTCATCGACCACCGACGCCGTTAGCTTCGCTGTGTCAACCGGTCTGGAGGCGGCGACTGGTTCAACGCGTGGTAGAGGACAGACTGGTGACAAACCGGTTTGCACCAGGCGCCGGAGAACAGGGCACGAAGCTGCAACTTGCTGGGCAGACACCACCTGCAATTTTTGTAAAATGAAAGGCCACCCAGAATCTCATTGTTTTGATATTGTGGGTAGGCCCAACAACAACAACAAGAAACCAGGCTAGGACGTGGACAAGCCCGTGCAAATATGGCTGCCAGCCCACCTTAAACTCAGATTGGGCCTGCGTCTACCAATTCCTCTGCCAGCAGTCTCTTCACACCGGAACAATGGAAGGCATTTGCGGGCCTTTTCGGTAATTCTCAAATTCCAAAAAATCGTTTGACCGGTAAGTTCGATATTTCTTCTTGGCTTATCGACACCAGTGCCACTCATCACGTCACTGGAAATAGCTCTTGGTTATTCGATACTCAAAATTTTGATTGTCCCATCGGTTTACCGAATGGTGCAAAAGTAGAAGCTACCTTGATGGGTTCTGTAAAATTGTCGGACAAAATAATCCTCACCGGAGTTCTTTATGTTCCGCACTTAAATTGCAATTTACTTTCGGTTTCTCAACTTACCGATGATTTACACACTATTGTCCAATTTGATTCTAATGTTTGTGCTATACAAGACCGAACGAAGGAGCTGATTGGAACGGGAGTTAGAAGAGGTGGACTATACTACTTTAGCAAACTGGAGTTTGTGTCACAGGTGGACGCTACGTCAAACTTGGAATTATGGCATCGCCGACTTGGTCATCCCTCTGATAAAGTAGTTAAGTTACTTCCGCATGTTCGTAGTAATAAAGATCACGTAGATAGTGGTTGTGAAGTGTGTTCGTATGCTAAGCATCCAAGAAATAAATTTCCTTTGAGTGAAAATAAAGCCTCTAGAATATTTGAGAAAATCCATTGTGACTTGTAGGGCCCATATCGACATGCTTCGTTGTGTGGGGCTCGTTATTTTTTAACCATCGTTGATGATTTTTCAAGGGCTATATGGATCCATTTGTTGGTAGACAAATTGGAGGTCTTTCGTATGTTTATGTCCTTTGTTGCCATGGTAGATAGACAATTTTCCCAAACAATAAAAGTAGTTCAAAGTGATAATGGGACCGAGTTTAATTGTCTACTTGATTATTTTAGCGCCACAGGGATTTTATTCCAAACCTCTTGTGTGGGTACCCCTCAAAAAAACGGTCGGGTGGAGAGGAAACATAAGCATATTTTGAATGTTGGAAGAGCGTTGCGTTTTCAAGCTAAGTTGCCCATTTACTTTTGGGGGGAGTGTGTTCTCACTGCGGCCCATTTGATCAATCGGACTCCTACTCCCCTCTTACAAAATAATTAAGACGCCTTATGAACTCTTTGACAAACCCCCCTCTTTTGATGCTGTTAGAACCTTTAGTTGTTTGTGTTTTGCTCATAATCAAAAAACAAAAGGAGACAAGTTTGCTAGTCGTAGTAGAAAGTGCATATTTGTAGGATATCCGTTTGGCAAAAAGGGTTGGAGATTCTTTGATTTAAATACAAAAGATTTTTTTGTCTCTCGAAATGTAAAATTCGTCGAAGAGGTATTTCCGTTTTGCAGTCCGGAGGTGGCAAATATTCAGAATACCGATTTTGATCGATGATCCATAAATCCATGAGGATTTTACCGAAGTTATAATCGAAGACGAGGCTATTGAGCATGCCCATAACAACGATACTAAATCGTTGCCCAGCCTAGAACCAAACACTGACGAGCCTCACGAAGACAAGCGCAATACGCTGCAACAAAATTCGCCTTCAGCCCAGCCACCTCCAGAATCCAGCGCCTCTAATCCGACTGATGGGCCTTTTCTGGATCCTAGTGCGCTGCAGTCCAGTCAGTCAGAAGGCGCGCCAATCTTCGCTACTTCTGGGCCTTCAAATTAGCCCACTATTTCGGCGGATGAAGCCCCTTTCACCCCAACAGGTGAAGCTACTACTCATAACCAGCAACTGGGCCGTGGGCTTCGACAGAAGATTCCCAACGTCAAACTCCGTGACTTTGTGACACATACGGTTTTTGCTAAAAGTCCTCTCTCCTCCTCCTCCAATCACTCCTCAGGTACTCCTTATCCCTTAGCACATTACATAAATCGTGACAATTTTTCTGTCAAATATCAGAAATTTCTTGCAGCTATTATTAAGGGTAAAGACCCAAGAACCTTTAAGGAAGCAATGAAATTTGAGGGATGGAGACAATCTATGAAAGAAGAGATTCGTGCTCTCGAGGACAATGGCACATGGACCTTGGAGCATCTTCCCCCCGGGAAATGGGCCCTTGGAAGTCAATGGGTCTATAAAACCAAATACTTGGCCAATGGAGAAGTTGAGCTTCTGAAATCAAGATTAGTGGTGTTCGGTAATCATCAGCAAGCCGGTATTAATTAACGAGACTTTTGCTCCCGTTGCCAAGATGACTACAGTTCGTGCCTTTCTTGCAATTGTGGCTTGCAAAAACTGGGAATTACATCAAATGGATGTACATAACGCTATTTTGCACGGTGATCTTACCGAGGAAGTTTACATGAAATTGCCTCCCGGGTTCGAATGTCCGAATCCTTCTTTGGTATGTAGGCTACGCAAGTCCTTGTATGGACTGAAACAGGCTACTCGTTGTTGGTTCGCAAAGTTAGTCTCGGCCTTGAAAAAGTATAGTTTCTTGCAATCTTACTCTGATTATTCTTTGTTCACATATACTAATGGCAAGTCTCAAATTAATGTCTTAGTCTATGTGGATGATCTCATCATTTCTAGGAATGATTCCACTGCCCTAAAAGTTTTCAAGTCCTATCTTAGTGATTGTTTCAAGATGAAAGATCTTGGACCTCTTAAATATTTTCTAGGGATTGAAGTAGCTCGCAGTTCCTTAGGGATATTTTTGTGTCAACGAAAATATACTTTGGATATTATTTCTGAAACCGGTCTGCTAGGGGCGAAACCTAGTGGGTTTCCAATGGAGCAAATCCACAAACTTTCTCTCGCGAATGGAGATTTGTTGACGGATCCCGAGGCATATCGCCGGCTGGTCGGCCGCCTCATTTACCTAGCCGTGACTCGATTGGACTTAGCGTACTCAGTCCATATCTTGTCCCAATTCATGCAGGCTCCGCGAGTAGAACACTGGGAAACGGCTCTGCGGGTCGTCCGTTACTTGAAAGGAACTCCGGGCCAAGGGATTTTGCTTCGGTCAAATAGCGAGCTCACATTAGAAGGGTGGTGTGACTCAGATTGGGCGGCTTGTCCTCTAACTCGCCGTTCTCTAACAGGTTGGTTAGTATTTCTAGGAAAATCGCCGATTTCTTGGAAGACTAAGAAACAGGATACAGTTTCAAAATCTTCTGCAGAGGAAGAATATAGATCCATGTCAGGAGTCACTTTGAGTTAAAGTGGCTAAAGACTTTATTATTAAGTATGGCTGTTCAACATCCTAAGCTATTAAGCTGTTTTGTGACAGTCAATCAGCTTTGCATATTGCAAAGAATCCGGTCTTCCACGAACGCACCAAGCACATAGAAGTCTATTGTCATTTTATTTGTGATGCAATAACCGAAGGCCTAATTTCTCCACATCATGTGTCAACTACTTCTCAATTGGCGGATATTTGAAAGGAATGGTGTCCTTCCAACAAGTGTATTCTTCCGATAGAGGGTTCAGAATTATTAAGGAGCTAATTCTTCAGTGAGGTCAAGTGATCGGAATGCCTAGGTGGAGGCCGCTTCCGATCAGTAATATCAATGTACAATTGATGTTACAGCTTAATCTTAACTAAACCCTTCGGGTCAAACCCAATCGAATCACCGATCCGAGACAACGAATTAATCCGAAAGGATTTAATGAGTCGACAGAGTTTTATGAATACAGACGTCGGATATCGAGCCTAGGGCGTCGAGACCGAGCGTCGCAAAATCACAAGCAACAAGTACGAGCGTAGCCGTAGCACCACAATGGTCTAACCATGTGGATGCTAGGCTAGTTCGAACTAGCATGCACCTAGCATGACTAGGCGCAAGCTTAAGCGCACTAGGTGTGCTAGGCGCACCATCGCAGCCTAGGTGCACCATCGCAGCCTAGGCGCGCCCTGGCAGCCTATCGCAAGCAATAGGCGCACGAGGCGCACCATGCAACCCATCGCAACCCTAGCATGATGGCTGGGCACCATCGTTGCCCTTTGCAAGCACCAGGCGCACCATCGCTGGCACTAGGTGCTGCGTGCGTGCGTGCCTGGGATGGAAGCACCATCGCTGGCACCAAGTGCTAGCATGGATGCTTGGCTAGCATTGGCGCAACATGCGTGCTGGCTTGCGTGCTAGCCTTCGCATGGCAGCACCAAGCAGCGAACCATGCATGTGCGAGGGGCCTGGGCGCCAGGTCATTGCTAGGCCACGCACACCAGCCCAGCATCACTACGCACCAAGGCTGTTGTGTGATGCGTGGGTATGCATGTGGTGCGAGGCTGATGCATGGTGTGCGTGACTAGTGCGCATGGTGCGTGGCTAGTACATGTGCGAGAGATGTTGCGATGTTGATGCGTATGGTGCGAGTTAAAGGGGGCCAACATGCGTGGCTTGCTAGCAACACGCATGCTGGATGTGCGAGCATGTGCGTGGTGCGCGAGGTGTGTGCGTAAATGCGTGGGATGCTGAGGCCAGCGGCAGCACGCACCAGCGCCAAGCATCGCCCAACACCAAGCAGCACTGCTTGGCTGGGACACGAAGGCTGCTGGGTGGGCTGGTGCTAGCTGGTTGGGCATGCTGGCAGTGCCAGCTGGCTACCAGCCCAACAACATGCTTGAGGCGGTTTGGGGAGTGGGGACCAAGGCTTGGGCAAAGCCTTGGGGAGCAAGGTAATGGTCCCCCCCACCCCCTCATGGTCCTCACCTAACCTTCTCTCTCCCCTTGACACTTGTTGCATTGTGATTGAATTTAATTATTGATTTATTTTAGAAATAAATTAATTAGAAAATTATTCATGCTCCCACATTGGTTGGGGAATGAAGTTCAAGGGTTCATTTCCCTATAAATACCAAGCTTGGGTGTTTGGGAATGAACAACCTTGAGTGGAATTTAAAAGGCAACTCTAAGTAGGAGTAAACCTTTGATTCGTAAAACTCATAGTTATTTTGTTCGGGTCTTGACTAACCTTCAAGACTTAGGACGCTCGGGTCGGGTCAAGGGTACGATCCTTCGGAGATCACGTAGTTTCGGGATTTTGAAGTAAGAGCTCTTTGGGAGAAAAGCACGCGACAAAGGTATAATTCTTGTTCTTAATCTTGTTTGATTAAGTTTATTTTTTCTTGTTAATTGCTTTAATTAAGGGGCGGGTCTTGGTGGGTTTCCTTCCGCGTAGTGTTGGGTCACTACGAAACCCTACAGCGGTATCGGAGCCACGCTCCTTTTAATTTTTGCAATTATTTATTAATTAAGGTGTTTTAAAAGAGTTTATTTTTCTGGTTCATGTTCTTCTAATTAGATTAGAAGCTCGTTTTTAATTAATTTTAAAAACTCGTAATTTTTATCGATTTGGCTGTCGAACCCAGATTTTGGCTCAAAAATAGTGATTTTTGGGTGGAATCGACATTCTGGAACTGTTTCAATCCTTTTAGGGTTGTCCAGAAGCCAAATTCGAACAAGAAACCCATTTTTTCTGGGGTTTTTTGTTTTTCAACGAAAATTTTAATTCTTTTTAAGCCTTGATTAGTGCAAGCATTACAAGGTTAGATTAAATGTACTTTTGCATCACTAATCTACTGGTTTTAAAATATCCTTAAAGCATAATAATGGAGTTTTTATTAGTGCTTAAGTTGATATACCATTTTTCACATAAACTTGTTTTTCACAAATTTTGCAAATAAATTGCAATAAAATGTGAAAGCTTGTTGTGAACTTGTAATTTTAAGTTCCCAAGTATGTTAAAGTTCTAATCTTTAAAGGTTTAAATGATTGGAACCCTAACCCTAAATTCCATGTTGAACAAAGTTTGGATTTTTCATTTTGGTTGATTAAAATCCATGAAGTTCAAATGCTTGTGAGTAAAATTTGATTAATCTTCATATTGGAAGATGTAATCTTGGTATTTTACACAAGTATGAAAGTTGGAAATTTTTTATCATTGGATGATTAGTTTATTTTTCCAACTCCTTTTTGTCAAATCCATTATTAATTTGCATATTGGCAAGATTAATTATGGGCATAGCTCATTTTATTTTAAGCATAAAGTAAGACCTAATTTTGTTCAAAATTAGAATTTTGGAAAATTTTAGGCTTGTGCACCAATAAAATAAATTTATTTAAGTTAGACTTAATTTTATTTTATTTTTCCTCAAATTGATTCTAAAATGTAATTTAGAATTAATTCATGTCACACGTAAATCGGGATTAAAATCCCGAGTCATAGCACGCAAATCAAGGCAAAAACACCCAAGTGCCACCAAGGCTAGCCGGGCTGCCCAGCAGCCCACATGTGGCTGCCTTTGGTGCGCATAGGGATGTGCCATGATAATGCGTGTGGCTGTGTGGCAGGGAGCATGCTGGGCGCAGCATGCGTAGGGCAATGGCTGGGCAGGGGCTGCCTATGCATGCTGGCTAGCATCAGTAGGCGCCAGCCCAGCACGCAAGCAGCTCGTAAGCACCAGCATGCTAGCAGGCAGCTGGGCTAGCAGCGCTGCTTGCTGGGCATAGCAGGCCTCGCCCACGCACCATGGCGCCAAGCCATGGGCTGCCTAGCAGCCATGGTGCGCACCCACCAAGGGTTTTGTTGGGTGGTTTTTGCTTAATGTTTGGGCTATGATTTTTGCATTATCCCGTCTTTAAAATATTTTATGTAATTATTTTAACGAGGCTAAAAACCTCAATTTTCGGTTTTGCAAAATTTTGACAAATTATGGGTTATGCCAACTTAATTAATCGAATTAATTAAGTATGGATGCGGAATTTAGTGGGAGCTTAATTAATTGCGTGAGCTTTTTGCGTTTAGAAATAATGGATTAAACAACTTTGACTAGTTTTAATTAGGCGCGTTAATTGGATTAACCACCTAAGTTAGTTACTAGTTTCGTGTGTTTAATTATGTATTTGTAAAATTGCATGGGCCATTCACACATAATGAATGGATGAATGTAAGATTGTTTTCAAAACAGGTTATTGAAATTGGCAACTAGTGGGGCCCGACTAGGATAGAAAATACGGATTGCGTTCCGTGATGTATTTTTGTAAATCTAAATACGGTCTGCGAACCATTAAGTATTTTTGTACTATTAGATTAATCTTAGTCGTTCTAGCTAGTTTATTTATTTTGGCCAAGATGTCTCAAGACGGCGTTTCGATGAAGACAAGCCAAAATTGAAGACCCATGGAAATTGAAGATTTCAAGGGGTCATGCTAGTTGCCAGATGCATCTATTTTTATGCTTTGAATATATATTGTTGTTATATATGATTGCTAGATGCATTCTAGGATTTCTATTATGTTGCGACGATTAGTTAAGTTCACTTAAATCAACCAACATAGAAACCCTAGGTCCCTTAATAATATTGAGCTAAAATTTGCCGTTCCAAGAACAACACTTACCGAACTAATGCGCGTACGTGATGGATTACGCCAAAGCGAGGCATCACTACTTCCCTAGGAACGTAAGGTATACTAGGTATACGAGTTGTCTTGGTTAAGCTCAACGATATCAGAAAGGAGTCCTTAGATGTCGTGGCAAAAGAGATAAAATGTCAAGAGTGCATTAGATGCGACATTTTATCAAACCGAGAGTAGCTTAGAGCTATTAACAATTGGATTGCTTACCTTAAGATATTTAATGATTAAGACAAGCTAAAGCATGCTTAACCATTTCTTGATCTTTGGGATCTCGGAATCATTTTATTCTCGCCCATAAGGGACATTTTAATAATGCGTGGATAAAATGCTCAATAAGATTGAAAATATGCATGAACGCTTTTAAAATTTCGACTTATTGATTTATGAATGGTTTTTCATTTCAAATTCTTTCAATTGTAGAACAATGTCTGCAAGTAACTCAAACAACAACCATGTGTGCCCGGAACTCCCCGAAAAGTTAGCTATCAAGCTTAACTTGACAAACCTTGAAGAATGGGAAGAGGAACTCAGGAAAACTCTCCGGAGTTGTTCCAAGGAGTATGTTGTGGATACTTCCCTCCCAACTCTCTGTACCAAGAAAGACTTGAGTGACGAAACTTATTGTGCATGGTCTAATGATTGCAAATTAGTGTCACAACTCATGGCAAACTCCATCCCGAAAGAATGGAAAGAAAAACTTCCATTCTCTTTTCGGACTTATTCCTTGAAGGACTAAGGGATGTTGTCGGTGTGAGATTCTCTAAGAGTTTCAACAACAACAATGATGGACTCTTGTTTGAAGTGACTAGGTCATTTACAGACATGGATGTGAAGCCATCAGATCAAGGTTCTCTTGCAAAAGAAAGATACCATCTTTGGTCTACAGCCTGCAACACCAAGTTGAGACCGGGTATGCCCCTCCGACCCCATATGGCAAGAATAACTAGGCTCTTCAAGCACATGGAACTCCTCGAAATTCCATTAGAAGATGGAATGGCTGGTCATATTATGCTCACTTCACTCCACTCAGGATATGATGCACTAAGGGCATATATCTCTGAAAGAAAGGAGACACATTCTTTAAAGAATGTGGTGGAGCTACTTTACCGAGCCAACTCATTTGGGGAAACCAAAAGACCATTAAGAAGGAGGGATTTCAAGGTCAAGGCAAAGATGCATTGCTTCTATTGTGGAGGGCAAGACCACTACAAAAGAGAATGCAAGCTCTTTAAGGAAGAAGAGGAGAGGAATGGAGTATCTGCCTCGGGTATCTTCCTAAACACTTGTGAATTAATCTTATCATAGGTATTAGATACCAAGTATGACTCACTTAATGTTGCCTTTTCAGGGACCAAGTGAGAAAGCTTATCAAGTGTTGGTGCAAGAGCAAGAAGACGACGAAAATGGTTTTTCGGTCGTGCTTGCATGCACCATTTTGTCTTTGAGATGTAATTAAAACTAATCCTAGTTTTATCATGCTTTTTGAACAATATTTTGATCCATGGTGTTGGACACCTAATCATTTTGCTTGTAAAATTTTGACAATAGTTATTTCAAAATTGTCTTGCAAACAATGTTCAAATTAAATTGCATGCTTTACACAAAGACAATAGGATCGATACCAAATGAACTAAGACCATCGAGTTGAATCAAACCTACTTGTGGCATTGTCGTCTTGGCCATATTAACATCAAACACATCAAGAAACTTCTACAGAAGGTGTTCTTGACTCATTCGACTTGGAATCGTTTGAAAATTGCGAAGGATGTCTATTAGGCAAGATGATAAAACAACCATTCTCCAAGTTGGGAGAAAGGGCAAGTGACTTATTAGGTCTAATACACACGGATGTATGTGAACCAATTAGTACACCCGCAAGACAAGGTTACCGATATTTCATCACCTTCACCGACGATTTTAGTAGATATGGCTATGTCTACTTAATGTCAAACAAATCTAAATCCTTTGAGAAATTCAAAGAATTTCAGAAAAAAGTTGAAAATCAACTTGGCAAGAAAATTAAAGCAGTTCGATCAGATCGAGGTGGCGAATATTTGAGCCATGAATTCGACGATCACTTGAAAGAAAATGGTATTCTTTCAGAGTTGACACCTCTCGGAACTCCTCAATGGAACGGAGTGTCCGAGCGGAGGAATCGAACCTTGTTAAGACATGGTTCGATCAATGATGGGTCTTAGTGAACTTCCTATCTCTTTCTGGGGACATGCGCTACAAACTGCGGCACGAACACTGAACCGCGCTCCGTCAAAAGCTGTTGAAAAGACTCCATATGAATTATGGACGAAGAAACCTCCTAGGTTGTCTTTTCTTAAGATTTAGGGATGCGAAGCATATGTCAAGCGATTAATTTCGGACAAACTTCACCCTAAATCGGATAAGTGTTTCTTTGTGGGATACCCAAAAGAAACCAAAGGGTATTACTTCTACAATAAATCAGAGAACAAAGTATTTGTTGATCGTGATGGTGTCTTTTTGGAGAAGGATCACCTTTTCAAAAATGACAAGTGGGAGGAAAATCGAACTCGACGAAGTTCGAGAGGACGAGCAACAATGTCAACCTGATAGAACTGACAATCTAGATGCTTTGGAAGCATCTAAGAAGATTGGTTAGAATCAAACTAACAATGAAAATGCTCAACCAACTACCCTTCGTAGGTCGCAACGACAAAGATCTCAACCAGAAAAATACCTCGGTATCGTCTTAACCGATGATCAGGACATCCTAGTCATGGATGGTGATGAGCCGGCGACATACAATCAAGATATGACGAGCCCCGACTCTGCAAAATGGCAAGAGGCCATGAGATCCGAGATGGACTCCATGTCTGAAAATCAAGTCTGGGACTTGGTGAATTTGCCCGAGGGTTTTACACCCATTGGTTGCAAATGGATCTTCAAAGTGAAGACAGACAAGGATGGAAATGTATCGATATACAAAGCTAGACTTGTGGCAAAAGGTTATAGACAAATCCACGGGATTGACTATGATGAAACTTTTTCACCAGTTGCAATGCTAAAATCCGTCCGGATCATCCTAGCGATTGCTGCATATTACGATTATGAAATATGGCAAATGGATGTCAAAACCACCTTCCTAAATGGAATTTTGGAAGAAACTGTGTATATGACACAACCAGAAGGTTTTGTCAATCCAGGCAACGCTGGAAAGGTTTGCAAGCTGAAGAAATCCATTTATGGACTAAAGCAAGCTAGCAGAAGTTGGAATCTGCGATTTGATGAAGCCATTAGAAAGTTTGGTTTTATCAAAAATCCAGATGAATCTTGTGTATACAAGAAGGTCAGTGGGAGTGATATTGCATTCCTAGTCTTGTATGTCGATGACATACTTCTCATTGGAAACAACACAAAATTGTTGGAGTCCGTAAAGGGCTGGTTGGGAAAGTGATTTTCAATGAAGGACTTAGGAGAGGCACAGTACATATTGGGCATCAAGATCTACAGAGATAGATCTAAGAAGATGATTGGATTGAGCCAGAGTACTTACATTGATAAGGTACTGGCACGATTCAACATGGAGAATGCTAAGAGAGGGCATCTACCCATGTCTTATGGCATAACTCTCAGCAAGAAACAGTGTCCACAGACACCTGTTGAGCAAGAGAGAATGAATCAGATCCCATATGCTTCGATGATTGGATCGATCATGTATGCCATGATATGTACAAGGCCGGATGTATCGTATGCATTGAGTGCTACGAGCCGATATCAATCGAACCCAGGAGAGGCGCATTGGACTGCGGCCAAGAATATCCTAAAGTACCTGAAAAGGAACAAGGATAAATTCCTCGTATATGGAGACCACAAAGAACTGGTTGTTGAAGGTTACACCGACGCTAGCTTCCAGACTGACAGAGACGACTCGAAATCACAGTCAGTGTTTCGGGGTTTTCTGATGTCCTGCGGGAGAGTTACAACACCGAGACTGGAACCGGACGCCTGTACCTGCAAAACAACGAAGACTCCTTGTGGTAGGAGCTCCGCCTCCAACGGTCAAGTTAGTACTTGTATGAGGAGTAATTAATGCGGAAATTAAGTAGTTTGGTCTCTCTAGGTGAGAGTGTTTAATGTGTAATCTGTGTTACTTTGTTGTTAATCTCCTTATGAGTAATTAATTCGTCCCCTTTAATGAGGATTAAGTGAGGTATTTATAACCTCGAGAAGCGTGCCAATTAGGTTTAAGTTAACCTTGGGCTGACTGGGCTTCTAATCAGGGTTGGGCCTTGTTGGCCGGCTTTCCCATTTGGCATGGGTGGACACGTGGCGTGTCTCTATTGGTCCGTGGTGGACGAATCTGGGATTGACACGTGGCAGGCTCCTATTGGCCTACGTGAAGGACACGTGGCAGAACCTGGTTGGTCCACTTGTCAGACGGTGATTGGTGGATAAAAATCCCCTAATCATTTGCCCCTCACAGGCGGTACGTGGCTGGTCACGTGTCGCCTGTGACAGGTGTCGCATGGTGATAGGCGACGGCCTACGACAGGTGTCGCCCTGCAATTGGCCGAGAGATATTTCCCGCCCAAATTTTGAATTTGGAAGTGACCCTTCGCCTTCTCACTTTGCCTATATAAGGAAGTGCTGACTTCGGTCATTTTCACATTTGAGAACCTTTGCGAGAGAACATTCGGACCCCTGAACTTGCTCTGACATTTTGGACTTTTGTTGCCTACCGCCTGATCTGACAAGCCGTTTGCAAAGGATTTCAGAATTTCATCAACCGTCACTCGTTCAGGTAACCGTTGGTTCTCTTACTCTTAACTTTTTCCTTTATTTTTATTTTCTTTTGAAATGGCCCCATGGAAGCAAACGACACGGCCTAAGTTAGTGATCAGCCGGTCACCGGGGACGGCTGAATCTAGGACTAGGAGTGCCGCCTGCCCTTTTCTGGACCCATCTTTGCCCTTTATACAAAGTCCGACTGTCTCTGTGTCTATGCAGAACGTGATGGCCAGAACAAAAAAGACAGCTAGGATCTCAAACTCGGACGGCTCCTCTCAAAGGGTGCCAATAAGTGAAACATCTGACCAGGCGCCAGATGTAGAAGTGAGACAAGACGGCTGCCAGGCCGACAGTTCTGAGGGAGGGGTCAAGGTGGTCCCTTCCCACTTCACAGTAGACATGTCAAACTATTCTCCTCCTCCTTCTAAGGGGGAGGAGGCGGGCCCCTCTGGGAGAGGGAAAGAGTCGTCCTCTTCTGACTCTTCTGAGGATGAGTCTGATTCAAGCTCTTCGGGCCAATCTTCTCCAGGCTCTGAAGAAAAGAACAGCCGCCTACAAGAGGCGAGGAGTTCTCATGCAGTTGAGAAGGGGGATAATTGGGCGGAGCCGTCCGCCTCTTATAGACAGGAGAACACCCCTTACTACTGCACGGTACCCCGAGGCCGAATCACGGCCATGAAAGACAAAGTGGAGAGCTTTATAGCTAACTACAAAATGGGCCCCGGATATTTATTGTTCGTGCCGGATCCAGAAGACACAGTCGTCTGGCCGGCTGGTACCAGCTATGATGATGGTTGCTTCGGCTGCTACGCGGCGGCTATCAAAGCTGGACTGCGCTTCCCACTACATCCGGCTGTTCTGCGGATTTTAGATGGGTATGATCTGGGGTTATGGCAGTTAGCCCCCAATTCTTGGGTAAACGTACTCGGCTATGTGGCCGGGTGCGAAATGTACGGGGTGGAGCCAAGCTTTGAGGCTTTCGCCCACATGAACTATCTCAGCCGGACCCCTAAATCAGGTGGTACCGGCTGGTATCAATTAACAAGCCATAAGGGCTACCTCATGACGAGAGGTAAGGCAAACAAATGGAAGGATTGGCGGACCACCTTCCTCATCATCGAGGGTTCAGACAAGGAGCTGAACAAAAGATTTAACAGGTGGAACAGGGATCCGCCTTTTCTTGCAGGCGGCCGTAGCTTGCCGCCTGTCCCCCCAAAGGCTAAAAAAGAGATCCTAGACAGAGGACTCTTCAAAGTAGAGATCAGGGTGAACTCTACTTCAGGGGTACGAGAGCAAGTGCCCCTGAACTGCATTCCGGTCTTCAAGTGGCTCTATGATGAGTACTTTTTGGCCACCTGTGGCCTCGGCAGTCGGTGCTCTAGAGGTAGCCGGCCTGACAAATACTCTTTTTTCACGCCTTGTTTACTTGGGATTTTTACTGACTTTTCTGTTTGTTCTTTTTTGCAGCTGACGCCATGAGCAAAATAACTGCTTCCAAGACTGCGGCGGCCATGCTGCGGGCCTCCCTGATGCAGCAGTCTGGTACCGACTCCCCCAACAAGGGGGCACCCTTGGTGAGCTTTGAAACTTCTTTCTTTTTGAAGTAGTCTTATACATATGCTAACTCTTCCTCTTTTTGTAGTCGGGTAATCCAAGGGCTTCTTCCTCGCAACAGCCGGACCCCAAGGCCCGGAGGACGACTGTTGCAAGCTCTCCTGGGTCTTCCAGGAGAACAGTGGCGGCTGAGAAGCAGCCGGCCACTTCCTCTAAAACTCCGGCGGGGCCGCCTAGAGGTATGGAATTTCACTTGTAAAAAAATTTTTTACTTGCTCCCTTCTTAACTAGGTCTAACTTGCTTTTTATGCTTGATGCAGCCGGCCCTCAGGAGCCTGACTTGGTAGAGGTAGCCAAGTCAATGATAAAAGCTGTGCCTTCATCTGAAAGGGAGGCGGTCAGGGGTGTCGGCACCCTTGACCTTGATGGGATTACAGGGATCCTTGCTGAGGTATACTTAGCATATTTTTGAACATTTGAATTCCAGGACGCCTGTTATCTTTTTCTTGGAAACTGACGCATGTTTTCTTTTTACTTAGGCCCTGCTCCGAGTGAACGGTCTTCGCAAGCCGCTTGATCGGAAAAACAAAGAGGTAAAGGCTGCGAAAGCTATGGCCGCCTCTAACTGTGATAAGGCAATGTTTCAAATTGCCCAAAATGAAGTTCTGACCATTGATATTCTTTATTATCAGGCGCAGGCTGCCGCCGCTATCCAGGCCCAGTTAGAGGCGGCCCAGAAGAAGAACAGCGAGCTGGAGAAGACCGTCTCCGACCTCAGGGCCGAGCTTAAACCTCTCCGCCTAAAAATGCTGTCATACGATGACATGGAGAAATCCTTGACGAACGTAAAGGAACGCCTGGTGACTCAGGAGAAGAGTCTCACTAAAGAGCTCTCGGAGAAGGCTGAGCAAGAGAAGAGAGAGCTCGTCCGAGAGATGATGGAAGACTCTTCCCAAATCCAGCGTATGACCTGGAGCCGCCTCTTCCCCAATGCCGACTTTGCCTCTTGGGAGAAAACGTACCGCCAGTGCTCTGAAACATATAATCAAGAGATCCTGGCGGCTGCTGAGGACGAGGCGTTTGAGGAGGGCTTGGAGATGGAGGAGCAGCCGGTAGTGGCGCTTGTGCCACTTGGGGGCAAGGCATCGAAGAAGAATGCTGAGGCCGAGTCCAGCAGGAAGAATGCTGACCAGGCGGACGCTGTTAATGTTGAAGATTTGCCCCCTTCTTAAGCTTTATGTCTTCTTTTCACGGCCTGCGTGCCGTTTGTATTGTATTTACCCGGCCAGGGGGCCGGGGTTCTGAATATTTTCTTCCTTAATGAAATTTGATTTTTTCTTGAAATTTGGCTAAGTGTTGAATATTGAGTTGTACACTATACCGACTGCTTTGTATGGCCGATTGTAGACAGGTACGGATGGTTAGTTACGCCGCCTATGCCCCTGGACGACTGGTTGTCTGTTTCCAAGATAGGCGATCAGTCGGCCATTTATCCAATCGTTACTCAATTTGTTTAAGACTGGGTCACCTTTAGGCAGGCGGTCCTCTATCTGTAAAATTAACCAAGTAAAAAAGAGTTTTCTTACTTGTATTTTGTATGTTAGACTTAGGCAGTCTATGACTGGATTACTTTTAGGCAGGCGGTCCTGTCATTTGTAAAATTAACTAAGTAAGAAGAGGTATTCTTACTATTGTTTTGTAGGTTAGACTTAGGCAGTCTATGACTGGACTACCTTTAGGCAGGCGGTCCTGTCATTTGTAAAATTTACTAAGTAAGAAAGGGTATTCTTACTTGTGTTTTTTGAGCTATAGGCAGTCTAAGACGACTGTTTCCTATTGCAAATACTTAAAAATTTTTAAGGGGTGACCAAGTAACTATGACTGTTACCTGGTCGCCTGTTGATTGAGTAGTAGAGGTATCAAGCGGTGGGTACCGGTTGTTCCCCTTTATTCGCCAATGTTTGTTGGCTATTAACTCAAAGAGAAAACTGGTAGGAATAATAGTTTGAATGCCCTTGTTTGCCAAAAAACAGGTGGTCTATTCAAACTTTTTAGGTTCCATGCCAAGTTTTGGGAGAGTGACTATGAATTAACGTTGGTGTTACTCAGTCGTCCTCATTCTAGCTTGAGTAGTAGAGGTACCAGGCGGCGGAGGCCGGCTGGACCCCTTGATTCGGCAATGTTTGTTGACTATTAACTCAAGAGTAACCCCCTGCATTTATCCCAAGTAATACAGGCGGTAATCCGACTCAGATGTCAACTGTTATCACTAGTTTGGTTAGTAATAAAAGTTATCCTTGTCTCAAAAACGGCTACGTGGTTGTCCTTGGGGACAGTCGTATAGGTGCCGTGTGATTAGTTTATAGAACAATGTTCCACCCAAAAGGGAGCTGCTCTCTGCGACGAATTTCATCCGGATGGATGCCGTCGGACGCCTGCTATAATGTTGGGACAGGTCGAATTGTATTTTATATTTTGATCAGTTGGCTTGACGCCTGGTCTGATCATGTTTTTTGATAGTTCTTGGTGAACTATATATTATGTGAAGGTAGCCGGTCAAGCGGCGTGCCCCTCTTAAATTAAACATAGAGAGTAGCCGACTGTTTGTCAGTTGGCATGCCCCTCTTTAAATAAATAAAAATAAACATGGAGAGTAGCCGACTGTTGGTCAGTTGGCATGCCCCTCTTAAGTAAATAAATATGGTCATGGAGAGTAGCCGACTGTTTGTCAGTTGGCATGCCCCTCTTAATACAGAATCGTATAGTAAAGACGCAAGCTTTAATCAAGTAATCCTTGACTTTACATTTTTCAAAAGAAATATTTCTTAAGGTTATCTTTGTTCCAGGTTCGAGGTAGCGGCTGGCCGTCTGGTGTTTCCAGACGGTAGGTACCGTCTCTAACCTCTTCATATATTCGGTAGGGACCTTCCCAGTTGGGAGTTAGCTTGCCAGACTCGTTAGCCCTACCAACAGCTTCCATTTTTCTAAGTACAAAGTCCCCCACTTTGAGTGGACGCCTGTGCACTTTTTTGTTGTATGATCGAGTCATTCTCAGGCGGTAAATCTCATGGCGCAAGACAGCATTGCCCCTTTTTTCAGGAAGTGAGTCTAATGCCAGGCGCATGGCTTCCCAGTTTGCCTCTTCGTCATATAGCATTACTCGAAGAGTCGGCTCGTAGTGTTCTATTGGAAGAACAGCTTCCGCCCCATAAGTTAGGAGGAATGGAGTTTCTCCAGTCGCCCCTTTTTCAGTCGTCCTAATGGCCCAGAGAACATGTGGTAGTTCATCCGCCCATAGGCCGCCTGCTCGTTCAATCTTTTTCTTGAGGCCGTCTGAGATGATTTTATTAAAGGCTTCTACCTGGCCGTTTGCTTGTGGACGGCCGACCGATGCAAAGCAATGTGCAATTCCTTGGTCACCCAACCAGCTTTTGAGAACAGGCGTCTCAAATTGGGGACCATTATCAAAAACCATAGACATGGGAACCCCGAACCGAGTGATGACATTTCTCCAAATGAATGAAATTACATCCTTCGTCTTGATTCCCTTAACAGCCTCCGCCTCTACCCATTTGGTGAAGTAGTCGACGGCAACAAGTATATACCTTCTTCCGCCTGTAGCAGGCGTATATGGACCCAGAATATCCATGCCCCATTTAGCAAACGGTAAGGGACTATGAATGGTGGTGAGATCAGTAGCCGGACGGTGAATTAGTTTGCCAAATCTTTGACACTTATCACATTTTTTCACCATTTCCATTGCATCTGATTCTAAGGTAGGCCAGAAGTAGCCCTGCCGCCTTGCCCGTTGAGCAAGCGTCCTTCCGCCTATATGCGAAGCACAGAAACCAGAGTGAAGGTCATCTAGTATCTCTCGCCCTTTTTCTGTAGTAACACACTTTAAGAAGGGTTGAAGGTACCCTCTTTTGTGAAGTTCTCCCTTTATCATTTCAAAATTGGTGGCTCGTCTTTTCAGTACTGCCGCCTGTTGATGATCATCCGGCAGGGTACCGTTTGTCAGATATGCCCTAATTGGATCCATCCAGGTTGAGCTTCTGTCTAGGATTCCAATAGGGTCTCCCTCAATGCTTCTCTTTTCCACTACTTCCCAAAAAACGGTTCGAGGAGTATCAGAGGAGGCGGATGATGCTAATTTTGAAAGCGCATCCGCTTGGTTATTTTCTGATCTCGGTACTTGGACCAGATGGAAATCCTCAAGGGAGCCGACTGCTTGACGGACCGCCTGTAAATACTTGATCATGGCCGGATGGGTCGCTTCGTATTCGCCATTGTACTGACTCACTATCAATTGTGAATCAGAACAGGCGTCTATTTTTCTTGCCCCTGCCGCCTTGCACATGCGGACACCGGCTAGTAAAGCTTCATATTCTGCCTCATTGTTTGAAGCCTGAAAACTGAAACGTAAAGCATACTCGTACCTGTCGCCTTCTGGCGATTGACATATGACGCCTGCTCCACAACCAGTTGAAGTGGAGCTTCCGTCCACATATACCTTCCAGACTTGGTCTGGAACTTGCGAATCAGGGGGACGAGTCATTTCGACAATAAAGTCAGCAAAGGCTTGCCCCTTCACTGCTTTTCTAGGCTCGAAGGTAACTTCGAGGCTCTGTATTTCTATGGCCCATTTGATCATTCGGCCAGACGAATCCATGGTGGTCAGTGGCCGCTTGATCGGTTGATCTGTATACACGACGACTGCATGCGCCAAAAAGTAAGGCTTTAATTTTTTAACAGCCATGAAGAGTGCAAGACCAAACTTCTCCACTAAGGGATACCTCAACTCGGCATTTTTTAGCACATGGCTGACAAAGTAGACCGGGAGCTGACAGCCGTCTCTCTCAGCAAGAAGAACAGCGCTTACCGCATGATCAGAGACGGCCAGGTACATGTATAGTACTTCTTTGGGCATAGGGCTGACAAGCCTTGGCAAGGAATGCAAGTGAACTTTTAATTTTTGGAAGGCCGCCTCAGCATCCGGCCCCCATTCAAACCTTGCCTTTTTCTTAATTGCCTGGAAAAAGTATAGGCATTTGTCGCCTGATCGACTTAGGAATCTTCCCAAGGCCGCCAGACAACCTGTTAGCTTCTGAACCTCTCGGACGGTGCGGGGCGACTGCATGTCGATGACCGCCTGCACCTTCTCAGGGTTCGCATCTATTCCTCTCTGAGTAATAAGGAATCCGAGAAATTTCCCAGACTCAACTCCAAAGACGCATTTCTTGGGATTAAGCATGACATGGTGCCGCCTGAGTGTGGCGAAAGTTTCTCGGAGGTCCGACAGATGATTTTCCTGAAGTTTAGACTTGACTATCATATCATCAATATATGCCTCGACATTTCTCCCAATCTGATCAAAGAACACAGTGTTTATCATTCGTTGGAAGGTGGCCGGGGCATTTTTAAGACCAAACGGCATGACCGTGTAACAGTATAACCCTTGATCAGTGACAAAGGCCGTCTTCTCCTGATCTTTCTTCCATAAAGGGATCTGATGGAAACCAGAGTAGGCGTCCATAAAACTCATCAAAGCATGGCCGGCTGTTGAGTCGACCAGGTTGTCAATTTTAGGAAGAGGGTAACTGTCTTTTGGGCACGCCTTATTCAAGTCTGTGTAGTCTACACACATTCGCCAGGTACCATTCGGCTTTTTAACAAGCACAACATTTGCAACCCAGTCTGGGAAGTAGCATTGCCGAATGAATCCTGCGTCAAGTAATTTTTTAACTTCGGCGGCTGCCGCCTGACTTCGTTCTTCGCCATGGTTCCGTTTCTTCTGCCTTACAGGCTTCTTTTTTGGATCCACAGCTAGTTTATGTACCGCCAGATCAGAACTAATACCTGGCATTTCATGGACTTCGAATGCAAAGATGTCCTTGTATTCTTTCAACAAATTGTGGAAGTCGTCACCTAGGACCCCTAGAGCAGTCGTCCCAACTTTGACTGTTCTGTCAGGACGCGTGATATCTAAGATTAGGTCCGTATGCTCACCAGCCGGCTGAGGGCGGAATTCATCCGACCGCTCCCCTGCCAATGATTGCTATTTTTTATCTTTTATTTCGGCCCCCATCTGGGATGCCTTTCTTTTCTTGCCGCCTGTTTCTTGAACAGGCGCACTCTTCTTGACATTGTCAAAGTCTATCTTTCCCCCACTGGACTCAGCAGCCATAACAGTGGGCTTGACGTCCGAGAGATAGCACTCTCGGGCCATCTTCTGATCTCCCCTTAGGGAGCCGACTGTTCCATTATCCCTCTCAAACTTGAGCAACATAAGAGATGGGATTATTACAGCCTTGGAATTATTTAAAGTTGGTCGTCCCAGAATCATGTTGTAGGCCGAGAGTTCTTCTACCACCAGGAATCGGACGACCATGTGTCGTCCTTCCCCTTTTTCACCCAGGCGGATGGGTAGATCCACTCGTCCTACAGGGTGGACGACTCCCCCTCCAAACCCTACTAGAGGGTGGGAGGCCGGATGCATACAATCAGGCTTGTACTTCAGTTTGGAGAGACATTTGCTACTGATAAGATCGGAGGAACTTCCAGTATCTATGAGTATTCGGCCGACTCTCTGATTGGCCACTTTACACTCAATGACGATAGGGTCGTCATGCGGCCCCCTGACTCCTCCTAGATCCTCTTCAGTAATGACAATCTCAGGAAATGATTTTATGGAGGGCCGTTCTTGGTGAACGGAATTTACATCTAGCCGCCTGATATTGTCTTTGTTTCCCCTAATAGTGGGACCCCCTCCTGCGAAGCCGCCTGCAATAGTGTAGACGACTGCATCATCTGTATCAGAGCTGTCGGCCTGTTTATTCTTTTTGGCCGACTGTTTTTTCGAGGAGGTGTTCCCTGTGGATTTCTTGACAAAAGAATCAAGATCACCTTGCTCAGCCAGGCGGTCCAGATACCGCATAAGACTGATGCATTCGTTGGTGTAATGACCAACATCCTCATGATAATCACAAAATTTTTCCTGGTTCCGATTGCTTGCAGAACCCTTCATGGGGACCGGCTTCTCAATAGAGATCCGTCCCTTGATTTCTTTCAGGATAGCTTTGCTATCCTTGTTAAACGCATACTTTGGGGAGTATGGCTTGAATTCTTTTTTCTTCTTCTGGGCCGGCTGTTTAGAGGAATCAGCCGCCCAGACCCCTTTTCTCTTGTTTAGATCTTTGTTGGACGACTGTATCTGTCGTCCTTCTCTTTTGTCGAACTTTTTCCCGTCCAACTGTTTTGCTGTACTACAAAGATCTGTCGCCTGTATATAGGCTTCTGCTTCAATTAAGGCCTCCTGAAGAGTCGCCACCCTCTTTCGAACAAGATCGAATTTGAAGGTCGACCCGTCCTTGAGACCCCTGAAAAAGTCAGTATAGGCTACCTCATCCGGTAACCCTTGAATTTGTATTCTCATCAGGTTAAACCGCCTGATGTAAGAACGAAGCCCCTCCTTCTCACCCTGCTGAATTGTCCCCAAATCAAGGGTCGTCTTCTTCGCAGGAATGTTCATGGCGAAGTTGGAGGTGAACAAGTAAGCAAGCGTCCTGAAATTGTTTACACAACCAGTCGGCAGGTTGCCGAACCATTGCTGTGCAATTCCTTTAAGAGTCGCTGGAAAACACTTGCACCAAGTGGGATCATCCAACCCTTGAAGGTACATTAGGTTGGAGAATGCCATTAGATGGTCTTCTGGGTTAGTAGTGCCATCATAGGCGCCTACTAACACATTTTTCACTTTGGCCGGCTGAGCGGCTTCAGTGATTTCCTTGGAGAAGGCCGACGGCTGTTCACCAAGTCTAAGCAACCGTAGCTGCCAGTCCAAGGGTTGGACATTTTTAACTGCCTGTCCACCAAATGGAGGTGGCGGCATAAAATATTGTTGTTGGGGTACAAACGGTAAGTTTGGTACCGCCTGGTCGCTATGAAAGCCGGACTGACGGGAGGTACCGCCTGACTGGTTCTCATGATACGACTGAGTCTGCCTCATCGAGGAATTGCGCAGACTTTCTTGAAATTCAGAAGTAGAGGCCGACTCTGACAGTCGGTCATTCTTCTTCTGTTCTAACAACAGACGAGCGTCTGTGTATGTTTTCTTTGAACCGTCCGTCTGAATGTGACGAACAGGTTTCCTTTTTCCTGGAGAAGGAAAATGGTATTTTGTGAGATCAAGGACAGGCGGCTCATACTTCCTGGATCTAGGATGAGGAGTTCCCTCTCGTCCTTGAACCGGCTTCTTCTTGCCTGAAGTGGAAGGTTTCGTAGCCGACTGTCCCCTAGTCGGTGCAGGCTTCTTACTTAGCAACTCTTGAATCTCTCCCTTGAAGTCCCTCATGAAGGTCATGAGTTCGTTCCTGGTAACGGGAGCCGACCCATCAGTCGCCTGCTGCCGAATAGAAGGTGCGCCTGTTGGCTCACTTCCAAGTTGAAGGTGCTCCCGTTCCGTCCTTTCAGTCGGACGGGTACGTCGGGCCCTTAGGGTCCCGTCTGGAGCTGTGTGAGCTTCAACTTCAAGTTCATTGTCAGTGTCATGGTCTGACTGGACTTGAGGGTCGTCTAGGGGACGCCTCTCTTCAAAAGTCGGTACAAACGTGGATGCCATCTCAGAAGTACTCTCCCCACAGACGGCGCCAAAATGTTTCGGGGTTTTCTGATGTCCTGCGGGAGAGTTACAACACCGAGACTGGAACCGGACGCCTGTACCTGCAAAACAACGAAGACTCCTTGTGGTAGGAGCTCCGCCTCCAACGGTCAAGTTAGTACTTGTATGAGGAGTAATTAATGCGGAAATTAAGTAGTTTGGTCTCTCTAGGTGAGAGTGTTTAATGTGTAATCTGTGTTACTTTGTTGTTAATCTCCTTATGAGTAATTAATTCGTCCCCTTTAATGAGGATTAAGTGAGGTATTTATAACCTCGAGAAGCGTGCCAATTAGGTTTAAGTTAACCTTGGGCTGACTGGGCTTCTAATCAGGGTTGGGCCTTGTTGGCCGGCTTTCCCATTTGGCATGGGTGGACACGTGGCGTGTCTCTATTGGTCCGTGGTGGACGAATCTGGGATTGACACGTGGCAGGCTCCTATTGGCCTACGTGAAGGACACGTGGCAGAACCTGGTTGGTCCACTTGTCAGACGGTGATTGGTGGATAAAAATCCCCTAATCAGTCAGGATACGTATTCTATCTGAATGGAGGAGCGCTCAGCTGGAAGAGTGCCAAGCAGAGCACAACCGCAGACTCTACAACTGAAGCCGAGTACTTGGTCGCTTCAGAAGCTGCCAAGGAAGCTGTTTGGATTCGCAAGTTCATCAGCGAACTTGGTGTTGTACCCTCAATCAAGGGGCCGATAGACCTCTATTCTGATAACAATGGAGCTATCGCTCAGGCCAGGGAGCCGAGAGAACACCAGAAGGTCAAACACGTGCAAATGCGATTTCACATGATAAGGGAATGGAAATCCGAAGGTGAAATCAGAATTTGCAAGATCGGCACAGATGATAATGTGGCCGATCCTTTGACTAAGCCGCTACCTCAGGTGAAACACAACAAGCACACTGAGGCGATGGGAATCAAGCATATTGGAGACTGGCTTTGAAATTCCCTGTACATGTGTTTTAATTAAACTGGTAGTTGTAATGTAAGACACTGTAATTGAAACCATTCATTTATGGAGTAATTAATTTTTGTGCAAAATTATCATTCACTCCATTACTGTTTAATTGTGGTTTAGAATTAAATAATGAGTCCATTCAATTTACGAAAATATTCAAAACAGGGTATCAAGACCATGTCTTGGATAAAGGAACACCTGTTAAGTGAACGTTGAATATTTAAATCGAAAATTATCCCTAATCGAGGTCATCTAACAGATGGACGATTGATGACCGCCATAGATTAGTGTGTAGTATGATTTACAACACCGTTTCTTGTGCTGCGACGACGTGACGGTCATAAATCATTTACACAGGGACAGTTTAGAACTGTACTGGATAAGACCTATGAGAGTACTTTAAGAAATTTTAAAATTGTCATAAGTACATTTCTCATTATGACTATCGGTACTTGTTTCCTCCGACCATGAGTATTGTGAAGTTTTCTTGTTTGAGTACTAGACTCTTTGATGTTTCCTAACGTCTGCCGTAACTGGGGATCATAAAGGGAACACTCAGGAGACTATGTCCTCTTAGTAAGAGGAACTTACAATACAAGACTGGGATTGTCCCCCTATTAACAATAGGGAAAATGTTTTGTTGTTTACAAGGCCGCTCGAAGAGCGAGACTGTGAAAATGCATGGCCGTGCTCAGATGGATTTTAGAAATCATCTGCTTATTGACAGTCGAACTCGGAGATCGAGAAACACTTCTGAATGAAATAAGGATGACAATGAATCTTACCTTATAGTTCACGAAGAAACATTAAGTGACATGGGAAATGGGCTATACACTGTATGCACACTTGTCCGGAAGGACAAGTAGGAGATTGAAAGGAATGGTGTCCTTCCAACAAGTGTATTCTTCTGATAGAGGGTTCAGAATTATTACGGAGCTAATTCTTCAGTGAGGTTAAGTGATCGGAATGCCTAGGTGGAGGCCGCTTCCGATCAGTAATATCAATGTACAATTGATGTTACAGCTAATCTTAACTGAACCCTTCGGGTCGAACCCAATCGAATCACCGATCCGAGACGACGAATTAATCCGAAAGGATTTAATGAGTCGACAGAGTTTTACGAATACAGACGTCGGATATCGAGCCTAGGGCGTCGAGACCGAGCGTCGCAAAATCACAAGCAACAACTACGAGAGTAGACGTAGCACCACAATGGTCTAACCATATGGATGCTAGGCTAGTTCGAACTAGCATGCACCTAGCATGACTAGGCGCAAGCCTAAGCGCACTAGGTGTGCTAGGCGCACCATCGCAGCCTAGGCGCGCCCTGGCAGCCTATCGCAAGCAATAGGCGCACCAAGCGCACCAAGCAACCCATCGCAGCCCTAGCATGATAGCTGGGCACCATCGTTGCCCATCGCAGGCACCAGGCGCACCATCACTGGCACTAGGTGCTGCGTGCGTGCGTGCCTGGCATGGCAGCACCATCGCTGGCACCAAGTGCTAGCATGGGTGCTTGGCTAGCATTGGCGCAGCATGCGTGCTGGCTTGCGTGCTAGCCTTCGCATGGAAACACCAAGCAGCGCACCATGCATGTACGAGGGGCCTGGGCGCCAGGTCATTGCTAGGCCACGCACAGCAGCCCAGCATCACTACGCACCAAGGCTGTTGTGTGATGCGTGGGTATGCATGTGGTGCGAGGCTGATGCATGGTGTGCGTGACTAGTGCGCATGGTGCGTGGCTAGTACATGTGCGAGAGATGCTGCGATGTTAATGAGTATGGTGCGAGACAAAGGGGGCCAGCATGCGTGGCTCGCTAGCAGCACGCATGCTGGATGTGCGAGCATGTGGGTGGTACGCGAGGTGTGTGCGTAAATGCGTGGGATGCTAAGGCCAGCGCCAGCACGCACCAGCGCCAAGCATCGCCCAGCACCAAGCTGCACTGCCTAGCTGGGATGTGAAGGCTGCTGGGTGGGCTGGTGCTAGCTGGCCGGGCATGCTGGCAGTGCCAGCTGGTTGCCAGCCCAGCAGCATGCTTGAGGCAGTTTGGGGAGTGGGGACCAAGGCTTGGGCAAAGCCTTGGGGAGCAAGGTAATGGTCCTCACCTAACCTTCTCTCTCCCCTTGACACTTGTTGCATTGTGATTGAATTTAATTATTGATTTATTTTAGAAATAAATTAATTAGCAAATTATTCATCCTCCCACATTGGTTGGGGAATGAAGTTCAAGGGTTCATTTCCCTATAAATACCAAGCTTGGGTGTTTGGGAATGAACAACCTTGAGTGGAATTAAAAAGGCAACTCTAAGTAGGAGTAAACCTTTGATTCGTAAAACTCATAGTTATTTTGTCCGGGTCTTGACTAACCTTCAAGACTTAGGACGCTCGGGTCGGGTCGAGGGTACGATCCGTCGGAGATCACGTAGTTTCGGGATTTTGAAGTAAGAGCTCTTTGGGAGCAAAGCACGCGACAAAGGTATAATTCTTGTTCTTAATCTTGTTTGATTAAGTTTATTTTTGCTTGTTAATTTCTTTAATTAAGGGGCGGGTCTTGGTGGGTTTCCTTCCGCGTAGTGTCGGGTCACTACGAAACCCTACAATCTTTTCACTAAACCACTTGGGAAAGCACAGTTTGACACTACTAGAAATAGGCTTATTTTCGAGGGAAATGTTCCGACGGAATATAATTCCCTCGGAAAATTCAAAAATTCTGGCGGAAATCGTAGTTGTAGGAAAAATCCGTCGGAAAAGTTACCTACCGACGGATTTCATTTCCCTCGGAATATTCTGGTTCCGACGGAATATTCCCTCGGAAAATTCAAGTTCCGAGGGAATATTCCGTCGAAACTTGTAAATTCCGAGGGAATAATTTCCGTCGAAAGGCTGCAACAATTAAAAAAATAAATAACGTCAGGTTCTGAAAAAAACAGAATAACAAAATGCCAAAAACGCGAAAGAAGAAGAAGAAGAGAGAGAAAGGGAGAACGCGAAAGAAGAAGAGGAAGAGAGAGAAAGGGAGAAGGAGAAAGAAGAAGAGAGAAAGGGAGAAAGGAGTGTCGCCGCCACCACCACCCCGCCGCTAGGACGCCGCCGGTAAGTGTTTTTGGTTTTTTTTTTCTTTTTACATTTTTGCTAAAAACCATAACCACCTCCACCATTTCACCTAGGCTTCACCGGAATTCACCACACCCACCGCCGGTTTTGACCACAACCACCAAGAGTCGAAGCCGCCGCCGTTGATTAGTGGTAAGTGGTGTTTGTTGTGTTGGTTTTTTTTTTAAATTCACTGTGTTAGGGTTTTTGGGTGTATTTTGGGGTTTTTGGGTGTTTTTTGGGTTTTTTTTGGTGTTTTTTGGAGTTTTTTTTTATTTTGCAAGCATAAACTTAGTTACTAAGTATTTAATTTGAATTACTTGTAGGATATGTAGATTTAATCGGTTCTTTGGCAATAACAAGGGCAGATCTACAGGTTAGAGAGTGTATAAAAGCTTTTATTATTGTATTAAAATTCGTAGTTTATTATTGTTTTTAGTGTAGTGTATACAATTTGTTGTATTTATATTCTAATATGTTTAAATATTTGAGAGGAATGTGTTTGTGTTATGACATGTTAGTTTATTTAAGTTTAGTTTTTAATTGTTGTATTATAACATGTTAGTTTAGTTTAGTTTAGTTTAATATAATAATGTATGTTAGTTTATTTTAATTTAGTTAGTTTAGTTTATTTAAGTTTAGTTTTTAATTATTGTATTATAACATGTTAGTTTTTTTTTTTAGTTTAGTTTAATATAATAATGTATGTTAGGTTATTTTAATTTTGTTTAGTTTAGTTTATTTTAGTTTAGTTTTGTTTAATAAAGTGTATGCTAGTGTATTTAGTTTAATATTTTTGTTTGATATAATGTTTAATATAATATTTAATAAGCGTTCTTATTTATTTGCTTAGTTTAGTTTAATTATGATATATCTCTGTTTAGTAAATTGCATGTGTCCTTCACTTTATACATATATATAATAAATGAATCATTTACATAATCATATGTCTAGATACCCGTTCAAGGCATACACATTAGGAGTATGTCTTGAATAGTCCCCGGTTGGGACTGTCCTTGTACGCTTATTCTCACTTAGGTGGTGAATGTAAGCCTTGTTTTTTATTTTAGGGAAAATCCTGCCTTTTCATGCATTTCTCTACCCTGTTCTCTGGGTACATATGTAGGTGTGTTTTATCGCCTACATCGTGTACTTGGAGAACTGTAGGGAAATGCTGGCGGGTTTTCCATAGAATTGAAAACCTGGCTTACATTCGCTAGTGAGAATAAACGTACAAGGATGGGTTAGGTTGGAGTGATAAGGACCCTTTTGGAGCATTTCAAATCTCATTTGTATTTCCATAACACTTTGGTGGATAATGACTACGAAATACGGTTTATGACTAATGTGATTGTACATATGCGTGAGCTGTGTAGAAGTTGTAATCATGAAACGAAGAGAATGTAGGTGGATGTATGAAAGGATGATTGGGCAAAGTATTAATCCAGATTTCGTGAAAGGCGTCGATGAATTCATCCAGTACGTCACAGATCATCCGGAGAGTAGTAACCCAAATGAAGTTAGGTGTCCATGTGTTAAATGTAAGAATAAACGCCTTTGGGATGCGGATACGGTTAAAATACATCTGTATTGCAAGGGTTACATACCAAACTACTATGTGTGGATGTGTTAGGGGGAAGGGTATCCGGGAGTTCCCGAACGGCGACCCAATGAATATCGTGACATGGTTTTCGACGCTTTTGGTCATAGTGGAGATCAGGGGCACTCAGATCAGCCTAGTGTTTCATCAGAGGAGGAGCCTAATGCAACTGCTAAGCATTTTCTGGATTTGTTGAAGGCTTCTGAAAGGCCATTATACGAAGGGAGTTCTTTGTCTGTGTTAGAGATGGCCGCTAGAATCACTAGTCTAAAATGTGAGTATAATTTGCCTCACAGATGTGTTGATGGGTTTTCTTCTTTGCTAAGTGAGGCGATTCCGAACAACAGCCATATGGCCGACACTTTCTACGAGGTGCAGAAGATTGTGAAGGGGTTGGAACTGTCCCATCAAAAGATTCATGCATGCCCGAAAGGGTGTATGTTGTTTTGGAAGGATGATGCTTAGTTGTCTGAATGCAGGGTGTGTGGGAGCGACTGATACAAGCAGACTTCCAAAGGTAGCCTAGTGCCTTTGAATGTTCTATTTTATTTCCCGATCACACCCAGGTTGCAAAGACTGTTTGCAACCAAGAACATTTCGGAGGAAATGACATGGCATTCGAAAAATCCCAGAGTTCAAGGCACAATGGCACACCCTAGTGACAGTGCAGCTTGGAAGCACCTCGATTGTCCGTTTCCAGAGTTTTCTTCCGAGCCTCGTAATGTGAGACTTGGCTTGTGTACAAATGATTTTGCTCCTCATGGTAAGTTTGGGGGACAATATTCTTGTTGGCCTGTCATTTTGACCCCGTATAACTTGCCTCCCTTAATGTGCATGAAAAGACAATTTATGTTCCTTTCGTTACTCGTTCCTGATGCTAAAAACCCTAAGGGTAACTTGGATGTTTACATGAAACCGTTGATAGAGGATTTGAAACTGTTGTGGGAAGTTGGCGCGGCTACTTATGATATTTCGAAGAAACAAAATTTCAATCTTCGAGCAGCCATCCTATGGACCGTTAGTGACTTCCCAGCTTATGGCATGTTGTCTGGTTGGGCTACAGTTGATAAGAAAGCTTGTCCACATTGCATGGAGAAGAGCAAAGCATTTTGGCTCGAACATGGCGGTAAAGTTTCTTGGTTTGATTTCCATCGGCAATTCCTTCCGACAGATCACCCTTTTCGGAACAGTAAAACTGCATTCTGTAAAACAAAGTAGAGAAAGGTGCCCCTCCACACATCATGTCAGGAGAGGAGCCGTGGGAATGTGTTAAGGACCTTCCGAAGGCTACAGATGGACCCGATTCAATTAAGCTGCTGAAAAAGGAAAAGAAGGGGTGGTTCAAGCAAAGCACCTTGTGGGAGCTCCCATATTGGAAGCATCTCCTTATTCGTCACAACTTAGATGTCATGCACATTGAGAAGGACTTCTTTGATCAGTTAATTCACACTGTAATGGATGTGAAAAAGCATACGTGTGACACGCCATCTGCTCGGAATGACATTGCCAGATATTGTAAACGTCCCCAGCTTCATCTTCAAGAGGATGATAAAGGAAAAGAGGTCATGCCAAAGGCTCCATTCGCTCTTGACAAGGCTCAGAGAAAAGTTTTGTGTGAGTGGGTTAAACAGCTGGGGTTCCCTGATGGTTACGCCTCCAATTTGAGCAGATGCGTATATTTGCAAGCGTGTAAGCTCCATGGAATGAAAAGCCATGACTGTCACGTGTTCATGGAGAGGATGTTTCCCACAACTTTGAGGGAATTGCTCCCTGGCCATATTTGAAATGCAATTACAGAGATCAACTAATTCTTCCGCGACTTGTGTTGCTATACAACATCAGTTAGTGACATGGAGCGATTAGAGAAAAACATACCTGAGATCCTCTACAAGCTTGAGAAGATCTTCATTCCCTCCTGCATTCTTTAACTCCATGCAGCATTTGCCTATACATTTGCCGTACGAGGGGAAGTTATGTGGTCCTGTACAATACAGATGGATGTATCCCTTCGAAAGGTAAATCAAAGACCCTTATTTCACATCCTTTGTTTTACATCCTAATCACTTGTTCATACAGTTACATAACTGTAATTGCAGGTTCCTCAATCATTTGAAACGAAAAATTGGGAACAAGGCTCGAGTTGAAGGGTCCATATGCAATGCTTATCTCATTGAAGAGATAGAAAACTTCTGCTCCAATTACTTTCAGTCGATAGTTGACACTAAGACTCGAGATCTTGGTCGAAATGTGAATGCCGACGTCGAGTCCACATTGGACGACGCTGAAATACCAAAGTTGTTCAAAGAGGACAGTGGTCGTGTGTCAAATGAGGGTAGAACTCGGTTCTTAGATGACAAAGAACTCGAGTGTGCACATTTGTTCGTGTTACAAACACCGGCATTCTTGGCGAATACGAAAGGTATATTAGGCCTAGGTATTCAGTGTATTCGTATTTACGATCATTTACAATGATGACTTTGTAGATTTACATTGTGTGTTTGGCCTCGTAGGAAGTTTGAGGACTACAATCTTAGTACTCGACCTTTCATGCGTAGAGAAGAAGTCATGGAGAATTTCGAAGCTGAATTCTCTAATTGGTTTCATCACAAGGTGATATACGCGGTGTAACTGTGACATAATTATGAATTTTACATCTTGCATTTCAATTCATTGAATTCAGGAACCTTGATGTTGATATTCAACCACTTTATAGATGGTCGAAGAGAAGCCAAATTCGGATGTCCTACGAGCGTTGTGTATGCGTCCCTTTAGGCGAGTTCGTACTTGGGGCCAGATTTTTGTAGGTGGATTTAATTTCCATACACATGCCCATGGCAAGCACAAATCCACCATGAATTATGGTGTGAGTGTATCAAGTGAGGATGGCGGAGAGTACTTCGGCATTTTAGACGACATAGTTGAATTTGTCTACACGGGACCCAAGAGACAGTACAAGACAATTTTGTTTAAGTGCAATTGGATGGATTGCGGTAGGGGAATGAACATACACGAAAAATACAAGCTAATCGAAGTAAATCATACTAAGAAATACCCCAAATATGATCCATTTGTCTTATCTTACCAAGTGGCTCAAGTGTACTATGCATCATACCCTAGCCTGAAACAGGACCGAGTTCAATGGTGGTTTGTGTTTAAAACACAAGCAAGGTCAGTGGTTGATGCTCCGATGGACTTAGAGTTTCTGCAATCACCATCCCCAACAGTACATGCAACGCTTTGCCCACCGAATGACATTCCAGACTACGCCAGGGATGATGATGATGAAGACAATGACGATGGCTTTGTGATCTCAAGCGATGAAGAAGATGAATCTAGTATCAGCTCTAGTGATAGTGACGATGATGATGACATCGATGTAGTATTAGATGATAGTAGTGATGACTCTAGTAGTGAAAGTAGTTATGAGAGTACTGAGTAGGAGAATATGTTAATCTCCTTTAAAAGTATGCTTCTTATTGTATAATCAAAACATTAATTAGGCTTATGTAAAACTTTTTAGTGTTTGTATAAAAGCCATATTACGTTGCACTGCACTTGTTATTTACAATATCTTGTCATTATACTAACATCTGATTCAGGTAGTCATGGCGGGTGGAAAGAGTGGGCAATCGTCGAAGAAAGCAAAGGGGAAAGAGAAAGTGACCGCCCGCGCCCTTTTCAACAACGACCAGGATGAGGAGATGTTCGATGCGGAGACACACGATTTGGGTGACGACCAAGATCAGACGTCCCCATCCACTCCTCCAGAAGATGGGCCACGGGACGAGTCACAGGATGAGTCACAGCTCCCGTTTTTGGACCCTACTACGCTGTGGTACGTACATATCATGATATGGATGATGAGATACAAGGCTTATATTACTATTTTCGAACTTGTTTAACATTATTGTTTCCCGTTTGTTATAGGTTTGATGATCCTAAGGTTCGGAGTGCGGTATCCGGTACGATTACTGGATACTACCGAGCCCCTTGGAGGAACTTTGGAGAAGTTCCTACAGCTACGAAGGAACACTGGTTCAACTTGTTCAGCGTATGATATTTTTGGTTAATACATGTTTTATTAGTTATTGTACGGATTTAGTTTTGTGTATAACTTTTGTATTTTATCATTTGCAGGCACACTTCAGATGGGCACCTCAGATGGACGAGCTAGTGAAGATCACATTTCGGAGGAGGGTAGCCACACGCCTGCGTGACATGTTCCACACCATCACGCACAAGATGAATGGCGCCAGGCCAAGTTGGCTGAGTGAGGAGATCCACAAGGAGATGATGGACATTGTTGCCACGGATCCAACTTACAAGGAGAGGTCGGCGCAGAACAAGAAGAACAGAAGGGGCGGTTCTTTGGAAAATCCTGTCCGAGGGACCCACTTTCAGGGTTCGTTGTCAGCTGTCCAACATGCAAAAAGGATGGTAAGTTTATCTAAAAAGATCTTATATTAGAAGGCATTATTGTGTATTTCAATGTAACAAGGGTGTGACATGGTTAACGTGTATTCCTATTTTTTTGTATCAAAGGCGGCGAAGAACAAGGGCCAGCTACCAACAGCTCCTGAGCTGTTTCCGAAGACACACTTCAAGGAGCTGCCTGGGAAAGGCACAGTGCCAGTAAACCCCACAGCTCAGGAAATTGCGGTAACAAATTCCCTAAACTTAGTTCCTTGGTTCATTATTAATGAATATGTGTAGATAAAGAAATAGTTCATCTGGTCGAAAAAGTAGTAAATGGGCAAGGAATAGGTCATATAGGCCATAGTTGGCTCAATTTGGCTCCAAATGCGTCCCAAAACTTAGGGACTTGTAGTTTTTTATGATTTCAAGTCATGAACCCCTTATAATACCTAAAATAGACATGTTTAGACAAATAAATAGTTCATTTGGTCAAAAACTTAGAAAATGTGCAAATAATAGGTCATATAGGTCAAAGTTGGCTCAATTTGGCTCCAAGTGCGTCCCAAAACGTAGGGACTTGTAGTTTTTTGTGATTTCAAGGCCTGTACCCCTTAAAATACCTAAAATAGACATGTTTAGAGGAAGAAATAGTTCATTTGGTCAAAAACTTAGAAAATGTGCAAATAATAGGTCATATAGGCCATAGTTGGTTCAATTGGCTCCAAATGCGTCCCAAAACTTAGGGACTTGTAGTTTTTTGTGATTTCAAGGCCTTTACCCCTTAAAATACATAAAATAGACATGTTTAGAGAAATAAATAGTTCATTTGGTCAAAAACTTAGAAAATGTGCAAATAATAGGTCATATAGGTCAAAGTTGGCTCAATTTGGCTCCAAATGCGTCCCAAAACGTAGGGACTTGTAGTTTTTTGTGATTTCAAGTTATGAACCCCTTAAAATACCTAAAATATACATGTTTAGAGAAATAAATAGTTCATTTGGTCAAAAACTTAGAAAATGTGCAAATAATAGGTCATATAGGTCAAAGTTGGCTCAATTTGGCTCCAAATGCGTCCCAAAACTTAGGGACTTGTAGTTTTTTGTGATTTCAAGTCATGAACCCCTTAAAATACCTAAAATAGACATTTTTAGAGAATGAAATAGTTCATTTGGTCAAAAACTTAGTAAATGGGCAAGGAATAGGTCATATAGGTCAAAGTTGGCTCTATTTGGCTCCAAATGCGTCCCAAAACTTAGGGACTTGTATTTTTTTTGTGATTTCAAGTCATGAACCCCTTAAAATACCTAAAATAGAAATGTTTAGACAAATAAATAGTTCATTTGGTCAAAAACTTAGAAAATGTGCAAATAATAGGTCATATAGGCCATACTTGGCTCAATTTGGCTCCAAATGCGTCCCAAAACGTAGGGACTTGTAGTTTTTTGTGATTTCAAGTCATGAACCCCTTAAAATACCTAAAATAGACATGTTTAGAGAAATAAATAGTTCATTTGGTCAAAAACTTAGAAAATGTGCAAATAATAGGTCATATAGGCCATAGTTGGTTCAATTTGGCTCCAAATGCGTCCCAAAACTTAGGGACTTGTAGTTTTTTGTGATTTAAAGGCCTGTACCCATTATAATAACTATAATATGCATGTTTAGAGAAAGAAATAGTTCATTTGGTCGAAATGAAGAAAATGGGCAAAGAATAGGTCATATAGGCCATACTTGGTGCGTTTTTTATCATTAAGGCTCCCAAAACTAAATGTGTTGGTTTTTTTGGGCATTTCAAGCCCTAGACACCTTAAAATATGTACATTTGACATGTTTGGATGAGAAATGATAACATTAGATAAGAAATATAGAGAATGGGCAACATAGAAGTCACTTAGGCCCTACTTGGTGCGTTTTTCATCAATATGGCTCCCAAAACTTGATGTGTTGATTTTTTTTGGCACTTCAAGCCCTAGACTCCTTAAACTATGTACATTGACATGTTTGAATGAGAAATGAGAACATTAGCTAAGAAATATAGAAAATAGGCAACATAGAAGTCACTTAGGCCCTAGTTGGTGCGTTTTTCATCAATATGGCTTCCAAAACTTAATGTGTTGGTTTTTCTTGGCATTTCAAGCCCTAGACACCTTAAAATATTTACATTTGACATGTTTGGATGAGAAATGAGAACATTAGCTAAGAAATAGAGTAAATGGCCACAATAGAAGTCACTTAGGCCCTAGTTGGTTATTTTTCATGAATATTGTACCTAAAACTTTGTTACTTTGTTTTTTTTTTTGTCATTTCAAGCCCTAGACACCTAAAACTATGTTTAATTGATATGGAATGAGAAAAAAAGAGCTCATTATCTAAGAAATGAAATAATTGGGCTAAGTAGAAGTCACCTACGTCATGGTACTTGGTTTATTTTTCATGAATATGGTACCCAAAGCTTATTTATATAACTTACTAACTCGTTAGTTCCTTTTCATATGTTTATCTTGTAGGAGGCCTACCAAAAGAGGGTTGAGGAGGCTAGCACTCAAAGGATTCAGAAGAGTCCAAATGAGCTGGGAGGCAGTGGGTGGTCGGAACAAAAAAGGACGTGTGAAGGGACTTGGTGGAAGTGTTGACCTTCACTATGGCAGCCAGATGGGTCGACTTTCCACATCTTCCATGCAGTACACGCCCTCCCTCGTTTCTCAGATGCAGGATCAGGTGGAAACCAGGGTGCAGGCTCTTCGAGAAGAAATGGAACTCGAGATGGAAGCCCGACTAAGAGCCCAAATGGAAGAAATGGAGAAGAGGTTGGAAGAGAGGATGATGAGTCGTTACTCCAACGACACATGTTCCACCGTGCGACCTCCATTTTGAGATCCCATGGACGACGACCCGGGTAGTGGTGGAGCAGGCCAGGGCACTCCCGCAGTTGCTTAGCTTTAATTTACGTAGTGTTTATTAGTACTAATTTTAGATTACATTACTTGGCTGTACACATTGGAATTAGTATATATATATATAATTATTTTTGCACAAAAACCAATAATTTTATTCCGTCGTAATATTAGAAGCAGGAAGTACAGGTAGGTATCAAAGGGTAGCAATGTGCAGTAGAAAAATAGTCAAACACGAAATAGTTCCGTCGCAAAGTTCCGACGGAATAAAAATCCGTCGCAACATGTTTAAGGTTCCGACGGAATATTCCATAGGTAGTTTGCGACGGAATAATATCCGTAGGAAACTTGCGACGGATGTATCCGTAGGAAAAATGCCAGATTCCTACGGAAAAATCTGTCGAAAGAAGCATAGTTTCCGACGGAAAATTCCGTCGGAAGGTAAAACAATTCTAACGGAATTTTCCGTCGGAAGCTCTGTTTCTCCCGACGGAAAGCCATCCGTCGGAAGCTTGCGACGGACTTCCCATCCAAGTCAAACTTACACTCCGACAAGCTAAAATCCGTCGGAAATTCCGTCGGCAAGGATGTTTCCGACGGAAAATCCCTCGAAAAAAGCCAAAATTCCTACAAATTGAATTCCGACATCGTGTTCCAACAGAATTCCGTCGGAAACTGCCTTTTCCGACAAGGTTTACCGACGGATTTTTTTCGTCGTAAATAAGGTGTTTTCTAGTAGTGTGATTATCTTTTTTCCAAGTTGGGCATTCACAACTCTCATGCTCTAACTTGAGGGGGGGTATTAAGATAATATTTAGGGAATTTAAGATAGTATAATATAGTTAGTTTAAGGATATATTCTCTATTGTTTCATTAAGTTGAGGTAAGGTAGGAAACCTTATTGCTTGTATTATAAATTGATTGATTATGTGTTAATGAAGATCAAGCCAAAGTTTATTCACAATTCGTAATTTTACATTTATACTATTATTTCTCCTAATAAAATTATGCAGATGACCTGGTGAAACGGAGCAAGTAATGAAATACAGAGGGAGTATGCCCAAAGTGGATAAGATAGTAGGAGGTATGTAAAGATGTAACAATTATTGTAAGTATTTAAATCATTCCATATGAAGACTGTAATTACTTTTAAAAAATACACTATTTATAATTTTACAATTTACATGATCTAATCTTGTTTCCAAAAAAAAAAAAAAAAAAAATAAAAAAAAAAAAATAAATAAATAATAATAATAATAAGATAAAATAAAATAAAATAAAATTACATGATCTAATCTAGTTTATTTATTTATTTATATTTTTGGGTGAAATCTAAAAATAACTTCTAATAAGTTGGCCATCCAAAATACGTAGTAGTCAAATTGTGGAACAACTTAGGAAAAAGGAAAAGTACTAAAGTAGTGCCCCTCTTTAATGGGAAACGGAAAGAATTGGCGAGTGCACAATCAACAATTCAACAGTTGACAGTATCATTGATGTAAGAAGGTGGGCACAAAATGTTTAAGAGGAGTAGAGTAGGCTTATTTGTATTTAATGGTGTCATCTTCGAATTATTACGAATTATTACAGTAATATTAATTTATTATTAGTCAATATGGATGAGCTTAGTCTGATATTTTGGTCTTTAGGCTTAACTGAAATTCAATCCATGGATGATTGAAATGATTAGACTGAAAATCAACGGAGTGATAAAGTAAGATCCCAAAAGCATAAGAATGAAAGCCTCCTTTTTTTACTTGATGTGGTTTAGAATATAAAAATAAAAAATTCGTAATATATTTCATGTTTGTTCACGTCTTAATCTCAAAAAATCTATGGAGTACATATATGCGCAAATCAATGTTATGGTTGATCAATAAGTCAATAACCTCGCAAATAGGGAAACAGCTTGTGCCTATAAGTCTGTACGTAACATGATAGATTGATGAGTGTTGTGACAATAAAGCTTTTGTTCCACAAGAGTCTATGTACTAGTAGTCTTAGTTATCTAGTAGGCTAGTACAATGTTTATCTTCTTTTCTTGGATATGCATTGTCAAATTGTCATGTTCTTGTCCTTCTAGACACCATGGAAAAAAAATTATGTCAAGCTATAATTCAAGGAACAATAGGTAATAAATTAATTATAAGAAGCCAAAAAATGACTAAAAACAAAAATGGATCACGAGTCAAGCTAAAGGAATGAAACTACCTTGATCAATTGATCTAGTAGTACCCTAAACTCTAGGACGTAGTACACAATTACTAATATTATTATTATCTGAAATAATAAAGTATTATTCTTGCAATAATTTTTTAAAAGAATAAATTGGCTCTGTACAGATGATTCTATGGTAGTCATCTTTAAAATGGCTATCATTATACTAATTTTTTTATTATTTTTTAATGTCAAAATTATTTATAAATCATTTATCTAAAAATTCATTTATTAATTTGGGAATAATTTTTGATTTTTTTTTATAATTTTCCTAATTATTAATTTACAAAATTTAGTTGTTATTATCACTAAAATTAAAAAATAATTCATAAATTAATTATAAATATATGAAAAAATGAAAAATAGATTTCAAAAATAAGAAAAAAAAACATTTGAATTAATTTTTGCATAAAAAAAATTAAAAAATTAGCCAATAAAACAATTAGTATAATAGTAGTCACTTTAAGGATGACTACCATATAATTTTCATTTTGTATAATTTATTGGTGATAAATTTGAGCTCAAATCAAAGCTACTTTGCAAAGATAACAAAAAGTCACTCTGTATTTCTTAACTATTTATACAAAAGAACCAAGAAAATAATATTCAAATCACTGTATTTTTAATTAAAACGCTAGGAAATCTATTTCTGATAAATTACATCAAGTTTTGTTATAAGGCTAAACTCACAATAATACATCAATCTATTTCACCTGTTTGTCTAAATTTAGTTGTCATAAGTAACATGGTTTATAAAAACTATTAACTTGACAATTAGGCATCCCTTCGATACCTTCAAGGGCCATCTTAAGCTCCATTACCTAGGGTGCAACTCTGTTATCGAAACATTATTGATTGAACCTCCCTCTGATCTTATACTCGACTTAGTCGTTGTGCTCCACTCCAAGAGCATATCGGGTAGATTTTGGCTCTCGGTACAAAATGCAGGCTGCGCCGGTACTTGAAGTGTAACAGAATCACTACTCAACATAAGGTCGACTGCAGACATCGTTGGCCTGTCTACAGGGTTGTCTTGGACACACAACAAACCGATGTGGATGCATCTCAATATCTCGGTACTAGAACCGGGTGGTATTACAGGATCTACCAGACTCCAAGCATTGCCTTCAGTCCAATTTCTCCAAGCCTATAAACCAATGTTGCAATGCCATTTATGAATTTTTGTAACATTGTAAAAGAAAGTTGTCAAAATATGTCAAATTTTTATTAGGTAACTTACAAAGCTTAAGAGGTTTTCTTCATTCTCCTCATTGTTAAAAAATGAAGTAATCCTTTGTCCGCTTACTATCTCTAGGACGAGTACACCAAAGCTGTAGACGTCTAACTTTACTGATACTTGACGTTGAAGAGCATACTCGGGTGAAATGTAACCTCTGCAAAAACAATATAATATATTTCTTGTACAAATTAAAGAAATCATAAAAACATAAGCCAATAATATTGTAGGTAGAGTTTGAAGATTTTGGATGCTTACAAGGTACCGACAATTTTGCTAGCCAGTGTTTGAGTTTGATCAAAGTTAAATAGCCTTGCCATACCAAAATCCGCGATCTTTGGATAGAAATCCTCGTCTAGGAGAATATTTGCTGCTTTGAGGTCGCGATGTATGATTTTTAGTCTAGAATTTTCATGGAGGTACAAGATCCCACTAGCTATGCCAGTTATGATTTTGTACCGTGTTTCCCATTGCATAGACTGACGACCTAATGGATCTGCATTTGATTACATGTAACAAAATTTTAGACAATCTTATTGATCAATGAAAATTATTCCCCTTGTGGTACCTAATTCTGCATATCCCAAATCATCTAATATAACAATGCACCACAATTATTTAACGTACCATCATTCTGTCACAACTACTTGTATAATCTTTCTACCGGGAATTGAACAGATTTATTAGTACCTCCGTTGTATTAGCATGACATTACTAGTACTTAATATGAATTTATATTAAAAGGAGAGTTCATCACTCACCAAATATAAACTTATCAAGGCTTCTATTAGCAACGAGCTCGTAGATGAGAATCATTTCTTTTCCATGTAAGCAAAATCCCAAAAGTCTCACCAAATTTCTATGTTGGAGCTTTGCTAATATCAGAATTTCATTTTTAAACTCTGCATCGCCCTGCCTCGAGTTTGTTACAAGTTTCTTCACTGCTATCTCTCGTCCATCAGGAAGTACACCCTGAAAACATGGTTAGGAAATTCAAAAAAGATGGCTTGTTTGAAGTCATATATACTAGCTAGTTGTTTGATTGAATTAGTACCTTATAAACAGAGCCAAATCCGCCTTCTCCGAGCTTATAATCCTCAGAAAAGTTCTGTGTTGCCTGCTTCATAGCTCCAAGGCTAAATTGTAACGATCTTAGGGCCTCAATTTCATCTTCTGCACTTACCAATAACAAAGTTAGCTACAACTTTATATACAGGAAGCAAATTACATTAAGGAAATTAAAGCTGTAATTAAACCAAAAATCTTACTGCTAAATTTCACCATCCAAGAATTCCTTGATTTTCTTTTCTTTATTAAGATGCTGAAGATGATGCTTGTAGCAAGTAACATTGTTGACACGCCAAGTGCGATGGAAATGATACCGACTATATGAGTCTTACCACTTTCCCGGCCTACCAAAAAACATACAATAATTGATAAATCATGTAAGCAAAACATTTCTTTGAAAGACGAATGAAGAATTGGTGTATAAATAATTATGTGCTCCATATTTACCTGGAATAGGAGCATTTGAACTGATGTTGAGTGACGACGTAGGCAGGGGATCATTAGGCACATCCCCATAGAAGGAGTTGATATCATACCGAACAAAGCAATTCGGTAAATCTATCATAACACCAGAAGCCGTATAATTCGACTGAACACAACACGAAGGAAAATAATCAATTAACTCTTGAATACACTGCATACACCTTCGCTTTGACAAATCTGGTGTACACTGCACAAGACCATACAAACTCTGACCTCCAGAAGTATTAGCCTTGTCTGCTGCATACTTCTTCTCTGAATTACCTGAACTAGCTCGATTCTTCAACGATTGCATCAGCAAAGACAGTGAATCACTGAAGCCACGAGTATTCGTAACAGGTGGTTTATCTACAAGTAACCACGGGTCTACCACATCTTGTACTTCCCCATAAATAGAGCGGTTTGAGAAAAATACAGAGCAATACCCACTATACCCAAATCCTTCCTTTTGGTTAGGACAAACGGTATTAATCAGCAAAGAAGCCGATTTTTTAATACAATTGCGGCACGTATTAACAGGGACATCACCCCTGCATAGGGCTAATGAGCTCACTTTGTCCGGTTCGTGTCCTGCTGTCATATTGTAAAACCCGTAGGTGATCCGAGTGTCTGTCGATAGAGAGTTTAAGACTGCTTGAAGGTTGGATTGGTACGTGCTGTTTGGTGTGTATGTGGTGTCGCTGCACCACTGCGACCGGAATGCGCTTTGGGCTGATACAAACTTGGGTATGGTATAAGAAACTATGAGACTGAGTACTAACAAGTAAACAATAGAAGACTCCATATTAGCATTAATTTTGTTTCTTAAGAGATGCAAAAAGATTGAAGAAAGAAAAAAAGTTCAAACTAAAGTAAGAAAAGGAAGATAGCAAGGTGAATATACTTCGGGAGAATCAATTTTGGTTAACGAACTAGTCAATGAGATGGAGAATTGAAGTTGGTTTCAACTTTAAAGTTTTCAACCCATGTTGTTTCTTCAAAACTAATGATGCGTAATTAATTACTCCATCCGTTCGTATTTTTTTTTCGTCAGTTTATTTTTGTTTGATACACTTTGACTATTCTTCTCTCAAAAAACATTCTAAGCGTAACAAAAAAATATGGAACGGAGGGGTTGTTCTCAACAAATGAGCTGAGTTTACTATTTCAAGGTTAGTGGATAGAACTTTCCCAAGGCAGCTTACTTGCTAGACAACTTGTTATTTCAGAGGCAATTTGTCAGTTGTGCAATGCTGCAGAAGAGTCGATTATCCATGCTCTATTCGAGTGTACCCATGCTAAGGATATTTGGTGCCATTATAACATGAAAGCTATAATTGATGAAGCCCCTGGGAGTAGCTTTGCCGAGAGATGGTCGTGGCTCCATAGGAAGCTGGGGAAGGACGATTTTCTGCATATGGCATCTCTGGCTTGGGCCGTGTGGAGGGTGCGTAATCTCATGATTTTTGAGGATAGTACTCCAAACCCGGTGTTATTGGCCTCAAACTTCTGCAAAATGGTGGATGAATATAATGTGTATGCAAATAGGGTGTTCAGGAACATACCAAACAGGAGCAACAGCATTACGAGTTGGAAGCCTCCTCAACATGGATTTCCTACGGAATAAAAATCCCTCGGAATTTATGGGCTAAAAACCACGTGTTAAAATGTAAGCACTCAAAATATAAGTTTGATGGAACTCAATGACTTACGTTATTAATAATGTTACTGGAATAAAATATGTTTTAAAAGATTTATGATAATATTGTTTTAGTAAAGATATTTTATAAATTAATTAATCTAGTTTTAAATAAATAATTATCTTTTTAATATTAGTAATTATCTTTATTTTTAATAAATAAAATAATTTATAAAATATCTTTTTCAAAACAAAATCTTTTTTTTAATAAAATCTTTATTTAAATTCTTTTGAAACGGAATATTTGATTGATTCAAATATTGTTTTCTTGTTGCATGAATATCTCAACAACATTGTTTTTCCATAAACTATTTTTTTAGCTAATTAGTTGTTCACGTGAAATAAGGAGAAGTTTGAGAAACTTCCACTTCCTTGACAACTGTCACGATTCTCTACTACTTGTTAGTGGGTATTGACTTGTAAGTGGTTAAGGTGGAAGTTGATGATTAAACTTCTCTATAAAAACCACGTACCTATGCAATTGAAAAACAAATCTCTTGACCTTTAATATTCCAGTAACCAAAATAACGTAAAGAGAGTTCTTATCTTTCTCATATATTCTTGAGTGTTTTAAGTATTTGTAATTGCAATTTGTAATCAAGTACTTGGGATTTGGGATTGTGAGATTTGTATCGGTGAGGTTAAGGAAACTTCATAGTCGAAGTCTTCCGTGAGAGTTGGGAACAAGTTCCAAACTTGTGGAACTTGTTACGGGTTTTATTCTTCACTTGTAAAAGAGTTTATTTACATAGTGGAAAATTACAAAAGCCTATATCATCTCTCTTTACTGTTCTTATTAGTTAAATTCCGCAAAAAGTTTTAAACTTCACCTATTCTACAATTCACCCTCCCTCTTGTAGAAGCCTATTAGAATTTCAGAGTTGATCGATTTCCTCAAAGCATTGTAACTATGGCACTGTTGGATTTTCCTAATTAATACATAATGCTCTATCTTGCTTTCAAAAAAAAAAAAAAAAAGAAAAGGAAAGTGGCCATCAATTTCTAATTAAGTGACTTAATAAAAAAAAAAGTTAAAATTGGGTTTGGAATTGAGTGAATTTGATTAAACAATGATTTAATTTACTTCGTATACGAAGTATTATAATGGGTGCAGTGGCTCTGAATAATATTCTACTAACTTGGTGATAAAAATGTATTTTTATAGAGTCAAAGGTCAATTATGATGACAAATGTTTTATGATTATTTTTAAATAGATATTTTGCATTCTAACTAATTAGATATTTAAATGAAGCTGCCTTAAGAGAAGATTATAGGCTAAAGATATCTTGTATTGTAATAATACTAGAGAAAAAAGTTGTACACCCGTTATTGTACTACATGTATATTATAGATACATATGCTGATGAAAGGAATGGTGTCCTTCCAACAAGTGTATTCTTCCGATAGAGGGTTTAGAATTATTATGGAGCTAATTCTTCAGTAAGGTAAAGTGATCGGAATGCCTAGGTGGAGGCCGCTTCCGATCAGTAATATCAATGTACAATTGATGTTACAGCTTAATCTTAACTGAACCCTTCGGGTCGAATCCAATCGAACCACCGATCCGAGACGACGAATTAATTCAAAAGGATTTAATGAGTCAGCAGATTTTTACGAATACAGACGTCGGAAATCGAGCCTAGGGCGTCGAGACCGAGCGTCGCAAAATCACAATCAACAAGTATGAGCGTAGCCGTAGCTAGGCTCATCGCAACCCTAGGCGCACCATGTGTGTGCTAGGCGCACCATGGTGTGCTAGGCACTATCGCAGCCTAGGCGCGGTCTGGCAGCCTATCGCAAGCAATAGGCGCACCAGGCGCACCTAGCAACCCATCGCAAGTGCTATGCGCACCATAGCACACCATCGCAACCAGCATGCCTGCGCACATGCGTGCCTTCGCATGGCATTGCATCGCAGGATGCGTGCTAGGGTGCTAGGCACCATCGCATGCCCTCGCACAAAGCACAGCACCATGCTGGGCGCATGACAGCACCACACGCACCAAGCACAGCTAGTGCTAGGCACTGGCGCATGCGTGGTGCGTGGTGCTTGGCCGAGGCCTGTGCATGCGTAGTGCATGGTGCAAGGCCGAGGCTGATGCATGTGGCTGTGCGAGGGAGAGCTAGCAAGCTAGCAACACGCATGATAGGCATTGCGTGCGAGAGGGGCTGGATGCGTGGCGCGCATGGTGTGCGAGAGTGATGCGTATGGCTGGCGAGGCAAGAGGCCAGCATGCGTGGCTCGCTAGCAGCACGCATGCTGGCCATGCTAGCAGTGGGTGTGAGAGAGATATGCGAGGCATAGCACCAGCGCCAGCACGTTCCAGCGCCTGGCACTAGCACGCACCAGCGCCAGCACAGCCCAGCAGCAGCATGCACTAGCTGGCTGGCTGGGTGCTGGGCAGCAAGGTGATGCTAGCTGGCAGCCCTAGCTGGCAGCCAGCTAGCCCTCCTTGACCCGGTTTTGGGCATTGAGTGTGGGGACCAAATCATGGCCTTGGGGATCAAGGCAATGGTCCCCCCCCAAGCCTTGGTCCTCACCTAACCCTTTCTCTCCCTTTGACACTTGTTGCATTGTGATTGGATTTATTTATTAATTTTTTTAGAAATAAATTAATTAGCAAAATTATTCATTCTCCCACATTGGTGGATGATGAAAAACCAAGGGTTCATTTCCCTATAAATACCATGCTTGGATATTGGGAAATTAACAACCTTAAATGGAATTAAAAAGGCAACTCTAAGTAAGAGTAAACCTTTGATTCGTAAAACTCATAGTTATTTTGTCCGGGTCTCGACTAACCTTCGAGACTTAGGACGCTCGGATCGGGTCGAGGGTACGATCCGTCGGAGATCTCGTGTTTTCAGGATTTTGAAGTAAGAGCTCTTTGGGAGCGAAGCACGCGACAAAGGTATAATTCACATTCTCAATCTTGTTTGATTAATTATTTTATGCTTGTTAATTGCTTTAATTAAGGGGCGGGTCTTGGTGGGTTTCCTTCCGCGTAGTGTCGGGTCACTACGAAACCCTACAGCTGATGTGCACGATATTCAATATACATTCAAAGAGTGAAAGAATATAAATACATGTATTCTAAAGAATAAAATATTAGGATTAATGAACATAAAATACGTTTTTTATTTTTTATTTTAATATAAAGTTTACCTGCTAAAAATAAACAACAATCTCATCATCATATGTAGACATAGTCATATTCTTTTATCGTAATATTATAATATATTTTTTTAACATATGTACACAATTAGCCAGTATACCCTGTAGCAATAGAAAAGTTGGTGTTTCCCTAAAGTCTTGTAAAGATTAGAAAATGAATGAACTGTCCAACATCACAGACAAAATAGGCTCAAAATTAAAGCCCATAGGTTAAAATGCTTAAATGGTAGCTACTTTATTTTATTTTATTTTTACCAGTTTTGCTCCTTTGAATTGGAATTGTAATGGTCAAAACATACATTAGAACTTCATCTATGCATATGACCATATTAATCGAGCAGTACTATCGAGGGTAGACTTGTGTGATGGAACCCTCATTAACTAAACAAGCAGGCAATTGACTACTCGATTGGTTTGAAATATGCTCCGGTGAAGGTATACTTGATGGCGTGTGGCCTCGTGAGAAAAACGCAGGTTGTGAAGGTACTGATAGATATTATAGTTATGATAATATTTGTCGCATATTAAGATAATAATAGTGTATATTTTGTATCCTTGATCAATGGTACACACTCCAGATTGAGGAGTTTTCCCGAAATCTAATATGGTATCACAACTTAAGTTTTAGATCCATTTATTTTTCCAATTTTTTGGTTTTTTTGTTTTTAATTTGGGACCTTAGCTTAGCTTCCGCGTTCTTCTTTGGTTAATTAGTTAACCAAATTCTGTACAACTTGTTCCTTCCACCTAGCTTTCCTGTTAAATTATTTTGGCTTCTAGTAAGCATTTGACTTTGGCAATCAGTGCTTATAATCGTATTTTCTTACCAAAGCAGCCATGACTAAGGGCAGTGGTCACCCACCACCGCCACCTCCACCTCCTCCATCGACGGAGTTGCATCCGGCTCTCTCTGTCAATAACATCAAGAACGCAATTTCTCGGATTCTTGATCGGGAAAAGGTACAATATTCTAATTGGGTGGAATTGTTTGAAGTTCGTTGCCACGCTTTTAACATTCTTGATCATATCGATCCGAACACCCCAAGACCATCTGATATTTCTGAATTGAATCCCTATGGCTGCGTCTTGACTCCATTGTTAAACAATGGATATATGACACTATTTCAGTTGATCTCTTGGAAACCGTCTTATGTCGTGCATGGAGACTCTGCTCAAAAAATTTGGAATAAGTTGAAAGACCTATTCCAAGAAAACAAAAACACGAGAGTTGTTTACCTTGAAAACCAATTCAATTCCCTTTATTTGTCTGATTTTTCGGACGTTTCTGCCTACTGTTAGTAGCTAAAGAACTTGAAGGATCAATTGGCCGCGATGGACCAGCAGTTGTCGGAGCAGAAACTTGTTATCGCCTCGTATCAGGGCTTGTTTACACTGATTTTGATACGGTGGCTACAATCATCCAACAAACTGAACCCCTTCCATTTTTTGAGACCGCAAGGTCACGACTGCTCTTTGAGGAGTCAAGACGTGCGAATGACCAAGGCAACCAAGCTACCTCCTTCGTGGCGCAAAGCTCGAGTGCTCTTGTAAACTCCGCCGCACAGCAGTCGAACCAGCCATAACATCATCAACTCTCCGGTGGCGGTGCCGGACCTGGTGGTGGTGGTGGTCGCGAGACCGGCCGTGGTCGGGGAAGGGGAGGTGCAAGTAAAGACCGTGGTCGGGGAAAGGGGCGTGAGAATAACCAACAACGGTAACAAATCTCTAATGCTCCTAATCCCCAACAAAATTGGGTTTCATCTCAATCCCAACAATGGGCCCGATGCAGCAGCCTTAACAATAATGAGCCTCAGCACCATGTCCATATCCTCAGCAAGCAAGACCAATTGGAAAGCCACTGCACCAAGGCCCAATCTAGGGGTCCAATATTATCCTCAACAGGCTTATGCAATGCAATACCCAATCTATCAAGCTGCTCCTCCATTCTTCGGGCCACCTATGACACCAACCGAATTGGGTAATTGATTGTAAAGTACTTTTAATTTATACGGTATATTATCTTAAGGTACATATAACTAATCTTAAGGAAAGCAAATATTAACCCTCTATATATGTGATTACTCCGTCTAATTACAAAGTCCACTAAATTTTGTTGTAGACATGACTTTGTAATTAGACGGAGTAATCACATATATAGTTTGATTTATGTTCTGAGTTATAATATGACTTTAAAATATACATAATTATAAATTCTTTTTGTTATATTCGTGGATCGCGCGGGAGCTAATCTAGTAACTATAACTAAAATAGAAACTGCTGACTTAATCATGTTCCAAATCTGTGCACGTGTTGCTTTTTCATGAAAATTTTTCCCGCCTAAATGCATTGATGACATCATCTTATCAATTTTTTTAAGAAAATATTTAAAGCTAAGCTACTCCATTTAAATTACTTTGAAAATTGTGAAAATTAGATTATGAATAATGACTACCACGGTTTACAAAATAAAATTCAAACACGGTATGGATGCTTCTACAAACTATAGTATAATTGTACAAATTTACTAATGATAGGAAACTAAATTTTTTTTTACTGTCTTATTAATTAATGAGCTCTTTCTGTCATTTTGTTATCAAGTTACGGAAAAAGCATTTTTCTTTCTCTCATCTCTTTCTATTTTATAGTACTTCAACTCTGCTTTCTAGTACATGTTACGGAGTATTTGTTAATATTATGTGCTACATGTTGATATATTCCTAATGGTCTTTCTTCTCTTTTCATGATGATAGTGGAAATAATGTTAATATTATGTGCCCTGAGTTGATATGCTTAACTCATGATTTTTGTCAAATGACTCAAAGTGAATTAAACACACATGGTCATCAAAGTGGTGCTCAACATTAGCAATGATTTTAGACGAATTTTCTCTTAATGATTTATGATTTTTTTTTTTTTTTTTGAAGTAGTTGTTTGCATTGATCCTCAATATATGCTAAGGATGATATATTCATCATCATTCATTTTGATAAAATTGTGTATTATCGCATGGGACTAACCTAGTATAGTAATATGGAGTAACTATAACTATTAATTGGATTTATCAGATGTAATATCCAAATAAATTGATACAATGCATTATATAAATGGAGTACCAAAAAGTAAGAAGACCACATAAAATTAAGCCTAGAATTGGTAAATTAAAGGATAGATCCCAAAGACCCCTTTAACGTAAGCTAAGGAAACCACGAAAACGAACTTATATTTTTACATTTGTAACTATTACATCGTAAGACTCGTACTTGTGAATCCAATTAGAGCTTGACACGTTATAATATTAACTATGAACACTATTAATTTGGAATTGAAGTTAATAACTTGACTAAAGGCTTGCAAAGACGCCACCTGAAAAAAAAATTATAATTTTTGATTGGTTTGCTCATTTGTATTGTTGTATTGGTTCAAAGCATGTTTGTATGAACTTTTTTCCTCCAAAGTTACAAATAACAATTCAACACAATAATTGTTTGCTCGACCTCTCTCTAAAAAACACCAATAGGTTCCTCATTCGTATAAGGTATGTCACGCCAACAAATGTGTACTGTGCACGATCTTTCTCTAAGAAAAACACCGATAGGTTTTCATTCTCGAAGATCACCACCCACAAATGTCCGCTTGATCTTTCCCTAAAATAACACCAATAGGTTCGTCGTTACTTATAGAAAGGTCGCCCTACAAAGGTTTGCTAGCAATTTAACAATATAAATTGTTAGGGCTGGTGAGTGCACAGCGGAAGCGAAGATGTGTTTGATTGAGAAATATAAACTAAATTGATAATTGGCAAGATAATTAATATAAATGAACACACGATTTTATACAACAACGAGCACTTTTATTCCACTATTTGAAAGTAGGAGAGTACAAGAACCCTTGAGGCTGATTATTACAAGAGAACTCTCACTAAAGAAACTCACAAAGGAGTATTATGATAGTAGTGGAATATTACAAGGAGGGAGGATATTTTGTAAAAAGGCTTGTATTTGGTATGGCTTCTTGTGTTTTTGTGTTGTGTTGTTATGTTATGAATGCCCTTGACCCATATTTATAGGTCAGGATGGAGGCTTCTAGATTCTTATGGGAATTTCTCCATAATTATGGCTCTTAATCTAGAGGCTTCTACTTTTAATATTCTCTAGAATATTCTAGGAGATATTAAGGTTCACTACACGAAAAGAGCAAATTGGCAACGGTTCAAACCCCCCCAAAGGAAACGGTTTTGAACCATGCCTATTTGAGAGTTGCCAAATCCCAAAATAATTGGCAACGGTTCAAAACCGTTGCCAACTAATGAAATTGGCAACGGTTAACCGTTGCCAATAACCATGGACCCCTTTTTTTTGTTTTTTTTTTTTTAAGTAATTGGCAACGGTTAACCGTTGCCAATTGCTTTAGTTGGCAACGGTTAACCGTTGCCATTGACATTGCCGCGCTTTTTTTTCTTTTTTTTTTTTAAAAAATATTGGCAACGGTTAACCGTTGCCATTGACCTGGTTTTTTTTTTTTTTTTTTTTTTTTTTTTTTTTTTTTTTTTTTTTTCCTGCACTAATATTGACCTGTTTTCTGTTTTTTTTTTTGGCTGCAATATTATTAATAATAATAATAATTATTATTATTATATTAATAATAATAATAATTATTATTATTATTATTATTATTATTATATATGATAACAGTAACAATAATTAGTAACATTAATAACAAAACATAAATAATTAATAATAACAATCGCAAGAGAAGATATAATAATTAAATTAGAAAAATGTTTCATGTATAATACATAATTAATAAGCTAAGGCTAGGATTGATGAAGAGATGATATAGTACAAAAATGTATGACGATATTTACAAATTAAATGTGATGTAGGTCGCCAACATCTCCCGAATTACATGGAGTTCCTCGCTCGTGTACGGAAGTCCCGTTTGCCCCTTGCAAAACTTAGAATACACAAAACGTGAGTTAGTAGAAGTGAAATAATAATAATTGGGGTTAGTTATAAATGACTAATGCTTGAAATTACATCAAAAGAGCAAGTAAGAGCTTTTGGGACGCAATTTAAACCAAAATGGCTCAAGTAAGGTCATTTTGGCTACTAGGATGCCTATTTTCTACAATTCATGTCTATTGAACTCATAACTACTCAAAACATGTCATACTCAATTAGTTATAGGTGACTAATGCTTGAAATTACATCAAAAGAGCAAGTAAGAGCTTTTGGGACGCAATTTCAACCAAAATGGCTCAAGTAAGGCCATTTTGGCTACTAGGATGCCTATTTTCTACAATTCATGTCTATTGAACTCATAACTACTCAAAACATGTCATACTCAATTAGTTATAGGTGACTAATGCTTGAAATTACAAGAAAAGAGCAAGTAAGAGGTTTTGGGACGAAATTTCAACCAAAATGGCTCAAGTAAGGCCATTTTGGCTACTATGATGCCTATTTTCTATATTTGTTGTCTATTGAACTCATAACTACTCAAAACATGTCATAATAAATTAGTTATAGGTGACTAATGCTTGAGATTACAAGAAAAGAGCAAGTAAGAGGTTTTGGGACGCAATTTCAACCAAAATGGCTCAAGTAAGGCCATTTTGGCTACTATGATGCCTAGTTTCTATATTTGTTGTCTATTGAACTCATAACTACTCAAAACATGTCATACTCAATTAGTTATAGGTGACTAATGCTTGAGATTACAAGAAAAGAGCAAGTAAGAGGTTTTGGGACGCAATTTCAACCAAAATGGCTCAAGTAAGGCCATTTTGGCTACTATGATGCCTATTTTCTATATTTGTTGTCTATTGAACTCATAACTACTTAAAACATGTCATTATCACTTAGTTATAGGTGACTAATACTTGAGATTACAAGAAAAGAGCAAGTAAGAGGTTTTGGGACGCAATTTCAACCAAAATGGCTCAAGTAAGGCCATTTTGGCTACTAGGATGCCTATTTTCTACAATTCATGTCTATTGAACTCATAACTACTCAAAACATGTCATACTCAATTAGTTATAGGTGACTAATGCTTGAAATTACATCAAAAGAGCAAGTAAGAGCTTTTGGGACGCAATTTCAACCAAAATGGCTCAAGTAAGGCCATTTTGGCTACTAGGATGCCTATTTTCTACAATTCATGTCTATTGAACTCATAACTACTCAAAACATGTCATACTCAATTAGTTATAGGTGACTAATGCTTGAAATTACAAGAAAAGAGCAAGTAAGAGGTTTTGGGACGAAATTTCAACCAAAATGGCTCAAGTAAGGCCATTTTGGCTACTATGATGCCTATTTTCTATATTTGTTGTCTATTGAACTCATAACTACTCAAAACATGTCATAATAAATTAGTTATAGGTGACTAATGCTTGAGATTACAAGAAAAGAGCAAGTAAGAGGTTTTGGGACGCAATTTCAACCAAAATGGCTCAAGTAAGGCCATTTTGGCTACTATGATGCCTATTTTCTATATTTGTTGTCTATTGAACTCATAACTACCCAAAAAATGTCATTATCAATTAGTTATTGGTGACTAATGATTGAGATTACAAGAAAAGAGCAAGTAAGAGGTTTTGGGACGCAATTTCAACCAAAATGGCTCAAGTAAGGCCATTTTGGCTACTATGATGCCTATTTTCTATATTTGTTGTCTATTGAACTCATAACTACCCAAAACATGTCATTATCACTTAGTTATAGGTGACTAATGCTTGAGATTACAAGAAAAGAGCAAGTAAGTGGTTTTGGGACGCAATTTCAACCAAAATGGCTCAAGTAAGGACATTTTGGCTACTATGATCCTATTTTCTGTAATTCTTGTCTATTGAAATCATAACTAGTTAAAACATGTCATTATCACTTAGTTATAGGTGACTAATGCTTGAGATTACAAGAAAAGAACAAGTAAGAGGTTTTGGGACGCAATTTCAACCAAAATGGCTCAAGTAAGGCCATTTTGGCTTCTATGATCCTATTTTCTATAATTCTTGTATATTGAACTCATAACTAGTTAAAACATGTCATTATCACTTAGTTATAGAAGACTAATGCTTGAGATTACAAGAAAAGAGCAAGTAAGTGGTTTCGGGTCGCAATTTCAACAAAATTGGCTAAGTAAGGCCATTTTGGTACTAGGATGCCTATTTTCTATATTTCTTGTCTATTGAACTCATAACTAGTTAAAACATGTCATTATCACTTGGTTAAATGTGACTAATGCTTGAGATTACAAGAAAAGAGCAAGTAAGTGGTTTTGGGACGCAATTTAAACCAAAATGGCATACCTCTTCAAGCTGACGTGTGTCTGTACAATGACTCATCACTATGTCATACATGAATCTCATCACGTATAGGCCACAGTCAACTCCGTTTTCCTGTTGTGCGCACTAGCATGAGGAACAAAGCACATGAATCAAAATGCATAGCAAATAAGCAACATCTTAAGCATTGTAAAGTAAAAAAATCACAACATCATGGGTGAATTACCTTGGGTGCTTTCCATGTTGGACCTCGAGGAGATCGAGGATTTATCTTCTTCATAGTACTACAAAATGAATAATCAATACATATTAGTTCAGATATGAAAATGAATAACAAGAAGTGAAACAAACTAGATGCTTACTTTTGCAGTATGGACCTCACGAGGCACTTTCTTACTTGAGGTAACCGAGCAGAATCAAAGTAGAAGATTGTGTTACTGGAAACACAAATCACAAGTAGGGTCCAATGATAACTACACACGAGACAAACAAATTACTAGTTAGCCTGTTACAACAAATAAACTGGGAAAACAAATGAACTTGACTAGCATAATCAGACGTACTCCTCATAGTAAGGGACGAATATAAACTTGTCTCCTGCACTCACTGATTGCCTGATACCCCGTTCAGCATAGTACAACACGTCAGCGGAGTTGCCTAAGATTCTAGCAGTGGACATCTGCTCAGGGCACAACCACCCAACTTGACAAGGAGATTCAAGCTCCCATATTTGCTCCCGGAGTGCTCTGCATGCATGATAACACAATGTTAATCGAAAACCAAACGAAAAACACCACTAAACTGAAGGGCATAAATTGAGTACCAGTTGAATTACCTCATGGATATTTGAATGAGGGAAATGTTAAGCATTGCACCACTTAGAAATTCCTTCACATCTTCTTTGAATAGCCATGTCGTTGCATCATCATCGTAGTGGAACATTTCCTTAGGAAGTCCGATTTGGATGGGGTTGTCATTAGGCAACACGCAAACACGGTTGTGCAAATAAGCTAACTCCTGAGATAGCGATTGAAGCACCGTGTCTTCAACTAATGGAGTAGCTTGCGTAGCTGAACCTCGTGAAGGGCTCTTCATCGACGCCTTTCCACTCACCGAGCCATGTTCACTTCTGTTCTTTGGCCCCTCCACCCTCTTCTTTGGCGTTTGGCTTTTCCTCGATGGCTAATAAGTATGATCACACAAATGGTTAGAAAAGTTTTCCATCCAACTCTTGGGAAGAAAGGATTAAAGCGTGAAATCGAAATCTTAATTACCTGGTACATCAACCGTATCCAAGCAGATGGCCATTGCACAAAACTACCTTTTGCTGCCCATAGTGTAGTGAACTCATCCTCCTCCACGGGCACAGGTACTAAGAGGTCCTCGGACCCGGGAACCACAGAATGGATCCCGACAGAATAATGCTCGGGCAGAAGAGGTCGGCCATGGACCGTACCTTGTTCGGCCGGTTGTGCACTACCATAGGCAACAACATGCAAAGGTCCATCATATGATTCGCCCGGGTGAAGAAGTTCACAACGGGTCTCTTCTTGCACCAATTACGAAGATACTTCAGTTACATATTCATAAATAAGCATATTAGGTGTAATATAGGAGTTAAATCAAGAATTGAGCAAAAAACATGGAAAATGGGCAAGTTAGAACTCATTTAGGCCATTTCGAGCCGAAAACACTCTAAATGAACCTAAAACTTGTGAAATTGCTTACTTTAGGTTGTTTCAAGCCACAAATATTCATAAATAAGCATATTAGGTGTAATATAGGAGTTAAATCAAGAATTGAGCAAAAAACATGGAAAATGGGCAAGGAGAAGGAGAAGGAGAAGGAGAAGGAGAAAGAGAAGGAGGAGGAGAATGAGGAGAAGGAGAAAGAAGAGGAGAATGAGAAGGAAGAGAAAACAACAACAACACATGACATCAACAAAGCATACTGACAACACAACACAGCGAACTCGACCATTTCACAGCCAACTTAACCATTTCACAACACAATCACCTGTAGAATAGGAAAGTGATGAGGTGTCGGAGTATCAAGCCCCCTTGAGTTCGCATGTGAAGGAGTATCAATCTGCAATAGTGTATTGATAGTGAAACATTAATTAGAACCGTACCTACGTAACTCAGCATATCAAAACTTATAGAGTTGAATTCTAATCATTTACCTCCTGTTCTCCTTCTCTTCGTGGGTGGCTACTTGCGTCGGCCGGTGTTGTCGAGGAAAAGGGCAAGGTCGGCAAATTCATTTGCTTCGCCCATGCATTGAACTCTTCGCGCATCTCATTGCGCACTTGTTCTTTAATTGATGCCACTGTGGCATCGAAGTTCTGTGGCGAGTTCACACTTGCTCGGGATCTTCCAGATTTGGTATATTCGGGACCCATTACCTTCTCCCATCCTAGCAAGCTCCCCCCAGCACCTAATACCCGTCCCGGATGGTAGGGCTTTCCCATAGCCAAGGTGAAGGGGTCCTTCTCTACCGTCGGGACGAGCTTGCCTTCAACAAGCTCTCCAGTGTACTCAAGCTGTAGCAAAAACAAAATGGCAACATGAAGTAAGTGTTTATATAAAGTGATATACATGCAATTGAATAAGTTAGTTCACTAGTTCATAGTTGCTTACTAGCTTATCTGTCATTTCTTTGGTTTCCGGAGCCTTTATGGACCATTTTTCGGTCTTCTTGTCCCGCGAATGCATAGAGCAAAAGAAATCCCCAGCACGACTCACCAAAGTACTGGTCGTGGAGTCAGACGTCGCTGTGGAGGACCCTAGAAGCGCAGTGGGGTATACTCCTTCACTCACCCACGTATCCCTCCATTCATCATACGTCATTCCTCCCATGTGATGGTGGTATTGCTATTGCAATGCATTCCTGGAATTCTGCTCCCTCATTTCCTACATAAAAGGATATATATGTTAGTTTCATTACTAATAAAAAAGACGATAGATTACAACACAATTTTCATCAAAGTTCTTTAAACTTACAATGTCTTCTTTTTTACATTTTTGAAGAACGAAAGCGTCCCAATCATCCTTCGATATGCTAGGCCATATTTGCCATGGGAGTTTCTCTTCATCGATGACATCATCATCACTTTCACCTCCTTTCTTGTTCTTTGGTTTCCTCACAAGTTTCTTTGTGATAAACCGACGAACTAAGTTACACTTGAAGCTTCTGAATCTTGCCGCAAGTAAGGATTCAAACACCCTACGCTTGGAGTACTCATTTGGAATGTTAAATAGACTCTGCAAGAACAAATAACAAACATTATTAGTTTGCCCATAACATAACAATAAATTGAAATTGTTTATAAATAATGTGGAATCCATAAACTTTACCCTGGTATCATTCCAAAACGTATCAATCAAGCCTGTAGGTACGTCGCTCATACGAAGCGTAATGGGGATTTTTCGCGCACAAATCCCAACTTGACCAGCATACTGACGACGCCATTTACCTGATGGTTGCCCTACCCTGTCATACTCCAAGACCATAGGACCGACAGGTTTCTTGAAAGCTATCGTCGGACCCCTCTGCTTTTTCTTCGCTGGTGCCTGCACCCCCGCTCCACTTTGATCCTCACGAAACGGCTCCATAGTGGCATTATCGATTGGAGCTGCTTGCTCAGCTGCAATTTCAAAATTTGTTATCATTCTCTCCAATACATCTTGCGCCTGATCTTCTGGCTCACCCAAATCAGTTTCCTTGTTCACATCATACGGCTGGTCCCCATCATTAGATGACTCATCTGAGTTAGATTCAGCATCCTCAACTCGAACACGGAATCGATCGTCCGCTATTAGATGTTAAAACCTGTCATTACAAACATAACACGTTATTAGCTGCTGAATTGTAAGGTGAACTTATAATAATATATAAATTGCTGAATTATAATACAAATAAACATAGAAAATGGTGATGCAAGTTACTTTATTCATTTAAAAGAATATAGGAAAAATGGCCAAGTAATTCAACAATTTCATGCATTTTCACCTAAAATGTGATTTTTTAGTTCTTTCTACGCCTGCAATTCAAACTAGCTAGAAAATATACAGTACCTCAATCTAATATTCCTTCATCGTGGTCTGATCTCATGTAATTGGCTTGGTCGTCTTTCTCATTTGGCACAGCAGGTCTAGGAACAGTGAAAGGTGCCGAGTCATCAAAGGCATCATATTCTTCCTCATCCTCGACATCTCCAACGCCAAGGATTCTTCTTTTGCCGGCTAGCACAATAGACTATTTTGAGTCGGCAGGGTCAGACACGTAAAACACCTGCTTAGCTTGAGATGCAAGGATGAATGGTTCCGCACTATCATTCAGGTTGCCAAGATCTACAAGAGTAAAGTCATCAAATTTGACGTTACGCTTGATATTATCAACCCACTTACACCGGAAAAGAGCAATCGTGAAGTCACAATAATCAAGCTCCCATATTTCTTGAATTCGACCGTAGTATGACAACTCTGCATCCACGGGTGATTTATCCTTAGCACTTGCAAACTCCCTTGACGATGCCACAACCGTTACACCACTGTTTTGGGTCGAGGATGATTTCAAATCTTGACGCTCAGTCCAAAATGTGTACCCATTTATGTCATATCCCTCAAATGAGCGAACATCATCCCTAGGACCATAAGCAAGCCACCTTACTGTATCTGTGACATTTTCGTACTTTCCACCCATCACTCGATCACGAAACCAACTCACAAACTTCTTGTTGTGCAACTGCATCAGTGCCTTTTCACCTTTTGACGGAAACTCATCACGCAAACTAGCCATGTGCTCATCTAAATATGGGTGAACATCTGCAACATGGTGCAACACATAAAGGTGTGCTCGTAAGAACTGCTCTCGTTCAGGTGACATTCGTTTCGACCCGATTGTGCCATGACCATCAAGTCTACCTTCATGTCGAGAAGTAGGAATACCAATAGGTTCAGCAACGGCTACATAGTCGGCCACAAAATTACCAATCTCCTCGGCCACGGTCCCTTGAATCATACTTCCTTCCGGGTGAGCCCGATTCCTAACTTTATCTTGCAATGTGCCCATGTGTCTTTCAAAAGGGATAGCACCACCTCAAGAACACTGGACCGCACAACTTAATCTCACGCACCAAATGAAGAATCAAATGCACCATTATGTCGAAAAACGAGGGCGGGAAGTACATCTCGAATTTGCACAAAGTCACAACCACATCCGCCTGTAAAGCATCAAGGGTACAAGGATCAAGCACTTTGCTACATATTGTATTGAAAAACGAACAGAGGCTTGTAATAGCTTCCCTCACGTGCTTTGGCAAAATACCACGTATTGCAATTGGTAGAAAAACTTGCATCAAAAACATGACAATCATGGGATTTCATACTTGTCAGCTTCAATTCTCCATTTAAGGATACAAATCTTTTCATGTTAGATGCGTACCCTGATGGAACCTTAATGTCATACAGACATTCACAAAACCTCCGTTTTTCTACCCTTGACAATGTGTAGCAAGCCGGAGGTAAATAGGCCTTCCCCTCTTTGGCTTTTCCCTCATTGTTCTTCTTCGACGCATCCGCGGCGTTTCCCTTTCCCTTTCCCTTGCTCTTCCCCTTTCCCTTTTTCGAACCCATTTCTTTTTCCTTGTCCTGTTCCTTTCCCTTACTAACCCTTTGCTGAACCCACAATTCTGGACGCACCCCCATCTTTTCCAAATCTAAACGAGCACCCTTTCCGTCCTTTGTCTTGTTTTGAATATTCATCAGCGTTCCCACAAGAGCGTCACACACATTCTTCTCTATATGCATTACATCAAGACAGTGTTTAACGTCATGTTCTTTCCAGTACGGGAGCAACCAAAAGATTGATTCTTTTTTAAAGAGAGCAACTGATTCCTCCGGTTTTTTAGATTTCCCAAATACTGTCCGTACACCCTTAACCCGAGCGTAAACCTCCTCACCAGTCAGTGGCCTAGGAGCAGTCCCCTCTTCCACCGTCCCATCGAAAGTCTTTTTCTGCCTACGGTACGGGTGATCGCGCCTGAGCAACCTTCTTGTCCTCAAATACACCTCTTTGAAAGAATGATCAAGGCGTCTGCTTGGCGTATCATCAATACAAATGGGACATGCCTTTTTCCCTTTATTCTTATACCCAGACAAGTTGCCATATGCAGGATAATCATTAACGGTCCACATAAGAGCTGCACGCAATGTGAACATCTCATTCTTATGAGCATCAAACACGGAAACCCCTTCGTCCCACATCTTTCTCAAATCATCAACCAATGGCGCAAGATACACATCAATGTCGTTTCCAGGTTGCCTTGGCCCCGATATCAAGAGTGAAAGCATTACATATTTCCGTTTCATGCACAACCAAGGAGGCAGATTGTAGATCACTAAAAGTACCGGCCATGTGTTGTGCTGGGTACTAAGAGTGCCAAATGGATTCATCCCGTCCGTGCACAAACCAAGCCTTAAATTTCTGACTTCATCACCAAATTCCCCAAACTTCATATCAAGGTTCTTCCATTGCGGGGAGTCGGCTGGGTGCTTCAGCATTCTGTTTTTTCTTCTTCCTTCTGCATGCCACCTCAAGTTTTTAGCGTCTTTTGGTAAAGAGAACAGACGCTTAAACCTTGGAATTATGGGAAGATACCACAACACCTTGGCAGGAGGTCCCTTCGTGCCAGCATTGCAACTCTTGCGCTTGTAGCGCGACTTCTTGCATCTTGGACACTCCTCCAATTGTTCATATTCATTTCGGTAAAGAATACAATCATTAGGACATGCATGTATCTTCTTATACTCCAAACCAAATGGACACATGAGCTTCTTAGCGTAATAGTAAGACTTAGGAATTTCATTCCCATCAGGCAACATCTCACTTAACACGCTCAACAAGGAAGTAAAACTAATGTCCGTCCACCCATGCTTCGACTTAATGTTAAAAAGAGTAAGCACGGCTGATAGTTTGGAGTATTTTTTACACCCAGGATACAAAGGCTTTTTAGAAGCCTCCGATAATGACTCAAACACGTCACCTTCAAAACCACGCATCATCTCATCCACACCTTCATCCTCAACCTCATCCACATGATCATCCTCAAATCCCTCCTCAGCACCATCATCATCAATATGTTCATCATTCTTGTATTCCTCGTCCACACGGATATCATTGCTTCTATCATCATGCACATCATACCCAATAACATCCCCACTGTACTCTCCTTCTTCACCATGCCAAATCCACACATGATATTTAACCCTAAACCCACGACAAACTACATGATCTCTAATGATATCAACACTATTGACCACCTTCACATTATTACAATCAACACAAGGACAATAGAGGCACTCGAAACCCATTCTGCGCTGATAAGATGAAGCCGTCTCGCAAAACTCTTGAACCCCATTAAAGAATTCCAATGTATCACGTCTACCATACATCCATCCACGATCCTTCTCCATTAAGTAAATTATCTCTAAACATGGCAACATATTACGAATAATGTATAATTGCTACATCTATTATATATACAAATCAAATTCAAACACACAACATGCATATAACATTCATATAGATATAAAAATGTATATATGCTTCCAAAGGGTCCTTATCACTCCAACCTAACCCATCCTTGAACGTTTACTCTCACTAGTGAATGTATATCAGATTTCCAATTTTAAGGAAAATCCGGCAGCATTTCCCCCCAGTTCTCCAAGTACACGACGTAGGTAATTACTTACCCACATATGTACCCAGAGAACATGGTGATCCAGGAAATGCTAAGCCAAGATGTTCCTTAAAATCGAAAAAACTGACGTACATTCACCACCTAAGTGAGAGTAAACGTTCAAGAACAGTCCCAACCGGGGACTATTCAAGACTTTCTCCTAATGAGAAAGCCTTGAACGGGTATCTAGGCATATGATGATGCAAATATTTCATATATTTATTGTTATATTTAGTTTGTCATTATATAATACACGAATCTAGTAGCTAGCATGAAAAAACGTTTATTAAAACAATAATAGAGAGAAACAAAAATTTATATCTTAGAAAAGTTTATAATTCATACCAACACAATAGATGTATTCTTTCTAACTTCCCAGTTGAGCTAAATTAATGTGTAGTCTTCAAATTACACTTGAACTTCAATTCACATATGAACCTATAAAAAGAAAAAACAAACTAAAAGTTATTAGTAAGTATGTATGAGAAATGGTTAATAAATACAAATAGGGGCATATGATTAAAGAGAACGAGAGATTATCTAAAGTTAGCAATCAAATGTGAAACTATGCCCCCCTAAATGGTTCATTCTTACCAATAAGAATATTTATTGACATAAATATGTAGTATGGGATTTTTTTTAGAATTCTTGGTAGTTTAGTTGAAACTTGAAAGTAAGCATTCCATCACTAAGTTCACAAGGTTCTCTTCCAACAAAACAATCCTCAAGGATGCCTATTTTCTATATTTCTTGTCTATTGAACTCATAACTAGTTAAAACATGTCATTATCACTTAGTTATAGGTGACAAATGCTTGAGATTACAACAAAAGAGCAAGTAAGAGGTTTTGGGACGCAATTTGCTTCAAAATGGCTCAAGTAAGGACATTTTGGCTACTAGGATGCCTATTTTCTATATTTCTTGTATATTGAAATCATAACTAGTTAAAAAATGTCATAATCACTTAGTTATAGGTGCCTAATGCTTGAGATTACAAGAAAAGAGCAAGTAAGTGATTTTGGAATGCAATTTCAACCAAAACGGCTCAAGTAAGGACATTTTGGCTACTAGGATGCCTATTTTCTTTATTTCTTGTCTATTGAACTCATAACTAGTTAAAACATGTCATTATCACTTAGTTATAGGTGACTAATGCTTGAGATTACAACAAAAGAGCAAGTAAGAGGTTTTGGGACGCAATTTGCTTCAAAATGGCTCAAGTAAGGACATTTTGGCTACTATGATGCCTATTTTCTATATTTCTTGTCTATTGAACTCATAACTAGTTAAAACATGTCATTATCACTTAGTTATAGGTGACTAATGCTTGAGATTACAAGAAAAGAGCAAGTAAGAGGTTTTGGGACGCAATTTCAACCAAAATGGCTCAAGTAAGACCATTTTGGCTACTAGGATGCCTATTTTCTATATTTCTTGTATATTGAAATCATAACTAGTTAAAACATGTCATTATCACTTAGTTATAGGTGACTAATGCTTGAGATTACAAGAAAAGAGCAAGTAAGAGGTTTTGGGACGCAATTTCAACCAAAATGGCTCAAGTAAGGCCATTTTGGCTACTAGGATGCCTATTTTCTATATTTCTTGTATATTGAAATCATAACTAGTTAAAACATGTCATTATCACTTAGTTATAGGTGCCTAATGCTTGAGATTACAAGAAAAGAGCAAGTAAGTGGTCTTGGAACGCAATTTCAAAACTCTTATCTACTTGTAACTCCATAGAAGAACCAAAAGAATGTAAGTGGTCTGCTGGATTGCTCTTCAACTTTCAAGCCATTTGAAGGCACGCACAAGAAGAAAAATTGGAGATATTTTAATCAGGTCATCTAAGCTCTCAAGTAGGCCAAGCAAAACCAGCAAGTTTGAGCCCGAGGCAGACTACTTTCATTCAGAAAGTTTCTATGACTCTATCAATGTATTTCTGCAATTTGGTGCCATTTACTTTAATCTGATTCCATTCCTGTCATACAGGTTTTGCCCTGAAAACTAGCATGTCAACACGAGTCATACATGAGCCAAAGGGAGATAGGGCTAATGTTTTACGCAAATGGTAGTTTTTAACACACATTTTATTACAAAGCATTTGTTTTTTTTTTTTAAAGGAATCTAATCATAAAGCTTATAAACTACATTTGTATACAATAGGGCTAGGCTCTACTCAACAATTCTGCTGGATAGGCAATCGAGGGTGCTCCAAATAAGATACCCATGCGATGGGAAAACACTGCTAACAGTGGCTGAACTGAAGCTCAAGAAGGTGAGGGCATTTACATAACATGAATGTATTATATGATTTGTATCCTTTATTTAGATAGGCTTTATGTAACTGGTTTGTGTTATTTTGTATAGGCCTGCAATGCACTTCAGGATGAGCGCTTTTGGCTCAGAATGACAATCCCACAGCCTGAACTGGACAAAGTTAATGCATATGCTGGTTGTAGTAACTGTTCAAAGCGTACACATGTGCCAGTTGCCGTAAACCAGATTGTGTCTCTACTCACAGGTATTGGGAAACACTTACATTGTATACTATGCATTTCCATATACACAAACTAACGGATCTCCTTGTGCCCATTTACACAAACTAACTAGTTGAACTAATCGCGCAACTCAGCACAACTCATACATATGCAGACTATTTTAACTCAGCAAGCTTCTGATCTAAAGCTCTTAAATTTCAAAAAAAAAAAAAAAAAAAAAAAGTTCTTTTAAAGAAAATGCAGAGTATTTTTCTATTTTGATAGACTCAGATGCTTTAGTATGAATTACATGATAATATACTAAGGGTAAGTAGCTACCTGCATGACCATCCACTTCCTCAGGGATGGAAATTTTCATTAATGGATAATCAGTCAGCACCCAGAAGAACCAAATTAATTGAAGCACATAAATGACACAAATTTCCAACAATGTAGCACAACAATTAAAACCCTAAACCCATAAAACTATCAAAACTAAATTCCTTAAACCCAAATAGCCCAGAAGCCGAAAACCCCAAAGAACAACGAAATTGGAAAAAAACAAATCAATCAAACCTAATTGCTACTTACCTACGGTTGAAGATGTTTCAATGGAGGGAGTTATTGCCGGAGTACGACTCGAGTATTGTCTTCAACGGAGGTGAGAAAGCTCGCAGCACTTCAATGGAGGAACAAAGAGGGGAGTTGCTGAATGAAGAAGGGGGGAGGGAAAACGCGCGTCAATATTTGTTAATGAATTGAAGAACAACGAAGAACAGGAGGCCAAATCTAATTTAATGGAGGGAGTATACAGGAAGCTTGAAAAACCGAGTTTTTCAATGGAGGGAGTATACAGGAATGAATTCAATGGAGGGAGTATACAGGAGGCTTGAAAAACCGAGTTTTTTTTTTTAAATTTGGCAACGGTTAACCGTTGCCAAATCTAATCCTTTTAATTTTTTTTTTTTTAAATAAGTATTTGGCAACGGTTAACCGTTGCCAAAATTTAACAGTTGGCAACGGTTAACCGTTGCCAACTCTAACTAGTTTTTTTTTTTTTTTTAAACAAAAAAATACACAAGTTGGCAACGGTTAACCGTTGCCAACTCTGAAATTTTAAATGGGGCTCATTTAAGTTGGCAACGGTTTTCATAAACCGTTGCCATAGGGGGGTTGCCTATTTCTTTTTTTCTACTAGTGGTTGTAGATAACTCTAGAAAAATCAAGTGTAATCTTCTCTTGATTTTTCAGGAAGCTTCTAGATTATACTCCATTAATATAATGGGCTTATAAAATTTGGACCATACCCAACAATCTCCACCTTGGACCAAATTTTATTTGTGCGCTCGTCGTATGTTACTTGGACCTGTATTATGTGAGCGTTGTTGCCGAGTCCGGATTGAGTATGATGAAGCCATAATAGAAGATCCTTGTAATACATAGATATTTCTATGTCTGATGGCCTTCAATATTTCTTGAGCACCTTTGGAGACTTTGAGTGCTCCACCTTGAGCCGAAATCTTATATCCTTTTGAGTCTAGAATGCCAAGAGAGATGACATTCTTTTTCAGATCAGGAACATGATGATCATTAGACAAAGTCCTGATCACACCGTCTTGCGTCTTGATCTGTACGGAGCCAACACCACGAACTTTGCAATGATAACCGTTACCCATTGTAACAGTTTTATTCTTCACCAGTTGATAGTCGGTAAGTGAGACTTTTGAGAACAAATATGGTTGGCAGAACCCGAATCAAGTACCCATTCAGAATTTTTATTTCTTCTTGGTGAAGTAGCTACGAGAACTTCATCATCGGACTCTATTTCTCCAAAACCGGCTTCTACCGTCTCTTTCGGCTTTTCCTCTTGCTCTTTCTTTTCGAGCTTTTTATTTGCAAACCAACATTCTTCAACTGTGTGCCCAGTTTCTTGCAAAACTTGCAAGATTTTTCGGATTTGTGTCCATTAAATTTGGACTTCTTATTGGTACTTTTACTACCGTGTGATCTCCCATTTATATTTAAACCTTCGGCATTTTCATTAGAATGAACTTCAAGGTCAAATTTTTCTTTTGAGAGTAAGTGAGATTTAACATCCTCAAAAGAAAGAGTATCACTATTTCCATAAAGCATAATTTCCTTGAAGTGTTTATACGAAGGTGGTAGGGAGACAATTACTAACACGGCCTTATCCTCATCTTCGATTTTAACATCTAAATTTTCAAGATCAATTATAATTGAATTAAATTCATCGAGATGAGTTTGAATGGAAGTACCTTCGGCCATTCGAATTGTATAAAGCCTTTCTTTAAGTCGAAGCTTGTTAGCGAGACTTTTAGTCGTATATAGTGACTCTAACTTCAGCCATAGGTCGGCTGATATGTCTTCATGGACAACCTCGCGCAGTACCTCCTTAGTTAAACATAGTTGGATTGCCGAGAGGGCTTTTTCGTCCAACTCTTGCCATTGCTCATCTGTCATTGACTCTGGTTTTTTAGCTTTTCCATCCAAAGCCTTCTTTAATCCGCTCTGTACTAGAACGACTTTCATCTGGACTTTCCAGATGCTGAAATTGATCTTGCCGTCAAATTTCTCAATCTCGAACTTCTTGACCGAAGACATCTTTAATGTGTAAACACTCTAATCAACCTTTGGCTCTGATACCACTTGTTAGGGTTGGTGAGTGCACAGCGGAAGCGAAGATGTGTTTGATTGAGAAATATAAACTAAATTGATAATTGGCAAGATAATTAATATAAATGAACACACAATTTTATACAGCAACGAGCACTTTTATTCCACTATTTGAAAGTAGGAGAGTACAAGAACCCTTGAGGGTGATTATTACAAGAGAGCTCTCACTATAAGAAACTCACAAAGGAGTATTATGATAGTAGTGGAATATTACAAGGAGGGAGGATATTTTGTAAAAAGGCTTGTATTTGGTATGGCTTTTTGTGTTTTTGTGTTGTGTTGTTATGTTATGAATGCCCTTGACCCATATTTATAGGTCAGGATGGAGGCTTCTAGATTCTTATGGGAATTTCTCCATAATTATGGCTCTTAATCTAGAGGCTTCTACTTTTAATATTCTCTAGAATATTCTAGGAGATATTAAGGTTGTAGATAACTCTAGAAAAATCAAGTGTAATCTTCTCTTGATTTTTCAGGAAACTTCTAGATTATACTCAATTAATATAATGGGCTTATAAAATTTGGGCCATACCCAACATAAATGTCTACATGATGATGTAATTTAACAATTTCCTTCCTTTCCTACCTCCCATATATAGGTATCACTTTGGGAGGGTCTCCACAAAACATCAAATGGTGTAACAACAGTTATTACACAAGTAGAGCTTAAACTATTTTAATTTCATACAGTATATACATATTCACCATAAGTTGGCTAATATATGCAATAAAAAGAAATAATGTAATATGTATTATCTTATAAAGCTGCAGACACAGTTTATAATGAGTAAATCTCTGTTACTCACTGTGAGAAACGTTTTTGTTTCTCACAGTGGCAGTTTCGTAAATAAAATATACCACCGTGACTAAAGTGGCAGTTGGCTAATACATGCAATAAAATGAAATAATGTAATATGTACTGTATATCTTATAAAGCTGCAGACACAGTTTATAACTTCGCAGTATATAACCTTGAGTGGACCTAGATCTCCATTATCGAGGGTAGAGCTCTGTCACAGAAGCGTCATTAACTGACAATGATCTGCTATTTGATTGATCTGAGGAATTGTCTTGTGAAGGTTCACTTAGTAGCACGGGACGATTTTGTATGAAAAATGCTGGTTGCAAAGTCACTTCCAGGGTCATAGTGTAGCTACTTAGCATAAGAGATACTGAAGACATGGTTGGTCTATCGGCCATGTTATTCTGAACACACAGTAAACCGATGTGTATGCATCTCAGTATCTCAGCACTAAAAGCAGGGGATAGTGCAGGGTCTACAAGATTCCACGCTTTGCCTTCTTGCCAGTTTTTCCATGCCTAAGACATCATAATTTCAATGTCAAGAAAGCTTGGTTTGTGTTAATTAATATTTATATAAGTTGGGTGTAAGAATTGATGGTCACACTTACATAAGCAAGCAGATTTTCCTGATTTTCTCCAATTTGGAAAGAGCTAATCTTTTGGCCACTAACAATCTCCAAAATAAGTACACCAAAGCTGAAGACATCCGACTTCAATGACACCTGACCTTGGATCAAATACTCGGGTGGCATGTAACCACTGTAACAAACCAATGTCATGTTTCAAAGTTAAGGTTTCAAACAATTAATAGTAATCTCAACATTGAATAAAGCTGCTATGCTATGATACTTACTGGGTACCAACTACTTTGCTTGTCACTGCTTGAGATTGGTCAGTCTTAAACAACTTTGCTAGGCCGAAATCTGCAATCTTAGGAATAAAATCAGCGTCTAGCAGAACATTAGCAGCTTTCAAGTCACGGTGTATAATCCGCTGCTGTGAATCTTCATGGAGGTATAAGAGTCCTCTAGCAACGCCATTAATGATTTTAAGGCGTGTTTCCCAGTGCATAGATGCACGATGCTCCGGGTCTGTATTTATATGTACAAGCAAGCCTTAGATGATTTTGCCAAACTACTTTATGAAAAGAAGTAAATACTAACCAAAAAGGAAGTCGTCAAGGCTTTTATTGACGACGAACTCATAGATAAGAAGCATTTCATCTTCCTCCAAGCAGAATCCGAGAAGTCTCACTAGATTCCTGTGATGCAGCTTGGCTAGGGTCAGAATTTCATTTTTGAACTGCTCTTCCCCTAGAACTGCATCCCGTTCGAACCTTTTAACTGCTATTTCTTGTCCATCAGTCAACTTCCCCTGATTATAAAAATAACAAAGATATATTCTTATTAGTTCTTGCATTTGATGGTATAAATCCTAGACAATTTCTGAACAATTACCTTGTAAACAGTGGCGGATCCACCTTTTCCGAGCATATTTTCAACAGCAAAGTTCTCTGTTGCAACCTTTATTACCCCAGTACTGAATTGTAAGGTTTGAAGAGTGTCCATTTCTTCCTCTATGCAAATCATATGAACAATATTACAAGATTAGCTTTCTAGTTTACTTTTAAAATTGGACTGCTACTAGTCTAATAAATAAGAATTCTTGCTTACTGTGAAAATTTCCAGAAAACTTTCTCTGCTTTTTCCTTCGTACAAAGATAGAGATGGAAGCTATGATAAGGATGAGTACTAATGATCCAACAATCGGAACAACGATAGCAATGATTTTATGTGACTTGCTACTACTTGCACCTACAAAAGAAAAAACAAAACACAAATCCATGATACGAGTTAGGACTAACTATAATACTGAAAAAGAGCTAAGTTAACCAGAGAACCAAAATTTTTATGCATATTTTTTTACCATGTGCAGAAGAAGTAGCATTTCTGTTGGAGCCGGGTGGAGTAGCGACATAAGTTACATTCTTATAGAAAGGATAAAGTTCATAACGAAGATTGCAACTAGGCGAAATCACTCTTCCTCCTTTAGCCATAAAGAAAGGACTGGAGGTGATAAAATACTGTGTGAAGACACTCAAAGTGATATTTTGCACACACTTAACACAGTCGAGCCTAGTCAAGTCAGGACTACACTGAACAAGTCCATACAAGGATTGCTTGGCAGTAATTTTCGTGTTTCCGGTAGCAAATTTGAGAACAGAATTGCCTAATGAAGCTTTGTTTTGTAAAGAGGTCATTAATGTAGTAAGTGAACTATTTAACTTGTGAATATCATCAGTAACATTGCCATCAAACCGTAAAGCCCAAAATGGCCTATCTGTTAAAACATGAAACAGACTGATGTTTGTGTAATATATTACACAGTTCTCAGAATACCCGAGTGCCTTCATACTGTTGGGACAGACTGAAAGCAGAGTAGTAGCAGAAGAACGGACACAATCACGACAATCATCGACTGAGACATCGGCCCTGCAGAGGGACATGGCTTCGACTTTGTTGGGTTGTTGGCCGGCGGTGAAGTTATAGTAGCCGTAAGTGATTTGGGTGTCTGAAGACATAGAATTGAGTGCTGTTTTAAGGTTTGTTAGATAAGCATTGGGAGTGGAGTGATTGTCTCCACACTCACTATGGAGAAACTCAAAAAATTGAGCAGAAGTTTTGGGAATTACATAAAGTAGTTGAACCACAAATACTAAGAAGAATAACTTGGTTAATTCCATGTTTGCTGTGAATGTGATTCAGATGGTAGCTAACAGAGGTCTATAAATGAATATTAAACAATGAAATGGGTAAATCGGGTCACAAGTTGTTATATTCTATTGGTATTTATAAACAGCTTGGAGTGTTTTAAGAAACTATTAGTTAAATACTAGTGTTTTATCTTTTGAGAAAAAAAGAATGGTATAACAGAATCTAAACACGAAGATTGAAATAAAAGAATGGTTTTTATTTTATGTGACACATGGTATAACAGTATAACATAATAGTAACGTATATAATATGAAGTTATATAAATAGTCAGAAATTCAGAATGCTTTTGGTCAAAGCCGCCACTCCGTTAATAAAAGAATGCACTCATCCACAACTCCACAAGTGGAACATGGTATGGAACAATGAGGGTGTTTGCTGGCGGCGGAGCTAGTTGTCACACATTGGATTCATCCTATAAGAGAATTGTTACTTTTCTGAGTTTTGATTGGGTGTGATAATGTAATCTATGAATTTAATCTTATTCCATACATCTTTAACCCACATAGATATGTAAGGTCCGGTTTATTTCACCTTAAAAAAATAATATTAAGTAAAAATGATTTCAGTTAAGTAAAATTAATTTCAGTTTAATAAATATAAGTTTAGTCCAGTAAAAATAATATTAAGCAAAAATAATTTCTATTTAGTAAAATTAATTTCAGTTTAGCAAAAATAATTTCAATTCAACAAAATAAGGTGAAGTGAACGGAGCCAAATAAATCAACTATTCCACGTTAAAGGAATAAGAAAACTAACATATTTGACTATTTAAAATAATTATTAAGTCATTGAATAATTACATTTCCATTAGCATGCTTCATTTCCACCATAAGATAAAAGATAAGCTCTATTTTATATTTTTTGGGTGCAAAACTGCAAAATGTGGTAAACGGTCCTCCTAAAGTACTACCAGCCTACCAGGCATAACACTTTACAAAAGACAATTAGTTGAAAGTGGAAAATTATACTCGTAGTAATTTGGATAAAACTCCAATAATGAAAAAGTGGATTACACTTTCAAAGAAATTGATATTTCGTGTATGGACATATGATTTCAATTTTTAAAGCTGAAATTTCTCAAAAACAATAATAAAAAAATGTAAATCACTTTCATCTAATTATTTTAACGCATTTTAACATATTTTAGTTGTAATTTAAATTCATATCATGTGATTCACTATTTTGTAAATATATTTCCAAAATATAGGATGTGTTTATTCTCCTATATTTCAGTATATAAAGCCACAAACACGACTAAGAGGAAAGAGATATTAATATTTTTTAAAAAAAATAAAGATTTTAATTCAAAAAGTATGTTTTTTATTTTTTTTTTAAAAAGCCGATTTGAAATAGTGTTATACAAACGGAAAGAGTACTTGTAAAAAAAAAAAAAAATAGTAAAACATACCATCCCTCCTTATTTAATTACTTGCTCCACTTTCCTTTTGGGCCACCGTATTTTTATTACTTGTTTCATTTTTTTTTTTTTTTGGAAATCTTTCACAATATTTTATTGTATTAATTTTAACTCTCTTAGTGGGCCCTCCAACTATCATATTTTAATATTTTCATATTCTTTTTCTCCCAGCTATTATACTTTATTCTTTCACCAACCACTACTTCATATTTTAAATTGATTATTTTATATTATTATTTCTTCTAATAAAATTCTGCACATGACTTGGAGAAACGGAGCAAGTAATAAAATATGAAGGGCGTATGCTCAAAGTGGATAAGATAGTAGGAGCTATGTAAAGATGTAACAATTATTGTAAGTATTTAAATCATTACATATGAAGACTATAATTACTTTTAATAAATACATTATTTATAATTTTACAATTTACATGATTTATCTTGTTTCAAAAAAAAAAAAATTAATAATAATAAGATAAAATAAAAAAAAATGAAATTACATGATCTAATCTAGTTTATTTATTTAATTATATTTTTGGGTGAAATCTAAAAATAACTTCAATAAGTTGGCCATCCAAAATAGTCAAATTGTGGAACAACTTAGGAAAAGTAAAAGTACTAAAGTAGTGCCCCTCTTCAAAGGGAAACGGAAAGAATTGGCGAGTGCACAATCAACAGTTGACAGTAGAGTAGGCTTAATTGTATTTAATAGTGTCATCTTCGAATTATTACAGTAATATTAATTTAATATTAGTCAATATGGGTGAGCTTAGTTTGATATTTTGGACTTTAGGCTTAACTGAAATTCAATCCATGGATGATTGAAATGATTAGACTGAAAATCAACGGAGTGATAAAGTAAGATCCCAAAAGCATAAGAATGAAAGCCTCCTTTTTTTACTTGATGTGGTTTAGAATATAAAAATAAAAAATTCATAATATATTTCATGTTTGTTCACATCTTAATCTCAAAAAATCTATGGAGTACATATATGCGCAAATCAAAGTTATGAATTTATGATGATCGTTAAACAGAGGAAACATGGTTGATCAATAGATTGATGAGTGTTCTGACAATAAAGCTTATGTTCCACAAGAGTCTATGTAGGATAGTCTTAGTACAATGTTTATCTTCTTTTCTTGGATATTCATTGTCAAGTTGCCATGTTCTTGTCCTTCTAAAATGACTAAAACAAAAATGGATCACGAGTCAAGCTAAAGGAACGAAATTACCTTGATCAATTGATCTAGTAGTACCCTGTTTGTCTAAATTTAGTTGTCATAAGTAACATGGTTTATATATACTATTCACTTCACAATTAGGCATCCCTTTGATACCTTCAAGGGCCATCTTAAGCTCCATTACCTAGGGTGCAACTCTGTTATCGATACATTATTGATTGAACCTCCCTCTGATCTTATACTCGACTTAGTCGTTGTGCTCCACTCCAAGAGCATATCGGGTAGATTTTGGCTCTCGGTACAAAATGCAGGCTGCGCCGGTACTTGAAGTGTAACAGAATCACTACTCAACATCAGATCGACTTCAGACATCGTTGGCCTGTCTACAGGGTTGTCTTGGACACACAACAAACCGATGTGGATGCATCTCAATATCTCGATACTAGAATCGGGTGGTATTACAGGATCTACCAGATTCCAAGCATTGCCTTCAGTCCAATTTCTCCAAGCCTATAAAACAATAATGCAATGCCATTTATGAATTTTTGTAACATTGTAAAAGAAAGTTGTCAAATTTTTATTAGGTAACTTACAAAGCTTAAGAGGTTTTCTTGATTCTCCTCGTCGTTTAAAAATGAAGTAATCCTTTGTCCGCTTACTATCTCTAGGACGAGTACACCAAAGCTGTAGACGTCTGACTTTACTGATACTTGACGTTGAAGAGCATACTCAGGTGAAATGTAACCTCTGCAAAAACAATATAATATATTTCTTGTACAAATTAAAGAAATCATAAAAACATAAGTCAATAATATTGTAGGTAGAGTTTGAAGATTTTGGATGCTTACAAGGTACCGACAATTTTGCTAGCTAGTGTTTGAGTTTGATCAAAGTTAAATAGCCTTGCCATACCAAAATCCGCGATCTTTGGATAGAAATCCTCGTCTAGGAGAATATTTGCTGCTTTGAGGTCGCGATGTATGATTTTTAGTCTAGAATTTTCATGGAGGTACAAGATCCCTCTAGCTATGCCATTTATGATTTTGTACCGTGTTTCCCATTGCATAGACTGTCGACTTATGGATCTGCATTTGATTACATGTAACAAAATTTTAGACAATCTTATTGATCATTGAAAATAATTCCCCTTGAGGTACCAAATTCTGCATATCACAAATCATCTAATATAACAATGCACCACAATTATTTAACGTACCATCATTCTGTCACAACTACTTGGATAATCTTTCTACCGAGAATTGAACAGATTTATTAGTACCTCCGTTGTATTAGCATGACATTACTAGTACTTCATATGAATTTATATTAAAAGGAGAGTTCATCACTTACCAAATATAAACTTATCAAGGCTTCTATTAGCAACGAGCTCGTAGATGAGAATCATTTCTTTTCCATGTAAGCAAAATCCCAAAAGTCTCACCAAATTTCTATGTTGGAGCTTTGCTAATATCAGAATTTCATTTTTAAACTCTGCATCGCCCTGCCTCGAGTTTGTTACAAGTTTCTTCACTGCTATCTCTTGTCCATCAGGAAGTACACCCTGAAAACATGGTTAGGAAATTCAAAAAAGATGGCTTGTTTGAAGTCATATATACTAGCTAGTTGTTTGATTGAATTAGTACCTTATAAACAGAGCCAAATCCGCCTTCTCCAAGCTTATATTCCTCAGAAAAGTTCTGTGTTGCCTGCTTCATAGCTCCAAGACTAAATTGTAACGATCTTAGGGCCTCAATTTCATCTTCTACACTTACCAATAACAAAGTTAGCTACAACTTTATATACAAGAAGCAAATTACATTAAAGAAATTAAAGCTGTAATTAAACCAAAAATCTTACTGCTAAATTTCACCATCCAAGAATTCCTTGATTTTCTTTTCTTTATTAAGATGCTGAAGATGATGCTTGTAGCAAGTAACATTGTTGACACGCCAAGTGCGATGGAAATGATACCGACTATATGAGTCTTACCACTTTTTCGGCCTACCAAAAAACATACAATAATTGATAAATCATGTAAGCAAAACATTTCTTTGAAAGACCAATGAATAATTATGTGCTCCATATTTACCTGGAATAGGAGCATTATTTGAACTGATGTTGATTGACGACGTAGGCAGGGGATCATTAGGCACATCCCCATAGAAGGAGTTGATATCATACCGAACAAAGCAATTCGGTAAATCTATCATAACACCAGAAGCCGTATAATTCGACTGAACACAACACGAAGGAAAATAATCAATTAACTCTTGAATACACTGCATACACCTTCGCTTTGACAAATCTGGTGTACACTGCACAAGACCATACAAACTCTGACCTCCAGAAGTATTAGCCTTGTCTGCTGCATACTTCTTCTCTGAATTACCCGAACTAGCTCGATTCTTCAACGATTGCATCAGCAAAGACAGTGAATCACTGAAGCCACGAGTATTCGTAACAGGTGCTTTATCTACAAGTAACCACGGGTTTACTACATCTTGTACTTTCCCATAAATAGAATGGTTTGAGAAAAATACAGAGCAATACCCACTATACCCAAATCCTTCCTTTTGGTTAGGACAAACGGTATTAATGAGCAAAGAAGCCGAGTTTTTAATACAATTGCGGCACGTATTAACAGGGACATCACCCCTGCATAGGGCTAATGAACTCACTTTGTCCGGTTCGTGTCCTGCTGTCATATTGTAAAACCCGTAGGTGATTCGAGTTTCTGTCGATAGAGAGTTTAAGACTGCTTGAAGATTGGATTGGTACGTGCTGTTTGGTGTGTATGTGGTGTCGCTGCACCACTGCGAGCGGAATGCGCTTTGAGCTGATACAAACTTGGGTATGGTATACGAAACTATGAGACTGAGTACTAAGAAGTAAACATTAGAAGACTCCATATTAGCATTAATTTTGTTTGCTAAGAGATGCAAAAATATTGAAGAAAGAAAAAAAGTACAAACTAAAGTAAGAAAAGGAAGAAATCAAGGTGAATATTTTTCGTGAGAATCAATTTTGGTTAACGAACTAGTCAATGAGATGGAGAAGTTGGTTTCAACTTTCAAGTTTTCAACTCATGTTGTTTCTTCAAAACTAATGATGCGTAATTAATTACTCCATTCGTCTATATTTTTTTTCGTCAGTTTATTTTTGTTTGATACACTTTGACTATTTTTCTCTCAAAAAACATTCTAAGCGTAACTAAAAATAAGGAACTGAGGGGTTGTTCTCAACAAATGAGCTCAGTTTACTATTTCAAGGTTAGTGGATAGAACTTTCCGAAGGCAGCTTACTTGCTAGACAACAAGAAGTGGCCATCAATTTCTAGTTAAGTGACTTAATAAAAAAGGTAAAATTGGGTTTGGAATTGAGTGAATTTGATTAAACAATAATTCAATTTACTTCGTATTATAATGGGTGCAGTGGCTCCGAATTATATTCTACTAACTTGGTGATAAAAATGTATTTTTATGGGGTCAAAGGTCAATTATGATGACAAATGTTTTATGATTATTTTTAAATAGATATTTTGAATTGCATTCTAACTAATTAGATATTTAAATGAAGCCGCCTTAAGAGAAGATTATAGGCTAAAGATATCTTGTATTGTAATAATACTAGAGATAAAAGTTGTACACCCGTTATTGTAATTAGGTTACATGTATATTATAGATACATGTGCTGATGTGCACAATATTCAATATACATTCAAAGAGTGAAAGAATATAAATACATGTATTCTAAAGAACAAAATATTAGGATAAATGAACATAAATTATGGTTTTTTATTTATTTTTTATTTTTTTTTATTTTAATACAAATTTTACCTATTAAAAATAAATAACAATCTCATCATCTTATGTAGACGTAGTCATGTTCTTTTATCGTAATATCATAATTTTTTTTTTTAAAACATATGCAATTGCATACTTTTAAATTGTGATACACAATTAGCATCATGTGTCTAGTACACCCTTTAGCAAAAGAAAAGTTGGCGTTTGCCTAAAGTCCTGTAAAGATTAGAAAATGAGTGGACTGTCCAACATCAAAGACAAAACAGGCTCAAAATTAAAGCCCATTGGTTAAAATGCTTAAATGGTAGCTACATTATTTTATTTTATTTTTACCAGTTTTGCTCCTTTGAATTGGAATTGTAATGGTCAAAACATACATTAGAACTTCATCTATGCATATGACCATATTAATCAAGCAGTGCTATCGAGGGTAGACTTGTGTGGATGGAACCCTCATTAACTGAACAAGCAGGCAATCAACGCAGGTTGTGAAGGTTTGTTTAGGTCTATTGACCATGTTATGTTGCACACACAACAAACCAATGTGTACGCATCTCAATACCTCTGTACTAAATGCAGGGGATAATATAGGATCAACAACATTCCATCCATTGGAATGAGCTAATCCTTTGACCGCTTACAATCTCTAGGACGAGTACTCCAAACCTAAAGACATCGAACTTCATAGAAACTTGACCATGAAGGACGTACTCGGGTGCCATGTATCCAATAACACAATCATATTCAATTCAATCTCTCAAAGTTAGAGATCAAATTGAGGTTGAATTTATATTGAGTACTCTTAACTATATGTAAATAGTTAGTTACTATGTTCCAACAATTTTGCTTGCTAATGCTTGAGTTTGATCAATGCTAAACAGCCTTGCCGTACCAAAATCAGCAATCTTTGGATTGAATTCTGCATTGAGCAAAACGTTGCCTGCTTTAAGGTCACTATGAATAATCCGTTAGAATCTTCATGAAGGTACAATAATCCTCTAGCAATGCCTTCAATGATTTTGTAACGTGTTTCCCACGGTATAGATGCGCCATGCATAGGATCTGCATTGATAAAAAAAAATCTATTAATTAAGCAATCAGTATACTTACCAAATAAGAGATTATCAAGGCTCTTGTTTGTTACAAACTCGTAAATAAGAAGCGTTTCTTCTTCTTCTAAGCAATATCCAAGAAGCTTCACTAGATTCCTGTGATGAAGCTTGGCTAAAATCAAATTTTCGTTATTGAATTGTACATCCCCCTGAACTGACTTCCTCGCTAACCTCTTCACGGCTACTTCACGTGTATCTGGTAGCTTACCCTTAAATAGAGAAGATGATTAGTTAAAATTTGGAATAAACAAATTCTTTGTTCACATGTTACCTTGTACACGGTTCCAAAACCTCCTTTTCCGAGAAAGATTAGTCTGTCCTGCGGCTGATTTATGTGACCTATGTTTTACGTACTTTTAAGGCTTGCAGTAGCTCTTTTCTGCGCCTTTCTCCTTAGTAAGATGTAGATTGACGCCATGGTTATGATTAGTGCTAGTGATCCAGCAATTGGAATGACAATAACAACGGAGTTATGAGACTTCGTGCTCTTTTCTACAAACATCAAAAAATAATTTAATGTGGAAAACTCATGTTAGATATCTAATATCACATAAACATGTAATAGAAATATAAAAATTCGTATTAGAACAGTAATATATATTGTAACTATTATAATATAATTAATAGAAATATATGATAAGAGTATAAAACATAGTTTTGGACTTCAACCATCAGCTTTATCTATTGGTTGAATTGGTCCTTTAACGTGGTAGCAGAAAAATTGACTTATAAGCTTGCTGTTACCTTGTTCATCAATAGTGCTTCTGTTTGATGCTTGCGGGGGTGGTAATGACGTTGAAGATGGACTACCAACATTGATTACATGGCCATAAAAAGATTGCATTCCATAACGAAGATTACAGCTAGGAGTTATCACCCGCGCTGCTACAGCCATAAGTGTAGGCGTGATCAAATATATGGGAAAGTAGCTAAAGAGGTGTTGGACACACATAACACAATCAAGCCTAGATAAATCAGGACTACACTAAACAAGTCCATACAAAGTTTGATTAGTACATGAAAGAATAAGTCTGTCCTGCGGCTGATTTTAGCTCAGAGTTTCCTAATGAAGCCTGATTTTGCAAGGTACTCATCAAGGAAGTTAGACTATGGTTAACACCCGTGATATTCGATACATTATCCGTACCATTCCAAAGAGCCCACCAAGGCCTAACTCTTACAGTATGAAAAGTGGTGTCGTTTGAGATAACTAGACAAGTATCATGCAGTGATCAGTATACCCCAATGCCTGTGTTTTGTTAGGACATGATAATGGGAGATTTGTAACCGAGCTTTGAAGGCAAAGCCGACAAGTAATCATAGGGACATCAGCCCTGCAAAGGACCATGGCTTCGATTATGCTGGGTTGCTGGCCCGCGGTGAAATTGTAGTAGCCCTTGGTGATTCGAGTGCTGGAGGACATAGAGTTAAAGACCGTTTCGAGGTTGGATTCGAAAGTGCTGTTTCGAGTGTAAGTGATGTTTTGGAAATTAAAGAAATAAGAAGGATAAGTAAAAGTAACAAGATTGAATCTTGTAACGCCATTAAAATTCTTTTGAGTTAGGCTAACAATAATGTTAGTAGACTTTATAATATGCAAGAACCAAGTGCTGAGGACTATCAAATTGCCAAAACTTCAAATGTATAAATACTCTACTTATGGAGATATAATAAGATTTTTTCAATAATTAAAAAAAATATATATATTAGCTACTTGATCACATTGACATTTATCAAAAAACGTGACATTGATCGAGTTGAATTATTACTTGAATGATCACATTGATTTCCCATTACTAGCCACAAGGTGATATTAGGACTTCCATCTCAACATCTAAATACTTGTATGAAGCTAGTTCTTTGTTTGAAAATCCCTGCTATACATACATCCGAATTGAATCATTATAATTATGTATTTTGTTGAGGCTGTTATATACTTAACCGTTTCAATTTGATAGTCTCATTTTGACTTTTTATAGTCAAACTTTGACCAAAAACTCGCGTTAATATTTATAAAAAATATAATCAGATAAGTTATTGTTAGATTCATCTCGATATGTATATTTGAATATCAAATTTTTGTTATTTTTATTAATAATATAATAAAATATTTTAATGGCCAAAAGTACATCTTAATTAAAGATCATACAAAAAAAATGGATCTATCAAATTAAAAGGGAGAGAGTATATAAAATCAACAAGTAGAAAAAACTTAGTGATGAAATATAGAATACTTGATATATGCAATATGAGAGTATGAAAATGTTCTTTTTTTTTAGTACAATTAACAAGTAGCATATATTTTGGAGATTGAATAACTGAATAATATGTATTTGTGTGTATTATTATCAACTAGATTAGTATTCGCGCGTTGGTGATAAGTAATAAATTCATTTTTTTTTTATATCTTTTGTTGTTGATAACTTTTTAAGTTTTTTTTTTTTTTTTTTTTTTTAATTTTTTTGTATAAAGATGTTTTTTATAAATATAAAAATACATGTACATAATCCTTTTTTTAATGGTTATTTTTTTATGCTACATCATAATATTTAATATGTTATTGAAAATATATTAAAATGATGGTTAGACAAAATATATTTAATGTTGCATTATCTATTGAGCTTATATGTTTAGAGTGGAAGTTAAAGACACAATATCTATATCTATTAAATATTGTTGTACTGTATTAGGAATATCCAAAATTAGTTGGATTATACAACAATATTGATACAAAATTCAAGTTTTAGATTTTTAGTTTCATACCTACTTTGTTCCTAATTTCTAGCAAGTAAAATGATAGGGCAAAAAAAAAATAAATAAATAAATAAATTGATGACATCATGTTGAAGTTTGGAGGGAAATTTTTTTAATGAGAGCTTGACACATAATAAGACACTTTAAGGAATTGATTACATTAGCACGTTTTGTTTTAAGAATAGTTAATAAATTTCTTTTTTCACGACTAATCGTCAAAAGACAGAAATACATTTTTCCCTAATTTCCTTAAGATTTCTCATGTGATATGGTGAATTGGACAGTGGCCAATGCGTTCGATTCACATGAATCTCATCGTCAGCTTCGCAAAACAAGAAATGTGCAATATAACCAAATCTTCTATCTATAAATAAATAAATATATAATAAAAAAAATTAAAGTAATAACCGCTGATATCATCACTGTATAAGTGCCAATTTTTCATACAAAAATTTTTCCCCAAAACTTTTGGTGACATCATTTTTTTTCAAGATAAATAAAGGTTTGAAATTGGTAGATTAATTGCATATTTCCTAAAATATTTTATGATTGAATTGACTAACTTTACATTTTTCCGTGGATAAAAAATAATATAAAAATTAGTGGGTAGACTACTTCATTTTTGTAAGAAACTTTTTGTCTCCTACTAAAGCTACTCTATACATTATTTATAGTGATTGTATGTTTTTGGGATTTCCATTCTTTATTAGTTCTTCAAATTTTTTTTAATGAAAGATAAATCAGTAATAAATTAATGCTACATCTTAGAAATAAATTTAAATTTTATTTAAATTATGAAATATATAATATAAAATATGATTATAATACTCCGTATTTAATTAACATCATATATTTTGTTATAGCTCGATTATCTAATAAGATCACACAATTTATTTTGTTTTTCTTAAATACGTATCACACATACAAATAAGCAAAAAAAAACTATTGTTTAAATCGTGCACCGCACGGGACTAACCTAATAATATCTTATAACTTATACTAAAATAACAACTGCTGACATCATCCCTTTCCCCAAATTGTACACATGTCAACTTCTCCTTCAATTTTTTCCCACCTAAACTTTTATTTTTTTCTCTTCCAATTTTTTTTTCTTTTTTGTTAAAGCTAAATATTGATTGTAAAGTGCTTTTATACGGTATATTATCTTAAGGTACATATAACTAATCTTAAGGAAAGCAAATATTAACCCTCTATATATGTGATTACTCCGTCTAATTACAAAGTCCACTAGATTTTGTTGTAGACATGAATTTTCTTTTGTTTACACAAGTATTATTTTAATTTTTGTAATTTGATTTATGTTCTGAGTGATAATATGACTTGAAAATATACACAATTATAAATTCTTTTTATTATATTCGTGCATCGCACGGAAGCTAATCTAGTAACTATAACTAAAATAGAAACCGCTGACATCATCCTTTTCCAAATTTGTACACGTGTCGCTTTTTCATGAAATTGTTTCCCGCCTAAATGCATTGATGACATCATCTTATTAATTTTTTAAATTTTTTTTAAAGCTAAGCTACTTCATTTAAATTGCTTTGAAAATTTTAAAAATTGGATTATGAATGATGACTACAACGGTTTACAAAATAAAATTCAAACACGGTGTGGATGCTTCTACTAACTATAGTACAATTGTACAAATTTGCTAATCATAGGAAACTGAAATTTTTTTGTCTGTCTTATTAATTAATGAGCTCTTCCTGTCATTTTGTTTTCAAGTTACGCAAAAAGCATTTTCCTTTCTCTCATCTCTTTCTATTCTACAAATTAATTAGTATTTCAACTCTGCTTTCTAGTACATGTTACGGAGTATTTGTTAATATTATGTGCTACATGTTGATATATTTCTAATGATCTCCCTTCTCTTTTCATGATGATAGTGGAAATAATGTGTATGGTGTATCGTCTGTATGCCCTGAGTTGATATGCTTAACTTATGATTTTTGACTTTTTTTCAAATGACTCAAAGTTAATTAAACACACATGGTCATCAACGTGGTGCTCAACATTAGCAATGATTTTAGACGAATTTTCTCTTAATGATTTATGATTTTTTTTTTTTTTTTTTGAATGAGTAGTTGTTTGCATTGATCCTCAATATATCCTAAAGATGATATATTCATCATCATTCATTTTGATAAAACCATGTATTATCGCATGGGACTAACCTAGTATAGTAATATGGAGTAATTATAATTATAAATTGGATTTATCGGATGTAATATCCAAATAAATGGCAACTTGGCTGCACAATTAGAAGAGTATTGTTTCAAGAGTCAAGAGAATACATGCCATTGATACAATGGGCGGTCTTGTTTATAGTTGGTGTGAGTCGTGTGATACAGTACGTTGGTCAAGATTCAAGGGTGATGATGACTGATGGATGTTAGAAATCCAGAATATTCTGTAATACTCCGTAATATTCTATAATATTCTGTAAATATCTTCTCTTTCCATACTTAGGATAATTGAACCAAATCACTCTGATTTTAGAGTGATTACAGGCTGTGATTAAGGAGGGATTACAGGATGTAATTATAGCCTAAAATAGGCAAGTAGACTTGTATATAATGCTGGAACCATGCTACCTTTTTGAATATACAGAAAAATATTTCAGAAACCAAAAACAGTATTGTCAATTTTGACTTGGTATTAGAGCCAGGTTCTTTCCGGCGACCGGAAAAACTATCGGCATCATCACTTACCATGACCGACAACCAGGACATTGTTCCAAAACAACCAGTAACGATGGATGATTTATTGCAACTGCTCTCGCAGTTAAACACCAATAAATCAAACACATAAACCATGAACCAACCAATCCAAATAACCGAAAAACTCAACCACACAAATTACACAAAGTGGTCAAGACTGATGCGTTTGAGCATCGGAGGGCGAGGGAGGCTCAATCACATCACTGCCTCCCCACCATCTCCACAGGACCCAGAATACTCACGGTCGGTTCAACGGGACTCAGCTCACTGGTTATTACTTGGATAATCGAAAGCATTGAACCGCAACTGCAAAATCAGTTCTTAGATTATCCAACAGCAAAGGAATTGTGGCAAGGAATTGAAACAATGTTTGGAAGCGGTAAAGACGGCTTACAGATATTTGATCTAACGATCAAAGCGAATAAGATCCAGCGAGGAACCGACCCAATTGAGGTTTACTACAGTAAACTTTCATCAATCTGGAAAGAGAATGATAGGAAGGTACCAAACCCAATGCATTGCTCAGAGGACCAAACAATCTACAACCAAATAACTCAAAACAACCGGCTTTACCAATTTTTGGCCGGACTTAATGAGTCCATGGACAAAGAACGAAGGGATCTTGTGAATCAAGACCCACTTCCAACAGTAGAGGCGGCATATGCGGCGGCCCGGCGAGAAATCTCTCGACGGGTCATCATGAAACCAAGAGAGAAGGCCTCGAAAGCATCATCGGGCGACTCCCCTAGTATCGGTAGTGGTCTTGCGACCAAAGGAAGAACGGAGAACCCAGATTCCGGCGAGATGACGACAAGGAAAATCTCAAATGCACTCACTGTGGCGGAACACGGCACACCAAGGACGGGCGTTTCGAAATTATTGGATACCCTTCTTGGTGGGCCGATAGGAAGAAGAAAGGAGAAAAGAGGAGTTCCGGTAACGCTGCAATTAGCAACGGCGAAGGACCGGCGGCCAAGGAAGACACCCACGAAGGAGGAACGGCGGCCACGATTTCCTCTGCCTCAGGTATGAAAGAGAAAAAGGAAGGTAAGAACTCAGAAACCCTAGATCTCTTTTATGGTGTAAACTCTGAAATATGTACCAAGAACAAATTCAGCTTACTTTGCAAAACCGAAATAGAAGAACCAACCTCAACTACATATTTATAACCGGAAACTGAACTTAACGAAATACCTAGGCCCAAAAACACTAGCCCACTAAATAATAAAACCCAAACCATTGAAACAAACTCATGTAAAACAGGATTAGTCTGTGAATCCGAAAAAAATACAAAATGGATTTTCGATTGCGGAGCTACAGACACTATGACGTTTGACATTAATGATTTAGAAAAAATCTACCCACCAGAAAAAAACCATATACAAACCGCCAATGGAGAAGTAATTAAAACAAAGGGGTCGGGTGTTGTTAAAATTTCTGATAATATCAAACTACTTAATTGCCTCTTTATACCAGACTTATCTCATAAATTATTTTCCATTAGCCAATTGACAAAGGACCTAAATTGTATTGTTCTTATGAATTCTCGTGGATGTACTGTTCAGGATACTCAGACCGGGAAGATTATTGGGCATGGTATTGAAGAAGGTGGGCTGTATTATGTTACTCAGATGTCTCAACAGGGTGAAGCAGCGCTTGTTCGAGGGACGGTTGAGCACCAGGTTTGGATTTGGCACAAGCGCTTAGGTCATCCGTCTCTAGGGTATCTTAAAAAAATCTTTCCTTCCCTTTCAAATTCAAATGTTCCTTTTAATTGTGAGTCCTGTATTCTTGCAAAGAGTCATAAACATTCGTATCCAAATAGTGATAGTAGAGCTGAAAAACCTTTTATTTTAATTCATTCTGATGTATGGGGACCGGCTCCCGAGTTTAATAAACATGGTTTTTTATATTATGTCACTTTTATCGATGACTGCACTAGAATGAGTTGGGTATATTTCCTTAGAAACAAATCTGTTGTTTATAAAACTTTTATCTCATTCTACAAGATGGCCCAAACACAGTTCCAAACCCAAATTAGAATTCTTAGATCTGATAATGGTACCGAATATAAGAACGTTGATATGGACACCTTCATTGAAACAAATATCCTTATTCACCAAACTACCTGTCGTGACACCCCACAGCAAAATGGCATAGCCGAAAGAAAGAACCGAACCCTTTTGGAAATGACTAGGGCCATGATGATAGAATCCTCAGTCCCAGCCTATTACTGGCCCGAAGCCATTTCCACAGGCAATTATCTCACCAACCACCTTCCTAGAAAAAGCCTGCAATTCTCTACTCCATTAGATACCCTTAAAAACCATATCAATGTTCCTACTACTCATTCGTTGCCACCTAGGGTCTTTGGCTGTGTGGTGTATGTTCACTTACCCAAACGGGAATGAAATAAACTAGAACCACGGGCTGTCAAATGTGTCTTTATGGGATATGGAACCACACAAAAGGGATATTGTTGTTTTGACCCAGTTGCAAACCGTCTGTATACTACCATGGATTATGACTTTGTCGAAACCGAATTCTACTACCACCATCTTCGATCTCAGGGGGAGAGTCCAAGTGAGGATCTAGCTGGTTGGTCGATCCATAACTGAATGTTCCTGACCCAAAAGAACAGGTTGGCAACAGCGCCGAGACAACTGATAGTGTTGTACAGCTCGATCTTCACGATACTATGCCCACTAATTCAGACATGTCTGAGTCTTCAATTCAAATTGAAACAGAGGTATGTACACCAGAGTTAAACCATAATTATGAATCTGGGTCATCTGAGTCTACTAACATTTCCGATGAGTTAGAAAATGAAGTATCAGGTATGAGGGAAGGCCAGCCGCAGAGTTCCTCTGATCATAGCAGATATGAATTGCCACCAAGAAGCACTAGAGGGGTTCCACCGAAGAGGTATGATCCGGAATTTGAATCCCAGAGATCCAAATATCCGATAAACAAGCCAGGAGAAGGAAATCTGTCCCAAGGAGCAAAAAACTATTGTGCAGCCTTGTACTCTGAGAGCATCCCCACCACAACAGAAGAAGCTCTTAGAAGCAAAAACTGGAAATCTGCTATGGAGGAAAAGATAAATGCACTAGTCTGAAATAAGACTTGGGACAAGTGTGTCCTACCCACTGGGAAAAGACCCGTAGGCTGCAAATGGGTCTTTACAATAAAACGCAAAGCAGATGGCAGCATCGAAAGATATAAAGCAAGGCTGGTAGCAAAAGGATACACACAAACTTATGGGATAGATTATGATGAAACATTCTCCCTAGTAGCAAACTTCAACACTATCAGAGTACTGTTTTCAGTTGCAGCAAACAAAGATTGGCCCCTGTATCAGTTCGATGTAAAGAATGCATTCCTCCATGGAGATCTTTCCGAAGAAGTCTATATGGAAGCTCCCCCAGGGTTCTCACATGGCTTTAAGAAAGGAGAAGGATGCAGACTAAAGAAAGCCTTGTATGGACTAAAACAATCCCCAAGGGCTTGGTTTGGAAGGTTTACTATAGCAATGAATAAGTTCGGGTACAAACAGAGCAATGCAGATCATACCTTGTTCCTAAAAAGAAGAGGTACCAAGGTAACTTGTCTCATCATTTATGCTAATGATATGATTATAACAGGAGATGATTCAAAAGAGATAGAAGATCTGAAGAATAAACTTTTCAAGGAATTCGAAATGAAGGACCTGGGAAATCTTAAATATTTCCTAGGAATAGAGATGCTCAGGTCAAAACAGGGCATCTTATCTTTATTTCACAGAAGAAGTACATTTTGGATTTATTGACAGAAACAGGGATGGTGGACTGAAAACCAGCTGATACTCCCATGGTTATGAATCATGGGCTTCAAATTCTTGAAAATGCAGAATCAGTAAACCAGACACAATATCAGAGACTCGTTGGAAAATTAATCTACCTAGCTCATACTCAGCCCGATCTGGCTTACGCTGTTAGAGTTGTAAGTAGATTTATGCACAGACCTCAGAAACAACACCTTGAGGCAGTATACCGGATTCTGAGGTATTTGAAAGGGACTCCTGGAAAGGGAGTTATGTATGAGAACCATGGCCATTTAGATCTTCACGCCTTTACAGATGCAGATTGGGGAGCAGATCGTGACAATCGAAAATCGACTTCTGGATATTTCACTCTTGTGGGGGGAAATTTGGTCTCCTGGAAGAGTAAGCGACAAAAGGTAGTTGCTATGTCGAGTGCTGAAGCAGAATTTAGGGGGATTGCAAAAGGAATTACCGAATTCCTATGGATCAGAAATCTCCTAAAGGAGCTTGGGTATGCACCAAAGAAAAGTTGTAAGTTGTACTGTGACAATATGGCTGCTATACGCATATCTGAGAACCCGGTCCGGCATGATCGAACAAAACACGTGGAAATCGACAGGCACTTCATCAAAGACCATCTAGATGAAAAAGTGATAACTCTACCTTTTGTTCGATCAGAAGATCAGCTAACAGATATCTTAACTAAAGCTGTTTCTACACAGGCATTTGGGCAAGCACTGAGCAAGTTGGGTGTTAGAGACCCTACCATCCAACTTGAGGGGGAGTGTTAGAAATCCAGAATATTCTGTAATACTCCGTAATATTCTATAATATTCTGTAAATATCTTCTCTTTCCATACTTAGGATAATTGAACCAAATCACTTTGATTTTAGAGTGATTACAGGCTGTGATTAAGGAGGGATTACAGGATGTAATTATAGCCAAAAATAGGCAAGTAGACTTGTATATAATGCTGGAACCAGGCTACCTTTTTGAATATACAGAAAAATATTTCAGAAACCAAAAACAGTATTGTCAATTTTGACTATGGACGTACGTTCAAGCGCATACCCATGCATATACAGACTTGATATTTCATCTATCCATAAATATTTTGGTCCATTTAATTTTTCGGTCTTCAAAACACGTACTAAAACGAATTTTTTTATTTTTATTTATTTTTTTAACACAAACCGCAAGCTTAGCCATTTATTATATCATCAAGTTAGCAAGATCATTACAAATAGGCTCCTATAATTCAGGAGGGAACTCTTCTAACCAAATATGACGCTCATTGAACTTGCTACTTAGCTTTGCTAAACTATGAGCCACTACATTGCCCGATCGCTTGGTGAAAGAGAACGATAAGGATCGGCAATCGCTAGTGAGCCTTTTGATATCCTTTAGAACATTACCAAACTCGTTCGTTGGAGAAACACATTTCTTCAGATGGAGATACAATTGGATATTGTCCGTTTCGAGAACCAGATCATTGAAGCCTGCTTCCCTTGCAAATAATATGCTCTGCCTCTTAGCCATAGCTTCCCCTACATCCACCTCATAGCCATAGCCAGATCATTGAAGACTGGTTTACCGTTTTAAGACAGTATTTTGAGTCAACACCCTGTGCAGCTGTTGGGGAGATTGGTCTAGATAAAGGGTTCAGAGGGAAAGAGATTGATTTTGATGTTCAGGTTGAAGTGTTCAAGAAACAGCTAGAATTAGCGAAACAGTTGAAAAGGCCGGCTTCTGTTCATTGTGTTTGTGCCTTTGGTGAGATTCTTGATGTGATGAAGGCAATTGGCCCGTTTCCTGATGGAGTTATTTTTCACTCCTACTTAGAATCAGCTGAGATGGTTTCTGAATTAGCATGGCTTGGTGCTTATTTTTCTTTCTCTGGTCATCTTATGCCAATGGAATCACAAAAGGCAAGGAAAATGCTGAAAGTAGTGCCTTCTGATAGAATACTGCTCGAGACTGATGCCCCTGATGCCCTGCCTAAGTTTAATTTGGGTGATTTATATGTGGTGGAAGGTGATCCTTCCCTTCCTCCTGAACTTCAGACACTAGAAGCGAATCCGCATTTAAGGGATAACAGTGACATGTCAGAAGCTGATTAAAGAAGCATACGAATTGCCAAAAGGAATGTTGAATCATCCAGCTAATATTCATAATGTACTGACCTATGTGGCTTCTCTGCTTGAGATTAGTAAAGAAGAACTTGCAGAAACAAGCTACTCAAATACAGTTCGCCTGTTCTCTTATGAAGGATCTAAAGTACTGTAAGAAGGTTAGTGCGTTTTAGTCTGTGTTCTTTAAATAATGTTCTTTCTGTGAACAAATGATGCAAAAACAAAACATAAATCAGGGTAATCATCGAAATATACTTGTGATTTATTTTAGTCTAGCAGAACCGGAAGACTTTAAATTACTCTGTTGATTGAAATCTCTGATGAAACTTCTGCATTTCCTTCAAAATATGCTTCTCATTTCTCCCAATTGATTGATATTTTGCAGCCGTATTCTTATATTTCAGGTTAAGAAACTGAATGGGTCCTTTAACCTTCACAATAATTAAATAATGATCAAATGAACCAATGCATTTTTACATTTCTCTTAATCTTCCTAAAATGCCTTCAAATGAAGAAGTTTGTTTAAATACTACACCTCTACAGTTAAATTTTAGAGCTGAATAGAACCTGTTCCAGTGACTGCTGTACTTCCTTCCTCTGCATCAGTTCTATGTACAAGAGTAACTGTTCATAGCAACACTAGTGGCAAGTCCCTGTTTTCTTGCTCTCATAGATTATTTCAGATCATATGGACTAAAAAACTGAAACTTTAATCATATAAATAGTTCACAATGATGTTCAACTATTAGAAGCTTCAAGTAGTAGCGTTGTACTATCGAGGGTAGATTTCTGTCATAGAAACCTCATTTATTGAACATGCAGACATTCTACTAGTAGATTGAACTTTTTGTAGTTGACCTTTTTAGCTTCTTTCTCCTTAGTAGGAAACTGATTGAGGCTATGATTATGATGAGTACTAATGACCCAAGGATTGGGAGAACGATGAAAATGGTGCTATGAGACCTTTTGCTCTCTTCAACTATCAGGAGAAATATATTAAATCCATGTTATTTGTTCAATATCATATGAGCCCCAGAAATCTGAAGAGATTAAGAACCTAAAATGAAAATAACTGGAATAATACAACAGTTGATCAAAATTTTTGTGTATCCTGTACCTTTTGCAGTAGTACTTCTGTTTGATACAGATGATGGTGGTAGCAGTGGTGGGGGTGATGACGGAGGACCTACATCAGTTACATTACCATAAAAACTGTAGATTTCATACCGAAGGTTGCAGCTGGGCGTTATCAATCTTGCTCCTGCAGCTGTAAATGTAGGCGTAACAAACCACTTTGGAAAGAAACTGAAAAGACCCTGTATACACGCGACACAATCATGGCTAGACAAATCAGGAGAACACTGCACAAGACCATTCATCGTTTTATTTGTACCAGTAAGATTAGTCTGTCCAGCAGCAGATTTCAGCTCAGAATTTCCCAAAGAAGCTTGATTTTGCAAGTTCTTCATTAAGGCAGTGAGTGTATTGTTGAACCCTAAGATATCAGAAACATTATTACCATTCCATAGACCCCACAACGGCCTATCATGGCAGATATTTTGGGAATTAATGAAATGAAGATGAATTGAAGGACTAATAAGAAGAGTGATGTTAGAAAATCCATAGTGTAAATTAGTGTAAGCAAGAGAGTAGAGATTACCACAGTGACCAAGAATATGAAGACTTTTGGATTGATTAGGGAAATATATATGGAAACTTTATCAAATTATATTTTCATACTTTAATTATTCTATGTGCGAAGTGTTATGAGTCAGTAGAGGCTGCTATCTTCAGTTTACTATTAGCATGTAGGGCCATGCATTTTCATTCAATGTACGTGATTTGTGTTAATACTTTGATTTGCCGTTTTTGCAGAACATGTCTATTATAGAAACGGGTGTACCCATTTACCTTAGATTAGATATACACATGGAAAATTTTAGATACCATATCTTATTTTTCTAATATGTATGTACTCCATTGTCTTTTGATTAAAATAGACTAAGGTTGTTGTCAAAGAATGAAAACAGCCAAGTGTAAAGACACTATGTCTTTTCTGGATAGTTTTATCCTTTCAAGACATGCATTGAATCTAGAAAACAATTCTTTACTTCTCCAGTCGCATATTTCAGCTCAGAATTACCTGAAGCAGCTAGATTCTGCAACGAACTCATTAGAGAATAGAGTGTTTGGTTGAACCCAATCTGTCCTTTGAAGCAGTCACTAAAAAATTCTACAACTTTACTGTGGGTGAGTGTGGTGATAAAGTGTATGGCCTATTCCTTTGTGATGGGACCTACACTGCTCAGCTTTGCCAAGACTGCATCACTGAAGTAGTAGGTCAAATTCAACAGATGTGTCCAAATCATGTTGAAGCAATGGTGTTTTATGGGCAATGTATGCTACGTTATGCTAGCCGCTCCATATTCTCCATTGAGGATGATTCTGTGTACTTCAATTATGAGTATGGACCTCCTGCTTACAAGCAGTTTGATCAGCCATTATCAAGCATGTTGATCGACCTTTCCAATAAGGCCAAAGTTAATAATACGCAATGGGAAGTGTCTATGTTAGTGAAAATGTGATACTTTCAGCATATGTTGATTGCACTCCGGATTTATCCCAATCAGAGTGCATCAAGTGCTTTCAAACTGGACTCAATAGGCTTCCAATGATTGGAAAGCAGTTAGGGACAACGGTACAACCAAGTTGTCGATTGCAATACGTCATCTTTATTGATTTCAACCCAGGTGACTCTAAGCTTCTAATAACTTTTCTGTAGTCTGTTTTCACTTTTGCTTAGTTTCAACTTTGAAGCTACCGCCATTTTTTTGTATGTTACTCGTGTTTTAATAGAAATATATATTATTTTTGATGCAGGGAAACAATTACGCACATCATATATTGTTGTTATTATAGTTGCTGGAGCTGCAGGGATATCATTCATCTTGAACTTCTATGTGTGCTTAAGAAAATACAAAGCAAGAGGAAAGCCCACTGGTAATTCATCTGCTAAAATTTACATTTATGCATGTTCTGGAAAACAGATCTAGGGTGGACTCAATGAAGCTCTTTGTAATCTTCAAATCAAGTACTATAGAATTTTCAAGTATTACTTTATCATTATGGTACCTATACACAAGATATTGTTAGGAATTTGCAGCCTGTAGGGAGGATAAACAAAATTTGCAGTCTGATAGAGATTTAAGTATGGATGAGACTCTGCTGTGTTCTGCAGGAATTGAAGAGATTGAAAGCTTGGAAAATCTGCACTTGCAGTTTGATGCTATCAAGGTTGCCACTGACAACTTCTCTCCTGAAAATAAAATTGGCCGAGGTGGATTTGGAGTTGTTTACATGGTATATTTGCGTAATTGACGGATAACATAAAAATACTGTCTTTTTTCTTTTTATGTCGAACTTCATACCTGTAATTTCTTCTTGTCAGACAATCAACTTATAGTTGTTCACTTTCAAATTTAGGGAACACTTGCAGATGGACAAGCTATAGCTGTTAAGAGGCTTGCAAGTCCCTCAGGGCAAGGAATTAGGGAATTCAAGAGTGAAGCATGCTTAGCAGCAAAGCTACAACATAAGAATCTTGTTAAACTTTATGGATTTTGCTTGGATGGAGAAGAAAAATTACTTATATGTGAGTTTGTGCCAGATTAAAGCCTTGACCGATTTCTATATGGTATGAATTCAATTACAACCTGAACTTTGTTATAAAAGGCCATGTTGGAAAATGCATGTTAAATACAACTAGGGGAGTCCCTTTGAGAAAAGTTCTGATTTCTTGATGACTTACTCTTGTCCTGGTTGAAATTGTAGGTACAACCAGGGGAGTCCATTTGAAGTGGGTAACTCGACAAAGGATTGTAATGGGAATTGCAAGAGGACTTCTGTGTCTTCATGAAGATTCCAGATTCAAGATTATCCACCGCGATCTCAAGCCTAGTGTTGAGCCTTTTGGTTTTGATGGACAAATTGACAAACTCGACTAATGAATGTTTTGAGTCTTTGGTGAATAAAGGATTCAAGCAAAGTTCGTTCAGGAGTAGGAACTTGGATGCGGAGTAGCATTCTTTAAAAAGCCTCGTGCAAATCTCACGTTCTAGTTTTAATTGTGAGCACTCAATAATATAAAGTCGAAAAGGAACTCAATGACTTATGTTAAAGACTACTGGAATAAAAGTTAGTTTTAAAAGATAACTTATTAAAGAAAAGATAATTTATAAAAGTTTTATTTGGTCATCTATTTTCTAATAAAGATAATTGAAGATAATTATCTAGTTGTTTTAATAATTAATAAATTTATCTTTTCAAATAAAATCTTTTTAAAACAAACTTTTGATAAATCTTTTTAAACAAATAATTGATAAAGTTAGCAAGTAGTTTTTCTGGTGAAAATCTTTTATACGGCTAATGATTATCAAGTTGTTAAGATAGTGGGTTAATTAGATAAGGCTAGGAAACCTCTTCATTATCACCATCTGTCAAGATAACTCCACAAGTTGTTAGTGGGTTGTTGACATGTGGACGTGATTATGGTGGAGGTTAATGACTAAGCCTTCTCTATAAATACTCGTGCATACTATCTCTAAAAACATAACTCTTAAGCATAAAAATTCCAGTAGCCATCTAATAACATAAAGAGAGTTATCCTTCTTATATTCTTGAGTGCATTAGGTATTTGTAATCACAGATTGTATTCAAGTACTTTGGGGTTGGGATTGTGAGTTTGTAAGGTGAGGTTAAAGAAGCTTCGTTGCTGAAGTCTTCTGTGAGAGTTGGGAACAAGTTCCTAATTTGTGGAACTTGTTAACGGGTTTGAATCTTCACTTGTAAAGAGTTTGATTACATAGTGGAAATTTAGAAAAGCCTATATCTTCTCTCGTTGTTATTTCATTTAGTTAAATTCCGCAAAAAGTTTTTAGATTTCACCTCAAATACAATTCACCCCCCCTCTTGTATTAGCCAGTTAGACTTTCAGTTGGTATCAGAGCGGGAACTCAGAGCACGCAGGAAACCCTGTTGAGTAAGTTCCTGGAAAATGGCTTATACAGAGGAAAAGGAATTCGGGAGTACATCCATTCAAAGGCCTCCATACTTCAACGGCAAATATTATCCTTATTGGAAGGATAAGATGGAGATCTTTATCCAAGCAGAGAATTATCAGGTATGGCGGATTATACAAGTAGGAGATTACGAAATTACGAAAACGAATGCTAATAATGAGGTAATCCCTAAACCTATGGATGAGTATGAAAAAACTGATTTTGAAAAACTAGAAATGAATGCTACTGCCAAAAAGTTTTTAATTTGGGGACTTGGACCCGATGAACATACTCGTGTCAAAGGGTGCAAATCCGCAAAGGAAATTTGGGAACTTCTGGAAGTTACACATGAAGGAACGTCAGACGTTAAACGTTCCAAAATAGACATTCTTTTATCTCAATATGAGCGCTTTGAAATGGGAAACAAAGAATCCATTAAAGACATGTTTACTCGATTTAAAAGTATTACTAACGAACTAACGTGTCTTGGTAAGATAATTCCTATAGATGAGCAGGTCAGAAAAGTCTTAAGAAGTCTTCCAGACAATGACAGATGGAGAGCAAAGGTTGCAGCAGTGCAGGAATCAAAAGACTTCACCAAGTTCAATCTGGAACAGCTTGCGGGTTCCCTCATTACCCACGAGATCCAGTTGAACAATCGGACTCAGGAGACTGTTAAAAGTCAAGGGCTAGCACTAAGAGCTGATGAAGAATCCGAAGAGAAGTCTGACATCGATGAAGAAGAAGCTGCAATGTTGGTGAGAAGGCTGAAAAAATTCTACCGTAACAACAAGTTCTTAGACAAGAAGAAAGGATACAGTAAATATCAGGAACCCAAAGCCAAGTCTTCTTGTCACAAATGTGGAAGCACCAACCACTTCATCAAAGAGTGTCCATCATGGGAATCTGAGAAAGGCAAGGGAAAAGAAGCTGATCAAAGCAGAAATTCCAAGCCTAACTTTTCTAAAACAAGTTTCAGGAAAGCAATGATTTCCACGTGGGGAGAATCAAGTTCCGAAGAAGAGGAACAGGAACACACAGACGATGAAGTAGCCAATCTCTGTCTAATGGCAAAGCATGATGATGAGGTCGCAGTGAGGGGGAACAACCAGTGGTACCTCGATAGCGGTTGTTCTAAACACATGACAGGAGATGAATCCAGATTTCTCTCACTGACGGCCTATACAGGGGGAACAGTGACCTTTGGAGACAATAAGAAAGGCAACATTGTTGCTGTTGGTAAAGTAGGAAGGTCAAGTTCCCATGCAATTGACAATGTATTTTTAGTCGAGGGTTTGAAGCATAATCTACTCAGTATTTCTCAGTTTTGTGATAAAGGAAACTCTGTAAGCTTTTCTTCTGAAAAATGCAAAATCATCAACAATAATACTGGAAAAATCGTTTTGGAAGGAACTCGTAAAGGGAACACGTATACCGTGGACCTTAACAAAGTTCCAAAATACAATCTATCTTGTTTAAGTGTTATTGAGGATGATCCACTTCTATGGCATAAACGTTTTGGACATGCTAGTCTTTCATTGCTTGACAAATTAAGGTCAAAGGACTTGGTAATCGGACTACCTTCTATCAAGTTCCTAAATGACAAAATTTGTGAAGCCTGCATCAAAGGAAAGCATGTTCGATCATCGTTTAAATCAAAGAAAATGGTAAGCACCACAAAACCATTGGAACTCATTCATATGGATTTGTGTGGCCCCGTTAGAATTCAAAGTAGAAGTGGAAAAAGATATGTCTTAGTTCTTGTGGATGATTATTCTAGATTTACATGGGTCATATTCTTACATAGTAAAGATGAAACTTTTGATATGTTTATGACTTTCTTGAAAAAGGCACAAAAATCAATAGGTAATCAACTTATTCACATGAGAACTGACCATGGTACGGAATTCGAAAATTCCAAGTTTGATGAATTTTGCAGAGAACAGGGAATAAGTCACAATTTCTCAGCACCAAGAACACCACAACAAAATGGTGTGGTTGAGAGGAAGAACCGAACATTGGAAGACATGGCAAGAACAATGCTAATAGCAAGTGGGCTTCCAAGGAATTTCTGGGCAGAAGCCGTCAACACAGCATGCTATATCATCAACCGAGCCATGCTCAGACCAATGTTGGACAAGACACCTTATGAACTATTAAAAGGGAGAAAACCTAATATTGCTCATTTAAGAGCTTTTGGATGCAAATGCTTTGTTCACAATAATGATAAAAGAAATCTTGGAAAATTTGATGAAAGGAGTGATGAAGCAGTCTTTTTAGGATATGCATCTAATAGTAAAGCTTATAGAGTTTACAACAAGAGGACTATGTGTGTAGAAGAAAGTATACATGTGATTTTTTATGAAACTAATAATTATGATTGTATACAGGAATATGAAGATGAAGATTTCGAAATTGGTCTCACTCGTTCAACAGATCAAGATGAAGAATTAACTCCCAGGAAGCAGCCTGTTCGAATTACTGAAAATGCTGAAAAGGAACCTACTGAAGTTCCAAACAATACTGAAGCTTCTGATCAAAATACAGAAGATACAGAAGGCGAAGCAAATGCAGAAGCAGAACACCATGAAGAAATGGAAGAAAGAGCAACTCAAAATAACACTTTTATACCAGCTCAATCATTCCAACCAAAGCCATGGAAACATCAAAGGTCACACCCCCTGGATAAAATTATAAGTGACCTAAGAAAGGGAACTCAGACGAGATCCCAACTGAGAAATTTCTGTGCATTCAACGCCTTCTTATCAACACTGGAACCTCGAAATCACAAAGAAGCCTTGGAAGATGCTGATTGGATTGTTGCCATGCAAGAGGAATTAAATGAATTCGAAAGAAACAAAGTGTGGCACCTTGAACCCAAACCAACAAATCAAAAGGTTATTGGTCTCAAATGGGTATACAGGAATAAGCTAGATGAACATGGCACAATTGTAAGGAACAAGGCAAGGTTGGTTGTCAAAGGCTACAATCAACAGGAAGGTATCGATTTTGAGGAGACTTTTGCTCCTGTAGCTAGATTAGAAGCAATTCGTATTTTAATTGCATTTGCTACATTTATGGGTTTTAAACTTTATCAAATGGACGTCAAATGTGCTTTTTTAAATGGTTTTTTAAAGGAAGACGTCTATGTTGAACAACCACCTGGATTTGAGGATCCAAACTTTCCTAACCATGTTTTTAAGCTTGATAAAGCACTGTATGGATTAAAACAAGCTCCAAGAGCATGGTATGAAATACTTTCAAAATTCCTTTTACAAAATGATTTTAAAAGAGGAAAAGTTGACAAAACTTTGTTCTTAAAATCAAAAGGAACTCATTTATTAATTGTACAAATTTATGTTGATGATATTATTTTTGGTGCAACTAATGAATCCTTGTGCAAGTATTTTGCTGATTTAATGAGCAGTGAGTTTGAGATGAGCATGATGGGGGAACTCAACTTCTTCCTTGGGCTCCAAATTAAGCAAACTAACGAAGGAATAATGATCCATCAGCAGAAATATGTGAAAGAGTTATTGAAAAAATACAGTATGGAAAGCACAAAGATAAACCACACTCCCATGGGAACAACCACAAGGTTAGACCAAGACCCCAAGGGAACTCGTGTGGATCAAACAAAATACAGAGGTATGATTGGTTCCTTGTTATATTTGACTGCTAGCAGACCTGACATTTCGTTTAGTGTAGGTCTTTGTGCAAGATTTCAATCAGATCCAAAGGAATCGCATCTAACAGCCGTCAAAAGGATTCTACGATACTTGAAAGGGACGGAAAACTTGTGTCTGTTTTATCCAAAAAGTGACTCGTTTGACCTAAGAGGATATGCTGATGCTGACTATGCAGGAGATTTGGTAAATCGTAAAAGCACGTCAGGTATGGTCCAATTCTTAGGATCTTGCATGGTTTCTTGGAGTTCCAAGAAACAAAACACTGTTGCTCTATCCACTGCCGAAGCAGAATATGTGGCGGCTGCTGCATGTTGCTCTCAATTGCTATGGATAAAACAACAGTTGCGTGACTATGGCATTATTTTAGAGTGCGTTCCTATTCATTGTGATAACACAAGTGCCATTTGCATTTCTAAAGATCCAGTACAACACTCTAAAGTTAAGCATATACATGTAAGGCATCACTTTTTGAAAGATAATGTTGAAAAGGGCTTAATTAAGCTAGATTTTATTTCTACTGAATGTCAAATTGCCGATATTTTAACTAAGCCTTTAAGCAGAGACAAGTTTGAAAAGATGCGTGTGGAATTGGGAATGCTACGGCTCAAGTGATTTTTGTTTGGAACCCCTAAGGTAAAATCGGATGTAACTAACAATGCTATGCTCAATCTTGTGTGCATAACACAGCTGAAATTACCCAGGGGAAAGATTTGTGAAGTATTAAAAAGTCACTTATACATACTTTTAATATGTTAAAAATATTGAGCCATGTTGCTTCAAGTTCCCTTTTCATCATTCTTTACTCTCTGTATCATGATCACGTAAATTATCATCATAATTTACGATCAATTTGCTCTGATTTATCTTTTTCATTTTTTATTTATCTGTTTTCCTTCTTGTTATTCTTTTTCCTATTTTTTATCTTATTTTTTATTCTTATCTTTTTCCTTCCTTATTTTTCATGATAAATTTTTCTATTCCTCATAAAATTCAAAAATACAAAAAGATTTTTTACGTAAGATAAGGAGCTAACATATTCACTACTCCTTACCTTCCGTATTTTTATTTATCTTATTATTGTGATAAGTTTGAAAGATGCAATTATTACCCCTATTAAACTCCTACTACCCCTAAAACTACTCCACTACCTTACCATACAAACCGTCAATTTTTTCACCCTTCCCAATTAAACTTTTCTCTTTAACACTCTACCTTCATCCATCAAATCAATTAAACTTCCCATAAACTCACATAACCGGCCTCACTCTCTCTCCTTCCTATTCACACTATTCATCTTCCCCTTCCTTTCAATTCACCTTCACAACCATGAAAACCAACCTAAACTCAACACCGAAACCACAAAAAACCCGGAAACCTTCCTCTGCTGGTGGCTCCCCTGAACCAGTACCGCTTGCCGTCGTTCACCCTCAAGCTTCGACAAAACGAAAGGCTACGACCGTGAAAGGAGGTGACAGAAAGAGGCGAAGCTCTCAAAAGTCTCCATCTTGGAATTACACTCACGGTTATCACATCAATTATGACTGGTGTACGGCAAGTAAGTTCTCCGAATTCATCTCCTTAATTGATTATCAAGAATGGGTGCATTTGTTCCAAAATTGTTCTCATTACCCAATTTACCCTAAGCTTTTGTTTGAATTCAAAAATACCTTCAAACACGACAATGGTGTATGCACGGCTATAGTCAAGGATACTCACATTCATTTTGATGTTGCATATTTAGGGAACTTGTTTCAAGTCCCCACCTCTGGCTATAGTTCGTACCTAAAACACAAACAAATTGTGCAAATTGGGCATTATGATGAGAATAGGATAATTAAATTTATAGGTGGAAACCCGAAAAGCAAGACTTCACATCATAACATACTCACCCCTCTTCACAAATTATTGTTCAATTTCACATGGAGAGGCATTGTTCCTCGTTTGCAAAAATGAAGCACAGTATCCTTACTAGATGCAACCATCATCTTTTGTCTTGCTCGGAAAATAAAAATAAACTTTCCAAAATTGATGATTGAACACTTGGCTTTCTATGCTAATAAATCTACTATTCCATATGGATCTCTCCTCACTGTGTTGTTTAAGTCTTTTGGGATTGACGTTGAAAGTGAGTCACCTACTTATATTAAACCTGAGAACATTCTCTCGGAGCAATCTTTGCTTCGCCTGAGCCTTAAACTTGAGAGTGGGATGATTACTTTCTTGACTAGAGGAGGAGAGGAGAAAAACCGTGGAAAAGGGAAAACGCAGGTTGTAGAGGGGGATTCAAGTGAGTCAGAAGAGGAGGAAAGTGAATCTGAAAAAGAAGAAAGTAAAGAAAAAGGAGAGGAAGAAAAAGGAGAGGAAGAGAAAGGAGAGGAAGCAATTTCTGAGGGGGAACCACTGGAGGCAGATTTTGAAAAAGAAGAGGAGACTCAGAGTGAGGGGGAATCTAGCTCAGAGAGTGTGAGTCTTGACCTCCCTTATCCAGGGGGACTAAGGAGGAGTAAGAGGAAAATTGTTAAACCTGCTACTTCTACTCTAAAGCCTGTGATCATTGAAGACATTAGTTCTTCTGATCACTCAGACCCTGATTTCACCCCTACACAAGTTCCTTTTGCTTCTGAGCCATCTCCTGTTCCTGCCTCTCCCCCAAACCAAGTTAAACCCTCTTCCCCTCCTGTTTCACCTCCAAAACAGACCTCTCCCTCTCCCTCCCCAGCTTTTCCTACATCACAGCCTACAGGCTTTGCTGCCTTCTCTGGAACAAATGCTTCTGTTTATGATATTCAACAGGTGAAAGCAGATATGGAGAAGCTGATGAAGATGGTGTGCACAAAGCTGGAGGACATGGCAAAGCAGCTGGCTTCTCTTCAACGCCAAGTGCAGGCTGTGGCAGATGCTCAGGCAACCAGTTTTACTGGGATGGAGAACAAAGTTGATGCTGCTGAGAAGAACATACTGCACAGCACTCAGGAGATATTGGAGACGATTAACAGGGTGGCTTTTGAAGAGGTGGAGGAAGCTTCCAATGACCCCAAAACCCCAGCTGATGAACCTACTTACTCACCATAATTGCAACTTCAAACTTGTCATTTTTAATTTCTTTTGTTTTTGACTGTTTCTTTCGGATTTCAGTTTGTAACTCTTAACTTTTGCTACTCTTTCCTGCTTTCTATTTCCTATATCGGAACTTGGCTCTTATTTTTCATATGATTGTGTGTGTTTGCTGGTAATTTAGTACCTAACTTATTTTTGCCTTGCATTATTTGAGCTCACTATTCTCTACGTAGTCTAGTGGGAGTATAGCAAAATGTTTTTTTTCAATCTTTTGATAATGCCAAAAGGGGGAAAAAGACAAACTTCATGGCGGCTAAGGTGTTTACCAAGGAACTCACACATCGAAGGTACAAACTTTTTCTAAGTTCTGAATAAAGTACTAGCAATCTAAGTTTTTAAAGTCTTTGTTAATTATTTCCTTTTGCTCAGTCTTTTTAAACAAATACTTTTTAATATTTTTTAAGTTCTTTAATTACTCTGTTTCTTTTCGTTTTCATGTCTTACTTTAAATTTATGTTGCATGCCTGGATGATTTTATTTACCTAAGTTTGTCAATGTTTGTCATCATCAAAAAGGGGGAATTTGTTGAGCCTTTTGGTTTTGATGGACAAATTGACAAACTCGACTAATGAATGTTTTGAGTCTTTGGTGAATAAAGGATTCAAGCAAAGTTCGTTCCGGAGTAGGAACTTGGATGCGGAGTAGCATTCTTTAAAAAGCCTCGTGCAAATCTCACGTTCTAGTTTTAATTGTGAGCACTCAATAATATAAAGTCGAAAAGGAACTCAATGACTTATGTTAAAGACTACTGGAATAAAAGTTAGTTTTAAAAGATAACTTATTAAAGAAAAGATAATTTATAAAAGTTTTATTTGGTCATCTATTTTCTAATAAAGATAATTGAAGATAATTATCTAGTTGTTTTAATAATTAATAAATTTATCTTTTCAAATAAAATCTTTTTAAAACAAACTTTTGATAAATCTTTTTAAACAAATAATTGATAAAGTTAGCAAGTAGTTTTTCTGGTGAAAATCTTTTATACGGCTAATGATTATCAAGTTGTTAAGATAGTGGGTTAATTAGATAAGGCTAGGAAACCTCTTCATTATCACCATCTGTCAAGATAACTCCACAAGTTGTTAGTGGGTTGTTGACATGTGGACGTGATTATGGTGGAGGTTAATGACTAAGCCTTCTCTATAAATACTCGTGCATACTATCTCTAAAAACATAACTCTTAAGCATAAAAATTCCAGTAGCCATCTAATAACATAAAGAGAGTTATCCTTCTTATATTCTTGAGTGCATTAGGTATTTGTAATCACAGATTGTATTCAAGTACTTTGGGGTTGGGATTGTGAGTTTGTAAGGTGAGGTTAAAGAAGCTTCGTTGCTGAAGTCTTCTGTGAGAGTTGGGAACAAGTTCCTAATTTGTGGAACTTGTTAACGGGTTTGAATCTTCACTTGTAAAGAGTTTGATTACATAGTGGAAATTTAGAAAAGCCTATATCTTCTCTCGTTGTTATTTCATTTAGTTAAATTCCGCAAAAAGTTTTTAGATTTCACCTCAAATACAATTCACCCCCCCTCTTGTATTAGCCAGTTAGACTTTCACCTAGCAACATATTATTGGATGGAGAAATGAACCCCAAAATTGCAGATTTTGGAATGGCAAAACTTTTCGAGGTTGACCAAACTCAGGGAAATACTAGTAGAGTTGCTGGAACATTGTAAGTTTGATCCCTTCCTATCTCCCCCTCCTCTGAATAAAATCAATAGACCCCAACCCTTATCTCCCAATCATGAATTCTCCTTCTCATGAGTTGGTTACATGGCACCTGAGTATGCTTCAACAGGGAATTTTTCAGTCAAATCTGATGTTTTTAGTTTTGGAGTCTTACTTCTGGAGATTGTGAGTGGATGCAGGAATAGTGTAACTGATCTAAACATAGAAGATGAGAACTTATTTAATCATGTAAGCTTTAATCCTAATATATTATGATTATTATCACCCTGAAAAGTGAAAAATAAAAAAAAAAGGAAAACCACTGCCTCTGCAAGAAAAATTTAAAAGCTCGTTAATTGATGTTATGTTTCCGTACAGGCATGGAAGTGCTGGAATAATGGGACCGCTTTAGAGTTGGTGGATCCAAATCTTGGAGGAAATTTCTCAATTCCTGAAATTGAAAGATACATCCATATTGGATTATTGTGTGTTCAAGAAGATGCAGCTAGACGGCCAGCAATTGCATCAATCTTGTCTATGCTCAGTAGCCAGTCAGTTGTTCTGCCATCTTTGACAGCGCCTCCAGCTTTTCCGTATAAGAGAAACCTTCCTCAAGCATTGAGTGCAAGTAATGCTCATTTTACAGAGGTGTTCACTAATGTGAATGGCAGGTAATTCTATTACATGAAAGCTCTGTTACTTAGGAGGCTGATTGATTATGCTCGTAATGCTTAAAACCTGTACATAGGGATTGTTTTACACAAAAAATTATTTCTATCATGTCAATGAATGATAATTATACTCAATATTTTGCTTGTTAACACAACAAATGATTCTACTTTGATGTGGATCCAAAAGTATCTCTCTGTGTGTGTATGTGTGTGTGTTTTTTTTTTCTCCTGAACATAATAGTTTGCCAAGACTGCCTAACTATAGCATATAAATGTCTGCATGATGATGTAATTTAACAATTTCCTTCCTTTTCTACCTCCCATATATAGTATCACTTTGGGAGGGTCTCCACAAAACATCATACGGTGTAACAACTTATTTCACAAGTAGAGCTTAAAATATTACAATTTCATACAGTATATACATATTCACCATAAGTTGGCTAATACATGCAATAAAAAGAAATAATGTAATATGTATATCTTATAGAGCTGCAGACACAGTTTATAACTTCGTAGTTTATAACCTTGAGTGGACCTAGATCTCTATTATCGAGGGTAGAGCTCTGTCACAGAAGCGTCATTAACTGACAATGATCTGCTATTTGATTGATCTGAGGAATTGTCTTGTGAAGGTTCACTTAGTAGCACGAGACGATTTTGTATGAAAAATGCTGGTTGCAAAGGCACTTCCAGGGTCATAGTGTAGCTACTTAGCATAAGAGATACTGAAGACATGGTTGGTCTATCGGCCATGTTATTCTGAACACACAGTAAACCGATGTGTATGCATCTCAGTATCTCAGCACTAAAAGCAGGGGATAGTGCAGGGTCAACAAGATTCCACGCTTTGCCTTCTTGCCAGTTTTTCCATGCCTAAGACATCGTAATTTCAATGTTAAGAAAGCTTGGTTTGTGTTAATTAATATTTATAGAATAGATGATCACACTTACATAAGCAAGCAGATTTTTCTCATTTTCTCCAATTTGGAAAGAGCTAATCTTTTGGCCGCTAACAATCTCCAAAATAAGTACACCAAAGCTGAAGACATCCGACTTCAATGACACCTGACCTTGGATCAAATACTCGGGTGGCATGTAACCACTGTAACAAACCAATGTCATGTTTCAAAGTTAAGGTTTCAAACAATTAATAGTAATCTCAATATTGGATAAAGCTGCTATGCTATGATACTTACTGGGTACCAACTACTTTGCTTGTCACTGCTTGAGATTGGTCAGTCTTAAACAACTTTGCTAGGCCAAAATCTGCAATCTTAGGAATAAAATCAGCGTCTAGCAGAACATTAGCAGCTTTCAAGTCACGGTGTATAATCCGCTGTTGTGAATCTTCATGGAGATATAAGAGTCCTCTAGCAACGCCATTAATGATTTTAAGGCGTGTTTCCCAGTGCATAGATGCACGATGCTCCAGGTCTGTATTTATGTACAAGCCTTAGATGATTTTGCCAAACTACTTTATGAAAAGAAAAGGATAGGACAACCGTAAGCAGTAAATACTAACCAAAAAGGAAGTCGTCTACGCTTTTATTGATGACGAACTCATAGATAAGAAGCATTTCATCTTCTTCCAAGCAGAATCCGAGAAGTCTCACTAGATTCCTGTGATGCAGCTTGGCTAGGGTCAGAATTTCATTTTTGAACTGCTCTTCCCCTAGAACTGCATCCCGTTCTAGCCTTTTAACTGCTATTTCTTGTCCATCAGTCAGCTTCCCCTGATTATAAAAATAACAAAGATTTTTTCTTATTAGTTCTTGCATTTGATGGTATAAATCCTAGACAATTTCTGAACAATTACCTTGTAAATAGTGGCGGATCCACCTTTTCCGAGCATATTTTCAACAGCAAAGTTCTCTGTTGCAACCTTTATTATCCCAGTACTGAATTGTAAGGTTTGAAGAGTGTCCATTTCTTCCTCTATGCAAATCATATGAACAATATTACAAGATTAGCTTTCTAGTTTACTTTTAAAATTGGACTGCTACTAGTCTAATAGATAAGAATTCTTGCTTACTGTGAAAATTTCCAGAAAACTTTCTCTGCTTCTTCCTTCGTACAAAGATAGAGATGGAAGCTATGATAAGGATGAGTACTAATGATCCAACAATCGGAACAATGATAGCAATGATTTTATGTGACTTGCTACTACTTGCACCTACAAAAAAAATAAAACACAAATCCATGATACGAGTTAGGACTAACTATAATACTGAAAGAGAGCTAAGTTAACCAGAGAACCAAAATTTTTATGCATATTTTCTTACCATGTGTTGAATAAGTAGCATTTCTGTTGGAGCCGGGTGGAGTAGCGACATAAGTTACATTCTTATAGAAAGGATAAAGTTCATAACGAAGATTGCAACTAGGCGAAATCACTCTTCCTCCTTTAGCCATAAAGAAAGGACTGGGGGTGATAAAATACTTTGTGAAGACACTCAAAGTGATATTTTGCACACATTTAACACAGTCGAGCCTAGTCAAGTCAGGACTACACTGAACAAGTCCATACAAGGATTGCTTGGCAGTAATTTTCGTGTTTCCGGTAGCAAATTTGAGAACAGAATTGCCTAATGAAGCTTTGTTTTGCAAAGAGGTCATTAATGTAGTAAGTGAACTATTTAACTTGTGAATATTATCAGTAACATTGCCATCAAATCGAACAGCCCAAAATGGCCTATCTGTTAAAACATGAAACAGACTGATGTTTGTGTAATATATTACGCAGTTCTCAGAATACCCGAGTGCCTTCATACTGTTGGGACAGACTGAAAGCAGAGTAGTAGCAGAAGAACGGACACAATCACGACAATCATCAACTGAGACATCGGCCCTGCAGAGGGACATGGCTTCGACTTTGTTGGGTTGTTGGCCGGCGGTGAAGTTATAGTATCCGTAAGTGATTTGGGTGTCTGAAGACATAGAATTGAGGGCTGTTTTAAGGTTTGTTAGATAAGCATTGGGAGTGGAGTCATTGTCTCCACACTCATGATAGAGATGTTAGGTTTTCAGTGAATTCAAACTAGAAAACACTTAATAATTTGTGTGGGAAACAAAACCTAAAAAGTATGATTACAAAACAAAGTAATGTAATTAAACAAACACAATACAATGTGATACAATCAAGTATTAATATATCTAAGAAATTACAGAAATTTCTAAAGACAACACTAATGTAAAGATTGTTAAACTTGCCTTAACTCCAAGCCGATCAATGCACACATGAACATGAGAATAACAATGTCCCTTGAGACTATGACCTTGATACACTGTCAAAGGCGTGTGAACACTTTCCTAAAGAGATTAATTTCCCCCACACGGTGCTTGGGTTATTCCGGAAATTCTCTTTGAGATACAATTGACAGCCCTTTCGTTCTTAGCACAAAGAATCGAAATAAAGATGAATGATTCACAAAGAAGGCTAAAAATCAAGAAGATTTCTCACAAAAGTTTGCAAGAAGTTTGAGAGAAATTATGGAGAATTCTTAGGGAGAAATTTCAGAGAATAATATTCTGTCTATATCCTTTTTTTTCGGAAAAACAAGTCTTATAATAATAGACTCAACCGACGCGAAAAACCGCAAAATGGAAACAGCGCGTGCGCTCCACCAGGAGGAGCGGGCGCTCCTCAAGGTTGAGCGAGCGCTCCTCAAGGTGGAGCGGGCGCTCCTACACTAGGAGCGGGCGCTCCTCCAAAACACTGTGAGATTTTCACAGGAAGCCAGAAGGGTGCGCGGTTTAGGCGCGACTAGCAGCGCGGGCGCGCCACCAGATGCGCGGCCGCGCTTACCTTGTCCTTCCAAAGATCCAAATTCCAGAGAGGTACGCGGTTTAGGCGCGCTCTCTACGCGGCCGCGCCTATCTTGCGCGGGCGCTCTTCATGGTGAACGAGCGCGCAACCATCAACACTCTAAATATCTAACAATTCTCCCCCATTTAGAGTGTTCCTTTAAACATTCTCCAATTCTATCAATTTAGCCACATCTCATGCATCAATGTCAATGTCCCTTTGGATTGAATTGACACCTAGTACAACACACTTAACGATGATCATATCCCATGATTTCCATATGGATTGAATCACACGGATATATCTAACCATTCGAAGGTGAAGTACACACAAGATAAATCGAATTAATCATCACTTGACACTTTTAAACAGCCATGTGTCTGTATCTTTCATAAGTTCATCAAAGTCTATATGTCCATCTAGACTTCTTGAAGCGGCTAAACTTCGAACTTATATAGGTAGGTTCTCATATACGTAAATGTGCCCTTGTGACAAGACACTTTCATTTAGAGCTTCTCAACTCTAAATCTTTGAGAACTTTAAATTGACGCTACATAGCACATCACAAGTACCATAACAATATGGGTCATCAAGTATTGCTAACAAACAACAAAAATGTAATTCAACCACATTGAATCTAAGACTTGATGTTTCTTCAAGCGTTAGATTGGGTTTCACAAATTCGTGTTTTTGGACATAAACCCATTCCATTCATGGCAAATATGATGGAATGTCTTGGCATTGCCTTTGTAAAGCAATCCGCCAAATTCAACTTTGTTGGAACATAGTCAAGACTTATGACCCCATCATTGATAAGCTCTTTCACTAGGCTATGCCTTAGTGAAATATGCCGAGACTTACCATTGTACACTTGACTATAAGCCTTTATCAACGCCGAATTGGAATCACAATGGATTGCCACCGGTGGCATTGGCTTTGGCAATAAAGGCAACTCTAGCATGAGATTCCTCAACCACTCAGCTTCTTTACTAGCTGATGCAAGAGCTATAAACTCCGTTGCCATAGTGGAATCAGCGATGCAAGTTTGTTTCTTGGAAGACCATGAAATGGCACCTCCCCCAAACATGAAAACCCAACCACTTACAGAAGAGTCATCCTCTTTATAAGTGATCCAACTAGCATCCGAAAATCCTTCTAAAACTGAAGGAAATCCACTATAAGATAGACCATAGTCTAACGTACCCTTAAGGTACCTCAAGACCCTCCTTATTGCAAACCAATGTTGTGCACCCGGGTTACTAGTAAATCTACTTAGTTTTTCCACAGCCAATGCAATATCTGGTCTTGTACTTGTCATGGCATACATCAAGGATCCAATTATCCTTGAATATTCCAATTGGGAAACTGTTTTCCCCGAATTCTTAACCAATTTAACATTAGGTTCCATGGGGGTGTTCACGGGACACTTATCAAACATGTTAAACCGTTTGATCATCTTCTCAATATAATGAGATTGACTTAAAAAAAGTCTTCCATTGTCCCTTATAATCTTGATGCCCAAAATGACATCCGCCTCCCCCAAATCCTTCATCTGAAAAGATGAGGATAAGAATTCCTTGGTCAATTCTACTTGTTGTAGACTTGTACCAAAGATAAGCATATCATCAACATATAGACAAATGATGACACCATGACCTTTGTCATCAAATTTGTTATATATACACTTATCAGCTTGATTCACTTTGAATCCAAAGGACAAAATTGTGTCATCAAATTTTCGATGCCACTGTTTTGGTGCTTGTTTAAGTCCATACAATGACTTAACCAATTTACACACCTTATTTTCCTGTCCTTCCAAAACAAACCCTTCGGGTTGTTTCATGTACACTTCTTCCTCTAGATCTCCATAAAGGAATGCCGTTTTGACATCCATTTGATGAATCACTAGATTATATACCGAAGCCATTGCAATCAATAACCTTATTGAGGTTATTCTTGCAACCGGTGCATAGGTATCAAAATAATCAACACCATGCTTTTGCCTAAAGCCTTGGATAACCAATCTGGCTTTAAATTTCACTATGGAGCCATCTGATCTCCTTTTCCTAGTGAAAATCCACTTGCAACCAAGAGGTTTGCAACCGGGAGGTAAATCCTCTAAGACCCAAGTATTATTTCCCATGATGGAATCCATCTCATCATTTATAGCCTCTTTCCAAAATGCACTATCTTGGGAAGAAATTGCTTCACTATAAGTCTTTGGGTCACTATCCACATTGAAACAATATGGAGTAGTAGAACTAAGGATATCCCGAGAACCTTCAACTAGGTAGATTATAAAATTATCACCATAGTTCTTAGGTCTCCTATTCCTAATACTTCTCCTAACTTGAGGAGTTTCAACATTCTCTTCATCAAATGTTTCTTCATGAGGAGGTTCAAGTTGTACATCCAACTCTACTCTCTCCCTATCATTGGCACTAATTTGTAGATCTTTCGGTCTACTCATTGATGAAAACCGATTTTCATCAAAAATTGCATCTCTAGACACTGTAACCGAATGAACCGATATATAGTCATTTTGTTCTATTACATAAAACCTATAGGTTTTGCTAAACTCAGCATAACCTATAAAGATGCATTCCAAGCCCCTTTCACCGAGCTTTCTCTTCTTGTTTCCAGGCACTCTTACGACTGCCCTACAACCCCAAACCTTGAGATATTTCAAGTTTGGCTTTCTTTTGTACCAAAGTTCATAAGGAGTGGATTCTTTTCCCTTTGTGGGAACCCGGTTAAGAATGTGACATGCTGTCAACATTGCTTCACCCCAGAACCCTTCACTCAAACCAGAGATAACATGGAATTAACCATTTCTTCAAGGGTTCTTTTTTTCCTTTCAGCTACACCATTTGATTGTGGTGCATAACCAGCTGTAGTCTCATGAATTATACCCGAAGATTGGAAATATGTCGGATCATAGTATTCCCCTCCCTTATCAGTTCTCATTCTCTAATAGATGAATCTACTTGCAATTCTACTTCTCTTTTATAAACATCAAACTTTGTTAAAGCTTCATCTTTGGAATGCAAAAGATACACGTAACAAAACCTAGAATAATCATCTATAAAAGTAACCATGTATTTTTTGTTCCCCAAAGAAGGAGTACTATGAAAATCACACAAGTCACTATGGATTAGTTCTAAAATATTAGAACTTCTCTCAACTCTCTTAAAAGGAGTTCTAGTGATCTTGTTCAACATGCAAGTAGAACATTTATTAGGAGAAATATCACAAGAAGGAATTAATTCTTGTTTGGACATAAAAAACATTTTATTATAATTAACATGTCCTAATCTTGAATGCCATAAATCAAACAAATTCAAATCAACATGATTAACATTGTCAACAACATTCAAACACAAATCATCCAATACATACTTATCTCTCAAAGAGAGTTTAAACAAACCATTATCTAAGTAGCAACGACCTATAAATGTTACACCCCTAGTAATTATGCATCTATTAGCTTCAAATACAAGCTTATAGCCAAGACTATTCAGGGTAGGCCCGTATACAAGATTCCTACTAATTGCCGGAGCATACAAAACATTCCTAAGAATAATTGCAGTCCCCGAACTAAACACAAGCTCAACTTGTCCTCTTCCAAGAACCTTGATGGTAGAATTGTTCCCCATGTAGAGGTCTTCTTGATAAGTTGTGTTTTGCGTATATTATTTGGTTGGTTTTTAGTTAGTTTTGTTAGTTTAGTTGAGTATTTGAGTCCGTTTTGGCGTATTTTGCTCTAGTTTAGATAATCCGATGCTTTTATGGGTAGTTTTGTTGTTTTTGATGATTTTCAGGAATAATGGAGCTAATTTGGATGAATTATAGATCCACGAAGTAAGTCAAAGCCCATGGAGTTTGGAGATTGAAGAAAAGTCAAGAAAATGGCATTTTAGAGGTAGGCACGGCCGTGCCTCCCCATTAGGCACGTCCGTGCCTCTGTGCCAGAAGCTGCGCCAAAGGAAGACCCTAGGCACGTCCGTGCCTAGCATAAGAGGCACGTCTGTGCCTAGGGAAAGAAGCAGGCAGGTCCGTGCCTAGCATCAGGCACGTCCGTGCCTGGAAGACAGAAACTGCAGCAATTTTGCTACGCCCAGAGGCACGTCCGTGCCTAGCAAGGGGCACGTCCGTGCCTCCTGGGATTCTTGTGCGCCAAGGCTTAGCCGTTTTTTTTTTTTATCTTTTTAGGCTCATATAAATACTTTTTAGCCTTGTTTTTCTTGATTATTCATTAAGCCTTATTTTATTTTATTTTCTCCTTAAGAACTAGTTCTCCATCTACTTTTCTAAGTTTTGTAATTCAAGATTCAAGGTTTCTACTTTCAATTTTATTCAAGATTTGGTATTTATTTTTCATCCCTTGTTATTCAATTATGTTTTCATTATTTATTATTGTTTTTGTTTCTTTAATCATGTGTGAGTAGATTCCTTAATTCAACATCTAGTGTAGCCCTATTATTATTGATGCATGAATTAAATCTTTAAATTCTTTAACAACTTTAACAAGTGAATTGCTAAATTGATTGTGATTATGCCAATGCTAGGTTAGACGTAACTATAGTATTGCGATTATTCCATTGTTTTTATCACAGCGAGAGTTGGGTATAAACGGATTTGAGTAAATTAATTTAGGGTTTGATTCATAACACGAGAGTAGTTATGTTTGATAATTGGGAAGTGAGAGTAATATGTTTAATGTCTTTAATATGCATGATACCATGAGAATAGGATTGATTGTATGTTAGGGAAGCCATTGATACTCGAGAGAGATCCTTGGTAATTATTAGGGTTTACTTTTCCCCGTTCAATTGAAATCGTATGTTAAGGGTAGAATTGCAATTGCATCAATAATAGTTGTGGTGAAGCTAGATCTTGGATGTTTTTAATTGCTTGATTTAATCATCTTAATTAGTTTATTTTCGAATTTTCCCTATATTTTAGACCCTTAGTTATCGATTATACTTGATTCTTGCTTAGTAAAGATTTGAGTCTAATTAATTGTTTCTGAACCTTAGTCTCTTGGGATCCGACCCTTGCTTGCCAGTCTACATTAGTATTGGTCTATTAGGTTATTTTTGATAGGTACGCGACACGCCTACCAAATTTTGGCGCCGTTGTCGGGGACTAACGGTTTCATTAGATTAATTGTGATTCGTTTTTGCTAGGCTTATTTCGTTGCTTCGGCTATTTTTTCTTGTGTTTTTGATACTCTTTCTCTAGTTTTCTTGTTGCATGCCCACACGAAGCTCAGGTTCAGAAGATCTAGCACCTTTTGATTCTAAAATCGAAGCAACCGCAAGAAGACGGGCAGGTAGAAGAAGAAGGAGAAATCAAACCAATAGAAACATGGTAGACCAACCAACGAAATCCCTTTTGGAGTACGGTATTCCTGATACGACTACCGGAAACCTTTCTAGCATCGTAAGACCACCTGTGACGGCTCAGCACTTCGAGCTCAAACCGCAATTCATCCAGTTCATCTCCAATGATTCATTCGCAGGGCTACCACATGATTGCCCAGTAAGTCATATTGATAGCTTTTTGGAGAAATGTGATACCATGAAGATGAATGGTGTTACAGACGATGCTCTTAGACTTCGCCTTTTTCCTTTTTCATTACGGGATAGGGCGAAGGAATGGCTGAGAGATGAAGGTTCTGGCTCATTTGACACATGGGACAAATTGGTGAAGGCTTTCCTAGTCAAGTTCTTGGGATAGGAAAAGACTGCAAGGTTGAGAAATGAGTTATCCACTTTCAGGCAGTCAGATGATGAGTCCCTATATGACGCATGGAGGAGATTCAAGCGTTTGCAGAGACAATGCCCTCACCATGGTATTCCTGAATGGATGTTGATCCAAACTTTTTACAATGGTCTAACTCATGAGTTCCGAATCTACATTGATGCTGCATCTCTGGGGGCTCTCTCTTGACAAAGAACCCCACTGAAGCAAAGGAGCTTATAGAGAAGATGGCAGCCAATGATAATTATCATCCAGGAGGCCGAAACACTGTGAAAAAGGGAGGTAAACTTGATGTTGATGCCTTAACTATGGTAACCAGTTCTGTGCAGGCACTAACAAGCAGGTTTGATAAGTTTCAAGCTGGATCCTCTACTACCCCACAGGAGTTGTGTCAATTGTGTAATGTGCAGGGTCATATTGCACCGGATTGCCCGCAGATTTCGCAAAATACAGAGGAGATGTCAATCGAGCAGGCCAATGCTTTCTACTCCTCTAACCCCAAAAGGCCCTATGACCCCTATTCCAACACCTATAACGAAGGATGGAAACACCATCCTAACTTTTCATACAAGAATACCCAAGCACAGCAAAATCCACCTCAACCCAACAACTACAACCAACCACCACCTGGCTTCCAACAAAGACCACCCAGCACCCAACAACCAATGCAACCACAACCTCAGAAATCTAGCCTTGAGGTGACGTTAGAGAGCTTTATAACCGCAACAAATAGTGCCATCCAACACCAAAATAGCTCTATACAACAGTTACAGGCCCAAAGTAAACTCATGGAAAACCAGATAAGCCAACTTGCTAATCAAGTTAGCCAATCTTTAAAGATTCCAGGAACTTTTCCGGGCCAGACAGAACAACTTAAAAAAGGCCAAATGAATGTTGTTACCCTGAGGAGTGGAAAGCAATTGGAAGATCCTCCTACCAAGGAGCCATCAAGGGAGGTTGTTGAAGAAGCAGGTGCAAGTGAGAAGGAAGTTGACAACTCTAGGGTCGAGGATGAATCAAAGGAAGCACCACCAAAGCCACTTGCTCCGTATGTGCCTAAGGTTCCTTTTCCTCAAAGGTTAGCACAAGCTAAACTTGAGAAAAAGTTCAATAAGTTCCTCGATGTACTTAAAAAGCTTCATATTAATATTCCATTTCTAGATGCCATATCTGAAATGCCTTCCTATGCAAAATTTTTGAAAGATATGCTATCTAATAAGAGGAAATTAGAAGAGAATACTACAGTTGCTTTGAATGCAGAGTGCAGTGCTATTTTGCAGAACACTCTCCCTAAGAAATTAGGAGATCCAGGTAGCTATTCAATTCCAGTGAAGCTTGGAGATATTGAGATTAACAGGGCGCTATGTGACCTAGGTGCAAGTGTGAGCCTCATGCCACTGTCGATATGCAAGAAGCTGCAGATGGGTGAACTCAAACCCACACGCATATCTCTGCAACTTGCAGACAGGTCAGTGAAGTTTCCTTTGGCTGTACTTGAGGATGTACCCCTCCGAGTAGGTAAGTTTTTCATTCCCTGTGATTTTGTTGTGATGGAGATGGATGAAGATGTGAATGTTCCAATTATACTTGGTAAACCTTTCTTAGCTACTACAGGTGCAATTATTGATATGAAGAAAGGTAAGATTACTTTTGAAGTAGGTGATGAGAAATTGGAATACTCACTTTTGAATGTTATGGGTGCCCCTTCTACGGGAGACACTGTTTGTCAGGTTGATGTGCTCGATGAGCTGCAGAACGAGCAACTTCCCTTGAATCAGAATGATGATGCTCTCGAACAAGTGCTATTAGGGAAGGAAGATGATAATGGAGATTGGCAGTCTAAGGAGTATACCAGGTTACTTAATGAAGCAAAGGCCAATCCAAATCAGAACCCGATCAGAGAGACATTGGAAGTAATAAGTATTGGGGAGAGTTCTAAGCCTCCCGAAGTAGAGTTGAAACCCCTCCCCTCTAACTTAAAATATGCATATCTTGGTCCAAATAATTCATATCCCGTTATTGTCAATGCTGAATTCAAGGACACAGAATTGGAGCAATTTCTAAGCGTTTTGAAAACATATAAAAGTGTCATTGGGTACACCATTGATGATATCAAGGGCATTAATCCTTCTTTTTGTATGCATAAGATCATTCTTGAAAACGATCATGCCTCTTCTGTAGAACCTCAACGAAGACTTAATCCTAATATGATGGAGGTAGTTAAAAAAGAGGTTCTGAAATTGCTTGCTGCAGGTATAATCTACCCTATCTCTGATAGTAAGTGGGTTAGCCCTGTACAAGTAGTACCAAAGAAGGGAGGTATGACCGTTGTTAAGAATGACAAGGGTGAGCCAGTCGCCACTAGAACTGTCACAGGATGGCGAATGTGTATAGATTATAGGAAGTTGAATAAGGCCACCCTGAAGGATCACTTCCCCTTACCCTTTATCGACCAAATGCTTGAAAGATTGGCAAGGCATTCCTTTTTCTGTTACTTGGACGGATATTCAGGTTTCTTTCAAATTCCCATCCGTCCTTGTGACCAGGAAAAGACTACTTTCACATGTCCATATGGCACCTTTGCATATCGCAGGATGCCATTTGGATTATGTAATGCTCCTGCCACTTTTCAGCGATGTATGATGGCAATTTTCTCAGGACTCATAGAAAACTCTATGGAAGTATTTATGGATGATTTCTCTGTCTATGGAACATCCTTTGATGTATGCCTTGAAAATCAAAAAAAGGTGCTCCAAAGATGTAAGGAAGTTAATCTAATCTTAAACTGGGAAAAATGCCATTTTATGGTTCAACAGGGAATTGTTTTAGGTCATGTTGTGTCTAATAAAGGGATTGAGGTTGATAAAGCCAAAATAGAGGTTATAGAGCGCTTACCACCCCCTAATTCTGTAAAAGGAGTTCGAAGCTTCCTTGGTCACGCAGGTTTTTATCGGCGTTTTATTAAGGATTTTTCGAAAAATTGCTAGACATTTAACTGAGCTATTGGCCAAGGATGTCCCTTTTGTCTTTTCTGATGCTTGTCTTGAAGCTTTTAACAGGTTGAAGGAAGCTTTAATCACTGCTCCAGTCATGCAACCCCCAGATTGGAGTCTGCCGTTTGAGATCATGTGCGATGCTAGTGATTATGCGGTGGGAGCCGTATTGGGGCAAAGGAAGGAGAAGAAGCTTTATGCCATATACTATGCTAGCAAGACTTTGAGCTCTGCTCAAATGAATTATGCCACAACTGAAAAAGAGATGTTAGCAGTTATATATGCTATTGACAAGTTTCATTCTTATTTGGTAGGTTCCAAGGTCATCATTCATACAGATCATGCAGCATTGAGGTACTTGATGACCAAGACACATGCCAAACCAAGGTTGATTCGATGGATTCTCCAGCTACATGATTATGACATCGAAATCAGGGATACCAAAGGAACAGAGAATGTTGTTGCGGACCATCTTTCCCGCCTTCTCCTTGACCCTGAAGATGGAGATGATATCCCTTTTGATGATTCTTTTCCTACTGAACATTTATTAGCTTTATTACAGACTGAATCCCCTTGGTTTGCTGACTTAGCTAATTTTCTCTCCACAGGTACAATGCCTCATGGCTATTCTTCTCAACAAAAGAAGAAATTCTTTTCTGAAGCAAGGAGATACCACTAGGACGATCCCTTCCTCTACAAGGAATGCGCAGACACCATGATCCGTAGATGCGTTCCAGAAACCGAGATAAGTAATATTATTTCACATTGCCATGACCTACCTTGTGGTGGACATGCAGGCCCTTCGAAAACAGTTGCTAAGGTCTTGCAATGTGGATTTTACTGGCCTACGATGTTCAAAGATACCTATGCTTATGTCAAGGCATGTGATAGATGTCAACGGACGGGCACGATTTCCAAGAAGAACGAGATGCCACTTAATAACATACTCGAGGTTGAGTTGTTTGATGAGTGGGGATAGATTTCATGGGTCCGTTTCCCTCCTCTCATGGCAACCGTTACATATTGCTAGTTGTTGATTATGTTTCAAAGTGGGTGGAAGCAATAGCTACTCCAACCAATGATGCTCGTGTGGTAAGCAAGTTTTTCAAGAAAGTTATTTTCCCTCGTTTTGGTTTACCACGTGTTTTGATCAGTGACAGGGGAACACACTTTCTGGAGCATCGATTTGAGGCGATGTTGAAAAAATATGGAGTGCACCACAAGCTTGGAATTGGTTATCACCCACAGACAAGTGGCCAAGTAGAAGTGTCCAACCGAGAGATCAAGTCCATCATAGAGAAAACTGTTGCGCGAATAAGAAAGGACTGGTCTGTGAAGCTAGATGATGCACTTTGGGCGTACCGAACGGCCTTCAAAACACCAATTGGTACGACCCCATACAAGCTTGTCTATGGTAAAGCATGTCATCTCCCCGTTGAGCTAGAACACAGAGCATTCTGGGCCATAAAAAGCTTGAACTTTGATGCCAAAGCAGCGGGAGAGAATAGGTTATTGCAACTCAACGAATTGGATGAGCTTCATCTTGATGCTTATGAGAGTTCGAAGCTGTACAAAGAGAAGACAAAAAGGTGGCACGACAAGAATCTCGTGAGAAGGGAGTTCAAAGAAGGGGATCAAGTTCTTCTTTTCAACTCTAGGTTGAAATTATTCCCTGGAAAGCTTCGGTCTAGATGGTCGGGACCGTTCAAGATTAGAAGAGTCTTCCCCTATGGCACGATTGAGTTAGCAAACACAAGAGGGGAACCCTTCAAAGTCAATGGACAACGAGTGAAGCACTACCGAGCCGGTGATCCCATCGATGAGGGGGTGGATATCACACTCTCGTCCCCATCACCAAGCCCATGAGAAGCCATACGGTCGAGCTAAAGACCTCATAAACAAGCGCTAAATGGGAGGCAACCCATTCTCTAGTTTTTACTCTTAGTGAAAAGTGAGCAAAAGGAAGAAGAAACAAGGAGGAAAAGCGCTAAAAGGAAGGAAAAAGGAGAAAAACCAACTTCTGCAGAGGCACGTCCATGCCCCTGAAGAGGCACGTCCGTGCCTCTGAGGCAGAAAGTTTGGGGGATGAATTTTTTAGAGAGGCACGTCCGTGCCTCCCTACTAGGCACGTTCGTGCCTCGGTTTTCCGTATTTAATTTTTATTTTTTTTACTTTATTTTTCAAAAAAAAAAAAAAAAAAAAAAAAAAAAAAAAACTGCATAAGAGGCCCGTCCGTGCCTGCTCAGAGGCACGACCGTGCCCCTGAGGCAGATTGTTTTTGAAACTCGATTTCTGAAGAGGCATGTCCGTGCCTCCCAGAAGGCACGTCCGTGCCCCTCCCCCCCCCCCCCCCCCGAAATAGAGGCACGGGCTCCCTACTCTTTCATTCACAATTCCCCCATTTTCAAACTCAAGAGCTTCTCTCTCCTCTCCTTTCACTCAAGATTTTCGGCCTTCCCCTCTTCAATCCATCACCCAAACTCACAATTTTTACATAATCTTCAACTTTCTCATCTTTCTACTTAATTCTCACACTCCATTATCAACAAAAATCATCCCAAACACAATTTTGCCCAATTTTTCAAGAACCCTAGATTCAAAAAATCAATTTGGGGCTTTTTGATTTAAAGCTCTTTGGGGCAATTGGAAGGCAAGGAAGGGATTCAAGGGTGCTATATACGTCAATTGTGGATCATTTGTGGGTATTTGCTTTGCCACCATACCTTGGGTAACCCTTTTTCTCACACTTTCTCTCTCTAGGTTTTCATGAATAATTTGTTATAAATTGCTCATAAAAATTGTTAGAGATTGTTAATCGTGTTTGGTTTGTTCAATTTGTTTGGATATTTGTGATTATATGTTGGTGTAGTGTGATTGAAAAACTACTATTAATCTTGAAGCTTTGTTGGAGTATTGTTGAATTATTGGGGACCTTTGTGAATTTGTGGTTGATTGATTGCTTGTTTGTGTGCTTGAATTGATATACATTGATTGCTAATTGAACTCATGGCATCCTCATCTCACCAAAGAAGAAATAGGCCTAGGAACACCTCTTCCAAGGGCCTTAGAACCCCACCCGTTCCACAACCTTCTCCCACACCACTTGCCCATATCCCACCCATCGAGACTTTTGGGATCGATTTTAAAGGCAATGAAGAACACTTAAACAATTTTCTTCGCATTAGATCACGACCCTTAGTGCCTACACGGTTTTTTGACCAAGAGGCCTTGGAAAGTTTGGGTATGGGAGGTGAGGTTCAACGCATTCTTAACCGACTAGGTTGGGATGGTTTCTTAGCCAAACATGCCAACACCTACTCCAATATCACCTATGAGTTCCTTTCTACCTTAGAGAGTCTTGAGCCTACTTATGTGAATAGTTTGTGTACCCGGTGAGAGTCTTGAGCCTTATTTGACTGATTTCACTCTACCTCAGTCATGTTTCTTCTTGTGTGATTAGATTGTCCTTCATATAATCGAATTCTTGGTCTTGCTTTTTGACTATTTGAGACTTTATGATGCATGTCGCGAAAAGATGATTGAAATTTCCTTGTAGAATTTAGAGCCTCCACATTCTAGGCCTTCATGTTTTTTCTTTTTGTTTTTATTTATTTTTATTTTACATTCACCCGTAGGTTGAACAATTTGAGCCATATTAACCCCTTCTTGATACCCTACATTTAAAGCTTTAGAGCTATTTTTCTAGGTTTATTTTGAAGGTGTTTTACATTTGTTAAGCCCTATGAGTGTGAATGGTATATAAAAAAAAAAAAGAAAAAAGAAAAAAAAAACGAAAAAATGAAAAAAAAAAAGAAAAGAAAACAAGAGAAAGAGGGGATATTAGAAAAGGGAATAAAGGAAAGAAAAGAAAAGTGGCCTTAAAGGCCTTTGAAAAAAATTGAGAGTTCTTCCATTTGTTTTTATTTATTAATTCCCTCCTCTTTGTGAAAAAAAAAGAAAAAAAAAAGAAGGAAAGAGGCAAAGAAAGAATAAAAGGGCTATGTTCATAATTGTATGGAGATTGGAGGAAATAAGGTTGGATTGAACCCGACATTTGAATGTGTAGTGGGATTAGGGTTTGTTTTATTTTGAGCACCACATTCCCAAAATACGTCGCCTAACCCTTATTTACCGAGCTTACCTAATATGGATTTCATGATTTTCGTGTTTGCATCAATCACTAAAAGTGGAGAAAGTTGCATTGCAAGCCTAAAGAGGCCGGTTGTGTGAAGTTGATACGCATGCTATGCTTAGGTTGAGTGGCTTCGTATTCACCCCGAAAACACATGAGCGTTATTGTTTTTATTTTTCACAACTAAAGTGATAATTATTCATGTTTGTGTGAGTAGGTATGGGGAGATGTGTGGTAAGATTGGTTGTCAAGTCTAAATATATGAGATGAATGGTGGTTTTTGTGCATGTTGACTGTTGATTTCGTTTTTATCGTGGTTTTGAACTCGATGACACATTGTGATTGTTTGAGGAGTTATCATTCTCTTCCCTTGTGATTCATGGTTAAATGCTTGAGGACAAGCATTAGTTTAGCTTAGGGGAGTTTGATAAGTTGTGTTTTGCGTATATTATTTGGTTGGTTTTTAGTTAGTTTTGTTAGTTTAGTTGAGTATTTGAGTCCGTTTTGGCGTATTTTGCTCTAGTTTAGATAATCCGATGCTTTTATGGGTAGTTTTGTTGTTTTTGATGATTTTCAGGAATAATGGAGCTAATTTGGATGAATTATAGATCCACGAAGTAAGTCAAAGCCCATGGAGTTTGGAGATTGAAGAAAAGTCAAGAAAATGGCATTTTAGAGGTAGGCACGGTCGTGCCTCCCCATTAGGCACGTCCGTGCCTCTGTGCCAGAAGCTGCGCCAAAGGAAGACCCTAGGCACGTCCGTGCCTAGCAGAAGAGGCACGTCCGTGCCCAGCATCAGGCACGTCCGTGCCTGGAAGACAGAAACTGCAACAATTTTGCTACGCCCAGAGGCACGTCCGTGCCTCCTGGGATTCTTGTGCGCCAAGGCTTAGCCATTTTTTTTTATCTTTTTAGGCTCATATAAATACTTTTTAGCCTTGTTTTTCTTGATTATTCATTAAGCCTTATCTTATTTTATTTTCTCCTTAAGAACTAGTTCTCCATCTACTTTTCTAAGTTTTGTAATTCAAGATTCAAGGTTTCTACTTTCAATTTTATTCAAGATTTGGTATTTATTTTTCATCCCTTGTTATTCAATTATGTTTTCATTATTTATTATTGTTTTTGTTTCTTTAATCATGTGTGAGTAGATTCCTTAATTCAAGATCTAGTGTAGCCCTATTATTATTGATGCATGAATTAAATCTTTAAATTCTTTAACAACTTTAACAAGTGAATTGCCAAATTGATTGTGATTATGCCAATGCTAGGTTAGACGTAACTATAGTATTGCGATTATTCCTTTGTTTTTATCACAGCGAGAGTTGGGTATAAACGGATTTGAGTAAATTAATTTAGGGTTTGATTCATATATAACACGAGAGTAGTTATGTTTGATAATTGGGAAGTGAGAGTAATATGTTTAATGTCTTTAATATGCATGATACCATGAGAATAGGATTGATTGTATGTTAGGGAAGCCATTGATACTCGAGAGAGATCCTTGGTAATTATTAGGGTTTACTTTTCCCCGTTCAATTGAAATCGTATGTTAAGGGTAGAATTGCAATTGCATCAATAATAGTTGTGGTGAAGCTAGATCTTGGATGTTTTTAATTGCTTGATTTAATCATCTTAATTAGTTTATTTTCGAATTTTCCCTATATTTTAGACCCTTAGTTATTGATTATACTTGATTCTTGCTTAGTAAAGATTTGAGTCTAAGTAATTGTTTCTGAACCTTAGTCTCTTGGGATCCGACCCTTGCTTGCCAGTCTACATTGGTATTGGTCTATTAGGTTATTTTTGATAGGTACGCGACACGCCTACCACTTCTCCATCAACAACCTTTTGAAAGGTTTTGAACCAATGTTTACACTTGCACACGTGCCTTGAAGCCCCCGAATCAATCCACCATGAGTCATCATCCTGCACCATAAAAATGTTAGGATCCGTTGCATTTAAATCTAAACCGGAATTAAGTTCAACCTCATGAATTGGATTGCCTTTGGTGGGTGGGTCCTTGCTTTCATTAGCACGACCCTCCTTGGCTTTTTCCATCCTTTTCTTAAAAGAAAAGTTGTCCTTCTCGCGGTGTCCAACCTTACCGCATTCCCAACAAGCAAATTTATTGTTGTTTGCTTGCTTTTTGGACTTTCCCTTGGAATAATTATTATTCTTCCTCTTTCCACTAGTAGATGCACTAGCTCTCCCTTCATTTACCATAATAACGGTAGATGAGCTACGATTTCCATCCTTAGCTCCTTCCATGGCACGAATCCCCTCTTCAATTTGAAGGTGGGTGACCAAACCGGACAATGTCATGTCCTCTTTCTTATGTTTCAAGTCATGCTTCACATTTTTCCAACTAGGGGGTAATTTATCAATTATGCTAGATACAACAAACAACTCATTCATAGCAATACCATGTTGTTCTAAGCTACCATAGATACGTTGCAACTTATGAAATTGGTCCATTATGGACCGACCATCAACAAACTTATAATTATTAAAATTGCTAACTAAGAATTTCTTACTTGAAGCGTCTTCCGCCATGTATTTGCTCTCCAAGGTCCCAAAGCTCCTTAGCCGATTCCACATTTTGGTAGACATCAAAAAGATCATCTTCCATCCCATTCAAAATATGACCACGACAAATGAAATCGTCGTTGTCCCATTTCGATCTTTCCCGAACGTTCTCCAAGGTCTCATTCTCATGTTCACCCAGCCTTGGAGTACTTATCACATAGGCAACATTAAGAGATGTAAAAGCAAATACATTTTCTTCTTCCACCTCCTAAATTCAACACCATCAAACTTCTTGAGTTTGACAAAGTTCGTTGTTAATTCCTTCACACTAGACATACTTGACAAATTCTAAGAATTAATCTCTTTAGATTGTTAGGTTTTCAGTGAATTCAAACTAGAAAACACTTAATAATTTGTGTGGGAAATAAAACCTGAAAAGTATGATTACAAAACAAAGTAATGTCATTAAACAAACACAATACAATGTGATACAATCAAGTATTAATATATCTAAGAAATTACAGAAATTTCTAAAGACAACACTAATGTAAAGATTGTTAAACTTGCCTTAACTCCAAGCCGATCAATGCACACATGAACATGAGAATAACAATGTCCCTTGAGACTATGACCTTGATACACTGTCAAAGGCGTGTGAACACTTTCCTAAAGATCAAGAAGATTTCTCACAAAAGTTTGCAAGAAGTTTGAGAGAAATTATGGAGAATTCTTAGGGAGAAATTTCAGAGAATAATATTCTGTCTATATATTTTTTTTTTCTGAAAAACAAGTCTTATAATAATAGATTCAACCGATGCGAAAAACCGCAAAACGGAAACAGCGCGAGCGCTCCACCAGGAGGAGCGGGCGCTCCGGCAAAACACTGTGAGATTTTCACAGGAAGGCAGAAGGGTGCGCGGTTTAGGCGCGACTAGCTGCGCGGGCGCGCAACCAAGACGCGCGGCCGCGCTTACCTTGTCTTTCCAAAGATCCAAATTCCAGAGAGGTACGCGGTTTAGGCGCGCTTTCTGCGCGGCCGCGCCTATCTTGCGCGGGCTCTCTTCATGGTGCACGATCGCGCAACCATCAACACTCTAAATATCTAACAAGAGAAACTCAAATAACTGAGCAGAAGTTTTGGGAATTACATAAAGTAGTTGAACCACAACTACTAAGAAGAATAACCTGGTTAATTCCATGTTTTCTGTGAATGTGATTCAGATGGTAGCTAACAGAGGTCTATAAATAAATATTAAATGATGAAAAGGGTAAATCGGGTCATAAAAACATATTATATGACGAAAAGGGTAAATCGGGTCACAGGTTGTTATATTCTGTTGGTATTTATAAACAGCTTGGAGTGTTTTAAGAAACTATTAGTTAAATACTAATGTTTTATCTTTTGAGAATCTAAACACGAAGGTTAGAATAAAAGAATGGTTTTTATTTTATGTGACATATGGTATAACACTATAACATAATAGTATATAATACGAAGTATCATAAATAGTCAGAAATTCATAATGCATTTGGTCAAAGCCGCCACTCCATTAATAAAAGAATGCACTCATCCACAACCCCCCAAGTGGAGCATCGTATGGAACAATGAGGATTAGTGCGTCCTCTATGATCTATCACATTGGATTCGTCCTATAAGAGAATTGTTACTTTATTAAGTTTTGATTGGGTGTAATAATGTAATCTATGAATTCAATCTTATTCCATACATCTTTAACCCACGTAGATATGTAAGGTTCTGTTCATTTCACCTTAAAAAAGAAATATTAAGTAAAAATAATTTTAGTTAAGTAAAAATAATTTCAGTTCAATAAAAAGAAGTTTAGTCCAGTAAAAATTATTTCAGTTCAGTAAAAATAAGTTCAGTTCAGTAAAATTCATTAACTTTAATGAATAAATATAACATAAAATCAGTAAAAAAAAATTTCAGTTGAGCAAAAATAATTTCTATTTAGTAAAATTAATTTCAATTTAGGAAAAATAATTTCAATTCAGCAAAAATAAGGTGAAGTGAACGAGGCTTAATGGATTAACTATTCCACGTTAAAGGAATAAGAAAACTAACATATTTGACTATTTAATATAATTGTTAAGTCGTTGAATAATTACATTTCCATTAGCATGCTTCATTTCCACATAAGCTCTATTTTATATTTTTTGGGTGCAAAACTGCAAAATGTGGTAAACGGTCCTCCTAAAGTACTACCAGGCATAAGTGCATAACACGTTACAACAGACGATTAGTTGAAAGTGGAAATGTTGGAACAAGTAGTGTGTAGTGTGAATTTTGTGAAAAATAAAAAGTCCCACATTGGTGGGAAAGGGAAGTTTGTTCTCCTTTATAATATAGAGTGTGGAGAATTTGGGAATGTCCCTTGGGCTACCCACATTTTATGGAGAGGGACGGAGGACTTACCTACCATGCCAATCTATTACACACGCGCGTCGAGCTGGGCTGGGTAGGTTAATTTTTGCACAGTTTTTTTGAACAAGGCTTAATTACGTTCTTCATAACCGTTTTATTCCAGATTTTGTGTTGATTAAAATTTCATCGTTTTAATTAGCCGTTTTAACTAGCTGTTTTGACTGAGCAAATTACCGTTTTTTTAATTGGCCATTTTGGCGTTAATCACGCTGAACCGTTATGCTGCAATTTTTGCCTATAAAAGGCCTCTTTGTTCTCGGTTTTAAAGACAGAAAAAAGTTATCTTTCAATCTTTCTTCCTCTAAAAAATTCGAGCAGTTTCATTGCATCTTTTTTTGGTGTTTCGATTCGTTGCCCGGTGGTTCAGTGCAAATCCACCGGTACTTCTGTATTTTGAGAGGCTGTTTGATCCTGGGGGACATCCGGTTACGTACGAGCTACTTGCACACTTTCGAGGCAGTACCGTGAATGTTCTAAAGAGAGCGACATAGTCCGCAACTCAGTCTCATTCTCGGTAACATTGTTCTTACTGTTTTTGTTTCTGCAGTTCCGTTTACAACAATTTTAGAACATCCTTTTCTGCCTTCCGTAATTATAATGTCTGCCGAGGATATGACTATGTCCAATGACCTTGACAAACCCTTCCGTTTTGAAGGCGCTCACTTTAAAAGGTGGAAGCAGAAAAATGCAGTTTTTCTTGACTGTTAAAAAAGTGCATTCTGTATTGACTGTCCCTAGGCCTGTTATCCCTGATAATGCTGAACAAGATGAACTATTTTATTGGAATAATGAAATCGAAACTTGGAATGAAACTGATTTCATGTGCAAGAAGAATATTCTTAATGGTCTATCTGATAACCTGTATGACTATTATAATTTGGAAAATACTGCTAAGGATTTGTGGGATGCCCTACAAAAGAAATATGACACTGAAGAAGCCGGTGCCAAAAAGTATGCTATCAGCGAAATTTCAGATGACTGATGATAAGTCCGTGGAAGTGCAATCCCACGAACTTCAGAAAATTGCTCATGAGATAATTTCCGAAGGTATGGCTCTTGATGAACAATTTCAAATTGCTGTTATTATTGACAAGTTGCCTCCTTCTTGGAAAGATTTTAAAAATAATCTCAGGCACAAGACTAAGGAATTCTCCTTAGAGAGTTTGATCACTTGGCTCCGTATAGAAGAAGAATCTAGAAAACAGGACCAGAAGGAAGAAATCTTACAGGTCACTGCTCCTAAGCGGTCTGCTGCAGTTCTCAAGCTTGCTGGTAAGAATTTCAAACCTCAGAACCGGAAGAATAACTTCAACAAAAGTAAACAGAATTTTCAAAAGAACAATGGAAAGCAACAGTCTCAACCCCCTAAGAATGGTACTGGTTAATTTCTATGCTATAGGTGTGGAAAACCAGGCCATATGGCACGAAAGTGAAGGAACATGCCTAACCCTGCAACTGCGCAGGCAAGCATGATTGAAGAGCCTCTTGTGGCTATGATTACTAAGATCAATGTTACTGGTGGATCAGATGGGTGGTGGGTAGACACTGGTGCTACGCGCCATGTCTGCTATGATCGTCGGATGTTTAAAACATACTCGGAGAAGACCGATGATAAGAAAGTGCTGTTGGGTGATTCCCATTCCACTAATGTTGCAGGTATTGGTAATGTTGAGTTGAAGTTTACTTCTGGTAGGACTCTCATTCTGAAGGATGTACTGCACACTCCAGAAATGAGAAAGAATTTAGTTTCTGGTTTTCTTCTTAATAAGGCTGGTTTTACACAAATCATAGGTGCAGATTTATTTACTTTAACTAAGAATGGAATGTTTGTAGGAAAACGATATGCTACTGATGGCATGTTTAAACTGAATGTTGAGATTAATAAAATTTCTGATTCTGCTTATATGTTGTGTTCTACTGTTAATATTTGGCATGCTAGACTTTGTCATGTGAGGCCTTATTTCTAGTATTTCTCTCAATGACTTTGATAAATGTGATTTTTGTAGTAAGGCTAAGATTACGAAAACACCTCATAAGTCGGTTATTAGAGATTCAGAACCGTTAGACTTAATTCATTCGGATATTTGTGAATATAATGGAACGTTGACCAGAAATGGACAACGATATTTCATCGCCTTTATTGATGATTGTTCTGATTATACTCGTGTTTATTTGATGAAAAATAAAAGTGATGCTTTTGAAATGTTTAAGTTGTTTGTGACAGAGTTTGAGAATTAGTTCAACAAGCAAATAAAAAGGTTACGAAGTGATCGTGGAACTGAGTATGATACTGATGCTTTTGTAGAGTTTTATAATTCACACGGTATCACACATGAAAGGTCAGCCCCTTACTCTCCAGAAATGAATGGTAAGGCTGAAAGAAAAAATAGAACTTTTACAAAATTAGTAGTTGCTATTTCCTTAAATTCTGGTGCTGCTGATCATTGGTGGGGAGAAATCCTTCTCACAATTTGTTATGCTTGAACCGTGTTCCAAAGACTAAGAGTAAGGTTTCTCCTTATGAAATACTTTGTAATAAACAACCTAATATTTCTTATTTCAGAACTTGGGGTTGTCTAGCATATGTTAGGATTCCTGATCCTAAGAGAGTTAAGTTAGCTAGTAGAGCTTATGAATGTGTATTCATTGGTTATGCTATTAATAGTAAAGCATATAGATTCTTTGATTTAAATGCATGTGTAGTTATTGAATCTAATGATGCTGACTTTTATGAGGACAGGTTTCCTTTTAAATCCAGAAATAGTGGTGGTTCGTCCTCCTCTATTATTCCTGAAGTCAGGTCTAACTCACAAGACTTGAATGCTGAACCCGAACTAAGAAGAAGCAAACGGGCTAGAATAGCAAAGGACTTTGGCCCGGATTTTGAGGTTCTCAATGTAGAGGAGGATCCATCTACCCTCCAAGAAGCCCTAGCCTCAGTTGATGCAGACTTATGGCAAGAAGCCGTAAATGACGAAATGGACTCACTTGAGTCTAATCGAACTTGGCACTTAACTGAGTTGCCACCAGGTTGCAAGACAATTGGCTTCAAATCGATCCTAAAAAGAAAGCTGAAAGTTGATGGGACCGTTGATAAGTATAAAGCTCGTTTGGTAGCTAAAGGCTACAGACAAAGGGAGAATGTTTATTTCTTTGATACTTATTCACCTGTAACTAGAATAACTTCTATTAGAGTGCTAATGTCTCTTGCTTCTGTTTTTAATCTTGTAGTACATCAGATGGATGTAAAGACTGCATTCTTGAATGGTGAATTGGAAGAAGAAATCTACATAAACCAACCGGAGGGCTTTGTCATCCCAGGAAAAGAGCATTTGGTATGTAAATTAGATAAGTCTCTTTATGGTCTCAAACAAGAACCTAAACAATGGCATGAAAAGTTTGATAACTTAGTCATCTCACATGGTTTTAAGATAAATGGTAGTGACAAATGCATATATGTAAAATTTGAGAATGACATTTGCACTATAATTTGTTTGTATATGGATGACTTGTTAATTTTTGGCTTGAACATTCATGCTGTGAATGATGTAAAGCTATTGTTGAATGCTGAGTTTGATATGAAAGATCTAGGAGAGGCAAATGTAATCCTTGGAATTAAGATTACTAGGACTGAAAATGGAGTTTCTTTGGATCAATCTCATTACATTGAGAAAATCCTAAGAAATATGGTTACTTTGATGGTAAACCTGCTAGTACACCTTATGATCCCAGTGTAAAGTTATTTAAGAACACTGGCGAAGTCGTTAGGCAATCTGATTATGCGAGCATCATTGGTAGCCTTCGGTATGCCACTGATTGTAATAGACCCGATATTTCATGGGATTATTAGGCAGGCTTACTAGCTGTCCTGGTAATGAGCATTGGCATGCTATTGAAAAGGTCATGAGATACCTTAAGAGAACCATGAACCTAGGATTACATTATGAGAGGTTTCCAGCTGTACTAGAAGGCTATAGTGATGCCGACTGGAACACCTTATCAGATGACTACTCTAAGGCTACCAGTGGATATATCTTCTCTATAGCCGGTGGAGTTGTATCTTGGAAGTCTAAGAAACAGACTATTTTGGCTCAGTCCACCATGGAGACAGAGATGATAGCACTAGCTACAACTAGTGAAGAAGCAGGTTGGTTAAGGTGAAATTCCCTTATGGGAAAAACCATTACCGACTGTCTTGATCCATTGCGATAGTACCCCGGCTATTACAAAAGTTCAGAACCGTTATTACAACGGTAAGAGACGACAAATACGTCATAAGCACAACACTGTAAGAGAATATTTCTCTGTTGGAGCTGTTAGAGTGGATCATGTACGCATTGAGAATAATTTGGTTGATCCTTTGACGAAAGGATTGGCTACAGAGAAAGTCCATAATTTTTCTAAGAAAATGGGACTATTGCCATTAAAATGAGTCACACATAATGGTAACCCAACCTATAAACCGGAGATCCCAAGAAATAGGTTCAATGGGTAATAACAAGTTATGGAGTGATATGAGTTGATTATGTTCAAAAGACATAAATTCCTGAAGCGATCAAGGATGAGTTAATAGGAACTCTTAATGAAATCTATACTCCATTTGGAGTGGAGTACCTAGCTACAGGAGTACTCTTGATAGATTCACCTATGTGAATGTGGAAGTTAGGCCGCTTCCTATGAAATGTGTGGCAGCATTTCTAGAGCGTTCACTATACTGGGATAGACGTGCATGGCCGTAATAGCACGGGTCTATAACAACACCAAGAATAGGTCGTGTGTGGTACGTTGTCAGAGATAGGGTTCAAAACTTCGAGTTACCCTTGTTAAATCTGAATTGTACTTACCACGCAGAAGTTCAAGTTGAAAAACACTTCTGTTTATGCACAACCTATATGTGTAAGGATTCTGCTTGAAAATGTTTTCAAAATATTCAAGTGGGGGATTGTTCTAACAAGTAGTGTGTAGTGTGAATTTTGTGAAAAACAAAAAGTCCCACATTGGTTTGAAAGGGAAGTTTATTCTCCTTTATAATAAAGAGTGTGGAGAATTTGGGTGTGGCCTTTGGGCTACCCACATTTTGTGGAGAGGGAGGACTTACCTACCATGCCAATCTATTACACACACGCGCGTGCCGAACCGAACCGAGCTGGGCTGGGTCGGGTTATTAAGAAAACTTATTTTTTGAACAAGGCTTAATTATGTAATTAGTGCCTTGATTTTTGCTAAACGGTTTTGACTGATTATCTCCATAACCGTTTTATTCCAGATTTTGTGTTGATTAAAATTTGATCGTTTTAATTAGCCGTTTTGATTAGCCCTTTTAATTAGCTGTTTTGACTGAGTAAATTACCGTTTTTTTAATTGGCTGTTTTGGCGTTAATCACGCTGAACCGTTATGCTGTAATTTTTGCCTATAAAAGGCCTCTTTGTTCTCGGTTTTAAAAAACAGAAAAAAGTTATCTTTCAATCTCTCTTCCTCTAAAAAATTCGAGCAGTTTCATTGCATCTTTTTTTGGTGTTTCGTTGCCCGGTGGTTCAGTGCAAATCCACCGGTACTTCTGTATTTTGAGAGGCTGTTTTATCCTGGGGGACATCCGGTTACGTACGAGCTGCTTGCACACTTTCGAGGTAGTACCGTGAATGTTCTAAAAAGAGCGACATAGTCCGCGACTCAGTCTCATTCCCGGTAACATTGTTCTTACAATTTTTGTTTCTGCAGTTCTGTTTACAACAGGAAAATTATACTCGTAGTAATTTGGATAAAATTCCAATAATGAAAAAGTGGATTAGACTTTCAAAGAAATTGATATTTCGTGTATGGACATATGATTTCAATTTTTAAAGCTGAAATATCTGAAAACAATAAAAAAAATGTAAATCACTTTCATCTAATTATTTTAACGCATTTAATATATTTTAGTTGTAATTTGAACTCATGTAATGTGATTCACTATTTCGTAAACTTATATTTCCAAAATATAGGATATGTCTATGATGTGTCTATTCTCCTATATTTTAGTATATAAAGCCACAAACACGACTAAGAGGAAAGAGATAATAATAATTTAAAAAAAATATAAAGAATTTTAATTCAAAAAGTATGTTTTGTTTTTTTTTTTTTTTTCTTAAAAAAAAAGCCGATTTAAAATAGTGTTATACAAAAGAAAAGAGTACTTGTCAAAAAAAAAAAAAAAAAAAAAAAAAGAAATAGTAAAACATATCATCCCTCCTTATTTAATTACTTGCTCCACTTTCCTTTTGCGGCCGCCGTATTTTTATTACTTGTTTCATTTCTTTTTTTTGGAAATCTTTCACAATATTTTATTGTATTAATTTATTCTCTCTTAATGGGCCCTCCAACTATCATACTTTAATGTTTTCATATTCTTTTTTTCCCAACTATTATACTTTATTCTTTTACCAACCACACTTACTTCATATTTTAATTTTATTATTTTATACTAGTATTTCTCCTAATAAAATTCTGCAGATGACTTGGAGAAACTGAGCAAGTAATAAAATATGAAGGGCGTATGCCCAAAGTGGATAAGATAGTAGAAGCTATGTAAAGATGTAACAATTATTGTAAGTATTTAAATCATTCCATATGAAGACTATAATTACTTTTAAAGAATACACTATTTATAATTTTACAATTTACATGATCTAATCTTGTTTCAATAAATAATAATAATAATAATAATAATAATAATAAGATAAAATAAAAAAAATGTAATTACATGATCTAATCTAGTTTATTTATTTATAATTTTGGGTGAAATCTAAAAATAACTTCTAATAAGTTGGCCATCCAAAATAGTTAAATTGTGGAACAACTTAGGAAAAGTAAAAGTACTAAAGTAGTGCCCCTCTTCAATGGGAAACGGAAAGAATTGGCGAGTGCACAATCAACAGTTGACAGTTTCATTGACGTAAGAAGGTGGGCACAAAAAAAAAAAGAAGGTGGGCACAAAATATTTAGGAGTAGGGTAGGCTTAATTGTTTATAATGATGTCATCTTCGAATTATTACGAATTATTACAGTAATATTAATTTATTAATAGTCAATATGGATGAGCTTAGTTAGATATTTTGGTCTTTAGGCTTAACTGAATTCAATCCAAGGATAATCCCAAAAGCATAAGAATGAAAGCCTCCTTTTTTTAATTGGTGTGGTTTAGAATATAAAAAATAAAAAATTCGTAATATATTTCATGTTTGTTCACATCTTAATCTCAAAAAATCTATACATGCATATATGCGCAAATCAATGTTATGAATTTATGATGATCGTTAAACAGAGGAAATATGGTTGATCAATAAGTCAATAACCTCGCAAGTAGGGGAACAGCATGTCCCTATAAGTTTGTACGTATAGGGAACAACAAGTCAATAAAGCTTTTGTTCCACAAGAGTCTATGTAGGGTAGTCTTAGTACAATAATGTTTATCTTCTTTTCTTGGAAATTCATTGTCAAGTTGTCATGTTCGTGTCCTTCTTAACACCACGGGAAAAAAATTATTATGTCAAGCTATAATACAAGGAACAATAGATGATAAACTAGTTATAAGAAGCCAAAAATGACTAAAACAAAAATAGATCACGAGTCAAGCTAAAGGAACGAAATTACCTTGATCAATTTATCTAGTAGTACCCTAAACTCACAATATTACATCAATCTATTTCACCTGTTTGTCTAAATTTAGTTGTCATAAGTAACATGGTTTATATATACTATTCACTTGACAATTAGGCATCCCTTCGATACCCTCAAGGGCCATCTTAAGCTCCATTACCTAGGGTGCAACTCTGTTATCGAAACATTATTGATTGAACCTCCCTCTGATCTTATACTCGACTTAGTCGTTGTGCTCCACTCCAAGAGCATATCGGGTAGATTTTGGCTCTCGGTACAAAATGCAGGCTGCGCCAGTACTTGAAGTGTAACAGAATCACTACTCAACATCAGATCGACTGCAGACATCGTTGGCCTGTCTACAGGGTTGTCTTGGATACACAACAAACCGATGTGGATGCATCTCAATATCTCGGTACTAGAACCGGGTGGCATTACAGGATCTACCAGATTCCAAGCATTGCCTTCAGTCCAATTTCTCCAAGCCTATAAACCAATGTTGCAATGCCATTTATGAATTTTTGTAACATTGTAAAAGAAAGTTGTCGAATTATGTCAAATTTTTATTACTCCCTCCGTCCCCGAAAGAACGACCCTTTTGGGTTGATTTCGCGGGTATTAAGAAAGTTAAATTGGAAGTATAAGTGTACGGGGAAGCTAAGAAAAGTACATTGAAAAGAGAATTTTATATTGGAATTGCAAAAAAGTAGAGAGAGAAAGTAATAAAAGTATATAGAAAAAGCAAAATTTGCATGGGGAAGCTAATTTTGCACAAATATTATTGCAAATTAGTGGGTATTAAAATGCAAATGGGATGAACATTTTGGGACTAAAATTAGGCCAAAAGGGTCAAACTTTTGGGGACGGAGGGAGTAGGTAACTTACAAAGCTTAAGAGGTTTTCTTGATTCTCCTCATCGTTAAAAAATGAAGTAATCCTTTGTCCGCTTACTATCTCTAGGACGAGTACACCAAAGCTGTAGACGTCTGACTTTACTGATACTTGACGTTGAAGAGCATATTCATGTGAAATGTAACCTCTGCAAAAACAATATAATATATTTCTTGTACAAATTAAAGAAATTATAAAAACATAAGCCAATAATATTGTAGGTAGAGTTTGAAGATTTTGGATGCTTACAAGGTACCGACAATTTTGCTAGCCAGTGTTTGAGTTTGATCAAAGTTAAATAGCCTTGCCATACCAAAGTCCGCGATCTTTTGAAAGAAATGCTCGTCTAGGAGAATATTTGCTGCTTTGAGGTCGCGATGTATGATTTTTAGTCTAGAATTTTCATGGAGGTACAAGATCCCTCTAGCTATGCCATGTATGATTTTGTACCGTGTTTCCCATTGCATAGACTGACAACTTAATGGATCTGCATTTGATTAAATGTAACAAAATTTTAGACTATCTTATTGATCAATGAAAATAATTCCCCTTTGAGGTACCAAATTCTGCATATCCCAAATCATCTAGTATAACAATGCACCACAATTATTTAACGTACCATCATTCTGTCACAACTACTTGTATACTCTTTCTACCGGGAATTGAACAGATTTATTAGTACCTCCGTTGTATTAGCATGACAGTACTAGTACTTCATATGAATTTATATTAAAAGGAGAGTTCATCACTCACCAAATATAAACTTATCAAGGCTTCTATTAGCAACGAGCTCGTAGATGAGAATCAGTAGCCAGTCAGTTGTTCAGCCATCTTTGACAGCGCCTCCAGCTTTTCAGTATAAGAGAAACCTTCCTCAAGCATTGAGTGCAAGTAATGCTCATTTTACAGAGGTGTTCACTAATGTGAATGGCAGGTAATTCTATTACATGAAAGCTCTGTTACTTAAGAGGCTGATTGATTATGCTCGTAATGCTTAAAACCTCTATATAGGGGTTGTTTTACACAAAAAATTATTTCTATCATGTCAATGAATGATAATTATACTCAATATTTTGCTTGTTAACACAACAAATGATTCTACTTTGATGTGAATGATAATTATACTCAATAAGTATCTCTCTGTGCGTGTATGTGTGTTTTTTTTTTCTCCTGAACATAATAGTTTGTCAAGACTGGCTAAATGTAGAATATAAATGTCTACATGATGATGTAATTTAACAATTTCCTTCCTTTTCTACCTCCCATATATAGGTATCACTTTGGGAGGGTCTCCACAAAACATCATACGGTGTAACAACAGTTATTACACGCTTAAACTATTATAATTTCATACAGTATATACATACTCACCATAAGTTGGCTAATATATGCAATAAAAAGAATAGATGATCACACTTACAAAAGTAAGCAGATTTTCCTGATTTTCTGCAATTTGGAAAGAGCTAATCTTTTGGCCGCTAACAATCTCCAAAATAAGTACACCAAAGCTGAAGACATCCGACTTCAATGACACCTGACCTTGGATCAAATACTCGGGTGGCATGTAACCACTGTAACAAACCAATGTCATGTTTCAAAGTTAAGGTTTCGAACAATTAATAGTAATCTCAACATTGAATAAAGCTGCTATGCTATGATACTTACTGGGTACCAACTACTTTGCTTATCACTGCTTGAGATTGGTCAGTCTTAAACAACTTTGCTAGGCCAAAATCTGCAATCTTAGGAATAAATTCAGCGTCTAGCAGAACATTAGCAGCTTTCAAGTCACGGTGTATAACCCGCTGTTGTGAATCTTCATGGAGGTATAAGAGTCCTCTAGCAACCCCATTAATGATTTTAAGGCGCGTTTCCCAGTGCATAGATGCACGATGCTCCGGGTCTGTATTTATGTACAAGCCTTAGATGATTTTGCCAAACTACTTTATGAAAAGAAAAAGATAGGACAACCGTAAGCAGTAGATACTAACCAAAAAGTAAGTTGTCAAGGCTTTTATTGATGACGAACTCATAGATAAGAAGCATTTCATCTTCTTCCAAGCAGAATCCGAGAAGTCTGACTAGATTCCTGTGATGCAGCTTGGCTAGGGTCAGAATTTCATTTTTGAACTGCTCTTCCCCTAGAACTGCATCCCGTTCGAGCCTTTTAACTGCTATTTCTTGTCCATCAGTCAGCTTTCCCTGATTATAAAAATAACAAAGATTTATTCTTATTAGTTCTTGCATTTGATGGTATAAATCCTAGACAATTTCTGAACAAATACCTTGTAAACAGTGGCGGATCCACCTTTTCCGAGCATATTTTCAACAGCAAAGTTCTCTGTTGCAACCTTTATTATCCCAGTACTGAATTGTAAGGTTTGAAGAGTGTCCATTTCTTCCTCTATGCAAATCATATGAACAATATTACAAGATTAGCTTTCTAGTTTACTTTTAAAATTGGACTGCTACTAGTCTAATAGATAAGAATTCTTTCTTACTGTGAAAATTTCCAGAAAACTTTCTCTGCTTCTTCTTTCGTACAAAGATAGAGATGGAAGCCTTGACCGATTTCTATATGGTATGAATTCAATTACAACCTGAACTTTGTTATAAAAGGCCATGTTGGAAAATGCATGTTAAATAAAACTAGGGGAGTCCCTTTGAGAAAAGTTATGATTTCTTGATGACTTACTCTTGTCCTGGTTGAAATCGTAGGTACAACCAGGGGAGTCCATTTGAAGTGGGAAACTCGACAAAGGATTGTAATGGGAATTGCAAGAGGACTTCTGTATCTTCATGAAGATTCCAGATTCAAGATTATCCACCGCGATCTCAAGCCTAGCAACATATTATTGGATGGAGAAATGAACCCCAAAATTGCAGATTTTGAAATGGCAAAACTTTTTGAGGTTGACCAAACTCAGGGAAATACTAGTAGAGTTGCTGGAACATTGTAAGTTTGATCCCTTCCTATCTCCCCCTCCTCTGAATAAAATCAATAGCCCCCATCCCTTATCTTCCAATCATGAATTCTCCTTCTCATCAGGAATAGTGTAACTGATCTAAACATAGAAGATGAGAACTTACTAAATCATGTAAGCTTTATTATGATTATGATTATTATCACCCTGAAAAGTGAAAAATAAAAAAAAGGAAAACCACTGCCTCTGCAAGAAAAATTTAAAAGCTCGTTAATTGATGTTATGTTTCCGTACAGGCATGGAAGTGCTGGAATGATGGATCCAAATCTTTGAGGAAATTTCTCAATCCCTGAAATTGAAAGATACATCCATTAATCCATATTGGATTATTGTGTATTCAAGAAGATGCAGCTAGACGGCCAGCAATTGCATCAAGAAGATGCAGCTAGACGGCCAGCAATTGCATCAACCTCTATATAGGGATTGTTAACACAAAAACTTATTTCTATCATGTCAATGAATGATAACTATACTCAATATTTTGCTTGTTAACACAACAAATGATTCTACTTTGATGTGGATCCAAAAGTATCTCTCTGTGTGTGTATGTGTGTGTGTGTTTTTTTTTTTCTCCTGAACATAATAGTTTGCCAAGACTGCCTAACTATAGCATATAAATGTCTGCATGATGATGTAATTTAACAATTTCCTTCCTTTTCTACCTCCCATATATAGTATCACTTTGGGAGGGTCTCCACAAAACATCATACGGTGTAACAACTTATTTCACAAGTAGAGCTTAAAATATTACAATTTCATACAGTATATACATATTCACCATAAGTTGGCTAATACATGCAATAAAAAGAAATAATGTAATATGTATATCTTATAAAGCTGCAGACACAGTTTATAACTTCGCAGTATATAACCTTGAGTGGACCTAGATCTCTATTATCGAGGGTAGAGCTCTGTCACAGAAGCGTCATTAACTGACAATGATCTGCTATTTGATTGATCTGAGGAATTGTCTTGTGAAGGTTCACTTAGTAGCATGGGACGATTTTGTATGAAAAATGCTGGTTGCAAAGGCAATTCCAGGGTCATAGTGTAGCTACTTAGCATAAGAGATACTGAAGACATGGTTGGTCTATCGGCCATGTTATTCTGAACACACAGTAAACCGATGTGTATGCATCTCAGTATCTCAGCACTAAAAGCAGGGGATAGTGCAGGGTCAACAAGATTCCACGCTTTGCCTTCTTGCCAGTTTTTCCATGCCTAAGACATCGTAATTTCAATGTTAAGAAAGCTTGGTTTGTGTTAATTAATATTTATAGAATAGATGATCACACTTACATAAGCAAGCAGATTTTTCTCATTTTCTCCAATTTGGAAAGAGCTATTCTTTTGGCCGCTAACAATCTCCAAAATAAGTACACCAAAGCTGAAGACATCCGACTTCAATGACACCTGACCTTGGATCAAATACTCGGGTGGCATGTAACCACTGTAACAAACCAATGTCATGTTTCAAAGTTAAGGTTTCGAACAATTAATAGTAATCTCAACATTGAATAAAGATGCTATGCTATGATACTTACTGGGTACCAACTACTTTGCTTATCACTGCTTGAGATTGGTCAGTCTTAAACAACTTTGCTAGGCCAAAATCTGCAATCTTAGGAATAAATTCAGCGTCTAGCAGAACATTAGCAGCTTTCAAGTCACGGTGTATAACCCGCTGTTGTGATTCTTCATGGAGGTATAAGAGTCCTCTAGCAACCCCATTAATGATTTTAAGGCGCGTTTCCCAGTGCATAGATGCACGATGCTCCGGGTCTGTATTTATGTACAAACCTTAGATGATTTTGCCAAACTACTTTATGAAAAGAAAAAGATAGGACAACCATAAGCAGTAAATACTAACAAAAAAGGAAGTCATCAAGGCTTTTATTGATGACGAACTCATAGATAAGAAGCATTTCATCTTCTTCCAAGCAGAATCCGAGAAGTCTGACTAGATTCCTGTGATGCAGCTTGGCTAGGGTCAGAATTTCATTTTTGAACTGCTCTTCCCCTAGAACTGCATCCCGTTCGAACCTCTTAACTGCTATTTCTTGTCCATCAGTCAGCTTCCCCTGATTATAAAAAAAACAAAGATTTATTCTTATTAGTTCTTGCATTTGATAGTATAAATCCTAGATAATTTCTGAACAATTACCTTGTAAACAGTGGCGGATCCACCTTTTCCGAGCATATTATCGACAGCAAAGTTCTCTGTTGCAACCTTTATTACCCCAGTACTGAATTGTAAGGTTTGAAGAGTGTCCATTTCTTCCTCTATGCAAATCATATGAACAATAATACAAGATTAGCTTTCTAGTTTACTTTTAAAATTGGACTGCTACTAGTCTAATAGATAAGAATCCTTGCTTACTGTGAAAATTTCCAGAAAACTTTCTCTGCTTCTTCCTTCGTACAAAGATAGAGATGGAAGCTATGATAAGGATGAGTACTAATGATCCAACAATCGGAACAACGATAGCAATGATTTTATGTGACTTGCTACTAGTTGCATCTACAAAAAAAACAAAACACAAATCCATGATACGAGTTAGGACTAACTATAATACTGAAAGAGAGCTAAGTTAACCAGAGAACCAAAAATTTTATGCATATTTTCTTACCATGTGCAGAAGAAGTAGCATTTCTGTTGGAGCCGGGTGGAGTAGCGACATAAGTTACATTCTTATAGAAAGGATAAAGTTCATAACGAAGATTGCAACTAGGCGAAATCACTCTTGCTCCTTTAGCCATAAAGAAAGGACTGGAGGTGATAAAATACTTTGTGAAGACACTCAAAGTGATATTTTGCACACACTTAACACAGTCGAGCCTAGTCAAGTCAGGACTACACTGAACAAGACCATACAAGGATTGGTTGGCAGTAATTTTCGTGTTTCCGGTAGCAAATTTGAGAACAGAATTACCTAATGAAGCTTTGTTTTGCAAAGAGGTCATTAATGTAGTAAGTGAACTATTTAACTTGTGAATATTATCAGTAACATTGTTATTTTGCCGAAGAGCCCAAAATGGCCTATCTGTTAAAACATGAAACAGACTGATGTTTGTGTAATATATTACACAGTTCTCAGAATACCCGAGTGCCTTCATACTGTTGGGACAGACTGAAAGCAGAGTAGTAGCAGAAGAACGGACACAATCACGACAATCATCGACTGAGATATCGGCCCTGAAGAGGGACATGGCTTCGACTCTGTTGGGTTGTTGGCCGGCGGTGAAGTTATAGTAGCCGTAAGTGATTTGGGTGTCTGAAGACATAGAATTGAGGGCTGTTTTAAGGTTTGTTAGATAAGCATTGGGAGTGGAGTCATTGTCTCCACACACCTTATGGAGAAACTCAAAAAATTGAGCGGAAGTTTTGGGGATTACATAAAGTAGTTGAACCACAAATACTAAGAAGAATAACTTGGCTAATTCCATGTTTGCTGTGAATGTGATTCAGATGGTAGCGAACAGAGGTCTTTAAATAAATATTAAATGATGAAAAGGGTAAATCGGGTCATAAAAATATATTGTATGACAAAAAGGGTAAGTCGGGTCACAGGTTGTTATCATACGAGTCATAGCGAAGTTGCCTTATATTCTGTTGAAATTTATAATCAACTTGGAGTGTTTTAAGAAACTACGGAGTATTTCATCTTTCGGGAATCTGGACACGAAGCATTGGCGGACCTGGCCTTGTGCATGGTGAGTCAAATGACTCATCAGGGCCCAAAAAAAATTTCTAAGTTTTTTTTAAAAAAAAAAAAATTGTTTTCTTTGGTTGATTTTGTTGTTGTTTGTTTGGTAAACTTTGAACCTTTTGTTAATGTTATTGGGTTTTTGATGAAATTTGAACCTTTTTGACCATGTGAATTGTAGTCAGTGTTTATTTAGGGTGTTTATTGATGTTAATTATGTCTATCAAATTGTCAATACACCATTGGCTTTGGTAGATTTATATGGGGTTTTGCATATGTGCTGATTTGATTGGCGATTCAGACGATTGCTTATGATATAATCGACCCACCCTAATGATATAGTCAATTATGTCTGTCAAATTGTAAATACATCCTAATGCTTGTACAGATTTTAATCTTGTCAATTATTAGAAAGCTAAGCTTGTCATGTTGTCAATTTTTTTTTTTTTACATATTTGGTTATCGATTGTGACTCACCAGTCAGAAATTCCTGGATCCGCCGCTGACACGAAGGATTCTCTTTTGGACATACTGACACTATGGATGAGTGCGTCGTCTATGATCTATGAATTAAATCTTATTCCATAACACATAGATATGTAAGGTACTGTTCATTTTACCTTAAAAAATAATATAAAATAAAAATAATTTCAGTTCAATAAAAATAAGTTTAGTCCAGTAAAAATTATTTCATTTCAGTAAAAATAAGTCCAGTTTAGTAAAATTCAGTAACTTTATAGAATAAATATAACATAAAATCAGTAAAAAATAATTTAAGTTGAGCAAAAATAATTGCTATTTAGTAAAATTAATTTCAGTTTAGCAAAAATAATTTCAGTTCAGCAAAAATAAGGTGAAGTGAATGACGCCTAATGGATTAACTATTCCACGTTAAAGGAATAAGAAAATTAACATATTTGACTATTCCATTAGCATGCTTCATTTCCACATAAGCTCTATTTAATATTTTTGGGTGCAAAACTGCAAAATGTGGTAAACGGTCCTCCTAAAGTACTACCAGGCATAACACGTTACAATCGACTTTTAGTTGTAAATTGAACTTATGTAATGTAATTCACTATTATGTAAACTTATATTTCCAAAATATAGGATGTGTCTATTCTCCTATATTTCAGTACATAAAGCCACAAACACGATTAAGAGGAAAGAGATAATAATAATTTTTAAAAAAAATATAAAGAATTTGAATTCAAAAAGTATGATTTTTTATTTTTTTAAAAAAAAGCCGAATAAAAATGGTGTTATACAAATGGAAAGAGTACTTGCCAAAAATGAAAAAAAAATAATAATAAAAAAAAAGAAATAGTAAAATATACTTGCTCCACTTTTCTTTTGCGGCCTTCGTATTTTATTATTTGCTTAATTTCTCCAAGTCAACTGCACAATTTTATTAGGAGAAATAATAATATAAAATAATTTAATTACTTGCTCCACTTTCCTTTTGCGGCCTCCGTATTTTATTACTTGTTTTATTTCTTTTTTTGGAAATCTTTTACAATATTGTATTGCATTAATTTCTTCTCTCTAAATGGGCCCTCTAACTAGTTACTATCATACTTTAATATTTTCATATTCCTTTTCTCCCAGCTATTATACCTTATTTTTTTACCAACCACACTTACTTCATATTTTAATTTTATTATTTTATACTATTATTTCTCCTAATAAAATTCTACAGATGACTTGGAGAAACAGAGCAAGTAATAAAATACGAAGGGCGTATGCTCAAAGTGGATAAGATACTAGGAGCTATGTAAAGATGTAACAATTATTGTAAGTATTTAAATCATTCCATATGAAGACTATAATTACTTTTAAAAAATACACTATTTATAGTTTTACAATTTACATGATTTAATCTTGTTTCAAAAAAAATAAAATAAAAAAATAATAATAATAATAAGATAAAATAATAAAAATGAAATTACATGATCTAATCTAGTTTATTTATTTATTTATATTTTTGGGTGAAATCTAAAAATAACTTCTAATAAGTTGGCCATCCAAAATAGTAGTCAAATTGTGGAACAACTTAGGAAAAGTAAAAGTACTAAAGTAGTGCCCCTCTTCAAAGGGAAACGGAAAGAATTGGCGAGTGCACAAATCAACAGTTGACTGTATCATTGACGTAAGAAGGTGGGCACAAAATGTTTAAGAGGAGTAGGGTAGGCTTAATTGTTTATAATGATGTCATCTTCGAATTGAATTATTACGAATTATTACAGTAATACTAATTTATTAATAGTCAATATTTTTTTTTTTTTTTGAAATGAAATCTAATCCTTGGATGATTGAAATGATTAGACTGAAAATGAAGGGAGTAATAAAGTAAGATCACAAAAGCATAAGAATGAAAGCCTCCTTTTTATTTAATTGATGTGGTTTAGAATATAAAAAGTAATATATTTCAGGTTTGTCCACATCTTAATCTCAAAAAATCAATGTTATGAATTTATGATGATCGTTAAGTTAAACAGAGGAAATATGGTTGATCAACAAGTCAATAACCTCGCAAGTTCCACAAGAGTCTATGTAGGGTAGTCTTAGTACAATAATGTTTATCTTCTTTTCTTGGAAATTCATTGTCAAGTTGTCATGTTCTTGTCCTTCTATACACCACGGAAAAAAATATTGTGTCAAGCTATAATACATGGAACAAAAATGGACTAAAACAAAAAATGGATCACGAGTCAAGCTAAAGGAACGAAATTACCTTGATCAATTGATCTAGTAGTACCCTAAACTCTAGACGTAGTACACAATTACTAATATTAAGTTAGGTTTCGTGTCATGCACGGTAATTTTCAATAACTATTCTTTAATTAACATTATATTTAATTATAAAAAATTAAATCTGGCTAAGTTATTAATTTGTATAATGAATTTATTATGAAAGTCTATTATTAGCAAAATAGATACTTTAAAATGCGTGTATATATATATATATATATATATATATATTTCACCAACAAATTTATATCGTTTTGTTTTTGTTAATCAAATGAAAATCTTAACAATATGTATTTAACTTATAAATAGATTTCTTTTTTGCAAACTCTTATTCATTCTCTCTTATGTATGTTGCATTTTTTTTCTCAATAATCAACTGACTTAAAATATTTTTTCATATCTTTCTTGGCAAGCTTTTCATACAGAAGTTTATGGTATCAATATATATTTGGAAGGATACATTAAATCTTTTCTAATTTTTTTTTTGAAGAAAAATCTTTTATAATATTTTACTTATGTATAATATTTCTTTCCTATATAGATATTTAAAAAAAATCTAAAATAATACAAAGTATTATTCTTGCAACAATTTTTTAAAAAGAACAAATTGGTTGATTCTATGGTAGTCATCTTAAAATGACTACCATTACAGTAATTTTTTTTTTATTTTTTTTTTAATGTCAAAGTTATTTATAAATCATTTATCTAAAAGTTCATTTACTCCCTCCGTTAATTTTTATTTGCAACTTTGGAGTGTTTTACTGTTCACGAGGCAAAACTTAAGGGGCAAATATTAGAGGAAGTAAATGAAGGTAATTAAAGTGATAGGAGAGAGATAGTTGGCCCACCCACTTGCAAATAAGGGTAAAATTATAAAAATCAGAATTTTTAAATAAGGGTGAATATGTAATTTCTGGAGTTTTTGTTGACTAAAAATAGAAAGAAAATAGAAAGTTGCACATAATGTTTAGCGGACTAAAATAGTAAAAGTTGCAAATAAAAATTAACGGAGGGAGTATTAATTTTGAAATAATTTTTGGATTTTTTTATAATTTTCCTAATTAATTTACAAAATGTAGTTTTTATTATCACTAAAATTGAAAAATAAATATAAAAAAAAATTTAAAAATAGATTTTAAAAATAAGAAGAAAAAAACATTTGTCATTAATTTTTGCATTAAAAATAATTAATAATTAGCCAATAGAAAAAATTAGTATAATAGTAGTTACTTTAAGGATGACTACCATAGAATTTCATTTTGCATAATTTATTAGTGATAAATTTGAGCTCAAATCAAAGCTACTTCGCAAAGATAAGAAAAAGTCACTCCGTATTTCTTAACTATTTATACAAAAGAACCAAGAAAATAATATTCAAATCATTGTATTTTTAATTAAAAAGCTAGGAAATCTATTTCTGATAAAATACATCGTGTTTTTTTATAAGGCTAAACTCACAATAAGAGGGAGCCCCGATTTCTCATAGTGTTCTCACATGCCATTTTTGTAAATAAACCAACAATTTTATTCAACTTTATTCAATTGTGGAACCTAAAATAATAAAAAAGCTGTTGATTGATTCATGAAAATGCCCTCATGAGAAACAAATTTCGTTTCTCACTATGAGAAACAGGGAATTCCTCGCAATAATACATGAATCTATTTCACCTGTTTGTCTAAATTTAGTTGTCATGAGTAACATGGTTTATATATACTATTCACTTGACAATTAGGCATCCCTTCGATACCTTCAAGGGCCATTTTCACCTAGGGTGCAACTCTGTTATCGAAACATTATTGATTGAACCTTCCTCTGATCTTATACTCTACTTAGTCGTTGTGCTCCACTCCAAGAGCATATTGGGTAGATATTGGCTCTCGGTATAAAATGCAGGGTGTGCCGGTACTTGAAGTGTAACAGAATCACTACTCAACATCAAATCGACTGCAGACATCGTTGGCCTGTCTACAGGGTTGTCTTGGACACACAACAAACCGATGTGGATGCATCTCAATATCTCGGTACTAGAACTGGGTGGTATTACAGGATCTACCAGATTCCAAGCATTGCCTTCAGTTCAATTTCTCCAAGCCTATAAACCAATGTTGCAATGCCATTTATGAATTTTTGTAACATTGTAATAGAAAGTTGTCAAAATATGTCAAATTTTTATTAGGTAACTTACAAAGCTTAAGAGGTTTTCTTGATTCTCCTATTCATTTTACAGAGGTGTTCACTAATGTGAATGGCAGGTAATTCTATTACATGAAAGCTCTGTTACTTAGGAGGCTGATTGATTATGCTCGTAATGCTTAAAACCTCTTATAGGGATTGTTTCACACAAAAACTTATTTCTATAATGTCAATGAATGATAACTGTACTCAATATTTTGCTTGTTAACACAACAAATGATTCTACTTTGATGTGGATCCAAAAGTATCTCTCTGTGTGTGTATATGTGTGTGTGTTTTTTTTTTCTCCTGAACATAATAGTTTGCCAAGACTACCTAACTATAGCATATAAATGTCTGCATGATGATGTAATTTAACAATTTCCTTCCTTTTCTACCTCCCATATATAGTATCACTTTGGGAGGGTCTCCACAAAACATCATACGGTGTAACAACTTATTTCACAAGTAGAGCTTAAAATATTACAATTTCATACAGTATATACATATTCACCATAAGTTGGCTAATACATGCAATAAAAAGAAATAATGTAATATGTATATCTTATAAAGCTGCAGACACAGTTTATAACTTCGCTGTATATAACCTTGAGTGGACCTAGATCTCTATTATCGAGGGTAGAGCTCTGTCACAGAAGCGTCATTAACTGACAATGATCTGCTATCCGATTGATCTGAGGAATTGTCTTGTGAAGGTTCACTTAGTAGCACGGGACGATTTTGTATGAAAATTGCTGGTTGCAAAGGCACTTCCAGGGTCATAGTGTAGCTACTTACCATAAGAGATACTGAAGACATGGTTGGTCTATCGGCCATGTTATTCTGAACACACAGTAAACCGATGTGTATGCATCTCAGTATCTCAGCACTAAAAGAAGGGGATAGTGCAGGGTCAACAAGATTCCACGCTTTGCCTTCATGCCAGTTTTTCCATGCCTAAGACATCGTAATTTCAATGTTAAGAAAGCTTGGTTTGTGTAAATTAATATTTATAAAAGTTGAGTGTAAGAATAGGTGATCACACTTACATAAGCAAGCAGATTTTTTTCATTTTCTCCAATTTGGAAAGAGCTATTCTTTTGGCCGCTAACAATCACCAAAATAAGTACACCAAAGCTGAAGACATCCGACTTCAATGACACCTGACCTTGGATCAAATACTCGGGTGGCATGTAACCACTGTAACAAACCAATGTCATGTTTCAAAGTTAAGGTTTCAAACAATTAATAGTAATCTCAACATTGAATAAAGCTGTTATGCTATGATACTTACTGGGTACCAACTACTTTGCTTATCACTGCTTGAGATTGGTCAGTCTTAAACAACTTTGCTAGGCCAAAATCTGCAATCTTAGGAATAAAATCAGCGTCTAGCAGAACATTAGCAGCTTTCAAGTCACGGTGTATAATCCGCTGCTGTGAATCTTCATGGAGGTATAAGAGTCCTCTAGCAACGCCATTAATGATTTTAAGGCGCGTTTCCCAGTGCATAGATGCACGATGCTCCGGGTCTGTATTTATGTACAAGCCTTAGATGATTTTGCCAAACTACTTTATGAAAAGAAAAAGATAGGACAACCATAAGCAGTAAATACTAACCAAATAGGAAGTCGTCAAGGCTTTTCTTGATGACGAACTCATAGATAAGAAGCATTTCATCTTCTTCCAAGCGGAATCCGAGAAGTCTCACAAGATTCCTGTGATGCAGCTTGGCTAGGGTCATAATTTCATTTTTGAACTGCTCTTCCCCTAGAACTGCATCCCGTTCGAACCTCTTAACTGCTATTTCTTGTCCATCAGTCAGCTTCCCCTGATTATAAAAATAACAAAGATTTATTCTTATTAGTTCTTGCATTTGATGGTATAAATCCTAGACAATTTCTGAACAATTAACTTTTAAAATTGGACTGCTACTAGTCTAATAGATAAGAATTCTTTCTTACTGTGAAAATTTCCAGAAAACTTTCTCTGCTTCTTCCTTCTTACAAAGATAGAGATGGAAGCTATGATAAGGATGAGTACTAATGATGCAACAATTGGAACAACGATAGCAATTATTTTATGTGAGTTGCTACTACTTGCACCTACAAAAAAGAAGAAAACAAAACACAAATCCATGATACGAGTTAGGACTAACTATAATACTGAAAGAGAACTAAGTTAACCAGAGAACCAAAATTTTTATGCATATTTTCTTACCATGTGCAGAAGATGTAGCATTTCTGTTGGAGCCGCGTGGAGTAGCGACATAAGTTACATTCTTATAGAAAGGATAAAGTTCATAACGAAGATTGCAACTAGGCGAAATCACTCTTCCTCCTTTAGCCATAAAGAAAGGACTAGAGGTGATAAAAAACTGTGTGAAGACACTCAAAGTGATATTTTGCACACACTTAACACAGTCAAGCCTAGTCAAGTCAGGACTACATTGAACAAGACCATACAAGGATTGGTTGGCAGTAATTTTCGTGTTTCCGGTAGCAAATTTGAGAACAGAATTGCCTAATGAAGCTTTGTTTTGCAAAGAGGTCATTAATGTATTAAGTGAACTATTTAACTTGTGAATATTATCAGTAACATTGCCATCAAACCGAAGAGCCCAAAATGGCCTATCTGTTAAAACATGAAACAGACTGATGTTTGTGTAATATATTACACAGTTCTCAGAATACCCGAGTGCCTTCATACTGTTGGGACACACTGAAAGCAGAGTAGTAGCAGAAGAACGGACACAATCACGACAATCATCGACTGAGACATCGGCCCTGCAGAGGGACATGGCTTCGACTTTGTTGGGTTGTTGGCCGGCGGTGAAGTTATAGTAGCCGTAAGTGATTTGGGTGTCTGAAGACATTGGGAGTGGAGTCATTGTGTCCACACGCATTATAGAGAAACTTAAATAATTGAGCAGAAGTTTTGGGAATTACATGAAGTAGTTAAACCACAAATACTAAGAAGAATAACTTGGTTAATTCCATGTTTGCTATGAATGTGATTCAGATGGTAGCTAACAGAGGTCTATAGATGAATATTAAATGATGAAAAGGGTAAATCGGGTCATAAAAATATTTTATATGACGAAAAGGGTAAGTCGGGTACTCGGGTCACAGGTTGTTATTATACGAGTCATAGCGAAGTTGCCTTATATTCTGTTGGTATTTATAAACAACTTGGAGTGTTTTAATAAACTATTAGTTAAATACTAGTGTTTTATCTTTTGAGAATCAAAACACGAAGGTTGGAATAAAAGAAGTCAATTGCTAAATATAATTTTTACATAAATCTCACAAATTTTAATGAATTGACACTTTTGTCCTTTTTCTAATTTTTACCGAAAACGTAATTCTCTCCCACGAAAAATGTGGAGTCAGAGTGTGAAAGGATCACAATGATAATGGAATAAACATATTAATACTCTAGAAGGGGGGGTTGAATAGAGTATGAGCGTTTTTCGCAAAACTGAAAATGTCTAGGCCTTGAAATTAGTTACAAGGCGGAATAAACTAATTTCAGACTTTAAAGTCAAGGCTTTGAAAACAATTGATACAGCAAATCTGATTGCTAATCAGAATGTTAGATGCGATTGTATGAATTTAGCAAATGATCAGTTTAAGCAACACAAAAATAAGTGCAAGAACAGAAAGTAAAGCACACAAGGAAATTGTTACGAAGTTCAGCACAGAGGCCTACGTCTCCGCCTAGAGTTATCCAACCCGTAGGATTTTAACCAACTTTTATTTCTTCCCTTAGAGTTCTAAAGCAACCTAGAAGATCTCACTATCTTCTCTCCGTAGTACTTCCCACTACACCTTAGACACTCAAATCCCAGAAATAAAAGCTAACTCACTTTTACTATACTTTGAGTATTATAAATTTACTCTAAGTATATCACTCTTTTGATATATACTTTTTTCAACTCTTAGATACACTTTTCTTTTCTCTCAATCTAATCACACAATAAGGTATTAAAGAACTTAGAGAGAAAATATTTAACACTCTTGCTATAGTGTATGAAGCTTGATAATTCTTGAGTGTTGTTATCGTTGTTGTTCTTGTCGTTGTTACTTCAGCATATCTTGACGTTATTTATAAGGCCTTGAGGCTGATTTCAAAACGTTGCAAAGCTGACTTCAAAGATTTGAAAGTCTTCAACAGATTTCCTCAAATCTTGTTTCAACAGAATTTTCAGCCCTTTTGAATTTTGAACGTTGCTTTTCATCTTGCTGTATTTTTGGGATTTCAAAACCAACGTTCAGCTTGCAACTGAAATATTCAGCCTATCTTCAAGGGATAAAAACAAATATATTTGAATCTGAAAAACAGAAGTTGTTAAGATAAAAACAGATTCAAATATTCAAATAATAAATTCATCATTCTTCCTTATTTTAAGGAGTCTGCAAAACAAATTAGTTAGATAAGAATAAAGATAAATATCTTATCACAATACAAGATAAATATGTTAGAGATAAATAATCAGAATATTATCACATTATATATGCAAGACTAAATAATTATCCAAACCAAAAAATCTTCCAGCCCAAAACATCAACTTGTCACACATATTGGCTTTACACAAATAGCCATATAGAACAAATATCTGCATAGTCTACTTACAGCCTATGGTTTAATAATATAACATATTTGCAACATGGGTTTGACTTCCATCATTTATAAATAAACAAAAACATTAAGGCCTATCAAGGTGGAGTCAACAGAGTGGATCGCCGAGGGACACCTAAGAGCCGACGGACATCGGCGAGCCTTTGTCGTCGCCGAAAAGTGACGTAAAATAGAGAAAAAAAATACAAAATTTAGGGGTGGCGTCTTGCCAGGACGCCGCCACCATGAGAGTAATACGAAGTATCATAAATAGTCAGAATTTCAGAATGCATTTGGTCAAAGCCGCCACTCCGTTAATAAAATAATGCACTCATCCACAACTCCACAAGTGGAGCATGGTATGGAACAATGAGGGTGTTTGCTGGCCGCGGAGCTAGTTGTCACACTATGGATTAGTGCGTCCTCTATCACATTGGATTCGTCCTATAAGAGAATTATTACTTTTTTAAGTTTTGATTGGGTTTGATAATGTAATCTATGAATTCAATCTTATTCCATACATCTTTAATCAACGTAGATATGTAAGGTTCAGTTGATTTCACCTTAAAAATAATAATATTAAGTAAAAATAATTTTACTTAACTAAAAATAATTTCAGTTCAATAAAAATAAGTTTAGTCCAGCAAAAATTATTTTAATTTAGTAAAAATAAGTTCAGTTCAATAAAATTCAGTAACTTTAAAGAATAAATATAACATAAAATCAGTAAAAATAATTTCAATTAAGCAAAAATAATTTCTGTTTAGTAAAATTAATTTCGATTTAGGAAACATAATGTGAAAAGCTAAATGTCGCCCTCGAATATCTAAATAACGCCCGCAAATAAAATATATTTTACAAATTTAACCTTGTATTTAAAAAAAAAAAAAAGTTAACCCCCTCAAACATAATTTACCCACCCTCACTACCTCTTCTCTCTCTAAACCACCACCACCACCTCCTTTTACCACTCACTACTACCACCACCACCACCTCCTCTTTTAGCCACCAACCACCACCTCCTTTAATCTTTGGTTTCTAGTTCTACACAGTCGTAGATATGACGAGGAAGGACAAAAAGAAGGCGGTCGGCGAAGACAGATTTTTTTATAATATTTTCTGAAATCAGGTTCAACGCCCAATTTTTTCGAACAACCTAGGCTCAAACGCCTATTTCATTCGAACAACCGTATGGTTGTACGAAAGATTTGGACGGTTGAGATGAAACGCTTAGAAAATTCAAACAACCACAACAATAAAAAAAAAATCGAAACCCAGGCAAACGCCTAGGATTTTTGAAAACCCTAGGCTAAAATGCCTAGTTTTTTCGAAACTTCCTAGGACGTTTGAAAAAACTAGGCGTTTCGGCCTACGGTTTTCGAAAATCCTAGGCATTTTCCTAGGTTTCGAATTTTTAATTTTTTTATCAGCACATACCGAGTCCATATAGTCCGACGAGCCTTCGGCGAGCAACATAGGTTGTGTTTCCAGTATTTCGTCGTCGTCCATAAGATCCAATAAATTTGATTTTGCAAAATTTAAAAAATTTGTTTGATTTTGAAAATCACGGTGGTTTCATGGTCCCATGATAGTTGGTGGTCGTTGACCATTGAAGATAACGGTTAAAAGTTTTGTGTACGGTAAAAGTGTGAAATTGAGGTAAAATGAATTATTTTAATAATGGTTATTATAAGGATAAGTACGTAATTTTATGTTATTATGCGGGCGTTAGTTAAATATTCGAGGGCGATATTTAACAACCTCAATTCAGCAAAATAAGGTGAAGTAAACAGGGCTTAATGGATTAACTATTCCACTTTAAAGGAATAAGAAAACTAACATATTTGACTATTTAATATAATTTATAAGTCATTGAATAATTACATTTCCATTAGCATGCTTCATTTCCACATAAGCTCTATTTTATATTTTTTGGGTGCAAAACTGCAAAATGTGGTAACACTACAAGGAAACAGCTGGATTCCGTCGGAAACATAAGAAATTCCGTCGGAATCAAGCCTTCCGACGGAATTCCGTCGGAATAGGTCTGTCGCAGCACCCTTTGTCGGAAATTCGACCGTTTTCGACGGAAATTCCGTCGAAAGAGGTGATTCCGACGGATCTAATTCTGTAGGCGCTGTTTTTGACTTTAATTGGAATTCCGTCGGAGGTGGATTGGTTTCCGACAGAATTTTCCGTCGGAAGAGGTATATTCCGACGGAAATTTCTGTCGGAAGAGGAATATTCTTACGGAAATTTTCGTCGAAAAAGTCAATAAAAAAATAAAAAAAAAATCAGCCCCCCACCCCAACCTACCTAGACCACCCCTACTTTATTCCCACACCCAGCGCCACCCCCCTTCCCACCACACCACCACCAGCCCACCCCACTTCCTACCCCCTACCCCCCTACTACCCCCCTACCCACCACCAGCCCACCCCACCCCCACCCCCTGCCCCCCTGAACTACCCCCCTACCCACCCACACCAACACTGCCTCATACCCCCTGCCCCTAAACCGGACCACCAGCCCACACCCACCCACCTTAACCCACCAGTCCCCCTAACCCGTACCACCACCCCACAACCACCACCCAAACCCGAAATTTTTCAAAAATACCCGAAACTACCCAAAAAAACCCGAAACCACCCAGATCTACCACCCAAACCCACGAAACCACCAAAACACCCAGCACCTTTAGAAATCGCCACCCACACATCACACACGCACACACAACAACGTTACACCCAAAAATATATAAAAAAAAAAAAAGAAAAAAACAAACGAAAATCGACAAAAAAATAATAAAACATACCTTATTAATTGAAATGGCTCGAGTTTCACCACGAAAACGGTTTAACAAGGTCAAATTCGGCCATGAAAAGTCTAGATCTAAGCTTTTAAAGGTCGAATTTAGCCTAAAAAACCTTAAAAATAAACAAAACAAACTCCGTGGTGGCTAATAGAGGCGGTTACGCCGCGGCGCTGGTGGTGGTCCGGTTGCGTAAGGAGACGAGAGGAGAAATGAGAGGGAGAAGATACGAGAAATGAGGAGGAGAAGGAAGGAGAAGGAAAAGAGAGAGAAAGAGACGGCGGAAGAGAGAGAAGTGGAGGAATTCAGAAGAAGAGGAAAGAGAAGAAAAGAGAAGAGGAGAGGAGAGAGAAGGAGAAAGGGGAAGTGGCGGAAATGCAATGGGGGGTTTGGGCTGTTTTACGGTTTAGTTGCTAAAAGATTTTGTTTATTTTTTTAAATAAGATTCCGTCGGAAACTTATGTAGCGACGGAATATTTCATCGGAAATTTCCGACGGATTTTAAGTCTGTCGGAAGCTTCCGACAGAAATATAAATTTTGCGACGAAAATTCCGTCGGAAAGCCCATAATTTAAGACGGATTTTTATTCCGTAGGAAATCCGTTGGAAATTTCCGACGGAATATAAATCCGCCGGAATATACAGGATTTCCCACGGAATTCTGGGTCCGTCGGAAAACGTCCGTCGTAATCTGGCCTTTTTCTTGTAGTGTAAACGGTCCTCCTAAAGTACTACCAGGAATAACACGTTACAACAGACGATTAGTTGAAAGTGGAAAATTATACTCGTAGTTAGTACTGTCAAAAACCAAACCGAACTGGTCAAACCAAACCGATTCAAACTGATCCGGATGAGAACCGAACCGCTTAAAAACCGTTTTTTTAAAACCAAAAACCGACCCGAACCGCATTTTAGTAAACCCGAAACCGAACCGATCTAATTAACGTTAAACCGTTTAAGAACCGAACCTAATCTAAACCGAACTGAATGGAAACCGAAAATGAATCGAACCGTACCTAACCCGAAACCGTTTGAACTGGCATAAAAACCGTTTACACCAAACCGTTAACAAACTGCAAATCGTTTGCACCGAACCATTTATAAACCAAACCATTTATAAAACGAATCGCTTATAAACCAAAGTGTTTATGAACCGAATCGCTTATAAATCGAACCGTTTACAAACCACTTACAACAACTCATCAAATCATGATTATGTCACTATTAACTTAATGATCAAATAAGAAGCAGATAATTTAATAATCTGATAGTAAAACAATACTACATTAATGCACTAAACTTTTATAATCTATTTCGTAATAAACTAGTAAGATAAGTATGACTAAACTTGAAACATAATATGATATGTATTTATTAAATTAATGAGAATTTGCATATAATATGATGCCTCAACATGAAGTGATGAAGTCTCGGCTTGATATAAACTTGTTAACCAGCAAAAAGTTAGAAAGTAGTATAAGATTTCAAACCAAAACTATTTAATTGCCCGAATCCAAACGACTCGATAAAAATCCGATTTTTTGAAATAAAAAACAGATCCGAATCGTAATTTAGTAAACCTGAAATAAAATCGATCCAAATAATGTTAAATCGTAGAAGAACTGAACCTGTTAACAAACCGAACCAGTTATAAACCGAACTAAAATAAAACTGAAGCAAAAAAGAACCGAATCGTTTCTAACCCGAAACTGTTTGAACTGGGATAAAAATCGTTTACACCGAACCGTTAACAAACCGTAACCCGTCTGCACCGAACTGTTTACTATCCGGACCTTTTACAACCCAGACCGTTTACAACCCGAACCGAATTTAAACCGGGGTAAAAACCGTTTACACCGAACCGTTAACAAACCGTAACCCGTCTACACCGAACCGTTTACAACCCAAACAGAATTTAAACCGTTCAAGAATAAACCGAAACCGAATCGAATCGATAATTATTTAAACCGAACTGAAACCGATCCGTAAGACATTTGAACCGATTTCAAACCGAACTGAAACCGAACCGTCAAACCGTTTTAAGAGTAATACTCATAGTAATTTGGATAAGACTCCAATAATGAAAAAGTGGATTATACTTTCAAAGAGATTGATATTTCGTGTATGGACATATGATTTCAATTTTTAAAGCTGAAATTTCTGAAAACAATAAAAAAAATGTAAATCACTTTCATCTAATTATTTTAACGCATTTTAGCATATTTTACTTGTAATTTAAACTCATGTAATTAATGTGATTCACTGTTATGTAAACTTATATTTCCAAAATATAGGATGTGTCTATTCTCTTATATTTTAGATTTTCAGTATATAAAGCCACAAACACGACTTAGAGGAAAGAGATAATAATAATTTTAAAAAAATTTAAAGAATTTTAATTCTAAAAGTATGTTTTTTTATTTTAAAAAAAAAAGCCGATTTAAAATAGTGTTATACAAACTGAAAGAGTACTTGTCAAAAAAAAAAAAAATAATAATAAAAAAGAGGAAAAATTCATGGGAATAATCCGACCTTTAGGCCATTCCTTTTTAATAATCCCACCTTTGGATTATTATTTAATAATCCGACCTTTGGGTGCCTTTAATTTTTATTGGTCCCATTTGACCAGAAACCGGTTGAAGAGGTAATGTTTTTTTTTTTTTTGGTTTAAAATACACATGTCATTACATAGTTGGTCAAAAAAAAAACAAAAAAAATTAAAAAACCCAAATAAATCAGCCACCAGCCCACCACCATCCCCACCACCACCCAAACCCAAACCCCAGAACCACCATCCCCACCAGACCCAAACCCCAAAACCACCCCACTAGCCTCCCCTCCTTCTCCCGCCCTGATTCCGACCACCCAACGTCGGCGCCATCCCAGACCTTAGACCCTCCCCTGAAAACCACCACCCCCTTCCCTTCCCTATCCCGCCTGAACACCCTACCCCACCCTAATCCTCACCTTTGCTTTATTTTCCCCGGCAGCCACTCACATCCCTTACAAACCTAAACCACCCCCCTTCCTGCCACTGATTTTCGACCACACCCTCCCTTCCCTCAACCCCTCCCCCCCCCCCCCTATATCGACAAATCGATCTCCCCTCCTATTGGGAATTTGATGCAGTGTGTGGAAAGGAAGGGGGGTGCGAAATCGGTGGTGTGGGCAGGTTTTTCGGGGTTGGGGTAAAGGAGGGGTGGTCGGAAATCAGTGGTGGGGGCTGGGGGAGGTAGTGACTGGGTGTTTTCGCCGGTCAGAAATCGTTGCCGAAGGCAGGGGGTTAGGTTGGGCGTGGGTACAGTGGCAGTGCGGTGGCTGGCGTGGTGAATGGTGTTTTTTTTTTTTTCCTAAAAAAAAAATTTTAATTTTTTTCCAATTATTTAAAGTTTTTTTTAAATTTTTTTTTTACCAATCACAGGTCGCCACGTGTCGTGTAACCTGTTATAACAGGTTACATGACCGGTTGGGACCAATAAAAATTAAAGGCACCTAAAGGTCGGATTATTAAATAATAATCAAAAGGTGGGATTATTAAAAAAGAATGGCCTAAAGGTCGGATTATTCCCATGAATTTTACCTAAAAAAGAAATAGTAAAACATACCATCCCTTCTTATTTAATTAATTGCTCCACTTTCCTTTTGCGGCCACCGTATTTTATTACTTGTTTTATTTCTTTTTTTTGGAAATCTTTCACAATATTTTATTGTATTAATTTCTTCTCTCTAAGTGGGCCCTCCAACTATCATACTTTAATATTTTCATATTATTTTTCTCCTAGCTATTATACTTTATTCTTTTACTAACCACACTTACTTCATATTTTAATTTTATTATTTTATACTATTATTTCTCCTAATAAAATTATGTAGATGACTTGGAGAAATTGAGCAAGTGATAAAATACGAAGGGCGTATGCCCAAAGTGGATAAAATAGTAGGAGCTATGTAAAGATGTAACAATTATTGTAAGTATTTAAATCATTCCATATGAAGACTATAATTACTTTTAAAAAATACACTATTTATAGTTTTACAATTTACATGGTTTAATCTTGTTTCAAAAAAAATAAAATAAAAAAATAATAATAATAATAAGATAAAATAATAAAAATGAAATTACATGATCTAATCTAGTTTATTTATTTATTTATATTTTTGGGTGAAATCTAAAAATAACTTCTAATAAGTTGGCCATCCAAAATAGTAGTCAAATTGTGGAACAACTTAGGAAAAGTAAAAGTACTAAAGTAGTGCCCCTCTTCAAAGGGAAACGGAAAGAATTGGCGAGTGCACAAATCAACAGTTGACTGTATCATTGACGTAAGAAGGTGGGCACAAAATGTTTAAGAGGAGTAGGGTAGGCTTAATTGTTTATAATGATGTCATCTTCGAATTGAATTATTACGAATTATTACAGTAATACTAATTTATTAATAGTCAATATGAATGAGGTTAGTTTGATATTTTGGTCTTTAGGCTTAACTGAAATCTAATCCTTGGACGATTGAAATGATTAGACTGAAAATCAAAGGAGTAATAAAGTAAGATCCCAAAAGCATAAGAATGAAAGCCTCCTTTTTTTATTTACTTGATGTGGTTTAGAATATAAAAAGTAATATATTTCATGTTTGTTCACATCTTAATCTCAAAAAATCAATGCTGTGAATTTATGATGATCGTTAAGTTAAACAGAGGGAATATGGTTGATCAACAAGTCAATAACCTCGCAAGTAGGGGAACAGCATGTTCCACAAGAGTCTATGTAGGGTAGTCTTAGTACAATAATGTTTATCTTCTTTTCTTGGAAATTCATTGTCAAGTTGTCATGTTCTTGTCCTTCTATACACCACGGAAAAAAATATATTGTGTCAAGCTATGATACATGGAAAAAAATGGACTAAAACAAAAAATGGATCACGAGTCAGGCTAAAGGAACAAAATTACCTTGATCAATTGATCTAGTAGTACCCTAAACTCTAGACGTAGTACACAATTACTAATATTAGGTTAGGTCCCGTATCATGCACGGTAATTTTAAATAACTATTCTTTAATTAATATTATATTTAATTATAAAAAATTAAATCTGGCTAAGTTATTAATTTGTAAAATGAATTTATTATGAAAGTCTATTATTAGCAAAATAGATACTTTAAAATGCCTATATATATATAACTATTATTCATTCTCTCTTATGTATGTTGCATTTTTTTTTTCTCAATAATCAACTGACTTAAAATATTTTTTCATATCTTTCTTGGCAAGCTTTTCATACAGAAGTTTATGGTATAAATATATATTTGAAAGGATACATTAAATCTTTTCTAATCTTTTTTTTGAAGGAAAATCTGTTATAATATTTTCCTTATGTGTATAATATTTCTTTCCTATATAGATATTTAAAAAAATCTGAAATAATACAAAATATTATTCTTGCAATAATATTTTAAAAAGAACAAATTGGTTGATTCTATGGTAGTCATCATTAAAATGACTACCATTACAATATTTTTTTTTTTTTAATATCAAAGTTATTTATAAATCATTTATCTAAAAGTTCCTTTATTAATTTTGAAATAATTTTTGGATTTTTTTTTAGAATTTTCCTAATTAATTTACAAAATGTAGTTTTTATCATCACTAAAATTGAAAAATAATTATAAAAAAATGAAAAACAGATTTTAAAAATAAGAAGAAAAAAAACATTTGTCATTAATTTTTGCATTAAAAATAATTAATAATTAGCCAATATAAAAAATTAGTATAATAGTAGTAACTTTAAGGATGACTACCATAGAATTTCATTTTGTATAATTTATTAGTGATAAATTTGAGCTCAAATCAAAGCTACTTCGCAAAGATAACAAAAAGTCACTCCGTATTTCTTAACTATTTATACAAAAGAACCAAGAAAATAATATTCAAATCATTGTATTTTTAATTAAAACGCTAGGAAATCAATTTCTGATAAAAAGTGTTTTGTTATAAGGCTAAACTCACAATAAGAGGGAGCCCCGATTTCTCATAGTGTTCTCACACATTTTTGTAAATAAACCAATTAACAATTTTATTCAACTTTATTCAATTGTGGAACCTAGAATAATAAAAAAGCTTTTGATTTATTTATGAAAATGCCCTCATGAGAAACAAATTTCGTTTCTCACTATGAGAAACAGGGAATTCCTCGCAATAATACATGAATCTATTTCACCTGTTTGTCTAAATTTAATTGTCATGAGTAACATGGTTTATATATACTATTCACTTGACAATTAGGCATCCCTTCGATACCTTCAAGGGCCATCTTCACCTAGGATGCAACTCTGTTATCGAAACATTATTGATTGAACCTCCCTCTGATCTTATACTCGACTTAGTCGTTGTGCTCCACTCCAAGAGCATATCGGGTAGATTTTGGCTCTCGGTATAAAATGCAGGGTGCGCCGGTACTTGAAGTGTAACAGAATCACTACTCAACATAAGATCGACTGCAGACATCGTTGGCCTGTCTACAGGGTTTTCTTGGACACACAACAAACCGATGTGAATGCATCTCAATATCTCGGTACTAGACCCGAGTGGTATTACAGGATCTACCAGATTCCAAGCATTGCCTTCAGTCCAATTTCTCCAAGCCTATAAACCAATATAATGTTGCAATGCCATTTATGAATTTTTGTAACATTGTAAAAGAAAGTTTTCAAATTTTTATTAGGTAACTTACAAAGCTTAAGAGGTTTGTTTCATTCTCCTCATCGTTTAAAAATGAAGTAATCCTTTGTCCGCTTACTATCTCTAGGACGAGTACACCAAAGCTGTAGACGTCTAACTTTACTGATACTTGACATTGAAGAGCATACTCAGGTGAAATGTAACCTCTGCAAAAACAATATAATATATTTCTTGTACGAATTAAAGAAATCACAAGAACATAAGCCAATAATATTGTAGGTAGAGTTTGAAGATTTTGGATGCTTACTTGGTACCGACAATTTTGCTAGCCAGTGTTTGAGTTTGATCAATGTTAAATAGCCTTGCCATACCAAAGTCCGCAATCTTTGGAAAGAAATCCTCGTCTAGGAGAATATTTGCAGCTTTGAGGTCGCGATGTATGATTTTTAGTCTAGAATTTTCATGGAGGTACAAGATCCCTCTAGCTATGCCATTTATGATTTTGTACCGTGTTTCCCATTGCATAGACTGACGACTTAATGGATCTGCATTTGATTACATGTAACAAAATTTTAGACAATCTTATTGATCAATGAAAATAATTCCCCTTGAGATACCAAATTCTGCATATCCCAAATCATCTAGTATAACAATGCACCACAATTATTTAACGTACCATCATTCTGTCACAACTACTTGGATGATCTTTCTACCGGGAATTGAACAGATTTATTAGTACCTCCGTTGTATTAGCATGACATTACTAGTACTTCATATGAATTTATATTAAAAGGAGAGTTCATCACTTACCAAATATAAACTTATCAAGGCTTCTATTAGCAACGAGCTCGTAGATGAGAATCATTTCTTTTCCATGTAAGCAAAATCCCAAAAGTCTCACCAAATTTCTATGTTGGAGCTTTGCTAATATCAGAATTTCATTTTTAAACTCTGCATCGCCCTGCCCTGAGTTTGTTACAAGTTTCTTCACTGCTATCTCTTGTCCATCAGGAAGTACACCCTGAAAACATGGTCAGGAAATTCAAAAAAGATGGCTTGTTTGAAGTCATATATACTGGCTAGTTGTTTGATTGAATTAGTACCTTATAAACAGAGCCAAATCCGCCTTCTCCGAGCTTATAATCCTCAGAAAAGTTCTGTGTTGCCTGCTTTATAGCTCCAAGACTAAATTGCAACGATCTTAGGGCCTCAATTTCATCTTCTGCACTTACCAATAACAAAGTTTTTTTTTTTTTTTACAATAGCACCAATAAAAAAGTTAGCTACAACTTTGTATACAAGAAGCAAATTACATTAAGGAAATTAAAGCTGTAATTAAACCAAAAATTCTTACTGCTAAACTTCACCATCCAAGAATTCCTTGAATTTCTTTTCTTTATAAAGACGCTGAAGATGATGCTTGTAGCAAGTAACATTGTTGACACGCCAAGTGCGATGGAAATGATACCGACTATATGAGTCTTACCACTTTTTCGGCCTACCAAAAAACGTACAATAATTGATAAATCATGTAAGCGGAACATTTCTTTGAAAGATCAATGAAGAATTGGTGTATAAATAATTATGTGCTCCATATTTACCTGGAATAGGAGCATTTGAACTGATGTTGAGTGACGGCGTAGGCAGGGGTTCATTAGGCACGTCCCCTAAAGTACTACCATAACCCGAATAAGTCGGTAATTCGACTGAACTGGTGTACAAGGAGTTGATATCATACCGAACAAAGCAATTCGGTAAATCTATCATAACACCAGAAGCCGTATAATTCGACTGAACGCAACACGAAGGAAAATAATCAATTAACTCTTGAATACACTGCATACACCTTCGCTTTGACAAATCTGGTGTACACTGCACAAGACCATACAAACTCTGACCTCCAGAAGTATTAGCCTTGTCTGCTGCATACTTCTTCTCTGAATTACCTGAACTAGCTCGATTCTTCAACGATTGCATCAGCAAAGACAGAGAATCACTGAAGCCACGAGTATTCGTAACAGGTGGTTTATCTACAAGTAACCACGGGTTTACCACATCTTGTACTTCCCCATAAATAGAACGGTTTGAGAAAAATACAGAGCAATACCCACTATACCCAAATCCTTCCTTTTGGTTAGGACAAACGGTATTAATGAGCAAAGAAGCCGAGTTTTTAATACAATTGCGGCACGTATTAACAGGGACATCACCCCTGCATAGGGCTAATGAGCTCACTTTGTCCGGTTCGTGTCCTGCTGTCATATTGTAAAACCCGTAGGTGATCCGAGTGTCTGTCGATAGAGAGTTTAAGACTGCTTGAAGGTTGGATTGGTACGTGCTGTTTGGTGTGTATGTGGTGTCGCTGCACCACTGCGACCGGAATGGGCTTTGGGCTGATACAAACTTGGGTATGGTATAAGAAACTATGAGACTGAGTACTAACAAGTAAACATTAGAAGACTCCATATTAGCATTAATTTTGTTTGTTAAGAGATGCAAAAAGATTGAAGAAAGAAATAAAGTACAAATTAAAGTAAGAAAAGGAAGAAAGCAAGGTGAATATACTTCGGGAGAATCAATTTTGGTTAACGAACTAGTCAATGAGATGGAGAATTGAAGTTGGTTTCAACTTTAAAGTTTTCAACCCATGTTGTTTCTTCAAAACTAATGATGCGTAATTAATTACTCCATCCGTTTCGTATTTTTTTTCGTCAGTTTATTTTTGTTTGATACACTTTGACTATTCTTCTCTCAAAAAACATTCTAACCGTAACAAAAAAATATGGAACGGAGGGATTGTTCAAACAAATGAGCTGAGTGTACTATTTCAAGGTTAGTGGATAGAACTTTCCCAAGGCAGCTTACTTGCTAGACAACTTGTTATTTCAGAAGCAATTTGTCAGTTATGCAATGCTGCAGAAGAGTCGATTATCCATGCTCTATTCGAGTGTACCCATGCTAAGGATATTTGGTGTTAGGAAATAATTATGGGGATGAAGAATTAGGGATGTGTTTACACTGTTTTTAGACTCCTTACAGCAATTTTAACCCCCACTATAATTGATATGGGTTACCGGTGAATATGCTTCCAAGATTTTCCTTAAGTTCGAGATCAATTAAAGCAATGTAATTGAACTCCCTAAGAACACTTTAAGAACAATTAGAACAGAAAAGGAAGAAGAAGAAGATAAAGTAAAGTGTAAGTTATAAATCTTTGGAGCAGTATATAATAAACAGCCTTATTGTCCAAGAGTACACACGCCCGTGGTCTACACTATAACACACGTTAAAATTTTGCTATGCTCCAATATTAAACTGATAGACTAGCTCCAAGCTAATCTTCACTATTTAACCAATGTGGGATATCAAGTTAAATTGAATAGAATAACTTATAGGCTAGCTTCAAGCTAAACTTTTCTATTCAACCAATGTAAGAGTTTCTTCCCAACATCATGTTAAATAGAGTAAGCTAATATTCACTATTCAACCAATGTGAAAGTTTCTTCCCAACATCAACTTAAATAGAATTAAACAAGCTAACATCTTCTATTCTACCAATGTGGGACTTCCATCATACATTTAGGTATATAGACTAACCTATATAACCAAGTTCTATTCTACCAATGTGGGACTAATTTCCCATAATTCACAAAACCTATTATGAAGACTACTCTAACATTTGGTGCCATTATAACATGAAAGCTATAATTGATGAAGCCCCTGGGAGTAGCTTTGCCGAGAGATGGTTGTGGCTCCATAGGAAGCTGGGGAAGGACGATTTTCTGCGTATGGCATCTCTGGCTTGGGCGGTGTGGAGGGTGCGTAATCTCATGATTTTTGAGGATAGTGCTCCAAACCCGGTGTTATTGGCCTCAAACTTCTGCAAAATGGTGGATGAATATAATGTGTATGCAAATAGGGTGTTCAGGAACATACCAAACAGGAGCAACAACATTACGAGTTGGAAGCCTCCTCAACATGGGTTTGTAAAAATTAACGTCGATGCTCATGTCTCTGTGATTGGTAAGTCAGGGGTTGGGATTGTGTGTAGGAATGCAGAAGGTAGGGTGGTTTTGACAACTACAAGGAAAATTCATACGACCTCCCCTGTGTGTGCAGAAGCTGTGGCAGTTAGATATGCACTCTTAGTTGCCCGTAGATGTGGTTTTGTTAAAATCTGGGTAGAGTCTGATTCGTTGCAGGTTATCTCAGCGATAAACTCTGATGCAAAGGGTGCTACTCCAATATTCAATGTCTTCAGTGACATAAAAGCATTGATAGAGCTCTGTTTGTGGAGTGTTTTTTTACCCATGTAAAACGTAGTTGCAATACAATAGCTTATCTTGTTGCTAGAGATGATACGGGAGATCACTTGGAGCTTATTAGAGTTGATCGATTTCCTCAAAACATTGTAACTATGGCACTGTTGGATTTTCCTAATTAATACATAATTCTGTATCTTGCTTTCAAAAAAAAAAAAAAATAGTGGCCATCAATTTCTAATTAAGTGACTTAATAAAAAAAAAGTTAAAATTGGGTTTGGAATTGAGTGAATTTGATTAAACAATGATTTAATTTACTTCGTATACGAAGTATTATAATGGGTGCAGTAGCTCTGAATTATATTCTACTAACTTGGTGATAAAAATGTATTTTTATAGGGTCAAAGGTCAATTATGATGACAAATGTTTTATGATTATTTTTAAATAGATATTTTGCATTCTAACTAATTAGATGTTTAAATGAAGCTGCCTTAAGAGAAGATTATAGGCTAAAGATATCTTGTATTTTAATAATACTAGAGAAAAAAGTTGTACACCCGTTATTGTAATTAGGTTACATGTATATTATAGATACATGTGTTGATGTGCACAATATTCAATATACATTCAAAGAGTGAAAGAATATAAATACATGTATTCTAAAGAATAAAATATTAGGATTAATGAACATAAAATATGTTTTTTATTTTTTATTTTAATATAAATTTTACCTGCTAAAAATAAATAACAATCTCTTCATCTTATGTAGACATAGTCATATTCTTTTATCGTAATATCATAATATGTTTTTTTTAACATATGCAAGTATGCAATTGCATACTTTTAAATTGTGATACACAATTAGCATCATGTGTCCAGTACACCTTGTAGCAAAAGAAAAGGCGGTGTTTCCCTAAAGTCCTGTAAAGATTAGAAAATGAATGGACTGTCCAACATCCACTAGTAGAAAAAACTAAATAGGCACCCCCCCTATAGCACCGGTTCATGAAAACCGGTGCCAACTAAAACGAGCGCGAGTTAAAATTTCAGAGTTGGCGGTGCCAATTACGCTAATTAGCACCGGTTCAAACCGATGCCAACTGTTTTTTTTTTTTTTTTTTTAAAAAAAAAAGAATAAAGTTTGCACCGGTTAACCGGTGCCAACTGATTAATTTTTTAAAAAAATAAAAAATAAAAAATAGAGTTCGCACCGGTTAACCGGTGCCAACTGATTATTTTTTTTAAAAAAAACAATAAAAAAACGAGTTTAAAACAAATAAAGCTATGCGAGTTTCTGAGTTTTATTAACTCCTTCATTCCTTCTTCAATTCATTTTTCATTCTCTCTCTCTTAGCTCTCTGAAATTCCTTATCTCTGAATGCATGCATGCCTCTCTCCTTCAATTCCTTATCTCTGATCTCATCTCTCATCTCTGTTCTTCTCTCTCCAACCAAGCAAAACAGCCAACACAACAACCAAGCCGCTGCCGTCAAATTTGAGGTTAGGGTTTCTGGGTTTTGGGTTTTTCACAATTTTGGCTGGGTTTTTCACGATTTCTGGGTTTTTCACGATTCTAGGGTTATGGGTTTTGTGGGTTGAATATGTGAGGGTGTTTTTGTGCGAAATCGTTCGTTTTTAAGGGGTTTATTTGATCGATTTTTGTTCGATTTTTTAGGTTTATTTGTCGATTTTTTTTGGATTTGTTTGGGGTTTATTTGTTCTATTTATTTTTTGTTTTTTTTGGTTGAATTTATCTGGGTTAATCGTTCGTTTTTCAGGGGTTTATTTGATCGATTTTTGTTCGATTTTTTGGGTTTAATTGTTAGATTGTCTTTCGATTTGTTTGGGTTTATTTGTTCTATTTATATTTTGTTTTTTTGGTTGAATTTATCTGGGTTGAATCTTAGTGCGTTGTTCGATTTTTTGGGGTTATTTGTTCGATTTATTTTCGAATTTTTTGGAGTTTATTTTTTCTATTTATTTTTGGTTTTTTTTGTTGAATTTATCTGGGTTAATCGTTCGTTTTTAAGGGGTTTTTTTGATCGATTTTTGTTCGATTTTGTGGGTTTATTTGTTTGATTTTTGTTCGATTTTTGTTGAATTTATCTGATTTGATTGTTTCAGTTGATGCAGATTTGAAGGACGTGAATGTGCTGAGTTGATGTTCGAAGTTTCTGGGTTTTGGTTTGTGATTTATTTTTCAGCAATTTTTCTTTTTTTTTTAATAAACTGTAAAAAAAAAACAATTTATTTGATGAATATAGCCTTAGCTTGTTCGATTTCAAGTTTTGGATTGAATGTATAAATTGGATTGATGAATAAATTTTATGCTGAAATAATTTTTTTTTTTAGTGTTTGAAGGCGTATTTGGCACCGGTTAACCGGTGCCAATTGAAGTTTAAATTAAATAAAAAAACAGCACGCATTAACATTTCGCACCGGTTAACCGGTGCCAAATACGTGTAGTTAGCACCGGTTAACCGGTGTCAATTGCTTTAGTTGGCATCGGTTTTGAACCGGTGCCAAATTTTGGGGATTTGGCACCCCTCAAATCCCCAACGGTTCAAAACCGGTGCCTTAGGGGGGGTTTGAACCGGTGCCAAATTAGCTTTTTCGTCTAGTGATCACAGACAAAATAGGCTCAAAATTAAAGCCCATTGGTTAAAATGCTTAAATGGTAGCTACTTTATTTTATTTTATTTTTACCAGTTTTTCTCCTTTGAATTAAAATTGTAATGGTCAAAACAAACATTAGAACTTCATCTATGCATATGACCATATTAATCAAGCAGTAATGAGATCGCACCATTATTGTCGAGAGACGAATAGGTTCCCTCTAGGTTTTTTCTTTGGGAGGGCTTTCTTCTAGCTTTGCTGGCTAGGGTTTCCTCAATTCTTGAGGCTTTTTTCTGGAGGTTTCCTAATTACTATACTCCTTAATAATCTAGTGTATTAATTTTGCTTACTTTCTCCTCTAAATTCGATGGAGGAGGTGAGGAAAACCCTAACGCTGAAAGAGAGGAAATGCGACGCTCATAAGGAAAGTTCGTTCGATGCAGCGGATGACCCTAATGCAGCAATAGAATGGGATGACAAAGGTGAAGATGATGAAGATGCATGCCTGTATTGAACTCGCGTTGGTAGGTACCATCTGGACTACTCGAAATATTAATACAAATGCTTTCATTAACACTATTAAAGGTGTTTGGCAACCGAACCATAGAGTGGATATCTCGAATATAGGCAAGAACCGTTTTTTTGTTTCAATTTTATCATTGGAAAGATAAGCAACGTGTTTTAGATGAGCAACCATGGCACTTTGATCGCCTTGCGTTGATCCTGGGGGAAACACATGACTCGATCAAGCCTTCGGATATTGAGTTGCATTATCTGCCAATGTGGATTAGAGTATATAATCTCCCCCCTTAAAGGGAGATTGAACCTTGGGAATCTTGAAAATATAGGCAACAAAATTGGAGTTTTTGTCAAACTGGATGCAGCAGCAAGGGTGAGAATTGATAAATCTGTCAGGATTCGAGTCCTTGTGGACGTCCGTAACCTTTGCTTAAGCAAGTGAGGCTAAAACTAAGAGGGGGCATCATGGAGACTTTTGAGGTAAAATACGAGAAACCACCGCTATTCTGTTTTTTCTGTGGAATGATGGGACATGGAGTGAAGGATTGTGAAAAATACAAGGATCTAGATGAACCTGCTCTTCCTTTTGGTCCATGGATGAAGGCCTCGCCATGGAAGCAATCTTTGGGAGAAAGGGTTGATATGGTGGGGAAAGATAAACACTGTGCGAAGGCTCTCTTTGTTACAAAACCAAAACAAGGAAAATCCTCGACCAGTGTGGAGAAGACAAATGTAGTCGAAGTCCTCGATAAGTTAGGGGAAGTGGCCTTGAACTCTAGGGAAGTAAGTATTGTGAAACTGTACAATCAGCAGGGAGGGGATTTGTTCAGTTTTGAGGATGCAGAGGAGAAAAGACAGGGGAAAGAAGAGGATGAGATAGAGGAGAAAAGTAAAAGTAAAGTGAATTTTCAGAAGAAAATCTGGAAACGCCATGTCTTTAGTGGGGACCTAAATATGGAGGGGGAGGTGACTCTAACAGGCGAAAAGAGGAAAAGGAACGAGGAAACAAGCGACTTGGAGGTGAACCAAAAGAGAAGAACTTCAGTGGAAGACGTTGGAAGTACGGCGGGCCCCACCAAAAGGGCTCTCGGTGACCAATGAGCTACATTATTTTGTGGAGCTGTAGGGGCCTTGGGGGCACTCTTACAGTCAATGCTCTAAGAAGGATAGTCTTCCTTGAATACCCCCAAATAATCTTCCTTTCAGAGACTCGGCTAAAAGCTTTTGAATTTGAAAAAATAAAACAAAAAATAAAGTTTGATTGTGCTTTAGTTGTAGATTGTGAGGGAGAAGGTAGAAGGAGGAAAGGTGGGTTGGCTTTGTTGTGGAAAAGCGACATGAAGGTGAATGTGAAATCTTACTCGTACAACCATATTGACATAGAGATAACACATGAGCAGCAAGGGACATGGAGGTTTTCGGGCATATATGGCAATCCAGAGGAGGAGAAAAAGTTGAAGACATGAAGGCTTCTAAGAAGACTCTGGGATGATCAAGAAGGACCATGGCTTTGTGGTGGGATTTCAACCTTATAATGCAATCAAGTGAGAAAACTGGAGGGTGTGGGTTTTGTGAGGCAGAAGCTGCGATTCTAAGGGAAGCTGTCACCTACTGCAACCTTGAGGATCTGGGATATATTGGTCATGATTACACCTGGTAGAATAATAGAGGGGGAGCGGAGAACATTCAGGAACGCCTAGATCGGTTTCTTGCAAATAGGGCATGGAAGGAGTGGTTCCCAGGATCTTTTGTCTCTCATCTCACAAAGAGAAAATCAGATCATCTTCCAATTCTCTTGAGTATAAAGGAGGCCTTGAGTACACCCGAAAAAAAGAAGAAAAAAAGAAGGCTATTTCGGTTCGAGGAAATGTGGCTTAGAGATGAAAGATGTGGCAATATTGTCTCGGAGGCATGGGAGGGAGAAGGATACTTATGCTCAAAAATTGCTTGCACCTCGTCTAGGCTAAATGCATGGGGTAGGGAGAGGTTTGGGGATTTCATGAAAGAACTTCAAGATTGTAGGGGACAAATGGAAAATCTTATATATAGAGGAGACGCAAACAAAGGAAGTAATAGCCCAAATGAGAGCAATCGATGATAGGATGGATGAACTAGAAAGAAGGGAGGAAATGTATTGGAAACAAAGAAGTAGGCAAGACTGGCTTCAGCATGGGGACAAGAACACCACTTTCTTCCATACAAAGACCAGACAAAGAGCTGCTCGGAACAATATAAAAACTATTAAAGATGAGGCAGGGCACGAATTTGAAGAAGAGGAGAAAGTAATGGAAGTCTTTGTGAATTACTTTCAAGGCCTGTTTGCTGAAAACAGTAGCATTGAGCCGGGTCCAGTCATTGAGAGAGTAGAAGAAGTTGTTTCAACTAGGCATCATAACAACCTGATAGCCCCTTATCATGCCGACGAGGTGAAACATGCGCTCTTTCAGATGCATCTGACAAAGGCCCCTGGTCCAGATGGTATGTTTGCAATCTTTTTTCAAAAATTCTGGGACATTGTTAGTAATGATGTAGTGTCAAAAGTGTTAAATATTTTGAATAATGATGGTGACATAGGTTCTATTAATCAGACTCATATAGTTTTAATTCCGAAAAAAAAAGTGTGAGTCTCCCGTTGATTATAGGCCCATTAGCTTATGCAATGTCTTGTATAAAATTGTTACAAAAGTTTTAGCTAATCGTCTCAAGTTAGTGTTACCAGACATTATTCATGAGTCCCGGAGTGGTTTTGTCCATGGAAGATTGATTACTGACAATGTATTGGTGGCGTATGAATGCTTTCATTACCTGAGAAAAAAGAAAAAAGGGAAGAGGGGATACTTAGGGCTCAAACTTGATATGAGTAAAGCATATGACAGGGTTGAATGGGTTTTTCTTGAAAAAATGATGATAAAATTGGATCTCCCGGCTTCTTTTGTCAAGTTAGTAATGAAATGTGTGAGTACGGCGGAGTTCGATGTTCTAGTTAATGGGCAACCGTCAAGGAGTTTCAAACCGAGCAGAGGGTTAAGACAAGGGGATCCTCTCTCACCTTTCCTTTTTATCATATGTGCGGAGGGCCTTTCGACCCTTCTCACGGATGCGGAACGAAGGAATGCCATCCATGGAGTGAAAATTGGGAGGCATGTCAATCCTATTTCTCACCTTTTTTTTGCAGATGACAGTCTCCTATTCACTAGAGCAACGGAAGAAGAGGTGGATAATGTGTTGGAAATTCTCACTACCTATGAGATGGCCTCAGGGAAAAAACTGAATATGGACAAATCGAAGGTGTCCTTTGGCCGAAACATCGATCAAGACCGGAAAAACATGCTTCAGATGAAGTTATCTTTTAAGGCTGTTGAAGGACATGAAAAATACCTTGTACTGCCAACTTACATTGGTAGCTCCAAAAAACAGGTGTTCCATAATATTCAGGATAGAATTTGGAAAAAATTAAAAGGGTGGAATGGGAATTTCCTATCACAAGCTGGCCGAGAAGTTCTTCTTAAATCAGTTGCTCAAGCAATTCCTACGTACACAATGCAATGTTTTTCCATTCCAACGAGCATTCTTGATGGGATTGAGAACCTGTGTCGACAATTCTTTCGGGGTCAAAAGAGGGAGGAAAAGAGGTTATGTTGGATCGCTTGGAAGAAGTTGTACTTGCCAAAGAAGGAAGGAGGCCTAGGCTTTCGAAATATGAGAAATTTTAATAGAGCTCTCCTTGGTAAGCAAGCGTGGCGAATCTTAACAAATGAGCAATCCTTAGTAGCCCATGTTCTTAAGGGAAAGTATTTCCCGCATACTTCTTTTATGGAAGCCAAAGTATACTCAAATTCGAGTTACACCTGGAGATCAATTATGGGAGCTAGGGATGTTCTTTGGAAGGGCGCGAGGAAGGTGATGGGAAATGGCTCTACGGTGCATATATGGAAGGACCAATGGGTCCCTACCCTCCCAAATTTCAAGGTGGTCTCATACCCAAGGGAGAGTGAGGGAGGGCCTACGTTCGTCCGAGACTTGTGGAATGACAGCTCATGGAATATGGCAGCCCTGCACACGCACTTTTCAGAGATGGAAGTGATGAAAATATGTAAGATCCCTGTGCCTATGTATGATCGACAAAATACATGGGCGTGGTATTTCACGAAAGATGGCCAATACTCGGTGAGAAGTGCATATAATAAGCTGACAATGGAGGATAAAGAAGGTACAACTACTTCCTCAAAGAAGATTTGCAAGTTCGAGTGGAACACGATATGGAGCTCTGATAATCCACCCAAAGTCAGAAATTTCACATGGAGAGCTATAAATGAAGCGGTGGCAGCTAAGCAGTGCCTTGTTCAAAGAGGTTTGGTTCTTGATCCCACCTGCCCTATGTGTGGTGATGATAAGGAAACAATATTACATATGCTTGCTCACTGCCCTGAAGCAAAACGAATATGGTACCTATCCTCTCTACGTTTAGATGTAGATAAGTTTGAAGGAATGGTGTTCAGTGAGTGGTGTGATTCCATTCGAAAACACCACAAGGATCCCCATTGGTGGAACATATTTTTGGCGATCTTGTGGGGTTTGTGGCTTCGTAGGAATATGTGGTGCTTTGAGAAGAGAAAGAGAGATGCTATGGATGTCATACAAAAAGCAGTAAGTATGGTGGGGGACTATGAGAATGCCCAGCTGGCTAGACAGCAGCAATTGGAAGACAAATGGAGGCCTCCTGGTCATGGAATGATAAAAGTAAACTCTGATGCGACGATGAAGGGGATTGAATCAGTGGGATTGGGTGGAGTTATGAGGAATATGTGATTGCTTGAAGGTTTACAGCCACCTAACCAAAGGCTGTGCTCCCCCTACAAGCTTTGGAACAGTCATCTATGACATACTGCAGATTGCTCGAGGGTGTCAATCGTGTGTGTTCTCCTTTGTCAAGAGAAGTGGAAATAGTGTCGCCCATGCTCTAGCCAAGTTGAGCTTCTCGTTTGTTGACCTTAGAGTTTGGATGGAGGAGGTCCCTAGTGAAATTCTTATTATTGTAATGGATGATTTAGTTTTGCTTGATTAATAAATTTTTTTGCTCGTTTTCTGTCAAAAAAATCAAGCAGTACTATCGAGGGTAGACTTGTGTGATGGAACCCTCATTAACTAAACAAGCAGGCAATGGACTACTCGATTGGTTTGAAATATGCTCCGGTGAAGGAATACTTGATGGTGTGTGGCCTCGTGAGAAAAACGCAGGTTGTGAAGGTACTGATAGATATTATAGTTATGATAATATTTGTCGCATATTAAGATAATAATATTGTATATTTTGTATCCTTGGTACACACTCCAGATTGAAGAGTTTTCCGAAATCTAATATGGTATCACGACTTAAGTTTTAGATCCAAATGTTTTATTTTTCCAATTTTTTTGGTTTTTTTGTTTTTAATTTGGGACCTTAATCTTAGCTTCCGCATTCTTCTTTGGTTAATTAGTTAACCAAATTCTGTACAACTTGTTCCTTCCACCTAGATTTTCTGTTAAATTATTTTGGCTTCTAGTAAGCATTTGACTTTGGCAATCTGTGCTTATAATCGTATTAGCATCCATGACTAAGGGCAGTGATCACCCACCACCGCCACCTCCACCTCCTTCGTCGACGGAGTTGCATCCGGCTCTCTCTATCAATAACATCAAGAACGCAATTTCTTGGATTCTTAATCGGGAAAAGGTACAATATTCTAATTGGGTGGAATTGTTTGAAGTTCGTTGCCACGCTTTTAACATTCTTGATCATATCGATCCGAACACCCCAAGACTGTCTGATATTTCTGAATTGAATCCCTATGGCTGCGTCTTGACTCCATTGTTAAACAATGGATATATGACACTATTTCAGTTGATCTCTTGGAAACCGTTTTATGTCGTGCATGGAGACTCTGCTAAAAAAAAATTGGAATAAGTTGAAAGACCTATTCCAAGAAAACAAGAACACGAGAGTTGTTTACCTTGAAAACCAATTCAATTCACTTTATTTGTCTGATTTTTCGGACGTTTCTTCCTACTGTCAGTAGCTAATTAAAGAACTTGAAGGATCAATTGGCCGCGATGGACCAACCGATGTCGGAGCAGAAACTTGTTATTCGCCTCGTATCAGGGCTTGTTTACACTGATTTTGATACGGTGGCTACAATCATCCAACAAACTGAATCCCTTCCATTATTTGAGACCGCAAGGTCACGACTGCTCCTTGAGGAGTCAAGATGTGCGAATGACCAAGGCAACCAAGCTATCTCCTTCGTGGCACAAAGCTCGAGTGCCCTTGCAAACTCCGCCGCACAGCAGTCGAACCAGCCATAACAACATCAACACTCCGATGGCGGCGCCGGACCTGGTGGTGGTGGTGGTCGTGAGACCGACCGTGGTCGGGGAAGGGGAGGTGCAAGTAAAGACCGTGGTCGGGGTAAGGGGCGTGAGAACAACCAACAACGGTAACAAATCTCTAATGCTCCTAATCCCCAACAAAATTGGGTTTCATCTCAATCCCAACAATGGGGCCCAATGCAACAGCCTCAACAATGAGCCTTAGCACCATGTCCATATCCTCAGCAAGCAAGACCAATTGGGCAGCCACCACCAAGGCCCAATCTGGGGTTCCAATATTATCCTCAACAGGCTTATGCAATGCAATACCCAATTTATCGAGCTGCTCCTCCATTCTTCGGGCCACCTATGACACCAACCAAATTGGGTAATTGATTGTAAAGTACTTTTAATTTATACGATATATTATCTTAATTAAGGTACATATAACTAATCTTAAGGAAAGAAAATATTAATTCTCTATATATGTGATTACTCCGTCTAATTACAAAGTCCATTAAATTTTATTGTAGACATGAATTTTCTTTTGTTTGTACAAGTATTATTTTAATTTTTGTAGTTTGATTTATGTTCTGAGTGATAATATGACTTTAAAATATACACAATTATAAATTCTTTTTATTATATTCGTGCATCACGCGGGAGCTAATCTAGTAACTATAACTAAAATAGAAACTGCTGACTTAATCCTTTTCCAAATCTGTGCACGTGTCGCTTTTTCATGAAAAATTTTCCCGCCTAAATGCATTGATGATATCATCTGATCAATTTTTTTTTAAAAAATATTTAAAGCTAAGCTACTCCATTTAAATTGCTTTGAAAATTGTGAAAATTAGATTATGAATAATGACTACAACGGTTTACAAAATAAAATTCAAACACGGTATGGATGCTTCTACAAACTATAGTATAATTGTACAAATTTGCTAAATTTTTTTTTTTACTGTCTTATTAATTAATGAGCTCTTTCTGTCATTTTGTTATCAAGTTACGGAAAAAGTATTTTTCTTTCTCTCATCTCTTTCTATTCTACAAATTATTTAGTATTTCAACTCTGCTTTCTAGCACATGTTACGGAGTATTTGTTAATATTATGTGCTACATGTTGATATATTTCTAATGGTCTTTCTAGCAATTTAACAATATAAATGTCTACATGATGATGTAATTTAACAATTTCCTTCCTTTTCTACCTCCCATATATAGTATGAGTATACAGATCAAAAAAATAATAATAATATATAGTATGAGTATCACTTTGGGAGGGTCTCCACAAAACATCAAACGGTGTAACAACAGTTATTACACAAGTAGAGCTTAAAATATTATAATTTCATACGTATATACATATTTACCATAAGTTGGCTAATATATGCAATAAAAAGAAATAATGTAATATGTATATCTTATAAAGCTGCAGACACAGTTTATAACTTCGCTGTATATAATCTTGAGTGGACCTTGATCTCTATTATCGAGGGTAGAGCTCTGTCACAGAAGCATCATTAACTGACAATGATCTGCTATTTGATTGATCTGAGGAATTGTCTTGTGAAGGTTCACTTAGTAGCACGGGACGATTTTGTACGAAAAATGCTGGTTGCAAAGGCACTTCCAGGGTCATAGTGTAGCTACTTAGCATAAGAGATACTGAAGACATGGTTGGTCTATCGGCCATGTTATTCTGAACACACAGTAAACCGATGTGTATGCATCTCAGTATCTCAGCACTAAAAGCAGGGGATAGTGCAGGGTCAACAAGATTCCACGCTTTGCCTTCTTGCCAGTTTTTCCATGCCTAAGACATCATAATTTCAATGTTAAGAAAGCTTGGTTTGTGTTAATTAATATTTATATAAGTTGAGTGTAAGAATAGATGATCACACTTACATAAGCAAGCAGATTTTTCTCATTTTCTCCAATTTGGAAAGAGCTATTCTTTTGGCCGCTAACAATCTCCAAAATAAGTACACCAAAGCTGAAGACATCCGACTTCAATGACACCTGACCTTGGATCAAATACTCGGGTGGCATGTAACCACTGTAACAAACCAATGTCATGTTTCAAAGTTAAGGTTTCAAACAATTAATAGTAATCTCAACATTGAATACAGCTGCTATGCTATGATACTTACTGGGTACCAACTACTTTGCTTGTCACTGCTTGAGATTGGTCAGTCTTAAACAACTTTGCTAGCCCGAAATCTGCAATCTTAGGAATAAAATCAGCGTCTAGCAGAACATTAGCAGCTTTCAAGTCACGGTGTATAATCCGCTGCTGTGAATCTTCATGGAGGTATAAGAGTCCTCTAGCAACGCCATTAATGATTTTAAGGCGTGTTTCCCAGTGCATAGATGCACGATGCTCTGGGTCTGTATTTATGTACAAGTAAGCCTTAGATGATTTTGCCAAACTACTTTATGAAAAGAAAAAGATAGGACAACCGTAAGCAGTAAATACTAACCAAAAAGGAAGTCGTCAGGGCTTTTATTGATGACGAACTCATAGATAAGAAGCATTTCATCTTCTTCCAAGCAGAATCCCGTTCGAACCTTTTAACTGCTATTTCTTGTCCATCAGTCAGCTTCCCCTGATTATAAAAATAAAAAGATTTATTCTTATTAGTTCTTGCATTTGATGGTTTAAATCCTAGACGATTTCTGAACAATTACCTTGTAAACAGTGGCGGATCCACCTTTTCCGAGCATATTTTCAACAGCAAAGTTCTCTGTTGCAACCTTTATTACCCCAGTACTGAATTGTAAGGTTTGAAGAGTATCCATTTCTTCCTCTATGCAAATCATATGAAAAATATGACAAGATTAGCTTTCTAGTTTACTTTTAAAATTGGACTGCTACTAGTCTAATAGATAAGAATTCTTGCTTACTGTGAAAATTTCCAGAAAACTTTCCCTGCTTCTTCCTTCGTACAAAGATAGAGATGGAAGCTATAATCAGGATGAGTACTAATGATCCAACAATTGGAACAACGATAGCAATAATTTTATGTGACTTGCTACTACTTGCACCTACAAAAAAAAAAAAAAAAAAAAAAAAAAAACAAAACACAAATCCATGATACGAGTTAGTACTAACTATAATACTGAAAGAGAGCTAAGTTAACCAGAGAACCAAAATTTTTATGCATATTTTCTTACCATGTGCAGAAGATGTAGCATTTCTGTTGGAGCCGGGTGGAGTAGCGACATAAGTTACATTCTTATAGAAAGGATAAAGTTCATAACGAAGATTGCAACTAGGTGAAATCACTCTTCCTCCTTTAGCCATAAAGAAAGGACTGGAGGTGATAAAATACTGTGTGAAGACACTCAAAGTGATATTTTGCACACACTTAACACAGTCGAGCCTAGTCAAGTCAGGACTACACTGAACAAGTCCATACAAGGATCGGTTGGCAGTAATTTTCGTGTTTCCGGTAGCAAATTTGAGAACAGAATTACCTAATGAAGCTTTGTTTTGTAAAGAGGTCATTAATGTAGTAAGTGAACTATTTAACTTGTGAATATCATCAGTAACATTGCCATCAAACCGTAAAGCCCAAAATGGCCTATCTGTTAAAACATGAAACAGACTGATGTTTGTGTAATATATTACACAGTTCTCAGAATACCCGAGTGCCTTCATACTGTTGGGACAGACTGAAAGCAGAGTAGTAGCAGAAGAACGGACACAATCACGACAATCATCGACTGAGACATCGGCCCTGCAGAGGGACATGGCTTCGACTTTGTTGGGTTGTTGGCCGGCGGTGAAGTTATAGTAGCCGTAAGTGATTTGGGTGTCTGAAGACATAGAATTGAGGGCTGTTTTAAGGTTTGTTAGATAAGCATTGGGAGTGGAGTCATTGTCTCCACACGCCTTATGGAGAAACTCAAAAAATTGAGCGGAAGTTTTGGGAATTACATAAAGTAGTTGAACCACAAATACTAAGAAGAATAACTTGGTTAATTCCATGTTTGTTGTGAATGTGATTCAGATGGTAGCTAACAGAGGTCTATAAATGAATATTAAACAATGAAAAGGGTAAATCGGGTCACAAGTTGTTATATTCTGTTGGTATTTATAAACAGCTTGGAGTGTTTTAAGATCCTATTAGTTAAATACTAGTGTTTTATCTTTTGAGAATCTAAACACGAAGGTTGGAATAAAAGAATGCTTTTTATTTTATGTGACACATGGTATAACAGTATAACATAATAGTATATAATACGAAGTTATATAAATAGTCAGAAATTCAGAATGCTTTTGGTCAAAGCCGCCACTCCGTTAATAAAAGAATGCACTCATCCACAACTCCACAAGTGGAACATGGTATGGAACAATGAGGTCCGGCGGCGGAGCTAGTTGTCACACATTGGATTCATCCTATAAGAGAATTATTACTTTTCTGAGTTTTGATTGGGTGTGATAATGTAATCTATGAATTCAATCTTATTCCATACATCTTTAACCCACATAGATATGTAAGGTCCGGTTTATTTCACCTTAAAAAAATAATATTAAGTAAAAATGATTTCAGTTAAGTAAAATTAATTTCAGTTTAATAAATATAAGTTTAGTCCAGTAAAAATTATTTCAGTTTAGTGAAAATAAGTTCAGTTCAGTAAAATTCAGTTACTTTAAAAAATAAATATAACATAAAATCAGTAAAAATAATTTCAGTTGAGCAAAAATAATTTCTATTTAGTAAAATTAATTTCAGTTTAGCAAAAATAATTTCAGTTCAGCAAAATAAGGTGAAGTGAACGGGGCCAAATAAATTAACTATTCCACGTTAAAGGAATAAGAAAACTAACATATTTGACTATTTAAAATAATTATTAAGTCATTGAATAATTACATTTCCATTAGCATGCTTCATTTCCACCATAAGATAGAAGATAAGCTCTATTTTATATTTTTTGGGTGCAAAACTGCAAAATGTGGTAAACGGTCCTCCTAAAGTACTACCAGCCTACCAGGCATAACACTTTACAAAAGACAATTAGTTGAAAGTGGAAAATTATACTCGTAGTAATTTGGATAAAACTCCAATAATGAAAAAGTGGATTAGACTTTCAAAGAAATTGATATTTCGTGTATGGACATATGATTTCAATTTTTAAAGCTAAAATTTCTCAAAAACAATAATAAAAAAATGTAAATCACTTTCATCTAATTATTTTAACGTAGTTTAACATATTTTAGTTGTAATTTAAATTCATGTCAGGTGATTCACTATTTTGTAAGGGGCCGTTTGGTTCGCTGTAATGGGGAAAGGGAATGGAAATGATTCCCTTTGTAAGTGTTTGTTTTGCTACTTTTGTCACTTCCTTTCTCCTTTTTTATTTTTGGGTTTACCCATTTTTATTCCACCCCCATTCCCCACCCCCCCCCCCTTACCTTTACCATTCCCTTTCCCCAACCACCACCATACCCACATCCCACCAGCCTCGCCGGATGGTCGTCGGCGATCCCTGACCTTGGCTCCATCTTCGCCGGCGATCCCTGAACCTTCGCTCCACCTTCGCCGGCGATCCCCAACCTTAGCTCCACCTTCGGCGACCTTCGCTCACCCTTCTCCAGCACTCCTCGACCCTTCTCCGGCACTCCTCGACCCTTCTCCGGCACTCCCCGACCTTCGCTCACCCTTCTCCGGCACTCCTCGACCTTGAAATAAAACCCTAAATGGTGGTGATGTGGTGGTGGTTCCATGGAATCATTCCCTTTGTTTTTTTAAAACAAACAACACCCTAAATTTCAAGAGTTTCATTCCATTCTCCCCCATACCCTTTCCCCATTCCATTCCGATTCCGCTTTGCGAACCAAACGGCCCCTAAATATATTTCCAAAATATAGGATGTGTTTATTCTCCTATATTTCAGTATATAAAGCCACAAACACTACTAAGAGGAAAGAGATAATAATAATTTTAAAAAAATATAAAGAATTTTAATTCAAAAGGTATTTTTTTTTTTTTTTAAAAAAAGCCAATTTGAAATAGTGTTATACAAACGGAAAGAGTACTTGTAAAAAAAAATAAAAAAAAAAGAAATAGTAAAACATACCATCCCTCCTTATTTAATTACTTGCTCCACTTTCCTTTTGCGGCCACCGTATTTTATTACTTGTTTCATTTTTTATTTTTGAAAATCTTTCACAATATTTTATTCTATTAATTTATTCTCTCTTAGTGGGCCCTCCAACTATCATATTTTAATATTTTCATATTCTTTTTCTCCAGCTATTATACTTTATTCTTTCACCAATTATTACTTCATATTTTAAATTGATTATTTTATACTATTATTTCTTCTAATAAAATTCTGCACATGACTTGGAGAAACGGAGCAAGTAATAAAATATGAAGGGCGTATGCCCAAAGTGGATAAGATAGTAGGAGCTATGTAAAGATGTAACAATTATTGTAAGCATTTAAATCATTACATATGAAGACTATAATTACTTTTAATAAATACATTATTTATAATTTTACAATTTACATGATTTATCTTGTTTCAAAAAATAATAATAATAATAATAATAATAATAATAATAATAATAATAATAATAAGATAAAATAAAAAAAATGAAATTACATGATCTAATCTAGTTTATTTATTTAATTATATTTTTGGGTGAAATCTAAAAATAACTTCAATAAGTTGGCCATCCAAAATAGTCAAATTGTGGAACAACTTAGGAAAAGTAAAAGTACTAAAGTAGTGCCCCTCTTCAAAGGGAAACGGAAAGAATTGGCGAGTGCACAATCAACGGTTGACAGTAGAGTAGGCTTAATTGTATTTAATAGTGTCATCTTCGAATTATTACAGTAATATTAATTTAATATTAGTCAATATGGATGAGCTTAGTTTGATATTTTGGTCTTTAGGCTCAACTGAAATTCAATCCATGGATGATTGAAATGATTAGACTGAAAATCAACGGAGTGTTAAAGTAAGATCCCAAAAGCATAAGAATGAAAGCCTCCTTTTTTTACTTGATGTGGTTTAGAATATAAAAATAAAAAATTCGTAATATATTTCATGTTTGTTCACATCTTAATCTCAAAAAATCTATGGAGTACATACATGCGCAAATCAATGTTATGAATTTATGATGATCGCTAAACAGAGGAAACATGGTCGATCAATAGATTGATGAGTGTTCTGACAATAAAGCTTATGTTCCACGAGAGTCTATGTAGGGTAGTCTTAGTAAAATGTTTATCTTCTTTTCTTGGATATTCATTGTCAAGTTGCCATGTTCTTGTCCTTCTAAAATGACTAAAACAAAAATGGATCACGAGTCAAGCTAAAGGAACGAAATTACCTTGATCAATTGATCTAGTAGTACCCTGTTTGTCTAAATTTAGTTGTCATAAGTAACATGGTTTATATATACTATTCACTTGACAATTAGGCATCCCTTCGATACCTTTAGGGCCATCTTCACCTAGGGTGCAACTCTGTTATCGATACATTATTGATTGAACCTCCCTCTGATCTTATACTCGACTTAGTCGTTGTGCTCCACTCCAATAGCATATCGGGTAGATTTTGGCTCTCGGTACAAAATGCAGGCTGCGCTGGTACTTGAAGTGTAACAGAATCACTACTCAACATCAGATCGACTTCAGACATCGTTGGCCTGTCTACAGGGTTGTCTTGGACACACAACAAACCGATGTGGATGCATCTCAATATCTCGGTACTAGAACCGGGTGGTATTACAGGATCTACCAGATTCCAAGCATTGCCTTCAGTCCAATTTCTCCAAGCCTATAAAACAATGTTGCAATGCCATTTATGAATTTTTGTAACATTGTAAAAGAAAGTTGTCAAATTTTTATTAGGTAACTTACAAAGCTTAAGAGGTTTTCTTGATTCTCCTCATCGTTTAAAAATGAAGTAATCCTTTGTCCGCTTACTATCTCTAGGACGAGTACACCAAAGCTGTAGACGTCTGACTTTACTGATACTTGACGTTGAAGAGCATACTCAGGTGAAATGTAACCTCTGCAAAAACAATATAATATATTTCTTGTACAAATTAAAGAAATCATAAAAACATAAGTCAATAATATTGTAGGTCGAGTTTGAAGATTTTGGATGCTTACAAGGTACCGACAATTTTGCTAGCCAGTGTTTGAGTTTGATCAAAGTTAAATAGCCTTGCCATACCAAAATCCGCGATCTTTGGATAGAAATCCTCGTCTAGGAGAATATTTGCTGCTTTGAGGTCACGATGTATGATTTTTAGTCTAGAATTTTCATGGAGGTACAAGATCCCTCTAGCTATGCCATTTATGATTTTGTACCGTGTTTCCCATTGCATAGACTGTCGACTTAACGGATCTGCATTTGATTACATGTAACAAAATTTTAGACAATCTTATTGATCAATGAAAATAATTCCCTTTGAGGTACCAAATTCTGCATATCACAAATCATCTAATATAACAATGCACCACAATTATTTAACGTACCATCATTCTGTCACAACTACTTGGGTAATCTTTCTACCGGGAATTGAACAGATTTATTAGTACCTCCGTTGTATTAGCATGACATTACTAGTACTTCATATGAATTTATATTAAAAGGAGAGTTCATCACTTACCAAATATAAACTTATCAAGGCTTCTATTAGAAACGAGCTCGTAGATGAGAATCATTTCTTTTCCATGTAAGCAAAATCCCAAAAGTCTCACCAAATTTCTATGTTGGAGCTTTGCTAATATCAGAATTTCATTTTTAAACTCTGCATCGCCCTGCCTCGAGTTTGTTACAAGTTTCTTCACTGCTATCTCTTGTCCATCAGGAAGTACACCCTGAAAACATGGTTAGGAAATTCAAAAAAGATGGCTTGTTTGAAGTCATATATACTAGCTAGTTCTTTGATTGAATTAGTACCTTATAAACAGAGCCAAATCCGCCTTCTCCGAGCTTATAATCCTCAGAAAAGTTCTGTGTTGCCTGCTTCATAGCTCCAAGACTAAATTGTAACGATCTTAGGGCCTCAATTTCATCTTCTGCACTTAACCAATAACAAAGTTAGCTACAACTTTATATACAAGAAGCAAATTACATTAAAGAAATTAAAGCTGTAATTAAACCAAAATCTTACTGCTAAATTTCACCATCCAAGAATTCCTTGATTTTCTTTTCTTTATTAAGATGCTGAAGATGATGCTTGTAGCAAGTAACATTGTTGACACGCCAAGTGCGATGGAAATGATACCGACTATATGAGTCTTACCACTTTTTCGGCCTACCAAAAAACATACAATAATTGATAAATCATGTAAGCAAAACATTTCTTTGAAAGACGAATGAAGAATTGGTGTATAAATAATTATGTGCTCCATATTTACCTGGAATAGGAGCATTTGAACTGATGTTGAGTGACGACGTAGGCAGGGGATCATTAGGCACATCCCCATAGAAGGAGTTGATATCATACCGAACAAAGCAATTCGGTAAATCTATCATAACACCAGAAGCCGTATAATTCGACTGAACACAACACGAAGGAAAATAATCAATTAACTCTTGAATACACTGCATACACCTTCGCTTTGACAAATCTGGTGTACACTGCACAAGACCATACAAACTCTGACCTCCAGAAGTATTAGCCTTGTCTGCTGCATACTTCTTCTCTGAATTACCTGAACTAGCTCGATTCTTCAACGATTGCATCAGCAAAGACAGTGAATCACTGAAGCCACGAGTATTCGTAACAGGTGGTTTATCTACAAGTAACCACGGGTCTACCACATCTTGTACTTCCCCATAAATAGAACGGTTTGAGAAAAATACAGAGCAATACCCACTATACCCAAATCCTTCCTTTTGGTTAGGACAAACGGTATTAATGAGCAAAGAAGCCGAGTTTTTAATACAATTGCGGCACGTATTAACAGGGACATCACCCCTGCATAGGGCTAATGAGCTCACTTTGTCCGGTTCGTGTCCTGCTGTCATATTGTAAAACCCGTAGGTGATCCGAGTGTCTGTCGATAGAGAGTTTAAGACTGCTTGAAGGTTGGATTGGTACGTGCTGTTTGGTGTGTATGTGGTGTCGCTGCACCACTGCGACCGGAATGGGCTTTGGGCTGATACAAACTTGGGTATGGTATAAGAAACTATGAGACTGAGTACTAACAAGTAAACAATAGAAGACTCCATATTAGCATTAATTTTGTTTGTTAAGAGATGCAAAAAGATTGAAGAAAGAAATAAAGTACAAACTAAAGTAAGAAAAGGAAGAAAGCAAGGTGAATATTTTTCGTGAGAATCAATTTTGGTTGACGAACTAGTCAATGAGATGGGGAGAAGTTGGTTTCAACTTTCAAGTTTTCAACTCATGTTGTTTCTTCAAAACTAATGATGCCTTCCGTATTTTTTTCGTCAGTTTATTTTTGTTTGATACACTTTGACTATTTTTCTCTCAAAAAACATTCTAAGCGTAAAAAAATAAGGAACGGAGGGATTGTTCTCAACAAATGAGCTGAGTTTACTATTTCAAGGTTAGTGGATAGAACTTCCGAAGGCAGCTTACTTGCTAGACAACAAGAAGTGGCCATCAATTTCTAATTAAGTGACTTAATAAAAAAGTTTAAATTGGGTTTGGAATTGAGTGAATTTGATTAAACAATAATTTAATTTACTTCGTATTATAATGGGTGCAGTGTGTCACGTGCTGACTAATCCCCCTAGTCTTATGCACGCTAGCCTACTAACTTCCCTCCCTCGGATGCTAGTCAAGGCTTAACCCCGAAATGCTTTTAAGCAAGAGTGTGCAACGAAAGTTAAGGAATGTTGAGAACACAAGAGAATATGAATTTTGAATGCTTTGATTGCTTGAGAAAGAGTGTTTACAAGTGTTCCTCAGATGCCTCCAAATGAAGGCCAAGTCCCCTATTTATAGTGTTCTAAGCATGGCCTAGAACCTTCACTAACTTCCTCAAATGGAGGGTTCTAGATCTAATCCTTTCTAGAGTATTCTATACATTTCTTTAGTACATTCCCTCTATGTACAAGGCTCTAGAATTATCTACACAACTCTAGTATTTACAAATGATTCAAGGATGTCCTAGGAGGTTCTAGAAGCTTCCGGATGCATCTCGAGTCTCCTTGAGTATTATGGAACCTTCCGGACTTCTCCTTCAAAATCTAACACCACCATGATGTTCATTGGGCCTAAAAATGGTGGACCCCCAAATTTGGGCTCAATCGGACTTCATTTGGGTCCCCAAATAGCCCATTATTGTGTTACTGTCACTTGGGTGTTCACTAGGGTGACAACACTGGAGCAATATAAAGCTCTATATGGGGAGGGTGTCTCTGGCCTAGCCAGCGCGCACCAAGGCATTCCCCCTAGCCACGATTGTTGCCTACCGTCCAATGGCCCTAGTGAGGGGTGGAATGTGTGGGTCGTGACATGCTCCCCCACCCAAGTCTTGACGCCCTCGTCAAGATCCCGACTCGAACGCCCGGTCTTGTCCGCAAATTGCCACAAGTCTTCTTCTTTTTCCCACGAGGCCTCGCTGTCCGGGAGACCCTTCCAACGAACAAAGTATTCATTGTAGCTTGGCACACCTCGACGCCTTATGACTCTCTTTGCCTCGATGCTCTCGATGTTCCTTTCAAACGATGCCACCACGGCCGTAGGTGCCCGTTGTGATTTTCCCCTGGTCTGATCCTCCGGATCGGCATGGTAAGGCTTCAACATGCTAACATGGAACACCGGATGTATTTTCAGCTTGGGAGGTAGCTCAAGCTTATAGGAAACTTTCCCGACCTTCCTAATGATCTGGAATGGCCTTTATACTTCCGCACTAACCCCTTATGCACCTTGCGGAAGACTTTGAATTGGTGCGGCAAGAGCTTCACCATGACTAGGTCGCCTTCTTGAAACTCCAATGGGCGCCGGTTTTTGTCGGCCCACTTCTTCATCTTCTTAGCGGCCTTATTCAAGTAAGCCTTGGTGATGTTGAGCTGCTCGTGCCATCCCTTAGCTAATTTGTAGGCAGCGGGACTGCTACCCGTGTAGCCCGATACAACTGCTTGTGGAGTCAAGGGTTGTTGGCTCATGACTAACTCAAAGGGGCTTTGCTGGGTTGCCTCGGACCGCTGCAGATTAAAGGAGAATTGGGCAATGTCTATGAGCTTTGCCCAATCTCGCTGATTGGCACTCACAAAATGCCTCAAATAGAGCTCCAACAAAGCGTTCACTCGCTCTGTCTGCCCATTCGTCTGCGGGTGGAAGCTTGTGGAGAAATGTAGACCTGACCCTAGCAACTTGAAAAGCTCCGTCCAGAATTTGGCGGTGAACCTTGGATCACGGTCGCTGACGATGCTCTTTGGCAAGCCCCAGTTGTTGACCACATTCTTGAAGAATAACTTGGCGGCTTGCTCCCCTGTGCAATCCTTATGTGCCGGTATAAAAGTCCCATACTTGGAAAAGCGATCAACTACCACCATGATAGAGCCAAACCCCTCTGACTTGGGCAAGGTAGATATGAAATCCATTGAGACGCTTTCCCATGGCCTCTCTGGTATAGGCAAGGGCTCCAAGAGTCCTGCTGGCACACGTTACTCTACCTTGTCTTGTTGGCACACAAGACAAGTCTTCACATAGGCCTCTATATCGTCCCGCATGTGAGGCCAGTAGTATACCTCCTCCAAGAGTGCCATTGTCCGCTGTATCCCAGGGTGACCAGCCCACAATGAATCATGACACTCCTTCATGATGTCACGCCTAAGGTTGTCCCACTTAGGTACATAGATGCGACGTCCGACGGTGTAGAGTATCCCATCCTCTATCCAGAAGCGTCGGGTCTTTCCCTCGTTAGCCAAGTCCATCAAACTCTTGGCCATAAAATCCTCCTTTAAACCGTCCTTGACTCGATCAAGGAGGGTGCTAGCTATGCTGCTCACACTAGCAAAGATTGCCTTGCGGCTTAGAGCATCAGCAACTACATTCACCTTCCCTGGCTTGTACTCCATAGCGTAGTCAAAATCAGCCAGGATGTCTTGCCATCGAGCTTGCTTGGGGCTAAGCTTCTTTTGATTTTGGAAGTAACTTGTTGCAACATTGTCGGTATAGATGGTGAACCGACTCCCAAGCAAATAATGTCTCCAGACATGCAAGCAATGAATGATAGCAGTCATCTCCTTATCATGCACTGGGTATCTCCAATCGGTATCATTGAGCTTGCGTGATTCATAGGCCACTAGATGCCCCTCTTGCATGAGAACTCCTACGATAGCAAAATCTGAGGCATCAGTGTGTAGCTCAAATGGATTTGAGTAGTCGGGCAGTGCTAACACGGGCTCTTTGGTGACGGCATCCTTCAAGTCATCAAAGGCCTCTTGACATTTGTCGTTCCAACACCATTGTGCCTTCTTCTTTAACAGGTCAGTCAATGGTGCCGCTCGTGCTGAGTAGCTCATGATGAACCGCCTGTAATAGTTGGCGAGCCCAAGGAAAGAACGTAGCTCCGACACGTTCTTGGGCTCCTCCTATTCCCTGATGGCTTGCACCTTGTCATGCTCCATCATTATCTTTCCGGCTTTAATATGGTGTCCCAGGAATGACACCTCCTCCTGTCCGAACGAGCACTTCTCTTGCTTCACATAAAGCTCGTTCTCTCGTAAGACCTGGAACACCTGTCTCAAATGCTCCACATGATCTTGTAAGTTGTCGCTACACACGACGATATCGTCGAGATAGACGACTACAAATTTATCAAGGAAGGGCCGGAAAATCTTATTCATCAAGGTGCAAAAAGTAGCAGGGGCGTTGGTGAGTCCAAAAGGCATCACCAAGAACTCATAAGAACCATACCTGGTCACGCATGCCGTCTTCGCCTCGTCCCCTTCGGCGATGCGCACCTGCCAATACCCCGATCGCAGGGGTCCAACTTGGAGAAGTACCGTGCTTTGCCGAGTCGATCGAACAAATCAGCGACTAACGAGATTGGATACTTGTTCTTGACAGTGATCTTGTTGAGAGCCCGATAGTCAATGCACATTCGCAAGCTGCCATCATGCTTGCGTTGAAACAGCACTGGTGCTCCAAATGGTGCCTTTGAGGGCCTAATGAACCCTGCTTCCAGCAGCTCCTTCAATTGCTTCCTCAATTCCTCGAGCTCTGGTGGGGCCATGCGGTATGGTGCCATGGCTGGAGGCTTGGTCCCTGGCTCCAGCTCAATCTCGTGATCCACCTCCCTTCTAGGAGGTAGTCTTTTCGGTAGCTCCGGAGGCATCACATCCATATACTCTACAAGGACTCCAGAGATTTCTGATGGAACCTCTTTCCCATGGGGCTCCTCTTCCTCCACTAATGCAGTTAAGAAAGTCTCTTGTCCCTTTTTGATCCCCCCTGACACCTGGATTGCTGAGATTGTCTTGGCTTCAACTTCTTCTCGTGTGACAGGAACGGACCATGACCCCTGATCCCTTTTGATCATAATTGACCCGTCCGCTTCAAAAGAAAAGGGCCTTACTGTGTCGATGAACTCAAGTCCCAACACCAAAGAGAAGTCGTCCATATGCACGACTGTGAGATTTATGGTGCCACTCCATTGTCCCAGACAAATAGGCACCTTGTGCGCCACACCAAGGATAGGAACGGGCGAGGTGTTGACTGTCTTGATCCTCCCCGGTTCCTTGGTGTACTTGATTCCCAACTTCATTACTTCCTTCTCCGTAATGAAGTTGTGTGAGGCACCACAGTCCACGAGTGCCTTAGAAGCTCTCCCATTCACTAATGTATCAACAAACATAAGTGAGCCCTTCGGGCGAGGTAGCGTTCTTACCTTGACCACTTCGGCGCTCTCCTCAGCTTTTGGTGTGGCCCGTACGCTACTAAAGAGGCGCAACAACCCCATTTGTGCATCGTCCCCCGACGATTCACCGCCCGAAGCTATGATGGCGCTGAGCTTCTGCCTCCCAGGGCAATCCCTTGCCCAGTGCGTCCCTCCGCACAAGTAACAGCCCCTGTTGTTGGGCTTGTCTGATGAAGAAGAAGACGACGATGATCCCTTTGCCTTGTCCTTTTTCACCGTCTTGTTGCTACTGGTGCTGCTTCGATCGGTGGGCTTGGCTCCCCCACCTTTTCCCTTGCTGCCGTTGCTGCGCCCTTCCTTCCTTGTGTCCTTGTAATCAACCAAGGACTCTGCAGTTGCGATGGCCTCAACAAGTGTTTGAACGTTCCTCCTTTCTACCTCTTGTTGAGCCCATCGTTGCAACCCTCCAATGAAATATATAAGTTGTGTAGCCTCCGGAAAATCATCAACTTCGAGCACGAGGGTTGTAAATTGCTTGATGTACTCCTTGATGGTGCTGCTATGCTTGAGTTCACGCAGCTTCATCATGGAGACCTTGGCTGCGTCATGCGGGCGGAATTGCTTCTTGAAATCTTCCTTGAATTGGTCCCATGTTCGGATGGAACATGAACCACTCTTGATGTCTTGTTCACGCCTTCTCCACCACAGAATGGCATCATCTCCGAGATACATGGTGGCAGCATTAATCTTGGGAGCATCCTCCTCCAAGTGCACAGCCTCAAAGTATCGCTCCATGCTCCATAGGAAGTTGTCAATTTCCCGAGCATCCCTCTTTCCATGATACTTTGGAGGCTTGGGGATTTCCACCTTAAGACCGGCTTGAATGGTGGCGCCCCCAGTCACCGCAGCCCTTTTTAGCAACGTGAGTTCCTCCTTGAGGAGCTCATTCTCCTTCTTCAAAGCAAGGAGTTCCCCCGTGAACTCCTCACGCATTTTCGCCATCTCGCCCATCATCTTCTCAAAAGCCTGATCAGCGAATGATTGAGCATCAAGGGATACCTCCTCTAGACGATTGTCTAGTTCCCCTAATTGCCCTTTGAGCGTAATAACTTCATTCTCGACCTTGCTGACAGAATCCGTCATGTCGCAAGCAGCAACTTCGGCTTTGGCCGATCTCTCATCAACTTTATTCACTCGCTTCTCAAGCTTTTGGACAACTTGAATGAGAGCCTCAGGCGCATAGCCCTCGGTTGTTTGTGAAGCACTAGCGTCCTTGCCGTCCTTGCTCTTTGCCATTCTTCCTCCTTCGCTCACAACTTGCTAACAAAGCTCGACAGCACTATAGTCCCCCGCGACCGTAGCTGCTCTGATACCACGTTGTCACGTGCTGACTAATCCCCCTAGTCCTATGCACGCTAGCCTACTAACTTCCCTCCCTCGGATGCTAGTCAAGGCTTAACCCCGAAATGCTTTTAAGCAAGAGTGTGCAACGAAAGTTAAGGAATGTTGAGAACACAAGAGAATATGAATTTTGAATGCTTTGATTGCTTGAGAAAGAGTGTTTACAAGTGTTCCTCAGATGCCTCCAAATGAAGGCCAAGTCCCCTATTTATAGTGTTCTAAGCATGGCCTAGAACCTTCACTAACTTCCTCAAATGGAGGGTTCTAGATCTAATCCTTTCTAGAGTATTCTATACATTTCTTTAGTACATTCCCTCTATGTACAAGGCTCTAGAATTATCTACACAACTCTAGTATTTACAAATGATTCAAGGATGTCCTAGGAGGTTCTAGAAGCTTCCGGATGCATCTCGAGTCTCCTTGAGTATTCTGGAACCTTCCGGACTTCTCCTTCAAAATCTAACACCACCATGATGTTCATTGGGCCTAAAAATGGTGGACCCCCAAATTTGGGCTCAATCGGACTTCATTTGGGTCCCCAAATAGCCCATTATTGTGTTACTGTCACTTGGGTGTTCACTAGGGTGACAACACTGGAGCAATATAAAGCTCTATATGGGGAGGGTGTCTCTGGCCTAGCCAGCGCGCACCAAGGCATTCCCCCTAGCCACGATTGTTGCCTACCGTCCAATGGCCCTAGTGAGGGGTGGAATGTGTGGGTCGTGACAAGTGGCTCTGAATTCTATTCTACTAACTTGGTGATAAAAATGTATTTTTATGGGGTCAAAGGTCAATTATGATGACAAATGTTTTATGATTATTTTTAAATAGATATTTTGCATTCTAACTAATTAGATATTGTAATGAAGCCGCCTTAAGAGAAGATTATAGGCTAAAGATATCTTGTATTGTAATAATACTAGAGAAAAAAGTTGTACACCCTTTATTGTAATTAGGTTACATGTATATTATAGATACATGTGCTGATATGCACGATATTCAATATACATTCAAAGAGGGAAAGAATATAAATACATGTATTCTAAAGAACAAAATATTAGGATAAATGAACATAAAATATGGTTTTTTTTTTTTGTTTTTTTTTTATTTTTTATTTTAATACAAATTTTACCTGCTAAAAAAAATAACAATCTCATCATCTTATGTAGACGTAGTCATGTTCTTTAATCGTAATATCATAATATCTTTAGTCATGTTCTTTAATCGTGTGTCCAGTACACCCTGTAGCAAAAGAAAAGTTGGTGTTTGCCTAAAGCCCTTTAAAGATTAGAAAATGAGTGGACTGTCCAACATCACAGACAAAATAGGCTCAAAATTAAAGCCCATTGGTTAAAATGCTTAAATGGTAGCTACATTATTTTTTTTTTCTTTTACCAGTTTTGCTCCTTTGAATTGAAATTGTAATGGTCAAAACATACATTAGAACTCCATCTATGCATATTACCATATTAATCAAGAAGTACTATCGAGGGTACACTTGTGTGACGGTACCCTCATTAACTGAACAAGCAGGCAATCGACTACTCGATTGGTTTGAAATATGCTCCGGTGAAGGTATACTTGATGGTGTGTGGCCTCGTGAGAAAAACGCAGGTTGTGAGGGTACGTTTAGAGTCAAGGTGCTGCTACTTAGCATAAGACCTACTGAAGACGTAGTAGGTCTATTGACCATGTTATGTTGCACACACAACAGACCAATGTGTACGCATCTCAATACCTCTGTACTAAATGCAGGGGATAATATAGGATCAACAACATTCCATCCATTTCCTTCTAGCCAATTTTTCCATGCCTGTGACATCGAAATAACATCGTTAGGCTATTTAATTTATTTTGTTAATTATCGATGTTTACAATTTGTAATCATACTTACAAAGGTAAGCATATTTTCAGGATTGTCTCCGGATTAGAATGAGCTAATCCTTTGACCGCTTACAATCTCTAGGACGAGTACTCCAAAGCTAAAGACATCGGACTTCATAGAAACTTGACCATGAAGGACGTACTCGGGTGCCATGTATCCACTAACACAATCATATTCAATTCAATCTCTCAAAGTTAAAGATCAAATTGATGATGAATTTATATTCAATGCATTGATGACATCATCTTATTAATATTCAATTTTTTTTTTAAAGCTAAGCTACTCCATTTAAATTGCTTTGAAAATTTTGAAAATTGGATTATGAATAATGACTACAACGGTTTACAAAATAAAATTCAAACACGGTGTGGATGCTTCTACAAACTATAGTACAATTGTACAAATTTGCTAATCATAGGAAACTGAATTTTTTTTACCGTCTTATTAATTAATGAGCTCTTCCTGTCATTATGTTTTCAAGTTACGCAAAAAGCATTTTCCTTTCTCTCATCTCTTTCTATTCTACAAATTATTTAGTATTTCAACTCTGCTTTCTAGTACATGTTACGGAGTATTTGTTAATATTATGTGTTACATGTTGATATATTTCTAAAGGTCTTTCTTCTCTTTTCATGATGATAGTGGAAATAATGTGTATAGTGTATCCTATGTGTGCCCTGAGTTGATATGCTTAACTCATGATTTTTGTTAAATGACTCAAAGTCAATTAAACACACATGGTCATCAACGTGGTGCTCAACATTAGCAATGATTATAGACGAATTTTCTCTTAATGATTTATGATTTTTTTATTTTATAATTTTTTTTTTTTTTGAATGAGTAGTTGTTTGCATTGATCCTCAATATATATGCTAAGGATGATATATTCATCATCATTCATTTTGATAAAACCGTGTATTATCGCATGGGACTAACCTAGTATAGTAATATGGAGTAACTATAACTATTAATTGGATTTATCGGATATTGTAAATTGCAACTTGGCTGCATACTCAAATGCAATTGATACAGTGGGCGGTCTTGTTTATAGTTGGTGTGAGTCGTGTGATACAGTACGTTGGTCAAGATTAAGGGGTGATGATGACTGATGGACGTATGTTCAAGCGCATACTGTTAGAGATATAAGATATCTGAAAATATAGTGTGGAATAATACATTTAGATTTATTTTATGTTAAGATATTATTTAGAGAATATATCTTTAGGATTATTTATGATTATGATAGTATATCTTTTAGGGATATTGTTCTTATCTTATAAGCGTAGGTTTTGTATAAATACTCTACCTATTGATGAATAATAAACCAGATATTCTATTCTCTTTTCACCCTAATTTGTCATGCATATGCAGACTTGATATCTAATATATTCATAATATTTTGGTCCATTTAATTTTTCGGTCTTCAAAACACGTACTAAAACGAATTTTATTTATTTTGACACAAACTGCAAGCTTAGCCATTTATTATATCATCAAGTTAGCAATACATTACGAATAGGCTCCTATAATTCAGGAGGGAACTCTTAAACACATTTCTTCAGATGGAGATACAATTTGATATTTGTCCGTTTCGAGAACCAAATCATTGAAGCCTGCTTCCCTTGCAAATAATATGCTCTGCCTCATAGTCATAGTTTCCCCTACATCCACTTCTAAATATGAAATTAGATACTTGTATTAATAAAATTTACAATAACACAGATATAACAAAATCTCACATTACCATATTATTATTTTTATACAAAGTACGGAGTATGTTTTTTTTACCCAACTGATAAATGGGATGGATTGGGCCAAAATTTTATGCTATTCTGTTCAAGTTACTGGACTGGACCGTACTTTTGGGCCGCGGAGTTTTATATTTTCAAGCCAAATTCGGGTCAGGCCTCAAAATGTATCGGATATTATAGGCATTGTGGGCCCTGTACTGTAATCGGGTCGGATTTTTTTTTTGTTCTTCCCTTCAATCAACATCAAACAACTAAAAACTGTGCAACAGAGTAACTATCGTTGAATTTTTTGGCCGGGATCCCGAAGATCATTTCAGCAGTAATATTTCATCTCAACCGTGAAATATATAGGTATCAAATTCCCAAATTTCTACCAACTTTTTGTATTTTAATCTGAATTATCAGCGGAATTTCGCAGTTGGTATTGTCTATTATTGAACTTGGATAATTTTAATCATTTCTTTAGATACTCCTATATCCTATTTAGTTCAATATTAATCGAATTATAAGCGTTTTAATGAATTGAAATCATTGATTTAGTCCACTTAGAAGAATTGGGTTTTGTTTGGATTTGTTATATTTCTTTTTGAGTAAGAGAATTATGCTGAAACTCAATTGATTAATTAGCTTATGAAATTAACATTTTGTGCATCATTTTATGCAATTATAGGGCAAATTGAACTTGGAAGTATTTGTAAGTTTTCACTATTGGATAGATTCTTTCTTGGGATTGTGGGAAGCAGAAATTCCATTGTTAAGGACAGCATAGTGTGATTGTTGTAAGTGTAGGTTGTGTAAGTTGGTGGGAGGCAATGAAACTCTTTGATGCACATTGTCACCTTCAAGACCCGAGAATTTTAATCAATTCGTCTCTTGAATCCGGCATTGATTATTTTGTGGTTAATGGGGTTTCGGAAAAGGGCTGGGATTTAGTCAAGCAGATGAGTGAGTCATATCCATCTGTTGTTCCTTCTTTTGGCGTTCATCCGTGGTTTGTTCCTGAGAGGACGGCAGACTGGTTTACCGTTTTAAGACAGTATTTTGAGTCAACACCCTGTGCAGCTGTTGGGGAGATTGGTCTAGATAAAGGGTTCAGAGGGAAAGAGATTAATTTTGATGTTCAGGTTGAAGTGTTCAAGAAACAGCTAGAATTAGCGAAACAGTTGAAAAGGCCGGCTTCTGTTCATTGTGTTTGTGCCTTTGGTGAGATTCCTGATGTGATGAAGGCAATTGGGCCGTTTCCTGATGGAGTTATTTTTCACTCCTACTTAGGATCAGCTGAGATGGTTTCTGAATTAGCATGGCTTGGTGCTTATTTTTCTTTCTCTGGTCATCTTATGCCAATGGAATCACAAAAGGCAAGGAAAATGCTGAAAGCAGTGCCTTCTGATAGAATACTGCTCGAGACTGATGCCTCTGATGCCCAGCCTAAGTTTAATTTGGGTGATTTATATGTGGTGGAAGGTGATCCTTCCCTTCCTCCTGAACTTCAGACACTAGAAGAGAATCCGCATTTAAGGATAACAGTGACATGTCAGAAGCTGATTAAAGAAGCACACGAATTGCCAAAAGGAATGTTGAATCATCCAGCTAATATTCATAATGTACTGACCTATGTGGCTTCTCTGCTTGAGATAAGTAAAGAAGAACTTGCAGAAACAAGCTACTCAAATGCAGTTCGCCTGTTCTCTTATGAAGGATCTAAAGTACTGTAAGAAGGTTAGTGCGTTTTAGTCTGTGTTCTTTAAATAATGTTCTTTCTGTGAACAAATGATGCAAAAACAAAACATAAATCAGGGTAATCATCGAAATATACTTGTGATTTATTTTAGTCTAGCAGAACCGGAAGACTTTAAATTACTCTGTTGATTGAAATCTCTTATGAAACTTCTGCATTTCCTTCAAAATATGCTTCTCATTTCTCCCAGTTGATTGATTTTTTGCATCCATATTCTTATATTTCAGGTTAAGAAACTGAATGGGTCCTTTAACCTTCACAATAATTAAATAATGATCAAATGAACCAATGCATTTTTACATTTCTCTTAATCTTCCTAAAATGGCTTCAAATGAAGAAGGTTGTTTAAATACTACACCTCTACAGTTAAATTTTAGAGCTGAATAGAACCTGTTCCCTGTGACTGCTGTACTTCCTTCCTCTGCATCACTTCTATGTACAACCGTTACTGTTCATATCAACACTAGTGGCAAGTCCCTGTTTTCTTGCTCTCATAGATTATTTCAGAATCATATGGACTAAAAAAACTGAAACTTTAATCATATAAATAGTTCACAATCATGTTCAACTATTAGAAGCTTCAAGTAGTAGCGTTGTACTATCGAGGGTAGATTTCTGTCATAGAAACCTCATTTATTGAACATGCAGACATTCTACTAGTAGATTGACCTGAGGTATATCCTTGAGAGGTCGCATTAGATGGTGTATGGCTTCGAGTGAAAAAAGCTGGTTGTGAAGGCACCTGGAGAGAAAGAGAAGAGCTACTTAGCATAAGCTCAACCGAAGACATAGTAGGTCTGTCTGCCATGTTATGCTGGACACACAGCAAACCAATGTGTATGCATCTCAATATTTCTGTACTAAATGCAGGAGATAATGTAGGATCAACAAGATTCCAAGCTTTCCCTTCTAGCCAATTTTTCCATGCCTGTGACACCGAAAATATACTGTTAGCTTACTTGTCTTGTGTCATTAATCAATGCCTGTATCACCTGAATGCCAAAAAAATGATCATGTCCACTTACAAAAGTAAGCAGATTTTCGGGATTTTCTCCAATTTGGAAAGAGCTAATCCTTTGACCGCTTACAATCTCTAGGATAAGTACACCGAAACTGAAGACATCGGACTTCATTGAGACGTGACCATGGAGCACATACTCAGGTGCCATATATCCGCTGCCAAAAAAAACAAAGTGTCATGTCTCAAAGTTGAAAATGGATAACAAAATCGATCATATTTGCATATAGATATTATTATAGTTATACTCACTAGGTTCCAACAATCCTGCTTGCTACTGCTTGAGTCTGGTCAATGTTAAACAACCTTGCCATACCAAAATCTGCAATCTTTGGGTTAAATTCTACATCTATTAGAACATTACCAGCTTTAAGGTCACGATGAATAATTCGCAGTCTAGAGTCTTCATGAAGGTAAAGAAGCCCTCTTGCAATGCCGTTAATGACTTTGTAACGTGTTTCCCATGGCATAGATTTACCTTGCATAGGTTCTACATGTTAGAAATGTCAGATAATTATGAGCAAAACATGCAGGAATGATCGGTACAAATTTTTTCCTACTAACCAAATAGGAAGTTGTCAAGGCTTTTGTTGGTCACAAACTCGTAAATTAGAAGCATTTCATCTTCTTCCAAGCAGAATCCTAGAAGCCTCACTAGATTCCTATGCTGAAGCTTAGCTAATATCAGAATTTCATTCTTGAACTGTAAATCTCCTTGAACTGAATTCCTTGCTAGCCTCTTTACTGCTATTTCTTGGTGATCAGGTAGCTTTCCCTTAAACAGAGAAGATGATTAATTAACTTTGGTTCAGAATTGATTATTTGATAGATTTTAGGAACTGATGTTACCTTATAAACAGTACCAAATCCACCTTCTCCAAGATAATTATTATCAGAAAAATCATCTGTTGCAACCTTGATGGTTCCAATACTGTATTGTAAGGACTGGAGAGTTTCAATTTCTTCTTCTATTAACAGACACATATTAAAAAGTTTAAAGTTAAACGACCTAATTAAAAACAATTAAGTCAACAAAACCAAAATATATTACTCTGTAAAATTGGGAGAACGATGAAAATGGGCTTACTGTTAATTTTTGTAGTTGACCTTTTTAGCTTCTTTCTCCTTAGTAGGAAACTGATTGAGGCTATGATTATGATGAGTACTAATGACCCAAGGATTGGGAGAACGATGAAAATGGTGCTATAAGACCTTTTGCTCTCTTCAACTATCAGGAGAAACATATTAAATCCATGTTATTTGTTCAATATTATATGAGCCCCAGAAATCTGAAGAGATTAAGAACCTAAAATGAAAATAACTGGAATAATACAACAGTTGATCAAAATTTTTGCGTATCCTGTACCTTTTGCAGTAGTACTTCTGTTTGATACAGATGATGGTGGTAGCAGTGGGGGTGGTGATGACGGAGGACCTACATCAGTTACATTACCATAAAAACTGTAGATTTCATACCGAAGATTGCAGCTGGGCGTTATCAATCTTGCTCCTGCAGCTGTAAATGTAGGCGTAACAAACCACTTTGGAAAGAAACTGAAAAGACCCTGTATACACGCGACACAATCATGGCTAGACAAATCAGGAGAACACTGCACAAGACCATACATCGTTTTATTTGTACCAGTAAGATTAGTCTGTCCAGCAGCAGATTTCAGCTCAGAATTTCCCAAAGAAGCTTGATTTTGCAAGTTCTTCATTAAGGCAGTGAGTGTATTGTTGAACCCTATGATATCAGAAACATTATTACCATTCCATAGACCCCACAACGGCCTATCTCTTACAACGTGAGAAGTAGCGTTGTTTGAATAAAAGATTATGCAGTGATCGGAGTACCCAAATGCCTGTGTTTGATTCGGACAGAGCAATGGGAGACTGGCAGCCGAGTCACGCATACAAAGGCGACAAGTATTCACTGGGACATCTCCCCTACAGAGGACCATAGCTTCGACTTTGTCGGGTTTTTGCCCCGTGGTGAGGTTGTAGTAGCCGTTTGTCACTCGAGTGGTTGAAAGAGAGTTGAGGACTGTTTTGAGATTGGATTGGTAAGTGCTGTTAGGGGTGTAGTAACTGGTGTTTCCACATTTGCTATAGAGGAATTGGTACTGGGCAGATATTTTGGGAATTAATGAAATGAAGATGAATTGAAGGACTAATAAGAAGAGTGATGTTAGAAAATACATAGTGTAAAATTAGTGTAAGCAAGAGAGTAGAGATTACCAAAGTGACCAAGAATATGAAGACTTTTGGATTGATTAGGGAAATATATATGGAAACTTTATCAAATTATATTTTCATACTTTAATTATTCTATGTGCTCAACTGCTCATATTTTCTGTTTAAATATGTGTCTGCTAAGTGTTATGAGTCAGTAGAGGCTGCTATCTTCAGTTTACTATTAGCATGTAGGGCCATGCATTTTCATTCAATGTACGTGATTTGTGTTAATACTCCGATTTGCCGTTTTTGCAGAACATGTCTATTATAGAAACGGGTGTACCCATTTACCTTAGATTAGATATACACATGGAAAATTTTAGATACCATATCTTATTTTTCTAATATGTATGTACTCCATTGTCTTTTGATTAAAATAGACTAAGGTTGTGTTCTCAAATTATTAAAAGAAGCTGTAGGAATAAAATAAATTTCAGCAACAAGTTGATGTTAGTAGATTATTATTAAAAACATGTAGTCAAAGAATGAAAACAGCCAAGTGTAAGAAAACCCACAGGATTGCAAATGCAAGTTGAGTAAAGACACTATGTCTTTTCTGGATAGTTTTATCCTTTCAATACATGCATTGAATCTAGAAAACAATTCTTTGCTTTGTGGCCCTATCGGAACCGGGCTATGAAATTCCAATTCTAATAATTTGACCGTTTATTCCCTTCGCTTTTTTAAAGTGCTATCTGGGGTATGGTTCTGTAATGGTGACCTCATTAACGGAGTATCTTCTTGTTCTGCTGCTTGATTCAGTTGTAGTATTCTCTTGGGAAGGGCCATTTGATTGAGAGATGCTCTCTATGAAGAATGCAGGTTGTAATGGCACTTGAAGGGTGAGAGACTGTCTACTTAGCATAAGATCAATCGACGACATCGTTGGCCTGTCTACAGGGTTCTCTTGAACACACAATAAACCAATGTGGATGCATCTCAGTATGTCTGTGCTGAAACCAGCTGATAATGCAGTATCCACTACATTCCAAGGTGTGCCATCTACCCAATTCCTCCAAGCCTATAAAAAGCAATTGTAATTATGTAAATATATTTGTAACTATTGCATTTAGAAATTACTCTTCCACTGTAGAAACATTAGTCACTTGTACTATAAACCAACTTACATAGCTAAGAAGATTTTCGGGATTCTCTCCGTTTAAGAATGAACTAATCCTTTGTCCACTTACAATCTCTAGGACGAGTACACCAAAGCTAAAGACATCGGTCTTCATTGATACTTGTCCATGGAGCACATACTCAGGCGACATATATCCACTGAACACAAGTATTATATCTCAAAAATCAACTGTGATAAGAACAGAATGAAATGCAACCTGAATTTAGGTGGAAGTTTAGGACACTTACTAGGTACCAACAATTCTGCTTGCCAATGTCTGAGTTTGATCAATGTTAAACAACCTAGCCATACCGAAATCTGCAATCTTAGGATTAAATTCTTCATCTAGAAGTACATTCCCTGCTTTAAGGTCACGATGGATGATTCGTGTTCTTGACTCTTCATGAAGGTAGAGGAGCCCTCTGGCAATGCCGTAGATAATTTTATAGCGTGTTTCCCACCTCATAGTCTCACGCTGTACAGGATCTACCGAAAAGAGTACAAATTCTAGAATTTTAGATGTACTGTTTTAATTAGGTAAAGATCATATACGTGGTATATTAATTTTTAAGTATTTTTTTTGCTTACTGAATATAAAGTAATCGAGGCTTCTATTCGCAACAAACTCATAAATGAGAAGCATTTCTTCTTCTTGCAGGCAAAATCCTAGTAGCCTGACCAAGTTCTTGTGTTGGAGTTTGGCCAATATTAAAATTTCGTTTTTGAACTGTAAATCTCCATGGGCAGAATTCTTTGATAGCCTTTTCACTGCTAGCTCTTGTCCATCAGAAAGCACACCCTGAAATCGTAATTAAGAAAACACAATTAAATCACAATTTTATTATTTTTTTTTCTTAGCAATCTTAAGTTCTTAACCAAGATATATCTGACAAATTTATCAGTAAGTTGGATTAACAATTATACCTTATAAACGACGCCAAATCCACCTTCTCCGAGCTTATTTTCCTCTGAAAAATCCCCTGTTGCATGTTTGATAGTCCCCAAACTGAATTGCAAAGACTGAAGGGTCTCAATTTCATCTTCTGCACTTATAATAAATGGATATGATTAGGTACATTATCTTGAAACTGTACTTATAGGTACATTGCTCATAATGAGGAGCTTCTTATTAGATTTCAGAGCTTACTGTTGAATTTCAGCATCCAGGACTTTCTCAACTTCTTCTTCCTTAATGTGATGCAGAGGACAACAGCAACAATCATTATCGTTGCGACAACGATTGGGACAGCAATAACGCTAGGATTAAGAGATTTCTTTCTTCTCCTAACTACAAAAAAAGAATTTTATTCTATAGAAAATCACAGATAATATCCCATGTCAGAAGAACACCATAGATAACTACACAATATACCAAGTCAAGCAGAGAAGATAATCTAAATTGTCAAATTAGATCTGCCCCATATTCAATTTTCCACAACTGATTCTAATTAAACTAGCCAAAATCAAAGGACTTGTTTGCTACCTCAACTCAATACCCACCAACAGTCCAACAAACACTTTTAGAACGTAAAAAATACAATTTTTAATATATACCTGCAGAAGATGTTGAAGTGTCATTGTTTGGTGGCGAGGGAGGTCCTGGTGACGGTGGCAGTGGAGGCGGAGTTAAATTAGGCACATTCCCAGTAAAATTGAAGAGCTCATACTGAACGAAGCAGCTCGGTATGACAATTGTTACCCCTGAAGCTGTATAAGAAGGTTGAATACAACAAGTTGGGAGAACTGAAAGAGACCCTTGAATGCATTGTATACAGGCCAGCCTAGACAAATCCGGAGTACACTGCACAAGCCCATATAACTTCTGACCTCCACCTCCGGTAAGACTAACTTCTCCAGTCGCATACTTCAGCTCAGAATTACCTGAAGCAGCTCGATTCTGCAACGAACTCATTAGAGAATAGAGTGTTTGGTTGAACCCAATAACACCGGTCACATTTTCACTAGTTGTCAGATACCACTGTGGGTTATTCTGCACAATACCATATATAGCGCGATTTGATACAAATATTTTGCAGTACGGACTGTAACCAAATGCCTCTTTTTGGTTAGGACAAGTCTGAGGGATTGAAATAGCAGAGTCTCTTACACAAACTCGGCATGTTCCTACAGGAACATCGCCTCTGCATATGACTAAAGAATTTACTCTATCTGGACCTTGTCCTGCAGTGAAGTTGTAGAAACCATAGGTGATTCGAGTGTCCGTAGCAAGGGAGTTTAGGACTGCTCTAAGGTTGGATTGGTAAGTGCTGTTGGGTGCATAAGTAGCGTCGCCACACCAACTGTGGCGAAATGAAAATTGAGCTGAAGTTAGTTCTGGAATCCTTAGAGCGAGATTGAAACAAACTAACAAGTAAAATATGTTTGATGACTCCATTTCTTTTGAATTGTAAGAGAAGAATAGAAAATATGAACAAAAGAAAGGAGGAGTTCGGTACAATATAATAAGTTTAATAAAAAAGAAGTTAATTTTGCTATAACTTGACTATTATTAGTACCATTGTTTAAAGCTTAATTTTAAATCAATATATGGCTATATTTAAGGTATCATTCAATATTTTATTATGTATCTCCAATCAGTAGGGCCGGAGTTGCTTTATCAAGTGGGAAATTAAGCTGGATTTTTCCTTTTTTTTATATATATATTTATAATGTTGATGATTATTGTAATTTTATTTTTATGTTTTAGATTATGTATCTTGATTCTTGAATATAGAAATAGAACAGTGGGTGTAAAAGTGGAGCAATATGTACTCTACAATTAACTTTCCCCTGACCTTTTATTTTTATTTATTATTTTTTTTTTTTTTTGTTACACTATTTTTGGAATGATTTAGAGTTAATTACTTACTTTCGAATTAATCTTTGATAATATCTCGGAGGATCAGATGTTAATAGAGATGCAAAGTGTATTGACATATCATTCAGTGCCATTGTTTAGCATGAGAAGAACATCAGTCATGACTGATGAAGTATCTCATCAAATTCGTGTTTTTGTACATCTTCAAAATATTAATTTTATTGAATTTTAAATTGAAGATTAAAGACATTAATGGTTTAATTTTATGTTGACAAAGAAATTTCACGGGTGGTTGATCTTATAACACATTTGGCGGCGAGAGGAGTTGCTTGTATAGGGTGTTTGTATGGACTTTTTTCCTCAAAGTTTCAGATCATGTTTGAACTCGATAAATTTCCGCAAGATCGATTTAATTAATTACTACGTAATCATAATCATAATATCTAAACATACAGGCTCACCGATCTCAAAGACAAATATTGACAAATTAAATAATGCGTGCTAGCTTCAACCTTTTTGTGACTAATGCCTAGTGGGACAGGGGCTGCTGCTTTATCAAGTCGGAAAATTAATTTGGCAAAATATATTAATTTTCTGATTTTACTTGTTGGCAACTTGGTTGTATTATTAATCGATTATTTGAGTATTTTGAATTTAGAAATGAAACAATGGGTAAGTACTAACCATGCCAAATGTTTATTTCACACTGTCTTCTTTACTTTCTTCTTTTGACTAGCAAAGTTTTTCTTTATCTAGTTTTCTTCAGGTATGAACTCTAAAATACGCGGTATGCATTTGCATTATACACACTTTTCTTAATTTCAACATTTTAGTTTGTAATATTGTATATATGATCCTCCCTCATTTGTTGAAGGACAGAAGAGGGAGTTGAGGCTTTCGAATGGGAATGTCTAAAGGATTTTATATTTGCATTCTCATCCACTTTTATTTCATTTCCATCGCGATTTGCCAACCAAATTTCTTAACTCATTCGTGCGAAGACACTTATGGTAACTACACAAACACTAGAACATACCATGCCAATCTCAATACCTTGTTCAATTCGATATTATCCAACCCTCAAATCAACTCGCGCTACTATAATATTTCAGTTGGCAAGGAACCTGATCGAGTTTATGGGGAAGCGCTATGTGGATGTGATATGACTTTCCAAGATTGTCATAGATGTCTCAACAACTCAATAAGTTTGCTTCCACAGCTCTGTCAACCACAGAAGGAAGCTTATGGGTGGTACAACGACTGTATGCTAATTTATGCTAATCGAGCAGATGCATTATGGACTTTCATCAGTACAACACAACCTTCCTACTTTTTAATGAACCAAGATTTTGTGAGTGATAATGATGTTAAAGCGTTTAGTCAAGTGCTAGGATCATTATTGAACAGGATTCAAAAGGAAGCTGCATTGGGTGGTTCTCAGCTTAAGTATGCTACCGGAAATGGCACTTATGGAAGCTTACAGAATGTTTATGCACTTGCTCAATGTGATCCCGATTTGTCATATCAAAGTTGCTTTAATTGTCTTGGGGATTGTATTAATAATGTGCTTCCTAGTTGTTGCAATAACACCATAGGAGCACGGGTTGTTGGACCTAAGTGCAATATAAGATACGAGCATTATCTGTTTTACAGCGCTAGCATTACTAGTCCTCCATCTTCTCCACCGCTGACAGCACCATCTTCTCCATCGCCGACAGCACCATCTCCTCCATCATCAGGTAAATGCGAAATTTTAGAAGTTTTTATTTTTGAACATTTGCTAAACTCTGTACTAATGGCGTGTTAATGGTAGTAGATTAATATTTAGTTGTCAAAAATGGGTTATGAAATGATCCCTTAAGCTTGTGAGAAGTTGTTGCATTGATGATATAAAAGTAGGTAAACAACACAAGTAGCCGAATAAAAAATCCTTGTTCTTTTAGAGATTTTTTTATGAAAGTTCACCGATAATGGGTGTGCTCCATTAATTACGATTTTGAGATAAGTGCATATATAAATACATTGGACTGATCATATGATAGTATTAATTAAGCTTAGATTCAATCATTAGAACACATTATTAATAAAGACTTATTAGATTGAATAAACATGTTGTGATCAACATGGCCGTGTTACGTTCAATTTATTAATATGACTAAACTATATTCCGCAATGATACAAGTGCATTCTTGTTGGCATATGTAGCTTTACCGTAACTCTGCATCAGAAATTACTGAATATTCGATGTTTCCATGGAATAAAATTAGTCATAAAAGAACTTAATCGTGATCTTTATGTTTCATAATCTTTTAAAGTACTATTACAACTTGTACGTGGTACTTAAGTTACATTTCAACTTCATCATCTGCAGGAAGTGGAAGCAATACTTCAACAATTGCCGTACTTATCATAGTTCCAACAGTCGTGTTAATTGCTCTTGCAGTAGGCTTCATTTACTTGTGTCGACGAAGAAAGATTAGGAAAAATATTGGAAGTTTAAGTAAGCAAAAAAATGTCTTCTCTGTTTATAATCATCTATTCTGAATCTTGACTAGGACGATAATGATGTATATCTTGCTATTGTAATGCTAATCCTCTGATTTTCTTAACTAGTACGATTTAGATAATGGAAATGATGAAGGAAGCAGAAGTTATATGTCTCTACATTATGGTTTCGACACCATTAGGCAACAGATAACTTCTCAGATGCTAATAAACTTGGTCGAGGTGGATTTGGTATCGTTTACAAGGTACTTATAACATTATAAGCTATTGAGATCAAAAACTAAGTATTAAGTACATAGTATTAGTATTATTTGAGCAGTTTTTATAGAATGTAATGGATTACTAATTTATACCTTAGTTAAGTTTATGGGTCATTAAGCTATATGTATATGTTTGCTAAAACCAGGGAAATTTACCAAATGGACAAGAAGTCGCAGTGAAGAGACTCTCAAGAGATTCTGGACTAGGTGACGGCGAGTTTAAAACTGAAGTTATGTTATTGGCTAAGCTTCAACACAGGAATCTTGTTAGGCTCCTTGGCTTCTGCTTAGAAAAAGAAGAAAGAATACTCATTTATGAGTTTGTTCCTAACGCTAGCCTCGATCACTTCTTGTTTGGTATGCTTTGATTTGTTTTTAAAGCATCAAATATGATATGATGTACATAAAATTTATGAAACATGAATTGAACTTTATGCTAACTCCATGAGTATGGTATCATTTGTGTGGTGTAGATATAAGCATGCGATCTGTCTTAGATTGGCAAATCCGCTACAAGATTATAATTGGCATTGCTCGAGGAATCCTGTACCTTCATGAAGATTCCAGACTTCGAATTATCCATCGTGATCTTAAAGCCAGCAACATTCTTCTAGATGCACATATGACTCCTAAGATTGCAGATTTTGGGATGGCGAGGTTATTTGGAGTAGACCAAACCCGGGGAGATACCAACAGAATTGTTGGTACCTAGTAAGTCTACTACCAAATCAAACTAATTAGGACAGTTTAATTTCCTAGACTAATGTGATAATTTTTATGGACATCTAAAAAAGGACATGAAACTATTAATTTTGGACAGAGTAGTTCGTAATAAACAGATTATAAAATCATCCTTTGCTTTAATGTCACATAGATTTTATCATATGAGTGTAAAAATCATGATACGTATGAAAGCCTAATGTATGTAATTAATCTCCTTTATTATGCAGTGGATATATGGCACCAGAATATGTATTCCATGGATTCTTCTCTGTAAAATCAGATGTTTACAGCTTCGGCATACTAGTCCTAGAAGTTATCACAGGTCGAAAGAATTCTGGTTTTCAAAATGAGGAATACACAGAGGACCTAGTAAGCTTTGTAAGTGGTCAAGCAGAAATACATCATCTTTGACAACGTCTTTAGTTTACTTACTTTTAAGGCAAATTTCTATGTTGCTACCTCTGTAATAATGTCTTGCAACTAACCTATGTCGCGTACATGATGTCTTTGCACAGGTATGGAGAAATTGGAGAGAAGGTACAGCAATATCTGTCATTGATCCAATATTATCAACGGCATCTAAAACTGATATAATTAGATGCATACACATAAGCTTGTTATGTGTTCAAGAAAGTGTCGATGACCGTCCAACTATGTCTTCTGCCGTGTTGATGCTCAGTAGCCGATCACTCTCTTTGCCGGTTCCTTCTAATCCTTCATTCATTAGTGTTAATGCGAGACAATCAGAGACTATGTCAATTAATGAAATTTCGATTAGTGATCTCCATCCACGTTAAAATCGATGGTTCGTGAAGGTCGCAGTTGTTTGATCTCTTGTGTTCGATAAAAGTTTAGATTAGGATGATAGAGTAAATATTTGTTCTATCTAGTATGTTGTAAACACTCGTACAATCGAGATCAAATATAAGGTGAACCGGCCAACATCAGTTAAGCAATTCAGGATCGTGCAATGAAAAACTTGGCTTGCATTTCCATGAATCGACCAACTTTAAATTAAGTTGTTAGTCTTTTGAGCACAAATAACATTAAAACAAGTTCGTAATCACCTGCTTTTGGTAAAATTTATTCGTTAAGAGAAAAATTAGTGAAAGGTCACAGTATGAGATCTAAGTCGTTCAAGGTGTTAGAAAAAACCTCACGCGTCAATGCATTATATAAGTGGAGTACCAAAAGTAAGAAGACCACATAAAATTAAGCCTAGAAATTGGTAAATTAAAGGATAGATCCCAAAGACCCCTTTAAAGTAAGCTAAGGAAACCACGAAAACAAACTTATATTTTTACATTTGTAACTATTACGTCATAAGACTCATACTTGTGAATCCAATTAGAGCTTGACATGTTATAACTTTAACTATGAACACTATTAATTTGGAATTGAAGTTAATAACTTGATTAAAGACTTGCAAAGACGCCACCTGAAAACAAAAATATAATTTTTGATTGGTTTGCTCATTTGTATTGTTGTATTGTTCAAAGCATGTTTGTATGAACTTTTTTCCCCCAAAGTTACAAATAACAATTCAACATAATAATTGTTTGCTCGACCTCTCTCTAAAAACCACCAATAGGTTCCTCATTCGTATAAGGTATGTCACGCCAACAAATGTGTACTGTGCTCGATCTTTCTCTAAGAAAAACACCGATAGGTTTTGTTCATTCTCGGAGATCACCAACCACAAATGTCCGCTTGATCTTTCCCTAAAATAACACCAATAGGTTCGTCGTTACTTATAGAAAGGTCGCCCTAAAAAGGTCTGCTCGATCTTTCTCTTAAGAAGAAAAAAAAAAAAACCATTGTTTCCGTATTCGTTTTAGGAAGGTCCCCCACCCCACCCCCCCCAACAAACGTCTACTCGAACTTTCTCTTAAAATTCGTTCTAGCGGGGAGGTCTTCCAACAAACGTCTGCTCGATCCTTCTCTTAAAAAACACCCATAGGTATTAGGTACCTCGTTCGTTCTAGGAAGGTAGCCCCATAATTTCACAATAGCCTCTACAATTGACTAACAATGGTGTCATTTAATTTATAATGGTGTGCTAGCTTATCGCTAGTACCTAGTGGGACAAGGGCTGCTGCTTTATCAAGTGGGAAACCAAATGTGGCTTAATGTATCATTTTTCTGAGTAACAATTTGGCAACTTGGTTGTATTAGTATATTTGAATTTAGAAATTATACAATGAGAGTACCAACCATGCCAAAAGACTGTTTTGCACACTCTCCCATCTTTAATTTCTTCTCATAAATTTTTTCTTTTTCTAAATTCTTTAAGTATGAACTCAACAAACGCGGTTGTTATAACATTCTTATTATAATACACATTCTTCTCAATTTTGCCATTTGTAGCGTGTATACATGATCTCTCTTACGTCGAAGCACAAAAGAGGGAGCCGAGATTTTAAAATGAGAATGTCAAGAGTTCTTTTTATTTTGATTCTTATTCATTTTTACTTCATCTCCATTGCAATTTGCCAACCAAATTTCATAACTCATTTGTGCATCGACACTTATGGTAACTATACAAACAATAGCACATACCAAACCAATCTCAACACCTTCTTCACTTCGATATCATCCAACACTCAAATCAATCCGCGCTACAAGAACTTTTCAGTTGGCAAGGTCCCTGATCGAGTATATGGGGACGCGCTATGTGGAAGTGATCTGTCCTTCCAAGATTGTTATACATGCCTCAATAACTCAGTAACTCTGCTTCCACAGCTCTGCCCTATGCAAAAGGAAGCTTCTGGGTGGTACGACAATTGTATGCTACGCTATGCAACTCGTTCATCTGCACTATCGAGCATGAGCTCAAGACAACCTGCCTAATATTTAACAAACTCGGCTAGTGTGCCTGATAATAACGCTAAAGACTTTGATGAGGTCCTAGGATCACTATTGAACAAGATTCAAAATGAAGCTGCTTCGGGTGATTCTAAGCTTAAGTATGCAACCGGAAATGGTACTTATGGAAGCTTGAAGAATGTTTATGCAGTTGCTCAATGTTCTCCGGATTTGTCATATCGAAACTGTTTTAATTGTCTTGGTGATTGTATTAATAATGTGCTTCCTAGTTGTTGCAATAATAGCATAGGAGCACGGGTTGTTGGATCTAATTGCGAAATGAGATACGAGCAGGATCTGTTTTACAACATTACTAGTCCTCCTTCTCCTCCACCGTCGACACCACCATCTCCTCCACCATCAGGTAAATGCGAATTACTACAAGTTTTTACTTTCAAAAATCAGAATTCTACATTATAAATTGGATTGCTAAACTATGTGCTTTTAAAGGGATATTCAGTTAGTAGATTAATATATATCTAGTTGTCAAACATGGGTAATATAATCAATTAAACTCTTGCTAATGGTTCTATTATATTATTTTAGCTTATCTTATAAGATATTTATTTGTTGCTTTCAAAGAATATGATTAACAATTAATTTAAGAACCTTGAGCATGTGTCCTGGAAAGTGGTCAGTGGACAATAAATCAATAATGAATAGGTACATAACATATATAGGTAGTCGAAATAAATAATATATTTTACTTTTAAGAAAGTTTATGAAGTTCACCAATTAGTCCAACATGCCATTAATTAAGATGTTGAGATAAGTGCGTATATAATATTAAGGACAATATTAAGCTTTGATAGAATAATTAATTAGAACACGTCAATATAAACTTGTTAGATAAAAGTGAGGGGTAGTTTAGTTGGTTAGAGCAAGCTTCTCTCCCAATTCTAAGAAATTTTGGTATTGATTCTCATCACACGTCCTAATGACTTTCTGAGCGCCAAAAATATATGTACCTATTAGATGGAATTAACGAGCACGGAACTGAACCAGATGGCAGCACGCCCTTATGGTTTAGAGTTTAGTTCATTTTCACCAATAAAAATAAAAAAATAATAATAATAAAAAAAAAAAAGAGAGGGAGAAAGAGAGCACAGAACTAAGTGAACTCCACTGTTTCCATGGGAAAAAAATTGTCCTTGGTGTATGGACTTAATTGTGATATGCTTTTACAGTACCATTATAAACTGTATTTCAGCTAATTGTCAACTTCATCATCTTCAGGAAATGGAAGCAACATGGCAATAATCGCCGTACTTATCATAGTTCCAATGGTTGTATTAATTGCTGTTGCAGTAGGCTTCATTTACTTGTATCGAAGAAGAAAGACAAGGAAAAATGTTGAAAGTTTAAGTAAGCAATTAAAAAAGAATGTCTTCTCTATTTATAATTATTTATGATATATATCTTGATATAATGATGCTAATCCTTGATTTTCTTAACCTTTGATCAATTAAAATGATATAAATGATGATGAAACCAGAAGTTATATGTCTCTACAATATAGTTTTGACACCATTAGAGTGGCAACAGATAACTTCTCAGATGCTAATAAACTTGGTCGAGGTGGATTTGGTTTTGTTTACAAGGTACGTATGACATTCCAAGCTTAAGATCGAAAAACTAAGTATTATAAAAAATGCAACATATTGCCCAAAAGCTCTCACATATTTGGTCAAAGTGTTGCAATTATTTTAAAGCGGGAGAAGTTTTATTTGACTAAATTTTGTAGGATGGGCATAAGTTATATGTGTATATTTGCTTAAACCAGGGAAAGTTATCAAATGGTCAAGAAATTGCTGTGAAGAGACTGTCAAGGGATTCTGGACAAGGTGACGGCGAGTTTAAAACTGAAGTTTTGTTAGTGGCTAAGCTTCAGCACAGGAATCTTGTCAGGCTTCTTGGCTTCTGCTTAGAAAAGGAAGAAAGATTACTCATATATGAGTTTGTTCCCAACACTAGCCTTGATCACTTCTTGTTTGGTATGCTTTGATTCTTTAGATTCAACTAAAATTGTTTATGGTGAAACATGTATTGAACTCTATGCTAACTCCTTGAGTATATCATTTGTGTGCAGATTTAAGTATGCAATCTGTTTTAGATTGGCAAACTCGCTACAAGATTATAATTGGCATTGCTCGAGGAATCCTTTACCTTCATGAAGATTCTCGACTACGAATCATCCATCGTGACCTTAAAGCCAGCAACATTCTTTTAGATGCAGATATGACTCCCAAGATTGCAGATTTTGGTATGGCAAGGTTATTTGGAGTTGACCAAACACAGGGGGATACCAGCAGAATCGTCGGTACCTAGTAAGTTAGTTAATCATGCTAATAAGGACACTTTCCTAGACTTTCAGTATGTGTTTATTATTCCGAACAACTAAAACCTGACATCATACTTTAATTTGGGAAATTCTCTGTTTCTCAAAGTGAGAAACGAAATTTGTTTCTCATTGAGACATTTTTATAAATAAATCAACAACTTTTTTATTATTGTGGGCTCCACAGTTGAACAAAATTGAATAAAGTTGTTGCTTTATATACAAAAATGTCATGTGAGAAACAAATTTTGTTTTTCACTATGAGAAACTGGGTCATATGAACAAGCAAACCATGAAAGCCTAATGTCGTAATTAACCTACTTTATGCAGTGGATATATGGCACCAGAATATGTATTCCATGGATTCTTCTCTGTAAAATCAGATGTCTACAGCTTTGGCATACTAGTCCTAGAAGTTATTACAGGTCGAAAGAATTCTGGTTTTCAAAATGGGGAATACACAGAGGACCTATTAAGCTTTGTAAGTGTTGAAGCATTTCTTATATCATCTTAGACAACGTCTTTATAAATTACTCACTTTGGAGGTAAATACCTATGTTGCACACTCTATAATAATGTCCTACAACTAATATGTCGCGTACATCATGTGGTCGCTCAGGTATGGAGAAATTGGAGAGAAGGTACAACAATATCTGTCATTGATCCAACCTTATCAACGGCGTCTAAAACTGATATAATAAGATGCATACACATGGGCTTGTTATGTGTTCAAGAAAGTGTCGATGACCGCCCAACCATGTCTTCGGTCGTGTTGATGCTTAGTAGCAGCTCGCTCTCCTTGCCGGTGCCTTCTCATCCTTCATTCATCAGTGTTAATGCGACTATTGACACTAACTCTGATAATCATAAGGAAAGACAATTACTGAGTTCGTCCACAAATGAGGATTCGATTACTGATCTCCATCCACGTTAAACAGATTATTCGTGAAGATCGAAGTTGTTTAATTTCTCTTGTTAGATAAAAGTTTAGATTAGGACGATTGAGTAAAATTTATTCCTTAAGAGAAAAATTAGTGAGGTTGAAGAGGTCATATTATGAGATCTAAGTCGTTCAAGGTCTGCTCGATCTTTTTGTTAAAAAAAAATAAATACATTGTTTCCGTATTCGTTTTAGGAAGGTCCCCCCCCCCCCCCCCCCCCAAAACAAACGTCTACTCGAACTTTCTCTTAAAATTTGTTCTAGCGGGAAGGTCTTCCCACAAATGCCTGCTCGATCCTTCTCTTAAAAAACACCCATAGGTACCTCGTTCGTTCTAGGAAGGTAGCCCCATAATTTCACAATAGACTCTACAATTGACTAATAATGGTGTCATTTACTTTATAATGGTGTGCTACCTTGTCGCTAGTACCTAGTGGGACAAGGATGCTACTTTATCAAGTGGGAAACCAAATTTGGCGTAATGTATCATTTGAATTTAGAAATTATACAATGAGCGTACCAACCATGCCAAAAGACTGTTTTCCACACTCTCCCATCTTTAATTTCTTCTCATACATTTTATCTTTTCTAGTTTTCTTCAAGTATGAACTCAACAAACACGGTTGTTATAATATTCTTATTATAATACACACTCTTCTCAATTTCGCCATTGTAGCTTATACAACCGGGATGGGATAGAATATATGTGTGGGAGAAAATCTGGGGCAAACCCCCGACTTTTACTTTTAACCTTAAGTCATTGATCTTACGCAGGTTCTGAAAGAAAGAATATCTCTCTTACGTCGAAGCACAAAAGAGGGAGCCGAGATATTAAAATGAGAATGTCAAGAGTTCTTTTTATTTTGATTCTAATTCATTTTTACTTCATCTCCATTGCAATTTGCCAACTAAATTTCATAGCTCATTCGTGCATAGACACTTATGGTAACTATACAAACAATAGCACATACCACGCCAATCTCAACACCTTCTTCACTTCGATATCATCCAACACTCAAATAAATTCGCGCTACTATAACTTTTCAGTTGGCAAGGTCCCTGATCGAGTATATGGGGACGCGCTATGTGGAAGTGATATGTCCTTCCAAGATTGTTATACATGCCTCAATAACTCAGTAACTCTGCTTCCACAGCTCTGCCCTATGCAAAAGGAAGCTTCTGGGTGGTACGACAATTGTATGTTACGCTATGCAACTCGTTCATCTGCATTACCGAGCATGAGCACAAGACAACCTGCCTACTATTTAAAATACCCGGCTAGTGCTCCTGATTTTAACGCTAAAGACTTTGATGAGGTCCTAGGATCACTATTGAACAAGATTCAAAATGAAGCTGCTTCGGGTGATTCTAAACTTAAGTATGCAACCGGAAGTGGTACTTATGGAAGCTTGAAGAATGTTTATGCAGCTGCTCAATGTTCTCCGGATTTGTCATATCGAATCTGTTTTAATTGTCTTGGTGATTGTATTAATAATGTGCTTCCTTTTTGTTGCAATAATAGCACAGGAGCACGGGTTGTTGGATCTAATTGCGAAATAAGATACGAGCAGTATCTGTTTTACACCATTACTAGTCCTCCTTCTCCTCCACCGTCGACACCACCATCTCCTCCACCATCAGGTAAATGCGAATTACTACAACTTTTTATTACTTTCAAAAATCATAATTCTACATTATAAATTGGAGCTAAACTATGTGCTTTTAAAGGGATATTCAGTTAGTAGATTGATATATATATAGTTGTCAAACATGGGTAATGAAATCAATTAAACTCTTGCTATTGGTTCTATTATATTATTTTAGCTTATCTGATAAGTTATTTATTTGTTGCTTTCAAAGAATGTAATTAACAATTAATTTGAAAACCTTGAGCATGTGTCCTGAAATTGGTCAGTGGACAATAAACCAATAATGAATAGGTACATAACATAAGTAGTCGAAAAAAATAATATATTTTACTTTTAGGAAAGGTTAATAAGCTCACCGATTAGTCCTACATGCCATTAATTAAGATGTTGAGATAAGTGCGTATATAACATTAAGGACAATATTAAGCTTTGATAGAATAATTAATAAGAACAAGTCAATATAAACTTGTTAGATAAAAGTGAGGGGTAGCTTAGTTGGTTAGAGCAAGCTTCTCTCCCGATTCTAAGAGATTTTGGTATTGATTCTCATCACACGTCCTTATGGCTTTCTGAGCACCAAAAATATATGTACCTATTAGATGGAATTAACGAGCACAGAACTGAACCAGATGGCAGCACACCCTTATGGTTTAAAGTTAAATTCATTTTCACCCAAAAAAAAAAAAAAAAAAAAAGCACAGAACTAAATGAAACTCCACTATTTACATGGGAAAAAAAATTACCCTTAGTGTATGGACTTATTTGTGACATGCTTTTACAGTACCATTATTATAAATTGTATTTCAGCTACTTGTCAACTTCATCATCTTCAGGAAATGGAAGCAACATGGCAATAACCGCCGCACTTATCATAGTTCCAATGGTTGTATTAATTGCTGTTGCAGTAGGTTTCATTTACTTGTATCGAAGAAGAAAGACAAGGAAAAATGTTGAAAGTTTAAGTAAGCAATTAAAAAAGAATGTCTTCTCTATTTATAATTATTTATGATATATATCTTGATATAATGATGCTAATCCTTGATTTTCTTAACCTTTGATCAATTAAGATGATGAAAATGATGATGAAACCAGAAGTTATATGTCTCTACAATATAGTTTTGACACCATTAGAGTGGCAACAGATAACTTCTCAGATGCTAATAAACTTGGTCGAGGTGGATTTGGTATTGTTTACAAGGTACTTATAACATTGTAAGCTTAAGATCAAAAAACTAAGTATTATAAAAATTGCAACATTTTGCCCAAAAGCTCTCACATATTTGGTCAAAGTGCTGCAATTATTTTAAAGCGGGGGAAGTTTTATTTGACTAAGTTTTGTAGAATGGGGCTTAAGTTATATGTGTATATTTGCTTAAACCAGGGAAAGTTATCAAATGGACAAGAAATCGCTGTGAAGAGACTGTCAAGGGATTCTGGACAAGGTGACGGCGAGTTTAAAACTGAAGTTTTGTTAGTGGCTAAGCTTCAGCACAGGAATCTTGTCAGGCTTCTTGGCTTCTGCTTAGAAAAGGAAGAAAGATTACTCATATATGAGTTTGTTCCCAACACTAGCCTTGATCACTTCTTGTTTGGTATGCTTTGATTTCTTTAGATTCAACTAAAATTGTTTATGGTGAAACATGTATTGAACTCTATGCTAACTCCTTGAGTATATCATTTGTGTGCAGATTTAAGTATGCAATCTGTTTTAGATTGGCAAACTCGCTACAAGATTATAATTGGCATTGCTCGAGGAATCCTTTACCTTCATGAAGATTCTCGACTACGAATCATCCATCGTGACCTTAAAGCCAGCAACATTCTTTTAGATGCAGATATGACTCCCAAGATTGCAGATTTTGGTATGGCAAGGTTATTTGGAGTTGACCAAACACAGGGGGATACCAGCAGAATCGTTGGTACCTAGTAAGTTAGTTAATCATGCTAATAAGGACACTTTCCTAGACTTTCAGTATGTGTTTATTATTCCGAACAACTAAAACCTGACATCATACTTTAATTTGGGAAATTCTCTGTTTCTCAAAGTGAGAAACGAAATTTGTTTCTCATTGAGACATTTTTATAAATAAATCAACAACTTTTTTATTATTGTGGGCTCCACAGTTGAACAAAATTGAATAAAGTTGTTGCTTTATATACAAAAATGTCATGTGAGAAACAAATTTTGTTTTTCACTATGAGAAACTGGGTCATATGAACAAGCAAACCATGAAAGCCTAATGTCGTAATTAACCTACTTTATGCAGTGGATATATGGCACCAGAATATGTATTCCATGGATTCTTCTCTGTAAAATCAGATGTCTACAGCTTTGGCATACTAGTCCTAGAAGTTATTACAGGTCGAAAGAATTCTGGTTTTCAAAATGGGGAATACACAGAGGACCTATTAAGCTTTGTAAGTGTTGAAGCATTTCTTATATCATCTTAGACAACGTCTTTATAAATTACTCACTTTGGAGGTAAATACCTATGTTGCACACTCTATAATAATGTCCTACAACTAATATGTCGCGTACATCATGTGGTCGCTCAGGTATGGAGAAATTGGAGAGAAGGTACAACAATATCTGTCATTGATCCAACCTTATCAACGGCGTCTAAAACTGATATAATAAGATGCATACACATGGGCTTGTTATGTGTTCAAGAAAGTGTCGATGACCGCCCAACCATGTCTTCGGTCGTGTTGATGCTTAGTAGTAGCTCGCTCTCCTTGCCGGTGCCTTCTCATCCTTCATTCATCAGTGTTAATGCGACTATTGACACTAACTCTGATAATCATAAGGAAAGACAATTACTGAGTTCGTCCACAAATGAGGATTCGATTACTGATCTCCATTCACGTTAAACAGATTATTTGTCAAGATCGAAGTTGATTGTTTAATTTCTCTTGTTGGATAAAAGTTTAGATTAGGACGATTGAGTAAAAAATTTTCCAGTCCAATATTTTGTAAACACTCGTACAATCAAGATCGATTATAAGGTGAACCGGTCAACAATCACTGAAGCAATTCTTGATCGTGTAATGAAAAATTGGGCCCTCTAAAAATTGATCAGTGCTTTAAAAATTGATCTATGTTTTCAGTTGGTAATGGATGATAATGAAAAAATATGAAGAAATAGGTGGTTGAGGTTAAAATTGCAATGTTAATTTTCTTCCTAATTTACACTTAAAATTCTTTCCCATTTCCAACATTTATAACCATCTATCAAACAAAACACAAAAGGTTTAATGATTTTCATAGCACTTCGAAATTGCATTTTCTAATTGTAGGACGTAAATTGAGAGCAATATATATGCCTCAATTGATATCTAGTTTATAGTGTTGCTATCTCTAAGTAGTAAGTACAATTAGATACTTAGTGTTTACCTGATTGAATTGCTCCAATAATTTCAAGTTCTTGAATCCTAGTTCCTGGTCAAAATTTTTTATTGAAGATGGGAGATGGTAAAAATTAAAATTAAAAAACACCAAATTGGAAACAATAATGACAAAAAAAAAAATAAAAAAAAAAAAAAAAAGAAGCTTGAAAACAATCAGATCAACTGATTTTGGTAAAGTGTATTCCTTAAGTGGAAATTTACTTTAATACGTAAAAAGAGAAAATTAGTGAAGTTGAAGAGGTCATAATATGATATTTAAATAATGAGCAAAAAAAAAACAAATAATATGCACCTGGGTCCTGGATTGTATATAAAAGGCGGTAGACGTACCATGAGCCATGCCAAGGCAATCACAAGTCAACACACTCTGTTTGTCTCTCTCTAGCTTTTGACTTTTACACTTTAATACGTAGTACATACTTGTAGCATTATTTTACTTTTCAAAGTTCAATATATATCTTCTAGATTGATTCAAAACACGCCAGCGTCTACACCTAATTTAATACATGTGAAACTTTCTAACTACATGGAATATGCATATATATATTTTCATTAACTCTAAAGTTTGTAAGGTGATATAGAAAATAAAAGACTAAGAAATGAGAATATCTAAAGTTGTTCATTATATTCATATTCTTATTCAACTTCATTTTATTTCCATCGTAATTAGCCAGCAAAATTTCACTATGCATTATTGCATAGACACCTATGGCAATTACACAAGCACCAGCAGATACGAGGCCAATCTCAACATCTTCTTCTCTTCGATATCATCCAACACTCGAATCAACTCCCGCTTCTATAATTTCTCAATCGGCGAGGAACCTGACCAAGTTAATGGGATCGCGCTATGTGGAGGTGATGTAGCGTTCCAAGATTGCCATAGATGTCTCAACAACTCAATTACTATGCTTCCACGGCTCTGCCCAACACAAAAGGAAGCCATTGGGTGGTACGACGATTGTATGATACGTTATGCAAATCGGACAATATTGGGAAGCCTTGAAGAACAACCTTCATTAACGTTAATGAGTACGCATAAGGTGACTAATAACGTTAACCAGTTTAATCAAGTGCTAGGAACATTATTGAATAAGCTTCGAAATGATGCTTCTAAGGGTGATTCTCAACTTAAGTTTGCAACTGGAAATGATACTTACGGCAGCTTTGGGAGCATTTATGCGCTTGCTCAATGTTCTCCAGATTTGTCGCAACGAAACTGCTTTAATTGTATTGGAGATTTTATTAGTAAAATGATACCTAGTGGCTCAACTAACAACACAGGAGCACAGATTCTTGGACCGAGTTGCAAGTTAAGATACGAGGATTATTTGTTTTACAATGATGACATGCGTAGTCCATCATCTCCTCCACCGTCTACTCCTCCATCAGGTAAGTACTAGATCTATATGCACACGATAGGTGCTCAAAATTTTATACACCAAACATTTTGAAAGAGTAATTACAATCGAGGGTATTATTTTAAGTTTTTAAAGTGGATACCGCTATCTTATCCCTTGACTTATACAATAGAGATATACTTATAACGTTCTTTAAAGATTGCGCTATGCATGAATTGGATTAGGAAGACTTTTTCAAACATCAAAACTTTGAATTTATTCAATGGATTAAAATTTTGACAATTAATTTAAGGATCAAAACTTTGACTAATTATATACAAGTATATGTTTGTTGGTAGAATTTTATACCTTTGAACATCAAAAGTTCGAATTTTGAATTGGATTGGAATATTTTATATTTTTGTAAACTACTCTGTTTAACATTATTGAACAGTTGAACTAAGTCAAAGTATTATACCCATAAAAACTACTTCCTCTGTGTTTTTTTTTTATTATTATTTTTTTTTTAAATTTAATTTGCAACATGATGTCAATGGTGAACACTATTCATACACTCAACCATAATTACATTTCCCCTTACATACCCTTAAAGAAAAAAAATATAATCATATGAAATCTTATTAGATTTATTTGTGTTAGGAAATAGACGAATATCAATTGATTTAGGTCATGTGTTTGATATGCGCAAAACATAGACAACAAAATATAAAACATAAATTTGGGAAACAAAGTAGAAATGTAACCAACTCTCAACGAGATAAATATCATCTTATTTACTTTCCTAAAATATAGATATTATCCCCTTAAGTGATGTAGATAAAGTAACAAATACTTGCTTAAGATAGGATAGACTTTAGAGGATAGACTTTAGAGTGATAGATTACTTAATCTCCAACAAAGTCCATCAAACAACTATAGTGATATAATGAAAATATAAATATGTACTTATGTAGACTATCAAACAAAATCACACATGCTTTACCATGTTCTTATCATAAATATAAGTCACAATGTATAGTTTCGAAATATCTGGTTTTTTATTAATTATACTTATTGATAATTAAATACATTATTAGTTAAAGTATCATTATGGCAAATGAGCATTTATTTTGGAGTAAAGGGAGTATTAGATTGAGTAAACATGTAAAACAACCAATACTACTACTATTACTTGTGCTTCATCTACTTTCCAACTTCATCAATGTCAGGTAATGGAAGCAATAATACGGCATTAATTGCCATCCTAATCGTAGTTCCAACAGTTGTAGTCATTGCTCTTGCAATTGGATTCATTTTCTTGTGTAGAAGAAGAAAGACAAAGAAAAAGTTTGAAAGCTCAAGTAAGCAAAATAATTTCTTGTCTGTTTTTAATCTATTATTGAATTGGGAAATGATGATATCTGGCCTATTGTATTACATACTAACCCTCAGATTTTCTTAACCTTTCGTCTTAATCAGTCGCTTCCTATTCTCTTCCTCAAGAAAAAAATGATGAAAGTAGAATTTTAGTGTCTTTGGAATTTGGTCTCGACACCATTAGATTGGCAACAGACAACTTCTCAGACGCTAACAAACTTGGTCGAGGTGGATTCGGTATCGTTTACAAGGTACATACTAAAAATACTAGTATTTGACTACTTTATTGTGAAAAGAATAGGTTACAGAGTTATATGAATATGCCTGCTAAAACCAGGGAAAATTATCAAATGGACAAGAAATCGCGGTAAAGAGACTCTCAAGGGATTCTGGACAAGGTGACAGTGAGTTTAAGACTGAAGTTTTGTTAGTGGCTAAGCTTCAACACAGGAATCTTGTTAGGCTCCTTGGATTTTGCTTAGAAGAAGAAGAAAGAATACTCATTTATGAGTTTGTTCTCAACACTAGTCTCGATCACTTCTTGTTTGGTATGGTTCGATTTCCTTATAAAGCTTGTGTGCAGATATGTAAGCAAGGGATTTTATACATGATAGGATAGACTAGATAATACTCGTATATATTTATGTACATAAATATATATCATAGGATTTAACTAAATAATTTATTGATGTAGTAATATATGATAATGAATAAAAATACACCCTTGTGTGCAGATGTAAACAAGAGAGTATATTTAGATGTGGAAAAGCGGTACAAGATTATAATAGGCATAGCTCGAGGACTCCTTTACCTTCATGAAGATTCTAGACTACGAATCATCCATCGTGACCTTAAAGCAAGCAACATACTTCTGGACGCTGATATGAATCCCAAGATTGCCGATTTTGGCATGGCAAGATTGTTTGGTGTTGATCAAACCCAAGGGGATACCAATAGAATCGTCGGTACCTAGTAAGTACATCATCAACTACTAATTACCAAATAAACATGAAATTGCGTATGAAATTGCTAGATATTTTGCTCTTTCTTCCCTTTAATGTCATAAAAATGAGCAAATTTTTTTTTGTACATATCAAATTAAAGCCTAATATACTTAACGTCCTCTATGCAATACAGTGGATATATGGCTCCAGAATACGCATTTTATGGATTCTTCTCTGTAAAGTCAGATGTCTACAGTTTTGGCATACTAGTTCTAGAAATCATTACAGGTCGAAAGAACTCTGGTTTTCATAATGAGGAATACACCGAAGATCTATTAAGCTTTGTAAGTGTTCAAACATTCCTTTATTTTCTTTGATGTATACTCCTTATTAATATTCACTTTTTAAGGCAACTTTCGACATTAAATAATGCTCCATATATACTAAAAATGTAATGTAACGCAACTAATATTAGTTACGTACATAAATAATGTTAATACAGGTATGGAGAAATTGGAGAGAAAATACGGCGATATCTATCATAGATCCAACATTATCAACAGCATCAAGAACTGATATGATAAGATGTATACACATTGGCTTGTTATGTGTTCAAGAAAGTGTCGAGGACCGACCAACTATGTCTTCTGTCGTGTTGATGCTCAGTAGCCGATCTTTATCTCTTTCAGTTCCTTCTCATCCTCCATTAGTCAGTGTTACTACCTCTGAGTATTCTAAGGAGAGAATTCTAGGGTCTTTGTCAGAAAATGAGGATTCGATCACTTCTCTCAATCCACGATAAGATATTAAAGATGCAATAAATAGATTGATTGTTAGGCTCGCACGCAATTGTTTGATGTCTCTCTTGTTCGGAGAGCAATTTTTGGCTCTTAAGATGTGCACGTATGTATACCCGTGAGAAACTGATTTTGGTGTCTATCTAAAAATCCTTTTATTTGTTTTATATATGTAGCCTTAAACAATTTTATTTTCTTCCATGTTAATACATAGTGAGTTATTATACATGTTTTGAAATTTGAAGCACACATGCATGCATTGACCTGGGTACGTGTAGATCTACTATAACCTCCGTTCTTTTTTACTTCACATGTTTCATTTATCACACTAATCAATGCATAAATCTAATCATCAATGTCTTTAATTCCTAATAAGTAAAAGTTATGATGAATAAACAATATGTAAGAATTTATTGAAATATGATTCAATTAACAAAACCTTACATGACTTTATTTTTCGTTACATATAAATTAAAATAAGGTCAAAGGTAAGTGTGAACAGTGCAAAAGTGGAACAAAGTCAACAAACAAAAATGGGAAATATTGTTATAGGGTAAGTTTGGCACCCACTAGTTTTAAATGGAAGAGAGAAGCTTCCTGAAAATGGAAAAGTCATATTATTAGGACTAATATAAGGTGATAGGAAATTCCCAACGCGTCATATGTATCATACGAGTGGAGTACCAACAGTTATGAAGACCATTAAAAAGCGTTGTCTTAACTCTTGACTAAGGGTTTGTGTATGAATTTAAATACTTACTTGGAAATTTTTAATAACTAGTAAACTCAACAACCCAACTAATACTGGGTACCTATCTAATGTGATCTTCAGTTACTAAAAACTTGTTTAACCGCATAATTTAGTCATTTTTGTTTACCTAAATCATTTTAGTTTACATTAATCTGCTCCCTAATAAAACAGTTTCAAACTTGTCACTATTTACCCTCTTTATTTTGAATTTTATGATATTTTGAATTTGAGGAGTTTTCCCGAAATCAAACACTTTCAATTAATTATTTTAGTATGATTTTTTTATTAAAGACATGCAAACGATAAGAAAACTATATATTTTCAACTTTCGGTTAATTTTTTTAGTACCTCTTCAACTACGTAAGATATTAACTACTCAAATAAATAATAGTCTTTTATTAGTAAGGCTGACTACAAAACTTACACAACCAAAATTATGTGAATGTCACCATCCAAATTTTTCCTGACCTCGCATTTCCATAGAAAATAATGCAAGGGATTAAAAATTACAAAGTCCTTTACGACATAATAATTGATTAATCACCGAATTGTGAAGACTTTGCTCATAGTCATAGAAAGATTTGACCCGCTACATTACGTCTAATTATTTTGTTTTAGTTATTTTAATCTCAACCCAGAAAAAAAATAGTACAAAAAAAATGGCTCAAAAAATAAGTTGGTCTTCTTTATTTTTCTCAATCTATATGCCAATTATCATAGTGATACTTTGCAAATCAACAAGTGCTCAACAGTATGACTGCGGCTTAAACACTACAATCTTTGCAAATAATAGCCAATATGAAGCCAATCTCAACACCCTCTTCCGTTATCTCTTATCGAATGCAACCGGCCCAAACGGCTACCACCAAGCGGTTTCTAGCAATGGCAACCCCAATAGCGAGGCTATTTACGGCCACTTCCTTTGTCGCGGGGATTTAAACGCTAGCGCGTGCCAAACTTGTGTTAACACTGTCACGGCCACTGACCTTCCTATGAATTGTCCTAATCGAAAAGTAGCGACTGTATGGCGTGATGAGTGTATGATAAGGTATTCAAACCAGTCATTTTTTGGTAAAATGGACACGAGCCCAATGCGGATGTTGTTGAATACGTTTAATGTAACGGGGAATTCAACCCGGTTCGAGGAGCTTCGGGATAACATGATGAACAACGTGATTGCTAACCGAGCCCCCACTGGAGGATCACTGAAGAAATTCGCGACAGATTTTGTAAATGTATCGATGTTCTATACTATATATGGGTTGGGTCAGTGTACACCGGACTTGGCCCCTAGTGATTGTAACACATGCTTGCTAATTGGTATTCAGCAGTTCAAGATGACTCAAGGTGCACACGTTTTCCAGCCTAGCTGTGTTGTCCAATACGAGATTTATTCTTTCTTTGATTTGTCATCACTCACCCCACCACCACAACCGTTGCCACTACCTCCACGACAATCGCCCACGGGTGGTTTCAGCGGCCTATCAAGTGGTACGTTGGTCTATGCCTCCATATCTAACTTTCTATGTGACAATTTTATTTTTTTAATTTTTTCTTGGTAGGATGATTAGTAATCTCTTTATTTGTCCCTATAAATCATAGTTAATTAATTGAAATTATTAACAAACTGATGGGTATCAATTAAAACTATCATGATAGATAATATGAACATATTGCGTGCATATTTAAGAAACCAATGAAATAAGATATAAGTTTGACTTCCATAAAATTTGACCAAAATTTTAATAAAACTTCGGTACTCCGTAAAATGTTGGTAAGTTAATATAATACATCATCAGCTCTCTTTCGATCGCAATGTCTAATCAAACATGTTCCTTTGACCGTTTCAATGATTTGAGTATATACTATATGTTAGGAAAAATATGATAATGTGGCATCTTGTTAGATTGACATATAGGAAAAACATTTTCCCAAAGTCTAATACTTTCAATTAATTTTTTTAGTATGACTTTTTTATTAAAGACATGCAAATGATAAGAAAATTATATAATTTTCAACTTTCAGTTAATTTTCAACTATGTAAGATATTAACTACTCAAATAAATAATAGTCTTTTATTAGTAAGGTTGACTACAAAACTTACACAACCAAAATTATTTGAATGTCACCATCCAAATTTTTCTTGACCTCACATTTCCATAGAAAACAATGCAAGGGATTAAAAAAACACAAAGTCCGTTACGACATAATAATTTATTAATCAACGAATTGTGAAGACTTTGCTCATAGAAAGATTTGACCCGTTATATTACGTCAACTAAACATTTACCTTATTTTGTTTTAGCTATTATAATCTCAACCTTAGAAAAATTAGCACAAAAAAATGGCTCAAAAAATAAGTTGGTTCTCGATATTTTTCTCAATCTACATGCCAATTATCATATCTTGTACTCCCTCCGTCCCTTATTTACATGCCTATTTCCCATTTTACACGGGAATTAAGAAACTTAAAAGCCATGATTTGGGAAGTGCAAATATGCATGTGGGGTTAGAGAGAGATACAGAGAAAGAAAAGGTAGTCGGTAATTATTGAAGAGATGGAAAGAGAAAGTGTTGGAAAATGATGTCAAAAGTACAAAAAAAATAAAAAATAAAAATTAATGACAACTCGTCAAAAATAGGGAATATAGTCAAAAAGTACATTCTTTAAATAGAAATAAGCATGTAATTTTAAAACCCCCAAAAAGGAAAGTAGGCATGTAAATAAGGGGACGGAGGGAATACTTTTTTCCACTTTCTCTCAACTTTTGTATATAATTGTACTTTTCACTTCTTCTTTTTAAGTATTTCATCCACTTTCTTCTTTTATTTTTAAAATATCGTGAAAAACACAAACAGAAACTATAAATTGGGACGGAGGGAGTAAAAATAATTACCATAGAGTAAACAAGACTTTGACTAAGTAAAACCCACTAAAAAAATATAAAAAAAAAATAATAATAAAAAAGAAGTGAATGATACGTGAATTTTTCCAAGTCTACGGTCTACCTAATCCACAACTTAATTTCAAACTTTCTGTTAATTTTTTTAGTGCATCTCCAACTACATAACAAATTAACAATAGTCTTTTATTAGTAAGCTTGACCTCACATTTCGTTCCTTACAATGCATGGGATCGAAAAACACAAAATCAATTACGACACATGTGATTAATCAACGCGTTGTAGAAATGAGCTCTTTTCGTACGAATTGTGAATACTTTATTCATAGAAAGGTTTGACCCATTATATTACGTCAAGAAAAAAAGTTTCATATGTACAATATTCAATCTATGTGATTGATGGACACAAATCAGGGGAAAAACATAATATGGCTCAAACATTTAGCCAAGTATTAGTAATATTCTCATTCTATGTACTAATCATGTTAATGATGATTTCCAAATCAACAAGCTATCCAAACTATTATTGCCCAAACGATACTACGTTCGCCAACAATAGCCAATTTGCAACCAACCTAAACACCCTCTTCCATTTTCTCTCTTCCAATTCCACCAACAACCTGGCCGGCTACCACCAAGCGGTAGTTCCTAGCGACGACAATGCTAAAGATGATGCTATTTACGGTCACTTCTTATGTCGTGGAGACCAAAACGCTAGCTCGTGCCAAAAATGTGTTACTATGTCCACCATGACGGACCTTCCTAACCTATGTCCTAACCGAAAAGTAGCGACACTTTGGTACAATGAGTGCATGGTTAGGTACTCTAATAGCTCATTTTTTGGTTCGATGGATGATTCAGTCTACCTAGTTTATTATGTGACCGCGAACATTATAGGCAATGAGACCCGGTTCATGGAGCTTATGAAGAACATGATGAACAACGAAATCGGGGTTAATGCTGCACTTGGAGGGTCACAAAAGAAATTTGCCACAGATTATGTCAATATTTCGGCTTTTCAGACGATATATGGGTTGGGGCAGTGTACACCAGACTTGAGCCCTGCTGACTGTAATACGTGCATAACGGATGGTATTGCAAGATTAATGGTGAGTCCAGGTGGTGGAATATGGCAGCCTAGCTGCAACATCCGATACGATCTTTATCCTTTCTTTGATTTGTCGACACTGCCCTCACCACCATCGCAACCACCTTCCCTACCACCAACCCCCGCGGCTAATTTTACCCACCCTAGTGGTAAGGCAATTTTTTCACTTTATTCAAAGTAGGTTTTATCAATACTAATAAGAGTTTCTCAATTTAACATTTTTATTTTCACACTTGTCAAATGTCAATGCACAATTTCAATCATTAATTTACATTTTAATCTTGATGAATAAGATACATAAGAAGTTGATATCTTATAAGTATAATTTTAATCTAATAAAATCCCATGAATAATGTTCTATCTGAAGTATAAACTTTTCAATGCACAATTTTAATTATTAATTTTTTTATTTTAACAATCATTAATATCTTTTATTCTTGATATATAAAATTATAAAAAGTTGATATCTAAAAAGTATAATTTCAATCAAATAAGATGTGACATGAATATGTTTTATTTTAAAACAAAATAATAAGGAGTATAAAAGTCATATTGTTGCAATTAAGTATTACTAACAGAAGAAGTATGCTATTTTCCGACTTGATTTTGTAGGAAACGGGAGCAACACGGGGAAGATTGCCATCCTAGTCACAGTATCAACAATTCTACTGATTGCTCTTGGAACTGGATTCTATTTATTGTTTAGAAGACGAAAATCATGGATAAAATTTGGAGGTAATAAGCAAATTATTTTGTAATTCAGAGATTAGGATGTATATCATATGCTAATCATTTGATCAAGCTTTTGTTTTTTCACCTTTGATTTTAGCGGCTTCTGTTTTCCATCGTCGAGATGACAGTGATGAAAGTACAAGTTTAGTGTCTCTACAATTTGATTTTCGTACAATAAAAGTAGCAACAAACAACTTCTCGGATGATAATAAACTTGGCCGAGGTGGATTTGGTACTGTATATAAGGTACTTCATACATGTATTTAAAAACAGATATAATTTATTATTAGTCTACTAGTACTGTTAGACTAATGTGCGTTCATGTCATTTGAAATCAGGGGAGATTAGCAAATGGACAAGAAGTGGCGGTGAAAAGACTCGCAAAAGATTCAAGACAAGGTGACGACGAGTTTAAGACAGAGGTGCTGTTAGTGGCTAAGCTTCAACACAAGAATCTTGTTAGGCTCCTTGGATTCTGTATCGAACGTAAAGAGAGACTTCTCATCTATGAGTTCCTTCCCAATACGAGCCTTGACCATTTCTTGTTTGGTATGACTATGACTATAGATTCAGTTTATAGCATCTGAGTTTACTTATCAGACTATACGAGATAAATGGATTGAGTTAGTTACACCCACTAAATTCATCAAGGTGTGCAGATGTAAGAAAGCGATCATATTTGGACTGGAGAAGCCGCTACAATATTATAGTGAGTATAGCTCGAGGAATCCTTTACCTTCATGAAGAATCTCGATTACGAATCATCCATCGTGATCTTAAGGCCAGCAACATACTACTTGATGCTGAAATGAATCCTAAAATTGCAGATTTTGGCACGGCGAGGTTATTTGAAGGTGACCAAACTCAAGGAGATACCAACAGAATTGTTGGTACCTAGTAAGTGTAATATTGTTTTTTTTGGTTCTGTTTCTTTCAGGCCATCTCAGCTTTTAATATGAAAAGTACCATCTAATATGTAATACAAAATTTTTTGTCCTATGCAGCGCGTATATGCCACCGGAATATGTATTTCATGGATTATTCTCTGTAAAATCCGATGTCTACAGCTTTGGTGTACTCGTGCTCGAAATTATAACTGGTAGGAAGAATAGAGGTTCTCCCAATGAGCAATATGCAGAGGACCTAATAAACTTTGTAAGTGTTCAAGTTTTCCTAGAAAGTAAAAAGGTTGTTCGTTTATGAATAATTTAATTTGCATTTGTAGACTACGTATTCTTAGTGGATTGCTTATTTATTATGGTCCTTAAAACCCAATTGTGATATACAGAGTACTTAAAGTAATAATTAGTTAGCAATTATAATGGTTAAATTAAACGGGTTTTTCACCATATACCCCTGAGTTTTTTGTTTATTCACCATATACCCATGAACTTTTTAAAATTCATCATATACCCTCGAGTTTTCACAAAAATACACCATATACCCTTGATGACTAATGATTGTTAACTTTATCAATCATTAGGGTTAATTATGTCCCGAAACCAACCTAAATCCATTCCCCTAACTTTGAAATCACCCACATTTCTTTTTCCCACCCCCAAAACCACCCCAAATTTCTTTTTCTCATCCTCAAAATCGATCATACGGATATATTATGAAGATTTGGAGTGGTTTCAGGGATTGTACAAAAGGAGAGAAGTGGTTTTGGGGATGGAGGGAGAGATCTAAGGTTATTTCGATGCATAATTAATCAAATTTCACTCATCTTGTTGTCATTAGGGGTATATGGTGAATTTTTGTAACAACTCAGGGGTATATGGTGAATTTGAAAAATTTCATGGGTGTATGATGAATAAACAAAAAACTCAGAGGTATATGGTAAAAAAAACCGTAAATTAAAATTACTTAGACATAATGTATTCAAAAATTGACTATAATGTCTTGTAGGTGTGGCGAAATTGGAGAGAAGGTACACCTTTAAAAGTTGTGGATCCAACATTGTCAATAAGATCAAAGACGGATATTATAAGATGCATACACATGGGCTTATTATGTGTTCAAGAATATGCAGAGGACCGACCAACAATGTCCTTTATAGTGTTGATGCTCAGTAGCCATTCGCTTACTCTTCCGGCGCCTTCCTGTCCTGCGTTCGTCACGTCCATTGCTATTAGAGTGGACACTAAGTCACATCATCATAGCAAGGAGAGAACGATTGGGCGTTCATCAGTGAACAAGGATTCGATTACTGACCCTTATCCACGATAGGATCCTCCGAAGATGAACACGATGATTATTAGTTGGCCTCTGGACTAGTATCCCGTAATTGTTTAATGTTTCCAACTCGGAAAAGGAAAGTGGAAATGCATTAAGTATATTTTTATATATTGTTTAGGCTAAACGATAGGATATAAAGAACATGTTCTAGAAATAGTAAATTCTTAATAAGTACTAATTGTAAGGAAAATTATCCCTTGGAAATTTAGTATTTCATTATATAATAGAGGGAGGGGGTTAACTTACACATATATATAATTATATACTCTAATTAATACAGTACAAGGATAATATACAATAATATAAGATAGATATAATCATGTTAAACACTAATGAAAATTATTACACCATAACAAAAGGTTTGATTACTTCTAAATAAACTAGTCAGAGCCCAACTTGCAATTTATGGTTTCCATGTCTTATTTCTATAAGAAGTCAACAAAATATCCATGTCATATTTATATTTCCTGACCAAATTTAATTAGAGGACTAAACATAAGCCAAAATGATAACATCACTTAGCTACATTTCAAAAGCTCTTCCTCTAATCTTTCATCATTTCTTATTATTTCTGAATTCTCCTATTGCAGCCTCAGAGCTAAATCATGCTTCCCATATATGTATTCATGACACAGGTAATTACACACAAAATAGCCGATACGAAAACAATCTCAACACCCTCCTCAAAGATCTCGTAGCCCATGCCACCAAAACTAAATACTTCAAGGCAAGTAGTGGTGAAAGTCTGGACAAAGTATATGGTCTATTCTTTTGTAGAAGTGATATCAATACTCGTCTTTGCAATGAGTGTGTGCAATTGGCAGCAAAGAATATTACACAATCCTGTCCCAAAATAAAAACCTCGTTTATCTTTTACATGGAATGTACACTGCGATATGCAAACAGCTATTTTGACAACAAGCCGAAAAGTCATGACGCTTGGATGAGTTGGAGAAGCACCGGAAACACGTCTGACTCGGCTAAAATAGAGGAGGTACTTCCAAGTACCATGGACAACATTATAATGAAAGCATCTTACCAAGCTGCTTATCACGGTTATGCTACGACAGAGGCTAATCTCTCTCGTGGTCGGAAATTATACTGTCTCGCGCAATGTACTCCTGATATACTTGGAATACAGTGTGAAAGGTGCTTGCATTTTGCTTATGGAGATATGCTGGATGATTGTTGTAGAAGCCAAACTCTGGCGATACTTCGGCCTAGTTGTATGCTGATTTATGATACAACACCATTTTATGCAATGTTGCCACCACCTCAGCCTTCTTCACCACTCCCACCAGGTACTAATTGTCAATAATGAATATAGACTTATTAATTAAAGGATCAACTAAATCAACTCAATTCAGCTTCGACGTTATTTTTTTCTTTTGATATATGATTGATTAATTATGCACATAAGGCCGTCAAAATTACTATTCCCACTATCCCAATAAAATGCAACATTTGACATTGTAGCCTACAAGTTAAGTTACAACTTTTACTTCTAAAAATATGATGATTATGTATTAATTATATGGAAAATTTGTTAGAATGGCTCTTTTAAGCAGTCGGCTTTGTTGAATGGTCCTTACATAAAAAGGGTGGCAAAATAGGTTTGTTGTAAGGAGGGACCTTTGACCGAATTCCTATGATTGAATTTATTTTCTGGCCATTCACCATCACGTGTTTTTTTTTTTTTGAGAAAAAAAAAAGCTCATTTTTTTGTCTTTTTCTCCTTTTTCCCCTAATCAAGAAAGTCTCCTAATTCGCTAGTTCTCATCAATGTGCTCTCAAAAATTGCACAACTGAATAATTTCGCCGCCATTAATGGACAACTGCAAGTCACATCAATTTAGAGAAGAGAGGGGAAGGAGAAATAAGGTGGAAAGAATTAGGATCAGTTCGAATTGGAGGGAAAAGGGAGAAAAAGAAAAAAAGAAAATAAAAAGGGTTTTTTTTTAAAGTCACGTGATGGTCAATGGCTGGAAAATAAAGTCAATGGCCAGAATTCGGTCAAAGGTCCTTTCTTATAACCTAGATGAAATATAAGGACCTTTTTGGCACCTTTTTTAATACAATTGACCTTTCTCATAAAGTCGACCACTTAAAATACCTTTTTCACAAATTTTCGTAATTATATTTGTAAATAATTGATGTTTGAAAATTTGTGTAGAAACAAATCTTACAAGATCTCTCATGTTGAGGCCCAGGTTTAAGTTTTATACTCTATAAAAAACATCGCTCAAAGTTAACAACAATAATGATTTACCTTGAAGAGTCAGATGTACATGTTATTGCAATTATTAAGAGTTGGGGTCTATTATTAACACTCCTTTACTCCTCCAGGATCCAGTGCTGCTGCAAACAAGAGTCGTAACAGTGCTATTTACTACATTATTAGAGCTGGAATTCCTGCTGTAAGCTTCATAGTTCTTCTTTGTGCCATTATTGCTTTCTACGTTCATAAAATGAGAAAGAAGAAACAACGTTCGGGTAAGTTCTACATGGTGTAGATTGACTTAATTAGCTCGTTATATGTATAACAACTTATGCCATTCCTTTCTTTAAGCATTACAGAAAATGACGATGCTACCCTCGAGTCATTGCAATTTGATCTCGAATCCATCAAGGTAGCAACAAACAATTTTTCAGAAGATAATTGGCTTGGAAGAGGTGGATTTGGCATTGTCTATAAGGTGTTGGACCTTCGCCTATGTACAATTTCCCAACATAACTCATAATAAATAGTTGTTAATACTCCTAATTGAAGAAGTGTATATAATACATGCATATTGTGTTTAATTTTCATTTGTTCAGGGAAAACTGCCTGATGGCAAAGAAGTAGCCGTGAAGCGGCTTGTTACGAAGGATTTAGGAAGGGATGGCGATGAGCAATTCAAGAATGAAATTCTTATATTGGCTAAGCTCCAGCATCGAAACTTAGTGACACTTTTAGGATTCTGCTTGGAAGAGGATGAAATGCTTCTCATTTACGAGTTTTTGCCCAACAACAGCCTGGATAAATTTATATTTGGTTTGTGATTACTCTATATGTTCAACACGGAGTACTCAATGTACTGTGTAACTATTCTATGTTAAATATATCTTGAAGAAGTTTTTTTAAATGCAGATTCATCTAAGAGGCATACATTTATACGATGGGAGACACGCTTTAAAATCATCAATGCATTGTAAGAGGACTTATCTACCTTCATGAACAGTCAAGACTTCGAATCATTCATCGAGACCTAAAAGCTGGAAATGTTCTCTTAGATGAAGAATTTAACCCTAAGATATCAGATTTCGGAATGGCAAGACTATTCAACATTGACCAAACTCAATCAGTAGCTAGCAAAATTGTTGGTACTTTGTAAGTTTATATTCCGTACGTAATTTATTGCAACTCTATAGTTAAAGGTCATTGTTATTTTACAACCAAATTTAATAAATTGTGATCCAACATTGGTGCAGTGGATACATGGCTCCGGAATACGTGCTTCAAGGACAAGTTTCCATGAAGTCGGATGTCTATAGTTTTGGTGTTCTAGTATTGGAAACCATAAGCGGGCAAAAAATTAGCTCATTTCGATCTGAAGATAATCTAGAAACCCTTCTTGAATTTGTAAGTTTGCTAACACAATATTTCAACAACATTACCTATATGATGGACCGCTCGATCGAGTAGGCATGTGTGCTGAATTTCTCTAATTGCTGATTTTGGAACCTTTAATTTTCTAGGTGTGGAGAAATTGGATAGAAGGCACAGCTTGGAATGTTGTGGATCCTGCGTTGTCGAACGCTCATGGCACTGAGATTCTAAGATGTATCCATGTTGGCTTACTGTGTGTCCAACAGAACCCAAAAGATAGACCAACTATGCCTTTAGTTGATCTTATGCTAAGAAGTGATCCCATCTCCCTACCAGTGCCATCGAAGCCCGCCTTTTTCGACCGCGGCAACATGCTAGACAATGTTCCACCACAGGGGAGTACTTCAAACCAATCTAGTAATAACAACTTTGTTGGGAATTCAACAAACGAGGTTTCCATAACGGAGCTTCACCCTCGTTAACATGCATGAATATCAAGTTAATGTTACAATAATGCCATATTTCTTTTTCTAAGAAAAAGTTTGATACGACACATTTCATTATTAGTACAAAGCCTGCGAATTAAACGCTGTTCGTCTACTTCAGAAGATTATGTATGCGGTTACTTTGCTTTTATAATTTCAATATTGTTAGCGTTGGTGAGTGCACAGCGGAAGCGAAGATGTGTTTGATTGAGAAGTGTAAATTGAATTGATAATTAGCAAGATAATTAATATAAATGAACACACGATTTTGTGTAACAACGAGCACTTTTATTTCACTATTTAAAAGTAGGAGAGTACAAGAACCCTTGAGAGGGTGAGTATTACAAGAAAACTCTCACTATAAGAAGTACTCACAAAGGAGTATTACAATAGTAGTGGAATATTACAAGGAGGGAGAATATTTTGTAGAAAGGCTTGTGTTTGGTATGGCTTCTTGTGTTGTGTTTTTGTGTTGTGTTCTTGTTGTATTGTTTGAATGCCCTTGACCAATATTTATAAGTGATGATGGAGGTTTCTAGATTCCTATGGAAATTTTCCCATAATTATGCCTCTTATTCTAGTGGCTTCCACTTTTAATTATTCTCTAGAATATTCTAGGGAATATTAAGATTGTAGATAACTCTAGAAAAATCAAGTGCAATCTTCTCTTGATTTTTCAGGAAGCTTCTAGATTATACTCCATCTATATATAATGGGCTTATAAAATTTGGGTCATACCCAACAATCTCCACCTTGGACCAAATTTTATATGTGCGCTCGTCGTATGTTCTTGGACCCGTATTATGTGAGCGTTGTTGCCGAGTCCGGATTGAGTATGATGAAGCCATAACAGTAGATCCTTGTAATACATAGAGATTTCTATGTCTGATGGCCTTCAATATTTCTTGAGCACCTTTGGAGACTTTGAGTGCTCCACCTTGAGCCGAAATCTTATATCCTTTTGAGTCCAGAATGCCAAGAGAGATGATATTCTTTTTCAGATCAGGAACATGATGAACATTAGACAAAGTCCTGATCACACCGTCTTGCGTCTTGATCCGTACGGAGCCAACACCACGAACTTTGCAATGATAACCGTTACCCATTGTAACAGTTTTATTCTTCACAGGTTGATAGTCGGTAAAGTGAGACTTTTGAGAACAAATATGGTTGGCAGAACCCGAATCAAGTACCCAGTCAGAATTTTTATTTCTTCTTGGTGAAGTAGCTAAGAGAACTTCATCATTGTACTCTATTTCTCCAAAACCGGCTTCTGCCGTCTCTTTCGGCTTTTCCTCTTGCTCTTTCTTTTCAAGCTTTTTATTTGCAAACCAGCATTCTTCAACCGTGTGCCCAAGTTTCTTGCAAAACTTACAAGATTTTCCGGATTTGTGTCCATTAAATTTGGACTTCTTATTGGTACTTTTACTACCGTGTGATCTCCCTTTTATATTTAAACCTTCGGCATTTTCATTAGAATGAACTTCAAGGTCAAACTTTTCTTTTGAGGGTAAGTGAGATTTAACATCCTCAAAAGAAAGAGTATCACTATTGTCATAAAAGCATAATTTCCTTGAAGTGTTTATACGAAGGTGGTAGGGAGACAATTAATAACACGGCCTTATTCTCATCTTCGATTTTAACATCTAAATTTTCAAGATCAATTATAATTGAATTAAATTCATCGAGATGAGTTTGAATAGAAGTACCTTCGGCCATTCGAATTGTATAAAGCCTTTCTTTAAGTCGAAGCTTGTTAGCGAGACTTTTAGTCATATATAGTGACTCTAACTTCAGTCATAGGTCAGCTGCTGTGTCTTCATAGACAACCTCGCGCAGTACCTCCTTGGTTTAAACATAGTTGGATTGCCGAGAGGGCTTTTTCGTCCAACTCTTGCCATTGCTCGTCTGTCATTAACTCTGGTTTTTTAGCTTTTCCATCCAAAGCCTTCTTTAATCCACTCTGTACTAGAACGGCTTTCATCTGGACTTTCCAGATGCTGAAATTAATCTTGCCGTCAAATTTCTCAATCTCGAACTTCGTGACCAAAGACATCTTTAATGTGTAAACACTCTTATCAACCTTTGGCTCGGATACCACTTGTTAGGGTTGGTGAGTGCACAGCGGAAGCGAAGATGTGTTTGATTGAGAAGTGTAAATTGAATTGATAATTAGCAAGATAATTAATATAAATGAACACACGATTTTGTGTAACAACGAGCACTTTTATTCCACTATTTAAAAGAAGGAGAGTACAAGAACCCTTGAGAGGGTGAGTATTACAAGAAAACTCTCACTATAAGAAGTACTCACAAAGGAGTATTACGATAGTAGTGGAATATTACAAGGAGGGAGAATATTTTGTAGAAAGGCTTGTGTTTGGTATGGCTTCTTGTGTTGTGTTTTTGTGTTGTGTTCTTGTTGTATTGTTTGAATGCCCTTGACCAATATTTATAAGTGATGATGGAGGTTTCTAGATTCCTATGGAAATTTCCCCATAATTATGCCTCTTATTCTAGTGGCTTCCACTTTTAATTATTCTCTAGAATATTCTAGGGAATATTAAGATTATAGATAACTCTAGAAAAATCAAGTGCAATCTTCTCTTGATTTTTCAGGAAGCTTCTAGATTATACTGTATCTATATATAATGGGCTTATAAAATTTGGGCCATACCCAACAAATATTATTTAAGAATTTTTTACCATATTTTGGGAAGAATCATCAGCCTCCATATGTAAGGAATCTTTAGTCCCAAATCCCAATATTAAATGAGCTGATTTATCTTTAGCAATTGATAAATGTATTGGAATTGAATTTTTTTTTTTTTTTTCCCAATCTCTATTTTTTCAACACTATTACTTTATGATTTCCTTGATACCCCACTTTAACAGGGAAATAAAAAGGCTGGTCGTCATCTAAATGAATTACTATGTATGTGCATAATGTCTTGTACTAGGTTGCACGGAAACGGAAAATAGAAACGGAAATAAAAAAACGGGAATTGGGGAAACAAAAATTTTTAAAGTATGAGAAACAGGAAAACGAAAAAATAAATAAATAAATAAAATATATTTATTTAGAATAAAATATCAATTGAACGTCATTCATCTTTCTCTTCTTCTCAAGCAAAAAGAATATATATGCAGACAATTCATCATTTCCGAATAAAAACTAATATTGTTCACTAAAATAAGACAAAGTAGTTTAGCCCCCTTTCTTTAAATAAATTTTGATTTGATTTGGTCCGAATGAGCCACAGCGTGCTTACCTAAGCACAAATTCGTATTAAAATGTAAATACGGCTAACTTTTATTTTCAACTAGAACAAATGCAAGCAAAATTTTTGATTTTGTTTACTTCAATGGTAGGTATATATATGTGTATTAAGTGGTATATTGATGTGATGGAAAGCAATGAGGATGAGCCTCTAACAAGCACTACATCCGATGGAGAAGCTTCTCATGGTAGTTTTCCCAATGCTATGTGACAACAAGAACCATACAATGGTCTTAATTGTGTGCCTTAATGATGCCTATATATGTTTACGAGGTAAAGAGAAAAAGGAAACAAGCTTTGAAAAACAACATTTTACCTTTACTTATGTAGTTTTTTACTACATTTTTATATTATTAGATAGTTTCTCGCAAATATTCTAAAATTTATTAAGCAGTTTCTAGAAAAAAAAAATCCTAAAATAAATATTGAAAAAGGTACCATCTAATCATCTATGCTCAAATTATGACCATTTTAGACAAATTAATTCACGACCCTTTTTTTTTAATAGTAAAATTACTCGATTAATGAAAAGTCATCTACAACGATAATCGAATTTAACAAACACATAATTTGAATCAAATAAAAATTTCCTTCATAAAAACTACGATCGTCAAGCAGATCTTGCAATGTGGAACATCTCCCACTTATATCGCTAGTAAATACAATCTTGTTGGAGAGACAATCTAACGATCCTTTTAGTTGTGAGGATGATTTCCATCGAATTCATCTGACCGTATTCGAAAAATTGAAAACCTTTGCGACCCCGCATAATTTTTCACCAACGAAACAATTTCACGGCAATCCATCAGATCTATTATCCCAGATTTTAAGCTAAAGAAATTCCCCCTTAAAAAGAGGAGAAAAACTCTGTCTTTCGAAGGAGATCGAAAAACCTTGTCTTTCGAAGGAGATCGAAAAAACCTTGTCTTTCGAAAGAGATCGAAAATCCTTTCTGTTTCGGGGTTTTCTGATGTCCTGCGGGAGAGTTACAATTCCGAGACTGGAACCGGACGCCTGTACCTGCAAAACAAACGGACTCTCCGGGTGGTTTGGAGGTCCGCCTCCAACGGTCAAGTTAGTACTTGTTTACGGAGTAATTAATGCGGAATAATGTAATTGAGTTTCTCTAGGTGAGAGTGTTTAATGTGCGTAATCCCCTTTAATGAGGACTAATGAAGGTATTTATAACCTTGGGAAGCGTGCCACTCTCTAGGTTTAGGTTAAACCTAGGGCTGACTGGGCCTCCAACAAGGATTGGGCCTTGTTGGCTCATTTTCCCATGTGTCATGGGAAGGACACGCGTCGCGTCACGGCTGGTCCATGGTGGACGAATATTTGGTTGACACGTGGCAGGCTCTCATTGGCCTACGTGAAGGTCACGTGGCGGAACCTGGTTGGTCCACGTGTCAGATGATGATTGGTGGATAAAAATCCCCTAATCATTTGCCTCTCACAGGTGGCACGTGACTGGTCACGTGTTACCTGTGACAGGTGTCGCACCGTAACAGGCGACGGCCTGCTACAGGTGTCACTTGGTGAAAGGCCGAGAGATTTTCCTGCCCAAATTTTGAATTTGAGAGTGACCCTTCGCCTTCTCATTTTCTCCTATATAAGGGTGTGTTGACTTCAGTCATTTTCACACTTGAGAACTTTTGAAGAGAACATTCGGACCCCTGAACTTGCTCTGACATTCCGGACTCTTTCTGCCTACCGCCTGCTCTGACAAGCCGGCTACTTAGAATTCTCATAACTTCGTCAACTTCACTTGTTCAGGTAACCGTCGGTTCTCTCACTCTTTTATCTTTTCTTTTTATTTATTTTTTTTTTTTTTTTGAAATGGCACCACAGAAGCACACGACACGACCTAGGTTAGTGATCAGCCGGTCACCGGGGACGGCTGAATCTAGGACTAGGAGTGCCGTCTGCCCTTTTCCGAACCACTCTTTGCCCTTTATACAAATTCCGACTGTCTCTGTGTCTATGCAGAACATAATGGCCAGAACAAAAAGAACTGCTAGGATCACAAACTCAGACGGCTCCTCCTACCAGGTGCCGATTAGTGAGACATCTGACCAGGCGCCAGATGCTGAAGTAAACCAAGGCGGCTTGACCGCCGACAGTTCTAAGGGAGGGGTCAAGGTGGTCCCTTCCCATTTTACAGTTGACATGTCTAACTTTTCTCCCGCTCCTATCGAAGGAGAGGAGGCGGGCCCCTCTGGGAGAAGAGAGGAGTCGTCCTCTTCGGATTCGTCAGAGGACGAGTCCGAGTCTAGCTCTTCTGGCCATACTTCTCTAGACACAGAAGAGAAAAACAACCGCCTACAAGAGGCGATACTTTCTCACGCAGTTGAGAAGGGGGACAATTGGGCGGAGCCGTCCGCCTCTTACAGAGAGCAAAATACCCCTTACTACTGCACTGTCCCAAAAGGCCGGATCAAGGCCATGCAAGAGAAAGTGGGGAGCTTTATTGCGAACCACACAATGGGCCCCGGCTTTATAGTTTTTGTGCCGGATCCCGAGGACACAGTCGTCTGGCCGGCTGGTACCAGCTACGATAGCGCCTGCTTTGGCTGCTACGAGGCGGCCATAAGAGCTGGGCTGCGCTTCCCACTACGTCCGGCTGTTCAGCGGATCTTGGATGGGTATGAGTTGGGGTTATGGCAGTTAGCCCCAAAATCTTGGTTCAACGTTCTCGACTGTGTGGCCGGGTGTGAACTGCACGGGGTGGAGCCAAACTTCGAGGCTTTCGCCCACATGAACTACCTCAGCCGGACCCCTAAGGCAGGCGGTACCGGCTGGTATCAATTGACCAGCCACAGAGGCTACCTCATGACAAGAGGTAAAGAAAACAAGTGGAAGGATTGGCGAAGCACCTTCCTTATCATTGAGAGTTCAGACACGGAGCTGAACCAGCGCTTCAACAGATGGAACAGGGATCCATCTCTTCTGGCAGGCGGTCGCAGCATGTCGCATGTACCCCCAAGAGCTAAGAAAGAGATCCTGGACAATGGACTCTTTAAAGTAGAGACGAGGGTCGACTCTACTACAGGGGTGCGAGAGCAAGTACCCCTGCACTGCGTCCCGAGCTTCAAATGGCTCTATGACGAGTACTTTTTGGCCGCCTGTGGCCTCAGCAGTCGGTGCTCAAGAGGTAGTCGGCCTGTCGAATACTCTGTTTTGCCATGCATTACTGTTATGACTTTTTATAACTTTGGTATTTGTTCTTGCAACGGACGCCATGAGCAAAATTACCGCTTCCAAGACTGTGGCGGCTATGTTGCGAGCCTCTATTATGCAATAATCCTCTGCCGACTCTCCTAACAAGGAGGCGCCCTTGGTAAGTTCCAAGCCTTACACCCCTTCTCCTTTTTGAAGTTGGGTTTATGCAGATACTGACCGTGTGCTCTCTCTTTTTTTTTTTTAGACGGGCTCTCCAAGAACTTCTTCTTCCCAACAGCCGGACTCCAAGACTGTTGCGAGCTCTCCTGGCGCGGCCAGGAAAAATGCGGCGGCTGAGAAACAGCCGGCCACCCCCTCTCAAACTCCAAGCAGGCCGCCTAGAAGTATGGAACTGTCCTTGTGAATTCAGACTTGCTTCCTTTTTACTAGGTCTAACGTGCTTCTTTATGCCTTATGCAGCCGGCCCTCAGGAACCGGACCTGGTCGAGGTGGCCAAGTCTATGATCAAAGTCGTCCCTCCGGCTGAGAGAGAGGCGGTCAGGGGTATCGGTACCCTTGACCTAGACGGAATCGCAGGGGTCCTTGCTGAGGTATACTTAGCATACTTTTGTCATTTAAACTCCAGGACGCCTATTTTTTGTTTGAAAACTGACGCCTGTTTCCTTTTACTCAGGCTCTGCTCCGAGTGAACGGCCTTCGCAAGCCGCTTGATAGGAAGAACAAAGAGGTAAAGGCTGCTAAAGCTATGGCCGCCTCTGACTATGATAAGGCAATGTTTCAAATTGCCCAAAATGAGATTTTGACAACTGATATTCTTTATTATCAGGCGCAGGCTACCTCTGCTATCCGGACTCAGTTGGAGGCGGCCCAGAAGAGAAATAATGAGCTGGAGACGACCATCAACAATCTCAAAGCCGAGCTGAAACCTCTTCGCCAAAAAATGACCTCATACGACTCCTTGGAGAAATCCTTGGAGCGCGTTAAGGAGCGCTTGGCGACTCAGGAGAAGAGTCTCACTGCGGAGCTCTCGGCAAAGACCGAGTAGGAAAAGCAGGATCTGGTCCGAGAGATGATGGAAGACTCGGCTCAGATCCAGCGCCAGACCTGGGGCCGTCTCTTCCCCAATGTCGACTTTGCCTCATGGGAAAAAACGTATCGCCAGTGCTCTGAGAGATATAATCAAGAGATCCTGGCGGCTGCTGAGGACGAGGCGTTGGAGGAGGAGGATCCGGTAGTGGCCCTAGTGCCGCTTGGGGTAGATGCGTCGAAAAAAGATGCAGCTGAGGCCGAGTCAAGCAAGAAGAATGCTGACCAGGCGGCAGCTGCTACTGTTGAAGATCTGCCCCCATCTTAAGCTTTTGTCTTCTATTTCTTCGGCCTGCGTACCGTTTGTTTTTCCTTACCCGGCCAGGGGGCCGGGGCTCTGAATATTTTTCCGGTCTTTATGGCCGGCTTCTTTTGTATCTTTACCCGGCCAAGGGGCCGGGGTTTTGAATAGTTCGCCGGTCTTTATGGCCGGCTGTTAATATGACTTAGGCGACCACTATTTCAGGTCGCCTTGTTTGCCAAAATGTTTCGAATTTGTGCTTTTGTCTCGCTAAGTATCAAAACTCTGATATCCAGTTGCATACTATACCGACTGTTTTGCCAAAATGTAAACACACTGCCTATGTAAACACGCTGCCTATGCCCCTGGACGACTGGTTGTCTGTTTCCAAGCTAGGCGATTAGTCGGCCATTTATCCAATCGGTATCTGACTCATTTTGAAGACTTGATCCCCTTTAGGCAGGCGGTCCTGTCATTTTTAGAATTAACCAAGTAGGAAGGTGTTTTCCTACCTGCCATGGTTTTAAGCAAAAGAGACACTAAGCGGTCTAGGCCGGCTAGTCCCTGCTGTGTTAACTTAGTAAGAACAGGCGAAATATGGACACCTTCTTTTTTTTTTTTTAGTTTCATACCAAGTTTTAAGGGGTGACTAAGTAAACATGATTGTTACTTAGTCGCCGAATGATTGAGTAGTAGAGGTTTCAAGCGGTGGGTACCGATTGTTCCCCTTTATTCGCCAATGTTTGTTGGCTATTAACTCATAAGGTACCGGCTGTTCTTTATCCCAAGTAGTTCAGTCGGTTATTTGACTCGGATGGTTAATTCAAACACTTGTTGGTCCTAATTAGTCGTTTAAGTGAGAGGTATCCTTGTCTGAGAAACGGCTACGTGGTTGTCTTGGTTAGACAGTCGTATAGGTGCCGTGTAATTATTTTATAGAACAATGTTCCACCCAAAAGGGAGCTGCTCTCTGCGACGAATTTCATCCGGATGGATGCCGCCGGACGCCTGCCATGATGTTGGGACAGGTCGGATTAGTTTAACATTTGAATCAGTTGGCATGGCGCCTGATCTGATCATTTCGGCCATGAGCCTTTGATAGTTCTTGGTGAACTATGTTATGGGAGAGTAGCCGACTGTTTGTCAGTAGGCATGCTCCTCTTAGTACAAAATTGAATGAAACAGTAAACTTTTATTAAGTAGCTCTCGGCTATTTACATCATTCAAAAATAATATTTCTTAAGATTATCTACATTCCAGGTTCGAGGCAACGATTGGCCGTCTGGTGTTTCCAGACGGTAGGTACCGTCCCTGACCTCTTCATAGATTCGGTAGGGTCCTTCCCAATTGGGAGTTAATTTGCCAGACTCATTAGCCCTACCGACTGCTTCCATCTTTCTTAGTACAAAGTCCCCCACTTTGAGTGGACGCCTGTGTACTTTTTTGTTGTATGATCTGGTCATTTTCAGGCGGTAAATTTCATGGCGCAAGACTGCATTGCCCCTCCTTTCTGGGAGTGAGTCCAAGGCCAGGCGCATGGATTCCCAGTTTGCCTCTTCGTCATATAACATTACTCGAAGAGTCGGCTCGTAGTGTTCAATTGGAAGAACAGCTTCTGCCCCATAGGTTAGGAGAAAATGGGTCTCTCTAGTCGATCCTTTTTCAGTCGTCCTAATGGCCCAGAGAACATGTGGTAGTTCATCTGCCCATAGGCCGCCTGCTCGCTCAATCTTTTTCTTGAGTCCGTCTGAGATGATTTTATTAAAGGCTTCTACTTGGTTGTTTGCTTGTGGACGGCCGACTGATGCAAAGTAATGTGAGATACCTTGGTCACCCAACCAACTTTTGAGAACAGGCGTCTCAAATTGGGGACCATTATCAAAAACCATAGACATGGGAACCCCGAACCGAGTGATGATATTTTTCCAGACGAATGAAATCACATCCTTCGTCTTGATTCCCTTGACAGCCTCCGCCTCTACCCATTTAGTGAAGTAGTCGACTTCCACAAGTATATACTTCCTACCGCCTGTAGCAGGCGTATAGGGACCCAGAATATCCATGCCCCACTTAGCAAACGGTAGTGGGATATGAATGGTAGTGAGGTCAGTAGCTGGGCGGTGAATTAGCTTGCCAAACTTTTGGCACTTGTCACATTTTTTCACCATCTCCATTGCATCTGCTTCCAGAGTAGGCCAAAAGTAACCCTGCCGCCTTGCCCGTTGAGCAAGCGACCTGCCGCCTACATGGGAAGCGCAGTAACCAGAGTGGATATCTTCTAGGATCTCTCGTCCTTTTTCTGGAGTAACACACTTCAAGAAGGGTTGAAGATATCCTCTTTTGTGAAGTTCTCCCTTTATCATTTCAAAAGATGGCTGCTTGTTTTTTCAGTGCAACCGCCTGGTGTTGATCATCCGGCAAGGTGCCGTCTGTCAGATACGCCCTGATTAGATCCATCCAGGTTGAACTTCTGTCTAAGATTCCAATAGGGTCTTCCTCAATGCTTCTTTTCTCCATCACTTCCCAGAAAACAGTTCGTGGAGTATCACAGGAGGCCGAGGATGCTAATTTTGAAAGAGCATCCGCCTGGTTGTTTTCTGATCTCGGCACTTGAGTCAAATGAAAATCTTCAAGGGATCCGAGTGCTTGTCGTACCGCCTATAAATACTTGATCATTGTCGGATGGGTTGCTTCGTATTCGCCATTGTACTGACTCACTATCAATTGTGAATCAGAACAGGCGTTTATCTTTCTTGCCCCTGCCGCCTTACACATACGGATTCCGGCTAGTAAGGCTTCATATTCTGCCTCATTGTTTGAGGCCTGAAAATTGAAACGTAGAGCATACTCGTACCTGTCGCCCTCTGGCGACTGACATATGACGCCTGCTCCACAACGATTTGAAGTAGAGCTCCCGTCCACATATACCTTCCAGACTTGGTCTGGAACTTGAGAATTAGGGGGACGAGTCATTTCAACAATAAAATCAGCAAAGGCTTGCCCCTTCACTGCTTTCCTAGGGTCGAATGTGACTTCGAGGCTCTGAATTTCTATGGCCCATTTGATCATCCGGCCTAACGACTCCATGGTGGTCAGTGGCCGCTTGATAGGTTGATCTGTATACACGACGACTACATGTGCCAAAAAGTAGGGCTTCAATTTTTTAACAGCCATGAAGAGTGCGAGACCAAATTTCTCCACTAAGGGATACCTCAACTCGGCATTTTTCAGTACATGACTGACAAAGTAGACCGGGAGCTGGCAGCCGTCTCTTTCAACAAGAAGGACAGCACTTAAAGCATGATCTGAGACGGCCAGATACATGTAAAGTACTTCTTTGGGAAAAGGACTGACCAGCCTCGGCAAGGAATGCAAATGAACTTTCAACTTTTGGAAGGCCGCCTCAGCATCCGGCCCCCATTCAAACCTTGCCTTTTTCTTAATGGCCTGGAAGAAGTATAAGCATTTGTCGCCTGATCGACTTAGAAATCTTTCCAAGGCCGCCAGACAACCTGTTAGCTTCTGAACCTCTCGGACGGTACGAGGCGACTGCATGTCGATGACCGCCTGCACCTTCTCAGGGTTCGCCTCTATTCCTCTCTGATTGATAAGAAATCCGAGAAATTTCCCAGACTCAACTCCGAATACATATTTCTTGGGATTGAGCATGACATGGTGCCGCCTGAGCGTGGCGAAAGTTTCTCGAAGGTCCGACAGATGATCTATCTGAAGCTTAGACTTAACAATCATATCATCAATGTATGCCTCGACGTTCCTCCCAATCTGATCAAAGAACACAGTATTTATCATTCGCTGGAAGGTGGCCGGGGCATTCTTCAGACCAAACGACATGACCGTGTAACAGTATAACCCTTGATCAGTGACGAAGGTCGTCTTCTCCTGATCTTTCTTCCATAAAGGAATTTGATGGAAACCAGAGTAGGCGTCCATAAAGCTCATCAAAGCATGACCGGCTGTTGAGTCGACCAGATTATCAATTTTAGGCAGAGGGTAACTGTCTTTTGGGCACGCCTTGTTTAGGTCCGTGTAGTCCACACACATTCTCCAGGTACCATTCGGCTTTTTAACAAGCACTACATTCGCAACCCAGTCTGGGAAGTAGCATTGCCGAATGAACCCTGCATCAAGTAGTTTCTTAACTTCGACGGCCGCCGCCTGACTTCTTTCTTCGCCATGGTTCCGCTTCTTCTGCCTTACCGGCTTCTTTTTCGGATCCACGGCCAATTTATGTACCGCCAGGTCAGGACTGATGCTTGGCATTTCATGGACTTCGAATGCAAAGATGTCTTTGTATTCTTTCAAAAGTTGATGAAAGTCATCACCCAAAACTCTCAGAGCAGTCGTCCCAACCTTGACTGTTCGGTCAGGGCGCGAGTCGTCTAGGATCAGGTCCGTATGCTGACCAGCCGGCTGAGGGCAGAATTCATCTGACCACTCCTCTGCCAATGATTGCTATTTTCTCTTTTTTCTTGCGGCCCCCATCTGGGAAGCCTTTCTTTTCTTGCCGCCTGCTTCTTGAACAGGCGCACTCTCCTTGACATTGTCAAGGTCTGTTTTTCCACCACTTGACCCAGCGGCCATGACAGTGGGCTTGATATCCGAGAGATAGCACTCTCGGGCCATCTTCTGATCTCCCCTTAGGGAGCCGACTGTTCCATCATCCCTCTCAAATTTGAGCAACATAAGAGACGAGATTATAACACCCTTGGAATTATTCAGGGTTGGTCGTCCCAGAATCATGTTGTAGGCCGAGAGTTCCTCAACTACGAGGAATCGGACCACTATGTGGCGACCTTCCCCTTTTTCACCTAGGCAGATGGGTAAATCCACTCGTCCCACTGGGTGGACGACTCCTCCTCCAAACCCTACTAGAGGGTGGGATACCGGATGTATGCAATCAGTCTGATATTTGAGCTTAGACAGACATTTGCTACTGATAAGATCTGAGGAGCTGCCGGTATCTATGAGGATTCGGCCAACTCTCTGGTTGGCCACTTTGCATTCAATAACAATAGGGTCGTCATGCGGCCCCCTTACCCCTCCTAGATCTTCTTCAGTGATGACAATTTCAGGAAATGAATATTTGGAGGGCCGTTCTTGGTGAACGGAATTGACGTCTAGTCGCCTGATATTGTTCTTATTGCCCCTGATAGTGGGGCCGCCTCCCGAGAAGCCGCCTGCAATGGTGTAGACGACTGCATCATCTGTATCAGAGCTGTCGGCCTGTTGATTCTTTTTGGCCGACTGCTTTTTCAAGGAAGTGTTCCCCTTAGATTTCTTGACATAAGAGTCAAGATCGCCTTGTTCAGCCAAGCGGTCCAGATACCGCATGAGACTGATGCATTCGTTGGTTTGATGACCAACATCTTCATGATAATCACAGAATTTTTCTTGGTTCCGATTGCTCGCAGAACCCTTCATAGGGGTCGGCTTCTCAATTGAGATCCGTCCCTTGATTTCTTTTAGGATAGCTTGGCTATCCCTGTTAAACACATACTTTGGGGAGTATGGTTTGAATTCTTTCTTCTCCTTCTGGGCCGGCTGTTTAGAGGAATCGGCCGCCCAGACCTCTTTTTGCTTCTTGTCCTCTTTGTTGGACGACTGCTTCTGTCGCCCTTCTTTCTTGTCGAACCTCTTTCCGTCCGACTGCTTTCCAGTATTACAAAGATCAGTCGCCTGTATATAGGCTTCAGCTTCAATCAAGGCTTCTTGAAGAGTCGCTACCCTCTTTCGAACCAAATCAAATTTGAAGGTCGACCCGTCTTTGAGGCCTCTAAAAAAGTCAGTATAGGCCACCTCATCCGGTAGCCCTTGAATCTGTATTCTCATCAGGTTAAACCGCCTGATGTAAGAACGAAGCCCCTCCTTCTCACCCTGCTGAATCGTCCCTAAATCAAGGGTCGTCTTCTTCGCAGGTATGTTCATGGCAAAGTTGGAGGTGAATAGGTAAGCAAGCGTCCTGAAGTTATTCACACAACCAGTCGGCAAGTTACTGAACCATTGTTGTGCGATTTCTTTAAGAATCGCTGGGAAACACTTGCACCAAGTGGGATCATCCAACCCTTGGAGGTACATCAGGTTGGTGAATGCCATCAAATGGTCTTCTGGGTTAGTAGTGCCGTCATAGGCGCCTATTAACACATTTTTAACTTTGACCGGCTGAGCGACTTCAGAAATTTCCTTGGAGAAAGCCGACGGTTGTTCTCCAAGTCTAAGCAGCCGTAGCTGCCAGTCCAAAGGTTGGACATTTTTTGCCGCCTGTCCTCCAAACGGAGGAGGTTACAGAAAATATTGTTGTTGCGGTACAAAGGGTAAGTTTGGCACCGCCTGGTCACTCTGAAAATCAAACCGACGGGAGGTACCGCCTGTCTGACTCTCATGATTTGACTGAGCATACCTCATAGAGGTATTGCGCAGACTATCCTGAAAATCTGAAGTAGAGGCCGACTCTGACAGTCGGTCGTTCCTCTTCTGCTCTAGCAATAGCCGAGCATCTGTATATGTTTTCTTCGACCCATCCGCCTGAATATGACGAACGGGTTTCCTCTTTCCTGGAGTAGGAAAGCGGTACTTTGTGAAATCAAGGACAGACGGCTCCCACTTCCTAGAGTTAGGATGAGGGGTCGCCTCTCGCCCTTGAACAGGCTTCCTCTTTCCTGAAGAGGAAGGTTTCTTAGCCGACTGCTCCTTGGCCGGAGCAGGTGTCTTTTTATTGATCAGCTCCTGAATCTCTCCCTTGAAGCCCCTCATGAAGGTCATGAGTTCGTTCCTTGTAATGGGAGCAGACCCATCAACCGGCTGTTGCTGAGCAGGCGGTGCGCCGACTGGATCGCTGAGTCCAATTTGAGGATCTTCCCGTTCTCTCCTTTCGGTATGACGGGTGCGCCGGGCCCTTAGGGTCCCGTCTGAAGCTGTATGAGCTTCAACTTCAAACTCTTCTTCAGTATCATGGTCCGACTGAACTTGAGGGTCGTCCAGAGGACGCCTCTCTTCAGGAGTCGGTACAGACGTGGATGCCATCTCAAAAGTACTCTCCCCACAGACGGCGCCAAAATGTTTCGGGGTTTTCTGATGTCCTGCGGGAGAGTTACAATTCCGAGACTGGAACCGGACGCCTGTACCTGCAAAACAAACGGACTCTCCGGGTGGTTTGGAGGTCCGCCTCCAACGGTCAAGTTAGTACTTGTTTACGGAGTAATTAATGCGGAATAATGTAATTGAGTTTCTCTAGGTGAGAGTGTTTAATGTGCGTAATCCCCTTTAATGAGGACTAATGAAGGTATTTATAACCTTGGGAAGCGTGCCACTCTCTAGGTTTAGGTTAAACCTAGGGCTGACTGGGCCTCCAACAAGGATTGGGCCTTGTTGGCTCATTTTCCCATGTGTCATGGGAAGGACACGCGTCGCGTCGCGGCTGGTCCATGGTGGACGAATATTTGGTTGACACGTGGCAGGCTCTCATTGGCCTACGTGAAGGTCACGTGGCGGAACCTGGTTGGTCCACGTGTCAAATGGTGATTGGTGGATAAAAATCCCCTAATCACTTTCTTTTAAAGGAGAATCATTATTATAAACCAAAAGAACAAACAAAAAAGTGTAAAGAAACAAAGGTTGGGGCTTTCCATCGGTAAAAACCAATGAAAGCTCCTTCAAAAATCAAGAATGGAGGCTAGGATTTTTAATTAATTAATTCATGACTTGCAGTACAACATTTAACAAAAATTAGGGATAATATGCTGTTTACCAGCTTCAAATTATTTGAAACTACTATGTATGGCACACTAAATTCTTTTTTTTTTTCCTACAGTTATCTACCGGAAGAGTAATTAACTATATAACATAAGGACTGCGGTTGCCATAGTAGGTCTATCATCCGGTGATTCTTTAATGCATATCAAGCCAAGATTTATGCACTTAAACAATTAATTATCGATAGCCGCCAGTCAATTATCAAACAAGGCTAGCAAAATTTGATCAACTTGCTCATTATTGATTCAAAATGTAGCAAGCTTTAAAGTTGACAGACTTAAAACAATTACATACGTGAAGGTCATGATCTTTACATTGAGTGCATATGGTCTTCGCCAAAGTATTGTTTGTCCTCAAAACAATAGTCATAAAATAAAGGAAATTCAACCAACATTTAAGCTTACTCACTAATGCATCATTAGCTTCAACTTGGATTTTCATAATTAAGAATATTTAGTATTTTAAGAAAAAAAAAAAAAGGTATTATTTTAATGACTTTTACTAGCAAGAATTTTCTTCTAAGCTTTATAATTAGATAGTTGCTACTTTTTATAATCAAGAAACAACAATTTGTTTTGTGATTGATCCGATTGTCACGGGACAGAATTTGTAAACGACTAAACAAGACCCACTTGTAATTATATGGAAAGAAATAGGGTATATATGACAATTGGAGTTGTACGGCTCAATTTCTTTTGTATTTTCTTAGATCTTTTTTAGTTGACACGTTTCTTTTATCATGTTTGTTAATGTACAAGTCTAACTATTATCATCTCAAGTTATTGAATATTAATAAAATATAGCTAGACTGATAAGATTTAAATAAATCTTGCATGACTATATTTTGTCGTAACTAAAAATCACAGAAGATAGTTAAAAGTATAATTTGTGAATAGCGTTTTAAGTCAAAACATGTCAATTAAAAAACAACGGATGAGATAGTAGACATGGAAATTTTCATTGAATAATTAATAATAATACTGATAGAAGGGGAAAAAAAAAAAAAAAAAAAAAAAAAAAAAAAAAAAAGTTTTGAAAGTTTTGAAGATATGTTACTTATTCCAACACATTATATGAGATTATCTCTAACATGCCTTCCATATCTCACAAAGTCACAAATTGTAGTCAACTTAAAGTAAAAGTCAACTTGCTTGACAAATTCCCGCCAAACTTTATCATAATTCAGATAGCTAATTCATTTATTCATCAGTTCACCATATTCCAAAGCATCCAAACCCAAAAAAAAAAAAAAAAAAAAAAAAAAAAAAAAAAAACATTGCCTTAATCTTTTTTTGGTTTTTTTACTCTAAATTACTCTAAATGCCAATTTTTCATTTTCATTCTCCAATGATTTCACGCTCATTACCATTTCTAGTCCTCTGGTTATCAATTTCACTAACCTCGGCTCAAAACGCAGGTGTTGATCTTGCTAGGTTCTCTTGTAACGATACTCTTGGCACCTACAACGAAACCAGTGCTTACGCCGCGAACCTTAAAAACCTTCTTACTGCCCTAATCACCAACAGCCAAGAAAATTGTGGCTTCTACAACCTTACTGCAGGGGACACTAGCAACGATACGGTCAATGTCATTGCCCTTTGTCGCGGTGACCTAAAATCATCCGATTGCACGGCCTGCCTTGTCAATGCCGCTAGGCGGATCCAGGTAGATTGTCCCAACAACTTTGAAGCAATTGGGTGGTACAATGATTGCATGCTTCGATACTCCCCACGTTCGATCTTCGGCACCATGGAGCCGTTGCCGGGTGATGGGCTAAATAGTGTAGGCAATACGTCTGATCCTGTCAGGTTCGAACTATGTCTATCGAATACAATACCTATAATGTCATAAGACAAGAGTATATTTACCTTCAGCTTGCAATTTTCTTCGTAAATATATACAACGTGCATTGTTTTGACTTTTTACAGCATTCATTTATTAGTTGTGAATATACTTCTCGACGAATAAAAAGAACTAAAATATTACGAGTAGATATTACTCCCTCCGTCTCTATTTTTTTTGCCTCATTACAAATAATTATGTCAAACTTTAAAAATTTTAACTGTAAATTCTCGTTAATTTATAATCTAAGTGAGGTCTTATTGAATTCGTCTCATTTTATACTTTAATAATATCAAGTCTTTATAATTTTAACGCATATAGAACTAGAGTTATGTACGTTTTAAGACACACGCGTCTTGGAGACCGTGAAAAGAATGAAGCCAAAAAAAAAAAAAAAGGAAAAGAGGGAGCACTATGTACCCTTTAGTTTTAAGGTATATTCTGAGGAAATTATACTCCGCATTTGTAGAATTGTAAATTTTTATACTCAACTTTGTGTATTGCATAAGGTCGTCGTTGGAAGGTGTTAAAATTATTGTAAACATTATACTATTGTTAAACAGGGTAACGTAATATGAATCTATGTTATTGCTAATACTTCTTTGGAATCCGATCATAGATTCCAGGAAACGCTAGGGACGTTGCTTCGGAGTTTACAAGCCACTGCTGTGGCAGGGAATTCTTTGAAGAAATATGCTCAAGGATCTGCAAAATTGAATCCTCTGTACGAGGTTTTCGCCTATGTGCAATGCACGCCAGATTTATCGAAGCAAGATTGCTCTAGGTGTATAGAGATTACACTCAATTTTCTAGCGTCGTGTTGGTGCCGATAAGTTATGGTCCATCATTTTAAGGCCAAATTGTATACTGAGGTTTGGGAATTATGAATTCTATACGCCTACTTATGATAAATGTTCGTCTCTGCCACACCCTTCATCGCCACCTTCGTTGGACAATGCATCTTCACCATCTCAAGGTAAATTATGGTCTATTACCAACGGCGGATTTATAAACTATTAAGCCATTGCAATGGCGTAATCAAAAATTTGATTTTAGACTTGAAAATGCTTTGATTTTATTGCTTCCCAAAATCCAATGTGCATGGGTGTCCTATGATAACATTGATAAGACAAAGAGTTAGAACCCTTACAAACCCAAACAAAATTTCATTCTACTACCTCCGTTTCTTATTAGTTGCAACAAAGGATTATTATTTATAAGACATAAAAATAAAAAATAAATAAATAAATATTTGTTGCAACTAATAAGAAATGGAGGTAGTAAAACTAATTGCCAATACCGGGATCAACTCTTGATTTCTAACAGGATAGTTCTCATGTGCAAAAAACAATGGGATTCGATAAAAGACCTTGATTACATATATTACATTAAAAACACTTTGAATTTTCATGGAGCAGATCAAGACAAGGATGCAGTGTACTACTTAATCCGAGTGGGAATGCCGGTCCTTGGCGTCTTATCATTGCTTCTCAGTGTTATTACTTTCTACAAGTGTAAGAATGGGAAGCAAAACCAGCATCAAGGTAAAAGTGCAAACCCAAATTATTTAATAGACAAACTTAATATTTACTAAACCTGTTACAATAAGAGTATATTCTCCGGTACATTCTTTATCAATAACCAAATCACATGCTACAAAATTCTGCTACTATACATAATTGAGTGATTTGAGATAATTCGATTTGCATCATCATATCTGATCCCCATTGAAACCTTTCTTTCACAGCTGTCCAAGACTCCGATAACGGAGGTGCCTTACAATTCAGTTTAGAAACAATAAAACAAGCAACATGTAACTTTTCCGGTGCTAACAAACTTGGTGAAGGAGGATTTGGTTCTGTTTATAAGGTATGATTCCCTCGTTTCATTTTGAAAACTAACACGAACAAATTAAACTAACCACTCTAAGTGAGGGTTTGGATGGTTATTATTATATACAAAGTACTTCATGTTAGCTTCTCAAGTATAGGGCGAGCTTTCAAATGGACAACAAGTGGCTGTTAAGAGGCTTTCTAAGGATAAAAAATCTGGACAAGGTCATGACGAATTTACTAATGAAGTCCACTTATTAGCAAAGCTTCAACACAGAAATCTGGTTAGATTGTTGGGATTTTGCTTAGAAAGCGACGAAAGTTTGCTAGTTTACGAGTTTATGTCCAACACCAGTCTTGAAAAATTCCTGTTTGGTATGTCTTCTTTACACATGAAACTTTTAGTGTTGGTTTGGTTAATATGAAGTGTAACATATTTTGGGAAATCTTAATTACTTTATGTTTGTTTCAATTTTCTAAGTATAAGAATATATGATATGATGCAAAATTGGAAGCTAAATGTAATACTGAAAAAAATCCCCAATAGCTTAAAGTTTATGTGATCTTCTGAGCATCTTACAGATCAAACTAGGCGCAAATATTTGGATTGGGATACACGATTCAAGATCATAATGGGAATTGCACGAGGAATTTTGTACCTTCACGAAGACTCGCGTCTCAAGATCATACACCGAGATCTTAAAGCAAGCAATGTCTTGCTAGATGAGGAGATGAATCCTAAGATAGCGGACTTTGGCATGGCAAGATTAATCAAATTAGACCAAACACACGCCAGTACCATCAAAGTTGTCGGAACCTAGTAAGTCCATGATCTTCGAAAGACTTACTTAATATGTCCCTCTTGCCGGAGTGTTGAGGATCAGACTTTAGCCCCATCCGTCTTGGCAGATATGTTGCTGCTGTTTATGTACAAATGGGTTATGATCTTCACGCTCCCACCTAAGGGGAAGTATCGAGAATTTGTTATCCTTACATACATTGATTTAGAATTAATCAATGTTGACGAATTATGTCTTGCAGTGGATACATTGCACCAGAGTATGCAATGTCCGGCGTGCTATCAGTCAGGTCTGATGTCTATAGCTTTGGGGTGATACTTTTGGAGATTATAAGCGGACAAAGCAACTTATTTAACCAACATCTTGGAGGAGACAGCCTTCTAAGTCGCGTAAGATATCTACTAATTCTAGCTTGCTGTCTTGCATAGTCGTCCTTTTTCCTTGCAATTAAGAATTCTAATCATATAGATTCACTAAATTATTTCAGGCACGGCGACTTTGGAGCACAGGAGCTGTAATGGAAATAGTTGATCCAGAACTAGGCACAAACTACTCAAGAAACGACGTAATGAGATGCATACAAGTAGGGTTGCACTGTGTCGAAGAAGATGCTCCAAGTAGACCTACAATGGCTTCAGTTGTCGTCATGCTTAGCAGCAACTCCACGGATTTCCCACCTTCAACTGCCTCAACGTCGTCTTCAAATATAGACGATGACCAAGATCGTAACACACCATGGAGACATGGATTTGGTAATCTAGAAAGTGAACCTAACTATGATCAGAACTCTTCTTATCTATTGGAAAGACACTTGCTCCGTCGTTGAACATCTTTAACAACCAAATTTTATCGCTCCTACCAATTCATTCTATAAATACGTATCTGATGAGAGATATAGATGATTATATGTACTAAATTATAATCGGTTGTAAGTTTGTTATTAGTGACAATTTCTGAAAGATAGGATAAAAGGTGGAATCAAGTGTTTTCCAGTTGCAAACTTGTCGTAGTTAGAAACTACTCCAGTCTTTTAGGTCATGTAACACACAGGTTAATAAAAGTGAAACTGAGAAAAAAATATACATAAATGATACGAAGTACTTGTATTATATGAGAAAATTGAAGAATTAAGAGAAAGGGACGAACATTAAGATATTATGGTTAAAGATATCATCAAGTCATAGGAATATGAAGTAAATATCATCCACAGATGCTTAAATTAAATTGGGGATAAAACTGTGTGTTAAATAAAGGTTTTACCATAGGAAGAAATGTGTGGCACTAATGTGTAAGGTTTTAGAAAATTATGTGTAGATGTGTAGATGACTGGAGCATTAAGAATTGATTATAAAAGAGAGAGAGAGAACATAAATCAATGCAAAACTGAATTTAGTTTATTTTTTTGACCGATTTTAGTTTATTAGTTAAGCAGAATTAACTATAACTCCAATAACAGCCAATCATCCATTGTTAATCCATCCCTTCATCCTGAAACAGAGCATCTTACAATAAGGAGACTTAACCATTAACTTCAAGGCCCATGGGAGATCTGCGAGGAAGGGATAATAGCTCCAGCTTAAGCGACGGGAGGGTGAAAGACATGATCTTGTGAGGTATCAAATGCAGCTTGAGGCACAAATTGCCAAAAGGGAACACCGGAGTAATTAACCAGGGGCATCAGTTTGCCACCAACTGCTTGACAGGGGATAGCGTATGAAGTTGGAACTGAAGTAGGATGGAAATGTAAGCTAGGACAAGAACCTACAAAGTTAATTCTCTGCTCTAACTTCTCTTTCTCTGACACTAACCTATGCTTTTCAGCGCGAAGGGCTTTCTTCTTTGCCTGCATTAGTACAAAGTGCAGATAGTTTAGACACCACCATCCTTGATAAAGAGAACTACCAGTAAGAGATTAAGGAATCAAATAATATACGAAGTATTATTTGGTATTAGGGCTGATTTGTGAGATTATTGGCTAGCAGGTTGATGTATAATCCTTAATTTGTTCAAAGCTTACAGATCAAAGCAAATATAAAAGAGTCAGAACCTTCAATTCATTAATCTTTTCTTTTAATTCGCCATTTTGGCTGGTTAAGTTACAAGTTTCTTCACGTAACAGCTTTACTTGCCGAATAGCATCAGTTAGTATAGCGGCTTTGTCAAACTTGGGTGTCGTTCCAGACCTCAATGTTTCACTTAACTCAAGGAACCTACCAACAAAATGGTAATAAGTACATTGAGAAAAAAAAAAATAAGGCAAAATGAGATCAAAATCTCTCAAATATTAAAACTGTACATGCCTTTCATTTAGATGATCCCTTCGTTGTTTCTCACGGCATGCTTTGGAGCTGCTGGATCCAGTGACTGATCCCACACAGACCCTGAAGTTGAATGGCGAAGAATTGTTAGAAGAATTGAATATTAATAGATGAAAGTTACAATTTTTAACAAGTTTCCTTTCCGGCAGCAGTCATCAAAACCATACAAACCCTCACTATAATCCTGAGTGGCCGCACTGCATGGACAAAAAGAAAGCAAACTCAAACATATTGTATATGATCAACAAAAATAATCCCTAAGATACCTTAATTGAATCAGACTTCGTGTGAACTAACTCATTTCCACAAAGTATTCTTGCTTTGGCAAAACTAGATTTGATTCAAAGAATAGCCCAAGAGGAACAGCTCAATGGTGCAGAAGAACAGAACGACAAGATCTTTAAACTAATACAAAACTATTGCCTAAAATAAGTACATCCAAGGACCAAACAGATTGATATGATGAATAAAAGAGCAATTTATCAAAGTTAACATGCTAATATCTACTAAAACAAAAATTATTGTGATCCAAACAGACAATTTCTCTGATCAGCGGATATACAAAAAACTTGAACAGCAACGGTGATTAGATAAATAAAGTGAACAAACCTATGGAAGGTGGAGCTGGAATAAGAATCATAACGAGGAATAGGCAAAGGAACATCAGAATGCATGACAGAAGAGTCACAACAGGTGCTTGATATATCATCAAGAAGACAGCAAACCCAGTTGAGATCAAAGTCCTCTTCAAGAGACTCCATTCTTTAACCTTACTCTGACTGGGAAACACCAGAATCTCACTACAGCTTTCCGGCGTATTATTGCAGAAAAATATTCTTTTTTTTCTTTATTAGTATGTAGTATACAAGTTTTGAGAGCAAATAAAGAAATGTACAACTCTAGTCAATACATTGATGCATGGGAAATTGAAGAATTTGTTCTTTTGTGGGGCACTGGGGCTATATGGAGAAAGGGGAAAGAATAAACTATTATCAATCAACAAAAGAATTTTTTAAAAAGAGAGGCGTGTGTTAGAGACTTTTTTAGAAGGCAAAGGTTTATCTGTTTATGCGGAATCTACAACGCAGTCAGAATGACCAACCAGGTAGGCAGGTATGGCATAAACTTTCAGATATGGCACAATTGCAGCACATTATATTTTATATCAACATAAATTAGATTCTATATTCCAAATCTGGTAACTGTCTAGAAAAGTAAACAGAATAAAAGAAATGATCTGCTCAGATATTAGTTGAGTGGCCTGTTATCAGATCATTCAATGATCCCTGAGAGTTGCATCTCTATTGGGAGTGTGGAGGCCTAAAGCTTCCATAGAATACATTATGTGGGATGTCAAAGTCAGCATCAAGAGTTGGTAACTACTAACATAAAATCACATCTAATCACCATAACAGACTAAGAAGCCTCTGCAAGGGGTCGAGAAAGATAGTCAGCAGAGATGACATCCAAAGCAACCTAATCACCATAACAGACTAATAGGCCTCAGTAAGGAGCCAGGACAGATGACACACCATATGCGAGTGAACTTTGGAGTCCATGCACAATGGCATTTCTTTGTTTCACATTACTATCATCTACAAAGGTAAAGTGGACATGTCTAGATAATTGCAAGTAATCAGGAGGATTCAGGACGAAGGATGTACAAATCGAGTAGAGCCCTTAGGCCCCTTACTCTATATTAAAATAAAAAGTGGGGAGATAAATTAATGAAACATTTCATTTAAACCCATCTCAACCAGTATAATTTAGTCCAGGAAATTTTCAAAATTTGACTTGTTCAATTACATCAGATAAATAACAGAAGATTGGAGAGCAAGTCACTGATACAACACTGTACAGGTATAATTCAGAAAGAAATGTGAAGTACAGTATATTACAACTTTCAAGAACAATGAGTATGACTTATGAGAAGATTGTCTGGTACATTCACATGTTAACTTAAAATGCTGGATGTATCAAAGAACACCAAAAGCAATCAGGATTCAGGAATGCATAAATCCCTCAAGTCAGAACTCAGTAAGAATACATTAGTCAAAATCTCGAAAGATTAGGTTGTGTTGCAAAACGAAGTTTATAACCTAAGCAGGGCATGTATAGCAGAATCTACACAAGTGAACTTGCAGCAACCATCTACATGAGACAACCAACACAGAAAGATCGAGGATACTTTCTTTGCAGTTGAGGCCATTGCACATATAGTTGATCAGCCATTCTTAGTTTGTAAAGCAACAAGCCACTCAAAGAGAGTCTTTTTACTCTTGCAATACTCTCCACATAGAATATTGAAGACCATCTTATCCCTATTATCTGCAGTAGCGAATAGAATCTAAATGATAAATCTCAAACTAATTAAAATGACATGATGCCATATTAGTCACAATTTTGATACAGGTCCAGTAAAGTGCTCACCTTAAACATAAAGGCAATTGCACATAAAGGTATACAAGTTCCAGGTCCATTACAGAGAATCTAGCAGAAAACATTAAAACAATATACCAACTATCAATAAACAACACAGTTTATAATTGGCAAAAAAGTTGAGGGTTGAATAGATATATACCACTTGAGGTCTGATTTTAATCATTAACCACAGTGCATGAGCAATGGCAATAAGGGTTGTCCCAACAGAAGTTATATATGACTGACCAACTTCTCGACTTCTATATATCTGCATGTATTGTGCTGCATTCATCCCATTCTGCAATGAATTCAGAATCAGGCAAGAGTCTCCTTCAAATAAAAGGGCAGTTGCAAAGATCATATAGAAGCAACTACATCCATACAGGAAAGAAAGTTTGCCTTAGACAGTGTAAGTAAAGAGCATGCTTGAAGCACTGAGGTGTGATGCAAGAGATATAGACAAGGCCTTCCAGAGATCAAAGTGCACCTCCAGAAATCACATTAGGTTAGAGTCACTTATAGCTTTTAAAGAAAAAGAAAGAATAAATCTTTACAAATGCTTTTGTTCTGTTTTGTAGCAGGTGGTTTTAAGAAGCATTATTGTGAAGATTCAGTGAGTATGTAATTCATATTAGTAATTGTTTAGCCATACAACATATAACCTTCATGTGAGTTATGCCTTATTTTAATACTTTATGCAATGAACCCACTACCACCACCAACCATCTTGACTTACAGCAGGAGACAAAAGCAGCAGGACAAGAGCCGCAAACCGCATCCCCTACAAGACCAAGCAACGGTCCCTTAGGAGTTGCAGACAAGCAGCCTTGGCTTATTGGCTTTTTACTGTGGGTAACTTAGGAAGAAGACAAGAGTAGTACATGTAGCAATTAAGGCTTCTTGCCAACCCTTGTAATGTAGTAGTAGTATAAATAGAGGAAGTCTAGAGTAGAGAAGGTTGTCCAGAAAATTATTGTATTAATAACTTGGAGAGTGATGACCTAAGGCCATTAGACGTATTACACAAGCTTTTAGCTACTATCAATCAAAAAATCCTTCTTCTTCCTACATTATCTGTATCTTTGTGAGTGAGAGGCGCTAGTCCGTTGCACTTTATCTAGTTAGGTGTCTTTTGTGTCTTGCCTATGCCTAGGGCCTAGGCTCCAAAAATCTGTTATTTCACTATGCTAACCTACGTTAAAAACAACAATTATTAGTCATGTAGACGGGTGATAAATCTTCATAATTTGATACAAGTATGCGGTCGATTGGTAGATCATCTCAAGGTCTCAAAGAGAGCAGCAGGTCAGACCACCAAGTCTCTTTTTTTAAACTGGCAGACAACCAAGTCTAAAAGAACAATAATGTGCTAATCATAAAGCAAGTTATGTACAGTTTATATAAGGAAAATTTGAGAAGAGTGATGCATGCACTTCTTCCACCATAACTTCTTCCACCAGATCCAAATCAAACACATTGTTTCCAACAAAGCACATCAAGGCAGAGAAAAATAACCACATGTACAAGTACACTCCTCACCACAAAATCTACATGTTAGCCCCATAAACTAATACGTAGTACGGATTATAATTTCATAATTCACAAATCATAAACTCTATAGAGGGCAAAATAAAATCTGAAGACCATAGAATACATAACGGCTAATATGGACTAACAATTAACAAACCTCAATCAAGAATAATATGGCTTTCCACAAAAAAAAAAACAAAAAAAAAAAAAAAAAAAAAAAAAAAAAATAAAAAACAGGATATTGGCTACATCAGTACGTTCATACCCGCCATATCTGACTCAACTACAAATACAGAGAAACAAAAGTTCAAATGTTCAAAATTCAACCACTCAGAAACAGAGAGATTACATCCCAAAAGGAGTAACAAAAATTCAAATGTTCAAAGTCAACCACTCAGAAAGACAGAAACAAAGAGATCACATCCAAAACAATCATACCTCTGTGATCACAGTGCAGGAACCACATGCTGATAAGCACACTACTACTACAATAAAACCTCGCTCATAAAGTATTTTCCTATGTATATATCATGGCTAACAGTCATACTTCAAGTTTCACAGTGTAGCAGCTGTAAAACACATTACTAATAAAATAAAAGCTCACTCATAAAGCACTCTCCAAAGAAAAATCTTGTTGGCTTACTCCTAAAAATTTATATGAGCTTATGCATTCACCTTATTCCTTCGTAGTTATAAGCCTAAGGTATTCCTTCCAGTGCTTCAGCAAGTAAGTTAACCCAAATCCCATGTAAACTCTTAGAAATTATAAGTACTGAGCAGTTTTTTATCTTTCTACATCAACAAAACCATCAAAGTTACTATTCTCATACACTATTCTCCAATGTTCTTAATAGCAAGGATTGAAAGAGAGGTAACCTGCACTATTCCAGTTCCCACATGGTGATGGTCTAAAAGTATCCTTGATAACCAATCTATGAAAATGAATGTGAATGAGATGTACTCATGCTTGAGAATTTTGTAACCTCTTACTAAGCAAACAGTCTCAATTTTGCATTCCAACTTTCTCCAATAACCAATGTAAATTACATAACCTTAAACAAAGATATAAACTAACTCTTATTTCAAATCACTCAGTAATCACAAAGCCAAGTGACAGAAAGGAATAGGCCCTAGGAGGTGTCAAGAGTTTCAATTTTCTTAATGCTTAACATTAGAAAAAGGAGAATTAAGCCCAAATCTAGCCCCAAGCCCCAACACCCACAGAGGCACAGAGAACAGGAAAATACAGAATGCTGAGTTTGCAATTCAGCCACCGGGACCTTTTTGCAACAAAAGAAGAAACTTTTCAAAAAATCAAAACTATGTTTAGTTAAAACCCCAATTAATAAGTCTATCCTGATGTCTAATTCCATCTCTGTTCTAGTACACTAATCACAGAAGAAGCCAGCAACATATTATATAACGACATACATAAAAATATGAAATGGCCATAAATGGTGGCGTTGGACTTATGTGAGTGCTACTTACAACATCAGGTATACTACAGTAATAAGAGTTCATGAATGGGATCTTCTGATGGAAAGTATAACACAAAAGTAAGCTGCAGAAAACAGGAAAAAGTGGCAGAAGAAATATAATTACCTCATTATCCGAGGAGCTTTCAAATGTTCGAGCTTTTTGCAGACTCATATTATCAGTAGCAGCAGCTATGTAATATCTAGGCAAAAACCTGTCCTTTTGTAATGCCAACAAAAGATTAATCATCTCAGCAGTGTGACCACCTTCAAGCATAACAACAGACATACATGCATATAATCAGGTTTAAAAAATAATACAAATCAATCACAATAATTTTAAACAAAAATTATGTCTTATGCCTCAATTTCTAAGAATAAAAATCCAAATTTTGCCAAATTGATTGGAACCCATTATACCATCATCAGCTAACCATACAATATGAATCAAAATTACAAGAAAAATATCAAAAATGCACATAAATTGCGAAATTTCTGATAAACTACGAAAAGAGATTTTATAAAAATAGCAATTTTAACAAATTTAGATCAATAAGCTAACCTGAACCAAGAACAATGAGAGTACTAAGAGGTTTCACAGTAGTAGGTCGTAATGATTTGCCGCATCGATGAAGAACATACATCAATCGAACTAGAATCAATGTCAAAACAGTCACTACAATAACTACGATTCCGTTTGATTCCGCCATTGATGTTAACCATTGATTCTCTCTCATCATCGTCAAAATCTCCCCACTAATATCACAAATTGATACGGAATAAACCCTAGAAATCGAAAATAAACCAGAATCAATAAAATCGCACCTCAATTACCAAAATCAGAACAAAATGTGATGAATTTTTGCACAATTGGCGCATCATTTTCACGTTTTGATTTAGTTTTTCCAGAAATTTGATGTGTAGAAGAAGATACCTTAAATTGAATGTTGAAGATTGAATTTCCGGTGCATCGCCGGCTGACGTTACGGCCGCCGTTGTCAGTCACCGACAGTGGAAAAGAGAGCGGTTGAGTGGGAGAAGATGAGAGGATAAGTTTTTGGGTAATTTAATGTAATAGCCCACTAATATTGAGGCCCAACAAGCCCACTAGTTTTTTCGTTTTTGTGTTTTTTTTTTTTTTTTTTTTTTTCTAGAATGTCGAGAGTGTCACAAAAGTTAAACATGGTTAACGTGATCAATTGTTGAATGACTTTAAATCTTTAGTCTTGTGTTTCATGAGTAGATGAGCTAATAATCAAAGCATACTCGTATCTTGGGGTTTTTTTTTCATATACTTGTATACGAGTACATTTTACAAAAGAAAGTACTACTGAGTATTTGAATCCTTGATGTTGAACTATCAACATGATTGCCCATGTTTAACTTGAAATTCATCAACTATTACAATGAACTTCAATAAAGACCTATTGTTTTAACTTTTATGTTTAGAGAATAATTTAAGGTGTTAATCTTTCATATTATGAGGTGTATACTCTTCTAAACCGACATATAAATTATGTTAGATCTAATTCATGTTCGTGTTGAAACAAGAAAGAAATTGAGGATTGAAAAGAATAATGTATTTGTTAAAAATTTTACTGATAGAAAGTTTTATTTCGGAGAAATGAAGGAGTAAGAGAAGATAGAGGAACTGATAAGTATTGCTCGTTAAATTTCTCTTGCATGCCACTCTATATATAGCATGAGTATTCAACTAAGAGTACAATGATTTCATACATATAGACAATATGGGTTCACAAGGGTTGGACTCATATATGCATTGTAACATCAAATCAATTATTGGCATTCACATTGCCTTCTAACACTCCCCCTTGAATGCCCATACTTATACACAAAAGGTATTTGTTGCCTCATTAAAAACCTTGCTAGGTAAAACCCTTATGGGGTAAATACCGTAGCTAGGGAAAAAGAGTACAACGATATAGTATTATATGCTTTGGTATACTGCCTCGTTAAAAACCTTGTCAGGAAAAACCCGGTGGGATAAAAACCTGATCGAAGGGAAAAAGAGTGCAGTACATATAATACTCCCCCTGATCTCAGCATAGTTCACGAAGATGTCGCATTCCGATTTTGTGAACTAACTGTTCAAATTTCTTCGAAGGAAGTGATTTGGTGAAAAGGTCGGCAAGATTTTCACAAGACTGAATTTGCTGGATATTTATTTCCTCGTCCTTTTGCAGATCATGTGTGAAGAACAGTTTTGGGGCAATATGTTTCGTTTTATCTCCCTTAATATATCCTTCAGTTACTTGAGCGATACATGCTGTATTGTCTTCAAAGATGATGGTTGGGTCTTCTGTTATTGCGTTCATTCCACACTCCTTTTGGATATTACTAATCATCGACCTTAGCCATACACATTCCCGTCCTGCTTCATAGAGGGCTATCAACTCTGCATGATTTGATGATGTCGCGGTCAATGTCTGCTTTGTTGATTTCCATGATATTGCAGTGCCGCCATAAGTGAACACATATCCATTTTGTGACTTGGCATTTTGAGGATGCATTTTGAGGATCTGATAAGTATCCAGCGTCTGCATACCCAATGAGAGCAGCATCTTGTTTTGGTTGGTAATATAAACCAAGGTCTTGTGTCCCTCGTAGGTACCGGAGTAAGTGTCGAACTCCCTTCCAATGCCTATATGTTGGTGCATTGCTGTGCCTGGCTAACAAATTCACAGAGAAAGCTATGTCGGGTCTAGTATTGTTAGCTAAGTACATTAAGGCTCCAATTGCACTTAAGTATGGTACTTCTGGACCCAGAATCTCTTCATTTTCTTCTCGGGGTCTGAATGGATCATTTTTCATATTCAAAGAACGAACAACCATTGGGAAGTTGGTTGGGGTTGCTTTGTCCATGAAGAAACGTTTCAAAACTCTTTCTGTATAGTTTGATTGATGGACAAAAATGCCATGACTCAAGTGCTCAATTTGTAGTCCAAGTCAAAATTTAGTTTTCCCAAGGTCTTTCATCTCAAATTCTTTCATCAAGTATTTTGCAGTTTTCTCGAGTTCATTTGGGGTTCCGATGATATTTAAATCATCAACATAAACTGCAATGATAGCGAATCCTGATTGTGATCGCTTTATGAAAACACAAGGACTAACTTGGTTGTTTTTGAATCCTTCTCTCATAAGGTATTCACTCAGACGGTTGTACCACATCCTTCCAGATTGTTTCAATCCATAAAGTGACCTTTTTAGTTTTATGGAAAGCAGTTGTCTAGGCTTGTGGTTTTCTGGTAGTTTTAGTCCTTCGGGGACTTTCATGTAAATGTCCGTATCGAGTGACCCATACAAATACGCAATCACTACATCCATTAATCGCATTTGCAGTCCTTTTGTGACTGTCAAACTTACCAAAAATCTTAATGTAGTTGCATCAACCACTGGAGAATATATTTCTTCATAATCAATCCCTGGAATTTGAGAAAATCCTTGGGCTACAAGTCTTGCTTTGTATCTAACTATTTCATTTTTCTCATTACGTTTTCTCACAAATACTCATTTGTATCCAACGGGTTTTACACCTGCTGGTGTAAGGGTTATTTTCCCAAAAACTTCTCGTTTTTCAAGTGACTTTAACTCAGCCAGCATTGCCTCCTTCCACTTTGGCCAATCACTCCTACGTCAACATTCTTCTACAGTTCTTGGTTCAACATCATTTACATCAGACACGATGTCGATTGCGATGGAATTTGCAAATGTTTCATTAATAATAACATCTTTCCTATTCCACTGAGTCTTTGTAGAGACGTAATTCATTGAAATTTCATTGTAATCGATGTTTTGAACATCTTGTTCATTCCCCGTAGGGTTGTCTTCTTGTTCGTCCCCTTTTGGATTATCATCATTTTCTTTACTTTCATCCACATTTGGTTTTTCTTGACCTTCTGACGGGGGAACATCATTAGTCTCATTTTCTATTCCATCCAATCTTTTTAATTTTCTTGGCTTAGAATCTTTTGAACCAAGTGGTCTTCCACGCTTTCTGCGTGCCTGAGATTCATTTTCTATGGTCTTATTACCAGTTGGGATTTCAATACGTGCAGGGGCATTTTCTGCTGGTATATGTGATTTTGTCACCTTCTTTGTGTCTACAAATGCATCAGGCAATTGATTTGCAACACTTTGTAAATGAACAATTTTCTTAACTTCTTGTTCACACATATTTGTTCGTGGGTCTAACATCAACAGTTGTGTTGCATTCCAAATGAGTTCAATTTCTTTCTTACGTGGGTCCACTTTCTCTCCCCCTAAGGCTGGGAATACTGTTTGATTAAAGTGACAGTCCGCAAATCTAGCCATAAATAAGTCACCAGTCAATGGTTCAAGATATTTAATTATAGAGGGGGATTCAAACCCGACATAAATTCCCAGCCTTCTTTGTGGACCCATTTTTGTTCGTTGGGGTGGAGCAATAGGAACATATACAGCACAACCAAAGATTTTTAGATGTGAGATACTTGGTTCTCTACCACAAACAAGTTGTAGTGGTGAGAATTTATGATAAGTTGTAGGTCTCAATCTAATTAGTGATGCTGCATGTATTATAGCATGTCCCCAAGCAGATGATGGCAATTTTGATCTCATTAATAATGGTCTTGCAATCAATTGTAATCTCTTAATTAGTGATTCAGCTAGACCATTTTGTGTATGGACATGAGCTACTGGATGTTCAACATCAATTCCAATTGACATACAATAATCATTAAATGTTTGGGATGTAAATTCCCCAGCATTGTCAAGTCTTATTTTCTTTATTGTATGATCTGGGGATTGTGCTCTTAATTTGATGATTTGGGCAAGTAATTTTGCAAAGACAACATTTCTACTTGAAAGTAGACTAACATGTGACCATCGTGTAGAGGCATCAATTAAAACCATGAAATATCGAAATGGTCCACATGCTGGATTAATTGGCCCACATATGTCTCCCTGAATTCTTTCCAAGAATTTTGGAGATTCAGTAGCAATTTTGTTCATAGATAGCCTTATTATTAATTTGCCAAGTGAGCATGCAGAGCATGTTAATTCATCTGATCGGGGAATTTTGACATGTCTTATTGAATGTCCAACTGAATGTGCTATTATTCTTTGCATCATCCCAGTTGCTGGATGTCCCAAACGATCATGCCATAAAATAATCAAATGTTTGTCATCTAACTTCTGGTTAGATACCATATTGATTTCCACGGGTCGTATGTTTATACGATATAACCCCGAAGAGTATGCTGGAAATTTCTCATATATATGTTTCTTGCCATGTTTTTCTGCCGTGAGGCATATATACTCTTTTTGATCTGTTGTCATTGTTTCTAGATGATAACCATTTTGGCGTACATCTTTAAAGCTTATGAGATTTCTTCGAGATTTACTCGAATATAAAGCATTATTGATTATTAATTTTGTTCCATTTGGAAGCATTATACAAGCCTTTCCAGATCCTTCAATTAATTTAGCATTTTGAAGTTCCACGGCCTCTTCCACGGCCATTGTAATTTCCACGTCCACCTCTTCTTGTAGCATTTGACTCGGGTGGATAGGAATTTGTTGCATTTGCCTCATGATGAGTGGCCAAAGACCCAGTTGGTCTGAGATTATGATTTTTCAACAAAAGATCGCTATTTTGTTCCGCAACAAGCAATACACTCATTAATTCATTAAACTTCTTAAAACCTCTTTCACGATATTGTTCTTGCAACAGTATGTTGCTTGCATGAAAGGTAGTGAGTGTTTTTTCAATCATTTGTTCATCGGTGACTGGATGATCACAGTATCTCAATATAGATACTATCTCATGTATGGTTGAATTGTAATCTATTACAGATTTGAAATCCTGGAACCGTAAATTTGTCCAGTCAAATAATGCCTTAGGAAGGAGCACCCTTTTGTGGTGTCCAAATCTTTCATTAAGGCAGTCCCATAATTCTTTGGGATCTTCAACCATCATGTACTCAGTTTTAAGGCCTTCATGTAAATGATGCCTTAGTAACACTAAGGCTTTTGCCTTTTCTTGTTCGGTAATGGGTTTTTCAACCGTCATTGCAGAAGTGGTAGTATCAGTTGTTTGACCAAGGGGATTTTTATTTTCTTTAACAGTGTGCTCCAAGCCTTGAGCTTTCAAATTCATCATTGCGTCCACTTTCCATTCCAGAAATTTCTTTCCAGATAAATCTAAGATGCTGAACTGTCTTTTCATAAGGTCTCCCATTTTAGCTACAACAAATTTCGTGATATGTACAACTCACATGTTTAGTTCTTCCATGTTTATAATTAAGTTAATAAGACACGTGATAATTAAATTTAATAATAATAAACCATAAATAATATAGTCTTTTCTCCCCCTTGGTTTATTATTGTGAGTAATTATATGATTAGACAAAAATTAATCATGTTAGTTGCAAAAAAAACAGCAAAACGACAACAATGACAGTAGTAACAATAATTATAATGATAACGGTAATATTATACAATGATGATTAATAACAACAAACATACATAATAAAATAAAAACAAGCTTTTAATATACTAAAACGACAAAATAAGTGAGTTTTACTTATACATAATGACAAAAATTAATATTGCTACTAATAAAATTACAAGCGCCGTAATTAGAAGGAAATATTGTTTTATCTTCATTAAATCTTCCTCAAAAGTGAAGTTGTGGGTGTTTTGGGTGTTTTGGTTGCCGTCGTCGGGGAACATATCGGAGAAGAAGGGGGTGAAAAAAAAAAAATTTTAGGTGATTTTTGGATAAAAAGTGGGAAGGGATAAGGGATTTGTGGTGAAATCGGGGAAAAATCCGCCTTTTATAGAGGTAGGTTTATCCGTTACTGTTCTGTACAACTGTAAAAATATCATATAACAATCTAATATACTGACAAAAATTACGGTCTAAATATATATATTTATAATTGTAAAAGGTTATCACACTGGGAATTGCAAGCCATAGTGGTCCGAGAGCCCTAATATCTATACAAGATCATGGGTTCGAAAACGGAAAGAAACACAAAAAAGTATGTAAAAGTAAGAAAAATAATAAGTATAAAAAGGATGCATCTTTTTGTTAATCTAGTTAATAATAATATGCATGCAAAGCTACTACTTAGCAATTATAATAACTAAGATAAAAATTTACGTAAAATGAGTATGTAATATCAACATGGATCAAACAAAGAAACATCAACATGAATAAACAAAAGATGATAATAGTAAATTCACAAGTAAGAGAACTTTCACCGTTGTTTTGAGGTATATATAATACAGTAAATGTTTGAGTTTCTGGTATAGAGGATCCCAAATATGGGCAACTATAGAGCATACTCCTCGAAACATTTAGAAGTAGATAGTATTATTTGTTATAAATTTTTAGAAGTAGATATAAATATACCTGACTGAAAACTGGTGCTGATAACGTGTTAAAAATTTTACTGATAGAAAGTTTTATTTCGGAGAAATGAAGGAGTAAGAGGAGATAGAGGAACTGATAAGTATTGCTCGTTAAATTTCTCTTGCATGCCACTCTATATATAGCATGAGTATTCAACTAAGAGTACAATGATTTCATACATATAGACAATATGGGTTCACAAGGGTTGGACTCATATATGCATTGTAACATCAAATCAATTATTGGCATTCACATTGCCTTCTAACAGTATTTAGCTTTATTTTATGCATAAGTATTGGTTTACCTAGGGATGTTAATGGGGCGGGGCGGGACTGATGTTGGCCTTCTCATCCCCATTTCCACCTAAAAATTTCATACCCAACCCCATCCCCATCCCCATCCCCATCCCCATCCCCGCGTTGGGTCTAAAATTCATCCTCATCTCCGCCCCAGCGGGTACAACTCCAAAATCATCCCCGCCCCACCCCCCACTTGGATATCCACCCCCACCTAAGACCCGCCTAATCCCCGTCTCCCAAATACACAATCCTTCATAATTAATAAAGATTACAAAAAGAAAAAATTATTGGTAATATTACACATTCTTTTTGTTTATAATATAAATGTATTACAAAGTATTATATTTACTTTTTTATTTTTCATAATTTTTTTTTATAAAATAGTATAAAAGAATATAATTTTGTTTTTAAAAATATATGGATGTGGGGATGGGGCGGGTACGAAGTGGGGCGGGTGGAGATGGGGCAGGTACGAATGGGGCTGGTGGGGATGGGGCGGGTACGAAGTGGGGCGGGTACAACCTAAAATCCACTCCCGCCCCATCACCGGCCAAACTAAGACCCATCCTTGCCCCAACAATGGGACGGGTCTCCTATTTGACCCGCCTCATTAACATCCCTAGGTTTACCCAATTTAAAAAGATTGAAGTTATAATCAACTGCTTCATTCATGTCAAATTCATGGTGTGTTCATATGTTGCCATTCTACACATGTACAGGTTAATCCCAGCAAAACTAGCAAATACTCCTGTGAAAAGGAGGATGATTTTAGAAATCAAAAGAACTTTGTTGCTGAATTGAACGCTGATTATGGAACCTAGTTAGGGATATCCTTCCGGTGGGTAGCACCCTTCAAAAGAAAATTCCATTCTTTGATCCGGTTTGTGTTAGATGTGAGGCTCCTATTGAGAATACCATTCATGTTTTTAGGGATTGCCCAAACTCAACTGCCTTTTGGTCCTTAATCTTCCAAAAGCTTGCCCCTTCTAAGTTTGATTACAATTACTTTTATAACAGCTCTCTTTCAGATTGGCTTGACTTCAATTTAACCAAGGACTGTTGTTGGAAAACCATTTTTGTGATTGGGATCTGGCATTTATGGATTACTAGGAACATGGCTATCTTTGAGAAAAAAATGCTGTTTATAAATTCCACTTTCAATAAATTTTGGGTGGATTACCATTACTCTCTTGATCTAAAGCAGGGGAATGCTGGAGCGGTTTCTTCTTCCACTTCTATATCTAGGAAGTGGGCTCCTCCTCATAAAGGTCATTTCAAACTTAACACTGATGGTTCTTGGATGGCCCTTGATAATGCTGGTGGAGGTGGTGTCTTGAGGTGCGACAAAGGTCTTTGGCAGGTGGGATATTCCATGAAGTTCAATGCTCTTTCTCGTGCTGCTGCTGAGCTACTGGCTATCAAACAGGGATTAATTATTGCTTGGGGAAGAGATGTTAAACTTCTGGAACTAGAAACAGATGCAGCTGCTTTAAAAAAGATGTTAGAAGATCCGGATACTTTCAAGGATCATGATCTTCGTAATATTATCAAGGATGTCACCTCTATGCTTCAGCGATCTTGGAAGGTGACTATCTTCCATGTTAACAGGAGTGTGAACTGTGTTGCAGATAAATTGGCTACCATGGGCAGAACTACAAGTACCCAGGGGGAACCAGCTCTCTTCCATTACCCTCCTGCAGAGCTCTTCGATACTTATGCCTCAGAAATTTCGGATATGGTGGTTAATTAATTTTCAGATAGCATCCTCATTCTGGTTTGATCAACAAGCTATCCTGCAGCAATCTTTTGTGAACTGGTCTTTTGTTTTACTTTTCGCTTTTATGCACTACTTAGCTTTTGTAAAACTATGGAAGATAAGCTTGAAGTTGGGAGCTTATCCTTTGCTTCCTTGATCTCTGATTATGTGATCTAATATATGGTTCCATTTTGTGTTAAAAAAAAAACGCTGATTATATATTATATATTGGTTGGACTAACACTTTCTTTTGTAAAGACTACTTAAGATGACTGCCTTTCCCACATCCATAAAATGACTTCCAAGCTCCGACAATGTGCCTCGAAACTTTAGCTTCATGATGAGCAACCATCTTCAAAACTCTGATTTTTGGAAACAAACACTTCACTTTGGTATGCTACTGGTATTAAGCATCCATAGTGCAGATGTTTAGACTTGAGAGTGAGTAGCATCTCGTACTTTTTGTTGAGTGATCGAAGATTCAAGGATTCGCATGGAGATTGACCTCAAAATTCAAATCTCAGAATAGAATTGCAAGAGGCTAGTTTGATATCAGAACAGCTGCTACTGCAGATACTGAAGTCATAATGCAGGTTTGTATAAGCCTTTGTACTGCACTCAGTGAGTCAGCGATGATGATGCACTTTGCATCTTGCAGTGCAGATGTTCGAGATTTGAGAGCATCTCATACTCTTTGTTGAGTGATTGAAGATTCAAGGATTAGCATGGAGATTGACCTTAAAAGTCAAGACCTTTGAATAGAACTGCAAGAGACTAGTTAAATATCAGAACTGCTGCTACTGCAGTGACTGAAGTCGTTTGTACTACACACAGTGAGTCAGCGATGAATTGATGCGCTTCTGTTCTTATGATACTATTTACTCTCTAGTGAAGCAAAATTTGACAATTATATCCTGCCTCAATGACTGCAGAAGACACTTCAAATCTTCAAGCTTGACAGACAAATCTTCAATTCAAATATTATGAATCATGCCAAGATATTCTATGATCAAAAACTGAACAGAGAGAAGCGGTCAATTATGTTACAGTAAGAATGTCTAAAGATGTCATCAGGCATAGCATAAAATACATGAAATAATTTACAATCAACCTATAAACTTTCATGTATATGTTTTCACTTGACAATCAGTACCACACCAGAAACGGAATACATTCATACATCAGAAAGCATTGGCATAAAGCTGTAAATTTCCTATTTGCCAGCACACTGCTATAAGGAAATGAGCAAGGTAGCAGTATGCACAACATGAAACACAAGATTAGGCCATATTAGCACCAGTGGGCTGAGTAAACTTTTCGACCCTTTTCCTTAACTCATCTTTGTTCGCTCCAACCATCTTGTCAGCTACGATGCCATCCTTCAGCACAAGAAATGTTGGCATAGCTTTCACTCCCATCATTGAAGCAACTTCCTATACACCAAAAGCCACAAGTACAAACAAGCTAAGTACAGAACTTCAAAATGTCAACCAGTATGAAAGTAGTAATATTCTGAAATAGACCCGAGATTTTATCATACTATAGCACATTAAACATAAAAATCATATCAACACATCAGATACTCTAGATAAGCATAATTCAAAATCTTGACTAAGCAAAGGAAAAAGGGCAACTCTTATGTATGGTGATGCTATAGAGAAGCAAACATAGTAGTGCTTAACATGACATAGGAATCGGATTTGTAAGCCGTCAGCCAGCCACTTCCATTTCACAACACAGGACACTACTTTCATTATTGGAAAATTTCACCTTTGCTAACCAGTAGCAATCTGGACCGCCTTGTAAATTGTCTCGAACTCTCAACTACAAAATACAAATAACACAAACCCGACTGGAATTGTACTAAACTAACTCAATAGGAACTTACTGCATGTAACATCAATTGATTCTTTCTTGATAAACTAACAGACAATAGACCTGATTGTACACCATTTGACCCAAATCGAACCAAATTACTCGTTACACACATATGACATATACACAATAACAAAATAAGAGTACACAGTAATTGATTGACAGAATCAAAACACAATCCAATAACATATTCATCATACACTATGAAATTTGAAATCTGAAAATGTATTTGCATAAGGCCAATTCAACAAAACCAAGCCATTTCAAAGGGGAAAGATGCTACCTTGACTTCATCAACATCAACGTTGACAAACATAACATCAGCATATTCTGAGGCCAATTCTTCAAAGAATGGATTCATAACAAATGATGTGACACACCATGTAGCTCCAAAGTGAGCCAAAATCTGTAAAATAAAATTTGCCATTATAACATGATATAAATAAATTTCACCAAAATTAACAGCACTATAAGTATCCAACTCTTCCCAACAAATGACACAGTCATACTCCCTCTGTCCCGCTTTATTGGCCTCATTTGGCTTTTTTTTTTTTTCAAGATTTTCAAAAAAAAAAAAAAAAAAAAAAAAAAAAAAAAACATGAGGCAAGTAAAAAAAACGAAAATTTTACTATTTCATTACCAATATAAAAAATGTTTCCTTTTGAATCTCCCAAAACACCCCTCATTTTTCCCCGCTCCCTAAAAAAGTAAAAAGGTATGAAATATGAATCCCTTCCTCCTCCCATCACCCCCACCAAAAAAAATAAAGAACAAAAAATAAAAAATTGAACCCGTTAATTTTCATAGCTTTTTTTTTCTTTGCTTAGTGGTCAAGAAATTCAATAAATAGAATTGAATACAAAAAAATTCTCAAAAATACCATGCAAAAATATGATAAAGCCCCAAAATAAGTCATGACCCCACTAAGCCATGTTGATCAAAAAAAATTATGCAAGATAGCCAAGATTAGATCTTTTGAAAAATTCATATAAAATAGCAAAATCACAACCAAAACCACAACATATATTTCCTCAACACATATTACAAAATCAATTTTCAACAATGATAGCGTAATTTGAACGAATAAAGACAACTAAATTCGGACAAAAACGAGTATTAGAAATGAACTTACAGGGGTACCCTGTTCCTTGGCTTTGTTGACAAGATCTTCCCATTGATCCTTAGATTCCACAGTTGAAACCTTTGATCTGCTGCTCTCCATCTCCTTCACTTTTGTTAATGTTTATGAGTTTTGATGAGTTTTTTTTTTTTGTTATTTTTTTTTTATAAAATCGATTTAAATAAAATTTGACGACACCTGAAAAATATTCGAATAAGAAGTCCAACAAAGTGGATGTGAACGAACTATATATCTAGATAAGAGACTGGCATGAATCAACTTGAGGTGGACCCACCGTTTAATTTTAATTACAAAAACCAAATAGTATCTCGTTTGATATTTTGTTTAGTTTTTGGGTAAATTAGGCGAATCATATAAGATTATTTTTAATATCTAATTAATATATTTAATTTAATGCAATTATAAAGGATGTTAGTGATTCTTGGGGCCACTACAATATATGGGCTTTGACATGTAATTCTAGAACCACCTAAATTACCACCACATCATTTTTATTTTATTTTTTTTGAAAAAAAAAAAAAACAAAAAAAATCAGTTATCTCCCTCACAAAAAAAAATTTAAGAAAAAAATTTCTCTCAAAAAAAAAAAAATTGTCAAGAACCCTCGGAACGTTAGATAAGAGAACTAAATGTTAATTAGGACGTTAGATAAGAGAACTAAATGTTAATTATACCGATTGACACGTGATTTTTAGTTAATATATTAAGTAGGGCTGAGCAAAACTACCCGAAAACTCGAAAACCCGATCTGTAACCGATCCGAAAATTAGGGTACTCGATCCGATAACCATAACGGTTTGGGTATCCGATCCGATAATTTGTTATCAAGTATGGTTATTGGGTATTATTTTAAAATTAACGGTTACCCAATCCGATCCGATAAGCAATTTTTTGTTTTTTTTTCCTACTTAAATCTATTTATCCAAAATCTAAACTCTTAGTTTACTTCATAACCACTTTATAATATGAATGATTAGTAATATTATAAATAATTTAGTCAAGATCATGTGGTATTGTTGTTAATTAGTATTGAATGATATCATAATACCTACATTATTATTAAGTTTAATTAACATTATTGGATATTTTATTGGGTACCCGTTAACGGATTTGAAAATCGAGTAACCGAACTTATCGATTCGGTTAATGGATATCACTTTTAGTGATATTGGTTATCGGTTACCCGAACCATTAGTGTTAACGGTACGGGTACCCGACCCATGCTCACCCCTAATATTAAGTAGTTATTTAACGCCCCGGGGCGCTTGTTAGCAAGATCCAATCAATTATTGAAGTATTTTTTATAGTTGGTAAAAGTAGTCATTATCTATACTAATATATTAAAAAGCATTTGGAGATTCAAACCCTCAACCTTTTATAAGGTAACAAAGACGACTATTTAACCATGTAAGCCAATTATCAACTACAAAGTATGTTATTCATATGTAAAACATATTATATAAATGCAAACCACAAGGATCAATTTTAAAAAATAAAAATAAATAAATACTCAAAGAATAACTCAATATTGGTTTGACAATGACAATGTCAGTTTTGAAAATCCTTTGATAAACTGTATCGATTGCATGTTTATAATATTAGAAACCTAGGGCAACGCTTGGACAACTCACTAGTTCTTTATTAAAAAAAATGTGTATTCAAACTTGGGAAGAAAAAGATAATGTCTTAAATAAATTAAGCAAAAAAATTTCATAAAAAGTTTTTTTTACAAAAGTTGACATGTGTCTTCAATGATGTCAGAATAACCTAATTTAGTTATACGGAGTAATTAATAGATATAAACTTGTCTTGTCTAAAATGAAATTATTTTGAATTTTCCATGATGTAAAGTGGCATACACAGCATATTTGATGTTAAAATGTGTGCATATTTTCCATGGTAACATATTACATTTTATTGATTTAAATTTTACTGAGTTATTTACGACTATAAAGTCTATAATGAAAATAATATTATGCTCCTATAGTGGACTAAAACAATAAGACGTGTGTTTGGTAACTCATGTTTCAAACTTGAGGGTAGATAATCACGCATTTTGTGATTTTTACGACTATTAAATTTAACGAAAATTTGATTAATAATCTATTTTTCCAATTAAATTTCTCTCTTTTTTCTATAGTATTTATCATTTTTTCATTATCTATTGGAGAAAATCCAAGTTACTCAATATGAGTAACAATAGAAGTTACTCAAAAGATACTTTCGTCTTTTCACTACTTTAGTTGGAGGTAAAATCGTGAAATCTGGTAAAAGTCATAAAAACGGCAGTTGGCTTTGGCGCTTTGCTATGAAATCTTCAACTCTACAACAATGGAGCTTGAGGAAATCAATGGAGGATAAAAAAACTCACAAGCAATTAAGCTAATGATATACATGCTCTTAACCATGCTCTTAATTTGTATATTTTTCTTAGGGTTTTTGTTGTTTCGCCGTCGAAGTGGTGTTGTTGGGGTTGAGGTTTGTTGATGGTGTTGGATTTGTTGTTTGATGTGTCGTCATTGTTGATGAGATATAAAGAAGGAAGAAGGACAAAGAAGACTGAACGTTTACCCAAGAAAAACCAAAATATTAAAGAATTACAACAATGTCATTTGAGTAACACACTTTTTAATTGAGTAACCTGGACACACTCAGTTTTTTCAACATGGAAACACATTTCTTTTTTTTTTTTTACTTTTTGTTATGTCAAAAGGACATATGGACTATTTTCCACCATGTAGCATTCAATTAAATTTTTTTAAGCATTTCCTTAACCAATTATTTTCTAAGAATTAGTAGACTTGAAATTCTATCCTTCATTCTTATAAATGTAGAAGATTATAAGGAGACTAATGTATTGAAGACTTAAGGGTTAAAAAGGCTTCCAAAATTGTCTTCAATACAAAAACATAAAATAAAAATGAAGAAGGCTTCCAAAATTACACAAAATCAAGATCCCAAGGCTTATTTTTATTAATGAACAGATGCATGAGTTCATTTTCATACTAGTTACAAACTTACAATGAACCTACAGTAATTTGAATAACTCTCTTCAATTAATCTGTTGACTACACTGTAAAATATTTTGAATTTGCATAAATTAAATTATGATTGATTATGTGAAGAAAATAGATACATAAAATCGACACAGCAGAAACCCATTTAAATCAGGTATTACAGGCAGTCAGGCAAGCAGGAAACTTTGCCCTCATATTCAATATATTACAATACAAATCAGAATAAACCAATTAATGCAACCTACTATAGCTGCTTATACAAATCCAATGCAGGCCCATCATGTAAAATATGTGTAATACAGATTACAACTCTAGGAACAAATTTCATACATGTACCATATACCAACGGGAGGTGTGGTTGTGAGATTAGATGTTATAAGAGATAAAAAGAGAGAAGGAATCACGTCTCAGCCTATGCTTAAACGAGAATCAGCCGATCTGATAGCTGTCTGACGGCGAGGAACTCCTATCTGACAAGTATTGACTCTGGCTGCAAACCGGAGGGAGCAAAGTGACTCGTTGACTGATGATGGTTCGGGAGAAAGATTGACAAACATCAACGTCTTGGAGTCTCCACTAAGGCATGGCTGATAACATAACACGGATATATTAATATTTATCCAGTTTCAATAAAAGCATGTTACTGATGGAAATTGACTTGCATGAAATTAAGAACTCCATTCCAGAAGCAAGCAGAACGTATGCAGATTAAAGACAGGAAATATTCATGAGAAAAATATAATCAGAATTATGTCAGATAACCGGATATCATACAGTATGTTATCAACTATTATTAGTAAACTGCAAATATTGAATATATATTACTGTAAAAGCATTTCACAATCAATTTGCAGGTTTTTGCAGTAGAAGTCTAATGATATTAGAAATAACATCAAGATAATGTATCATATTTGTACCTGGAGAAGATATGTAAGCTTTGAGTTCCTAAAAGGGACATGGTTATCCTTCTTGGCCAAAGCAAATATAACATCAGCCAGGCAGGACAAGCTCTTGTTTATGGCCTGATCATAGAAAAAGAAGCAGATTCAGTTCAGTGGTCTGGAATAGCAAGTCCAGAAACCCAAACAAATTCCTAAGTAGATATATACCTGAGTCTCTTTCAATTGATCTCCTGTTGAGCCACTTTTAGAGAGCCGCTCACTTCCAGCAAGATCAATAAGATTCAAAACACCATGCTTTTCAGTGGTCTGGAATAAATCAACCGCTCATGTTAGACAAGTTATACTAGGGCTAGAAGAATATAAAAGTGCTTAAAATAGAAGCCTACCGCATTTACTGCAGTTATCCGCAGGGTAAAGACAAAGTGACTTCTTGATGATTGCTCATTCATTTGTGTCTTGCCAACAGACCTGGAAGATAGCACAGTGAAGTCAGAAAGCATGAAATGAAAAGGCAGAAAGAAGAATCACAATAAAGATAAACTGGAAAAGAGTGCCAAAGAAATTTCCTAAAATGTGTTTGGTGTGAAGATTAAAGAGAAAGGAAGAGAAGGCGAATGATAGATCTGTTTTTCTTTATATGCATTAGATGTAGATTGGGGGAGTAAACCAAACCAATTAGCCCCTCTACCTCCCTTTCCCTCTCTTCCATTACTGTCTACTTATCTCTAAGCTTCATTAAGAAGTCAATATCTTAAATCCTATTAAAAATACTGACCAAGTTCAAAAATCATCATTACTGATACATTCAGTTCTACAACCTTATCTAAGAAAGCTTTAGGGAAATCAGAACCTATTACTAGCCCTCCCACATTTGATTTTCAGTCCTACAAACTTTTGTACACAGAAAGTAAAAGAAAATAACACTTACCGGCATTGACCTGCTTGATGCAGCAGAGAAGCTACCTCTTTTGAGCTGCAGACATCAACAATAGTAAGATCAGAAACATATGTTTCCCCATTTGCGTCATGCTTAATTGCATACTGCTTTCCAGGAACGCCATTTTCAGTACGTGTAGCATCCCAGCTTGTTCGATTAGGTGCTAGGAGATCCCTGATTGTTTCATTGTAAATTTCCAGTACTGATGCCTGAAATAAACAGCAAGTCAACAAACACTTCTTCATGACTAAACTTACCACACTTCATCTCTTAAGAAAAATGTCTATTTGCATGTGTGAATAAATAAATATCCGAACCCTATTAGAAGTATTTTCAGATAATACATTAAATTGAGAGTCAACCAGCCTACCTGCATTTTATACTTCCAGCCCTGAGCAGAGAGCCTTTGGCTAGTCTCAAAAATCTGCTCCAAAGAGCGGGGTATAAGCCCTTTCTGGTCCATGGACTGAGGCCTGCCCATCATGGTATATGTTTTGCCTGAACCCGTTTGACCATAAGCAAATATACAAACCTGCCCATATATGACACACAAATTCCAATGGAATCAGATATCTCGAAAAGAATATGAAATTATACTAGATCCTCACCAAATAAACACACTCTTAAACAATGAAAACACAATGGTTGAATGTTCTGCATTTCTATACTACAATCCTACATTGTCTGTAGCACAGACAACAGCAATCATACTAACAAAGAGAATTCTGAACTTGAGAAACTGCCATGGATCAGAGGGTAAGTCATAAGGTTCACAGACTACCTTTTCATTCTTATAAACTTGTCAACTTGTCAAGTTCAAGTTAAGTGATAAAAATGTCTGCAAATGACTGATCTAAGCTACCTTACAAGAGGCAAAAAAAATTACAATACAATTTTCAACAGATCTCATTTTATTTTAAATTGGAAATCCAATTGAAGCAACATGTCACCTTATATCCATCAAGTGCACTCTGCACCAACTCTGATATTTCCGAAAATACATCACTCTGTGAGGCCTCGTGAGTAAAAACTTTGTCAAAAGTGAAAGCATACTTTTGTCCTGAAAAAAAGGAGGAAAAGGTATTGGTAACTAACTCTTACAAATTACAACGCATTGACCTGACATAATGTTATACTGTGAATTATAAATGTGAAGTTACATTTTCATTTACTTCATCATTTACAATAACGAAATATATACTACTAGGAAATTAGGCATGACTGGATAATAAAATCAAGAAACACCTAAAAACTTACCACTTTGTGAAAGGTCAATGCCTTGCTCATGTCCTTCATCTGAGGCAGGATATGAAATAACTGGTAAATCTGAAGCACAGCCATCCTCAGGTAGTAAAGGCCTCACTCTGCAGAAGACACGAATGTTTCCTTTTAATTCCTGTATCACAAACCAGCAGAAAAAAGTTTAGAAATTTCAATATAAATGCAAGGGGGGAGAAGAAAGTCCACCACCCCAAAGATATTTCAAGTGAAGGAAAAACATGATTATCAAGAGGCACCCATGAAAAATAGGTCTTCATCATAATACGAAAATATTAACCAAATTATTAACTACTTGGAGTAAGTCATGTAAGGATTTCCCATACTTTCCTTCCCTTACATTGCCAATGTTAATTGTCCCTTATCTTTCCTACTTTCCTTCTCCCATTGTCCGTTTAAAATACTCTAAAACAATATCAACATTTAAAGCTCGTCTATTCCCAGTAAATAGTTACCAAAATAGTGTTGTGCAGCTTCCTCCTCAACATCTCCTTTTCATTAATTTGAAGCTCAGCATCTGCCAAACGTTTTCTCAATTGACATATCTCTTGTTTCTGCTCTTCATATTCAGTTTTTGTTTCTGAAACAGATAGATCAGCCATCTGCAAAGAACACCTTTGATATGAATAAAAATGCGCAATGTATAGGCTAGATGGTGAATGTTGAAGTATACACATGTGTAAACTTAGTCTTAAATTTCCACCTTAAGTTTCTCGTTTGCAGAAGCAAGCTGATGTTGAAGTATACGCAATTGTTCCCTTTGTGATGCACAAGTTTCCTATCAGAACATGTACAGACAAGATTTACTTATTTAGAAAGAATTTGGCTGAAAGCCTAGAAAAAAATTAGTCAAGGTAACAAACCTCCAAGGCATTTGACTTGATCATCATGTTATCCAATTCAGCTACAGATTTTCCTGTACTCTCTTTAAGCTTTTCGATATCAGCAGTTAGGAGCTTCATTTGTGAATGCAACCGATCACGGTCTTCTCTTACTTGTTGCAACTCGCCTCGTAGACGATTAGCTTCATTCATAAATGTCTCCTTTTGCTTTACGGCCTCATCCTGGGAAGCCTAGAGATAGGCAATGAAACAAAAGCAATTACAAATCAAACCTTTTTATAGCCAGTAGCAAACATACTCTTTGACATTTTCAATTGAATGTCATAAGATTTTGCATTTTGTGTATCATGTTTCATTCATCTTCATCATAAAAAATTTATTTAAGGGAACATAAAATTATCCTGAGTTCTTGACATTTACAGGACAGTAGAAGCTGTAAATAAGTTAACCTTTGGGGCACCATTTTTACACTCCTTTCCCGCTTAGGTACAAGGAAATCTATACATCAAGAGCCCTCTAAACTACTACCATTAAACTTTCCTTATTATTTTCTTTCTTGATGACCAAAACAATACCTTGTCAAAAGAATATAAGACATCGATAAGACATGCTGATACATAATATATAAATTTCTCAATAACTGAAGATGCATTTCGAAACATACATCACTTATATCAGCAACCAATGCATGCATCAAAATTAAAAGAAATGGCACACCACACAAGACAGCTCCATGTTAAATCAGATAATTTGAAAAGAAAAGCATTAAGTAAGCTGCTTGAGGAAGCAGCTTTCATCAAGCAGCTTACCCTTGAAGCTGTTAATTGATCTTGCAAGGAGGCGTAATGTCCCCTCAAGGTACCCAAATTCTCTACAATTGTAGACTTCTCCTTCTCCACCCTTTGAAGTGTTGCATTAGCTGTTGCAAGATCTGTTTGCAGCCTGCTATTGTACTGCTGTAAGCTTGTATTGTACTCTTGCAAGCGCTTGTACATATCATTGACTGATACTACCTAAACGATTTAATGTTTAAAATAAACATCATAAGCAGAAGTACATTGTAAACATGTAGTGACAGGAATACTTGGCTAATCAATGCAGCTGCAATACCTTTTGGTCAGCAATCATTTTTTCTTGACGGGTTTTCTCGAGCTCCTGAGAAAGGGAAGCATTCAGAGCTTCTGCAGCAACTCTCCCTTCCTTTTCTCGACTATGACATTCAATTGCATCCTACACATACCATGGTTGAAGTTTTTTTAAAAGGGTTAAAGATTTAAAAAAAAAAGTGACAACACATTCAAATTTATTATTAATTGAAGTGAGCATACCAGCTTATCTGACGCTTCTTTCGCGAATTTCTCCTCCAAAGCTGCAACATTATGTCTCAACTCTCCAACAATCGCATTTAGTTCATCCTCCTTGTTCTTCCTCCCAATCTCTAAAATCATACCACACATAAAAATTAGATATGCTATAATGTCAACATGATCAATCTTACTCCTTCCCTAGCAAAGAAGTAAAAACTGATCTCCAGTATGATATAACAAATCGACGCTTAATAAAATTAAGCCTAAAGAAAAACAAGTCTCGGTAATTAATAATTCCAATCCACACCTAAAGGTTTGACACTATCGAGAGTGATAAAACCCTAGCTTAAGAGAGAAAATTTTATGATTTGTAATGACCCACTTTTAAATATTGAATACTAACACAGCTTACATATAACCAAGTAAAATCAAAGTGATCGAAAATAAAGGCCAGTAATAATTTTCAATTTCTGTACTTGGCAAATTTCCCAATACAGTATTAGCTATAACACAGCAACAAATGATTAGGGTTAAAGAAATTACCAATTTCCGAGCATTTCTTCTCCGATTCATCTAATGAATTACGCAGCCTTTCCTGCTCTTGATTGAGGCTTTGCTCAACTCCTTGAAACCATTTTATACAAAGCCTAAGCTTTTTATTCGATTCCGAAATTTGCTCCAATTTACCCTAAAATTCAAAATCAAGCAATCAATTTACCTAAAAACCTCTCCAATTATCAACACCACATAAATCAATCAAACATAAAACATCTAACATTCAATTATTTTGAATAAATACCTTGAGATCAAACTTTTTTCCTTTAATTTTCTCATTCAACAACGCCTCCACATCTTCCCTAGTAAATTCAACATGCTCCGAACCCTCGGCAACCGATGCCGTATCACTAGCAGTATCTTGATTGTTCGAATTGACAGCGGAAAGGACCTGCCGCGCCCTACTCGCTGCAGTGGGCCCCGCTAACCTTGCTCCTCCGCCGATTCGCCGACGCTTATCGAAGGGAATTTCTTCTCCGCCATCCTTTTTCTGCAATCAAAGTGAAAACACAACGAATTAGATAAATTGCAACAGGAAGAAGAAGGAGTGAAGAAGAAGCTTCAATGGCGGAAAATGAGGAAAGAGAATGGAGAGAGGAGTACATGAAAAGGGCTCTTGGGAGGTCGATTTTGGTTGCGAGTCGCCATTGTTGAAGAGGAGAGAGAAAATGGGGAAGAATTTGTACAGAATTAGGGATTTTGTGAGTGAATTTCGTAGGTTTGATTTTTTTGATTTAGGGTTTTGCAGAAAGTGGGAGGAGCGTAGTTGGGGAAGGGGGAGCGGAGAGAGAGACGTTGGATTGAGTTTTTTCAAATTTTGAAATGTGTTCTGGCGCTATGTAAATGGACCCTCTAAATTTGGATTAAAGGAGATTAAACACATCGTTTTGCTCGTTTTAGGAGTAAAACGAGGTTTTAGTAAGTTAATGCTCTAACGGTCTAATATTTTTTTGAAAAACTTATTAGTGGAATAAACAACTGAAGTTGGGCATGGCTGGATTTTTGGGCCCAACGCACAATGGGCCTGACACAAAACATACGTGTTTTACGCAAATTTTTAGCTGGAATTGCGCCCAGCCATAGCTGCCTGGTCTCACGCAAAACAAATGAACATTTACTAGGAAAAAAAATGAACATTTATTTCTGAAAATTGCAATATATAAAGATGAACATTTATAATATAAGAATAAAATAAAGAGACTATGAAACTGGAGGAAAAAAAATTGTACATTTACTGTAATATTATATAACTTAACATTTCAATTGTAGATAAAAATGAACATATAATGTTGTTGCTTATTCATCAACATTTTTGTAAGCTTCAAGTGAAATACCTTGATTTGTTCAATTCTCTTAAATGGATATCTTGCAATTCGCTGAACTATATGATTTAATACCAATCAAATAAATCAACAAATGTTTTTTAATAATGAACAAAATGCTAATGTCTAACATTATTAATGCTAATGTTAGTTGAACATCCTTTACTATAAAAATGAACATTTTATAAAACTGAACAAACACAAAAATTTGTATTAATTAAAAAAGAAAATGAACATATTTTTATAAGAATGAACATCATACTGCATGAAAATGAACATTTATTTTACAAGAATGTACATATTACTACATGAAAATGAACATTTGATCATTGAGAAATACAAAATTATTGTAAAATATGTTCAGTTAGAAAATGTTCATTTTTGTTATAGTAAATGTTCATTTCTCAACGAGGGACCAGCCAGAGTTGGCTGGGCTCGAGTCCAGCTATTAACGATTGTGTGTTTTAAGTACGGCTAAGGGTTGTGGATGGATTATGGACATTACTATATTATTAAAAGTCGGCACGAACATGATACCAACACTAGATGTGTCAAAATCATATCCGAACTAACCCGATTCGAAACCGACTCGAAAAATATCCGATTCAAAATTTAACTCGTGTGGGCAAAATAATTTAGCATGACTCAAGTTTAAAACTAAACCTGACCCTACCTCATCGAACACGATCCAGACTCCTGTATTCAACACATCAAGTTAGATCATGCATCGATCAGCATGGTTAAGTAAAGGGTCTGATGGCGTCACGACATGACTCATGGGTCGAACTGTGAATGGGCCTCATTGATGGAAGATTAGCACTTTAATATGGCTTGCCTCAGCATTGACTCATTTCAAGGTAGGATTGTGCGTTGTCCAATACTAGACTTGACTAATATAACAAGAAAATTAAAATTCAAGAGCAAGAAAAGAACTAGAGGTGATCAATTATGGCCCGACCTGCTAGCCCGGCCTAATTCGGCCCAAAAATTCGGCAGGTTTGGGCAAGCTTAAATAAACTTTTTTTATTTTAGTTAAAAATCCAAACCCAGCACAAATAAAACCCGACAAGCCCGCTTAGGCTTAAAAAGCCTGCCACTTTTGGGTGGGTTTGGGCATGAGTTACGATGTTAAGACCCGGCCCGAATTTTTTTATCACCTCTAATACGAACTAATTTTGCTTGGACTAGACTCGGATTGGAGACCAGTTTTAGATTTTGTTTTTTTATAACGTTTTGTAACAAAATAATGTAAAGAATTTGATTGTTCAATGCTTAATTCAACCATCTAATATAAAATAGCTTATAATATAAAAACATATCTAGCATACTAAAAGAAAATATTGACTATGATAAAAGTTTTATTCATAATTTTGAACAGAAAAAAATTAGTCTGTTCAAGACCTGTTTTTAAAAAGTTTTGAATCGGATCGAACTTTAACTCGAATTATTACATTTCTCGAATCGAAAACTGAAATGTATCTCTTTGGTTGGAACTCGATTCCATTTTTCCAATTTGGATCGATCTTTTAACACCTCTATTTCAAGACAATCCATAGGACCACGAGGCCACAATGTGGCACTACATGACCTTGCCCGTGCCTAGCTTCAATAAAATACAAAAAAAAGAGTTTTTTTTTTTTTTTTTTTTTTTTACTACACGTACAAAAAATAGAGTTAAAATGTGATATGCTTATCTATTAAGACTAATACTCTAGCCTAAAATTGAACCATTTTATATTTTTGGATTGGTTAATAATTTTAAAATATGCATCACAAACCAAATTAATATACTAATCAATAATCATATAACAACATCTATATACAAGTATATATTAAAATTCAATGAGAAAACATGAGCCCGTCACATGTCACCACTACTATGCAGATGATGTGGCATCACGTCATACTTAAAAAGATTACTATTATTCATTAAACAAAAATTAACAATTGTTAGTATTAATGTTTGAGTCCATGACCTCATTATTCATTATACTTTAACTTCAACCACTACATCAATGGCACATCTTATCTCTACGACATTTTGTTAAAAAGAGTTAATCATCATATTCATAAATTTGAAGATTAATGTTTAATTTCATACATGTATGTTTAACAACAATCTATAATGACAAAAATTAATCTCATTTCTTTTATTTGCTCATACAAAAAATATATGGCTATTTTAAATATGTAATTCAAAATATACATTGAACCTTTTAAGCTAATTTTTCTATAACAATTGAAGAACGAAGTAAACTAATAATTTTAGGATACTAAATATTGGATAATATATTTTGATGTTCAATAATGATTATTTTAAATATTTTAAATAATGTTCAATAATGATACTAAAATTATTTTAAATAGCGAGTACTGAAATAAATGTAACTACTTTTTTACATGTGTTTGTTTGGTTGACAAAATAAAATGGGGGAAGTGAAAATTCATGGGATTTTGTATTTGGAGTAGTTGTTTGGTTGATACAAAAAAGTAAAAATGGGGGAAGTAGTTGGAAATCATGGGAATTTCTACTTCCCACAAAACATAGGAAGTAAATTACCTAGGCCCCCCTTTGTCAATTAAAATTCATGGGAATTCTAATTTCCCATTGTTACAACCAAACAACTTAAAGAAATTCTTAGTAATTTCATTTGGGAAATAATTTCCCACCAAATACAACTTCCTATGGGAATTTATTTTTCTTGTCAACCAAACGAGACCTAAATTTATATTTCATCACATAATTTTTATTGTAAAAGCTCATTTTCAATACATATAATGACTCAGGGTATCGTTTGGGCCAAAAATTAGTTTGTTCTTAAAAGATATTTACATTGTTTTGAATCTTCAAAAGTATCTGATGCAAAGTCGTATATATATATCTTTCAAATCCCTTAAGTCACATTAAATTTTTGTTTTTTCTTTTGAAAAACCTTAAGTCACATTAATAGATTACCTTCTTCTTCTTCTTCTTCTTTTTTTTTTTTTTTTTTTTTGGTTTGTGTAATAATGGAAATGATACTCCTAAATCAGTACCTCGCACAACTGCACCAGACAGTCGACCCAATTACACAAATCAATGCTTAAGAGTAGAAAGAATAGATAAGAAATTCCCTATATATTCTCGCTGGGTCAAATTAATAGCTCCTATTAGCTATTATGTGAAAAATTATAAATAACCAGTAGAATTGAATCTATATGGTGATTTAGAAAAGAAGAATGTTTAAATTTCTAGGCGGAAAAAAAAAGAACAATCTAATGAGAAAAAAGAGGCTCTAGTTATTTTTTCAATGTGCATGAAAAATCATTGCTCAAATATAGGGTAAAGAGTCTAAAAACTATATACGGTCCCTAAAGTATGGTATTTGTGCACTTAAATTCCCTCAAGTTTTAAATGAGGCAAATTGGTCTCTTAACCATCAATGAGTCAACTTTTCGATATAAATTAGTTGACTAAGCATAGTTTAGGAACCTTAATGCATATGTGACATTGAATTTAATAATTAAAAATAAGTTAAGGGACCTTGATCGAGCTAATGAATTGGAAATAATAAAATGCAAAAATGAAAGTTTAGGCACTTATAGGCTTAGGTGGCGGTAGTCAACATTGCATAGCAAAGTTTAGGGACTAAACATATGACATGGCAATTTTTTTAAAAAATTTAAAATTCAAAGTTTAGGGGCCTTATAAAGCTGATATGCTATTTAAATGATAGGAGTATAAATTTGATAGTTTAGGCACTTGTAGGATGAGGTGCATGGCTAGTGTAATAATTATAGGTCAAAGTTTAGGGATTTATATGGACAAATGGTGCTCCATATAAGAGTGATTACTCTTTTTGTTTCGTAATAATTATAACACTTTGATTTTTGCACTATTTATATGCTTATTTCGACTATATTTTTTTTTTACTTTTACTAATATATTAAAAAAACATATGTTGCCACGTAAAATATTTTTAGATTAGTCTTTAAGTAGATTTTCATTTTATTAATTTTTTATACTTCTTAATAATATATAATTACAAATATTAATGGTCAAAGTTGTGCATTGGCATGTGTGTCAATCAAAGTGTTGTAATTATTATGAAACGGAGGGAGTATAAGTTTTAATCCCTAAAAGTAATTTAATTTCAACAAATCCAATTTAATTTTAGTAAAAATTATTTTAGTTTATACAAATACATAAGTAGGGTTTAAATTTGCTTGGTCGTTTAGGCCGGAAATAGTCTAATTTAGTCTAATTTTTCGAAAATTAGACTATTTTCGACCCTTTTTCTTTGATTTAATTCGCTTATATGTTATTTGATTTGTTTTGTTCTCTCTGTTTGTGAGAGTTTGTCCCTTTTTTTTTGGGTTTTTCCCAATTTTTGGTGGTTTTGATTCTCATTTATGGATGAGAATTTAATTTTTAGGATTTTAATAATAATTGAGAAGGTGATTTGGATTCATATGGGTTTAGGGTTCGTCATAAACTCTACGATCAAAACATCAGCGCAGATTGGCTCATGTTAAGTTTGAAGCGATGGAGTATAAGCGATGGAGTATAAGCTATGCCCGATATGCAAAATAGTTATGATTTTGATTGTAAAAGTTATGTTATTTTCTCTAAATCTGTGATTTACAAATCTTTATTATTATTTTAAATATCGTATGACTATTTATTAAGGATAATATTCATATAAGTGCTCGTAAAAAAAAAATACATAAGTGAGAGTTATTTAAATATGAAATTCATGGTCACAAAAATTCACAAATCCCGATAATTTGACCCAATGAAAAAAAAAAAAAAAAAAAGAAAAAAAAGTGTGATCACAAAAATTCACAAATCCCGAATAATTAAGTTGTATATCTTGATCATCGATCACCGGCCTTATCATTATTTACAGTAGAGTCTATGAAGTATATATCTTGATCATTAGTTTTTTACACGTTACTATCAAAGAATAATGCACAATTTGCGCGTGATAGGATAACAGTCACTACTGAAATTCCAAATATATACAGTATTACTCTGTTCTTGTGGTACATAGTTCTTAACATGTTTCAAGTAAATACATTCAATTGATCTATCAATATACAAGTATAACACATGATTCATATGCTAAATATTATTATACTACAATAGTAACACTTACAAATTTTTCTATGTTTTGTTGCACACAACATACAAATTAATCAATGTAAAGACGCGTTAAAAAAGAAAAAAAAAAAAAAAGCAGAATTGGACCCTGATAGAACAATGTATACTACAAGAGGGGGGTGAATTGTAGTGTATGTAGACTATGGTAAATTTTGCGAAATTAAATCTACTACTAAGAGAAAAGTCACTGAGATAGACAATGAATAAATTCACTATATAAAAATGATTTACAATCACTAATACGTTGCCTAGACTCAAGTTCCGTGAGGAACTCAAGTTACCCAACTGTGATCCCTCAATCACAGTTTCTCACACTTTGTGATTCTACTCCGAATCACTTGTACAGTGTAAACAACTCTCTCAAGTCTCACACTTTACAACTCTCACAACCCAAACCCAATTACACAATGATTACAAGTATTTCCTAAAGAACTTAAGAGACTAAGGATGGAAGGAACTTCTCTTTTAAATACTTTGAAACTCTATGCTCAGAATACTTAAGATTGTTTTTCCACACTTTCAAAACTTAACGTTGATCTGTTTTTATAAGGAGTTAAACCAAGCTTCCATCAAGTTCCCACTTCCCCCTTAATCCCACGTTCTCTTTGGTTGAGAAGTTGGGATGTAGGCAGAGGAAATTTAGGAACATGATTTCCTTAGCTTGACTCCCAAGTTCAACGTTCTCCTTAATACTAGGAGCCAGTATTTACCAAGTCAAAAAAATCAGTTATTCAAAAAGATAATTATTTAATAAAAAAGATAATTATTTATTTATTAATTAAAAGATAAATAATTAATTAATTTAAAACTTATCTTTTTAAATTAATGAATTATTTATTTATTTATAAAATCTTCATAAATCTTTTTCAAAACTGATTTTTATCACTTCCTTAAATTAAGGGATATGAAAACTGTTTTAAAACTTTCGTTTAAAACTTTCGTTTAAAACTTTCTGAGTCAATCGTCAAGTTCCTTCAGGAACTTCGAGTTTCTTCTTAATTCCTTCCATTCCTTCCAACACTTTTGTTTCTTAAGCTCGTACACTGAGTAACTAAGTATATAGAGTTATGAGGACATCTTGAAAGCTTGCATTCATCATCAAGTCTTCCAAACTCTGTTGTTCCTACTCCGGAACATGTATTTGTGTACCTGAATCTTTCTGTTCAACCAAGACTCATAAACATCATTAGTCAGAGTTTGTTTTATGTAAGTCAATCATCAAAATATTAAGGTAGTCAATTCAACAATATTCTCCCTTTTTGATGATGACAAACAAAAACAAACTCGGTTAAACAAAACAAACATCCAAGCAATCAGAGTAACCAATTCTTAAATAAAACAATTAAATTATTTAAAGCAATAAAATAAACTAAGGATAAAGAAGTCTGCATCATTCATGAAATTAATAAATTGTGAAATTTATACCTTTACTTAAATGATGAAGACTTGAAGGGAATCGGTTTGAGTCCAGCTTTCTGAGTTTGTTCTTCTCTTCCCCCTTTTGACATTATCAAAATGATAGAAAGAGCATGCTATATATAGTACTAAACTACGGAGGGAGTAGTAAATCTGAATTCATGAACGATTAAGCATGCGCACACAGTTCATATGCAACCAAAATGAAAACATCAAATTCAAAGACAAACTTATCCAGTTTAATACAAACCGAGTCAAAACAAAACGAAATGTGTAAAACAACAAAAAAATCCAAAATAAACTAAAGAAAACTAAACAATAAGAACATTGTTCATAAATCACAAGAAACAGTGGGGTAGGTGTGTTTGGCAAAGGCTAGGAAATGGTAGTAGCTTCATGGTAAGGGAACATCCTTGATCGCATCAAGAATGGTCTTGTAACAACTTTGCTTCACCTTAGCTTTGAATTCCTGAGTCGAGGAGTCCATATGAGCGTTTACTTTATCTTCCAGAGAAAGCATCTGAGTTTGCAGCCCCTCAACTTTAGTAGCCAGGTTATCCACTTTAGAAGAAAGGTTAGTTATACTTTGTGTAAGTGTAGTGGACAAAAGCTGAAGTTCCTCCTGGATTTGCAAGGAACTTGGACCAGAGCTAAAAGCACTGAAGCCGAAACCAGAAGTACGAGGCTATGAAGCAGGTGGAGAAGGTGTGGTTTGGTGAACAGAGGAAGGAATAGGGGGTGGTGATGGAGTTCCTTCAGAAACAAGGGAAGACGGACCCTGAGGAACTTGGGTGGAAGTTCCTGCAGAAACTTTAGATGTATCATCATCCAATTCAACAATAATAACAGGCTGAGATCTCAGTGTTCTGGGTTTAGAAGAAGCAAGTCTAACGCTTCTCCTTTTTCTACCTGTTACAGGGACAGTTTGTTTACAGAGCCTCCAATTTCCTTGAGTAGCTCTTTCACTAACTCCTCTTTGTCATCTTTTTCCTCCTTCTCACTCTCTATTTCTTTCTCTTCTTTTGTTTCCCTCTCTACTGCACTTTTTCTCTCTTTTTCACTCTCTTTTTCCTCTTCTTTTTCACTCTCTGTTTCCTCTTCTTTTTCATCATTTTTCTCACTGTCTTTCTCTTTCTTTTCTTTTTCTTTCTCACTGTTTTCTTCCTCTTTTACTTCTTCCTTCTCACTGTCTTCCTCACTTCTTCCTTCTCACTGTCTTCCTCCTCATCAATGCTTTCCCTCTCATTCAGTTCCCCCTCACGTTGATCTCCCTCTTCCTCAGATTCCGAGTGTACATCGGTAATAAAACAAACTTTTCCACGAACAACTTTAAGGCTTAATTTTGAGAGGGATTTTTCATGGAGTATGTTTTCTGGTTTCAAGGGGTGGGTTTCTTCATTAGTTAGAGGAACTTTGAAGGTTGGAAATGGCGGTTGGTGTTTTGGGGTTTTTTGAGGTGAATGGGTGCGTGTGGTAAGTGAGGTGAAAAGATAGGTGACGGTTGAGAGTTTAGCGGGATAGAGAAAAGGTTGTGATTTATTTTGACAATGATAAAAATTAAAAAAAAATAAGATAAAATCTAATTGAGAAAAAAAAAATCTTTTTGTTGTTTTTAAATTTATAAGATAACAAAAATAATAAAAAGATAAAAATAAAAATTGAAAAATAAAGAAAAATAAAAATTACGAAAGAAAAAAAATTCCAGTAAGTTACTTCAAAGTAAAATACTGGTTGACATGTACAGAGCTTTACAAAAAGGAACTTGGAAAATAATATGGCTTAATTTGTCTTCTGCATCAACATAATCATATGATCACATACTCATTAGAATTACACACTCTTTCATTGCAAGATTCGAGATTATGTTTTTCACACCAAGGTTATATATAACAATGCTCAGTCGTTTCACTAAGACATACCTTGGGGTTCCAAGAAGAACTGCTCAATTCAGCCTTATCATTCCAAGTTCCAATCGCATCTTTTCGAATTTTTCTCTACTCAAAGGCTTTGTTAGAATGTCAGCAATTTGATATTCAATTTGTACAAATTCTAATTTAATAGAGCCTTTTTCCACATTGTCTTTTAGAAAATGATGCCTAACATGAATATGCTTTACACGTGAATGATGTAATGGATCTTGTGATATGCAAATAGCACTTGTATTATCACAGTATATTGGAACACATTCAAGAACTATGCCAAAATCACGTAATTGTTGTTTTATCCACAACAGTTGTGAGCAACATGCAGCGGCTGCTACGTATTCTGCCTCTGCTGTGGATAGAGCAACTGTATTCTGTTTCTTGGAACTCCAAGAAACTAAACATGAACCTAGGAATTGGACCATACCTGATGTACTTTTTCTATTCACCAAATCCCCAGCATAGTCGACATCGGCAAACCCAGTAAGATCATATGTGTCACTTCTTGGGTAGAATAAACTCAAGTCGTCAGTTCCTTTGAGATATCTCAGTATTCTCTTGACGGCTGTTAGATGCGATTCTTTGGGGTTTGATTGGAACCTAGCACACAGACCAACACTAAAAGAAATGTCAGGTCTACTTGCAGTTAAGTATAGTAAGGAACCAATCATACCTCTGTACTTTGTCTGGTCCACACAAGTTCCTGAGGGATCTTCGTCTAACCTAGAGTTAGTTCCCATAGGAGTGTGGTTAGTCTTTGCGCTGTCAAGGTTATACTTTTTCAGGAGTTCCTTGACATATTTTTGCTGATGTATAAATATTCCTGATTCTGTTTGTTTGATCTGCAGTCCTAAAAAGAAATTGAGTTCCCCCATCATGCTCATTTGGAACTCACTGCACATCAAGTCAGCAAAGTACTTGCACAAAGATTCGTTAGTTGCACCAAATATAATATCATCAACATAGATCTGCACAACTAAGAGATGAGTTCCTTTAGATTTTAAAAACAAAGTTTTATCAATTTTTCCTCGTTTAAAATCATTTTCCAAAAGGAACTTAGACAATCTTTCATACCATGCTCTTGGAGCCTGTTTTAGCCCGTAGAGAGCCTTATCAAGTTTAAAAACATGGTTTGGAAAGTTTAGATTCTCGAATCCAGGGGGTTGATCGACGTAAACTGTTTCTTTTAATAAACCATTCAAAAACGCACACTTTACGACCATCTGATACAGTTTAAAACCCATAAAAGCAGCAAAAGATATTAAAATTCTAATAGCATCAAGTCTAGCAACAGGAGCAAATGTTTCCTCAAAATCAATACCATCCTGTTGGTTATATCCCTTTACAACCAACCTAGCCTTATTTCTTACAAGTACCATATTCATCAAGTTTGTTTCGAAAGACCCATTTTAAACCTATGACCTTTTTATCTAGTGGCTTAGGTTCAAGATGCCATACCTGATTTATTTTGAATTCATTAAGTTCCTCTTGCATGGCTATAATCCAGTCAGGGTCTTCTAAGGCTTCTTTATGGTTGCGAGGTTCCAAAGTAGATAGAAAAGCATTGAAGGCACAGAAGTTCCTCATTTGCGATCTAGTCTGAGTTCCTTTGCATAAGTCACTAATAATTTTGTCCAGTGGGTGTGACTTTTGGTGCTTCCAAGGTTTGGGCTGGAAGGTTTGGATAGTAACTCGACTATTCTTATTTTCTGAGCCAGTTGCTTCTTCTTCAGTGGTTTCCTCTTGTGTTATTGGTTCCTCGACAGGTTCTTCAATCCGAGGCTGTTCTGTCGAAGGAACTTCAGTCAGTATGTCGAGTTCCTTCTCCGGATTTTCATGATTTTCATTTACTCGAGTTGGCTGCTTATTTGGAATTATTGCATCTTCTTCTTGTTCTTGAGAACGTACTAGACCAATTTCAAAGTCATAGTCCTCATGTTCCTGTGTACATGGAAGTGGATTAGTTTCATCAAATATAACATGCACACTTTCCTCAACACACATAGTACGTTTATTGTAAACTCTATACGCTTTACTGTTAGTAGCATATCCAAGAAATACGGCTTCATCACTCCTTTCATCGAATTTCCCTATGTTTCTTTTACCATTATTATGTACAAAACATTTACAACCGAATGCTCTAAGATGAGATATGTTCAGTTTTCTGCCTTTCATCAGTTCATAGGGTGTCTTATTTAATATAGGCCTTAGCATGACATGATTTATAATATAACAGGCTGTATTCACGGCTTCTGCCCAGAAGTTTCTTGGAAGATCGCTAGATATTAACATGGTTCGAGCCATGTCTTCTAAGGTTCTGTTCTTCCTTTCCACAACTCCATTTTGCTGTGGAGTTCTTGGAGCTGAGAAATTATGACTTAAGCCTTGTTCCCTGCATAAATCATCAAATTTAAAATTCTCAAATTCAGTGCCATGATCGGATCTAAGGTGTATCAGTTGATGACCTGTGGACTTTTGAATTCTCCTGGAAAATGTAACAAACTCGTCAAAAGTCTCATCCTTACTAGACATAAAAATAACCCATGTAAATCTAGAATAATCATCAACAATTACTAAGACGTACTTCTTTCCACTTCTACTTTGAATTCTCATAGGACCACATAAATCCATATGAATTAACTCTAAGGGTTTCGTGGAACTCACCATATTCTTGGATTTAAAGGATGTCCTGACCTGTTTTCCTTTCACACAAGCGTCACAAATTTTGTCACATAGGAACTTGATTGAAGGAAGTCCCTCTACCAAGTTCCTTGTTCTTAACTTATCAATCAAAGAGAAACTTGCATGACCAAAACGTTTATGCCACAGTAAAGGATCATCCTCAATGACACTGAGGCAAGTTAAGTTGTTCCTCGGAACTGTATTGAGATCCACTGTATAAGTGTTTCCTTTCCGAGTTCCTTCCAGCAAAACTTTCCCAGTGTCATTCTGAATGATGCTACATTTTTCAGAATCAAAACTTACAGAGTTTCCTTTATCACAAAATTGTGATATGCTTAATAAGCTGTGTTTGAGGCCCTCGACTAAAAAAACTTTATCAATAGCTTGGGAACTTGAACTTCCAACCTTTCCTACGGCAACAATGCTGCCTTTCTTGTTATCACCAAAGGTCACAGTTCCTCCTGTATAGGCCGTCAGTGAGAGAAATCTAGTTTTGTCTCCTATCATGTGCTTAGAACAACCACTGTCGAGGTACCATTGGTTGTTCCCCCTCACTTCGACCTGCAAAAGAAACTAAGGGTTAGATTCAGGAACCCCATCTTTCATGGTTTCCTTTGTTGATACAGCAAACTCATTTTTCTTTTGCCATACATAAGCTATATTTTTAGTGGACTTAAGTTCCTTTCTTTTGCAATCAGTATCTTTGTGTCCTAACTTGCCATAGAAGGAACACACAGTCTCACTAGGGAGTTCCACGTACTTTTTCTTTTTACCACTGTTCTTCTTTTTGTGGTTGAAACCCAAACCCTCTGTCCTTCTGGTTTGAGCTTCAGATATCCACTTTGGAACTCCCATGTGGATTGCACTTTTGTTGTTTCTAGCTCTTTCTAAATCCTTTTCAAGGGATTCATTTTTGTCTTTAGTAACCTACAATTCTTTTTTCAAATTTTCAAGATCATCATTAAAGGTTACTAAAGGCAATTGAAGAGCATTATTAGAATCAGTGTTAGTGCATAAAAATTTATACTGAGTCAATTCAACATTTAACATGATATTTTCATTTTTGACTCTTTCCAATGTTTCCTTTAGCATAGAGTTTCTATCTAGCAAATCAAAGAATCTTCCCTGAACATCTGTTCTTGAACTATTCAAATATTTCATATGATCCTTATAGATTTCTAGAGCTTTTTCATTTTGTCCAAGTTTAAGACATATTTCTTTATATTCATCCAAAGTTTCTATGAGCAAAGAAATTAATTTGTCTTTTGACAGGGATTTCAGAAATTTAGGTTCGAGATTTACCTCCTCTGACTTTTTAGCAGACTCACTGTGTTTAGCCATCAAACACAAGTTTGCCGTCTCTTCTTCCGTGGATTCTTCTTCATCCTCGGAACTTGTGTCTCCCCACGCTGCTATCATGGCTATCCTGTAATCAGATTTTGAGAAGTTTGGAGTATTAGATTTTCCGTGTTCCTTCATTTTGCCTTTTCCTTTTTCTGATTCCCAGAGAGGGCATTCCTTGATGAAGTGATCTGTGTTCCCACATTTGTGGCATCCTCCAGTTTCCTTGGAATATTGGTTTTTCTTGAAGTTCTTTTTCTTTTGGTCACCAAACCTTTTGTTGCGGTACAACTTTTTTAGCTTCCTGACTAGCATGGCAGCTTCTTCCTCTCCAGATTCGAAATCCTCTTCACTTGGTTGGACAACCTTTAGAGCAATTCCTCGGCTCTTTGAACTTTCTTGGCTTTTGTTTGATAGGTGAAGCTCATGAGTTATTAAGGAACCTGCAAGTTGTTCAAGGTTGAAAGTTGTAAAGTCCTTTGATTCCTGTAAAGCTGCCACTTTGGATCTCCACCGTTTATCTTCAGGAAGACTCCTTAGAATTTTGCGTACCTGTTCATCCATAGGAATAACTCTACCAAGAGAAACTAATTCATTAGTAATATTTTTAAAACGAGTAAACATTTCTTGAATAGTTTCTTTTGAACCCATTTCAAAACGTTCATATTTAGAAAGCAGTATATCAATTTTAGAACGTTTAACTTCATGAGTTCCTTCGTGGGTTATTTCTAGTAAATCCCACATTTCTTTTGCTGTTTTACATCCCATAACACGAGTGTGTTCATCTGGCCCTAAACCCCAAACTAGGAGTTTTTTAGCAGTAGCATTAATCTCTTTCTTCTCAAAGTCGCTTCTATCGTATTCAGAAATAGGTTTAGGAATTACCTCGTTTTCTGCATTGGTCTTTGTTACCTCGTAATCTCCTACCTCGATAGCTCGCCAGACTTGATAATTCTCGGACTGTATGAACATCTCCATCCTCGTCTTCCAATAGGCGTAGTACTTCCCATTGAAGAGTGGAGGTCTTTGTGTAGAATAACCTTCAGCTAGTCTTTCGTCCTTCGACATTGTTCCTCCAGGAACTTGACTCGACAGGGCTTCCTGCTTTTCCGAGTTCCTTGCTCTGATACCAATTGATAGAACAATGTATACTAAAAGAGGGGGGGTGAATTGTAGTGTATGTAGACTATGGTAAATTTTGCGAAATTAAATCTACTACTAAGAGAAAAGTCACTGAGATAGGCAATGAATAAATTCACTATGTAAAAATGATTTACAATCACTAATACGTTGCCTAGACTCAAGTTCCGTGAGGAACTCAAGTTACCCAACTGTGATCCCTCAATCACAGTTTCTCACACTTTGTGATTCTACTCCGAATCACTTGTACAGTGTAAACAACTCTCTCAAGTCTCACACTTTACAACTCTCACAACCCAAACCCAATTACACAATGATTACAAGTATTTCCTAAAGAACTTAAGAGACTAAGGATGGAAGGAACTTCTCTTTTAAATACTTTGAAACTCTATGCTCAGAATACTTAAGATTGTTTTTCCACACTTTCAAAACTTAACGTTGATCTGTTTTTATAAGGAGTTAAACCAAGCTTCCATCAAGTTCCCACTTCCCCGTTAATCCCACGTTCTCTTTGGTTGAGAAGTTGGGATGTAGGCAGAGGAAATTTAGGAACATGATTTCCTTAGCTTGACTCCCAAGTTCAACGTTCTCCTTAATACTAGGAGCCAGTATTTACCAAGTCAAAAAAATCAGTTATTCAAAAAGATAATTATTTAATAAAAAAGATAATTATTTATTTATTAATTAAAAGATAAATAATTAATTAATTTAAAACTTATCTTTTTAAATTAATGAATTATTTATTTATTTATAAAATCTTCATAAATCTTTTTCAAAACTGATTTTTATCACTTCCTTAAATTAAGGGATATGAAAACTGTTTTAAAACTTTCGTTTAAAACTTTCGTTTAAAACTTTCTGAGTCAATCGTCAAGTTCCTTCGGGAACTACAGGTTCCTTCAGGAACTTCGAGTTTCTTCTTAATTCCTTCCATTCCTTCCAACACTTTTGTTTCTTAAGCTCGTACACTGAGTAACTAAGTATATAGAGTTATGAGGACATCTTGAAAGCTTGCATTCATCATCAAGTCTTCCAAACTCTGTTGTTCCTACTCCGGAACATGTATTTGTGTACCTAAATCTTTCTGTTCAACCAAGACTCATAAACATCATTAGTCAGAGTTTGTTTTATGTAAAACAATCATCAAAATATTAAGGTAGTCAATTCAACATACCCTTAAATACCTAAAATGCACATATTATTTAGCTCTTGTCTCATCACTAGAACATCTGGTAAAATTAATCTTATGTCAAGTTCAATACTACTATACAGGAACAATTGTCTTGCTTACAAAATATCACCTTGTTGGCTCCCCATGTCGGGTTCGAATCTTTTTCGAGATCTTCGTTCGTTGATCCTAGATCACAATTGTCGTCCTATATACATAGTATTACTAAGCTAGTATATAATCCTACTTTACTGTTGTTTATAAATGCTGATCGGAGTATTATTGAATTGGTACGTACTGTTATTATTCACATGTTATAGTAACTACTGATGGGATGTTACGTTGTGGAAATTTGGTTATATTGTGATAGTTTGTATTCCACACGTGCCTCATTGCTTCTAGCTATGAAGTGTGCCTGAATTCATTTTTGCACATGTTGAATTCATCACCAAAAATAACTTCGTAAAAGTATATTAAGCACAAAAATGCCCCGAATATCTTCTTGCAGATATGGACAGCTACGGCTCATTTATTTAGATGATTTTAGACATAGTAGTGACGGAGTGAGTTTTAATTTTTAAACTTACGTTACGTATACATATTAATCATTGAAAGAAAATAAGTGAAATAGCTTACTTAGAATAATTCTTTATTATCGACAAGGTTGATTACTTGTCTCTATTTACATTGCTTTGGTGTAGTGAATCTTTTAATTATTACTCGAGAATTCGACAAATAGTTAAGGTGTGAAATAATCAGGCTTCCGTACATGTTGCACCTCAATCTTCTTTGATTGACAAATTCTACTCATCAATACTCATCACTCCATGTATGTGATGATTAGTATTAAAAACGATATGTATTATCTACAAAACAAACATTAATCTCAAATAAACTTTATCACGTGAGCCAAATTATAAGGAGTTTTGTACGTGAATGACCACCTTATAATTACCTAATATAATATACCTTTAGTTTGTAAATAAGCTCGCTTTTAAATAGTTTTTGTAGTTGTTGTACATGTTTTTTGAAATTTAAAATACACATCACATGTATTTAGATCTAATAAAGAATACTATATAGCTAGGGCAATGATACTGATCATAATTGACCTATTTGGGTGGAAGTTAAAGCATGTTTTCAACTGTTTTTGTACGAAAGCGAAAATCTTGTCCCAAAACCCTAACCCATTTCAACCACAAAACTACCCTACGCCGTGCAATTGATGCCACCAATTATACAAGTACAATTCTTCAAGGATCAACGACTAAGCAGTAAGCACATGGTTCTATATTAAACATTTAAACTTCCTTGCCGACTTCTGACTTCTCTAGTTACTACTTGCTATAGGTAATATGACTACTCTTATGAATAATCAATGGCTCAAATCTTGAAGATCATCAGATTTTTAAACCTTTTGCGAAAGGAAGAATACTCTATACTTCTATTGTTTTGTGTTTTTTTGAAAATAACAGAGGGAGTATATACCGAATTATGTAATAATTAAGAACATTTTTTTTGAAAGATATGATAATTAAGAACATTAAGGAACTAATTAATAAGGTTAAGGAAGTAAGGATTAATAAGAACATTAAGGAACATACGTGTCAAAAAAAAAAAAAAATACTTGTAACACAACTCCTTGGCACACGCTGGGAAAGATTAGATTTGAATCCATATGATAGGCAAAGATTTTAATCATCAACATATAGCTTAAACACTGGCAATAAGCTAGGACTATTAAGATTTTAAATTAAATAATTAATATATACAGAAATTTTAATCAACATTACAACATATATATATCTTAAAACATTGGCAGTAAGCTAGCTTGGACTATTAAGATTTTAAACTTAACTAAATAATAATACATCTATCTTTCATATTCTTCCTTAATCTCAATCATCATGCTAATTAAGAGATTGAGTTACAAGTATATAAAGAAACATAGGAATAAAGGGTGTATTAGTGCTTGAATATTAATTATGTAAATATTTAATATTATTTGCTAATAAAAGTTAAATCAAGAAGATGAAAGTATAGTAGCTAAAATGATGTGGACCAATACATTTGAGTAGTATATACTATATAGAATGGAACACAATAGTGGGATAGAGGATTCGGACCCACAACAGCAGCAACATATATATACTCTTATATACATTTTTGTCTTAATTTTGGAATATAGGCTTGATTTAATTGGTCATTTTTTTTTTGTTATATATATATATTTCACTCTAAGGTACTCTCTGTTTTGCTAAGTTCTACTCACTTGCATTTTATGCGGTTTCTAATGCGCACTATTATGATAATTAATTTCTTTAATTATGCATTAATAAAAAATTTTACAAAGTTGATATATTGAAAATTATTCATAACAATATGAATCTAATAAAATCTAACTTGATAGTGTTTTTTCTCATATATACATAATTAGACATGATCAAAATTTTAAAACTTTAACCTTGTGAATAGTAAGTAAATGGGTAGAATTCAGAAAAACTACGGAGGTAGTATAAGTAAACTAAAGTATAACAATGTATAACCTAATTTTACCCTATTATGTAGGAATCTCCCCCAAAAAGTTAGGATTTGTTCATATCATTTATGTACTCTGCATTCAATTATTAATTATTTTTTAAGAAAAACTAAAAACTACACAGACTCACAGAGTTAAAATGAAATTAAAATACAATAACGTCACGAACTTCTTGGTTATCTTTACACATGTATTATGATTCTAATGAGTTATGAATGAGAATGACGACAACACAAATTTAAAAAGTCCGCAAAGCCAAAGGACAAGTGGTCGATACGGAATACTACTTGTAGTACTTAATAGTACCAGTGTATCACAAAGGACAGTTCTCCTTTAATGAGTTACTTCACTTACTTGATATACTAATATATAACATTCAATCATTGCATTATTTTCCAATATCTTATTTTCCTTATTAATTAACCTTGATGTACGTAAAACCATGCCACTAAACGTAACCTTCTTTCAGAAATGGGGGTGCAATAGTTAAGAAACGCCCTAGCTTAGCTGCATTAATTGTAACAATTAAATTAAATGATGTACTTAAATGATGGAGAAAACAAGAGTTGGCTGGCGGAAAAAACCAGAATTGAACATACAATAACACTGAATACCAAACATAAAAAGCCATTGATTTGGAGTAGGGCCCTCGTCATTTAATTAAATTATGAATTGCATGCAATCGATCTGATGAGAAGAACGAAGAGCACGTACGAATCAGATCAATCACTGACTATGTACAGATCAGATCACAGCTATAGATTAGGATGCCACTCAAGTATATAAATTACTTGTATGAGCAATTTCTGATAACTCATGACTGATGAGTTGTAATGCTGCATTATGCCATTATATCACTCAATGCATGCATAACTTTCATATATAATTCTGATCGAGGTATGTAGTAATTTTATGAGGTGATATTCTAATTTTAAGTGATTAAATTACTTATTTTATGCAACCCATGCATTTAGCTAGAGTCTATTTAAGTTAGGATAAGACCCTGTTCTTTTGAGCTGTTCTACTATGCTCTGCAATGTTGGAAGCTCTGCTCAGCTTTGCTTTGCAGTGTTGGAAACTTTGCTCTGCTCTTCTTTGCTGAAATCTTCTCTACCCTACTGACCCCTGCTCTGCCCATAAGCTCAAAAGAACAAAGTCTAAGCTTAGACAAAACGCATACTAATATTATTATAGTGAAAAAATTTATAAGTTCAAATAAGTGAATGGTTTGAATTTCGGATCATATAATATCAGATTCAGCAGACAAAATATGTTGAAACCAAACAAAGGCACTTAATTTCCTATATTTTCAATTCATCCATACTTATCATTTGAAAAAAGATTTTACATACGTATTGCATGTATAGAAGTACGTGTAAGGAGATAGGAGATAGAGTTTTATCCAACAAAAAATACTATTCCATAATACATAATGGAGAATAGTACTCGTATTTGCAATGAAAGGAGAATGTGGAAGTGTCATGTGGCAAAGCCATGTATGTATGAAATTATGGATAAGAAAGTGATATATGGCAAAGAAAACACATCATTTGACAAAGTTCAGACTAACTGCCTATATATGTATGTACATTTAGGCCTTACTTTTTCTAAAATGAAACATTGATTTGACCTACCATGTTGTTTTTGATGATCACAGTACAAAGTCCGGACATAAACATTACATATTTGGTTCCTTTTACGCATGAACATTTATTAACTAGCTGGTATCTATAACCCTAATTCTTACTCCAATTCTTTATTTGGTGCTATTTGCAAATCGGACACTTAAAATTAGTCAGTTAGGTGCCTCAACCGCTCAGCAACAACCCAAAAAAGCAAATTAAGGCAATTAACTTCGAATTGAGAAAGTAACTTACCCTAATTAAGATGTATTCTAATACGTACATGTAGCCACATTAGATGAATCTTATTATCCTATGAGTTCTCAGTAAGCTAATGGCCGGTTGTATATGTAGTAGCGTTTTATTAGCTTTTGACGGTACTCCCTAAGCTAGCTACTCATTATGTATACTCGTATTTGGCTACTTGCTACTCTATAGAAGTTAATGATCAAAGTAGCAATTCAATATTAGTGTTCAAAATGATTAGCTTAATTGCTAGATCAGATTTTAAAATATAGATATATGGACCGTTCTTATTAGAAAATTGATGATTGTAAATTCGTTATTAATTTTCTTAAGGGAGGTAAAGTATGATGCCTAAATAAAATCCAAGATATAACTTTTTTTTTTTGTTAGATAGAGGAAGATAGATTATCTCATAGTTTGAAAGTTTTGTAGCCAAGAAAAAAGACTGTTTTACTCGTAACTTGGTAACTTTTGTGTAACAGGCTATACTCTAAATAGTAATTTTGGCATCTTTCAATTTTATCACCAACTGTATACTTTGAAGTTGATTTTTACCATTACTTGACTGAACATCAATCAGGCAGCAATAATACTAGGTTCTGAACATCAATCAGTCAGCAATAATACTAGGTTCTCAAAACCTAGCTTACTGGTGCCATTACCTTACCAACTGTAGATAATATAATTTCAAATACTACGTAATTCAATCAGCTAAATTAAGATAAGTTTAATTTATACAAAATATAACTTTAGAATTCAAACAAATTCAGGCCAAATATAGCTAGCTAGGTTTAAGTGTTTAAATAAACTAAGTTCGCATAGCATAATAAGATAAACTTAGACAATTTAAGTCGGATAGGACATACCCAAAGCCCAAGAGCTAGCGCTTTTCAAATTATTTGCTAGTACTGTAGTTAGCGGTGTTTTGATCTAATCAAAACAGGCGTTGATGTATTTGTGTGAACTAATCTTAGCTTAACTTAAATCCAAACATTTTTTTTTGTTTGAACCCACATAAACTTATTACCTACTCCAAATTATCTGTCTGAAATTGTTTGAAAGTATCTATACTAATTTCGTCTAAAATTTTTTAAGCCTGTCTAACTTTTTTAAAATAAGTCGAACAATGGCCTAAAAGTTACTTCAAAAGTTACTACTTAATAATACGCTCAAAGTTTTCAATGTAATCACATAAGTATTGTTTAATAGACTGTTCATACAAATATACACATGAAGCCTAGGTGAGCTAGGTCATAATTCGTGTTTCATTGAATACACCTCGTTTTAACTAAAAATCACCTCAAATCATACAAACGTCAAAAATCACTATAGGTTAACTACTTGTAACCCAATGGTAGCCAACTAGCTTATTTGATAAAGTTTTTGAGTTGGTACCCAAGACCTGACTTGGAATCAAATATCTTCTATTTACATCGCTGTCCTAGCAACTCTCTTTACAACAAAAAATATACTACTTATAACCCAATATGACATCATTTATGAAACTTTGGGCGACTAAGCTCGTTGTATAAACAAGCTTAATTAGGATCACAAATCAGGTAATTAAGAGATCGAATATCCAAGATCCAAAAACACAAACACAAACAAGTAGAAAAGCGAAGCAACTTCAGAGTGAGTGCCTAATTGTATACTGATTACTAAGAGTGGGGTGTTGTATTCTTGTATAGTGTATAGTAGGACAACCATTGCGAAAAAGACGTTACATAAGCTAAGAAGAAAGCTAAGGGTTTTCCTTCACATGCAACGGTCTCCCTCTTTAATATCACGTCCTTTGTCGTTTCTTCCGCCGTGTCTTTCTTGCCTTAGCCCTTTTCTTCCATTGCTTTCTTATCATCATTAATACTTTCAATTTCTCTTATAAATACCTACCTAATTTAGACCATTTTACACACAAAAAAAAATTGCAACCTTAAGCCTTAATATTTGATCAAAAAACCAACATTGTTCAAACATAATATTATATAATTTCCTACTTTTATATAATATACTAAGCTTGTTCTATATGGCATACTCTAAGCTCATTTCTAAGAAAAACAAGATGATCAACCTTAAATTAGTCATGGAGAAGTTACAAAGGAGTTTCTTCCTAGGGAAGAGTCTTTCGATGTCCGATGTTGATGAGCTCCAAGATCAACATGATCATGAGGAGGAGGTATGTCACTCTGGAGGTGACTCAAACACGGTGCCTGAGGATGTGAAGGAAGGACATTTTGTCGCGGTGGCTGTTGATGGAGGGGAGGTGAAGCGGTTCGTTGTGCCTCTAAGGTACTTAACACACCCTATGTTTCTAGCATTGTTGGAAAAGGCAGCTGAGGAGTATGGGTTTGATCATGGTGGTGCACTTACCATACCTTGTAAGCCAAGTGTGATTGAGAAAATATTGGCTGATAGATGGGATGGAGGTAGACGATCTAGTTCTAGGAGAAGGTCTAATAATTATAAGAGAAATTTCAATATTATGGTTCAAAGCTATTAGATTAATTAATTACTTAGCTTGTATTATGTGAAATGGGTATATATTAATGCATGTAATGCTTTTCTCCCCTTTAAAGTCTCAAGGTTTTTTGAGGGGTTGTTCTAATTATATACTTATCTTGCTAATTATGATATATTATTAATATAATAATCTTATGTTTGACTAAATAATAAACGTCTTAACATAAAATAAAATTAAAAAAAATACTACCTCAATAATTTCCTATTATTTATGACAAAAAAAAAAATATTTTATGCCTTATAAATAATACCTCTTTGTTGTAAATAATAAGAAACAGATGTAGTATTTGTTAGGAATATATATAAGTGCCACGCACAAACGATCTGGGACCTATCCCGCAAATATAATACAACACGAATAACAATTTTTTAACACAAATTTTTATATGTGGCTAGCCACACCGTGTGGCCGGGGTTATGTATAATATAGAGGTTACTCGTTTGGTTAGGGGTTACTTATTTAAGGGTTATTTGGTCGGTCAAGGGTTATTCACACACAAAAAAAAGCGCTAACCAACTGAGTAAATTTAGAATAAGTAACCCCTAACTGACTGAGTAACACCTAAATAAGTAACCCCGAAATAAATAACCCCGGTAAAAACGCATTAACCGATTGAATAACCCCAGAATAAATAACCTTTGACCGACTGAGTAACTCCTAAATAAGTAACCCATGAATAAGTAACCCCGGCCACACGGTGTGGCATGCCACACAGAAAAAGCACCGAATTTAGAAGTAGTAGAGATAGGTATTTATGAGGAAATTTAAATTTCCTCAACATTATTTTGTATAAGGAAAATTTGTCAAAAAAAACCTTTTAAATGCACCATTTTGCGAAAAAAAACCTTTTAAAAGTTTTTTTGTAAAAGAAAACCCGAAGTTCAATTTTTTTGCGAAAAGAAACCCATTTCCTTAATTAGACTCTAACTAACTTAATTAGACTCTAATTTCTTCTAATTTCATCTAATTAACCCCTAACCCACCAAATTAGAATTAATTAATATATAAACAACCTTCTTCCTCCCTTTCCCCCTCCCATGGAAGCCTTCCCCTTCTTCCTCCCTTTCCCCCTCCCATGGCGCCACCCCTTCTTTCTCCCTTTCCCCCCTCCCATGGCAGCCTTCCTCTTCTTCCTCCATTTCCCCCTCCCATGGCGCCACCCCTTCTTCCTCCCTTTCCCCCTCCCACGGCAGCCTTCCCCTTCTTCCTCCCTTTCCCCCTTCCCTAAACCCTAACCCCGACCATCCACCTTCTCCCTTACCACAACGCGGCGGCGACTGCGAGAAAGAGGAGAGAGAGTGAGTCAACGAGAGAAAAGGAAGAGGGAGAAGAAGCGTGCCACCTGATCGAGGTGGGTCGCCGGGAGTTGGGGTTCAAGGAGGTGGCTCGGTTCGGGGGAGGGGACTGCTGCCATAGGGGGGGGGGGAAGGGAGGGAGTGGCTGGTGGGGTGGTGGTGTTTGGTTTTTTTTTTTTTTAATTTATAAGTTAAATTAATTAATAAATGGTTAAGTGAGATTTAGAGGATAATTAGAAGAAATTAGAGCTTAATTAAGTGAATTAGAGGCATTAGGTTGTCTTTAACAAAAAAAAATTCACGTTTGGGTTTCTTTTCGCAAAAAAATTGAACTTCGGGTTTTCTTTTAAAAAAAAGCTTTTAAAAGGTTTTTTTTCGCAAAATGGTGCATTTAAAAGGTTTTTTTTGACAAATTTTCCTTTGTATAATTAAGTTTATCTTCATTTTAAATAACAAAATTACTCTCTCAATGATTCCAATCACCAGTTATTGATTACTCCTCCTTTATTTGCCCAAACATATCACAAGTTTAATCAATTAATACTTGATGTGGTCGCTTTAACATTAACAACACCTAATTAAACCAAATTTTAGTATAATTCGCAATATATGTTTAGTTGAAAATTTCCTTCAGCTCTGCATGTCGGCCTTAAAGAAAAAGACATGATTTCTACCTATATAATTTATTTTTTTCCTAATTGATTTTATCAAAACCTATACGGAGTAAAAATTTGGATGTCAGTTGAACCTAATTAACAACCAAAAGGTTAAGTTGGTGGTTGAAGCTCGGATTGATTTATACATTCTATTACGCCCCATTACCCTCACATGAGAACCCTTTGGGCTTAAACTACAACCAAAAGGTTAAGCTGGTGGTTGAAGCCTGGATCGATTTATATATTCTATCACGCCCCATTACCCTCACATGAGAGCCCTTTGAGCTTAAAGTGTGAATGCGGCATAGTCCCCTTCATACCCAATAGTGCAAAATATTTCACTTGAAAGTGGAGGTGGATGAGATTTGATTAGCTACCTTTGTGTCCCGCGGGCTCTGATACAATGTTAAAGTACCAACTCAACCAAAAAGTTAAACTGATGGTTGAAACCCATTATCAATTTATATACTCTATCATGATTAATACAAAGTTAAACTTGATACACATGTCAAGGCGCGCATTACTTTGACTTTAGGTATATATGACTAAATATTAATATAAATTACGGAGTATTAAATAGTTGATATTTGGACCTTTATATTAAGACATACTTTATAATATATTTCATGATAAAATTTATTTTTTATATATTACTAAAAAACAATGGTCAAAGTTAGTTTTTAAACTATAAAAAAAGTTAAATATGTCAATTATTAAGAAAAGGAGGAAGCATTTTTTAAGTTATCTGATTTATGTGTACTCATTTTGTGCCAAAATTTTATCAAATGTGAAAATAATTTATTTTCTTTTCTTTTTGTCAAATTCCTACTAATTATACTACCTTCGTTTCTGAAAGTTCGATTCACTTATATTCATGTGGTCAAAATAAAATAACTTTTATCACATTTTATGAGCTATACAATATAAATAAATTGGCATGTGAGATCATATTAGATTCCACTTATTATAAATAATCCAAATATCAACTTTTTACAAATTTCATTTATACATAACTAGAGTTATTTATGGTCAAAGATGTTTATTGGAGACCGCGCAATTACAAAATGAGTCGAATTTCGAGGAAAAGAGAGAATATATAAAACCAAGGTTTATTTCAAACTAGATCCCATAGTTTTAGCTATAATTAGAATTTATAACGGTGTTATGTTTCCTCTTAAAACTCTAGCTAATAGCTAGTGCCAATCAATGATCACTTTAGCATCTGATTTCTCGAGTCCATCATGTACCCCAATGGGTGATCGACAAACAACAAAGAAAATAGTAAAATACAATGTAAAAATGTCATCTCAAAATTGATTTTTCACAAGCTGAAAAAGACACTTGCAAAATTGAATTTGCTAAACATTTAGGAAATCTCTAAATTAATTATTTAGTTTTTTTTATTGCAAAAAAGGGGTGCTACTATCGTCGTTTCGTAGATTAAGGCCAAAACATATAAGACTTTGGTCGATTTATTCCATTTATTTCAGAAAAAATATGTTTTAGAATAAGGCTCTGTTCTTTTCACCATATTTTTGCCGAACTGAAATTATTGTTACTAAACTTAAATTAAATCTATTGAACTGAAATTAATTTACTAATTAAAATTATTTTTATTGAACTGAAACTATTTTTTTTACTAATTTTCTATTATATTTCTTCTTTGGTGTTACTATTTTTACTAAACTGAAATTATTTTTACTAAATATTATTTCTTTTAACGTGAAGAGAACATAACCTAAGTTTAGACTAAGGATGTGTTCACCTAATTTTCACTTACATATCTGAACTTATCTTATTAGATACTTCGTATTATCTTAACTTAATAGATCTTATTAAAACTTATATTAGTTGTAAGTTGTATTTGAGTAACCCTTACATGAACTTTTTTTTTTTCACCGAACTAAACTAATCTTACCAGAATTTATTACACCTAAAATAAGTGAAACAAGATGAACATAATTAAGAAGCCCTAAATACATTTAGATAAGTTTTAATAAGGTTACATAAAAAAAGAATGCTCAAGTTCAATATATAACTAAAATTAGGCTCTAATAACCTTTAATAAGTTTAGTTAATTAGGTGAAAATAAATAACCTAGGTGAATACAATACACCATCAAATTCGAAAATCTTTTTGTAAAGATCTGTCCTTGGCTACCTCGATCAGATAGGAAATTTTTAATTATAACACAAATATTTCTTATAAGAAATGAAATATCATCATTAATTTATCTCCGTACAACATCTACAACAACAATTATCACTAGGTTAAAGATGATCTAAAATATGTAATTAAAATGAAACCCACTTAGTAGTACATTTTTTATTTAATTATCATGAATGTTTTGATGCCGCTTCTATGTTATAGTGATATTAATGCTTGATGTTATACTCCCTCCATCCCCAAAATTTCGATTTTTTTGGGCATTTTTCATGGGCATTAAGAAACTTCAATGGGAAGTAGTAAAAGTACATTGAAAAGGTTAATTTACATGTGGTTTACAAAAAAGTAAATAGAGAAAGTAATACAAGTACATGGAAAAAACAAAATTGACATGGGAAAAAGCTAATTTTGCACTAATATTTTTGCAAATTAGAGGGTATTTTGATGCAAATTGAATGATCATTTTGGGACTAAATTTTGGACATAAGGATCGAAGTTTCAGGGACGAAGGGAGTAAAAAACAATTGGAATCTTATTTCGTCTAGATGTTTTAGATTTTCAGCTAATTTAATTATAAAATCTTCCTCTGTATAATTATGAAATCTATAATTCAAGGATTAATCAAAACTAGCTATGGGTTCGTTTGGTATCGTTGTGGTTTTCTGTTTTTTGGTTTTGTGTTTTTCAAAATCATAAGATTTATATCATATAATGAATCAAAAATTAGTTAAACTTATTAAAATCATGATAATTTTGAAAAGTGAAAACACCTTTTCCTTGTTTCCTATTTTTGGTTTTAAAAAAAAAAAATACTACCTCCGTTTCATATTTTTTGTAAGTTTGGGGCATTATTTATGAGATATAAAATATTTCAAAGTTGCAAAAAATATGAAATGAAGGTAGTAGAAAAATGAAAACAAAAAATGATGCCATAAGTGACTAGGCTAGGGTTTTGCATGTTCTAATATCTGAACAAATGTTATTCGAACAAAAATAATTTTTTCTCACAGTTCTAAACAAAATAAGTATTATTTTAAACAAATTTAAGATAGCACAGGCTTTTTCGAACAGCAAAATGTTAAAACATGCAAACCCTAATAAGTTAGGATAAGTTGAAATTTGTGCAACTAATAAAACCTAAATTGAAGTAAGAAAAAGTAATTTACTTTTTGCGGATAATTCACATAAAAATAAGGTTATTTCGGATAAAATAAAATGGAAAAATTGCCAAAAATAATATTTCATATAACCTTTGGCCGGTTCTTTTTTAATAATACAACCTTTGGATTATTTTGTAATAATAAAACCTTTAGAGGGTGTTCATTGTAAACCAGACAAAATCGAATTTTCGGTGGATTTTGAGGTTAGGAAAGGGGAGATGATGGATTTTTGGTGGTGGGGATGGAGAAGGGGGAATATCTCCTCCTCTTCTCCCACCTCAAAACCCACCGAAAATTCGATTTTGTCTTGTTTAAAATGAACACCCTTCTAAAGGTTGTATTATTACAAAATAATCAAAAGCTTGTATTATTAAAAAAGAATGGGTCAAAGGTTGTATTATTTTTGACAATTTTTCCAATAAAAATTTATTATACGGAGTATTCGACGTATAATGTCTAAATTTATTTTAATTTAATATTTGAATTTATTTCACACCCACCTACCTTCGTTCTCACTATCATCGATATATTACTTAACTATATATTTATTTATCGCAACGGAGTACTTAAAGAATAGAGGGAGTAACTAAATCTTTATCCAACTTACTATTGGCCACTGCCAGAGATTAAGGATTTAAGGGTGAGGGTTTTGTTTGAAAAACACTTGCCCTAATAGGGCCATATAATTAAGAAGCATATATAGTACCTTTATTAGGACCAAAGGCGACAAAAGTTGTAAAAGTGCTTGCCCAAATAATTGGAGATCGCGATAATGCTACAGTTTTTGCGATCAACTTTTCTCATCGCCCCACTCTTGGGTCATCATGATCAAATATTGACATATAGACATTGCTTGTTGACTTGTTGTGTTGCTTGAATTTTTTTTTTTTTTTTTTGGATAGTCATGCTATTTAAATTCGATTCCCCTTAAGATAAGACTCATCCAAATTTCATATTAAATGATTTGGTCTTTTAATAAAAACAACATGAATTTAATGTGTAACCCAAAAATAATAATTTTGTAGCTAGAGGTTATTTTGGTCTTCTAAGATTAGTCAGATCCAAATTTTATATATACTACTTGTGTTAAAAGTTCGATAATTCTATTCGATCATTTAAAAAAATAATAATATTTTATATTAATAAATATGATATGAATTAGAAGAAAAGAATTTGAGAGATTTATATTGTTGCTATGAGTTTTTTTTAGTGTAAAGATTGAGAACCGTAAGGCCAATCGATGTTGTACTTGCTTGTAAAAAGTCCAACTCAACCAAAAATTTTAAATTAATGGTTGAGGTCTAGTAATATGTATTATGTTCTATCATGCCCTCTCACATGATTGAAGTGTGGATGTAGCTTGGCCTCCTCATACCTAATGCGTAATAATTTTCAACTTTGAAAGGAAGTAGGGGTAGTGGATGAGATTTGAACCCGTGCTCTTGATTTAAAGGTTCAACTCAACCAAAAGGTTAAACTAATGATTAAAAGCTAAGAATATGTTTTATACATACTATCAGTATCACTCCCGAGACTTAACTAACTAAGCTAGTTGGCATCTGCATTGTTGCTAAGAGCAGTTGAAGCTTGAAGATTATTAGTGACATGGCTGAGTAGTGCGAAACTTAGACAATGTTATATGGCTATAGGAGCATAAATTTAAATTTTCAATAATGAAGATGAATATAATTTTTTTATTTTTTTTCGTCCAAAAGTCAAAATATTTTTTTTTTTTCTTGGTCACGAATTTGAGATTGAAAATCAGCTAGTCACTAATTGTCAACATAATTCGCCAATTGCGAATTCTAGCAATCCCCGCACGGTTCTTGTAATTTAATGTGATCGCCGAGGTAGCATTTAGCGCTGAAACTTGGTTTCTTGTGAGATTAAGCAATTGTAATTTCATAAAACCAATTTCTATAATTTTTTTTTCTTTTTTTTTAATACTTCGTACTAAATACTTATAAATGTTATCTCTAACTTCTTTAGATTGTTATATAGTCCTATTGTCCTAAATAACAAGTCGGCATAAGTATGTTTCAAACTTTCAATAGCAAGAGCCAAGAAGAAATGACTTGATATCGAACTCTCACAAATTTCATCACGTTCATGAATACCCTACAGGCCTACATACACAAAAAAAAATAAGTACATACATTGACATTTCCCAAAAACTTGGACCCTCTTATTACCTTCTTAAATTATTTCTAATGAATCTTTTTTTATTATTAGGGTACATTACGTAACCAAAAATTAAAAACCATGACTTCTAGAATCAGTTAAAGTAGTCTCAAACTAATTAATTCAAGTTTGAGTTGTGTAAACTTTTAATTCGAATGATATATCTCCCTATAAAAGCATATGTTAGTGCATGTGTTTGTTACCAAAATTTGAATCGAAAGTAAACAACCTTTAAATAGTTAGATGAGTGATTGATCTAATCAGTCAAATGTATTATCATGACTAATTAGTTATGCAATTGTATGTCTTCAAAAAGTATACTCCCTCCGTTTCACAATGATATTCTTGTTTAGAATCTTTGGCTTTTTAAAAATAAAAGAGAATCTTCTTAATTCTCTCAATCTATAAGAACAAATATACTCATGTGGAATCTAGTTTGATTTGTCTTGATGAGTACATTATTAATATCTAACTTTTATAATTTTTGCTGATGTGATGCTAAAGATATTTACGGTCAAAGATGGATAAACACTTACATCGATTTACATAAACAGGAACATCATTATGAAACGGAGGGAATAATAAATAATGGAGTAATCTTGAAATAAGCTAAATTTTGAAAAGCGAATTGAACGTCAATCATGTACAAGAGATACACTTAGGGCGGTTCGGTTACCCTATACAAATCAATGCAATAGCAACAACTAAAACCAGACATAACCAATAACATCATATATACTAATAATAGTGATAAGGTTTGGCAGAGCCAATCAATTATAATAAGCTCAGCTTGAAAGAGATGTGTTAAGAAGAAAAGTGCATAAAAAGCGCAAGTAGAGCGACCAGGGGGGGTTCCACGTGGAATTAGACGAGTGCTAATTGGTGGGGTTTTTGATTAACTCATTTATAAATATCTAGCTGGATCTTCTCTCAGATATTTTTCATTGTCTTCTTAGAATATTATTTCGACATTGAAGAGATATTATATTAGATATTCATTGCCAACTTTCAAGGTTGAATGAATATGTCCCTTAGCTAAGTAGAAAGGAAACATGACGGTTTCCTTTAAGCATCTCTATTGGGGTATGATTGAATGTATGGACAATGGAAGTTATCCAAGAAAATAGTGCACATCTCTAATTCTCTCTGTATTTTTTGTACGGAGTACTAGTATATTGGTCCTTAGTCTCACGAGTAGTAACTACTAACGATGCTAAGTTATTTTACTAGTAGTGTTACAGAAAACATTGAAAACTGTGACTATTTTGATGATCAGTCTATAATTTGCAAAAAGAAAAAAAAAATGACAGTATGATATAGAGTTTGTAAAAGGTGATAAGTTGATAGCCAAGATTACTTTAAATTTATTGATATTACTTGTTGGCGAAAAGTTGCTTAATTATACTTATATATGTCAATATGATTCATGATTCGATGGAATAGAAGTGAGCTGAGCTAGAATTGCTTGTTTAATGTATTGTCTTAATTAACATGAGTGTATTTGGATTTATTGAAAACAAGAACAGCAATTTTGCTATCATAGCATGACATTGTTTAATTAGTACTAGTACTTCATTATTAGTAGTAGTACAAGTATATACGTAGTAGTAATGATGAACAGAATTTTCATTAGCTATGATTGGTACTGTACATTGTTAATTAGCATCCAAAAGGTACATATTAGTAGGGTAAGAACATAGCTTACTAATTAAATTAATGGGCCATAATATAAATACTCATTTAAAGAAATGGACTAACACTATATAATGAAATAATGATCAAATAAGACCATAATTTGCACATCTAAAAGTCTAAAATACGCAAATGACACTAGTACGTCAGTACTCAATTGGTTACGTCGAAGTTGGAGTGTGACATGCTGATATTATATTATATATGCAAGTGTATACGAAGTAAGTCAAAAAAGTAATGTCCATTTATGAATAAATATTTTCCAATCCGGCCGGAAAATATCTTGTCTTTGGAACGTACGCATCATAATAGCAAAGGACAGGACAGCAACAGTGCTACAACATAACAAGTACAGTAATCCATTGAGACGGGAATCAAAAATAATTTATTTTCGGAGGATCAAAGTTTTCATACTTTTATAAATTGATATCGGAATTCGATCGTTAAATCTAGGGGCTGTTTGGTTGAGCTTAATAATTAAAAGGAAAGGAAATGAACAGGGCTTATTCCTTTTGTTGTTGCTTGTTTATCACTTTTTGTCATTTTTTTTACCCATTTTTATTTTTAGGTTCACCCAAAATTATTCTATATTGATTCCCCACCCCCCTAGCCTATTCCATTCCCTTTCCTTAGTGTTAGAATCCAACTCCCTTCTATGTATTAGATGCCCTTTTAATGCTTTTCTAGAGTTTACATTATGTTTTCTAGACCTTAGATCCCATTATTGTGTTATTGACATCTCAGTGTTCACTAGGGATTCTATGCATGTACAACTCTAACCTCTTTAGAGGGTGAATGATGGAATGAAATCAAGAAGCCTTCTACTAAGTGTTGCTTTGCTTTAATACTTGTCTGTTGTTAGACCTTTATAGATATTGTGTCTTACTTGCATAATTGCTCCGATCCCCTTCCCACCAACTTGATGCTATAAGAACTCGTGCTTCGGTCCCGCTTGTGCCAGCTTTGAAGTATCGCCCGTCATAAGCCTTGAACACCCACACTCCGTCGCCAAAAGACGTGAGTGCTCTTGAGTTAAATTGCCCGCTTGTGTTGTTTAGTGCTCACAAGCCCCGTTTCCGCACAAAGGCTTGCGCTCTTGCCGCCAAAAGGCTAAAGCCCGCCGCACATTCTGGTGCCCAAAATCCCGGACCGTGACACTTAGCCACCACTACACCACCATACCCACAGCAGCCACCTCCCTTCCACCCCTACCCCCATCGCCCAACCACCTCGCCGCCCCTTCCCCGCCCATCTCCCCCCCGATAAGCCTTCCCCTCCCTCGAAAACCTCCCTCCATCGCCCTTTGATCTTACCCCCAACACTTCCCCGGAATTCGACACCCCTCGTCGCACCTCCCCCACCCCTCGCCGGAACTCGTTGCACCTCCCCTAACTGGAAAACTTTCCCCCCACCCACGCATAACCCTAGAAAACCCTCCCCCTTCCCTTAAAATCGTCGACCGCCCCTCTGCCCACCTTCGAAGTCTATCATTAAACTTAATGATTAAGCTTAATGATTTAAGTTCGGGACAAGAAGTTTACATATTATATCACTTTATGGGGGGATTAATAATTTTTTAACCTAACTCAAAAATAATTTAGATAATTTTACCTTTTTTTAATTGAAATGGGAGTGTTGAGGCAAGTAGGTCGAGGCGCCTCACAATGTGAGATTTACTTTCACACAGTGAGGCACTAAGACTTTCCTATATATGTTGAGGCTCCTGCTGATCCTCCTATATCTTCCGTCCAAGGTTATTGTATGAATAAGTTTAATGTCCGTTAATAAATTAAACCTATCATATATTCAAGCATGAATAATATTGTCACTATAATACACCAATGGGCTATTAGCCTTATAACTCATCAATGAAGAGACAAAAGGCGTTAAATGTTATTGTATGTACATGTTACATGCCTCGAACACTGAAAAGTAACCACTGATTAAGTGATGAATTTAGTGGTATGACCGTGTGAATTGATATCGATTAATTGTGAGATAATATTTTCTTTAGGCATAAGTTTCATTGAAATATATATATATATATATATATATATATATGGCCCATATTATATGATTATTTATATGTAATTTTGAGGATGGATGAGAATACTTATCACTTAATTTTCACAAATTTGAAAATGCTCCTCCAAATTTAAATCAGCATGAGAATTTTAGAGAAAGTAACTTAATAAAATTCGTGAGAAAGTGTTGGGTATATGAATTACAAATATTATGTGATAATTATTTTATTAATATAATTTGTACTAAAAAAAAGGAACGAAAAACATGAATGACTTGTTAGTCACTTAGAGGTTAGAGCAACAAAGAGACAATACAAACATGCAATTGATGTCTAACGGTTGGGTCCAAATCGGATGCCTGGTTGCCAGCAATAATGTGCCTTGACTCTTCGGTATTCAATAGAATTTAAAGAGCACATATAGGTTGTTGCTTGTTAGTTGTTGAACAAACACTTGCACAATAATTCAATCAATTTAAGGGGATGCAATAATTCCAATTGTTATTTGTTACTCTAGTAGTCTAGTTAGTTTTATAAGGGACGAATTTTTATAGATAACAAAACAACCTAGCGGACATGGCTTGTGTTATGATTTGGGCCGAAGCCTAATGTTGAAGAGATTTTTCAGCATAACTTCTTATATCGTATATGGACTTATATGATCAAAATAATCAAGTATACAAAAGACTTAAACAAAAATCTATAAGCTTGTTTAAGTTGAGGTTTATTAAGGGTCTATTTTATTCACCAGAATTTTACTTATCTGATCTTATTTGAATTTATTAGACCTTATTAGAACTTATTTTAGTTGTAATTTGATTTTGGGCAACCCTTATCAGAATTTATTTTTCCTGAACTAAACTTATTAGACCTGAAATAAGTGAAAATAAGGTGAACAGAACAGACCCTAAGAATCCTCCCTATTTAATAAGTTCCAAGCCAAATTACATTATTTGATCTCATGTTAAAAGGGAGGGTAATTTTGCTGCGCATCACCTTGCTAGATTAGTGTTGTTTAAATTTGACTAGGTTCAGAAATCATTATCATAAAAGATGTATCCTCATATGTACTCATAGATAAATTGTCTCTTGATTAATAAATGCATTAATCATTTGCTTCAAAAAAATATATATTATGGGCGTCCTTGCAATATTCGCTACTTTGTGAAAAGTTTATATCCCTACTCAAAATTTTAAATACTACTTCCGTTTCATATTATTTACAACGATTTGACATAAAGTGTGAGTGAAAAATGTCTAATCATTTCAAATAATATGAAATGAAGGTAGTAAAAATATGACCTTATATTTTTGTATTTTGAAGCTAGAACAAATTTTAAACGACTACTAATATAAATGAGTGTTCTATCAAATACGGAGTACTTCATATAAATAAATTGTCCTTAAGTAACAAGTCAAGTACGGAATAATATCACATTATCACTATTCAAGCTTATTTACCAAATGAGGTAGAAATTTTTGTCCGAGCTATGTTTACAAGTACCTGACTACGAGTAACATGTTTTAATCGAACTTGTTCACGATCCCGTGGTGTTATGATGTTATCTCTCATATTTTCGCACACTTTTGTTTTCGAAACAGACCACAAAAAGACAAAACCCCATTGATGCAGTCTGAACATTCATAGTTAAGCAAACAGAGTTAATGTTTCAAACAATACTGAAATTCCAACGCCATTTATAACTAGAATTCTTTGATATCCATGTTTCCAGGTTAGATTATCTCTTACCATGAGTTCAACCCCTCAATTTCTTATCTCTTCCTCTGATTACTATGCTACTCTGCTTCAAACTAGCTCGAAATCTAAACACCTATCAGTTGGGAAATCAATTCATGCTCAAATCATCAAACAAGGTCTTTTTGCAAGTGTATATCTTTTGAATAATCTCCTTAATTTGTATGTTAAATGTGGGTTCACCTCTGTTGCCCACCAACTGTTTGATGAAATGCCTGTGAAAAATATATTTTCTTGGAACACTATTGTATCAGGGTATGCTAAAGTGGGGGAAATGGGTGCGGCTAATTTTGTTTTTCGACAAATTCCGAATCGTGATTCGGTCTCTTGGACTGCTATGATTGTGGGCTATTATCAAATGGATTACTATGAATATGCACTGAAAATGTTTTTGGATATGATTAGGGATGGTGTGTCACCTACTAAGTTCACAATTACTAGTGTTCTTGCATTATGTGCAAATATGAGAGATTTGAATGTTGGTAGAAAGGTTCATTCTTTTGTTATTAAGCATGGACTTGGTAGTTATGTTTCAGTAGCAAATTCATTGTTTAATATGTATGTTAAGACTGGTGATCATGTAAGAGCAAGGATTGTTTTTGACAGGATGGGGATCAGAAATGTGTCAAGCTGGAACTCTATGATTTCTTTGCATATGATATCTGGTGATGTTGATCTTGCTCGTGCACAATTTGAACAAATGGATGACCGCGACATTGTGTCATGGAACTCTATCATCACGGGATACAACCAAAGGGGGTTTCATATTGAAGCTCTCCAAGTATTCTCGGAAATGTTAAAGGATTTTTCAATGGAACCGGACAAATTTACGTTGGCTAGTGCTTTATCAGCTTGTGCAATTCTTGAGAACTTGGAACTCGGGAAACAAATTCATGCATATATGGTAAGGACTAAATTTGATGTTTATGGGGCAGTGGAAAATTCTTTGATCACGATGTACGCTAGGTGTGGAGGTGTAGAAAATGCTCGAATGATCATACAGAAAAAAGGGATTTCCAATCTCAATGTGATAGAATTCACAGCTTTAATGGTTGGGTATGTGAAGCTTGGAGATATTAGGCCTGCAAGAGAGATATTTGACTCATTGAAAGACCGTGATGTGGTTGCTTGGACGGCAATGATTGTAGGTTATGAGCAGAATGGACTTAATGATGATGCAGTATCATTATTCAGATTAATGCTTAAAGAAGGGCCGAGGCCAAACAATTACACATTAGCTGCTATGCTGAGTGTCATTACAAGCTTGGCAAATCTGGACCATGGCAAACAGATTCATGCTGTTGCAATAAGGTCAGCAGAAGTATCATCCGTTAGTGTATGCAATGCACTAATTACCATGTATGCTAAAGCTGGAAGCATAGTTGGTGCCAGACGTGTCTTTGCACTACACCGCTATAGAGACAGTGTTACATGGACCTCAATGATTATGGCTTTAGCTCAGCATGGTTTTGGAGAAGAAGCAATAGAACTGTTTGAGAAAATGCTGGCATTGGACACTAAGCCTGACCATATAACATATGTGGGAGTACTTGTTGCCTGTTCCCACGCTGGTTTGGTAGAAAAAGGAAAGAGCTATTACAACATGATGCAGAATGTGCACAAAATTGAACCAACTACAAGTCACTATTCTTGCATGATTGATCTCCTTGGACGTGCTGGCTTGCTGCAAGAAGTACAGAATTTCATTAAGAAAATGCCTATGGAACCTGACAATATTGCTTGGGGTTCAATTTTAGCGTCTTGTTATGCTCATAAAAATATAGAGTTGGCAAAAGTTGCGGCAGAGAGATTGCTTCTTCTTGATCCAGGGAATTGTGGGGCCTTTGCATCTCTTGCTAATCTATATTCTGCCTGTGGAAAGTGGGATGAGGCTGCTAAAGTTAGAAAATCAATGAAGGAAAAGGGAATAAAGAAAGACCAAGGTCTGAGCTGGCTTCAACTCAAGAATGCAGTACATGTCTTTGGAGCTGAAGATGCACATCACCCTCAAAGAGATGCAATCTATTCAAAGATGGCAAAAATCTGGGACGAGATTAAAAAAATGGGCTTTGTTCCAGACACAAATTCAGTGCTACATGATCTGGATGAAGAAGTGAAAGAACATATTCTTAGGCATCACAGTGAAAAGCTTGCTATAGCATTTGGACTTCTAAATACTCCCGAAAACACCACCTTAAGAATCATGAAAAACTTGCGTGTATGCAATGACTGTCACTCTGCTATTAAATTCATTTCAAAGCTAGTGGGCAGAGAAATTATTGTAAGGGATGCTACACGATTTCACCATTTCAAAGACGGTGTCTGCTCATGTAGAGACTATTGGTAGTGTAGATATTTGGTGATAGGTATGCAATTCTTGTGTGTGGTTCCTTGCAGAGGGTTATCTTATAGCTGGAATTCATAGGGCTGGAGACAGACAAGGTAATGTGAGGATGATGAAAGAGTTGAAGGACCGTAGTTGTGAATTAATGAAGACAAGGGATTGCAGAACCAATTGTTATATGAGGTATAGTGCTGCATAACCAGTTGGAGATTGAGAAAACAGCTTACTGTTTGAATCCATGTGATGAGCATGAAAGGATGGTGGTTTTTACAGTTTACTTGTAGTAAGCTCATGATTCTTGATTCTAAACCATTCATCACCATATATACCTCAATAGATATTTGCAGAGTGAATTGTTTGATGCTCTTTGGTTTTTATCTGTCCCAAACTTGTGCAAGTCCATGCCACTTAAATACTTTATAAAGGTTGTTTACTCATGAAGAAATCTTCCTGTTCACCAAGTGATGTGTTCTTCGTATTGTTGCCATGGTCAACTACTACTAGCCAAGAAAAGAGTTTACCATGGTAAATATCCTAACTCCGACATTAATGACTCCTTGCTTCAGCTTTTCTTCTATTCATGCTGTGTGTGAGGACCTGTGATGCTAATTATACTCTCTTCAGAAGTTTTTTTCGAATCAACTGCAATAAACATAACAAACTGCTGACATTTTAAAGGTAGTATATCTTACAACATTTGTTATGAAATTTGTAAAAGGTATTATCAAAAAATCATTACATTGAACTGTAAAGGCATTGCCCATTTTGCTGCTATAAACAAAATTATTTAGCTGGAACAACATTATGCAAGTGATACAACTCCAAGTAGCATTCCATTCTTGTGATGAACTTTCTTCTCACATTCTCTGTGTATTCCACTATGCAATTTCATTTTGCTACATTCTTGTGAAACAGGGGAAAAGCTGTATGTAACTAGTATCTGATAAAACAATGAATGGATCTAAACCTTACAGGATTTCATGAACTTTTAAGGCAAAATCCTTATTGCCAGGCTGAAGCTGTGTGGCATGAAAGTATTTGTATTGTACATTCTGTGTTCACGTGCTTCAAGCTGAGCCAAACCATGTATCATGGGCATCGAGATTGAATTTGTACATGGTATCTAAGCCTCTGAGGACTGTGTAATGAAGTGCCTCTGCAAAACACCAGCCTTTCTTTGGACTTCAGGCTTTCTGGCCTGCATATCTACCAAGGTGAAAAATCTGGTTATTGGCTTCCTGACAGGAAGCACATTCAGAAATATGCAGTTGATGATTTCAGGTTATATTTTGGAAAGTTTGTTTCTTCAAAGCAGTCACACAATTGATTTTGATCCTTATTGTGTGTTAGTAGGTGATGTATGTGGTGGTTTATATGGAATTTGCTGACGATTGCTGGAGCTAATATGCCATGGTTTGAGGATCAAGAAGATTTTCACTTTTATAGAAGGCGACTTGGCGAGTATGAAATAGAAAGAGGAAATCCTCATTCTACAATTAAGCTTATTGATTTTGTACACATTTGAAGGCAACAATGTTATTGACCATAACTTCTTGGTGGTCTTTGCTCCTATAATTTACTTCAGAGATACCTGGCTACCTACAACACAGATACGCAGTCCACCAAACTCAAAACAGTTGGATGGTCTGGATCTTACTGCTTCTTGGGTCCTCATGTTTCAAAGAGTTTCAGTTTCGATAAAACTTCTGGTCATTTGCTCCTATATTCATCTTGTATATCTTGCGGTTTCCAAGCTGCATACACATTTTTGTGGCGGATATGGCTAACTGATTGATGTTAATTACTTTTGTCTGATTACTGAGATAAGAAATCTAGACATGCTAAAAAAAAAATACTGGGGGCAAAAAAAAAGCTGTGGAGAGGTGTGCTGTTTCAGCCTTTCAGGTTGTGTTGGGCCTTGTGGCTCTATTTTTGGGATGCAAGACTGTTAGTTGTTTCAATCTTGAACATTTTGAAAGTTATAGTCATTCGGCTCATTGCGATTCTTAAACTACATTATACTTGTATCATTGTATGTTTATATATTAACCCTCACACAACAATAGTTTAGTTTGAGAATCAAGAAGTATAAACTAACACATAAGAGTAATGAAAAAAGTAAATAAAGAAAAAAGTGATGGTCCAATTGGAGGACAGCCAAGTGAGTACTAATGGGCCAAGGAGGCGCAAGCCCGTTATCCTTCCACTGACAAGAGCGGGAAGTTTTCGTTGCTCTGTGAAACCAGCCTCACGCAGTCCCCTCCACTTTAGGGCCCATAAAGATTAGGCCTTCGCCCAACCCACATGGGCCAACTCTCAACTTGGAGAGGGCGAGCTAGCATTATGCCAACCACTGACCCGACCCAATTAGCTGTAATCCAGTCCCATCACATTAGTGCTCCCACTTGGGTCACAAGCTCGCGTTACCAAGCTCAGCGATATATACCTTGGTTATACGGATATATAAAGTGCGAAAATTTTTATAAATTTTTCGATGTGGGACATTTTTATGCTTATCTCATTAAGCTTTGTAACACTTAATTAGCTTCTTTATTTATGTCTCTTTTTGGTCATATAGGTATATATATATTCAGCGTTGCTGGGAAGGAGATGAATCGGCTGTTGATCAGAATATTATGATGTCGATCGTCTCTCAAAAATTTCATGCAGGCCCGAGGAAGGAGATGTTAAAGTTGATCTGTGTAAGAGGGAACTTGTGCTTCATTTATGATTTTCTGAATATGTTGTTTGTTTTAAGAAGTGAGGTTGCACGTGAATTAAAGATGATAGATATTCATATATTGGAAATAATGGGATGCTAATCGTGAGGAATCAAGGGTTAATTTGAGGATGGACTTTATGCTGAGAAGTGAAATCATGTAAAGAAAGGAAGCTAAGGTAAATTAGAAGCTTGGTGATAATGGCCTTAGAAGAACATAGCTAGGAGACTGCAGAATATGAAAATAATTGAATTGATGGATTTAATTCATATTGGAAAGGCAAAAAAGGAAAAGTTTTGGTACTATATACAAAAATTAGCCGTTCTCAATCACTTAAAAGCAATTTTCACGTATAAAAGAGGTGACTTTTATGTGATTTAAGGTGACTAAATATGTCGTATACAATACACCCGTTGTATATATTTAAGTCATTAGAGTCGTTATCCCAATTTTGTTACAACTCTATTTTTTGTTACATGTAATTTTGTGAATTTCAAGTCAAACTAATATTTTCTATCAACGTGGTTTAAGAATAACTAATTGTACGTTTTACCTCTTACAAAGCAAAATCACCACCATTGGTAAGAATACTACATATACACTACCAAGTAGTCAAGTACCAACTTGTAAACTTTGAATGTTTAGTGTATTGCATATTAGATCTGGTTATTGGGTAGGGTAGCTCAATGATAGTAGGGTCAAGGTAAAGGTTAAATGGTTTTTAATGGACATGACCTTTATTGGGTAAGGTCAATATAGAGCCAAAATGTTTTTCCAATTTAATTGATAATGTAAAAATAATTATATAGATAAATTTGTATTCATATATACTTAATAATGGCTTTGTCCAATATTTATTTTAAACGATATTTTGTTGGTCCGCCCATTATCGACCCTCTATTGACCCGTGACCCGCATTGGCCCGACCCACTATTGACCCTATAAAATGTGACCCTCTTTGACTCGACCCACACCAATCCTGACTCAACCCGCCCAATAACCAGGTCTATTGCATATTGATATACGGACTATACAAATTAAAATTTGACAAAAGAAACTATAAATTAAATACATAATGAAAAATTCTATAAGAAAAGTGATAGTAATCTAAGTGGTCGTTTGGTTGACATGGGAATAAATTCCCATAAGAAACTGTATTTCATGGGAAATTATTCCCTTATTGAAATTTCTAGGAATTTCCATAATTTGATTGGTTGGCAATGTGGGAATTATAAATTCCCATGAATTCAATTGACCAAGGGGGGCTAGAGAATTTACTTTTCATATTTTGTAGGAAGTTGAAATTTCCATGAATTTCTATTTTCTCCACTTTTTAGTTTTATGTGTCAACCAAACAACTACCTCACAAGTCACATCAATTCACATAAATTTTCATTTCCCCCATTTTATATTGGCAACCAAACAAGGCCCAGTTATAGAGTAAATGCTTAAAATTCTATCACAAAGTTACATCAAATGGTAGCAAGTGATACACTTACTAAGTTACTAGTTTATTTATTACATAATACGGTTATTGTTTTATTAAAGTTTGTTTATTGATATTGTTATCAATTTGTCCTAGATTTAAATTTGTAATAATCCAAATTTTGGTTACCAAATTACTTCAAAATAAAGCAAATTTCCACGTGGCAAAATGTAAACGGCCCAATTTAGAATCCAATCCAACAAATGAAATAAACAAACACATGTAAACCATCAATTGGTTAACCACATATCCAAATATGATCCAACTAGGACCCCACACCAGATAAGGTGTAGTATAATGCATCAAAATCAACCATCTATATTTCCACATTTCTCCTTTCTCCAAAATTAAACCACCATTGTTATCTAAGTTAGAGAGAAAGAAGAAAAGAAAGATGGCTCAAGCTATGGCTTCAATGGCTGGCTTACGCGGCTCATCTCAAGCTGTATTGGAAGGTAGTCTTCAGATAAGCGGATCAAGCCGGCTTAGTGGGCCTACTACAAGCCGAGTTGCGCTCCCTAAGCTGGGCTTGAATGTTCGGGCTCAGCAAGTGTCAGCTGAGACTACTGAGACTAGCCGCCGATCTGTGTTGGGCCTTGTTGCTGCTGGACTTGCTTCTGGCTCCTTTGTTAAGGCTGTTCTTGCTGACGCTAAGTCTATCCCCGTTGGGCCACCACCACCACCATCCGGCGGTCTTCGTAAGTGTTCAACTCTGTATTATATGATGCTCGTAATATTATACTTCCTCTATTCCTTTTTATTGGTTACACTTTGAATATATTTCTCGTACAAGAAGATTTCATATCTAACCAATCATAGGAGGGAGTATTTTATGGTTTCATTTCTCTTAATTTGGATTTTGATATACTATTAACAACTCTAAAATACGAGTAGAAGTATGTAATGGTCTTAAAAACAATATACTTGTATTTAGTGGATAAAGCTAGAAAATGAAGCATGTAAACATTGTTAAAAACAATATAATTTTATTTGATGTATTGAAATAAGTATGATCGAGTGCCTCGGTTATATTTCGTATGTTATTAGATGGTAATGAAACGAGTATGATCTAAGATAAGACAATAAGTTAGAAATAGACACTTACTCGCTAGTTTGCTTTGTTCAAAGTGTATCTACGTTTAACATTTTCCTAACTTGGTATGTATTGGGCAGCCGGGACATTGAACTCGGACCAAGCAAGAGACGGTACCTTGCCCTACACCAAGGACAGGTTCTACCTTCAGCCCCTGCCTCCAACTGAGGCAGCCCAAAGAGCAAAGGAATCAGCCAAAGAAATCCTCAATGTGAAGCAATTTATCGAAAAGAAGGCATGGCCAGCAGTCCAGAATGACTTGCGGCTCAGGGCCGAGTACCTTCGCTATGACCTCAAAACTGTCATCTCAGCTAAGCCCAAGGATGAGAAGAAATCTCTCCAAGACCTCACCGGCAAACTCTTTGACAGTATCAACAATGTGAGTTCTCTTAAGTCTTAACTGGTCGATTTGGCTATCGATTGTAATTTCTTGTGTTGTTATCAACCAAAACGAGTAAACAACCATCAAATTTGCTAATTGATTTACTTTGTCTCACAGCTGGACCATGCTGCAAAGATAAAGAGCAGTACAGAAGCAGAGAAATACTATGCTCAGACTGTATCCAACCTTAACGACGTTCTTGCTAAGCTTGGTTAATTGTATATCGCTCCTTGTAACCTCGTGTAAGAATTGAATTCATGCTCCTATATTATGAGGAAAACCATTTTGTAATCAAAACCTTTTTAATTCATGTGTAGTTCCTAATAATCTCCAGGGTCGAAAATGCGCATAGATTTTGTCTGATTACATTTTCAGCCATGACGATTTCAATTTCAGAGATATCCTTGGAATTGAATTTCAACACACTATACATAACACGGGTTTGAGAATAGATTTTCATAAACGAGCGATGAATGTACAATCCACATATTCCAAATCAGGATTGACAACGTCAAACTCGTGTTGTAATTCTTGTAAGCAAATAATTTAAGCTAAGGATATACATTATCAATTTTGATCACAACATGAAATTGAGGGCAAATGTGGAGTACTTTATCGTGCTACATTGTATCTATACTCAGCGCCATCCAAACACAAATCAAAATAAAAAACTACTCCGTATATAGTAACCCTCTAAATTACAAACAAGCCTCAAAAGGAATTCATGAACAATTTCAAATGACAATAGCTAACAAGGGTGAGTTTGTCCATGTGGAAGGAAGACAAGTACCAACTACAGTACTCCTCAAATTCACTCGAGAGTCTACTTTCGAAGTTCTTACCACAAATACCGGTTGACAGGGGGAAACAAATCATATACAATGAATAACATTCTCATCCTGCACGAAATTGCTACTACTAAACTCCAAGCAAACATAAACAAAAAATTTAAAAAAGAAAAAAGATCAGGCTTTCAGAGAGAGAGCCTGGAGTGATAAACTGCATCTAATCTTTAACATTCTTCTCATACTCCGCTCACACCTTTAAAAAATTAACATCTCTCAAGACACACTAACTATTACAGTAAACAGGAACTCTAATCCTCAAATAATTGTGAACTGTCAGCATCTTCAACAGGATCAACAAACACAGCAAAAATGGCATTTTCATGACTACAGAAACTAGGATACTACGAGGCACCAAAGAGCGAATGGTTGGTACTTCACGTCGAAGCCAACAAATAGGAGAGGTATCAGAGGAGAAGTAAAGAGGAATTACTTGGAAACAATCAAACAACAATGATGAATGTGTATAGAGCAAGAATACACCAAGTAAAACAAAGTGCAGATCAAAAGAATATTTCACCTAAGATGCCCCTGAAAAACAAATATGTTTAAAGAAAATTGACCCCTCACATCCCCCTACTTCCCATCAATAATAATACAAAGAGCAAATTTGCCAAAGATTCCCGCCAATTAAGAAACCAGAAAAAAAAAAAAAAATTAATAATAATGCAGAAACTAGACCCTTTTATTGAAACTTGACAGGGTAAACATTGTAGAACTCAAAACATTGCAGTTCAACTTCCATCAATAAAGCCTCTCTTTCTACCTCCGGAATAATATTCATCCCAGCATAATATCTTCTAATTCTCAACTTCCAACTGCTACATTCATGTATAAAATGTAAAGTCTCACTGTCATGCTTTCAAAATAAAATGTAAAGAATAAAAGCTAAATTGTCAACAAATGACAAACTAAGTGGCACATGTAAACCAACAGACCAAACAACATTCATGGAAGCATCAAAAAGACAGGTACCTTACAATGGCAGAATGAAGGCAGATATTATCATATTGAAAAAGACAGAAGTTAGCCTGAAGAGCACGAATAAGCAAAAGCCTTGGTTATCACAAGCATCACAGAGATATGAGCAAAGTCCCAAGAGTAACTGTTAATACAAATCAATACTGTTGAAAGGCCGAGAAACACCTTGAATTGTTTTCCACAGCTATGATGAATTTAAAGTAGCATGATACATCAAAGACCTTCAGACACAAAAGCGTTTGAATAAATTGACCTCTCTAATTCCCTTCCCAACCCTCATCAGTAAAACAAAAGCCAAAAACTGATAAGGACCCAATCCTGTCTCAAAAGACCAGGAGCATAATTCAGAAACTAAAAACTTAGCCATTAAAGATTGTGACAGAGAACATCACATTTCAACAAGGAACTAAATGACCACAAGAAACAATTCAAATCCCTCCGATAAACCCAATATTCCTTCATGAGAACAAGAGCACCAAACTCCCCTTGCTTAAATCCTTAAATGCCGTGTAACAAAAACACCTGAACATAATTAATGATGACAAGCTAAGAGTCTAAGAGGCATCCAACAGCACAATATCTATATCAAAGAAAACAATCCAAACCAAATTAATGGTGATAACTAAGTGACAACTATCCTCCTATGGAAGTACGGATACAGATAGAAAACACAATCAAAGCGGCACAATCAATACAATAATCTAAGAATCCAGAAGAGCAAAATTAACTTAAAGCCTTGGTTATATCCCGCCAAAAAGCAAAAGCAAGCAACGGCATTATAAACGTACTCGTCTACAAACAGCGAGGGACACAACACTCACAAGTAGAAGAACAAGAACCAATATCTATACTTGCAAAGAGCACAAGCTTAGTGAAAACACAAAAGCTCCAAAACAGCAAAAGCATGGTAAGAATAACAAGACTAGCATTAAGCATTTTACACTATAAGAAACTAACAATAGACAAACCATAGTCAAAGCATCTCAGGGTATGATTTATACATCTAAACAAACAACTGAAACCCTAAAAACATCCTAAACATAAAAATTTCTAAGCTTGATTAGGAGAAAAATCATCTCCAAGAATTGAGTAGATCAACAAACCAAACAGCATTCATAGAGCATCAAAAGGACAAGTACCTTACAATGGCAGAATTAAGGTGGATTTTATCATATCAAAACGGGGCAATGGGTAGCCTGAGAGCATAACTAAGCAAAAGCCTTGGTTATCAATACTATTAAAAGGCAGAGAAAAACCTTAAAATGTTTTCCACAACTAAGATGAATGTAAAGGAGCACAAGAGTTTCTTTTCATTCCATTCCCAGCCTCCTTAAGTGAAACAAAAACAAAAAACTACAGGAAAAAGTACCCGAGAACCCAACCCGGTCTCTGAAGACAAGGAACATAATTCAAAAACTTAAAACCTTGCCATGAAAGGTTGTGACAGATAACATTACCCTTCAACAAGGAAGTAAAAGTCCACAAGAAACAGTTCCATTTCCTCCAATTACCAAATATTCCTTCATGAACAAGATAAACAACCCCCCTTGCTTAAATCCCCAAATGCCATGTAACAAAAATGCCCAAATAATTAACGATGACAAGCTAAGAGCCTAAGAGGCTTCCAACAGCACAATATTTCCATTAAGGGAAACAATCCCAAGATTCCCAACCAACTAAATGTTGAATGTGATAACTAAATTAAGGGTGACAACTATTCTCCTATGGAAGTAAGAATACAACTAGATATCACAATCAAAGCGGCAGAATCAATATAATTATTCTACGAATCCAAAAGGAGGCATTAAGCAACCAGAACAGCAAAAGCCTTAATCATAAATGAGAAATGCCTTAATTATATCCTTCATAATAAAAAATTAAAAGCCTTAATTATATCCCTCACAAAGTAAAAGCAAGCCACAGCATTAGAAATGTACTCGTCTACAAACCTTGCCATAAAAGATTGTGATGGAGAACACCACACAGGCACACTTCAACACGTACCAAAATGACCACAAAAAACAATTCCAATCCCTCCAGTAAACCCAATTTTCCTTCATGAACAAGAACAACTCCCCTTGCTTAGATCTCCTAATGCCGTGTAACATAAACAACCAAACATAATTAGCGATGACAGGCTAAGCATCCCAACAGCACAATAACTTCATAAAGGAAAACAATCTAGACCAAATAAATGGTGATAACTAAGTGACAGCTTACCTCCTATGAAAGTATGGATACAGCTAAAAAAACACAATCAAAACGGCAGAATCAATATGATTTTTCTGAGAATCCAAAAGGAGACAATAGGCAATTAGAAGAGCAAATTTAACTACAAGCCTTAATTATGTCCCACCCAAAAGCAAAAGCATGCAACAACATTATAAATGCTCATTCTACAAACAGCAAGGGACACAACACTCACAAGTAGAAGAACAAAAATTAACACTTGCAAACAGCATAAAATTAGAGAAAATACAAATGCACACCAACAGCAAGAACAAGATAAGGATAACAAGGCTAGCATTTCGCAAATTATACTATAAGAAACTAACAATGACCAAACCATAGTCAAAGCATCTCAAGTTTTAATCCGGAAATCTAAACAACAACTGTACCCTGAAAGCATATTAAACATAAAAAGCCTCTTAAAAGGGACACATCCTAAGCTTGATTAGTAGAAAAATCATCTCCAACAATAGAGTAGACCAACAAACCAAACAGCATTGATAGAGCATCAAAAGGACAAGTACTTACAATGGCAGAATTAAGGTGGATTTCATCATATCGAAACGGGGCAGTGGGTAGCCTGAGAGCATAACTCAGCAAAAGCCTTGGTTATCAATACTATTAAAAGGCAGAGAAAGACCTTAAAATGTTTTCCCCAACTAAGATTAATGTAAAGGGCACAAGAGTTTCTTCTCATTCCATTCCCAACCTCCTTAAGTGAAACAAAAACCAAAGACTAAAGGAAAAAGTACCCAAGAACCCAACCCAGTCTCTGAAGACAAGGGGCATTATTCAAAAACTAAAAAACCTTGCCATGAAAGGTTGCGATGGAGAACATTACACTTCAACAAGGAAATAAAAGACCACAAGAAACAGTTCCATTTCCTCCAATTAACCCAGTATTCCTTCATGAACAAGATAAACAACTCCCTTTGCTTAAACTCCCAAATGCCATGTAACAAAAACGCCCAAAATAATTAACGACGACAAGCTACAGCCTAAGAGGCTTCCAACAGCACAATATTTTCATTAAGGAAAACAATGCCAACCAACTTAATGGCGATAACTAAATTAACGGTGACAACAATCCTCCTATGGAAGTACGAATACAACTAGATATCACAATCAAAGCGGCAGAATCAATATAATTATTCTACAAATCCAAAAGGAGGCATTAAGCAACCAGAACAGCAAAAGCATGACAAATGCCTTAATTACATCCTTCATAAAAAATTAAAGCCCAAATTATATCCCTCACAAAAGTAAAAGCAAGCCACAGCATTATAAATTTACTCGTCTAAAAACCTTGCCATGAAAGATTGTGATGAAAAACACCACACAGGCATACTTCAACACGTAACTAAATGACCACAAAAAACAATTCCAATCCCTCCAGTAAACCCAATCTTACTTCATGAACAAGAACAACTCCCCTTGCATAGATCTAATGCCGTGTAACATAAACGCCCAAACATAATTAACTATGACAGGCTAAGCATCCCGACAGCACAATAATTTCATAAAGGAAAACAATCCAGACCAAATTACTAAGTGACAGCTAACTCCTATGGAAGTATGGATACAGCTCGAAAACACAATCAAAACGGGAGAATCAATATGATTTTTCTGAGAATCCAAAAGGAGACATTAGGCATTAGAAGAGCAAACTTAACTATAAGCCTGAATTATATCCCACCCAAAAGCAAAAGCACACAACAGCATTATAGATGCTCGTTCTACAAACGGCAAGGGACACAACACTCACAAGTAGAAGAACAAAAATCAACACTTGCAAACAGCATATAATTAGAGAAAATACAAAAGTGCACCAAAAGCAAGAACAAGATAAAGGATAACAAGCTAGCATTTCGCATTTTATACTATAAGAAACTAACAATGACCAAACCATAGTCAAAGCATCTCAAGTTTTAATCCGGAAATCTAAACAACAACAAACTGTACCCTAAAAACATATCAAACATAAAAAGCCTCTTAAAAGGGATGTACATCCTAAGGCTTGATAAGGAGAAAAATCATCTCCAATAATTGAGTACAACTACGAAAAACTACCATAAAACACCGAGAATCATCTACCTTCTGCACTGCTCCAATCTTCACAAAAACTTACCACACCGAACTTCTTCTTCGATTCACCTAATGTTTACCGGACCTAAGAGCTTCAATGATCCTCCGCGTCTCCTCCTGCTCGGCTTCAGACCGCAGAATTCTTGCCTCAGCTTGCTTCATTGCCACCTTTTCCCACATCTCACCGATCTCAGCCCTCGCCTTGGCTCCCATCATCTTCAACCCTTTCTTCCTTAACTCCTCCCACGCCACGGCTTCCCCAACCTCCAATTCCACATCTTTCTCATCAATCTCAACAACCTTCCCACTCTTGTCAATCACTTCCTCCTCCTTATCATTCTTCTTTTTCTGATCATCCACAACAGGCCCAGCATTAGCACCACTCTTAATCTTCAAAACCCGAGCTTTCGAGTTCGATTTCGAGCCCACGTTACCATTATTAATTTCAGCAACAGCCCCATTAGTACCCTTTTCATCCTCAACAACAACATCATCCGCAACATTACTATAGTTATTTTCCCAAATCTTTTTAGACAATTCAAAACACTGAATCTCAATAGGGTTAGTAAGCTTCTTCTTCTTAGCATTAAAAAACTTCTTCTTAAGCCTACGAACCTTATCAACAATCTGAACCTTACTAACCTCAACATGCAAAGATTTCTTAATAAACCCATAAAAATCATCAATTTCAATCATGGGGTCAGCCCCTCTTTTAGCCTTAAAATCAATCATACCTTTCAAAATCAGAATTTCATCATCTTCACTAAACACCCTCTGAAACAACTTCTTCGATCCCTCTTCTTGAACCCCACCACCGACGCCGGCGCCGGCGGCGGTAACACTCCCAGATTTCTCTTTCCTCGGCTTCTTCGACGAACTCTTGAGTTCACTCTCCGATGCGCGCTTCTCGGGTATCTGACCGGCGGGGAGAGCAGCAATGGTGTACTTAAGTTTACCCTTACCGAGGGTACCGGATTCATAGCCGGGTTTTGAGATGGGCTTGATTTTTTGCAAAGTGGGTTCGTCTTCTTCATCATCGGAGGAAGAATCGTCCTCGGGAGGAGACCTCTTGTTGCCGGAGGCGACGGTGGTTGGTGCGGCGGATGCGGCGGTGGAAGAGGGGGCTTTCTTGCCGGAGGCAGGTGGTGGTGGTGGGGTTGATGGGGTTTGTTCTTCGTCGGAAGAAGAAGCGGCGGAACCAGAATTCTGGTCTTCTTCGAGTTCTTGGGATGAAGTAGAGGCGGATTCTTCGGATGAATCGGCCTCTGGTGGGGCTTCAGTCAAGGGTTTCTGGGCTTTGTTGCGAGCCATTGATGAAGAGAGGAGAGAGAAAGAGAGAGAGAGGAGAGAGAGAGGAGAGAGAAAGAAGAGAGTTGAAGGGTTTGAGGGAGGTTAGATCTACAAGAGGGGAAGGCAGGGAGTTATAGTGGGAGGAATGGGGTGCGTCGTGCGAGGCAAATTGGTGTGTGTGAAATGTGAATGAGTGTTTGATGCTATCCTATCCTTCTTGTATGAGGGTTTGAGGGGGGCTATGGGAGTTACTAGGTGACCTAATTCACTATCTTGACTGTAACGGTTTTAAGATGGTTAACTACGAATCTCCGTAGAAAAGGGTTTGGAATAACCCGAGTGATCGAGCATGGCGAAGGAGTTTGCAGTCTAACTTTGCATCTAAAGTGTATGAGGTTTTAGAATTAATGGATTTTTAGACAATATGAGAGTTGTTACGGCGTTGGTAAATACAAGTGCATGAAATGAGGGTTTCAACACAAGTATTGTATCGGTTTTCTTTGTACTCCCTCCGCCCACTATTATGTGTAACATATACTATAAATGGATGATTTCTATTATGTGCAACAAATATTTTTTTCTATTTTTAGTAACTTTTTTCCAACAAATTGCCTACAATGTCCTTACTTGAAAATTTATAACCTCAATTACATACTTAAAACCAAATTAATTAAAAACTAATCCAGTATAATTAATCTCATAATTTTTCTAAAATCATCAAAATTTTCAACTCATCATCTACATCTCCCCCAATTACTTTCTCTCTCCTCCTCCATCTTCAAATTTCTTCACCTTATTCATCTTCCTATTATCTTTCTCTCTCCTCATTCAACCCATTCTCATCAATTGAAGAAGAAGAAGACCACCCTTAGTGATTCGATTCCACATCTGAGTTCGTGGGTTTCGTGCGTTCTTGGGGTTGTAGGTTTCGTCCGTGGTCTGGGTTCGTGGGTTTCGTGGTCGGTGGGTTTTGGTGGTCTGGGTTCATGGGCTGGTGGGTTTCGGTGGTCTGGGTTTGTGGGCTGGTGGGTTCCGGTGGTCTGGGTTCGTGTAGTGATGGGTTTCGTGGGGGTTGCGTAGGTGGGTGTTGGTGGTTCGTGGGGTGGCGTGGTGGTTCTGCGTCCTCGTTACTAGTAGTGGTGGCGTGGTGGTTCTGCGTCCTCTTACTTTTCAATAATTTTGTTTAAGAAATTTTGTCTTGGGTTCCGCGCACACCCCTTTGTTGCACATAATTATGGGCGGAGGGAGTATATAACAGTTTACTAGGGGTGTTCATAACCGGGTACCCGGATATGCGGGTAGTGAACTAGGCGGCCCATTACCCGACCCGGTAAAACCGGGTACCTGCTTATCGGGTACCCGTTTTTACCCGGTCGGGTCACCGGGTACCTTTTTTTTTTTTATTCAAGCTTTAAAATTATCAAATTGTGATATAAAAACACAGCAAAAACATATATAGCTACAAATCCATAATTTAATATTACAATAGTAAATCTGTCCATTGATTTTACTTTACAAAATTACAACAAAACTAATTTCTCACTTTTATCTTACGATTCTTACCCCTATCAAACTAATTTCAAAAAATAATATCAAAACCTAATTTGAGTGGAATGAAAAACACATAAGTAATTACAGTACTAAACTAATTAATAATTATAAAAAAAAATTAAAAATAAAAATAAAAATAAAAACAAGCAAGCCTCATTTTCACCTTTACCAAAGAGATAATGTTCGTATGAGAGAAGTGTGTACAGTGGAGATCGAGCTTATAGGCCGTGAAATAGAGGTAGGCGGTGAGATCTGCGGCGGACTAGTCGAGATCGAGCTTGTGGCCGCGCGTGTGGAGCAGCAGCACCCGGTGTGGTCTGCAGTGGAATGGTGGTTTGCGGTGGAGACGTGGAGTGATCGTGGTCGTGGTTACGGGTGGAGTGGTGTGGTGTGGTGTGGTAATGTGGTCGTAGATCCAAGTATTTGTGATTTCAAGTTCTCTCAACTGCTCAAGGAATGGAGAGAGAGAGGGAGGAGAGTAAAGAGCGGCTAAAGCAAAAAGTGACCCACTACCCTTACATGTTTTCAGTAAAAACCAAAAAACAAAAAAACCAAACGGGTATTTAACGGGTACCCGGGTGCTCAAAGTGCGGCCCATTACCCGACCCGAAAATTAGACTTTTTCATGGGTCGGGTACCCAACCCGCAAAAATGGAAAAATTTTATAAAATTACCCGTCGGGTTCTCAGGTCGGGTCAAACGGGTGGGGTTTTTTTTGAACACCCCTACAGCTTACTGCAAGTGTATTGTGTATGGTGTGAATAAATAATGCACCAAGCAAACATCAAATGATATGCATAAAGAACCATCAAATAAGTTTGTTATATTAGAATTTACTTGTTTAGGAGGATTTTTATGAAGTGGAATGTAGTGTCCAGTTGAAGAAAAATGAGTAAGAGCAGTATTTATTGTATAAACTTATTTTGAAGGAACCAACAATTTAGATTAGATTTAAATAGGTAAAAGATTACAGTAAATAGTTTATGAAAGTCATACACTAGAATAAACCCTTACAAATTTATCATGGAAACAAAATCTTAAATAGAGGTGTTTAATAGTGCAAATGTCGAGATTGGAATTCATTTACTGTAAGGAATTAAGAAATAGCTAGAAAGACAAATAACCTTAAAAATCCATCTTAATTATTGACTTCAACTAATAATCCTGGCAGATTTCGTAATGATAACCTACATCATAGATCTGGCCTTCAATCAACTATTCATATTAAACAACATGCCATATCATTATTTACTTTAAGATAACTGAGTAACGTATGTAATAGCCAAATCACAACCAGCTAAATTATAATTAGCTTTCACAGATAGTACAAAGGTTATCGAGACAATACTTATATAGCTACGCCTTCAATTTATTTGAGCTTTTAAAATTTGACATAACAAATTCTTTTTCATCTAATGTGTGATTGAATCTCAAATACCATGTGTTATTAGGGTTAGCATGGAAAAGTGACGAACATTTTTTTTTTTTTACTATTCGGTTAATTGTGTTCAATATTTTCTATCATATATATTGCATCAGTTATAAGAAATTGTTGTTGACAACATGCAATGAATACCAAAAAGTCCAATAATTGATTAATTGTTGCCACATGTTACTTATAATTAAATAAAAGAGTAGCTTTTAAATATGATCACATTTCAATTAAACAATAAGATCATATCATAGTAGAAATAAATTTGTTGCGACTTTGATGAATCTGATGTTTAAATTTTATTCTCCTATAACTTTAATATTTCTAGGGCTATGCAAGATCATTTATTTCAATGAATGAATAATTACAAGTTTATCATCTTCAATTCCAAGCACAACATGCAGTTTAAAGTGAGTCTAACTTGCAACAACTAACAAAATAGTTTGACAAAATGCAAAATGAATCTAGTAATATAAATGTCAGTTGGCAATTTGATATGGTAAGATGTAGAAGGCTGTTGAGTTGAAAAAGAATGAATGAAAGGAGTACTTAATGTGAAAATTTTATTCGGGTAATAAAAAAAATGTAAAATCTTTAAATAAAGGGATCACTAGCAAAAGTGATGAACATCAATGGGAAACCATTGACAATTTAGAAATGAAATTAGTAAAATGACTCGTATTTTACAATATTGTTCATTTAATGATAATTAGATCAGCTTAAGAGAGCAAATACATGTTAATAGTTAGCTATATTGTCATTCACTTAAGAGAGCTCAATACTAATAGAGTGATTACATTATAAAAAGGACAATCGCTATAAGCTCTTATATAAAATAAAAGGCAACCGAAATAATAATTCTCTTCAAATCTTCATTTTCGATATTTTATATTTACCATTATAGCATTTGCAAACTTAAAACGTCAATACTTCTAACTATTAAGTTCTGATACGCTCTAGATATGCAAAGTTAGATTACAAACTCCTTTGCCATAATCGGTCATTCGGCCATTTGCATCCAACTCTCACCTATTATATATTTCACACCACGGTTTGTGACAAAGATTCATCGTCAACCAAATGAAATGTTTAGGTGAAGAAGAATGAGTGAATGGATCGGATTACTATTATTGTAAAAGCTTGAAAGAGGAGGGGATTTAAACCAAGAATGATGAACTTCAAATACTTCCAACATTTAATTTAGAGTTTATTTCGTTATCTTCCACCGAAAATGAAAAACGTAAAATGAGTTAGAGCATCTCCAATGGTAAGCTACAATACCTTGTAGCTTACCTTGCCACAACAAACATTCAAGTTAGTATAATTAGCTACAATACCTTGTAGCTTACCTTGCCACATCAAATATTCAAGTTAGTATAATTTATAGCTACAAAGTGCTCCAATAGTTAATTGTAGCATATTGTAGCTTGGAAGAAAAATAAATAAATAGAATAGTTTTTATTATACACATGTCATATTTTTGATGAGTGATATTATCTTTGAAAAATCAAGCAACGTAGCTTATTTGAGCAACATTGCTTAATCTAGCTACATCAATTTTCCCCTCCAATGGTAAGCTACATGCTTGCAATTTTAATTAATTTGCAAGCAAGTCCCTATTTGTGTACCATTGGAGATGCTCTTAAAACTATTGGATACAATATAAGGGGATAAACAACTTAAAACGTGTTATAAGCTACGTGCTTTATATCGACACTTGATGAACCTTGTTAAGAAATAAATAATTTATCTGGACTTTTTCGACGTTTAACATAAAGGGAACAAATCATACTTAGATCTATATTTGGTTACTATTTACCCGGAAAAAAACGGTTTTTTTTGTGTGTTTAGAGAGCCACTAGGGAGCGGGTGATGAGAATCGATCGCGGGATCTCATGAAATCGGGAGGAAAGTTCTAATCACTGATAGGTCGTCGTCGAACCTACCAAAGATAAATCCTATCTTGGTCTCAGTAACTAATAGCAAGGGTAAGAAAGGGTCGAACCCAAGAGAGTCGTTGAATCAACCATCGAGATACTACCGTTTAAATAAGCTAAATACTAGTTCAATTCAACTAAAACTAAGAGGAGATTAACAATATTTAGAGGAATCTAGGGCTCGGGTTATACCACTCAACTTCATCACAAATCACAATTAGCATGCAACAATCAAGGTGAATTAAGGGAATAAAATAGGGGAAGTCATCTAGGGCACCCAACTACTATCTCAAGCTAGAGGGATTACTTGAATGTTGAATACAAACTACTCTCGTGGTTACAAAGTATAAAACAAGTGTTAAAGCATAATCACGATGACATAAACATTCCCTTGACTAGAAATTTCTATTCTCATGGCATTTCAAGTCAATTAAGCATAAAGGAGCTAACTCAAATTCATCTCTCGATCTTTCGTTGAGAAAGCTTGGATAAATAGTCCTAACATTGGCCAAATGCAAGAACTAACAATGAAACCATTTAAGCTCAACTAATTAAACACCCCACAATCACCAAATTATTACATGCAACAAGTTATTAGTGACTACATTGAGGGTTTTACCCAAACCCTAGAAATTAGACTACTCACGATCCATGGAAGTTGTTAAATCGGGTTTAGAGTTGCTTTCAGGTCGGATCATATCGGGTTCGGGTCACCATTTTTCCAAGTTCAAACAGATCGGTTAATAATCGGGCTCGGGTAAATTTTCAGATCGGGTCAGTTTTTGCAGCTCTACTTATTTTCATGGTGGTCATAATTAATAATCTCATTATTGATTGTTCTAATATTTTAAACATATAAACTTTATATTTTGCCTAGAACTGAAAAATAATGACAACAATATCATTATTCAAACATTAAAAGAAATAAATATATCCTTCGCCTTAATTGGAACACCCAAGCATTAACAACAATATCATTATTCAACATCTCATGTATTGTGGGATAGAGGGAGTAAGTTATAATGATGTACTATCATTTCTTAAATGATCTACATGAGTTATTGGATCAGCTTTGGATAATTTTGATGTACAATTAAATGATAATGGATAACAATTTTTTACTTTTTTTTTTTTCACTATTCATGTGTTAGGTTTGAACATAATTTTTTATTAACATAATAAAAATATATTTTATCATAAAATATGTTGTCGGATAGGTTTTAATATAAAGTTCCATAATATATTTTTTATAATAATTTTTATTAATATTTAATTATATATATAAAAATAAAGTCAAACTAGTGCATTGACTGTGTCATGTATTATGGAACAGAGAGAATACTATTTACTACGTCATGTTTTTTTTTTTTTTTTTTTTCATAATAAAATTTAGACGGAATTAGCCTACTGTGAAAAGCTATCTATAAGTAAAAGCGCTTTGGTTCAGAATATAGATTATAGTCATTAATTTCGCACAATTAATATAGAATCAACATGAAAGTAATCCTCTTTTCAAAAAAAAAAAAAAAACATGAAAGTAATCCTTGTCCGTCCTTTCTTTTTCTTTCAAGCTAGCATCTAATCCTCAACATCAACATCTACCACCATCAATTAATTCTTCTTTCATATAGTTTCGATATTTATTATACAGTACTTCGAAATTATCACTTGAAGTGCACTAGTTGGTTTAACATTTCTTTTTAGTGATTCATCTTCATTTCTTTTGAAGTTTAATAAAAAATAAATTGAACACACATGCAAATTAAAGTTGTAGTTATTCCTTTTCTTTGATCCTCATGAAGCTAAGAAAGAAGATCTAAAATTTTGTTTTCAATTTCTCATCCTAGCTTCTATATATGAAAAAGTTCCCATAATTTTTAACGCATTTTATGTCATGCTTGAAATTGAAAATGAACGTTGTTGTTATTCAAACATTAAAAGACCCTCTGCATTAGAAGACTCAAGTATTAATATCAACAAACGTTATTAATTACTCTGTATCTTTTATGTGTATTTTAAGATTATTCTACACTACAAAGTAATTCAATAACTCAGGAGGCTAATCATTAAATTAATATATTCCCTCATACATCCTTTTATATCCATCTAGCTTTCTCCTACAATCCATTGTCATGTTGTATCTTCAAAATATTAGTATTACTCCGCATTATTTTCACATTAAAATTTTTCTTATGAATTTTTTTTCTAGATGATCAAATTCTTTTTTTCTTTTTTGGCGTACAACTGCACACAATTACTTAAAAATCAAAATTATCCCGCTAATACCCTGACAAATTCCCACGTCAGATATCCAAAACAAGAATCTGCCACTTAACACCTCCAAAATCAACACCCACCGTAGATCTCCCCTTCAATCCAACGGTCCACCTCACCGATCCGTGCCATTCCATTTGATTGGCTAAAAATCATTCCCACACCCTTTAAATACTCCTCTCCAGACCCATTTTCTCTCTCATCATCTCCTCTCTCTCTCTCTCCACAACTGCCGTGCCCAAACTTCTCCAATCACACTACACGCCAACAACCGCCGCCTCACTCTCTCTCTCATCGCCGTCAATGGCTGGAAGAGGCAAGAACATCGGCGCCGGCGCCGCCGTCAAGAAAGGTGTCTCGCGCAGTAGCAAGGCTGGTCTTCAGTTTCCCGTCGGAAGAATCGCTCGTTTTCTTAAGGCTGGTAAGTACGCTGAGCGTGTTGGTGCTGGTGCTCCCGTCTACCTCGCCGCCGTCCTCGAATATCTCGCCGCCGAGGTATCTTCTCTCTTCTCTCTCCTTTCTTAATATTTTAATCATTTGTGTTGAAATTTGTGTCAATTTGTTCGAGTCTATCTTGTTTTGTTCTCATCCGTAAATCTTCTTTGATGATTTTCTTTTTTTTCGAGATTTAATGTTGGTTTTTTTTGGTTGAAATTACGTTAATCCGTTCGAATTTATTTTGCTCTGATTTGTAAATTTTGTCATTAATTTTTCTAGGTTTAATCTGATATTTAATATTTTTTGTCGATTTTCTTTGATTATTTTGACATTTCGCTCGACTTTTTGGATTTTCTATTTTTAACCTAAAATTCGCCTTAGTTTTTCATTTCAATTGAGCTTTAAAATCCGTAACCAATTTTAATTAAACAATTAAGCCTAAGATTCTCTTTCCAGATTTCTTGCAATATATGATAATCTGAGCGTATTTTCGCTAACTTTATTCTATCTTCTATTAATCAATGAAGGTGTTGGAGTTGGCTGGAAACGCAGCAAGAGACAACAAGAAGACCAGAATCGTGCCGCGTCACATTCAATTGGCCGTCAGGAATGACGAAGAGCTCAGCAGGCTGCTCGGCGATGTGACGATTGCTGCCGGTGGTGTTATGCCGAACATCCACAACCTTCTCCTCCCCAACAAGGGCCCCAAGAAGGCGGCTGCCGAGGAAGAGTAAATTCGACGTCGAAAGGAATCCTATATCAAAGTTTAATCGTTGAAATATGTAGAGATGGATGAACATACAAGCAAATAGTTTTTATTTTCTACACAGGGTTCTTTAGGATTTTATTATAGTTTTATGAGTTTGTCTAGTTTCTATGAGAAAACTTTGGTTTTTAGATTAGGAGTAGCATTTTATGGTAACAAATATTTGGTATCGTGAAATGAGTAAAAGCTTGATTTTGAGCATTTCTGGTTGGAAATTTTGTGCCTATTTGTTGCAAATTGCGGTATGATTTGCTCGGATTATGCGATTTATAGTGAAATTCACCAAATGTTTCGTGAGCGTTGTAAAAAAAATGAAATTGCCTATTCATATGAATTTTGTTTGGGGAAATTTACATGGCGAATTGTTGTATTCGGAAGTTTTGTATAATCGTCTAGCTATTCGAATATGGTACTAGTTGAATACTTGATAGGCAAATTTGAATAATGAAACTTGTTAATCGTGAGACTCAATTATATTTTTGGTGTTTAGAGAGCCACAAGGGTGGGGTGAGAATCGATTTTAAGATCTCCTGGAATTAAGAGTAAGTGATGGATCAAGTAGTATAATTTCCACAATAAAGAATAGACAAATTGTCAATTACATTTACGTATACAAATAAGAAAGTCAAAAGAGGAAGAGAGTTAACAATCAATATTTAGCTCAACAAACAGGACAGAAAAACAACATTGGAAAAAGAGAGAAAGAATGTTTATTTAGGCAGGAAGAGGAAAGGGACCAGAAGCTCTGTGTTGTTGCCTGATCATGTGTTCTTCTGCTCTAGCAGCACTGGCGCCAACATAGTAAGCAACAAGGAACAATCCATGAATGAAACACAGAATTCCTCCTATCACGAATAAATGCTTGTGTGAGAATCCGCAACTCTGTCGTGATCTTGAGTTTGATACCGTCCCAAGAACCAGTAGGGGGAAGGCGATCAACAATACGATCCTGGTATGTTGCAATGGAAGATGTTAAGTTTTGCGTTTTCACGAGTTTTTTGTTTTAAAAAAGTGGCTAGTAATGTAGGAGTATGAAGGTGTTTAGAGCACGTACCAAGAGACAACTAGGGAAACCACAGCTATTTGTTTATTTGAAGATGATCTGGTGTACTCCTCCCTAGATGATATGCATACACACCCACCGAGTACGTTGGCAATAATATGAGCTATTGCTAGCAATACACAGGCTGCAAATCCAAGCTTGTATGCTTCATAGCTCGGTTCTCTGCACTCGAATATCCAAACTTTCATAAACCTCTCCTGCAATGTCCAATACAGAACAAATTGAATTAGTTATTCTCTTCTCTATTCTAGAGATCATTTCTCATTTCATGAATCATGAATTTTGTTATCTTTCACATACTATGAGAGCACGGATAAAATGAAAAGACGAAAAACATACCTTGTTTTGAGCAAATTGAGCTTCGATGCCTAATATCCCGGCCACAATATCCATGATCATGATAAAGAGACAGACCACAGGCCCCATTCTTTTAGACAAAAGCGGCATTTTATGATCTAGAGAAAAATCTCCAAAGGTTTATTTCTATCAAAAGCTTGATTGATCTTAATAATATTGGAAGGCTTTAAGTGTTCGTTGGTCCAACAAGGTACGAGCATTTATAAGATGGAGCTTACAAGGGGGAGTCCTTAAGAAGTAGGGAATATAGAATAAAGTTTTTAAGGCATACTTGCTGATCATCCCAATTAAAATGTGAAGACATGAAGAAAAGATTAGCTGTTGGATCGAATTTACACAAAAGTAAAGGCTTGATAGTTAGCTATTGCAAGAGATTGCACTAAAAGGTTCTTTTCTCCTCACAAATAATTGTTCTTTATTCCAAGTTTGGTTTGTCTTTCAATCTGTTGGTTTTAGATTCTTGGCATGGGGAGCAAGGAAAGAAGGGTATCACCAGCACACATTAGTACAAGGCGTCGTTAAAGCTCATTACAACACATTCTCTTGCAAGCTCTACAAGATTATGGCATATATGGTAGTAGATTTGCTTGTCTTCTTTGTTTGCTCAAACTCGAAAGTGAAGGTGGTTAACGTAAACGGCTAGTCTCACAAAAAAAACTTCTCATTTCTCTTGAGCATATAGTTTTTGTAATAATAAGTATTGATCCAACTACTTTTAATGTAAACGGCTGCTCTTACAGTAATGTTGGGCCTTTTGTGGCTGTTTCTTGCAAACTTAGTCCAAAGGATTGATGCCCTTCTCCATGATCATCTCCTACGCCACAGTCCGTGACTCAATTTTACTTTCTTTGGCCTAAGAGTTTACAAGACGTTAATGCTAAATACTCCTTAGAAAACTACTTCTAACGTAAATTTCTACTGTAATAGGGTTAGGGTCAAGTTAAATGGCTTTTACTCTATATTATTAAACAAGTATCTTTGACGGAGTAATATAAAATCAAAATAATAGCCTTATAATTTTGTAAAAGATATCACGATCTACTTTAACATGCTAAAATGCCTAAAAAGACGACCTACTTATGACTTGACCCGTCTCTAGGTCCGCATCTAACCTGCCTATTAACTAGTTCTAACTTCTAAACTTTAAACTCCGCCAATGGGTTTTTCGTTGCTAGTCCTAAACTTGGATAAAGGAGGAGGGTTATGGTAAGCCAGTGACCGCCGATGTAAAATTTTGTCACATTGTTTGACATAAGCTACAGTGATTCATGGGACGTTCTCATGTTGGTTCATGTAGCTGCCTCCACTTATGAGATTAAAACGTTCAAACTGAAGAAGAAGATGAGAAAAACCTACTTAGCCTTTTTCTTTACAAATTAAAGCTTTGTGAAGTTTTATCTTTAATTGGGCCTTTGTTCATCCAAATTAGATCAAACAATGGGCCAAAAATCTAAAGTTATCAAAAGAATATAAAGGAGATGGGTAGATCAAGATAATCATAAAATGGATAATAGGATAGGAGTAATAAAATTGAAAACAAGGGTCAATGGACCCCACATCCAGAAAACAGATAAATTGCTGACAAAATAACATTTGTACAAGCTTTGAGTTCTCTCTAGAAACAACCGACTCACTCTTCTTGAACCAACTTTTTAAACACATAATCATACTAACTTTGATCATATAAAAGCCCTAATTTCTTCTTCTCTCAGAAATTCAATTGAACTGAAATCTCAGCATTTCTGGAATTTTTTTTCTCTTCTAGTGTGTTTTAATGGCGGCTTCGTTAAGGTGGAAGAGCTTCTTCGAGGAGGAAGATCGTCCAGAAAAGCCTAGAAGTTTTGGCGTCACTGAAATTCGCGGTCCTCAATACTCTCTCTTCTCTCAAAATGTTCTTGAGGTATTAATTTTGATTTTTCCATGAATTTCGGTTGTTCATTTTGATTTTTGTCAATTTTTGAAGCATTGAGTAGTTTTGTTGTGGAAATTTAGAATTTGATTTCTCAATTTTAGAATTGTTATGATGTGATGCAGCTTGAAGTGTAAGATAGGTTGATTTGATTTGTTTGTTTTAGTTGCATGCAGAAATAAGAATTGGATTCATGTTTTAGGTGCTTGATTATCGTTACAGAAATGTTTGATGAATATATAGTACTCCGAGTTAGTAAAAATTTATCGTCAAATTGCTGCCTGTGTGATTTTGTCATGAATTCCGAAATTAGGATGCATTACTTAATTAGTAGAGTTCCTCATATGAAGATTAATTGTTACAGACCCATTGTTCATGGCTAAGCCATGTTGTCGGAAAGCATAATATTAGAGCATTTTTGGTAATTGGTAGTTGGAAACAGATTCAATTAAACCATTACTGTTACCAAGTGTTTGGTAGGAAGGTTTGTGTAACAATTACAATTACATGGAGGTAATGGTTTCCACCTATTCATTACTTTTCTAAAACCTAAGGTAATGATTACCCTTATCCTCCTCAAACAAAAAGAAAGGGAGTTAGTTTAAGTGATTTCTTTCCACGGTTATACCAAACATATGAAAAAGGTCAAGAGTTAAATGATTTATTCCCCCCTCTCCTATTAGCTTCCTTTCCATTCCGTTTCCAATGTTCATACCAACGCCTCCTTAGTACATTCTTCAAAATAAAGTACTCCATCCATCCCTTATCTACATGCCTACTTTCCTTTTTAGGGGTTTCAAAACTACATACCTATTTCTATTTAAAGAATGTACTTTTTGACAATATTCCCTGTTTTTGATGAGTTGTCATTATTTATTTTTTTTCTTTTGATATCATTTTCCAACATTTTTTCTCTCTATCTCTTCAATAATTACCAACTATCTTTTCTTTCACTCTATTTCTCTCTAACCCCACATGCATATTTGTACTTGTCAATCACGACTTTTAAGGAATCTTCAAGTTCCTTAATTCCCGTGTAAAATGGAAAGTAGGCATGTAGATAAGGGACGAAAGGAGTAGTTCCTATTCCATACATAGTTTCTATTTACCGCATCCTTAGCTATCTTTTAGAGTCAAAATTTCCTTTTTGATGTCCATTGTGATAGTGGCCTATCTTTGTTGTTTGAGGAAGGAATTGTAAGGATTCTTTACAGATGTTCTTTATGGGTATGTGGGGTGCCTGGGGGCTTACATTCATGATCCATACGAGTTGTCTTTGGACAATGCATATCTTTCCTCATTTTTTGACACCAAGCAAGGCTTGTGTTAGTTCATGTAAGACACCTTGCTGCATTGCCATTTTGCATTATATGTCTGAGTGTAGGGTGCACAGTTTTCTAATGTTTGAAGGTTAATTTAGATATTTGTCTTTGACCTCAAGGATATGCAATATTGTGCCACATCCTTATGGGGACATAATCCGTATAGGCTTTAGCACATTATATTGTTTTGATTTATGAAATGCTCTTAAACTGCACAATATGGAGTATGAAATGACTTCTGTCCTAGATTGACCAACTTCTTTTATGGATTGGGTAGTTGGAGCCCTGCAGACCTGCAGTAACATAGTGCCTTATACTTTGAAGTTGGATGCTTTCTGGAATTTGAAGTTTATCTTACTTTATGTATAAGTAGGATATGTCCTGTGGCACCTGCCTCCCTCTTTTGGAAGATCAATATCTAGTGCTAGCAGCAAATGTTATTTCAAAATTTGACTTTGATTTAAACATAAGATCACCATTCCTTGCTATACAGTGTTTTGCTTCAACAAAAACTCTCCGAGATTGAGTCCAGTAAATTATCAGGCAAGAAGTGAATGATGTACTTGAGATTTACTGATTCGAAATCATTTTCATTTTACTTAACGAAGTATGTGTGGAACATATGGGTTATTTTGTTATAATTTTGGGCTGGGAAGTTGGGTGAGATGTTATTTTGTTAATTGGCCAATCAAATGTAGGTTTCAAGTTTCATATATCTGTTCCCTAATATTCCCTCCATGATATTTGATAGGCTTCATGCCTACTCCAAAGCCAGGTCTGTTACTGCTTTGATCAGCACAAAGTTTAGGGTTGCTTAAGCAGTTGAAGTTGCAAAGGGTTTTTATATTTTGCTTCATATTCACTGCAAATGTAGTGAGTCATCTTTCTGTTTCTTTGACAATGTAAGCATTTAAAATTTGGAAGTACAATGCTTCCTGTACTCTATTTTACTGTTGGGAAAGGGATTTCAATATCCTGACGATGTATGCTGGATATGTGGAATTAAGAACCATGGAATCCTGGTCAACTATCAAGTATTTTCACAACAAACCTCTGCAGAGAAAGCTGTCTTGTTATTCAAGAGACATCTAATTGCCACATGTCTGAAAGGAACCATTATGAGCGACCTTGCGGTGTTGGACTTTGAAGGTTTGGGGGGAAGGTCCTTTAGAAGCTTTACTTAGCACTTGTTGACAACTTCCTTTTTCCCTTGTAAGGCAGCCCAACTGGCATAAAGCAGCCTCTGATTGCTAGTTAGAACACCATCAAACTTGATTGCTGTTTATTACGAAATATTTCATTAAAAGTAGATGTCTCAAAAGTGAGGTGATAATTACCCCCCTCCCCTGCAAAAAAGTGAAGTCTTTATTTATGTGGAAAGTGAATGCCTATTAAGGCTAAGTTGGTTTTGCACATTTTGTAGGATGTTTTCGAGTCAATGGGGCAGTTTGTTGATGGTCTGAAGTTTTCTGGAGGTTCTCATGGCCTAACACCAGAGAGCTATATTAAAAAGATGACTGATATGGCGCGCAGGCATGATGTTTATATCAGTACTGGTGATTGGGGTGAAAATTTGCTCCGTAAAGGCCCATCTGCTTTGAAACATTACATAGAGGTAATTAGTGATCAGGATATATCCTCTTTTGGCTTTGTTTACAGGCAACTGCTACTAGTCAAGATTGTTCTGAAATCTTATTATGGTATTCTTCAGGAATGCAAGCGCTTGGGTTTTGACACAATTGAGCTAGATGCGGGTTCACTTGAGCTTCCTGAAGAAACTCTTTTAAGATACGTGCACATGATTAAGGATGCAGGACTGAAGGTCAAGCCTCAGTTTGCAGTTAAATTTGACAAGTCTGATGTACCATTGTCCGGAAACAGAGCATATGGCGCCTATATAGCCCCAAGGCCCCGATCTTATGGTAAATAGACTTGCTTCTTGCTATTGTAGTTTACTTCGTTGTGCTTGATTTGGAAATTGTTTGAATATAATTTTCCTCTAGAATATGCTTCCTGAAGTTGGGAATTGGGATAACTTGATGTGTCTGAATTAATCATATGCTTTAACTGTAATAAAGAATCTCAAAGGTTTTTGTTCATAAATTTACCCCTTTTTCTGGAGGTCCTTCCTTTAAAGGTGTTTGAGAAAATCATGTAGATCTAATTTTATCTAAAAGCAGGGGAAATGCTTGGAAGTAACTAGTAAGCTGTTACTATACGATTGTCAAAAGATTTTGTAAAACAATCTGGACCATAACATCTTGCATGCTTGAGTTATATGTCCTAACAATGATGGGTGATTAAATCCATGGAAGTTTCCAAAAGGTGCAACACAAAGTATGATAATCTTAATACGCTGACCTGCGATGATTTCTTTAACTTCGTGTATGAATGTGCTGTTCCTGCATGTCTAGATTTTGTTGAAGATGTAGACCTCCTAATCCGAAAGGCAGAAAGGTGTCTGGAGGCTGGGGCGGACATGATAATGATTGACGCTGAGGACGTTAGCCGTCGAGCTGAATCACTAAGAGCAGATATCATCGCCAAGATTATTGGTCGACTAGGAGTTGAGAAGACGATGTTTGAAGCTGCAGATGCCAGAGCAGCTGATTGGTTTGTCAGCCAATATGGTCCTAAGGTGACTATCTTACAGTATCTGCCTCTCTTCGTTCCCAAATTATACTCTATTAATTTTAGTCTATTTAGTGAACTGGAATCTTATGTAATCTGTACATTCTTGCTTATTATCACACTTTCAGGTGAACCTTTTTGTGGATCATTCCCAAGTGGTAGATCTAGAGTGCCTCCGTGGGCGCAAAGTGGGCAAAAATCACATGTCTGTTCTCGGTTCTGCATATCGTCTGTTATAAGGTGAACTTTGCAAATACGGTATAATTGTTGTGTCTATGTGCGTGTCCCCCTTATCTTATTTAACTGCAGTCCTGCTAGCTGTACTCTAAAGAGAACATGTGGAAGAGTCGTATGAATTTTGTAACTATCAGTACTCCAAATTATTATAATCGTGTTCTGATATGTGATGTCTTTATATGCGGTTGGTGATCACCAGATGCAGATCCTGGCTTGTACTTTGTGCTCTAAATTTTGTACTTTTGGAATTTTCTGCCCTTGGTGTTCTGGGAACTGATTTAATCATTCCCCTACAATTAATTTCTATAGTTCTCCTTGAGAGGAGCATGAGATTCTATGCTATCAGCATAGGGAACCTGGTAATCGACTTTGGGTATGCTGAATTAAATTCCCTTGGTTCTGTTAAGTTGGTTTTACGATAAAGTGTCAGGGTAAATTTTAGAGTTGTCAGCCATGATAGAGAAAGAAATGAAGAATGAATGCAATCTTTGAAACATGATACTCGTATATCATAAAACTATTGTAGGCTTGTAACATTCTTGGGTTAGACGGTTGTAGACTTGAATGCCTGTTACTGAGATGCTATGATTCTCGGACTAGAATACTCGTGTCTGATACAAGCACAAGTCCAAGTGTCCGGCTTGGCTACTTTATGAAAAGTTCCCATGATTGGCCCTAATGAAGGGTCAAATGCCAGATCGACACGAGGTAAAGTGAAGAGCTAGTCCGAGTAACATAGCTGACAAGTAAGGTGACATTTTTCGTCTCACGATAATAATCATTTAAGATCTGTCAAAGAATTTGAAGCCTTTCACCAACAAATGCCAGCCTAAGAACAGTTATTGTTGCTTGTTAAATCCCAATAGTTGAAAAAAAAAAAAATTAAAAAATAGATTTTGTAACAAGAATAATTTTTTGTGTGATATTGTCTGGTCATAAGTCACATAACAAACTTGAGGATCAATATTCATTATTTAATATACTTACTCCGTATTAATTTTAATTCCAGTTTGTAACAAGACCTTGTTGTGCTGCAATTTATATATTCATGTAATTATGTAACAATAGCCTTAATTAAAACCAGTTATCCTGTCAGGCTGTCACATGGTACTAGAACAGTCAGTCAGTCATACATCTAACATCTGATACATGTTTCAATCTTTTTGATGGTGACTTTCTATCCTTTTCTTATTGGATTGTTGATTACAAATTTACAAACACTAGTATTTCTAAACTGAAGTCACTACCATTTGAACAGTACACAAATGTCCAAGTATATAAGATAAAAGATATGCAGAAGCTGCATAAATCACAACTCACCCCGTCACCCTTATACTCACTATTCACGGTTTTCTATATGAATCGTGGACTATTAATATCTTGATCATGTGTTATTTGGTTTTGAAAACACTCATTAAGACAAATTTAACAAGATTTAATATGATAACACTTTTTTTCCTTGTATTAATTGATCACATAATATATACTTTGTATGTTCTTAAATTGAATGAGTAAAAAAAACGTAATGAAGGTAACATGTTAATTGCACACGAAACTTAATTTACCGGGATTGTAATTGATTTGACCTAAATTTTTTGAGTAAATGATTGATATATAATGCTCTTACTTTCGGAGTAATAATTTAAGCATCAAGAGTATGTGCACATATAAGCGATACATGTTATATGAAGAGATTATTACACGATCTTATAAAGTCGTAATATCATAGAATTCCGTCCAAGATGATTGGCTATTTATGAAGATTAAATAATCTAAATTCAACAAATGTAATACATTGATACCAACACTTCTAAATTGCGATATGTGAGGTGTCCTATGTCGGAGAAGAGGAGAAAAGCAAGCAGTTTAATAGCCTTAATAATTCAAAATTTCAAGTGAATATTATAGCCTTAATACTTCCTAGGGATGTTCTAAAGTATAATTTTAAGGAGGATCCCTTCAATGCAGTAGAAAGTGAATTTTGACCTTAGATGTAAAAGTCAAATGAGGTAATATGAGTATGATTTCTTAATTATTGATTTATTGATGAACATTAGTACAGAATAATTGTTCCTATATAATGAGTGTGACAAAATAGGAAGATTAAATAATTATTACAAAACCATTAATTTTACTTCCTTGCTCTGAGAATTATTGTCACATTCTCCCACGCCATTAATACGTGCTGAATCAACAAATATAGGAACAAAACCAAGTTGCCAGAATTACATGCACAATAATAAAATTCATAATGGCTTATATAGGTGACTTTATTTATTTTTTGGTCAAAGAAAAATTTCAATTTCTTTCTATAAAAATGCTTTCTAGTTCTTCCCCCTTTTCTCTTTAATTGCTAATTTATACATTCTAAATTGTTCTTACAAACTCAAAAATGAGAGAAACAGAGTAAAAAAACTAAAAACAGAGTAAAAGAAACAGAGAAAAACAGAGAAATTAAAATGTCAGCAGTTTGGACAGCAGTTAAGAAATCATTGGATTGCAAGTCAACCCCATCTGCTGAAGTTCATGAATCAAAACCCAAAACAAAGACCACAAACAGCTGCTGTAAGCCCAGGTCACGAGCAACCTTACCGCCTTCGTTGTCGTCGTCGTCGTTGTTGTCATGTAAATCAACCATCAGGGATGTGATTCATGGCAGCAAGAGATTCAAACAAAGCTCATTAAGTCGTAGCCCGATGTCGATACGTAGCAGTGATTTGATCAACCCTGTTACACATCATGTCAGATTCACCAATTCTGATCTTAAGAACACAAAGGATCATGGTCGTAATGCTAGTAGTTCACCCTCAAAATTTTACCTTGGTTCCCCTGCACCTAGACCAAGATTGAGGAATGTTAATAAGGGGCTTGATTCTCCCTCAAATATTAGTAATGAGCCTGGGAGTAGCGCTGTTTCGGGGTCTTCGTTTCGTAGTCGAAGGTTTTCGATGGCCGAGAGTGAACTTGGTGGGGAGTTTAGACAAAATTGTCATAAATGTGGTGAGCCATTAGCTAGGCAGGATGCTGAAGTACATCATCTTTCTAAGCATGCAGGTATAAAATTTATTTATTTATTTATTATTTTTTTTTTGTTTTGCAAATTCAAGTTTGATTCTTTAGTTTGTTGGGTACTTGGCATAAAAATAGCTCCAATGTGATTTCAATTTTCTTTTTGATTGTGGTGTTATATTGCAAACATAAAAAAGAAATCAAAGAGTTTTGAATTGCGTCATCTTGACCATGTAGTCTTAAAATTCTATGATCACACACGCCACCACACTCCAATTGTTTTCAATATTCTTTCCGTTTCATTCTACTTGCCCCGTTTTCTCCTAAAAGCTCTCAAAAACATTGGACGATGGGGCAAGTAGATTTACCATCTCAGATTAGGTAAGATATCAAGAATACAAGGAAATGTATCTTCATTTTTGGTAAACTAGTGTAACATTAGTACAACAATTTTCAAAGTCAAATTATGTTAGTGTAATTGGTACTATTACTCTCAAAATCAATATGCAATTTGAATATTTGTCAACCACAAAAATAATTTTTTGAATGTGAGAAGCAATGCATGATCTTTTCATTTTTACTTGTACATTTTTGGTACAGTGACTGAAGTACTTGAAGGGGACTCATCTAGGAAAGTCATAGAGATGATTTTCAAGGCAGGATGGATTGATGTCGAGAATCGAGGACGCATGGACAAGATCCTGAAAGTCCACAACCCACAAACAAAGGTAGCACAATTTGAGGAGTACCGAGAAATGGTTAAAATCCGAGCAAACAAGCTACAACATTCCAAGAAACATCCCCGTCTCCTAGCCGATGGCAACGAACTCCTTAGGTTCTATGGCACAACAATTGCTTGCTCTTTAGGCAAAAAAGGGTCCTCAAGTCTTTGCACTTTGCAAAGATGCAACGTCTGTTGCATTCTAAGACATGGATTCTTGCATAACGAGGGTACAAGCAATAGTATTATGGGTATATTTACTACCTCGACGAGTGAAAGAGCATATAGAAGCATAGATATCGATGTCGAGGAGAAAGAAAACCATAGCAATTCCTTGAGGAAGGCTTTGATTTTATGTCGGGTGATCGCGGGGAGAGTGCATAGGCCAATGTTAGAGAATATCCAAGAGTTTGTTGGTGGTAGAAGATCAGGGTTTGATTCCTTGGCTGGAAAACTAGGATCAAATAATTCTCATGTCGAGGAGCTGTTTTTGTTAAAATCAACAGCTTTGCTCCCTTGTTTTGTCATTATTTGTAAGCTCTAAGAAAAGAGCGAGCTCTTGTACAGTCAATACAGTTTAAACAATCAAGAAGAAAATAGCTAAAGAATTGAACACTAGTTTGAATTTTCCAAAATTTCTAATGCAGGTAGCATAAAATTTTACCTTAGTAAATGTAGGAATTCGATTTCTTCTGAAATCATGAAGTAATTTTGTAACCAAAGTTGTAGCTCAATGATATATCCTGGTACGTAGTAAGGAAGTATAAGTGCCTAACAATTATTTCATATTGGGTACTCCGTATCTCAATCTACATCCCTGATATACTCAAAAATTCCCTTATTTTTGGGCGTTGTTCTTAGGATATCCCCTGTATAATGATCAAGTGCCCCCGATATTGAACTAGAAGTCTAATACGAGTTATTGTTATGCATCATATCTATCGTTACTCATCTCATACTAGTTGCGACTCTCTTTGATCAAGAGTCCCGTATGAATGCTTCTATAAGGATCTTTTCACATAGAAATACACGGTTTATGTTTTGAACTTCTTTTCACATAGAAATACACGGTTTATGTTTTGAACTTCTTTGTATAATCTTGATTCTTGAACACTTGGACCAACTAAGTTTTATCATAGGGTTGAATGTGGAACAGTCTCAAGAAAATATAAAAAGCATATTATAATAGAGTCCCACATTGACCATGATGCTAAATAAAATACAATATTTTAATAACCGTATACAATTTGATGGGTACGATTTTACTTGTAGGATTTGTTCTATAGGTCGTACCTCTGTATCCTTCTCCACTAAGGAGACAGAAAACTCTGGGTGATGAGTTATACTTGTTATGATCTGAGTGTGACTATCAGCAATTGAAGATCGGGGGCGTTGGTGATCATACGGTGTTCTGACAGACTTCCCTTTTTTCTTAACTCGGGATCTGTTAAGAAAATAATGCAAATTTTCTATTTAATCAAATTTGAGGGAGAAATAAATTACATAAACAAAATGTCTATTTATACCAAAGTGCAAAAAAACACAACCCCTCTTTTCTCTGAGTTATTTTTCTTCTCTCAGATTTTCTCTTGAAATTATTACATACAAATGAAGGAAATGCTCAATTTATAGTTTTCCTAAAACAACCTAAGCCATTTAAAATTTAGCCTGCAATATTTATTACCATTAGTTATTTTTCCCTATATTTGGAAACACCTTTAATTTTCAATGGTAATGCATGGTTATTTAATAACCATTTTTTTTTTATGTTTCTTAATTATCTGCCAACAATCTCCCACTTGAAGACTGATTTCAATCTGTCTTCACACCAAGGAGTAGAACCTCAACTAGTCTTCTGTCATTTTAAGACCAATTGATGTTGAGCACAATTTCAACTTGTCAATCGTCACTGTTTTCGTTAACATGTCTGCTGGATTCTTACTGCCAAGAATCTTTTTAAGAGTTAACACTTCATCTTTTAGAAGAGACCTGATAAAGTGATAACGAATACCGATGTGCTTTGTTCTTGAGGGAAACGCCGAATTCTTTGCTAAATGTATAGCACTCTGACTATCGCTATACAAAATATTATTCACTTGTTTGAACCCCAGCTCATCTAACAAACCTTGAAGCCATATCATCTCTTTACTAGCTTCGGTCACTGCCACATACTCAGCTTCTGTAGTGGATAAAGCAACAATCTTTTGTAGTTGGGACATCCAACTTACGGTTGTATTTCCAACTGTAAATACATAACCCGTTGTGCTCTTTCTATTATCGACTTCACCACCAAAGTCTGCATCAACGTAACCTTGTATTTTCAATTCACCTTTACCAAAGTACAAACACTTATTAATTGTACCTCATAAATACCTCAAAATCCATTTAACAGCTTCCCAATGGACTTTTCCTGGATTGGACATAAACCTGCTTACAACTCCCACTGCATGTCCAATATCTGGTCTTGTACAAACCATTGCATACATCAAACTTCCAATAGCCGAGGCATAAGGAACCTTGGCCATATATTCTTTATCTTCATCTGTCTGAGGGGACTGATCCTTTGATAGACGAAAATGACTCGCCAACGGTGTACTAACAGGCTTAGCATCACCCATATTAAATCTCTGAAGAACACGTTTGATGTACTCTGATTGTGATAACTGCAAAGTGCCTCTCTGCTTATCTCTTGTGATTTGCATTCCTAAAATCTTCTTTGCTGGACCCAAGTCCTTCATGTCAAACTCCTTTGACAATTGATGCTTCAACTTTATAATATCATTCATATCAGAACCTGCTATTAACATATCATCAACATAAAGTAATAGGATGATATAACTGGATTGATATCTCTTGAAGTAGCAACAGTGGTCAGCGTTGCACTTCTGGAAATCTTCCTTGTGCATGAAGTTATCAAACTTTTTGTACCATTGTCTTGGGGCTTGTTTTAGCCCGTATAAACTTTTCTTAAGTTTGCATACCATCTGCTCTTTCCCACTTTTTATAAAACCTTCTGGCTGGTGCATGTATATTTCTTCATCAAGATCTCCATGAAGAAATGCAGTCTTCACATCTAACTGCTCGAGATAAAGATCTTCAATTGCAACAATACTCAACACTGTTCTAATGGTATTGAGTTTCACAACAGGAGCGAATATCTCATTATAATCAACTCCCTCTTTTGGTTGAAAACCTTTGACAACTAGTCGAGCCTTATACCTCTTGGAATCATCGTGCTCCTTTTTTGCTCGATATATCCATTTGTTATGAAGGGCCTTCTTACCTATGGGTAACTCAGTTAGTTCCCATGTCTGGTTTGAAATCAGGGATTACATTTCATCTTTCATTGCAAGCCCCCACTTGCTAGCATCTCTGGTCTGGGATGCTTCATAATAATCTTCTGGTTCCCCATCATCAGTTAATAACAAATAATTCATATATTTTATTAGGAACATGTGGTCGAGTACTCCTTCTTAGTGTAGGAGTTGGACAAGAAGGTTGTTGTATGTCATTTGATTGCGATGTACTGCCCTGTACAGTCTGTTCTTCTTGTTGCGGAGTACTTATGATAGTGTACTCTTGCATCGTACTGTCTGGGACATAATCTTCATCAATGAATGTAGATTCTTTTTGATTTGTTTCATAACTCTCAATTTTATGCCTATCTTTGTACATGACTCTCTCATTGAAAATTACATCTCTTGAACGAATAATCTTTTTGCTTTCATCATCCCAAATGCGGTATCCGAACTCATCTTCGCCATAACCGATAAAAGTGCAAACTTTTGATTTAGGATCAAGCTTATTTCTGCCTTGATCACTAATGTGCACATAGCTACACAACCAAATACCTTTAAGTGCGACAATTTGATCTCTTTGCCGCTCCATACCTCCTCTGATTTGTACTCCAATGGGGTTGATGGTCCTCGATTGATCAAGTAAGCTGCTGTATTGACTGCTTCTGCCCAGAATTGTTTTGGTAGACCTGACTGTATACGAATGCTTCTGGCTCTTTCTGTCAATGTTCGGTTCATCCGCTCAGCTATGCCATTATGCTGAGGCGTACCTGGCACAGTTCTTTCCATCTTAATACCATGCTCGTAGCAAAACTTCTTGAATTTGGTGTCCTCATATTCTCCGCCATTGTCGTACCTGAATCTTTGATCTTCAGACCTGTTTCATTTTCAACCCTAGCTTTCCATATCCTGAAAACTTCAAACACTTCGGACTTGTATTTTAGAAAGTAAACCCATACTTTCCTAGAGTGATCATCAATAAAAGTCACAAAGTACTGTTTTCCACCTATAGACTGGGTGGTTGTTGGTCCCCACACATCAGAATGAACAAGCTCCAATTTTTCTTTCATTGGAGTTCTTCCATATGTCTGAAAGCTTACCCTCTTCTGCTTTCCAAGTATGCATTCTTCACACGTCTAAATTCACAGATTTTAGACTAGGGAGTTTTCCAATTGAATGCATGATCTTCATTCCTTTCTCACTCATGTGACCAAGTCTTTGGTGCCATAACTTGGAATTTTCATTCTCTGTTGCAACTGCAATCGAATAACACGCTCCAGCTGTCAAATAGAGAGTACCATTCTTTTTACCATGAGCAACTATCATTGCTCCCTTTGAAATCTTCCAATTATCACCTTGAAAGATTATAGTGTAACCTTCACGAGCCAACTGCCCAACTGAGATCAAGTTCTTTCTTAGGTCGGGAACATGTTTGACATCCTTCAGCTCCCAAGCTGACCCATTTAACTTAATTTTGACATTACCTTGACCAACAATATCACAAGGTTGGTCATCACCAAGGTATACCTGTCCAAGGTTTCTATGGACATACTTCTCAAAAAAGTTTTTATTAGAAGTAGCATGGAACGATGCTCCAGAGTCTAATACCCAAGACTCTTCTTTGCTCTCCAATGAGCATATCAACGCATCATCACCTTCTCCGGTAGAAGTGACATTTGCCTCTGCCTTCACTTCTTTGCCTTTTGGTGTTCCCTTGCACTGATTTTTATAGTGCCCAATCTTTCCCCAATTCCAACACTCCACAGTCTTTGAGTTTTGGAAATTATTTGGATTCCTGGATTTTGACCTCCTATCTCTGGATTGTCCTCGATAGTTTGATCTTCCGCGTTCATTCCTTCTGATTAAATTTCTTCCTCTTGACTCTGTATGCAATACTGAAGAGGATGAAGATTCACCTGATTCTCTTCATAGAATCTCCTCACTAAGAACCAGATCACGAACGTCATCAAACTTCAACTTGTTATTTCCCGATGAGCTACTCACAGCTGTGACTGTAGCATTCCAACTATCTGGCAGGGAAGATAAAAGTATTAACGCTAATACTTCATCATCAAATTTGATTTCAACAGAACTCAATTGGGTTGTGACAGAATTGAGTTCATTAAGGTGTTGAGCTACCGATCCACCTTCCGACATCCTCAAACTAAACAACCGCCTCATCAAATGAACTTTATTGGAGGCTGATGGCTTCTCATACATATTAGAGAGAGCTTTCATGAGACCTGCCGTTGTGGTTTCCTTTGCAATGTTAAACGCCACATTGCGTGATAACGTCAATCGAATAACTCCGAGTGCTTGTCTATCTAAAAGCTTCCATTCTGCTTCTTGCATGCCATCTGGCTTTTTCTCTTCCAGAGGTTGATAGAGTTTTTTCTGGTATAAATAATCTTCAATCTGCATTTTCCAAAATCCGAAATCTTTACCATCGAATTTTTCAAGTTTAACTTCTCCTTTGTCTGCAGCTATTTTTCCCACTCAAATTTGATTTTTTCTTTTAGGATCGTTTTTATTTTTATCGTAATGTGGACTAATTGTCAACCAAGCTCTTGATACCAATTGTTAAGAAAATAATGCAAATTTTCTATTTAATCAAATTTGAGGGAGAAATAAATTACATAAACAAAATGTCTATTTATACCAAAGTGCAAAAAAACACAACCCCTCTTTTCTCTGAGTTATTTTTCTTCTCTCAGATTTTCTCTTGAAATTATTACATACAAATGAAGGAAATGCTCAATTTATAGTTTTCCTAAAACAACCTAAGCCATTTAAAATTTAGCCTGCAATATTTATTACCATTAGTTATTTTTCCCTATATTTGGAAACACATTTAATTTTCAATGGTAATGCATGGTTATTTAATAACCATTTTTTTTTTATGTTTCTTAATTATCTTCCAACAGAATCAATTTCCGTCTACATTATATGCTCTCCGTTTGTAAATTATATTACAACGTCCTGCGCTTTACTTGAGGTCAATTTACGACTACATTATATACTCCAGGGTTAAGATTATAATTTGCGCTTTTGTGACACCTCGTGATTCAATTCCTTCAAAGTGATTTTTATATAAATGCTAATGCTTATGGAACATATGCTTGTACTTTCCTTTTTTTTTTTTTTTTCCACAATAATTTACTCGTGATCAATTTCCGTCTACATCATATGCATATGCTCCAGGGTTATACTGTAATTTGCAAAACTGCAACACCTCGTGATTTCTTCAAGGTGCTGCGCTTTACTTGAGGTCAATTTACGACTACATTATATACTCCAGGGTTAAGATTATAATTTGCGCTTTTGTGACACCTCGTGATTCAATTCCTTCAAAGTGATTTTTATATAAATGCTAATGCTTATGGAACATATGCTTGTACTTTCTTTTTTTTTTTTTTTTTTTCCCACAATAATTTACTCGTGATCAATTTCCGTCTACATCATATGCATATGCTCCAGGGTTATACTGTAATTTGCAGAACTGCAACACCTCGTGATTTCTTCAAGGTGCTTTTCATATCATTGCTAATGCTCTTGGAACATAGGCTTGTTTTAGAGTTTTTGGGTCTTTTTACTCTTTTACAAATTCCTCTTCCCCTTTTAGTTCTATAGAAGAAGAAATTGCATGCTCTTGTAACTTGGCTTTATTCTTTGTTCTTTCATATAGTAACTTTAATCATCCTCATTATAAATCTTTTGCAATTCAGGTAAATGTTTGGCTACATTGCATTATCTGAAAGAACCTAGCTAAGATGCTGATTCCTTTGTTTTTTCTGTTTGGTAAAAAAGCACTTTAAACTAAGACATATTCATTGCTTAGTTTATCAACTTTAAGTCTATATAATTCATTTCTACAACTTATATTCTAAAATCTTCATCAATAGAAAATGGCTAATTGCTTGCTGAAAATTTCACTGATACATTTGTTCATTACTTACACTTTCTGCTATGGCTATGCAGAACTTGAACTACTGCTAAAACTGAAGGCGTCTTTGGTTGGACCTCGAAGCTCAGCCCTTGAAGACTGGAAACAATCTTCATCTCCAACATCACATTGCTTGTTTTCAGGGGTCTCATGTGACATGAGCTCTCGAGTAATCGGTCTAAATATCTCATGTGTTCCTTTATATGGCTCAATCCCACCTGAAATCGGACAGTTTAGCCAGCTGAATACTCTGGTTTTAACAGCTACTAATCTGTCAGGCAGTCTTCCACCCCAAGTAGCAAACTTATCGACGTTGCAGCACCTGAACATCTCAAGCAACTGCATAAGCGGGAAATTACATTCAATTTTGTTCAGCAAAATGACTCAGCTAGAAGTCTTAGATTTCTATAACAACAACTTCTCCGGGCCACTGCCTACAGAGCTCACGAGCCTTAAGAAACTGAAGCATCTGGCTCTTGGAGGAAATTACTTCTCAGGTGAGATTCCATCTCAATACTCAGAGATCCAAGGCTTGGAGTACTTAGGCTTGGAGGGTAATTCACTTACTGGTAAGCTTCCTTCGAGCTTATCACATTTGTCGAATCTCCAGTTCTTGTATGTAGGCTATTTCAACACTTTCAATGGAGGTATACCTAATGAGTGGGGTTTCATCAAATCACTTCGAGTTCTTTGTGCAGCTAACTGCAACCTTTCTGGCAGTATTCCTGTAACTTTAAGTCACCTGAGTGAATTAGACTCTCTTTACCTGCAGAAAAACAACATTACAGGTCATATCCCAGCTGAATTTGGTGATTTAGCCAATTTGAGAGAACTTGACCTTTCTTCTAATTCACTCACAGGTATAATGCCTGAAAGTTTTTCGCAGTTAAAGAAGCTTGAACTTCTCAGCCTATTTTCGAACAATATGGATGGTTCGATCCCTGATTCTATCTCTGAGCTTCCTAGGCTTGGGAGATTTCTTGTATGGAGCAACAACTTCAACAGTCAACTACCTGAAAATCTAGGCCAGAATGGAAAACTCGAAAGGGTTGATGTAGCAGGCAATCAAATTACAGGTCAAATTCCAAAACAGCTATGCAAAGGAAGAAGACTAAAGGAACTTATATTGTTTGGGAATTCTTTTACTGGTCCTATCCCTGAAGATCTTGGAAAATGCAAGACCTTGGTTCGAGTAAGATTAGCAACAAACTCGTTAAGTGGTTCGATTCCCTCTGGAGTATTGAACTTGCCAAGGGCTAATATAATTGAGCTTAGTCACAACAACTTGGTTGGTGAACTTCCCCTGTATATATCAGGAGATTCTCTCCAGACTCTAGACCTATCGAACAACACCATCACCGGAAGTATTCCTCCATCTATTCAGAAGTTGGTTAGATTACAGAAACTCTTTCTTGGAAGTAATAACTTATCAGGAAACATTCCTGATGAATTATTCAGTCTGAAAAACATATCGATAATCGATGTAAAAGACAACTACATAACTGGGGAGATACCGAAAACAATAGGAAATTGCTCCTCTCTTATGTCCTTAGATATCAGCAACAACCACCTTAGTGGAAGAATCCCACATGAAATTTCAAACTTGAAGATTTTGAGCAGTCTGAATCTGTCAGAAAACCATTTGGTTGGTGAAATTCCTGCTGACATGCAGAATATGACTAGTTTAGTGACACTTGATCTTTCATATAACAACTTGTCAGGTAGAATTCCATCTGAGGGACAGTTTGCTCTCTTCAAGGCGGATTCATTTATCGGTAACCCAAATCTCTGCTTTCCATCTCAGTCAACTTGTGCTTCATCAGCTGAATCGAGCTCGGTTCATGCTTCTCAACTAGGATCATTCAAAACATTGCTCTTACTTGTTAGTGGTATTTTTTCCCAAAATGTATTCTAGCTAGTGTTGACTTTTCACTTCTGTAATTTCTTATAAATGCTTCTATGAGTTTCAGTTAGCAGTTTAGTTTGTCACTGAAATAATTTATGGACCCTATTTTCCTTCTGGTAGTAATGTACGGAGTACTCCCTTAGTTTTTTTAATTGATGCAGTTTGACTTTTACACTTCTCAACTTTCCATGTTTCTTAGTAATTACAAAAGCTATGTTACAAGAACGATGCGGTAGCATTTCCCCTTCTAATTAATAAATCAAGTTTACAAGGATCAGTTTGAAAAAAAAATATGAAGCAAATTGTGCAAAGTCTTCTAATTTAATCTACTTAATCAGACTGACAGTAATAACATAATTCTTATTGATCAAAGTAGTAAATTACCAAATATCAGGAATAGTCCCACATTGACACAATTACTAAAAAAATTATTTTAAGTAATTATGTTTAATGATAAATAAACTTTAATTTTTTCTCTGCAACCTTAGACACCAAGTTTGATAACCTAGGCCAAAAAATGGATTGTGACCGTGTGATAAGATAATTTAATTTTTAATACGGTGTATATCTATACTAATATATTAAAAGGCATCCTTTTAAATTATGTCACGTCACTTCATGTAGGGGTGAAACAAATTTGGTTTAAAATCGAACCGAACCGAAAACCGAACCGAATTAGGAATATAGTTCGGTTTTCTTTCTTAAGTGGTTCGGTTTCAGTTTGTAAAATCAAGAAACCGAAATTATATGGTTCGGTTTCGGTTTCGGGAAATGAAAAACCGAAACCGAAACGAATTTCGGCCCATACTATATAAGGCAAAAAAAAACCCTAATCACTCTCTCTCCTCTTCTCAGCCTCTCACTCTTTCCTCTTCTCTTTCCGCCCTTTCTCTCTCCTCTAATCCTCTTCTCTTTCCGCCATTTCTGAGCTTTCTCCCTCTCAGTTCTCACTATCTCCTTTCCTCTTCTGATCTTCTCTAATCTCTAGTTCTCTACTCCGTCCTTTCTCTCTCCTCTTCGATCTCTTCTCCACTTTCACTCTCCTCTCCTCTTCGACAGTACGACCAAGGAGGCAAGGACGACCACCAGGGGACCAGTGTTCACATTCTAAAGGTTTTCATGGATCTAGTGTTTTCATGGTCGAATTTGACCTTTAAAACCCAAATTCAAGGTTTTTCGGTGGAATGTGAGGTATGTCCTCTTTTTCTTTCTTTTAATTTGGTTTGAGTTTTTTTTTCTACTTTATTTTTATGGTGGTGTGTGATTGAATTGTGGTGGTGGTAGGTAGTTTTGGGTGGGTTTCGGGTGGTCAGGATGGATGGTGGGTGGGTGGTGGGTTTCTTCAGTTTTTGGTGGATGGAGGGGTGGTTTTTGATGGATTCGGGTTGATGCATGATGAGTGGGTTTCGGGTGGTTTTTGACGGGTTAGGGTGGATGGCGGGTGGGTTTCGGGTGGTTTTGGGGGATGGGTGGTGAGTTTCGGTGGTTTTTGGTAGGTTAGGGTGGGTTTTAGGTGGTCAGGGTGATGGGTGGTGGTTGGGTGTTGGTGGTGATAAGGTGGGATGGTAATAATTAATACCCTGGATTGGTTTGGTTTTGTTTGATTCGATTTTAATTGGTTTGGTTCGGTTCGGTTTTTTTGCTAAATTTGATGTTCATGATGCTTGATAGGAAAATTTGATGCGATTTGGTTTTTTTTTAAGAAAACTGAAATTTAGGTGGTTTGGTTCGGTTCGGTTTCAAAGCTAAAGTAGTGCGGTGTGGTTTGCAAAATCAAGAAACCGAAATATGGTGGTTCAGTTTCGGTTTGGGCCAAAAACCAAACCGAAAACCGAACTTTCACCCCTGACTTCATGACGCCAAATCACCTACCCAACATCTTTTACTTCATATAAAGATATAATAAGGTTAAGAGGATTCGATCACCCAACCACTAATAACAAAGTTGGCTATTTAACCTTCTTAGCCCATTATCAAACATGTTATAAATATGAAAAAGAAATGTACATAAGTGTAAACCACATGATTTAATTATTAAAAAAAATAATAATTCAATAATGTTGATTTCAGATTTCAAAATCCTTGAAAAAAAAAAAATCCAAATTGCACGATTAAAAAAGTAGCAATTCGGGGCAACGCCCGGGCTACTCACTAGTTAGAAAATAAAATTGTGCGGGAGCATGAGCTAGCGTGCCATAAGTTATTATCACCTATCAAACGAATTGTGAGGTTCGTGAGCATCTATAACTATACTAAAACAGAGGACACTCCAGACAGAAGCTCTAGGTGTCACCTCGATATTAAAAATTTTCCCGCTCTTTTCCACTATCCTAAATAAAGCAATTATTCACTAAATTTTTTAAGACCTTCGATTTCCTATAAATATTACGCATAATATTAGAAAAGTATCAGTCTGTATATTCTAGAATAATATTAATTGATCTTATATAATTTTTTTTTCCAAAATAAAATAAATAAATTTTATTAATTCACTAGTAGAAAAAAAGAATTAGGCAACCCCCCTATGGCAACGGTTCATGAAAACCGTTGCCAACTTGCTGTGAGCGCCATTTAAAAAAAAAAAAAAATTTGGTTACATATGGCAACGGTTAACCGTTGCCAATTGATAAAATTTAAAAAAAAAAAATAAATTAAAAGGGGTAGATTGGCAACGGTTAACCGTTGCCAATTTTAAAAAAAAAAATTCGGGTTTTTGAATACAAACAGCAAGACTGTGCAAACGTTCTTCTTTCACGTCCAAAAACGCGCGCCTTCCCTCTCCCCAAACCATTCCTCCATTGAATTGAAGCTTCCATTGAAGGGGTTTGTTCTTCTGCCTCCCTCAAGCACGCACTCCCCTGTTCTTCTGCCTCCCTCAAGCACGCACTCCCTTGTTCTTCTGCTTTCACCCCTCAAGCACGCACGCACTCAACTCTTCTCTTCTGCCTCCCTCCATATTTAGCAGCTCCTCCATTATTGAAGTATGTAGCAACTCCTTCATTGTTACAGCGCTCCTCATTGCTAGGTAAGTCGTAATAACTCTCCTCCATTGTTATGGTTTTTGAAGAATTGGTCTTTAAATTAGTTAATATTGACAAGTTTCTTGTAATTTCTAGGGTTTGTCAAGAATTGGTCTTTTGTGTTAGCATGAATTGGGTCTGTGATGTTGGAACTTGAATAGAGTTATTTGTAGTTAGACGTTCCTTGGTATTGAAAAGATGATATACCCTTGTATCTTATTACTATAATTTGACAGATGTTTGTGATGATACCGTGTTTGTCAAACTGGCTTCGAATGAATTGAATGAAATTTTAGCAATGCACCAACTGCCCTCAACCTTGTTGCTGCTTTCATTGCTGAATTTCAGCCAAAGACATGGATAGAAAATAGTTGTTATTGTATTTAGTACAAGCTACATTTACCTATATTTCTAAATTGTTATGAGAATTTTATTTATCATCACTAATAAAGTTGAGAATTTTATTTTGTTTATAGGATAATTTAGTCCTTTTTATTTAAGAGAACAAAGTTGAGAGTTTAGGGTTTAGGGTTTAGGGTTTAGGGTTTAGGGTTTAGGGTTTAGGGTTGAGAGTTTAGGGTTTAGGGTTAAGGGTTTAGGGTTTAGGGTTTAGGGTTAAGGGTTTAGGGTTTAGGGTTAAGGGCTTAGGGTTTAGGGTTTAGGGTTTGAATATACTTTTCTTTATGAGTTGCTTCTCACTATATATATGCGTGTTTCAGGCTAAGAAATGGGTGTCAAGGGCTTCTAGGGTAAGATCATCAGTTTGGAGAGTGGGCGGAAAACATCCTGGTATGGTATCTTACTCTGACTGTCCTTGTTCTTGCATTGCTCACTAATATCATTCTTATCTTTTCCCTTAATCTGGTTTTCTATTTGTGTTCTATATAGGTTACACTGAAAAAGATTATCAGGAATTTTTGGGCGAAGCATAGACCTTGGCATTTTGACCTTCTATTTGAGAGTGTTGAGCCTTTATAGGTACTCAGGTATATATATATATATATATAACTTTATGTGCTTTAAATAAGTTCTTGGTTGCACAATTTTGTGGAGATGGTGTGTGATATAACTTTGGTGCATCTTCTATCATGAAGTGTGATTAAACCATTGGTTTTTAATTGATTGCATGTATCATCATATGCCTAGATACCCGTTCAAGGCTTTCTCATTAGGAGAAAGTCTTGAATAGTCCCCGGTTGGGACTGTTCTTGAACGTTTACTCTCACTTAGGTGGTGAATGTATGTCAGTTTTTTCGATTTTAAGAAACATCTTGGCTTAGCATTTCCTGGATCACCATGTTCTCTGGGTACATATGTGGGTAAGTAATTGCCTACGTCGTGTACTTGGAGAACTGGGGGGAAATGCTGCCGGATTTTCCTTAAAATTGGAAATCTGATATACATTCACTAGTGAGAGTAAACGTTCAAGGATGGGTTAGGTTGGAGTGATAAGGACCCTTTGGAAGCATATATGCATTTTTGTATCTATATGAATGTTATATACATGTTGTGTGTTTAAATTTGATTTGTATATATAATAGATGTAGCAATTATACATTATTCGTAATATGTTGCCATGTTTAGAGACAATTTACTTAATGGAGAGGGATCGTTGATGGATGTATGGTAGACGTGATACATTGGAATTCTTTAATGGGGTTCAAGAGTTCTGCGAGACGGCTTCATCTTATCAGCGCAGAATGGGTTTCGAGTGCCTCTATTGTCCTTGTGTTGATTGTAATAATGTGAAGGTGGTCAATAGTGTTGATATCATTAGAGATCATGTAGTTTGTCGTGGGTTTAGGGTTAAATATCATGTGTGGATTTGGCATGGTGAAGAAGGAGAGTACAGTGGGGATGTTATTGGGTATGATGTGCATGATGATAGAAGCAATGATATCCGTGTGGACGAGGAATACAAGAATGATGAACATATTGATGATGATGGTGCTGAGGAGGGATTTGAGGATGATCATGTGGATGAGGTTGAGGATGAAGGTGTGGATGAGATGATGCGTGGTTTTGAAGGTGACGTGTTTGAGTCATTATCGGAGGCTTCTAAAAAGCCTTTGTATCCTGGGTGCAAAAAATACTCCAAACTATCAGTCGTGCTAACTCTTTTTAACATTAAGTCAAAGCATGGGTGGACGGACAGTAGTTTTACTTCCTTGTTGAGCGTGTTAAGTGAGATGTTTCCAGATGGGAATGAAATTCCTAAGTCTTACTATTACGCTAAGAAGCTCATGGGTCCATTTGGTTTGGAGTATAAGAAGATACGTGCATGTCCTAATGATTGTATTCTTTAACGAAATGAATATGAAAAATTGGAGGAGTGTCCAAGATGCAAGAAGTCACGCTACAAGCGCAAGAGTTGCAATGCTGGTACGAAGGGACCTCCTGCTAAGGTGTTGTGGTATCTTCCCATAATTCCTAGGTTTAAGCGTCTGTTCTCTTTACCAAAAGACGCTAAAAACTTGAGGTGGCATGCAGAGGGAAGAAAAAAAAACAGAATGCTGAAGCACCCAGTCGACTCCCCGCAATGGAAGAACCTTGATATGAAGTTTGGGGAATTTGGTGATGAAGTCAGAAATTTAAGGCTTGGTTTGTGCACGGACGGGATGAATCCATTTGGCACTCTTAGTACCCAGCACATCACATGGCCGGTACTTTTAGTGATCTACAATTTGCCTCCTTGGTTGTGCATGAAACGGAAATATGTAATGCTTTCACTCTTGATATCGGGGCCAAGGCAACCTGGAAACGACATTGATGTGTATCTTGCGCCATTGGTTGATGATTTGAGAAAGATGTGGGACGAAGGGGTTTTCGTGTTTGATGCTCATAAGAATGAGATGTTCACATTGCGTGCAGCTCTTATGTGGACCGTTAATGATTTTCCTGCATATGGCAACTTGTTTGGGTATAAGAATAAAGGGAAAAAGGCATGTCCCATTTGTATTGATGATACGCCAAGCAGACGCCTTGATCATTCTTTCAAACAGGTGTATTTGAGGATAAGAAGGTTGCTCAGGCGCGATCACCCGTACCGTAGGCAGAAAAAGGCTTTCGATGGGACGATGGAGGAGGGGACTGCTCCTAGGCCACTGACTGGTGGGGAGGTTTACGCTCGGGTCAAGGGTGTACGAACAGTATTTGGGAAATCTTAAAAAGCGGCGGAATCAGTTGATCTCTTTAAAAAAGAATCAATCTTTTGGTTGCTCCCGTACTGGAAAGAACATGACGTTAGGAACTGTCTTGATGTAATGCATATAGAGAAGAATGTGTGTGACGCTCTTGTGGGAACGCTGATGAATATTCAAAACAAGACAAAGGACGGAAAGGGTGCACGTTTAGATTTGGAAAAGATGGGGGTGCGTCCAGAATTGTGGGTTCAGCAAAGAATTAGTAAGGGAAAGGAACAGGAAAAGGAAAAAGAAATGGGTTCGAAAAAGGGAAAGGGGAAGAGCAAGGGAAAGGGAAAGGCCGCGGATGCGTCGAAGAAGAAAAATAAGGGAAAAGCCAAAGAGGGGAAGGCCTATTTACCTCCGGCTTGCTACACATTGTCAAGGGTAGAAAAACGGAGGTTTTGTGAATGTCTGTATGGCATTAAGGTTCCATCAGGGTACGCATCTAACATGAAAAGATTTGTATCCTTAAATGGAGAATTGAAGCTGACAAGTATGAAATCCCATGATTGTCATGTTCTGATGCAAGTTTTTCTACCAATTGCAATACGTGGTATTTTTCCAAAGCACGTGAGGGAAGCTATTACAAGCCTCTGTTTGTTTTTCAATACAATATGTAGCAAAGTGCTTGATCCTTGTACCCTTGATGCTTTACAGGCGGATGTGGTTGTGACTTTGTGCAAATTTGAGATGTAGTTCCCGCCCTCGTTTTTCGACATAATGGTGCATTTGATTCTTCATTTGGTGCGTGAGATTAAGTTGTGCGGTCCAGTGTTCTTGAGGTGGTGCTATCCTTTTGAAATACACATGGGTAAATTGCAAGATAAAGTTAGGAATCGGGCTCACCCGGAAGGAAGTATGATTCAAGGGACCGTGGCCGAGGAGATTGGTAATTTTGTGGCCGACTATATAGCCGTTGCTGAACCTATTGGTATTCCTACTTCTCGACATGAAGGTAGACTTGATGGTCATGGCACAATCGGGTCGAAACGAATGTCACATGATCGAGAGAAGTTCTTACAAGCACACCTATATGTGTTGCACCATGTTGCAGATGTTCACCCATATTTAGACGAGCACATGGCTAGTTTGCGTGATGAGTTTCCGTCGAAAGGTGAAAGGGCACTGATGCAGTTGCACAATAAGAAGTTTGTGAGTTGGTTTCGTGATCGAGTGATGGGTGGAATGGATGAGAGTGTCACAGCTACAGTAAGGTGGCTTGCTTATGGTCCTAGGGATGATGTTCGCTCCTTTGAGGGATATGACATAAATGGGTACACATTTTGGACTGAGCGTCAAGATTTGAAATCGTCCTCGACCCAAAACAGTGGTGTAACGGTTGTGGCATCGTCAAGGGAGTTTGCAAGTGATAAGTATAAATCACCCGTTGATGCAGAGTTGTCATACTACGGTCGAATTCAAGAAATATGGGAGCTTGATTACTGTGACTTCACGATTGCTCTTTTCCGGTGTAAGTGGGTTGATAATATCAAGCGTAACGTCAAATTTGATGAATTTACTCTTATAGATCTTGGCAACCTGAATGATAGTGCGGAACCATTCATCCTTACATCTCAAGCTAAGCAGGTGTTTTACGTATCTGACCCTGCCGACTCAAAATGGTCTATTGTGCTAGCCGGCAAAAGAAGAATCCTTGGCGTTGGAGATGTCGAGGATGAGGAAGAATATGATGCCTTTGATGACTCGGCACCTTTCACTGTTCCTAGACCTGCTGTGCCAAATGAGATAGACGACCAAGCCAATTACATGAGATCAGACCACGATGAAGGAATATTAGATTGAGGTACTGTATATTTTCTGTTAGTTTGAATTGCAGGCGTAGAAAGAATAAAAAAATCACGTTTTAGGTGAAAATGAATGAAATTGTTGAATTACTTGCCCATTTTTCTTATATTCTTTTAAACGAATAAAGTAACTTGCATCACCATTTTCTATGTTTATTTGTATTATAATTCAGCAATTTATATATGATTATAAGTTTACCTTACAATTCAGCAGCTAATAACGTGTTATGTTTGTAATGACAGGTTTTAACATCTAATGGCGGACGATCGATTCCGTGTTCGAGTTGAGGATGTTGAATCTAACTCAGATGATTCATCTAATGATGGGGACCAGCCGTATGATGTGAACAAGGAAACTGATTTGGGTGAGCCAGAAGATCAGGCGCAAGATGTATTGGAGAGAATGATAGATGACTTTGAAATTGCAGCTGAGCAAGCGCCTCCAATCGATAATGCCATTATGGAGCCGTTTTGTGAGGATCAAAGTGGAGGGGGGGGGGGAGGTGCAGGCACCAGCGAAGAAAAAGCAGAGGGGTCTGACGACAGCTTTCAAGAAACCTGTCGGTCCTATGGTCTTGGAGTATGACAGGGTAGGGCAACCCTCAGGTAAATGGCGTCGTCAATATGCTGGTCAAGTTGGGATTTGTGCGCGCAAAATCCCCATTACGCTTCGTATGAGCGACGTACCTACAGGCTTGATTGACACGTTTTGGAATGATACCAGGGTAAGTTTGATTTGATGTGATTATTTATAAACAATTTCAATTTATTGTTATGTTATTGGCAAACTAATAATGTTTGTTATTTGTGCTTGCAGAGTCTATTTAACATTCCAAATGAGTACGCCAAGCGAAGGGTGTTTGAATCCTTACTTGCGGCAAGATTCAGAAGCTTCAAGTGTAACTTAGTTCGTCGATTTATCACAAAGAAACTTGTGAGGAAACCAAAGAACAAGAAAGGAGGTGGCAGTGATGATGATGTCATCGATGAAGAGAAACTCCCTTGGCAAATATGGCCTAGCATATCGAAGGATGATTGGGAGGCTTTCGTTCATCAAAAATGTAAAAAAGAAGAAATTGTAAGTTTAAAGAACTATGATGAAAATTGTGTTGTAATTTATCGTCTTTTTTATTAGTAATGAAACTAAAATTTATATCTTTTTATGTAGGAAATGAGGAAGGAGAATTCCAGGAATGCATTGCAAAAGCAATACCACCATCATATGGGAGCAATGACGTGTGATGAATGGAGGGATATGTGGGTGAGTGAAGGAGTATACCCCACTGCGCTTCTAGGGTCCTCCACAGCGCCGTCTGACTCCATGACCAGTACTTTGGTGAGTCGTGCTGGGGATTTCTTTTGCTCTATGCATTCGTGGGACAAGAAGACCGGAAAATGGTCCATCAAGGCTCCGGAAACCAAAGAAATGACAGATAAGCTAGTAAGAAACTATGAACTAGTGAACTACATTATTCATTTGCATGTATATCACTTTATATAAACACTTACTTCATGTTGCCATTTTGTTTTTGCTACAGCTTGAGTACACTGGAGAGCTTGTTGAAGGCAAGCTCGTCCCGACGGTAGAGAAGGATCCCTTCACCTTGGCTATGAGAAAGCCCTACCATCCGGGACGGGTATTAGGTGCTGGGGGGAGCTTGCTAGGATGGGAAAAGGTAATGGGTCCCGAATATACCAAATCTGGAAGATCCCGAGCAAGTGTGAACTCGCCACAAAACTTCGATGCCACAGTGGCATCAATTAAAGAACAAGTGCGCAATGAGATGCGCGAAGAGTTCAATGCATGGGCGAAGCAAATGAATTTGCCGACCTTGCCCTTTTCCTCGACAACACCGGCCGACTCAAGTAGCCACCCACGAAGAGAAGGAGAACAGGAGATAAATGCACGCGAGGAGGTACGTGATTAGAATTCAACTCTATAAGTTTTGATATGTTGAGTTACGTGGGTACGATTCTAATTAATGTTTCACTATCAATACACTATTGCAGATTGGTACTCCTTCACATGCGAACTCAAGGGGACTTGATACGGTGACACCTCATGACTTTCCTATTCTACAGGTGATTTTTTACTTACTTGTTTGGATAATGATATTGGTTTTTGGATTGTGTTGTGAAATGGTTAAGTTGGCTGTGAAATGGTGTTTCTTCGCTGTGTTGTGTTGTTGGTGTTGCTTTAATTTGTTGATGTGATGTGTTTTTGTTGTCTGCTTCTCCTTATCCTCATTCTCCTCCTCCTCCTCCTTCTCTTTCTCCTTCTCCTTCTCCTCCTTCTCTTTCTCCTCCTCCTTCTCTTTCTTCTCCTTCTCCTCCTTCTCTTTCTTCTCCTTCTCCTTCTCTTTCTTCTCCTTCTCCTTCTATTTCTCCTTCTCCTTCTCCTTCTCATTCTCCTCCTCCTTCTCCTTCTCCTCCTCCTCCTCCTCCTCCTCCTCCTTCTCTTTCTTCCCGAGGAGGCTGCAGCTGTGCAGCACTGCAGCAGCTGTGCAGCCTCCTCGCTGTGCACACGCTGCCCTTCCCGCCCGGTTTCCGGTTTTTTTTTTTTTGCACTCGTTTTGGTTTTTTTTTTTTTTTTTTTTTTGCACCTAAGATACTTAGTTATGAATATTTATGGCTTGAAACAACCTAAAAAAAGCAATTTCACAAGTTTTAGGTTCATTTAGAGTGTTTACGGCTCGAAATGGCCTAAATGAGTTCTAACTTGCCCATTTTCCATGATTTTTGCTCAATTCTTGATTTAACTCTTATATTACACCTAAGATACTTTGTTATGAATATTTATGGCTTGAAAAAACCTAAAAAAAGCAATTTCACAAGTTTTAGGTTCATTTAGAGTGTTTACGGCTCGCAATGGCCTAAATGAGTTCTAACTTGCCCATTTTTCATGATTTTTGCTCAATTCTTGATTTAACTCCTATATTACACCTAAGATACTTTGTTATGAATATTTATGGCTTGAAAAAACCTTAAAAAAGAAATTTCACAAGTTTTAGGTTCATTTAGAGTGTTTACGGCTCGAAATGGCCTAAATGAGTTCTAACTTGCCCATTTTTCATGATTTTTGCTCAATTCTTGATTTAACTCCTATATTACACCTAAGATACTTAGTTATGAATATTTATGGCTTGAAATAACCTAAAAAAAGCAATTTCACGAGTTTTAGGTTCATTTAGAGTGTTTACGGCTCGAAATGGCCTAAATGAGTTCTAACTTGCCCATTTTTCATGATTTTTGCTCAATGCTTGAATTAACTCCTATATTACACCTAAGATACTTAGTTATGAATATTTAAATGAAGTATCTTCCTAATTGGTGCAGGAAGAGATCCGTTGTGAACTTCTTCACCCGGGCGAATCATATGATGGACCTTTGAAAGTTGTTGCCTATGGTAGTGCACAACCGGCCGAACAAGGTACGGTCCATCTTCGACCTCTTCTGCCTGAGCATTATTCTGTCGGGATCCATTCTGTGGTTCCCGGGTTCGAGGAGATCTTAATACCTGTGCCCGTGGAGGAGGATGAGTTCACTCTGGGCAGCAAAAGGTAGTTTTGTGCAATGGCCATCTGCTTGGATACGGTTGATGAACCAGGTAATTAAGATTTAGATTTCACGATTTAATCTTTTCTTCCCAAGAGTTGGATGGAAATATTTTCTAACTATTTATATGATTTGTCTTATTAGCCATCGAAGAAAAGCCAAACTCCAAAGAAGAGGGTGGAGGGGCCAACGAACAGGAGTGAACATGGCTCGGTGAGTGGAAAAGCGTCGATGAAGAGCCCTTCACGATGTTCAGCTACGCAAGCTACTCCATTAGTTGAAGACACGGTGCTTCAATCGCTATCTCAGGAGTTAGCTTATTTGCACAACCGTGTTTGCGTGTTGCCTAATGACAGCCCCATCCAAATCCAACTTCCTAAGGAAATGTTCCACTATGATGATGATGCAACGACATGGCTATTCAAAGAAGATGTGAAGGAATTTCTAAGTGGTGCAATGCTTAACATTTCCCTCATTCAAATATCCATGAGGTAATTCAACTGGTACTCAATTTATATTATTCAGTTTAGTGGTGTTTGTCGTTTGGTTTTCGATTAACATTGTGTTATCATGCATGCAGCGCACTCCAGGAGCAAATATGGGAGCTTGAATCTCCTTGTCAAGTTGGGTGGTTGTGCCCTAAGCAGATGTCCACTGCTAGAATCTTAGGCAACTCCGCTGACGTGTTGTACTATGCTGAACGGGGTATCAGGCAATCAGTGAGTGCGGGAGACAAGTTCATATTCGTCCCATACTATGAGGAGTACGTCTGATTATTCTAGACAAGTTCATTTGTTTTCCCAGTTTATTTGTTGTAATAGGCTAACTATTGATTTGTTTGTCTCGTGTGTAGTTATCATTGGACCATACTTGTGATTTGTGTTTCCAGTAACACAATCTTCTACTTTGATTCTTCTCGGTTACCTCAAGTAAGAAAGCGCCTCGTGAGGTCCATATTGCAAAAGTAAGCATCTAGTTTGTTTCACTTCTGATTATTCATTTTCATATCTTAACTCATATGTATTGATTACACTAGTCAAATTTGAACTTATTACTTTGATTTTTTGTAGTACCATAAAGAAGATAAATCCTCGATATCCTCGAGGTCCTACATGGAAAGCACCAAAGGTAATTCACCCGTGATGTTGTGATTTTCTTATTTTACAATGCTTAAGATGTTGCTTATTTGCTATGCATTTTGATTCATGTGCTTTGTTCCTCATGCTAGTGCGCACAACAGGAAAACGGAGTTGACTGTGGCCTATACGTGATGAGATTCATGTATGACATAGTGATGAGTCATTGTACAGACACACGTCAGCTTGAAGAGGTATGCCATTTTGGTTGAAATTGCGCCTCCCAAAACCACTTACTTGCTCTTTTCTTGTAATCTCAAGCATTAGTCACCTATAAATAAGTGATAATGACATGTTTTAACTAGTTATGAGTTCAACAGATAAGAAATATAGAAAATAGGCATCCTAGTAGCCAAAATGGCCTTACTTGAGCCATTTTGGTTGAAATTGCGTCCCAAAACCACTTACTTTCTCTTTTCTTGTAATCTCAAGCATTAGTCACCTATAACTAAGTGATAATGACATGTTTTAAATAGTTATGAGTTCAATAGACAAGAAATATAGAAAATAGGCATCCTATTAGCCAAAATGGCCTTACTTGAGCCATTTTGGTTGAAATTGCGTCCCAAAATCTCTTACTTGCTCTTTTCTTGTAATCTCAAGCATTAGTCACCTATAACTAAGTGATAATGACATGTTTTAACTAGTTATGAGTTCAATAGAGAAAAAATATAGAAAATAGGCATCCTAGTAGCCAAAATGACCTTACTTGAGCCATTTTGGTTGAAATTGCGTCCCAAAACCTCTTACTTGCTCTTTTCTTGTAATATCAAGCATTAGTCACCTATAACTAAGTAATAATGACATTTTTTAACTAGTTATGAGTTCAATAGACAAGAAATATAGAAAATAGGCATCCTAGTAGCCAAAATGGCCTTACTTGAGCCATTTTGGTTGAAATTGCGTCCCAAAACCACTTACTTGCTCTTTTCTTATAATCTCAAGCATTAGTCACCTATAACTAAGTGATAATGACATGTTTTAACTAGTTATGAGTTCAATAGACAAGAAATATAGAAAATAGACATCCTAGTAGCCAAAATGGCCTTACTTGAGCCATTTTGGTTGAAATTGCGTCCCAAAACCTCTTACTTGCTCTTTTCTTGTAATCTCAAACATTAGTCACCTATAACTAAGTGATAATGACATGTTTTAACTATTCATGAGTTCAATAAACAAGAAATATAGAAAATAGGCATCCTAGTAGCCAAAATGGCCTTACTTGAGCCATTTTGGTTGAAATTGCGTCCCAAAACCTCTTACTTACTCTTTTCTTGTAATCTCAAGCATTAGTCACCTATAAATAAGTGATAATGACATGTTTTAACTAGTTATGAGTTCAATAGACAAGAAATATATAAAAATAGGCATCCTAGTAGCCAAAATGGCCTTACTTAAGCCATTTTGGTTGAAATTGCGTCCCAAAACCTCTTACTTGCTCTTTTCTTGTAATCTCAAGCATTAGTCACCTATAAATAAGTGATAATCATATTTTAACTAGTTATGAGTTCAATAGACAAGAAATATAGAAAATAGGCATCCTAGTAGCCAAAATGGCCTTACTTGAGCCATTTTGGTTGAAATTGCGTCCCAAAACCTCTTACTTGCTCTTTTCTTGTAATATCAAGCATTAGTCACCTATAACTAAGTGATAATGACATGTTTTAACTAGTTATGAGTTCAATAGACAAGAAATATATAAAATAGGCATCCTAGTAGCCAAAATGGCCTTACTTGAGCCATTTTGGTTGAAATTGCGTCCCAAAACCTCTTACTTGCTCTTTTCTTGTAATATCAAACATTAGTCACCTATAACTAAGTGATAATGACATGTTTTAACTAGTTATGAGTTCAATAAACAAGAAATATAGAAAATAGGCATCCTAGTAGCCAAAATGGCCTTACTTGAGCCATTTTGGTTGAAATTGCGTCCCAAAACCTCTTACTTGCTCTTTTCTTGTAATCTCAAACATTAGTCACCTATAACTAAGTGATAATTACATGTTTTAACTAGTCATGAGTTCAATAAACAAGAAATATAGAAAATAGGCATCCTAGTAGCCAAAATGGCCTTACTTGAGCCATTTTGGTTGAAATTGCGTCCCAAAACCTCTTACTTGCTCTTTTCTTGTAATCTCAAACATTAGTCACCTATAAATAAGTGATAATTACATGTTTTAACTAGTCATGAGTTCAATAAACAAGAAATATAGAAAATAGGCATCCTAGTAGCCAAAATGGCCTTACTTGAGCCATTTTGGTTGAAATTGCGTCCCAAAACCACTTACTTGCTCTTTTCTTGTAATCTCAAGCATTAGTCACCTATAAGTAAGTAATAATGACATGTTTTAACTAGTTATGAGTTCAATAGACAAGAAATATAGAAAATAGGCATCCTAGTAGCCAAAATGGCCTTACTTGAGCCATTTTGGTTGAAATTGCGTCCCAAAACCTCTTACTTGCTCTTTTCTTGTAATCTCAAGCATTAGTCACCTATAAATAAGTGATAATGACATGTTTTAACTAGTTATGAGTTCAATAAACAAGAAATATATAAAATAGGCATCCTAGTAGCCAAAATGGCCTTACTTGAGCTATTTTGGTTGAAATTGCGTCCCAAAACCACTTACTTGCTCTTTTCTTGTAATCTCAAGCATTAGTCACCTATAAATAGGTGATAATGACATGTTTTAACTAGTTATGAGTTCAATAGACAAGAAATATAGAAAATAGGCATCCTAGTAGCCAAAATGGCCTTACTTGAGCCATTTTGGTTGAAATTGCGTCCCAAAATCTCTTACTTGCTCTTTTCTTGTAATCTCAAGCATTATTCACCTATAACTAAGTGATAATGACATTTTTTAACTAGTTATGAGTTCTATAGACAAGAAATATAGAAAATAGGCATCCTAGTAGCCAAAATGGCCTTACTTGAGCCATTTTGGTTGAAATTTGCGTCCCAAAACCACTTACTTGCTCTTTTCTTGTAATCTCAAGCATTAGTCACCTATAACTAAGTGATAATGACATGTTTTAACTAGTTATGAGTTCAATAGACAAGAAATATAGAAAATAGGCATCCTAGTAGCCAAAATGGCCTTACTTGAGCCATTTTGGTTGAAATTGCGTCCCAAAACCTCTTACTTGCTCTTTTCTTGTAATCTCAAGCATTAGTCACCTATAACTAAGTGATAATGACATTTTTTAACTAGTTATTAGTTCAATAGACAAGAAATATAGAAAATAGGCATCCTAGTAGCCAAAATGGCCTTACTTGAGCCATTTTGGTTGAAATTGCGTCCCAAAATCTCTTACTTGCTCTTTTCTTGTAATCTTAAGCATTATTCACCTATAACTAAGTGATAATGACATGTTTTAACTATTTATGAGTTCAATAGACAAGAAATATAGAAAATAGGCATCCTAGTAGCCAAAATGGCCTTACTTGAGCCATTTTGGTTGAAATTGCGTCCCAAAATCTCTTACTTGCTCTTTTCTTGTAATCTCAAGCAGAATTCACCTATAAATAAGTGATAATGACATATTTTAACTAGTTATGAGTTCAATAGACAAGAAATATAGAAAATAGGCTTCCTAGTAGCCAAAATGGCCTTACTTGAGCCATTTTGGTTGAAATTGCGTCCCAAAACCACTTACTTGCTCTTTTCTTGTAATCTCAAGCATTATTCACCTATAACTAAGTGATAATGACATGTTTTAACTAGTTATGAGTTCAATAGACAAGAAATATAGAAAATAGGCATCCTAGTAGCCAAAATGGCCTTACTTGAGCCATTTTGGTTGAAATTGCGTCCCAAAACCACTTACTTGCTCTTTTCTTGTAATATCAAGCATTAGTCACCTATAACTAAGTGATAATGACATGTTTTAACTAGTTATGAGTTCAATAGACAAGAAATATAGAAAATAGGCATCCTAGTAGCCAAAATGGCCTTACTTGAGCCATTTTGGTTGAAATTGCGTCCCAAAACCTCTTACTTGCTCTTTTCTTGTAATCTCAAGCATTAGTCACCTATAACTAAGTGATAATGACATGTTTTAACTAGTTATGAGTTAAATAGATAAGAAATATAGAAAATAGGCATCCTAGTAGCCAAAATGGCCTTACTTGAGCCATTTTGGTTGAAATTGCGTCCCAAAACCTCTTACTTGCTCTTTTCTTGTAATCTCAAGCATTAGTCACCTATAACTAAGTGATAATGACATGTTTTAACTAGTTATGAGTTCAATAGACAAGAAATATAGAAAATAGGCATCCTAGTAGCCAAAATGGCCTTATTTGAGCCATTTTGGTTGAAATTGCGTCCCAAAACCTCTTACTTGCTCTTTTCTTGTAATCTCAAGCATTAGTCACCTATAACTAAGTGATAATGACATGTTTTAACTAGTTATGAGTTCAATAGATAAGATATATAAAAAATAGGCATCCTAGTAGCCAAAATGGCCTTACTTGAGCCATTTTGGTTGAAATTGCGTCCCAAAACCTCTTACTTGCTCTTTTCTTGTAATCTCAAGCATTAGTCACCTATAACTAACCCCAATTATTATTAATTCACTTCTACTAACTCACGTTTTGTGTATTCTAAGTTTTGCAAGGGGCAAACGGGACTTCCATACACGAGCGAGGAACTCCATGTAATTCGGGAGATGTTGGCGACCTACATCACATTTAATTTGTAAATATCGTCATACATTTTTGTACTATATCATCTCTTCATCAATCCTAGGCTTAGCTTATTAATTTGTACTATACATGAAACATTTTTCTAATTTATATCATCTCTTGCGATTGTTATTATTAATTATTTATGTTTTGTTATTAATAATACTAATTATTGTTACTATTATCATATATAATAATAATTATTATTATTATTATTACTATTATAATATTAATAATAATTATTATTATTATTAATATTATAATAATAATAATAATTATAATTATTATTATTAATAATATTGCAGCCAAAAAAAAAAAAAACAAAAAACAGGTCAGTATTAGTGCAGCCAAAAAAAAAAAAACAATACAGGTCAATGGCAACGGTTAACCATTGCCAATATTTTTTTTAAAAAAAAAAGGCGCGCCATTGTCTTTGGCAACGGTTAACCGTTGCCAACTCAAGCAATTGGCAATGGTTAACCGTTGCCAATTACTTTTAAAAAAAAAAAAAGGGAGGCATGCTCAATGGCAACGGTTAACCGTTTCCAATTGATTGAGTTGGCAACGGTTTTGAACCGTTGCCAACTTTTTTGGGATTTGGCAACCCTCAAATACTCAACGGTTCAAAACCGTTGCCTTTGGGGGGGTTTGAACCGTTGCCAAATTGATGGTTTCGTGTAGTGAATCATACGTAAAAAAATATTTTCATTATTTTCCTTAAACTTGATATTTACACATGAGTTATTCTAAACTTCATTAACATAGATAAATACTTACATATGTGAACTTGTATTTACATAAATATTTACACATGTAAACTTGTATTGAAAATATCAAGTTCAATGTGTCAACTTCAATACTATCGCATGAGTTATTCCAAACTTGATATTTATGTAAAATTCTTGACCCGTAAATATCACAAGTTGATACTTACATAAATAATCTAGATTGATCATAAGCTAGATTATTTAAAATATACTTAGGTCCCGTTCACTTCACCTTATTTTTGCTAAACTGAAATTATTTTTAGTGAACTGAAATTATTTTTGCTGAATTGAAATTATTTTTACTGAACTGAAATTAATTTTACTGAACTGAAATTATTTTTGCTGAACTGAAATTATTTTTACTGATTTTCTATTATATTTCTTCTTTAAAGTTACTGAATTTTATTGAACTGATATTATTTTTATTGAACTGAAATTATTTTTACTGAAGTGAACTTAATTTTACTGAACTGAAATTATTTTTACTTAATATTTTTTTTAAGGTGAAATGAGCAGGGCCTTACAGTCCTTTAAAACTTGACACATGTCGTTCTTACAATAAAAATTTCTCGCCTAATTACAGAATATTATTTATGGTAATTCTAAAGTCTATTGCAATATATTAATATGCAAGCTAAATGAATCTTTTTAGTTACTAATTATAATCAATAATCAATATCATTAAATATATTAAATAATATATAGGCTATCTTGTACTAAATATGATAGTATAAACAATAGAAACATTTTATAACATATAAAATGATATCATTGATTTTAGTTAACAAAATAAGGCATTTGAGCTGTGGATAAAGTATAAAGCAAGATTATGAATAGTGATCTTATTAGATTAATACAGTAGTAAATAATGTATATGCTATCATATATAACTAAATGTATGTATAACTAGATTAGTCTCGTGCGATGCATAATCTGAAAAAATTAAATTTTCTAAATTTGTTTATTTTTTCATATTAAAATTAAAAATAAAAAAAATTCCAAATAAATACATCAAATATTTTAAAAAAGAAAAATTAGAGATTATAGAAAAACTGAATGATGCAATGAAAGGGGTAGTACTTGAGGAAGAAAACATAAATTATATATTATTGTTAGAGAGAATATAATCTTTTTCGGAAATTGATATTAATAATAATATATCTGACTGTAATTTTAATAAAAAAAATAAAAATCATAAAATGGTAACATCATTTATAGTTTTGGAGGAAATTTTTTTAATGACAATATGATATGTGTCTAATTTTAGGATAAGATAATGTCAGCGGTTGCTATTTTAGTATTAGCTATAGATTGTAAAAAAAATACAAGAAAGTAGAATGTCATAAAGAATAATAAACAAAAGATATTCTTACAAAAAAAATAATAAACAAAAGATATATGGGAAGGAAATAAGAGAATATTTAGGCATAGTATATGAATCTATCAATATGATTTCCTTGATTTCAAAAAATTAAATAAATATGATTAAAATAGTGTAATATTTCCTTATATCCATATTTTATATCATTCTAGAATGTTGATCATTCAACAATATATCATTATGCAATAGATAAAAAAAAAAAATCATAACTTAGTAGCTCTAAGTCTACAAATTTACCCTCTAAGGCCTCGTTCACTTTATTTTATTTTTGCTCAATTGAAATTATTTTTGCTGAACTTAAATTATTTTTATTGTATTGAAATTAACTTTACTAAATTGATATTATTTTTGTTGAACTGAAATTGTACTGATTTTCTGTTACATTTCTTCTTTAAAGTTACTAATTTTTACTACATTGTAATTATTTTTACTGAACTGAACTTATTTATACTGAACTGAAATTATTTATACTGAACTGAAATTATTTTTTACTGAATATTATTTTTTTAAGGTGAAGTAAATAGGGCCTAATTCTACTTCTCCAAAAACTTATTAATATCCAATTACAAAAAAAAAAAAAAAAAAAAATTACAAAAAAACTTAGCTACCTCACTATAACATCAAAATCCAAATTGAATTGTCACAATCAATTCAGCAAAATTAGGAAAAAAATAAATAAACATGGAACTGCAAAGCAACATAGAAATCATGACCCACAATCAAAAGGTGTTAATAAATATATAAATTTTACATTTGAAAAAAAGTGGATGTTTAAATTACTGGCAACAATGAAAATCAAGTGAATTTAATCCAAAATTTAGTGGTCGGTTATGCATTTCTTTGACCACAATACTTGTGATAATGGTGATTTCCTAGCTACTTCCATATGCATGATAGAATTGAGGAAGGTAAATTTATTTGTGTGGTTCTCATAATTTCGGTGGAAGCTGAGTATGTTTTTGCTAAAGGTTTATCTTTGTCTTTAAACCAAGGATTTAATATTTATCTTGGGCGTAACTTAAGAACCTGATTCAAAATTTTGTGATCACATTATAGGACGAAAAGTAAGTTTTATTATGTTGATTAAACCAAAAGTACACATATTGATAATAGTAGGGATGACAATGAGTCGAATCTGGGTCGAGTCTGACAAGACCTAGACATGGGTTTTTGGAGGTGGATCCAAAAATCCGACCCAAATTTAATGGGTATAAAAAATTAGACCTGCATCCATTGAACTAGCGGGTCTTGAGTCTAAAACGGGTCTTACTATGATTTTTTTTATAATCACTTATACTAAGTATTTTAAATAGATTATAACTTGTCTATTACTTGTGTGACAACACATATAGTCATATAGATACATTAAACAATCTTAGCCGCATATTGCATATCAAAATAAGCTTCATATAAAAAAGATACATTAAAAAAATACTACTAAACATACATAAAACATACTACTAAACATACGACAATCAACTTGGCGAGAGTAGGAGCTAGCCCTTAGAGCTGAAGAGTGCCGAGAGATTGTTATATAAATTAAACCCGAGTGTACGATACACTCACCCATGACCATTTTTTTTTCTCATTTTGATGATTGTTATTCATTTAATCATCAAATGAAGAGCAAAAACTAACTTTGGGTTAGTTGGGTGCATGGTACACCCGGGTGTGTATAAAATATTTCAAGGAGTGTCGGCTATAGTTTGGGGTTAGGTTCTTTAGGTTTTCCTTTCTTTTGATTCAATTCCTTAAATTAGATAACTCATGACTTATGTGAGTTTTTTTATAAAATAAATATCTACAGGTCGAATCTGAATCGGGTCTATGTTTGAACTTTTCAGACCGGACCCATTGCATTGAGACCTAGATCCATTTAGGACCCAAACCCTAAAATATGGGTTAGGTTTAGGCCGACTTCTAAACCCGGCCATTGCCAACTCTAAGTAATATATGAGATATATGAATCGGCATGACTCGTATCTGTCATTCTAATCTCAAAGGTAAAATATGTAAAGAACATAAAACCCTTTTATATCTCTAATTTTTTTTTGTTTTTTTGTTTTTATTCAACATTGAATAAAAATAATGATACGCGATATCATGATGCACATTATTGTGAATTCATAATCATAATGTAAAAAATATCACTATTAATTATGCATTAGGCTAATTTTTATTTTGATTTTGTGAAACATAATATTTGAACTATCAAAGCCGTGCAATTGCACGGGTACTATACTAGTGGAGGAGTTTTGGAAGGAAAAAACAGCACCAGGATGTGACACGTGTTACTCCCGGTATCTGTTTTAGTATTAAGTTATTGATTAGACAAAAAAGAATAATTTAAAGTCTTATAGAAAATTACTACTTTAATACCCAATAAAAATGGTAAAAAAGATATGAAAATATATATTGGTAGAACATATATGGAAGAAATTTGATATAAAATATATATAGAAGTTAATATTTGGCAAAAAAAAAAAAAAAAAAAAAGCGCACACATTTAGGCGGGAAATTTTTTAATTAGAAGATGACACGTGTCATCCAAAAGTTCGCGAACGTTTAGGCGGGAAAAACACACGCGAACTTTTGGATGACACGTGTCATCTTCTAATTAAAAAATTTCCCGCCTAAATGTTTTTTTTTTGGCCAAATATTAACTTCTATATATATTTTGTATCAAATTCTTCCATATATGTTCTACCTGTTGAAGAAAATAACAAAATGAAGTTCACATGTATAATATCTTAGTACATCAATTATATGCACAAGTACAATAAAGGACAATCATTTGTGTATTTTATTATAAATGTTTGGATATATAATGAGAATTTATGTAGTAGCATACTACTACAATTTTCACCCATCTTCTTTCACTTCTTCTTTACTCCTCCTTTCACTGATCAAAACCTTTCTATTGGTAAAAATCTTTAACACTACCAATATATATTTTCATATCTTTCTTACCATTTTTATTGGGTATAAAGTAGTAATTTTCTATAAGACTTTAAATTATTCTTTTTTGTCTAATCAATAACTTAATACTAAAACAGATACCGGGAGTGACACGTGTCACATCCTGGTGCTGTTTTTTCCCTCCAAAACTCCCCTTCCCTTTTTGACCTTTTTTTTTTTTTTTTTTGTTAATATTTGATTCTATAATAATATCATTATAAATCTTTTATATTATATATTAATGACAAATATATTCATTTTTACTTGGTGTTCATAATTGTTCAATACAATTTACCTAAATAATTATTCCAACTCCTTTTTAATTATCTTTTAAATGGAGTATTATTAGATTTTGCCAAAAAAAAAAAGTAATAATAAATTGATTCATATAATAGATGTCAAAGAAATTACTTTAAAACATACTTAAATTTTTTATTTTCAAACACCTCTAACTAATATTGTATTTCAATTTCAATATAAATATATATTCAAATTAATTACAATTTTTTTTCTGAAATTTTACAACTCCGTACTACGTATATATTATCACAAATTAAGGATTTATAGAGTATAGTATAACAATAAAATAAATGTTGTGTTTGACAATTATATCATATGTCTAATTCTAGGAAAAGGTAAAATAGCAATTAATTTTTTTGTAAATTACGTAACGAAAAATATCAATATCTTAGTAAAAGCAAAAAAAATTATTATCTTTTGCCGAGACACTTGATTGAGATGATAAACTTATTACATCCGACATTCATAAATAATCAACATACTGAAAGACATGCCAGAGGTAGTGACAATAATTGACATCTCCTTTATATATATATATATATATATATACACAATTAAACTTTCAAGACAATAAACAAAAATTATTAAACTACAATTATTGAATAGCTTCAAACACAATTTTTTATACAACAAAGAATGACGATACGTATATGTAGAGCATAAATCCATAAACAGAAAATGTAATGTGTGTGTGTGTATGTGTACTTTTGCTAATAGTTTTAGTGGAGATTTTAGTCTATTATTTGATTAATTTTTGATGTTTATTAAAAAAAGCTTTTATAAATAAGTAAATACTAATATGGCCACTGGACGTTTGGACCTGATCAAACCAAGACCCCCGCTTGAAAAAAAATTTGGGTTTGGGCAGCCCTCATTTTTGTTTTATTTTTTTCTTTGCCTATTAATATAGATTATGACATTATAATTTTTATATATTTGATGTGTATGTTTTATCAAATTTTATTTGTTGGATATAATTAATTTTCTTAAAAAAATTAGACTAAACGTGCATGGCACGGGCCTTAAGCTAGTTATATGCATATTTTGTACTTTGTATTCTATTTTCAAGAATAAACCCATCAACAATTTTCGATGAAAAGTAAAATAAATGAAGTTGTAAGAATCTATACTTTTATTAACAATTGCACCTTATTTTGTAAACATGATACAAATATGTAATCCTAAATACATATATAACTTTATATTAAAGTCGAACTTTTGGATGACACGTGTCATCTTCTAATTAAAAATTTACCCGCCTATATGTGTTTTTTTTTTTTTTTTTGCCAAATCTTAACTTCTATATATATTTGACATCAAATTTCTTCAATATATGTTCTACCAAAATATATATTCATATCTTTCTTACTATTTTTATTGGGTATTAAAGTAGTATTTTTCTATAAGACTTTAAATTATTCTTTTTTGTCTAATTATATGCATATTTTGCACTTTGTATTTTATTCTTAAGAATAAACCCATCAACAATTTTCAATGAAAAGTAAAATAAATGAAATTGTAAGAATCTATACTTTTATTAACATTGCACCTCATTTTGTAAACATGATACAAATATGTAATTCTAAATACATATATAACTTTATACTAAAGGAGAACTTTTGGATGACACGTGTCATCTTCTAACTAAAAATTTTCCCGCCTAAATGTTTTTTTTTTTTTTTTTTTTTTTTTTGCTAAATATTAACTTCTATATATATTTGACATCAAATTTCTTCCATATATGTTCTACCAAAATATATTTTCATATCTTTCTTACCATTTTTATTGGGTATTAAAGTAGTAATTTTCTATAAGACTTTAAATTATTCTTTTTTGTCTAATTATATGCATATTTTGTACTTTGTATTTTATTTTCAAGAATAAACCCATCAACAATTTTCGATGAAAAGTAAAATAAATAAAGTTGTAAGAATCTATACTTTTATTAACATTGCACCTCATTTTGTAAACATGATACAAATATGTAATCCTAAATAATAAATCAAATTATATATTTATACATAACTATGTTTTTTTTTGTTTAATATTATAGGAATTTTAGATAAAAATACCCATTGACTATAATCATAACAATAGTACTAATAAAATAAAAATTAAATTCTCCACTATTCACTAAAAATGAAACAAATTATTAATTAAATTATTACCCATGTGCCTATTAAAGTGTAGGACTAAAAGTGTATCGCACGGATGTTGACCTTGAATTTATTGTTATAATATATTGTACATAATGAAGTTAGTTTTATTATGTTCAGTAATGTAATTTATTTTTAAAATTAATTATTGTAATAATAACTAAATGTTGTAATTCATAATAAAATGTTGTAAAAACCATGCGTTATATAGGACTTATACTTAGTTTTTTATACTTTGATGTATAACTAGATAAAGTTGATTAGCAATTGAGGCCAGGTTTGACGACATGAGTAGATAACTAGATAGTCACATGCTCTCCTTCTCGTTGCATTAGAAAATCACATTTTCACCTGCCAAAATTTCTTCACCTGCTAATCTCTAACGTATTCATTTTTGTGCATATATATGAGAGACTAAAAATCCAAACATTATTACAAAAATATAAACCTTGGAATCTTTTTTTTTTTTTTTTTTTGAAAGATAAACCTTAGAACTTCATGTGTTTCAACCCTTAGAACTTCATTGTTACATAATATTTAGGATATAATAATCGTACCTAAATTATTGTCCTATTAGCTTTCGCAAAAATAAATAAATAAATATATAATATGGCTGGATTAGTCCAACATCATGATCATGAAGAGAAGAAGAGCATGAAAGCCTGTGTCATAGGAGGTACAGGATTTGTGGCATCCCTGCTTGTTAAACTGTTATTGCGAAAGGGCTATTCGGTCAATACGACTGCTAGAGACCCTGGTAATTTTCTTACTAAAACCTTTCTTTTTAGCACATTTTTGTTTGGTGGTACTGTCTGTAAATGTGTAAGACTGTAACACAGGAAGTTTAAGTTTCACCGAAGTTTCTAGATTGATACATGTGATCTCGACATATAAATGCTTGTACATTTGGTTGATTATTGTAGATGATGAGAAGAAGATTTCACACCTCTTAGCACTGAAAGATCTTGGTGAGTTGAAAATATTCAAAGCAAATTTAACTGATGAAGGGAGCTTTGATGCCGCGGTAGAAGGCTGTGATGTTGTTTTTCTAGTCGCAACCCCTGTCAACTTTGCCTCTCAGGACCCTGAGGTAAGTTTTTTACAAATATATAGGAAGTATTGACTTTGATCTGTATAGTGATGATTAGTTAAGAAAGATTGGCCTTTAATTCTTGTCTGATATTGACAGGCAGATATGATTAAGCCTGCAATGCAAGGAGTAATAAACGTATTGACAGCCTGCACGAAGGCAAAGTCTGTGAAACGCGTTATTATGACTTCATCTGCAGCTGCTGTTTCAATCAATAGTCTCACCGGGGATGGTCTTGTGATGAGCGAGGAGGATTGGACTGATGTTGATTTCCTCTACTCCAAAAAGCCACCTCTTTGGGTACTAAAACAAGTTTATACAACCACATTAATTGAATGTGTCACACTTTAGATTATAATTGAACTTGTTCTTTAATAATTTACAGGGCTACCCTGTGTCTAAGACACTAGCCGAAAGGGAAGCCTGGAAATTTGCAAAGGAAAACAACCTCGATCTCATTACTGTGATACCATCTTTGATCACCGGTGCTGCATTCACTCCTGATGTCCCCAGCAGCATCGGTCTTGCTACATGCCTGTTAACAGGTCCATAATTCTTATCCTAAATGTACAAAAATAAATATTTTCATTAGTCCTGTAGTCATCAGACTCATTCTGCAGGAAATATGTTGCGTTTTTGCAGGAAATGAGTCCCTCATAAATGGTATGAAGGGTATGCAGTTACTGTCTGGTTCAATTTCGATTACACACGTAGAAGATGTTTGTCGTGCACACATTTTCCTAGCTGAGAACAAATCAGCTACAGGGCGTTACATCTGCTGTGCTGTTAACACTAGTGTTGTTGATCTCGCGAAGTTCTTAAGTAACAAGTACCCTCAGTATAATGTTCCTACAGAGTATAATTTCAGACTATTTTTCTTAAATTGGAGTTTATATTAACTTTGTAGCATTACAATGATTATGTATAACTCAAGGACAGTGATTTTATTCGTGTTACATTTTGGTTGATGACTGCAGTTTTGGAGAACTTCCTTCTAAGGCCAAGTTGATCCTTTCTTCAGAGAAGCTCGTTCACGAGGGATTCGAGTTCAAGTATGGGATTGAAGAGATTTATGAATTGACTGTGGAGTATCTGAAGATCAAGGATTTATTGAAGAATTGAAGGGGAAATACAGCATCTAGCTTCTTAGCTCTATTTACTAGTACTATGTTTTGGACTGAAAGTTTTTGTACATTTTATAATGATTTTCAGCTGTTTTTATCTACAATTATATAATAATCCTTTAGAGCCATTTGGAAAACTAACAAATTGCAGCAAATTATCATCCATTTCACTAATACGAGTATGACTCTGAAAGGTGTGTACTCCACTAGGAAGATAATTAAGGGAGCACTTACTATAGAAAGATAGTAGTTTGTCAAAAGCTTAAGCGGATATAAATTTAAATGCAATCGTTGTATAGCTTATGGAATGGTAATTACTCCGTAGATTATAACCAACTAAAAGAAATTCATAATCATTTTATTTGAAATTAATTCCCAATTTCTCATAAAATCCTCTTATTATTCATAAGTTATGATGCTGACACGCAACTGTTGTATAATACGGAGTAATATTTTTGTGTAAAAGAAATTTATTGTGTTTTGGTTTTGGGGGTATAATTTAAATACCCCATATTTTCACAAGAAGTCAAGAATTATGAAGGGTGCATAATATATACAAGTATCAATCACTTTTAAATTTATAAATTAAATTGTCCCACATTGAGAATATAAGCCAAATGTGTTATCGAAAGGTTTATTTAAGTTGGCTTGATTACATTATTCATGGCGTAACAACTCTTTTTATGCAAGAATAGCCCAACTGCCCAATTAGTAAAAAAAGGCCATAGAGCCCAGAAAAATTCAGGTCCAATCCTTAAGGGAAGCAGTTAATCAATCAGATTTGCTTAAGTCAAAGTTTGATTAGTCTAAAAATCTTTTAGAATATCATAGCATAAGTGCATAATAAGTAATCAACCTTCTTTATATGTTTGTTTTCCTTATTGTTGAAAAACCTACCCTGGTCAGTGGTCACTATTTCAATTACTTGCATAAGTGGCTAGGGTTGAATTTTTACTCTCTTCAAGATATAGGCCCTTTCATCTTATGATTTTTTTTTTCTTCTTTTTTGACAAGAGCAACTAAAAGAGCAAAACTAAATAATACTAAAACTAACTAAACTAGTCTTGCACTCATTTGCCAAAACTTGTGCCTTTCGGACTTGTTCCCTGCTTACTTTCCATATCACTATCTACGAGTACAAATTTATATCCCGTAACCAATTTAAACTTTTAATTGGTCATATTTGTTTGAGAAATAATGGTTACTATATAAGTTGTCCTTATTAATGAACAAAACTAGTTTTTAGGCCCGGACGATGCGCTGAGTTACTGCATTATTTACATGATAAAAATCTAGATTTATATTAAATTTTTATTAAATGACATGTAATTAGTGGCAAACACCTTAGAGTTTAAACTTAAGGTCGTGGATTCAAATCTTGTAAGAACCATATTTTTGAACAATCGAATTAAATAAAGGGCGTGCCACATGGCTTAAACATATGGAGTAAAAAAACAAAGAGAGCGCCACGTGCATTGACACTTAAACTTGTTTAGAAATGCCTTTTAATATATAGTATAGATGATACCTTTTGCATGTAAAGGTTTTCTAACCATTTAGCGTTGAATTTGACTAATTTACCAGACCATATTTTGCGTGTTTATTTGACAGAAGTACGTAATATTAATTACTTTGGAAAGTAAGTTTGTAATAACTTGCATAAGAGGTTTATGGTTGAATCCTCATCCTCTTTCTCTCCAAGGTAGACCCATTCATCTTATTTATCTACGAACAAGTATCATAACTAGCTTAGTCTGAATCCGATTGGCCCTTTTTGTTTGTAAAAAGATTGTTATTGTTGTGTACTTGTGTTCATGTTAATGAGCAAAATGGTCCCCTTTGTATGTAAGATTTTAGTTTGCTCATTAATGGTACTCTGTACATGCTTTCTAATCCTCTAGTATATTATCTGAGTTGGCCTACCATTTTTTGACGTGCATACGTGAATTGCATGTTCATAGATTCATATTACATGCTAGTCACAGGAAAAAAAAAGTGTGAACATTTCACACTTGTGCTACTAGTATTGATTTTGTCTCTATGTATGAATTATTTTCAAGAAACAACGTACCTATAGCTTTTTGATGTAACCTTAATCTTTGACCATGTCGGTTGTGGTTGTGATTATGTTATTTACATCCAGGTCTACGTTGCACAGAAGAATTTTTTTTTTTCTTCTTATTTTATGATTAAATGAGGATGGTTATTGCTCATTTAATCACCAAATTAGTGTGTAGTTTGAGCGTTACACCGGGTTATCGCTTTGATCAAATTTTCTCTTTATGATTTTTTTTTTTTAATTGTCTAAGATTTTTTTATTTATTTTTTTTGTCAACTACGTATTATAATTGTGGTATCATAGGTTGTTTGAGTATGTTGTGAACAAATGTTTAACGTAATGTTACTAATTGACAGGGTATAGAAAGACAATTTTAAATCCATTGTTTGGGAAATGTTGATTCTATTCCTCTTAGGGGCGGTTTGGTTCGCATAGGGTAAAAAAAATGGAATGAATAAAGGGAATGAAAGAGAATGGAATGAAAAACCATTCCATGTATGTAGTGTGTTGTTTGCTTTAAAAAAACAAAGGAATCACCACAACACCACCACACAACCCCCTTTTTCCTTCACTTTCCCACTTCTCCAGCCACCCCACCACCCAGCCATCACCTTGTCGGAATCCCTCGGAGCCCGTCGCACCTCCCCCGCCCCTCCCCTCGAAAATATCTCCCCCCTCCTCGGAAAACCTTCCCCTAATCCCTTTCACCTTTCCTTCTCCTCTGAACCAGCCATTGCTGTCAATTCTAAGCTCATAAACCTTAATTATTCATCATCAATACCCTTCAAACCCCAGAAAACCCCAATTAAGAAATCCAACAAATTCTCGTTTTTCTTCAATTCGAACTTTGCTCAATCGGAACAGGGGCAGCGATGCCCGATAAGGGGTCGGGGAAGGTTTTCGAGGGATGGGGGAGGTGCGACAACCTCCGGCAAGGGGTGGGGGAGGTGCGAACAGGGCAGTGAGTTCCGACGAGGGGTCGGGGAAGATTTTCGAGTGAGGTGCGAGCTTACCGGAGGTCGGCGAGTGGCGGAGAAGGGACGACGATAGCCAGGGGAAAGGCGGCGAGGTGGCTGGGTGGTGGCTGTGTAGTGGGGGTAGGGTAGAAGGGTGGTGGCTGGTGTAGGCATGGTGGTGTAATGGTGGCTAAGGAAAAGGAATGGAAAAGGCTAGAGGGGGTGGGGAATCAATGTAGAGTATTTTGGGTAAACTCAAAAATAAAAATGGGTAAAAGGAATGATTAAAAGTGACAAACAAACACCAATAAAGGGAATGAGGGCTGCTCATTCACTTTCCCTTTGATTATTAACCCCAACCAAACGACCCCTTAATATTTTCCCAAGTTGTAATCTAGTTTTTCCTTTTTATTTTGTCTGTGACATGAATTATATTGGTTAAGATGGTAAGGAGTTTCATCTTGTTTTCTTAAGGTTTAGTGTTCGAATCCCATGAGATGCTATGAGCAAAAAATAACTTTGGTGCATATTGTATCCGGACGTATATAAAAATTATCAACTATGTCTGCGTAATAAAATTCGTGGGTAATGGTAATAACATTTTTGGCTACTATACGTACAAACAAAGCCTTTTTCTTTAACCTTAAAAGATATGTGGCGTCATAAAAGACTTGAACTTCCTTTATTTCAAAGTAATAATTACAAACCTTCTAATGTAATACTTTATAATTTATAATTACTCCATATCTTGATAGTCGAAGACATATATGGTACTCGTAGCTTTTATTTTAGATCTCGATACTCTTCTAATAATTTTATTACTTTTTTGACATAAAATTCTCTTCTAATAAGGCTATATAAAGGGATTAAAGGTTGCTAAGTTATGAACTCTATGTATTTTTGAAAGTTCGACTTAACTCTACTTCATGTTTTTTATTTACTGTTTTAGTCCCACATAATTTACTCTTTATTACCCTTTAACTTTATCCACTTTTTTTCTTACACTGGGCCAGCCTTTTTACCCCTTCACTAACTTTGTTCATTTTTTATTTCATTCTAACACTGTTTTTCCATGTATTCCTACAAACAAAAGTACATACAATAAGTTAATCAAACTTTTGGTAACAGAGTGACTATGACCATCTCTTTCTATTTACAAGACGTCACAAACATGATGTAATTCCTTTGTGGGTCAGACACACAATAAAAATGAGAATGTGTCCTTTCCCCGTTTATGTAGCATAAAATATGTGGTGAACACAATCCTTAGCTTGAATTTGCAAATCCTGATTTTTATAGCTAAAAATTCCAAAGAATTATTTCAGTAATTGTGTTGCCTATATATACCAGAAATATCACAGTTTCTAAGGTCCAAGATCAAGTTACACAACATAAACATTAATATCTACACTAGTGAGCCAACATGAATAACACAAACTATACCCAAAACCAGTTGAACCAGCCAAATTGTGAGATGAAATGGGATTCATGTGGCGTAACACATGAACGACGAAGTGCTAATTATAAGCCAAACATCTGGAGCTATGATTTCGTTCAGTCCCTTACAAGTGAATTTACAGTACGTGAGATATGATATATAATCTATCTATCTATATATATATATATATATATTCGCGTTTTAGTTAGATGATCTTATATTTTTCGTATATAGCTGTATACTCATTTTTTACTATTGGTTCGAGTTATGACTGTCAATGTCACATAACATGCCCCGGGGCCCGGGGGTGGTTGTGGTGGATTTGGCTGAACACTGATTATCAAAATTATTCGCCTTTTAACTTGGCAGTTTAACTATTTTTTTTGTTACATAATCCACAATAAAATGCAGAGTACTATAACAAGAATTTTTTTATGCAGGAAAAAAAATACATAGAACGTGCAGAGAAGCTGAAAGTTAAGGTTATGCATATGTTAAGTGAAGTACCAGAGTTGTCGAAGCCACACATAGTCGAAACCATTAGGAAGCTCGGTCTGTCCAACGTATTACACATGGAAATCATGGACACCCTTGATTCCATGGTTTCTAATTTGAACAGCAATGATAATGCTTGTTTTGAACAGGATATCCTTGGTACTTCACTAAGTTTTAGGCTTCTTCGGCAGTATGGCTATAATGTTTCGCAAGGTGATGAATTCTTGCATCTTAAAGCTTTAGAGTTAAGACTGATTTATCTACAAAAATCGTTAATAAGAATAAGTACTGATATATTACATTGTTTGATTTCTCAGAAATGTTTGTTGATTTCATTGGTGAGATGGATTTCCTCAAGGAAAACTCGAGTTCAAAATTCGACCTTAGAGGCATCCTTGAGCTGTTTGAGGCTTGTCACCTAGCTGTGGAAGGCGAAGAGCTGATGGAAAAGGCTAAGGCTTTTTCCCACAAGTATCTCACTGACAACTATTTGGACATGGATGTCAACCTTGCTAAACATGTTACTTTTGCCTCAGAAATTCCATGCCATAGAAAAGTCTTGTCGTTTGATGTCAGCCGCCAAATTCGTAGTTATGAACTCAAAGATAATAAGAATCTAATATTACTTGAATTGGCTAAGCTAAATTTCAACATTGTACAAGCCATGCACTTGGAAGATCTCAAAGAAATGTCGCGGTAAGGATATAATAATCTTAGCTTGAGTCCCTCCGTTTCTAAATGTTGTGAGACAAAAATAGTCATAGTAGGAACATTAATGTTGACATTTGTAAATCGTATTTCCATGTTTTCAGGTGGTGGAAAAATCTTGGGCTTATAGAAAACATCAGCTTCACACGAGATCGATTAGTTGAGAGTTTCTTATGGACAGTTGGAGTCGCTTGTGAACCACAACATTCACTTCTCAGAAAATGCCTAACAAAAGTTGTAACTTTTGTACTTGTTCTTGATGATGCGTATGATATATATGGTTCTTTGGAAGAGCTAGAGTGTTTCACCAGGATTGTGGAGAGGTTGGTTTATAAGTATCTCAAATAACCTTAGATAGAAACGAAGGAACACCAAATTATAAGACACAGCCTCACATTCAGACTAGTACGTACACACATAGATGTAGCCACATAAATCATCATCCCTAGCTAAAAACACGTAACTTTTTACCTATTTGAATCAGATAATAAACATTGGTACTTAAGGTTAAATTCTTACGTATTTTGGGTCAATTTTAACCATTTTTGGGCAATGTTTAATGACATTTTTAGTTTGTTTATTACTCGTAATAATCAGTCGTTACCATTTCTAATATATGCATCACATTTTAGATGGGATTATGAAGAAGTCGAACAACTTCCAGAGTGCATGAAGATTTGCTTCCAGGCACTAGTAACAACTACTAATGAAATTGCTACTGATATCCAAAAAGCTAAAGGCTGGAATGACATATCGCCTTTCTTAAAAACCGGCGTAAGTTTTCTGAACTATTTTTGATTGCTACTGCATATAAGAAAATTCGAGTTCTCAATTCTCATCAACAGATATGTTTTCGTTGTTAGTGGGCTGATTTTTGCAAAGCTCTGCTAAGGGAAGCTTGGTGGTACAACAAGCGATATATACCATCACTCGACGATTATCTGAATTCAGCATGGATCTCTTCCTCTGGTCCTCTACTTTCCCTTATTGCTCTTCTCTGCACTGCTGATTGTACATCAGAGGAGCTGAATGATAAGTGGGATGACAGTCAAGATCTCATATATTACTCGTCGTTAATCATTCGACTCTTGAATGATCAAGGAACTTCAGCAGTAAGTACAAGAATTGAGTTAGTTTTGTTTATAAGAAGAAACTTAAACTTGTTGTACCTTATAGACTGGCTTGAGCTGTAAGGTAGGCCGATCTGTAAGGTACCATAACATAGCGCGGACTAATGTTTAATAGGCACCCGGCCTATACTGTATCTTACAGAATGTCATGGATCTAAATGCAATACTAGGGTGTTCACAAAAATTAAGAAATTTTTTAGGGTGAAGCCTAAAAGAGGATTTTTTATAATATAAAGAGAGAAGTTATAAAAAAGTAATATAAGTGGGGTTAGTAGGAAAGAGAAAAAAATAAAATATTTATGAAAGTGGGGTTAGTGGGAGAGAGAAATTATAAAATAACGGTGGGTCTTTGCCAAAAATAATAGTACTGCAATTATTATGAAATGGTCGAAAATAGAAAGTGTTGCATTTAATATGAAACGGAGGGAGTAATAACTATTAGGTTAGATGAGTAATTTTCATTTTTGTACACATACACTTAAGAGCTATAGTTCATGGTACTAATGTGGAATTTCTATTTTGAAGCGTATATACCTTTAATTTTATGTAATGATGAAAAAATTCGAGCTTGACTTTATGTTGTATTTCCCTCTTTCAATAGGCGGAACTTGAGAGGGGTGACGCACATTCATCCATCATGTGTTACATGGTAGACGCGGGTGTAACAGAGGAGATAGCTAGGGAGCATATGAAAGATATAATCGACAGTGCTTGGCGTAAAATAAACATGGAGTTACTCAGTGCGACTTCAAGGAAGCAAACATTTGTGAATCTTGTTATAAACACTGCACGAGTATGCCATTTCATATACCAAAAAGGAGATGGTTTTAGCGTTCAAGATGGTGATACAAAGAACAAGATCAAACGTTTACTCATTGAACCACTCAAACTTTGAATTCGAATCATGACATATTTATAATTAGAGATACGGAGTATAAATAGTTGAAATTATGTATTTGCAAGAGTGAAATAAAGTAGAAATGTTAATTAAGCTAAAAGAGAAAAAATGAAGTATAAAATTAAAGTTTCTTTTAGCTTACTATTTATTGTAATATTCCGAGAGTGAGGGATAACTTAAGTGGTTATACCCTCTCGGTTACAGGAGATCCTGGGATCGATTCTCACCTCGCCCTTGTATTCTATAAACACCAAAAAATACCTATTGTAATATTCCCTTCGTCTATAAATAATCTTCTTACTGAGTTTGAATACGCATATTGATTAAGGAATTTAGGAGGGTGGAGTGAAAATGTAAGAGAAAGAAAGAATAGTGAAGGCGGCACATCATATGAGTTTAGTATAAAAACTTTCCATTTTATGTAGCAACAAGATTTTATTCATTTGGAGGGAGTAATCTCTTACCATCATATCTCAATTCATTTAACATTGTCTTGTATCAAACTTAGTATTATAATGACTTGTCCTAGCATCCGAGCTAAAAACGAATTATTTGAAATTGAGAGTTGTTGCTGAACACGCCTTAAATAATAGCGAGTTACTTTCTAAGTTTCTAGCTTCTTAGAACAGATCACAGATGTTGGATCAGAGAAGCACCAAATGGCAAAATAGATATATTATCATCACTCATCAGACAATTGTTAATCATCGTTAATAAAATAAGTAATTAATTAATAATATATGTTTAATTTAAATACCAGGAATAAAAAATAGGCCAACAACATAAACAAATTCTTCTCCCGTGAATCAATCTCTCACACTTCTTCTTCTCTCTCCTTCCCCCTTTCTGGGTTCATCGATTCCACCAATTCTTCATTCATTCATTCAACTTTTTCGCGCTTTTCCCCTTTCTCTCTCTCTCCGGATTTCCCAGATTCTGTAAATTTTTTAGGGTTTTGATTTCAGTTGGAGAGAGAGAGAAAGTGTGTGAAAAATGTCGAAAAAGAAAACTTGCGGCAGCACCATGACTCTCAAGGATTTTCATGGCGGTTCTATCCCATCTGACCTTCCTCTTCCTTCTGCACCTGGCGTGTATGTTCTTCTATTCTTATTGATTCAGTTTGATTTTGATTTTATTTGTAGAAATTAATGATTTTGATGAGATAATCGTTTGCCCTAAGATCTGAGCTATCTGGGTTTCAATTTGATTTTCGTTTTTTAGCTATTTGATTGTAATTTGTGTGGAAAAAGATGTTTTTAGTGTGTTTCTTTTTATTGGATTGGATCTGTGATTGAAAACCCTAGCTTGATATTGCTTATGCGAATGGAAACAGGATTGCGAGGCCGACTGATCGACCGGGTTTTGATCGACAAAGCTCATGGGGAAACCCAATGGGGGGTCGATCTGACCATCGATTGCGCCCGAGCTCGTCGGGTTCGATTAGGAGTTTGGATGATAATAAGACCCCTTTTCTTACTAGTACTGCTAACATAGGTAGGAATTTCGATGAGGATGAAAGGAAGCCGCTTGATGGGGGTGCGTCTGCTCCTCGTAGGACTGTGAATGATGATAGTAGTATTGGGGTTTCGATTTGGTCTGACCCTCGAGCTGATGGTGGAAAGTTTTCTGGGCAACCGAGTTTGGGGCCTGTGGTGCCTCATACAGGGGGATCTGGGGGGAGTTCTTACTCGGCTAGGGTTGTTGAGGGAGGCCATTCAGGTGCAGGTGGGAGTTCTCGGCCAAATGCGTGGGGTGTCAAGAAAGAGACTCGTGTTGTGTCTGATGTTGGGTCATCTCCGTGGAGTGGGCAGAGTACTGTTTCTAAGTTTGCACAAGCAAGTGCACTAGACCAGATTTCCTCGGGGAGATGGCAGACTAAGCCAGTGCAACATCAGGTGGATGTAGAGGTCATTAGGTCATCTGATTCGCCTAATAGTTTGAGTGGGAGGGAGAGTGACTCTTATGGTGGTGGTGTGAACATTTCTTGTGAAAGGGAATATAATGACACTTCATTGGTGAGGCATGTTGAAAGGGGTCTTGCACAAGAAGACGGTGTTCGTGGTGGTTTTAAGGAGATGCCTGGTGTTGAGAGGGTGCATTCTCCTGTGCAGAATTCTGTGCTGTTTACTAACGAGGGTCAACCAGCTCACCCTGATGGCAAGTATGGAGGTCCTCTGTTGCAGCAGCCTCCAGAAGTGTCTGAAAGGCCTAAGTTGAAACTACTGCCAAGAACCAAGCCTTTGGATGTCCAAGAGCCATCTTCTGTTGACTATAGGCAGGTATGATAATTTGATGATTGTCTGATGTCTAGGCTGTAGGTACTCTATTGTGAATGCTTATGGTAATTGTTGTGCCTATCTTTCTGTTTTTATGAAGGGTTTTCAACAACCAATTGATACTGGTCACTCAGACAGAATCCATGGCAATGCAAGTCATGTGAAACCTAGACCAAGTAGTAGTGAAGCAAACCAGGGGAAACCTGGAGTAAGTGGCAATGAAGCAGCAGGGCATCAGGTTGTGGAGCGTCCAAAATTGAACTTAAAGCCACGTTCACAGCCAGCTGACAATGTAGTGGGAAATACTCAAAGAGAAAGGTAAGTTCCTTGCTAAATTCCTTGGATGCTTCAGGAAGCTCATTTTACCTGCACTCTTCTTTGGATTATTAACAATTAGTTTTAAGTACCGCACCCTTGGATGGCCACCAAATTTACCTTTCTTTGCCATCAATCTTTCTTTTGGCAGTTAAACTGTGATGTAGTTACTAAGTCCAATCTATATTTTGTAATTTTCTAGTGATTCTCCTTACTTTTGATTTTCTATTATTTGGACAATATGTACTTGTATTGCTGAGTTTGTGAATCATTTCACTTTGACATAGGCAGCTTGCCCAGTTGCTTGTGATTTGTGGTAGCCTGACATCTGAGCAATACTTTCACCGTACTTTTTTCTGCTATTTTTACAACTTGAGCATTTTCTTAGGGTAAGGGAGGGAGGGTGGGGTTCTTTGGGTTATAGCTTATAGCATGTGATTTGAATTTTTTATCAAGTTTGATGATTCATTTTAAGCGAGTCTTTGTGTTTTCTACATAATGCTTACAAGTGCTTTTATGTTCTGGTAGATTCAGCCAGAGTTCCCCTCCTTAACCTTCCTATAAGGGGATATAGGGAGAAGGTGGGTAGGGGGGGGGGGGTGGAAGGGTGGGAGGGGAAGTGGTTCCTGATACTTTTAGGAGGTATCTGTGGTGTTTGTGTTTTGGAGGTTTAGTTAATCCTTTTTTTTGTAAAAGAACAAATAAATAAAACATATGACCATGAGTCTCAGGTAGGTTGATTGAGTAGGCTGTTCTGATTATCATAAGACCCCTATAACTTATATTTAAGTATTAGTAGCCTCTTATTAGCCAGCAGATGAAGTTCTTAGGTTCATTGTGGCATTCCCAAACCTAAATTGGCCATTTAAGCATTTCTCCCTGGCCATTTGTTTAAATTATAATCTGAAGTAAGAGTAATATTGCCGAGAAGATTCATGAAGCCATGTGGCATCACCGCATCATCAATGCCATTTTTCACTATGCCATTCATAACTTCACATAATTTTCAGACCCAGCTGCAACTGTAAGCTGCATTATGGTGCATCTGCCTAGTCACATGCTGTCATCCTTGTTTGCACATTCCAGACATGTTTCCCAAGGCAAACAATGTTTCAGTTGGCATTATTTCTCAGTATTCTCACACCTTAACCTCTTTAAGAAATATATTTACAAATTGCACCCAAGCTACCACAGGACTTTTAGAGAAGGCTAATTCTGTATGTTCTTGCTGCCCCATCTGCATGAACATATGCACTGATTTATCATTTTTCTGTGTCTCAAATGATGGAGAAGATGTTCCTGATATGTTACACCACTCTTTCCCCTCATCTTACAAAAGATAAAAATTGCCCTATTGCTGGTGGAGCTGTCCAATTTGCTACCTATTCCTTTCTTTGATAGGAATTAATTTTTTTCCCCCCTTGTTTTTTTGTTCTTAGTTCTGTATTTTCTATTTGGTCATTATCATGAGATAACTTAGCTTTCTGTTCAGCTCTCTGTTATTTTGTTAATTGTGTGTGACTCAATTTGGTATTGATAGGCTTTTCTATGGCTACAAAAAATATAGGATATAGTGGAGGTTGTGTTTATGGGTGATCAAAGGTAGGGGAAGATGTGAATATGAAAGCTTTGTATTAATTTACTTAATTTAAATGGTTCCATGTATTCTATGTGTTTATTGTGAAGTAGTAGGCCAAAATGCTTGTCAATTTTCTAATGGAAGCAAATTATAAGTTATTGAAGGGGCAGACTGTGTATCAAATCTTTCCTTAAGTTAGATCAGGATATGAGGCATTGTGGTAGGGTTGAGGATGATTTTGAAGGGCAAGGTTACAGATCAACAATGTGATGTAGACTTATTTAGTTACTGTCTTATGGTGACAGGAAGGTACTTTGTTAGTGTTCTTGCTGATATTTGTGTTTTGATTTAAGTCTAAGCCATGGGTTGTGGTTGATTTTGAAAGGCAAAGTTACAGATCAACAATGTGATGGAGAATTATTAAGTGACTGTCTTATGGTGATAGGTAGGAATTGTGTTTATGCTTCATTGATTTTTGTGGTTTGGGTTAAGTCTAAACTCTAAACTTCTAAAGCAACAGGGGTGGTTAGAAGCTGTGGTTTTACAATTGCAGTCATTGAGTCCATTTTATTTAGCGATTTTTATGCCACGCGAGCTGTGTTATGTTCATTTTAAGTTATGGTGACTAATTGTAGATACTTTGGGACTAAGGCTTTGTTACTGTTGCTGCTGCCATGTTAAATGGACCAAGGCAAAGCCCACAATAGCATATTGAAATGGAAGTCTAAATTGTGCAACGCTGCCCCTCTGTTTTGGGTGGATGGCTAGGGTGGGAGGGTAAACAGTAGGTATAAAGTTTATAGAGATTGCACTTGCCTTTTGATGTGTATTAATGTTTTACCAGAAGTGTCCTTCAAAAAGAAAGCTTTTCCAGTTATGCGCATCATGATTTTTTCAAATTTTACTAGTGGAATCCACATTGGGTTGATCATATAATTAGTTGAACGTACAGAGATCGAGAGGAGCTTATGAAGTAAAAAAGGGGAGTTTTCCATCATTTTATGTTCATTGATATGAATTGGCAGTATAGGCACATGGACAGTCTTAATTTTTTGGGCTTCCTACCACCCCATGGTTTCCTTAAACTAGAATTTTTCTGCTGATTCATTTTCTACCATTACATTGTTTCTTCACTTAATTCTCAACATGTATTTTGTCCTGTTTATAAGGCTGTATTCTGGTCTATATCGAATGGTCTTTGTTTAGAAGACTAAAATGTTTATTATGCGGGATTAATATGTTGTGCTGAGATGTGATTTCCTGAATCTTGATAAAATTGGCTTTGGAGTTGATTATATCTTTGTATTAATGCAGGAAGGCTGTGTTTGGTGGTGCTCGGCCAAGGGAAATGGTAAATGTTCAAATTCAAGATTATCTTGTGTGAGCCTTTATTTTTTCTTTATATACTTGTGTTTTGATACTCAGACTTGTCTAGGATTGTCCTTGTTCAACTAGTGTCCAAAACTCCAAATGTTCAGATTTACTTCTTTGACATGGTTCAGTGGACAGCAGTTGGCATGGAGACTGATGAGTTAAACTGAGTTATGAGGTGATTGGCTAGAGACTTGAGCTGACATTCTTAAACACGTTTAGTTATGAGGTTGAAATTAAGGACTAGTTTGCTACTCCTAGAATGAGTGGCAGACTGAAAACATTGAAATTGCTCAAGGGAAGGTGAAAAGCCCTTTACCTTTTCTCTAGGATATAGAAAGCTTTCTTTTGCTTCAAGGCATGGGGCTTGCAGTTGAGGGGATGTGGTGCATTTGAAGCAGTAAAAGGAAATACCATGGTCCCTATGTTAAATATTTATTGATGAAAATTTATTTATTTTTTTCTTATGGGTGGGGGAGGGGGGGGGGGGTGTTTAATTATCTGTTTTGTCCTAACAACTATTTTTACATGGCTAGATTTTGAAGGAGCGTGGTGTTCATGATGTTATCAACATCCATGATGATGCACAAGTTCCAAGCCGGTAATGATATTACACTTCCCCATCTATATTTTAACCACAAAATTGATGTAATCTGTGTATCATATCTAAAATGCAGAATGATTTTTCTTAACCCTATATAAATTACTAAAGCTTCTATAATTCATTTCTATGTGCTTACTTGTATGGATTATTGATTATTTGTGTAGGATTAAAAATGATTCCCCTCGTGCTGAAGTAGTAGCTCCTGCACATGGTAATACCTCACGCCAGGGTGAAAGGATCGATAATCTTTCCATTGATCAGAGGACTGGAAGAGGCCATGAGAAGAAAGACCAAAGAGGAGATACTCAGAGAGCTGATGTGCAAAGAAAGAATTGGCGTAGTGAAAACTGGAGAAGTGGCCGAGAGACCGAGAAGCACCAGCAGGAGAGGCAACCTTCACCAGAGACTTGGCGCAAGCCTGTTGAACAGCCAAAGCCTAGTGACACTGACAACTCTGGACTGCGTTTTGGAAAGGCTGTTTCTGCTGTTGATCTGGCACAAGCTTTTTCAAGATCAGTATCAGGTCCCAAGCCTGTCGATCAATTATCTGGTCAAAGGGGACTTCCTGCGCAAAAGGGGCTCCCTGTTCGTTCACAGGTGCCTTTTTCAAGGCTTACCAGCTCAACAAGACCTCAGATCAACGGTTACTGATTGGTTTAAACAATTGCTTGAGAGATCGCTCCATCGCGGGGGAGAGTTGACAGGAATTTGCTGCTTGTGTTGGATCAAGAGAAGTAGAGAGGGAAATGAGATTAGGAATATGCCTGAAACATGGTGAATAATAAGGGGATTTTCAGCCGTCTTTGCTTTTTTTGTTGGATCGTTGAGTCCCAATGAGCAATCCGCTTGCACATTTGTTTTTCCTTGTCCGGTAGAGGATTCAGGTCCTGTGATAGGCAAGGAACTGACGGGTAGTTGCTCAGTTATTGGCAAGTCAAAGCAGGGGGGTGCTTCGATAATCTGCCTCATACCCATTTGATATGAATGATATTGGTTCATTACTGTTTCAGATGATTACTTGGGTTTTTGTAGACTTGCCTTCGAGCATGTCTCTGAAATGTCTTTGATGTATTTGAATGTATGCAGATCAAATTTCATTGGACTCATCTTGAATTTCTGGCCAGTATATGCTTGTGCACCATCTTTTAGCATTCCGCGCATAGTTTTAGGTGTATTATGTTAAAATTATTGTACAATTCAGTCCATTAACACAGTAAGTCCAAAAATTAGTGGTAACCTATATCAAATTCAAAGAAATAAGTCGGTGCAATTGTTGTACATGACCGAAGATAGACTGCAATTGACCATAGGTAGAAAAATATGCATCAATATGCATCAATTACTTGCTAGTCTTGATAAAGGTCAAGACAGGTTAGTTAGCATTTAGCAAGGCCAATAAATGACGCGTTCTTAGCTTGACTTACAAGGCGACGAAGACTTTTAAACAACTTGATTTTTATTACGAGCATTTTTTAATTCAGTAATGATTGGTTTATGGCTTCTTAAAGGATTGAGGAGTCTTCGTACCAATCATAATTGTTGAAGCGATGATGAAGTTCTTACCTCTTGTTCCTCTTTGCTGTCTTCTTTTAGGCATTTTGCCTCTTCTTGTCGCTCCTACTCCGACGTTGCTATTTCAGGTATGTCTTTATCCGATCATGATAATTTTTTTTTTATGTCAATGATTTTTTATGGCTAATATTCACGGTCTCTAAGATAACATCATTTAACAAGAAAATATCGCTTGAATAGGGATTCAATTGGGAGTCATGTAATAAACAAGGAGGATTGTACAACTCTCTCATGAACTCCGTTGATGATCTTGCTAGAGCTGGAGTCACACATATTTGGCTTCCTCCACCTAGCCACTCGGTTGCTCCTCAGGGTATGGTCTTTTATCATACATTCGACATGGAAATATAAACCAGAAAAAAAAAAACAAAAAACTGTATTCTCATTTATATATTTTCTAACAATTTTGTTATGATAGAATTCAGTTATGTTTTATAATTCATCTCTTTGCAGGGTATTTGCCAGGAAGATTGTATGATCTTGATGCTTCTCAATACGGAAACAAGCTTCAGCTGAAGACATTGATTAAAGCTTTTCATCAAAAGGGAATCAAATGTATTGCTGATATAGTGATAAACCATAGGTGTGCAGACTACAAAGATGCAAGAGGGATATATTGTATATTAGAAGGAGGAACTCCGGATGATCGCCTAGATTGGGGTCCTTGGGCTATTTGTAGGGATGATATTGAATATTCAGATGGCACTGGCCACCTAGATACCGGAGCTAGTTATCCTGCTGCTCCTGATATCGATCATCTGAATTTACGTGTACAGAAAGAGCTGTCAGATTGGATGAATTGGTTGAAAACTGAGATTGGTTTCAGTGGTTGGAGGTTGGATTTTGTTAAAGGTTATGCACCTAACATAACCAAGATTTATGTAAAGCAGACTAAACCGGACTTTGTTGTAGGAGAACTTTGGAACTCGATTTCTACTCAAGATGGTAAGCCGGTGTATAATCAAGATGCACATAGAAATGAGCTAGCTACATGGGTTGAAAATGCTGGTGGAGGTGTTGTTACTGCGTTCGATTTTACTACCAAAGGTATCTTGCAAGCTGCAGTCCTAGACGAATGGTGGCGAATGAAGGACTCGTATGGGCGACCGAGTGGAATGATTGGAATTTCACCAAGACATGCTGTTACCTTCATTGATAACCATGACACTGGATCTACTCAAAATAAGTGGCCGTTCCCATCGGATAAAGTTATGCTAGGATATGCTTATATTCTTACTCATCCCGGAATTCCATCAATTGTAAGTATTGTCACGAGTATGATACCGATTTGTAACGTTCTTTGTCGAATTATATTACATTGTTTTAAGTATCTTTAAGACTAACCACAAGTTATATTTTGTGATTTTACAGTTCTATGATCATTTTTTCGAATGGGGACTAAAGGAGGAAATCGTTAAGTTGGCTTCAATCAGGGCAAGAAATGGTATATGTGAATCAAGCAGAGTGAAAATATTGGCCTCGGATTCCGACCTTTACGTCGCCATGATTGATGAAAAGATTATTGTTAAAACTGGTTCAAGATATGATGTTGGTGACCTTGTTCCATCAAATTTTAAGATTGCTACTTCAGGAAACGATTACGCCGTGTGGGAGAGGGAAAGCTTAGTGTAATATGAACGTTGACAATTTGATTGTCAACGGTTGCTTCAAAGTACTTGTCTTGCATAATTATACTCTTGCATTTATAATTAATTTTCATGTATGTATTTCTTCGATCTTTAGATGCTCATAAAGAGTAGTCCAATATGTAAAATCGATAGTCCTTTAAAAAATAATTTAATTACACTGTATATAGACAAGATTCGATCCTATATTTTATTACAACTCTAAGATATATAACCGACAAAGCAAGCAGACGTCCTCGATAAGAATTTTACAAGTTTAGCTGAATAATGTGCTCAAAGGTGTTCTTTAATCAACATTTAGTCAAAACTCTATCATAGTATCATAATGTGAGATAGAATATGAAAGAAATTATCTAACTAACTTTTTCTATATTAATTCTATAGATTGGTAAGCAGAGTACTTTTTCCCATTTTCCAGGCAATCACATGTAAATGGAATGATTTAAATTGTTCATTTCAATTTCCCACTTTGGGCATGAGAGAGTTTATTTAATAAATTACCCTTTTTTCTGGCATATATTCAACAAGTTTTTCCACAAGTTAAAAAGTGAGATTTTTTTTTACTCCCCTATCCCATATGGCCACATTATGTTCTTATTTCTTAACAAGCTTTTTCCACGACTCCACAAGATATAAAATGATGTACGTAGTTTTTAGGATTACATATAAGAAACTAAAAAAATACAAAGTATATTATTCGAAGTGTCTTTGTACTTATTGATGTGTAATTTTGTCATAAACTTTTAAAGTTAAATTCACATACACTCAATTTTTTCTATCTATTTATATTATTCCTAAAATTCATGTTAAACTGGTTTGTGCCTTAAACTGGTTTGTGCCTTTTGTGGCAAGTATACAAAAAAATATAAAAATTGGAAGGAATATTTTTTATTAATGTTAAGCCACTACTCCATAATTATTAACCATAATTGGCGCCTAGAAGTGTTGCTTGCATACCGGCAAGGTGGGGCGAAGGATAAAGATTATTGGATAGCGACTTGTTATAATTATTTTTGTTCACTCTTGAAGTGTTTTGTTATACAATAAGGTAGGCGAAATTATAATTTTTAATGATCACATATTAGTCAAGATTTGTGTTGAATTATAGTGTGAATTTATCTTTATTCCCTTGTTAAATGGGATTTTAATTCTAAACATGCCATTCAGTAATTAGATAATCTCCGTCAAAAAAAAAAAAAAAAGTAATTAGATAATCAATTAATCATGACTTCATGAGCAAAAGGAGTAACCATCTTACTAATATTTTTATTTAAACAAAGATAGGGCAATTGCATTAGTATGAAGAATGTCCATCTTATAAACATTTGTAATATAAAGCCCTGTCACGTTTTCATTTACATGGACTCTCGATGTGTAAATGACCATATTGAATGGAAATTGTGAGAGAATGTAAAATCATATCCAGAATAATTAACATGACAATATATGTTGAGACTCTTGAGAGTATTGAACACTCTAGTTTTTGTCAAGCTACTTAATAATTTAAACAGTACTTGTTTCCGATATATGTCATTGTTAAAATTTAACTGGGGTAATAACATAAACATAATCAATAATGGTATTTTCATAGGTGTAGAAAAGAACGACACCCAAGTGGGAAAACACCAACTAGAACCTCAAATACTTATCAAAAATGCAATCAATTGACAAGATTAAATGATTAATCAACTTTTGTTAACATTAGTTCATACATTACGGACCTACCATCTCAAAAAGACACCATAACCGGATTTATACCTTTATTATTAACGAACATTAGTGCTTATAAACAGTTAATTAACATACCCAAGAATAATTTTTTTTAATTGAAAAAAATATTAGGAAAAGCGAATCTTATTTCAGGGATCAATGAAAATTATATAGATGACAATTTTGTCCACAAGTGGTTGGTTTTTTCTGGGATGGTCAACTTTTATCAACTAAATAAATTTATTAGTCTAATGTAAGACTTGTTTTTTTTGCTTATCTTTGTTTTATGTTTTGTCTCTAAACTTGAAAAGTTGAAATTAGTGCAAAAAACACAAAATTCCACAAATTAAAATTACTACAAAGAAGCTTCTGTTTCTTTTTCAGTTCCACCCTATTCTATATTTCTATGTTGTTGTCTTTCACATCTTCATTCTTAATCACCATAAATAATTCAAAATTTAGACATAATTTTGTTTTAATTACTTGTTCTCGAACATCATTATGGAAATTAATTGTGACCTTCAAGTAGATGTCAATGGCCAACACATTTTTTGGGTGAACAAGGTAATTTTTTTTTTTTAATCATATTACATTATATTTGCATGTTACTACGTATGTAAAATATAAGATTTGCCTATATTATTATCCATTTACTACATAGTTGGTACATTGTCTTACAATTTTGTGGTGTATAAACTATTTTTTTTTTTTTTTTTGGCAGGAAATTAATGCTCAATTTTCTAGTAAGTTGAGCAATATATTTGAGAAAAGGTGCAAAAATGGTGGTAAGGAGATGAAAGTAATATTCCAAGACTTTCCGGGTGGACCGGCCGGATTTGAGCTTATCACAAGGTTCTTCTACAACAATGGTGTCATTGACATAACTCATTCGAACGTATTGTTTCTACACCATGTAGCTAGATACTTGGAAATGAACAAGGTTATGTTTGGAAGGCCTAGTTTGATGGATCGAACCGAGAAATTTCTCGAGGGAGTCGATTTATGGGATTGGTCCGAGCTCTTACTAGCATTGACTGACGGTCAACGTTTATTGATCGATATCAATCCAGTTTCTTCGATCCGAATGTTAATAGGTGAGGTTGTGGAGAGGCTTGCATCGCGTTGTTTAACAACACCTTCCTCTCTTTCTTCTAAGTGCTCGAGTTTTCGATCCTCATGTGATTCTAAGAGCACCCTAAGTAATAAAAGTGGCTATTTTCGTATGTTTTGGTGGTTTGAGGATCTTTCAACGACTCTCAATATCGATTTGATTGAGTTATTGGTAAAGAAAATGGTCCTAGAGAAATTCGATCATCTTACAATAAGCAAGTTCATTTTCTACTATCAAAGGGTGAGAGTTCTTCGTGTTACAAATATAGTTGTAAGGGCTAAAATCGTCGAAAAATTAATCAACCTACTTTCTCTCCTTGATAAGAGGATTATTTCAATCAAAGGATTGTTTGAGACCTTGAGGATTGCTTCAAATTTGAAGCTAACACAACCCCACAAGAGTAAACTCGAGATTTTAATTGGTTTGCAGCTTGATCAAGCGACATTAGATGATTTACTTCTTCCATTTCCACTAAGAAAAACCAAGAAATGTACTATGTACAATGTGAATATTGTACTAAGGTTTTTGAAGAATTTTCTTTTGGATGGAAACATTAGTCATCATAACCTTTGCTCATATCGATTGAAAAGAGTAGCGCGGTTGGTGGATTCATATGCTAGCGAAATTGCACCGGATCATCGATTGAAGCCCTCCATGTTTGTTGCACTTACCATGGTGATCCCAGATTCTGCTCGCGACTCTTGTGACAAGATATATCAAGCTATTGAAATCTTTCTTGAGGTAACCATGCATTTTATGTCATAAAAATATTATTAATTTTGTTATTAGTACTTAGTCTTTTACTTTGTCATAAAAATATATATAATCTCAATATTTTTATTTTTTTATTTTTTATATTAGTACTTAGTCTTTTACTTTGATTATTTTTTGTAGGTTCATCCAAAACTCAATGAAGAACAAAAGACTCAAATATGTGCAGCATTGAACTACAACAAGCTTTCGCCACAAGTACTAAACCGGTTGTCTAGAAACAATAGTTTTCCGTTGTTAGCGATTGTACAAGCCGTAATACATCAAAATCCTACACTAAAACGCTCGGTCAAGGACACCAATCACCTCAAAGTATTTAGGAATTTGAGTTGTAGGGGTCATGAAGCGAAATCGTTCACAACTAGGGATGAAGTTCTTGTCAAAGAGTTAGCCAATAACGAGAAGTTTAGAGTGCATCTACAAGAAATGGGATGGACAGTTGTAGAATTAGAAAATATTTTTGGTAAGTTACAAAGTCATTATGTCACAAATGCCATGACAACACCAAAAGTGTGTTGTGTACATAATGTTAAACATCTTCCAAAGCTTTGTTCATAATGGTAAGTGTTAGGATTATTTAGGACCTTAGTTATTGTACTACTTCATGCTTCATCATTGTGGTAAACTTTTGGGGCTTAGACATCAGTAAATGAAAATTATGGCTAGGAAAACTCATTATTTTTTTTTTCCCCAATTTCTTAATGTGTTTTTTTTTGACAAGAAATTTCTTTATGTGTTGGATAAACTAATAATGTTCCTTAATTTTATTTTATTTATTTTTTTTTTTCTTGCACGTCAAGCCTCAAAGCAAGCCCAAAATTTTCTCTAGTGGAAGTTAATTGATTGCCCTTCTTCATTGGGCTAAGAAAACTACACTTTTTGAAATGCAAATAAGTAAAAAGCCAGTATTATGGTACAGCGTACAGTAACAATACACATTGATGTGTGTTTTATTTCTTTTGGTGTGTATATAATACGTTTAACTATTTTTAGTTATTATTTTTGAACTATGTAGCATTAAAGTGACTTGAGTTTTGGTAAAATTTAAAAAAAACAAAATAAAAAAAAACATGTCGGAAATGAGAAAACATTAAGTTCTAGTCATTTTTAAGCTTCATTAACATATAATATCATTTCTAAGCTTCATTAACGCAGAAACACCGGGTAGCAAAATACTAGAAATAGATTTCAAGCATTTTTTTAGCCTAGATCATGAACTTTTATGCGTTACATTAGGTGATGTATGTGTTTGTATTCGTCAATTGACGATGATGGTAAGACAAAGTTGACTATTAGCTAGGGTTGACAACTAATGGAAAACTTTTTTTGGGGGGGGGGGGGGGGGGGTGGTTGACAATTCGTAAGGCTGATTTGGAAGAAACCTTTACCTTTTGGTCAAAAAGTTGGCAAGCTAGCTTAACTCCAAATAGGGTGGTTCAGTTTGTTGAACGAATTATTTGGAGTTCCAAGATTGATAAAATATTGTACTTCGTATATTATATTGTGTCATTATTTAGAAGGTATTTGAACCAATTAATTAGGATATCTATGTTCATATTGGAAAATGTAAATAATTTGAATTTTTAAAGTTACAAGTCGGCACCAAACTATTTATTTTCCTTTTCTTTTGGTAAAGTACTCCGTAATACTTCCTCCATTCTAATAATATTGCAATAACTGGAATTTTACACTATTCATTACGCTTGTTTGACCACATATTATGATTTATACGTTAAGTAAAATATAGTCATTTGGGGTCTTGTTAGATTCATCTTGTAAAATACTATCACAATATCAACTTTTTATAATATTTACTCTTATATAATTATACATATTTAGCATATAAAATGTGCTTTGAAATGCGTTATTTCATCTTTGTTGTAATATTTGTGGAACAGAGAAAGTAAGTAATCTCTTCTGAAGAACTATGTTCATGATGAGTAAATTTTGCAATGGATGCGGCTTTGAGTACGCTTGTTGTGGACCTGAGTAGACCATAAACACCACATTAACAGTCTGTCTAAAGTTTTAATTCTATATTTAAAGTTGTAGCTAGGATGCATGTAAATACGAGTATTAAGTTTTCATACCATCGAATTACACGAGTTCTAAACAAGTAACATTTGTTTCTAGATTTTTTTGTTTTGACTTTTTTTTTAAAAAGAAAAATTTACACAATAATTATTTTATACAATAAATAACTTTTAGAGAAGGAGGGAGTAGTACGTATATTATGTATGAGATGGAGACTTACAACTTAGTAAATTCTTTCTTGCATTCTCTACTTGCTTTTTGGGAACTTAAATTTGTACTACCTCCGTTTCATATTTCTTTGCAACTTTGGAATATTTTATGTCTCACAAATAATACCCCAAAGTTGTACAAAATATGAAACGGAGGTAGTAATTATTTTGAACAAAGTTAAATCTAAAAGAAAAAGGAATAAGTGCATTTTACATAGATCAAAATTTGAACAAATAATTCTGCTACAACTAGACACTAGCTAATTTACTCAGTAGATTAATTTCAACCCAAATAAGTTTATCTTTTAAAAATAAAATTAAGTTACACGAGGAATAAGCTACTTTAAGCAAGGATTAAACCAAAAAAAAATTTATGTTCAATAGAATAAGATGACAAAGCTTCCATTTTCTCTGTTCTTCTCTTCGCGTAACTCTAGATTATGACAGGCAATGGGGAAGATAACCCAAATTATATATACAAATACATAAAAAAAAATAAAAAAAAATGATGCATGTTTGTTTGATTAGAATGTCTGCAAGTTTAAGAATAGTTTGAATGAACAAACATCTAAAATTTCACTACGCAATTAATGACACTCTATTCAATACAAACAGACAAACCTTGATTGTATTAATTGAGAACTTGCTTTTTGAGAATTCCGATTTCTTTTGGGAGTAAGAGACCTCATTAATAATCTCCACTTAAGTCAATTTAGTATTAATGTACAATGCTTTCCTTAAAAAAAAAATAATAAATAAATAAATATATAAAAATACAATGCTTTAACTAATGTATTTTTTTTTTTTCACCAAAACTTAGTTCTTGGCTAGCCAATAGCCATGCATAGATAAGTTTCCTTGCACATCACAGTTAATATTTCCCCTCGACACTCTTTCCATTTAAATATATACCTTGTCTCCTATAACTAATTCCATTTTTGCAAAATAAATATACCATTACATGACTGATTGATTTATTGACCACGTGACTAGTAAATGAATCGAACTTTTGCTAATGAATGGAAGGAGCAATATTTATTGCGTGACAAATGATATACTCAACTAATCAAAAGTCTGTGGGCTACTTCATCACCAATTGGTAATAAAATGGTCCTCAATGGCTTAAATTTTATGCCCAAGAAGCTAATTTAATTTATTAAGCGTTAAATCTCGGTTCCTTGGTCGATCTTTAGCTAATGTACTTCCTTTTTTCAGTCTTACACTTTTATTTGTTAAACTGCTTCATTTTAATGTAATACACCTTTATGATTCTTAGATCACTCAAAACTTCAACTCCATAAGATACAAATTATAATATATCTCTCCTTTAAAGGAAATTTATTTATATAGGATATGAGTCAGATGATAGAAGAAAAACCCAGTTCATTCATAGCTGAGTTTATATGACTGAAACATCAACATAAAAACCAACAAACAGACTGAAAAAAAAGGCCTTATTTAATCCCAAAGCCTCAAAGATGCATTGAAAGCGCATCTATCAGCAGAGGGTTTACAAACGAATTGGCCCAAAACTAGTTTCGTACACGATAATACGCCATAGTGTCACACCCGCAATTCACTTGGCTTCAGGCAGAGTCATAATCGCCTCGAATATGGGTTTATAAGCGTTGCCAATGGAGCCAGTCAAGTATCCCTCTTCTTCCTTGACCTGGTTCACCAATTTCCCTTTACTCAGCTTGTTGTCGAGAATTTGCCAAGTTCCTACACTCTCTGCCTGCTCGTAGTGCCCTGGTTCGCGAATTTCAGTATACACCTATAATCAAATTTATGAACGTTACAAGAGGATTGATATAGATCATTGTAAAATCACTAGCCAAATAGGTCATTTGGTGTATGTATAATCCATTAAACAGGCCACAAAATGAGGGGAAAAACCGCAAAAACGATGATGATTTTCACTTGCGATTATTAGCCGCTTAAATAGTGTATGATATAGAGTTTAAAATGAGGCTCAAAAGACTTAAAATTTTGCGCATATACTTATCTATTTACTTTTCCTTGCCTCTAAATAATTGACATGTTTGACTTTTTTTCACTATCCACATATTAACTTTAACTATAGATTTTTAATAACATACGGACTAATAAAAAACAAATTTTATCATGAAATTTGTTGTAAAATAGGCACAAGTACAAAGTTTCATTATATCACCTTCTTTATAATTTTTAATAAAATTTTCATATTTATATAAGGTTTAAATAGTGTATTGACATGTATGTCAAGTTTAACTGTGTCAATTGTTCTACAACGGAGGGATTAACAAACTAACTGGTACCCCTCATGCGTTGCGTATAACTAAATGTTTGCCCGAGTTGAATTGTTCACGAATGTACACGCGTACTAATACGGAGGATGAAATTAAAGTAAGATGCCTAGGGGAATAAGTGACAAATACAAAAATTAAGTAGTACTCCGTACTAGTTACCTGGTTGGTGGGGCCTGAAGAAGTGTTAGAAAACCCCATAAACCAGTGTTGTTCCTTGCCTTGATTGTTGAGGGCAGAGTATACATTGCCGGCTCTTGAACTCTTTTCCTGGTTAGAGTATTGACCGTGCAAGAACGCACCCCATTGGCCGTTCGCAACGATCACCGGGTATGCAGCCTGGCCAAGACGTCCCTTCCAGTCACGAGCAATCACGAAAGTCATAGTATCACCCGTTGCATTGTAAATCAGACACATTGTGCTCACAACGTTTTCCCCAAATCGACACTGCAGCTTCTCCACATAGTTTCGAGCATCCATGGCCTTGCCATCGGCGTTCACCTTCTCTAGTGCAACCTTTGCTCGGTCTTGCTGGGTGATCGAGTTCTTGCCTTGATATTCAGGCATCGCTCTCAAGGTTGCTGACATCAATAATCCTCAAACTATCTTACATGTTATTCTCACATTAAAAATTTGCCTCCAATTCTATATGTGATGTTATCTATTATTAATGATTTATTTTAGTTTTATTTTTAATCTACACTTTTGACTTCAATGCATAAGTGTCTGTGTCTATATGAAATTCAATTAATCAAGTTTCTCTCCTAAATTATAGTTTTACATACCTAATTTGTTTGATGTTTGATGGTGGTTTCAAATTTTTTTTTTAACTTTCCTTAAATGTAAATTATTTTTATATCTAATTCTAATGTTCTTATACCGAGTACAATGTAATGCAACTGAACATAAATTACAAGAAAGACAAATTATAATCGTGTATCGCACAGGGATAACCTAGTTCACCATTAAAGAATGTTGTTTTAACTTTCATTTGGTGTAATACTATGTCATAAATTGTTGTTAAGGCAATTTCCTACTGTAATAGTGACAGTTCTTGCCACCGGAGCATGTGTATCAAATAATTGTTATTACGGGTGCTTGCCTATAAAGCAATAGACCAGGCCACCAATAACCGAGCCTTATATGCTTTATCAAGATTCTCTATATCTTCTTTTCCATCCATTTACAACATTAAGGTTTGCAATCGGAGGGTAAATCTGATAAAATCTAAGTAGTGTATTACCCATTATTGAATCCATTTCATCATTTATTGCTTCTTTCGAATAGAGGGAGACATATTTTTGCTTGATTTAGCTGTGCACAAATGAAATTATAAGATAAGTGCGTGAAAGGGTGACTTCCTCAACTAAAAGACTAGCAAGCTAAGCTACTTCATCACCAATTGGTGTGGGTCGTCTAAGTGGCATACTGCCACTAACGTCTTGTGCTGTCTAATCTTTTATTGATTATGTTTTTTTTTTCCCTTAAAAAAAATTCTTTTATCGATTATGTTATTTACCTTTTTGTAAAAACATAAATTACTCCTATGTCATTTTAACTAATTAACCTAACGAAAAAAATTGGGTGAGTGTCCAATATATCTGACAATAATAATCTAATATCTAACAATAATATTCTAATATATGGCATTAATATTCTAATATATGACATTAATAATCTAATATCTGACATTAATAATCCAATATCTATTTTAGATATATATTATTAATGTCAAATATATTATTAATGTCAATTATTAATGTCAGATATTAGACTTCTCATGTTAGATATATATTTGATTATTAATGTCAGATATAAGATTATTAATGTCAAATATTATGTCAGATATTAGAATATTAATGTCATATATATATTAGAATATTATTGTCAGATATATTGGACTCACGCAAAAAACTTCTCTTAAATTTTAGTTTACCTAAATTTTATAAATTATAATTTTTAGCAGAGTTCGCTATAACTAATTTTACTAAATAAAACTGAAATTTTATTTTAATAAATTATAACTTACTTTGTACATTTTAGGAATGTAATTTTTTTATTTTTTTTGACAGGTTTTAGGAATGTAATTTAAAGAGATAGAAGTATAGAACACACTCTAAAAAGGAAAATAAGAACGTAAAAAAAAAAAAAAAAAAAAAAAAAAAAACAGCTCCTTTTGTGTGCGACTGACAACACCGTGTGGCCGCTTGTAAAATAACAAATAACCCCAAGTAACCCCTGTAATACTAATCGGATAATCCTTTTAACATTGACCTGGTAACCCCTATCACACTAAAGAAGTAAACTCCATGATCGTTGACCACACCGTATAGCCTGCTATATATGAGAATTTGCGTAAAAAAAGACACGGAAGGTTGTACAATGTAGTGATGTACTAGCTAGAACGACTAGGTTGTATTATTATTTTTTAAAAAAAGGAAAAAGAAAAAGGAAGTTTGGGCTAGTTGGGGGCTGTTGTATTGTCAAAGACTCAAAGTATACCCCATGAATCCACGATAAAGCCCACTATTAGCTTTTGTTTCAAATTTTGTGAAATGAGCTGAGTTACCATTGAATACTGTCACCACAATTAGGAAAGTAAACTCTCCATTGACAAAAATTCTCACATTCAACAAAGTGAACATTAGCAGCTCATGAAGAGAGAATTAAATTGTCTTTCACTAAAGAAAAAAAAAAATGGGTAGAGATTAAAATTTGGGAAACCTATATGGCTATACTTCTATTCGATCATGATTATAAATGTTTGCTTAATTTTTTTTTGTGACATTTTAGATATACATTGTTAAATTTCAACTGTTTAATGGACCTAGGCCGCATCCTTTGAGTAATAAAAAGGAGATTATATAGTGCGACAATTTACTAGCCCACGGGAGATTTCATCCTAAAACCATTTGGTTATAGGAGAAGTAATTTGTAGCCTTATTTAAGTGACGTACGGCAAATCATATGTGGGCTGTTCGTTTAATTTCATTTTGATCACGTACTAAGACGATCGGTCATTAGTTTTTACTTTTTAGAGCGACGATGAAAGGCGAGGATTGAGGAGGACACTTAGTACAATTCAATAGTTCATTACTACAAAACGTCAATTCAAGGTGGCGTTGTCAATCGAGCTTTTATTCAACAAAAAACGTTTTCCGGCTGTTTATCAAACAATATTCAACCTTTTTTTTTGGTGCATTCATATCCACTAAAAATGATACGAGTAATCAGTGGCGGATCTTGAAACATTTTTTATTGGAGGCTGAAATTTTTAACAAGTTCTAATATGCATCATAGCATTTCACAAACAATAATTGTTTCATACACCCGGGTGTATCATTCGCATGGTATACCCGAAAGAACATCACTCTATGAATAAAAGAACATTACCTATAAATAGAAGAACATTACATATAAATAAAAGAACATTGCTTATAAATAAAAGAACATTACTTATAAATAAAAAAATCGTAGTTATAATAATTTATTATACGTTACAAACGAACATAGAGTACATAAAAAAAAACGTTAAATAGAAAATAAAGAACATTACATACAATTAAAAAACATAACTTAAAAATAAAATAATATTACATATAAATATAAAAGAACAATATCTTTCTGAAAAAGAACGTTACATATAAATAATGGAAAAATACATTATCACAAAACACAAAATATAGGTAAAAATAACAAGCAAAGAGAGAGTTCACTATTGAAGCACAACCTAGGGTTTCATATTCATGAAGTAGAACAAAGATGAACAAAGAAAGAGAAGTCATACCTCAAATGAGTAGAAAACCCTTGTAAAGTGAATTAATAGTGGAAATCAAGCAAGTTGAACACTCAATGGCAAGTTTTTTTTTAGCCAAAATCAAAAATACCCAAAATTCTCAAATCATGAAAAATTCGAAAATTTGGTTGTGAAATTCGGATTTTGGAGTGTAAAATCTAGTATAAATGTGTTTGTGAGTGATGAATTAAGCACATAAAAGCTATAAAAATCAAGAAATAAAATGGAAGAAGAAGTTAGAGGGAGAGGAGAGAGAGTATCGAAGAGAGAGAAAATGAATAGGTGAAATGAATATTACATATAAAATAAAGAACATTACATATAAATGAGGCTTCATAAAAAAAGAACATTTACATAAAAGAACATTAAATTTGTTCCAATGTTTTTTTTATTTATATGTAATGTACTTCCGAGGTGTACCATGCACATGGTACACCCCCCTCTACCATATTATTTTCACTTCACAAATATTAAATAAATTGAATTTAATATTTCGTATCAAGCAACTATCTGATAAACAAGAAAAGAAATTGATAAATTGACTCAATTGCACAATTATATGCGTTTATTATCATTTATGATTTGTAGTGTCTGACCTTATATATGGTATATATAGTTTTCCGTATAAAGTTTGATTTAAGTGTTAAAAGGATGGAAAAAATCACTTTTTTTTTTTACATAACTAAAGAATTTCAATACCATATATTGAGTTAATTTTGATAACATGAATTGACAATCATTCACAAATTTTTTTTTAATCGTATGGAGACATGAAGTAAGCACTTGCAATAGTGTTGTATGCTCATAGGAATATAGAGAGGAGAGTCAGTAATAATAAAACGGTAGAAGTGGCTCACTTTATCATTATTAGTTGTCAGATTGTTAAAAGAAACTCTATCTTTTAATAATACCTACACTTCTTATTTATACTAGTATTTAAAGCTTATGTGGTAGTTGGGTTGATTTTCTTGTTTTGGACTTCTTTGTCATACGGTCCAATATTTTTTTTCAAAGCGAGAGAAATTGGTGGTTTTATATAGAGAAAGAAACAAAGGAAAATTTTAAATTTTGAAGTGATTCAATGTTATTACGAAGTTATTACAATGAATCTTTTAATATGTAATTGGCGAATCCGTTTTTGAGAGAAAAAGTATTTTCCTTTTTTGTGTTATTTTTTGAGGTTGAAGAAGATGTTCTTTAAATTACTATAAATGTTCTTTTATCATTTACAGGATCCATATTCAATTTTTTTTAAATTGGAATAAAATACGTTTTTTGAGTCTGATCAATATGTTCTTTGGCTCTGAATTATATGTTGTTTACATAACAAATTAATTATGTTCTTTAAGGTATGTAGATTAAAAATGTTCTTTGAATAATATGTTCTATGTTTATTTGGAAACTAAAATTTTGAAAATAAAGTTTTAAATTTTGATATTTCAAAAAAAAAAAAAAGGTTTAAATTTTGAAAATTGAAATGAAACCTTGAATTATTTTTTGGAAAATAAAATAAAATTAGAAGAGAAATTCTGAAAACTGAACATTTTGAAATGATTTAACTTTAAATAAGTGATAAAAATCAATTAGTAATTATCTTTTACCTTTTTTGAAAATTCAATCTCAGAAATTATCTTCTTCTTTATATTTCAATGTTGTGTTCTTTTATATACTTGTGATGTTCTTTCGATGTTTTTTCCGCTTTTATCCGGGTGTACAAACCACCGATTATAAATTTAGTACTCCTTACCGATTTTAGCCCCAAGACCCAATAGACCCAGTAGATATGGACACATGCGTACTCATTTATTAAACCGAGTACAAAATCACATTTTAAACCTGGGACCTTTCGTAAAAGCAAAAATCTGGGACCTTAAGTGGTCAGGGCTTCAGACTAAAGCGGATCAATCAAGGACTGAAACTCATTTCTCGACTCAAATCATTGTCAATGTATTATTGATGGGAAAAATAATCATTTCATTATTTGAATTTAATTTTACTACTTGTATTTATTATTCCGTACTTCATCAGTTTTTTCATTTTACATGTGATAAAACAACAATTTAACAGCTGACTAGGAAAAGACTAGGATTGTGATAATATCTGCTTCATTACTATAAATAAGGCTGTCTTCTCGTCGTATTTTACAAACTAAAACAGCAAGTGAAAAAAATAAAATAAAATTATAATTCCCCTTTAAATAAAAACTTCTATTACTCTTAAAATTCCCAAATTAATTAGCCACTTAATTTCATAATGACGACCCAAATACAAGAAATTACATCAATTAAGGGAAATTATTGCATTTTTTTTTTGGTCAAATAAACGGCAATACAAATTACAAATGGGGTTGATTATCTCATCTTTGAAAAACTATGGTTGTACTCCGTAGTTTTATGCTATCTTTTTTTGTGTTTGCAACTTTGATTTGATGATTTTACATTAATTAAACATTTTATTATTATTGACTGATTATTAACCACAAAAAATTCAAACCTGCCTACACATATAATAAAAAAGGCAAAAAATGTAACGTATAGTAAAGTTCTTCGTAATTGATTAAAGGGTTACAACTTTCATACTACCTCCGTTTTTTGTTATTTGCAACAAGTGTACCGTTTATGCATGCCAAGACAAAAGTTTTAAAGCATGATTATTGAAATATAAGGGACATGTAATTAAAAATTAATCCTACATAAAATTTTTAAAAAAAAAAAAAAAAACCAATTAAACAAAACCAGCACCACCACCAAAACCCAAAACCAGAACCACCACCAAAACCACCGACAACCACCAGAACCACCAAACCCGTCGACACTCAGAACCCAAAACACCACCGAAACCCAACCACCAACCAAGCCTTCACCACCGAAACCACCTAACCCACCACCCACAAACCCAGATCCGAAACCCACGAAACCCAATACCACCTTTCGAACCCAAAACCACCACCGACGCCACCCTAAAACACCCACCTTTCGAACCCGAAACCACCTAATCCACCACCCACAAACCCAGATCCGAAACCCATGAAACCCAAAACCACCTTTCGAACCCAAAACCACCACCGACGCCACCCTAAAACACCCACCTTTCAAACCCGAAACCACCTAACCCACCACCCACAAGATGATGAAGGAGGAGAGAGAAAGTTAATGTTGAAGAGGATGAAGATGGAGAAAATAGATTATGAGGGAAGAGGAAGAAGATGATGAAGGAGGAGTGAGAAAGATAATGGGGAAGATGAAGAGATGATGAAGGAGGAGTGGCTGTTGGGGGTAGATTGTTGATTCTGGAAAGATAAAAATAAGTTTAATTGGATCAATTAGTTTTTAATCAATTATATTTAAGTACGTAATTGATGTTATAAAGTTTTAAGTAAAGGTATTTTTGTAATTTCATTTTAAAAAATTACTAAAAATAGAAAGATTTGGGAATGTTGCAAATAATAGGTAGCACCCCTTTCGGGTAAATGTTGCAGATAACAAAAAACGGAGGTAGTATTTTCTTATCGAAGGCTTAGTGACTTATACTAATGTTTAATTTTTCTTACTTTTTCAAAAAAAAAAAAAAAAGAAAATGTAAGTACGATTTGATAGTGTGTAGGGCAGTGATGGATTATCTATGACTATATTTAAGAATGGTCCCTATATCATTCAAGTAGCTTAGTAAATTATGGAATAGAGAGCATTATAAAACAATTATACAACCAATTTCTTTGCAATAAAGTTGTCATATGTTTTGGTGATATTTGATTGAGTATATAAATTAATCATGGGCTTCAATCACCAGTTTAAATTTTTGGTTGAATTAGTCTATTAAGATGGTATCAGAGCCAACATGATATAAAGGTCGTGAGTTCAAATCTCATTCACCTCTACTTTAAAGTGGAATATTTCACGCTAGGTGTGAGGGGCCAATGCCGCATCTCGGGGGCGTAACAGAGTACATAAATCCATCCCGAGGTTTAGCCATGAGCTTAAATGTTTTGTTGATTGGTCCGTTAACAATATTATCTCTTCATTCAGAAGATATGACACCACTAATATGTAAACTTTTGGTATCGTTTTACACAGACACTTTCAAAAAGTTCAAGGACAACAATGGGAGATTCAAACAAGAGCTTGTGAAAGACACGAAAGGGATAATGAGTCTTTTTGAGGCATCGGAGCTGTGCATCCCAGGAGATCAAATACTTGATGAAGCTAGTGAATTTACACGGAATCTCCTAAAGACGTCTTTGGACAATGTCAAAAGATCTGATGAGACCGCGATAATAAGAAACACACTTAACAATCCATTTCATAAAAGCCTTCCTAGACTTACTGCAAATACACAATTTTGAAACTTTGCTAAATTCTTTACATGATGACTGTTATGTTATGAATGAGTGGATCGAAGATATACAAGAACTAGCTAAAATTGATGTCAACATGTCTCAAACCACCCTTAAAAATGAAATTAATCAAGTATCTAGGTACGTCATATAATTTCAAAAAAATATCCCCTAAATAAATAATCATTCATGTAACAGTAATGATTTAAAATTGGATTTTTATGTTCATTCTACTTAGGTGGTGGGACGAACTTCACGTGGCTGAGGTGTTACAGCATGCAAGAAACCAACCAGTAAAATGGCATATGTGGTCCTCGGTTGCCCTCCCTGGCCCGGATAAGGCAGATCTAAGAACAGAACTCACAAAATCGATATCTTTTGTTTATGTCATCGACGATATTTTTGATGTGTATGGAAAACTCGAGGAGCTCACTCTCTTCACCGAAGCTGTCAATAGATGGGAATATGCCAACATCAAAGGCTTACCGGACTACATGAAAATTTGCGTTAATGCACTTTTTGACACTACAACGGAGATGAGCCACAAAATTTACATTAAACATGGATGGAACCCTAAAGATTATTTACAAAACGCGGTAAGTTCATGAATCTCTTCCTAATCTTCCAATTTGTTAATGGCGGAGTCATTATAAGTCGTACCTCCTTTCGAAATCCTGCGTGCATTATTGTTATATAAGGAATAATATTTATGTGTTGCATTTGTTGATATTCAGTGGGCAGAGTTATGCAATGCTTTCTTAGTAGAAGCAAGATGGTTTGCTTCCGAGCATTTGCCAACAATTAAGGAGTATTTGAAGAACGGAGTGGTTAGTTCTGGTGTTTATGTTGTTTTTGCAACCCTTTTCTCACTCTTGGGTGAAGCAAGAAATGTTAAAAACACAAATATTTGGAACAACCATCCTAGAATTGCTTCTATGACGGGTACACTTCTTCGTCTTTGGGATGACCTAGGGAGTGCCAAGGTATGTCATGTATTGCTTTAGTTTTGTAGTATGTTATTTGTTAAACTGTCTCATACAAGATTTTGCTTTTCAAACCTTACTAAAATATGTTACTTTAAATTTTAGGATGAGGATCAAGATGGTTATGACGGATCATGTGTAGCATGTTACATGAATGAGTACCCAGAAAGCTCAGAAGAATGTGCGCGTGAACAAGTTCTAGGGATGATTTCGGAAGCATGGAAGTACCTCAATGAAGAGTGCCTATCTCAGTCTCCATTTTCAACAGATGTAAAAAACGCTTTGCTTAATTTAGCAAGGATGATTCCGATTATGTACAAATATGATGACAACCATCGTCTGCCAAGCCTTGAGAAACACATGAACTCATTGCTTAATGAGTAAACCAATTAAGATAAAAAAATCTAGTCATCTAATCAATCTTAAACAATTGATCTTTGTAAGTAATTACACCAAATTAATAAGGGTCATTTTCTTTTATTTATTATGGAGCAAATATATATACTACCAAGTACTACGTAAGTGTTATGTTTAGCAATCTATTCTTCGATAAAAAAAAAATAAAAAAAAATAAATTAAAAAACAAGTGTGTTATGTTTAGCAATAAGTTGTAATTCTTTACACATAAATAAATGGTGAGTAGAATGAATTGAAGTTTACTTATCTCACCTAGATTCTTGATTCAACATGGTAAGGTTTAGCCCTTTTTGGTTTGACAATAAGTAGTGCTCGATCAAATTAAAACTAATTTCATACAGAATCACAAGGTCATATACCCTTATCTGCTTTAGGTTAAATACAACTATTTAAATTGCACGGATAACTTAGATTAGGTGCATAAGCAGTACGGCACGATCTGATATGGTAGCATATGACCTTGGACTATGCATATATGTATTGAACAATGACATTTTCAACACGACGAGATATTGTAGATCATGAACCGGGCCTAGCTAATCCCATTGTTCATAGTTTTGTTAAGAGACATGATCCATATTTATCTTAAGCATAACCATTAAAACACAAAAATATTACGAAGTAAATAATAAAAAATGACCGGTCAAAAATAATAATATATCACATAATTAATAATATTGATACATGATTTCATTTACACTTCAAAGAAATATCTTTTGAATTTGATAAAATGAATATACTTGTATCTATTATACTGTATACAACATATTTAAATAAATTAGTAATAATAACACAAATTCTTATATGTAGTATTAAAAAATAATAATAATAATAATAACACAAATTCTAATTTGTGATTAAAAGAATTTATCAATCAATCAATAACTAATATATACTAAAAGACACATCAGCAATGACACGTGTCATCTTCTGGTGTGTCTTTTGTATTTTCTTCCAAAAAATTGATAGTGAATATACGCAATATATTTTCTTCCAAAATTTAGGAAAAAAATCGTACAAAAATGTATTTACCAATTTACATATCTTATCATATATTTATATAAATTCCTATATAAGTAATTGCTTTTTAATGTATAATGATTATTTATAGTAAAAAAAATCATGAATATATATCTTTCAACCTAACATAATTGGTGAATGAAAAATTATCAAATGTGAAATAAAAAAAAAAATACCGTCAGGGTTCATAATAGAAGAAAGCTTGCAATAAAAAATATATTTTAAGTTGCTTGATTTGGGATAAAACAAGAAATAGATTTTGGACCAAATAAATTATTTTTATATTTAAATACAGTTTTAAATTAATACTCCGTAACAAAGAGTGAAAAATCGTGCATGACATGAGATCTAACCTAGTACATTCATATTAGGAACATTTATAATAATCAATTTATACAACACATTTAAGAAAATAAATTCCCTGGCCTACATACAAGATAAATTAAACTTTGAATTAAAGGTGTAATTGCCTATAATAGAAAAACTTCCATCCAACAATCGAATATGGTAATAACGTATGCCCCATGAAAGTGATATGACCTTATGTCCTTATATATCCGCCCCAGAAGTTTCATTTTCACCATAAAGACCAGACTTGAATTTGACAATTATTGGTTGTTTTTTCAGTCCATTTCATTCTCTAAAATAACGTTGTCCTCAACAACAACAACAATATGGATTTTTTTGGTGAAAAACTACCTAATAAAGTTCAAAATTTGCGAAAAACTACCTAATAATAAATGTTGTAATTAACTACCTATCAAAGTGTAAAATGTTGTAATTGACTACCTCCCACCGGATTCTCAGCCTTGACTTTTTTTCTCCGGCGTTGACTCATCATTTCCTCCCTTTTTTATGCCCAAATTTTACCACCACAACCAAAATCAACCGCCATTACCAATCACCAATTCACAACCCTGCTCCACCGCATACACCAAGCAGCACCCGCAACAAAACCGCAGCCCAGCCATCTCTCTTATCTTGCCCACAACACGACAACAACAGCTACTGCTGCCACCACTCACCACCATCAATCAACTTCAGCTCACATCACAGCCACAACTCCCACTCATCCGCCAGCCCGCAATATCGCACCTCCATTACAGCAGCCCATCTCCACCTCTCGCTACCATATGCCACTGCTCACCACCCGCACCACAACTCTAAACACTGACAACCCCAACGGCCACAAAACCACGATTGCCGCCCAACAATAGGCAAAATTAGAGCAAAGCAAGAAGTCCAGTGTGGAATTCAGCCCTTGTAACCCCCAAAATCCCTAATTGTACTTCCTATCTCCAATCTTTGAGGCAAATTCTTCTTTTCTAGATTCTAATTTAGATTGATTTTCTCTAACACTACTAGAAATCAGTCGATTTTCAACAGATAGGTTCTGACAGACTTGAAAATCCATCGAAAAATACAAAATTTCCAATGGATATAATTTTCGTTGAACATCTGTCTAAATTTCTGACGGAATTGAAATCCATCAGTAGATACTTCGAAAATGATGTATTTACCGGCGGATTTAAATTCCATTGAAAATTTCCAACGGAATTTAAACCCCTTTCCGACGAAATTATGATTACAAAAGACCCAAAACCCTAATTTAATTTGTTCGACGCCCCTCCCCTTCTCATTTCCCATTTCTCCTTTCTCTTATCTCCTCCTCTCTTCTCTCTCTCTTCTCTTTCTCTCTCCTCTCCCTCTTCTCTTTCTCTCTCCTCTCCTTTTCTTTTCCCTTCTCTTATCTTTTTCTCACGCCCCTCTCCTCTCCTCTTCTCTCTCTTCCCTTCTATAATCTCACTACTAAAAATGAAGGTTTTTGCGACCGTCGCAAATGGTCGTTGAAAATAGCAAAAACGACCGTTGAAAATAGTTGCGACCGTCAACGACCGTAACATGACGTTCGTTATTCACTTGGTCGTAAAAAAACATTATTACGATTGATTGACGATCGCAAATTTTATTGCTACCATTTCCTTTATTCTCAACGACCGGTTGAAAAACGGTTGCAAATAATATTAATTGTGACCATTTTTGTGGTGGTCACAAAATTTCAAATTTGCAGTCGCTAAAAGTTTTTAAAAAATTAAAAAAAATTAAAACGAATGCACCTTACTGTCTACCCTGCCAGCCCAGCCCCACAGCCACTTCTCACCATAAACTACCATCACCAACACCACCGCCCTCTACCTACCACCCCAAAAAACTTCTACGACCCACCACCACCGCCCACCCAAAACAACCATTGACCCATAACAACCCACAAAATTATTAAAAATCCATAAAATTACCAACAAACAATGAAACCCAAAATAAACAAAATCATGAAAATAAAAATTCAAACAAAAAGCAAGAAAATTCAAACAAAAAATTCTTGAAAATTAGAACACAAAATTAAGAAAATTTAAACAAAAAATCAACAAAATTCAAACACAACATCAACAAAATTCAAACAAAAAATCGAAATTTTTTTGTATAAATATAAACATGCATATTCGAACAAAAAACAAAATAAAACCACAAAAATCAAAAATAAAGAAAAACTAACAAATTTTCAGAAAACTCAACATACCTTTCCAAATAATTCTTCCTCTTTGTGTTTATATGGTCAAATTTGACCATGAAAACTCCAGATCTGGAATTTTTATGGTCGAATTTAACCACAAACACTAAATTCACTTGTTGCTCAAACCCTTAGACCAAAAGACGAAAACAAAGAGTGAGGAAAATAAGGAGAGAGGAAGCGTGAAGAAGGCAAGCACTGAGCTCGGCCTTCATAGAACAGAGGGAGAAGGAGAGGCCTAAAAAAGAGAAGAGAAAGGAAAGAGAAGAAGTAAAATTGCTCAAATCTAGAATTTCCTCCATTTATTGCAGATCTGAAAGGATTGGAGAGAGAAATTTTGACTTCTTCTGCTTCTCTTGTGTTCACTTGATGAAAATGCAACGTAAAATTGAGGTTAGAGAAAGGAAAGAGAAAGGAGAAAGAAGAAGAGAAGCGTGAGAAGAGAGAGAAAGGAAAAGAGAGAAAGGGAAAGGAAGAAATGAAAAGAGAGAAAGGAAATAGGAGCGCCGGATCATGAAAATTAGGGTTTGGATGAGTTGGGCTCCCTATTTTATACCCAATTTTTTTAAAATAAAAATGTCCATATTGCGATGATTAAAAGCAGTCGCAAAACTACGATTGTTTTAAAAATCGGTCGCAATTTATACAATTTGCGACCGCTTTTAACGGTCACAATAGGATTATTTTTATTTCGAATTATTTTAGACAAGTATATTATTAAAAAAAATGTTTAAATACCTTTGAGACTATTTAATAGCCCAAAAACGGTCGCAAATATGCGACCGCTCTAAAAACGGTCGTAATATTGCTACCGCATAAAAATCGGTCGCAGATTCATATTTTGTGACCGTTTCCTTGACGGTTATAGAAAAACGATCGCAATTTAACCGAATTCTAGTAGTGTCTCTTTCTTACCCCTCTTTTTCTTGCTCAAGCAAATAATGGTAGTGGTTTAAAACAAATTAATGGTTTTTAAGGTCAAATTCGACCATGATGAAAATTCTAGATCTAGAGTTTTCATGGTCAAATTTGACCTTATTAAACCAAGTTCGAGGTGAAATTCGAAGCTAATGATTTTTGCGGTACGTTTTCATGTTTTTAATTTTTGTTTTTGAGTTTTTTATTAAATTTTTTGGCTGTGGTGGTGGTTTTGGCCGTTTGTGGTCATGGTTTTAGGTGGGTGGATTTAATTAGGTGTGGGTTTGATCAGGGTTAGTTAGGGTTTAGGTGTGGGTTCGGTCAGGGTTAGGGTACAGGTGTAGGTTCGATTAGGGTTAGGGTGGGTTGGGTTGTGGGTTCGGTCAAAGTTAGTTAGGGTTTGGATGTGGGTTCGGTCAGGGTTAGGGGGGTTTTGGTGTGGGTGTAGGTTCGGTCAGGGTTAGTTAGGGTTTGGGTGTGGGTTCAGTCAGGGTTAGGCTTTGGGTGTGGGTGTGGGTTCGATCAGGGTTAGGGTGGGTTTGGGTAATGGTTTTAGGTGGGTGGATTTGGGTGGCTGGTGGCGTGGCGTATGGGGGCTGGTGGCTGTGAGTTAGTGGGTATGGGGGTTGGTGGTGGGTTTTTGGAATGTGTGGCAGTAAGGGGTGAGTGGTTGGTTGTGTGATGAGTGAGGGTTTGAAGGTGCTGGCGTGGGGCAGCAGGTATGGTGTGGTGGAGTTTAGGCCTTGAGGTGGTGAAGAATTAGGTGTGTAGGTGAGGTGAAAAGGGGGCAGCAGAGGATGCAACATGCATGGGTGGGTGTGGGGTGGTGCGGTGGTTTTTTTTTCAGTTGACTTTTCCGATGGGATTTCCGTCGGAAATTTCCGACGAAATTGTGTCCGTCGAAAATTTCCGTCGAACTTTTTTGGGCCGGAGAAATCTCTTCTGACGTCGAAAAAGGTTGTTTTTTCGACAGATATGTTTACGACAACAAGTTTTCAACGAAATTCCATCGGAAACACGTGTTCCGACGGAAAACAGGGTGTTTCCGACGGAATAAATCCGTGGAAAATTGCCTGTTTTCTAGTAGTATAATTTATGTTTCTGTAATGGTTTTTGATTGAAACCCTTTTACAATTGATGATTTTTATCCTAAAAATTGATGATTGAAACCCTTTTTTTTTTAATACGTTTACCAAAGCCATTAACCATTTTACTCGAAGAAAATGGCAAATTTCGTCACTTAATGAAAGAGATGAATAGTACCAATTTTGTACTTGAAAATGAAAGGAAAAAGTCCAAACTTACCAAATCAGGTTCACTACTAGAAAAAGGTAAATTTCCGACGGATGTGTTCCGACGGACATGAAAATCCGTCGAAAAAAACGAAATTTCCAATCGATTAAAATTCCGTTAGAAATTTCCGACGAATCTAGATATTCCGTCGAATATCCGTCGGAAATTTCCGAAGGAAATAAATCCATGGGAAAATACCTAGTTTCCGACGGAAAAAATAATTAATTTCCGACGGATTTATTCCGACGGAATTTAGAGCCTTTTCGACGGAATTATGGTTCTTTTAAAAAAAATAAACAAACCCTAAAAATGGATCCCCCCCCTTCCATTTCTTATTTATCTCTCCTTTCCTCTTCTCACTCTCCGCCTCTCTTCTCTCTATGAACTCCTCTCCTCTTTCCTCTTCTCTTTTCTCTCTGAACTCCTCTGTTCCCTCCTTCTCTCTCCTCCGCCCTCTCTTTCTCTCTCTTCTCCTTCTTAGTTCTCCTGGCCTCTCTTCTCCTTTTCCTTCTCACACCAACACCGCCGATGCGCAACCAACACCACCACCGCCTCTGCGCAATCAACACCACCACCATGAGTTTTGTTTTGATTATTTTAAAGGTTTTTTAGGCCAAATTCGACCATTAAAAGCTTAGATCTAGACCTTTCATGGCCGAATTTGGCCTTGTTAAACCGTTTTCGTGGTGAAATTCAAAGACCATTTCAATTCAAGGTATGTTTATGTTTTAATTTTTCGCTTTTCTAAGTTTTTTTTCTTTGTTTTTTTTAAATTTTTTGGTTTCTGAGTTGTTGTGTGTGCATGTATGATGTGTGGGCTGGTGGTGGGTGGTGATGTGTGAATTTTTGGGTGGTTTCGTGGTTTCTGGGTGGTCTCGTAGGGTTTGGTGGTGTGGGTTAGGGTTAGTTAGGGTTTGGTGGTTTCGTGGGTTTGGTGGCATGGGTCTGGGTGGTGGTTGTGGGTGGCCGTTTGTTCTATATCTGGGTGGTTTCGGATATTTTTGGGTGATTTCGGGTGGTTTCCGGGTGGGTTCAGGTGGTGGGTTCAGGTTAGGTGGATCTGGTGGGTGGGTGGGTTCTGGTTAAGGTGGTGCGACTGGTGGGTTAAGGTGGCTGGTGTGGGCTGGTAGCTGGTGGTGATGGGAGGCGTTTTTTTTTTTTTTTTTGTTTTTTTAAAGCATGTTCCAACAGAAATTCTGTTGGAATTTTCTGGCGGAACAGTATCCTTCGGAAATTTCTGACGGATTTTACCGGTGCCGGAAATCCTCTTTCGACGAAACAGTTTCGACGGAATTTCCGCTGGAAAAGTAGTTTCGACAGAATTTTTGTCGGAAAAGGTCGTTTTTCCTACAAAAGGTTTTCCGACAACCGGTTCCGACAGAAATTCCGTCGGAAACGGGTTTTACGACGGAATTCAGGGTGATTCAGACGGAATTTTTCCATCGGAAGTGGCCTGTTTTCTAGTAATGGTTATTTGATATGCTAATGTTTTGATGCTTATTCATCATAGCTTCTACAACTTTTGTCAAATTAGTGTGGTTGAGGGAGCGATAATGAGGAGAGAGAGGAGCAAATGATGCACAGTAATTTGAAGGAGTTCTTGTGGGAAAATTTGGGGGGAAAAGGGGGAATTGAGGCATTAAAGGTCACGTGACACCCACGTGTGAGTACATGACACACTACAAGAAATAGCTCGAATTCCGACGGACCTGAAAATCCGTCAGAAATAATGGATTTAAACTCCGTCGGAAATTTCCGAAAACTTTAAAAAAAATTTGTCGGAATTTCCGACGAAATTTAATTCCGTCGGAAACTATTTAAAAAAAAAACCCTAATTAAACTAGTCGCCTCTCTATCACCCTTATTTCCCCTTCTCTCTTCTTCTCTTTCCTTTCTCTCTCCTCTTCTTACACTACTAGAAAACACGCCATTTCCGACTGCAAAATTCCGTCGGAAACACCCTGAAATCCGTCGAAAAAGGCCGTTTCCGACGAAAATTCCGTCGGTATGGGTTGTCGGAAAACCTTTTGTAGGGAAAACGGCCTTTTTCGTCGGAAAACACTGTTCCGACGGTATTTCCGACAAACTTCCGTCGTCGGAAGAGGAATTCCGGTCACCGGAAAGTCCGTCGGAAATTTCCGACGGAATACAAATCCGCCGGAAACTTCCGACGGAAATAACATTAAAAAAATAAATAAAAAAAAACCTAGCACCACCCCAGCCACCAGCCCTCACCCCCTGCCCCCCACCCACCCACCCACCCCCACCACCTGCCCTAGCCTAAACCCACCCACCTTACCTGAACCTACCCCCCTAACCCACCACCAGCCCACCCCCGCCCCCCCTCCCCACCAGCCCACCCCCGGCCACCACCCTTAAACCGACACCACCACACACCACCACCCCCCTTACCCACCAACCCACCCCCTGCCCCCCTTACCCACCAGCCCACCCTGCCCCCCTACGGCCCTACCCACCCAGACCCACCACAATCCCAGCCCACCGACACCACCACACCACAATCCCAGCCCACCGACACCACCACACCACAATCCCAGCCCACCTACACCACCCCACCACAATCCCAACCCCACCGCCGAACCACCCCCACCCACCACCACACCCACGAACCAACAGCATTGAAACAACAACCAAAAATCGAAAAAATTACCAAAATCGAATAACATTACAATTTTCTTCTGAAATTAATCAGCCAAAAACAACAAAAAATCGAAATATAAACCAAAAATCGAAAATAAAAAATGAAATCAAACAAAATAAATAAATATACAATCATCTTCTAAAATTAATCAAATAACATTACAATTATAACAAACTAATTATAATCTAGATCTAACATTACAACAATCAAAAATCGAAAAAAAAACCTAGATCTGAAGGAGGGACGAGAAGTCGATGTCGTAGTTGCTTGGGCTCAAACCACCAGCAGACGTTGCTTGGACAGGAGGAGAAACGCCGAGAAACGCAAGAGGAGGAACAAGAGGAGCTTGATATATGTCAATTATTGTTTTGATATATGTCAAAAATGGAGGAGTATAATGCAGCTAGAGAAGAAGAGAGGAGAGAGAAAGCTAGAGAAGAAGAGAGGAGAGAGAAAGTTAGAGAAGAAGAAGAGAGGCGGGGTGAGGAAAGAGAAATGAAAGATAATGGGGGTTTTAGGTAGTGGTCCGTGTATTTAGGTTTTAGGTTTGTTTTTTTTTTAAAAAAAAATTATAAATCCGTTTTTTTTTAATTAGGTAAACGTTCCGACGGAATTAATTCCCTCGGAAGAATTACTTTCCTACGGAATATTCCGTCGGTAGGTAATTTCCAAGGGAATATTCCGTTAGAATGTAAGGCTTTTTTTATTATTATTATTTAATTATATTCCGGCGGAAAATTCCGTCGGAAAAGGTAATTTTCGAGGGAATTTTCCGTCGGTAATTTCCGACGGATTTTATTTCCGTCGGAACTTTAGGTTTCCGACGGAAAATTCCCTCTGAAATTTCCGACGGATTTTATTTCCGTCAAAAAATTAAGTTTCCGACCGAATATTCCGTCGGAAAACCCATAAATTCCAACGGATTTGTGTTCCGTAGGAAATCCGTCGTAAATTTCCAACAGAATTTAAGTTCGTCGGAACTGGTCTGTCGTAAATTGGCCTATTTCTAGTAGTGTTAGTTCTCACTCTATCTCCTATTCTCTTCTATCTTGAAATCTCCGCCCTTTCTCTCTCCTTTCCTCTTCTCTTCTCTTCTCCTCCCTTTCTTCCTCAGCTCCTCTTTTCCTCTTTTTCTCTTCTTCTCCTCTTTGTCGTGATCCTCCTCGCCACCATCCCGCACCACCATCAACGAATGCCAAATTTGAGGTTTTCATGTCAAACACCATCAACTAGAGGTTTTTTTTTGTCAAATTCGCCCATGAAAACTCTAGATCTTTGACCTTTAAAACCCAAATTCGAGGTTTTTTTGTTAGAATTTGAGGTATTTCCTCTTTTTCTTTCTTTTAATTTGGTTTAAGTTTCTTTTTTTGTTTTTTTTTTTGGTGTTTGAAGGAATTGCAATGGTGGTTTTGGGTCGATCTAGGGTTAGGGTTTGGGTGGTGGTGGGTACAAATTTGGGTTAGGGGTTTTGGTGGTTTGTGGGTCATTGTGGGTTAGGGTTTGGGTGGTTTGGGGGTCGTTTTGGGTTAGGGTTAGGGTTTGGATGGTTTGTGAGTGTTGGTGGTTGCGGATCTGTGTTTGAGGTTCCGGTTTGGTAGGTTATTGGTGGGTTGTGGGTGGTTGTGGGTTAGGGCCTTAGGGGTTTTGGTGGAGGATTTGGGTTGTGGAAGGGGGTTTTGGTGGTGAATTTAGGTGGTGGTGGGGTGAATTTAGAAGGTGGCTTAGGAGGGGAGCTGATGGGTTACAAGTGATGGTGGGGTTGGTTTTTTTTTTTTTTTTTTTTTATTGACTTTTCCGACAGACTTTTTGGGCCGGAGAAATCTCTTCCGACGCTTCAAATTTCGTCGGGGTATTTCGTTTTTCCGACAACCAATTGCGACGGAATTTCCGTCGAAAATGGGTTTTCTAACGGAAAATGGGGACTTTTTGACGGAATAATTCCGTCAAAAATCAACTGTTTTCTTTTAGAGACATGGTCAACGCCGGGAAAAAAAAAAGTCAAATATGAGATTCCGGTGGGAGGTAGTCAATTACAACATTTTATACTTTTAAAGGCCTAATGACAACATTTTTAATTAGGTTGTTTTTTTCGCAAAAATCTGGAGTTTAAAACGTTGTATTTCACAAAAATTCCTAATAATAATAATAACACAAATTCATATATGTAGTTGGACACACTATGTGGCAACCATCATGGGGTTACTTCGTTATTGTTATAGACGTTACTGAGTCAGTGTTACAAAGGTTACATCGTCAGTGTTATTATAGGGGTTACTTGGTTAGTGTTATAAGGGCTAGTTGATCAGCATTACAAGGGTTACTCGGTTAGTGTTATATGGATTACTTTATTCTTTTACAAGCTATCAAATGGTGTAACCAGTCGTACACAAAACGCGCTATATATAATAACAGATCTATTCAAAAAAATAATAATAATAACAGATCAAGCGTATTCTATGTGGCTGGCCACACCAGGCCATGTGGCCGGGTGACATAAACCAAAACACTGATCAGGTTACCCCTGACTGAACGAGTAACCCCTGACCGATCACCCAATAACCCTTGACCAATCGGGTAACCCCTGAACCTGGTCAGTGACCACTCGGTGTGGTCAGACACATATGAAACTTTATAATAATAATAATAATAATAATAATAATAATAATAATAATAATAATAATAAATAAATAAATAAATAAATAAACATATAAATTTTTTTTAACACTAATGACCTACATGTTCCCTCTATTACATTTTTTTATAAATAATTATTTAAAAAACTAATTTATTTATTTTTACATCTTCCTTTTCGATGAAGCATAAGAATTAAAGGAAATGGAAGATTTAGAGGACAATATTGCTTCCATTGTAGTCTGAACTCACACAATATTTTCTCAATAATATTTTTTGAAAAATTCTCAATATTTTTTTTAATAATACATCAAAAAAGCAATATGTGCATATGAAGTGTCCAATTCAATGTTTGGTAGGTGATGTGGATGAATGAATGACAATCCATCTTTTTGTTGCGCAATTTTTAGCCATAAATTATGATATTCCTTGAAATTACATTAGAACTATAGCATAACACTACTATTACGATGTAGTTTGTAATGTATGAAGTATCCAATTAAATGTTTGGTGTTTGGTGGAGATGGGATAATTGTACACACTATAATTGTGCGGGGATAACCTTTATATTTTTAACCATAAATATATAAGATTTTAATTTATACATAGTCATTAGGGCTACATATAAGCATTAAATTTACACTAGAAAATCGTATAAATTTAGGAAATCATAAACATATAAATACTAATTACACTAATTTGTGCGTGTTGTTGTCATGAATTCCTAATTCTATACAATTTTTCAGAGTGTATTTAATGCTTATATGTATCTCTAAGGGCTACATATAGCATTACCCATTTATTTTTTAATGTGAGATAATGACACTCATTTACTTGTTTTCGATAGGGAATGAAATCGATTTTCAAGATAGTTTATTAAGACAAATTGACGAGATGGGACAATTGGTTCCCTTACTAAGTTACAAGCTTAGCATTATATATTCACTCATTATCCCTTAGTTTCTGGCAAATTATTCACTCATTATCCCTTAATAATTAGCCCCTATGATATCACAAAGTCTTATATGTGGCTGGCCACACCGTGTGACCAGCCACTATAATGATTACTTCATTAGTGTAATAGGGGTTACTCGATCAGTATTATAAGGGTTACTCGATCATTATTACAGGGGTTACTCAGTCAAAGTTATAGGGGTTACTTTGTTTTTTATGAATGACTACAGTGTTTGTTAGTCACACACAAGACGGGCTACTTTGATATAACATGCTTTGATGGTCATAGAGAAGTCCCTAAATATTCCAATCTTATCCTCTTTACACCTTTGAATCCATTTCGTTCACACGTAACAACTACATGATCCCATTTAATTGCAATAATGCCGGTCGTCCCCTTGAACCCTTTATATTCCGTATTTTATAGTGACGAGTTTTGTTTTTTGTCTCAAATATCTTCTACGGGTAAAAGATAACAATAATAAAGAAAGATAGATTGAGAATAACTAAGCATTATTTACATTCATCTATACGTGTGTTTTTGTCATCTACTCACAATTAATTGAAGAACTTGTTTAAATAGGAAATTTACACTTCATGCAGGTGTGTATATATATATATATATAGAGTACATAGTAAGCTATGAAAGCTGACACTGTACTAAATTGTGCATAATCACATGCAAGAAATTGAATTTATATACTTGTACTATGTAGTTAGTGACGTATGACTAGGGGTGGGACTTTTCAAACCGAACCGTGAAACCGCCCGTTACCGAACCGAACCATCACGGACCGATCCGTTTATAAACCGATAAATATAAACCGAAAACCGAACTGAACCGTTCAATATCAAACCGAAACCGAATTGAACCGCTCAATGTCAACCCGTTACGGACCGTAAACCGATAACAAACCAAACTGCGCAAATCCGAACCGAAACGAAACCGAACCGAATGGTTTATAAACCCGTTAATGACCCGAACCGTTTATAAACCGAAACCGTTTAAACCGAAAAAAAACCGTTTAAACCGAACCATTTGTAACCCGCTAACCGTTTAAACCGACCCGTTTATGAACCGAAACCGTTTAAACCGCACGTATAAACCGAACCGTTATAATCCGCTAACCTGTTTAAACTGATCCGATTACAAACTGCTTAATTCAAATTGAATTATTTACAACCTAAATGGCTAAATAGTAAATACAATTAATGTTAATAAATGTAGATCTAATCAAACGGCTTAGGTTTATAAAAAGGTTTATATTACCTAGATCTAGGCCAACGACATTATTAATATCGTTTTAGATTACTTATTTATTTTAATTACAAGATATATCATTTGTATCATTTTCATTCCAGTAATAATGCTAGTCCACCCAAATTATCTTCATTGTTCCTTGATATTCATGATCATCCAATAACACTCAAAGCCTCAAAGGTAACATAAGATTGGAGATGTATGAGATTGCGTTACACAAGTGGCATAAGCATTAGAATATTACTGTACTAGTCAATAAGGCGTACAATCATTCACATTTTCACTTTATAAAACTTTCTTATACAAGTATTTTGTAAAGGGGAGGACTAAAATGTTTATAAAACACATTTTTTTTAGCTTTTCTTAAATTAAACCAGATATTAAGTAAAAGAATTTTAATAAATACGGAGGCATCCCAAATCTGTAGCCACAATTATTTCATAACATTACCACAAATCCAGCAGATAAATAGCATTAAAATTAGAGTAATATCAACAAGCAATTAAAAAAAGTCACCATTTTCATTGATTAAAATTCACAATACATATACCAATACATAATGAAACTACTATCACTACTACACAGATTAGATTTCAGATTTATCAACTGAAATATCATCAAGTTTAGGGTTGCAAAAAATGATACATGATAAGATGAAGGGAGGAGTGAGAATGTGAGTGATTTGGGAGCAAAATCTTGAAGCAGAATCTTGAAGCAGCAGCACAGCACCCAAGAGCAGAGGAAATAGCAGCAACAAGCAGGAACCAGCACACGCAATAACAGATTAGCAACTTATCAGAAGCAAGGAATAATATAAGCAGAAGGGACTCAGCAGGAACTTATTTTTGTTTTTCAAAATTGCTCTCAGATTTACGTTTATCGTATCATCACTGAGCAATGGCTGTTTTAACTTAAAACTTGAAAAATGCTGCCAGCAAGTACATATACATTGAAGTCTCAACATAAATGACAAGGGCAACGATGATTCAAGAAAAATTAAAACAGCAAGCATAAGAAACAGCAGCAACAAAACAGCAGCAAGCATAAGAAACAGCAGCAACAAAACAACAGCAGCAACAACTCAGCAGAGACAACAACCAAAAGGCAAAAGCACTACCAGCAGGCAGCAGCTCATAACAAGTTCAAGCAACTTCAAAATTATAGCTTTTGTTTTTTAAAATTGCTCTCAGATTTACATCACTGAGCAATGGTTGTTTTAATAAAAACTTGAGAAATGCTGCCAGCAAGTACCAAAATACATTTAACTATTTAAGTCTCAACATAAATGACAAGGGCAACGATTTTAAAAGTCTTGAAGTACCCGCTTTACCAGGTGCTTTATATTCTTTGCCACACAAATTACAACGAGCATAATCTACCTTTTCATTACCTATCGTCTTTACAAAAAAAGTGTAATGCTTCCATATACCCGCGGTTCTTTGACGTTTATTAACAGAAGGATTGATAGTGCCGGTATTACTAGCATCATCAACCGGGAGTGGGACAGAGGCAGCTTGAGAGCTAACAGTATCAAAATTTGATTGCCTCTCATAGTCAAATTCATCATACTCGCAAGACATGACTGAAACAAAAAAAAAAAAAACAGCATTTATAAGTACCAAATTAAGTGACAGATTCTACTAATAGTGAGCAATTAAGCATGCATTGTCTCATGTGACTGACATATGTGTACATTTTAAGTACTAACTTTAAGCCAACTTTAAGCCAATCATACAAGTATACATTTTAAGTACATACAAGTATACTAACTTTAAGTACTAACTTTAAGCAGAATAAGATTAGCAGAATGGGGACTTATTGAAGAAATTGTGTAGCTTCTAAATAATACAATTAAGCACCTAAGAGAAAACAAATATTGTAGTTAATTAGAGAAAATAAGTTAACTCAATGCAAATGCACATCTGTAGTGCTACAATAAGTAAAATGAACCAAATTAAGAAAACAGAAGTTGTTCCTTCAACAACAACAACACCAACAACAAAAAATAAAATAAAATTAATCCACTCTCAAAACAGCTAGCATCAATGTAAATGCCAAAACTAATTCTCATTCAACAACACATCACAACATTTACTGATTATTATGGCCACTCTTCATTAGCATCCTGCTCACAGCTGCCAAAATACTCCTCGTCCTTCTACCACCCCCCTAATTCCTTATTCAACAGAAATGTCAATATATTTCGATAAGAATTCTCTAAAAGACTAGAAAGCTGCACTAGCTAAGTGAAACAAACGTATTGGTTAGGTGAACCAGAGTAATCCTTCTCCCCTTCAAACCAATTAATCACATGAATTATGTTCACACAGACAAAATCGTAACCCGTTAATCGCATAAAAATTGCAACCAAATCAACCAACACAACACAACACAACCATAATTCAATTCCCCTCCCTGTGAAAATCAAGATCTAGCGACTATACATTGCAAAACAACCAACATAACACAACCATAATACAAATACCAAATCTACAAAAAAAAAAAGAAAATAAAATTTACGTATCAAAAAAAAATCACAAAATATACATTGCAAAACAAAAAATGAACAAAAGAACTAGAACTTTCAAAAAAAAAATCAGAAATTATAATTTACAAAATAATAAATGAAAAAACAGAACTTAGAAAAAATAATAGGAACTTAGAATGAGAATGAAAAATACAAATACCTTATATCGTCCGTGAGTAGAGAATATGAAAGATCTACAAAAAAAAAAGAAAAAAAAAATTAAAATTAAAAAAAAAAAAGGCAGATAAACTCATAAACCAGAATAAATAGAACTTATAAAAAACCAGAAAAATACCAGAAAAATTCGAAGTTTGAGAATATCCAGAAAAAAGATCTACAATAAACCAGAAAAAACAGAACTTAGAACAAAAAATAGGAAATTAGAAGTTTTCAACAAAAAAAAAAAATCGGAACTTAGAATGAGAATGAAAAATACAAATACCTTATATTGCCGTGATTAGAATATGAGTATATGACAGATCTACAAAAAAAAACAGAAATTAATCAATTCGGAATAAATGAACAAAAGAATTAGACCTTCCAAAAAAAAAAATCTGAAATTTTAAGACTAAATGAAAATATCAGATGAGGAAATGAGAGTTTCATAGGCGTGAGAACTGAGAATTTGAGAAAGCTTGAGAGATTCAGATGAAGAGGGAGATAGCTAGGGTTAGGAGGTTAGGAGAGAGAGAGATGTTTGAGAATATCAGAGAGATGAGGAAATGACAAATGAGGCGTGTGTGCTAGTGAGTTTTCTCTAGGTTTAGTTTTAAGTTTTACTTCTTCTCCTAATCTAACCGTCCATTTTTAATCTCAGCATCTCACCGTTCATTTTTTTTTTGGTAGTAATAAAGTAATAAAGGTCTGGTTCCAGAATGTTCATGCAACATGTCAGCTTTATCAACGGTCTTATTTTTTTTTTCGAGACTTTTTCCTTTTTTTTATTAAAATATATTAATATATTATTATTATTATTATTTTTTTGAAAACTATTATTAATTATTTTATTATTTTGAGGTTACTATAATTATTATTATTATTATTATTATTATTTTTTTTTTATTATTATAATTATTATTATTATTATTATTATACAACCTACAATAAATTAGTGGGAAGCCGAGATATTATTATTATTATTATTATTATTATTATTATTATTATTTTGAGGTTATTATTATTATTATTATTATTATTAATGTATTATTATTGTTATTATTATTATTATTGTTAGAATGTTAGTATAATTTTATGTTAATATTCTTATTATAAGTATTATTATTATTATTAATATTATTATCATCATTATTATTATTATTATTATTATTATTATTATTATTATTATTATTATTATTACAATATTACTTATAAATTGTAAGAAACACAAATGAAACAAAATTGAAATTAATTCAGTATGACATAATTAATGACTTAATGACGTTAATGTACATCAATATCTAACATCTCTATGTATAAGTGTATAACTATATATATGAATATATCAGTGAGTCTGTGACTTTAAATATAATAAAATAATAACTTAATAAGTAATAAACTAATAACTAATAAGAGTATAAGACTAATAAAGTAATAAGTAATAACTAATAAGTAGTAAGTAGTAACTAATAAAGTAATGAAATCTAACTGTTGTTTTTCATGGGCATTCAATCTAACCATTGTATATTTGACCATTTGACTATTTGACTATCTGTACATTAGTATTGCTCTTGCATAATGATTTCATCACCACTTTAGTGATTTCGTCATTTCGTCCATTTAACTTGTCAAGTTGTTTGAATTAGTAATCTAAACAAAGTACCAAACTAAATAAATAATTCATTTAATCTCGTGTAAGTGTGTAACTTATAAATTATAAGAAATGCAAATGTTTGGAAATTGAAATTGATTCAATACGATATTGACATATTGTTAATGTATATGTATTATGTATATACTTATAAATTGTAAGAAACACAAATGAAACAAAATTGAATGAATTCAATATGGCATAGCTAATGACTTAATGTACATCAATATCTAACATCTCTATGTATAACTATATATATGAATATATCTGTGAGTCTGTGACTTTAAATGTAATAAACTAATAACTTAATAAGTAATAAGAGTATAAGAATAAGTCTAATAAAGTAATAAGTAATAACTAATAAAGTAATGAGTAGTAACTAATAAAGTAATGAAATCTAACTGTTGTTTTTCATGGGCATTCAATCTAACCGTTGATTATTTGACTAATTGTACATTAGTATTGCATAATGATTTCATCACCACTTTAGTCATTATGTCATTTCGTCCATTTAACTTATCAAGTTGTTTGAGTTAGTAATCTAAATAAAGTACCAAACTAAATAAATAATCCATTTAATCTCGTGTAAGTGTGTAACTTATAAATTATAAGATATGCAAATGTTTGGAAATTGAAATTGATTCAATACGATATTGTTAATGTATATGTATTATGTATATCATATGGTAGTATGGTATGAATGTACGATTGGTATCATAGTATCATTGGCTCATTGCCTCATTGAATCATTGGTATGTAAGTAATTAAGTATGTAACTATGTAACTATGTACGTATAATCGATAAACATATATGTTAAAACTTAAAAATTTAAAACATTTGTTGATCGATCTAATTGAGTACTTGTACTTCCTTAATTATCGATTTATTGTATTCTAAGTATCAACTCATTAAATCATGGTCATGACGCGATCTTTAAAACAATCATGATTCATGAATTCATGACCCAAACCGCTTATAAACCGAACCGGCATGATCCGAACCGTTTATAAACCGAACCGACATTGGACTGGGTAAACCCGCCCCTAAACCCGCCCATTTCAAACCGAACCGACATGATCCGTACCGTTTATAAACCGAACCAACAGTGACCAGGGTAAACCCGCCCCTAAACCGACCCGTTTCAAACCAAACCGGCATGATCCAAACTGTTTGTAAACCGAACCGTCATCAACCTGGGTAAACCCGCCCCCTAAACCGATCCGTTTCAAACTGAACCGGGATGATCCGAATTGTTTATAAACCGACCCGCTTATGACCCAAACCGAATTTAAACCGTAAAGAAATAAACCGAAACCGAACCGACCCGTGACTAACCGAAACCGAACTGAACCGACCCGTCAGCTAAATCAAATCGTTTCAACCCGAACCGCTCCAAACCAAAACCGACTCACACCGAGGTCAAACTGAACCGCCAAACCGAAGTCCCACCCCTACGTATGACTCAAGTGGGGTTCAAAACGATCGAGGTGGAATAGGATTGTCCCCAAATTACACTTATTCAGTCCAAAACCAAAGAGAAGTAAGTATATAAGAGGAATTATAATTACACAAAAATGAAAAACTACTGATTATAGTTGTTAAAATCCCAATTTAAATATTAGAATCTTACGATTTTATAATTTATATATTGTCAATTATTGGTTACTTAGCGGGTAAATAACTATTTTCTGTTAATAATTAGGTTTTTAACTTATATTTTACATATATTCAATGAAATTGGATATAAAATCTTAATATATTCAACGATTTGATTATGAGAGCTCATTCCGATTCAAAATAGAATGATAACTTTGGTATGGCTTTTCCACTTAGCTCTCATATAAAATTTGATGCATTCCCCTTAAAAAAAAAACCGGTAAACATGCATTGTGATTTGGCAATGAGCTTCCATTATTTATTTTCTAACAAAATTAAGTAATGGTATATAGGCAATGTCCACATATAGGTGTAGGTCAATGACTCAATGCCATACACACAAACAGATTCACTAAAATTACACTTTAGTTTTACTGATCAAACAAGATCTGCAGAAGGAAAACAAAAAAAACCTCAAGCATTTGACTTCTTTGATTCCGACTCATTTTCCATAAATGCCAGCGACCGCGACCTTGCCCTTCACACTTATGTGAGTTATTCATCAAAACATGGTTGAATTTATGAAGAACAAACCAAGATTTCGAACCCAATTTTTGATAAAATGACCAAAGTCAAGAAGAAATTGCACCAAACTAATAGATGATAAAATAGATGAACGATGGTGATCAATTCTGTAAACAAATTACGAATTATGGGGCGTTTATTTTAATTCATGGTTGAACAATGAAGAACATGGAAGAACAGACTTTTAATTTTAATTTTCTGATTTTAGTTTTTAATTTCAATAACAATCAAATAAATTAATTAGTAAAATAAAAAATGATTTTTGAAAATTATGATTTTTAATATTCAGAAATTAAAAATGATTTTTTAAAATAAAATAAACATTTTTAAAAAATAATTTAGGCATTTAAAATTAATTAAAAAAAAAAAAGCACACTTGGAAATTTCGCCAATTAGAATCTTCCATAGTGCCATGTAGTAAGAGTTATGATTGTCATTTTTCGAAAGACTATGGTAGAATTGTCGGTGTTGAAAACTATACGTATAACAAATGATACAAATTAAAAGAAACTAAAGGAAAACAATACTAAACAATACGAATACTTTGTATTATTCTACATTTTAAGAAAATACTCAACTGTAGAAGAGATTTGATCATATAGTGTGCCGGTTAAAGTAGGACATTTATTTTGAAACGAAGGGAGTATTCTGTTACTTTTCATTGACATAGCTTAAATTACAATAAAGTGATTGTCAAAACAAAGAAGTTACAATAAAGTCATTATATACTCTCTCATGTGTTTCTTGTTTATATTTCTGTTGTTCGGATTTTTACAATTATTCCCAATTTAAAAGAATCTTCTAACAAATTATTTTCAATACATAAGAAAAGGTATAGTTAACTAAAGTCTTGTTTGATTAATTTTAATGAGTGTTGTAAGATTATTAATATTTTTAGTAAACATTGCTCATAAATTATTAGAGATAAATAATCAAAATGTGCATTAAAAAATGTGCATAATCAAAACATAAACATCAAAGAGTACATTTTTATTACATAGGCTTACCATCTTACCCTCTTTTACAATTACAACCATCCTGAAAACCCCTGAACGGCTAAACCTAATTTGCATTATTGTTGTTACTGTAAGTGCCAATATTGGACTAGATTATTAGATACGTAAATACATATTGGTCGTTGTTAAGTCCATATTTCAACTAATCTTTAAAGAGTTTGCGTTTAGTTTTATGTTAATGAAAATTGCCTTTCCATTTATGGGAAATTTTCTCGTACATTAGTTGATAGATTTTTTAGGAGTCTATTAATCAAGTATCTGCTCATCCTATAAGTAGGTCACCCTTGGCCAAGGAACGGAGCAATTTTACTATCACCCTCTAATTCTACTATCATAAAAGAATCATACTAAAACACCATGGCCGCCTCGGCTGTCCTTACAGCTGCCATTTTTACCACCAAATCATGCATAAGCAATAAGGCTACGACAAGAGAAACTCGATTGATGGCTAAAACTGCTGCAACCATTTCCGTCGGAGGTAAAAATCATATTGCTGAGAAAAACATTCAGAACACAGCTCCTTTAAAGCAGAGCTTGGTACTTGTGCATATCCCTTACTCAGTTGAGTTCTAGCTTATACAAGTATAACCTTCTACTATGTTATTTGCATCATTTAACATGTATTCTGTACAAGGTTTACTATTCTTCCATTCGCAGCAGGAATATCAGCCTCAGTACGTGGTGAAAAAGATTAAGAAGATAATAAGAAGCAAATCAAGCAGTTATAGTCAGGTAGAAGAGTTGATCATGATTGATGCCGTCCAGCGACTAGGCCTTGAATATTACTTTCACGACAATATACATGATGTGCTAGAAAGGCATCATGTGCAGTGTAGCACTATGGTTGAAGATGGTTCTAATCTTCATGATGTTGCACTTCGCTTTCGACTGCTGAGACAAGCAGGATACAATGTGTCTGCAGGTAAGCAGATTAATTACATACAGCCAATATACGAAGTATGCATTTCTTAAGTTGATTACCTGTGCTGTAGCAAACCCCCTCTAAGGTTATTTGGCCTCTGATATGGTTATAATTTTGAAATCTCTCTATCATCAATAGAAAGATTATTTTTGTCTCCGTTGTTTTTTGACTCTTGTGAAATACTGTAAGCTTAATTGAATCAATCTCAATTCTCTAAAACAGAAATTTTCAATAGATTCAAAAACAAAGACGGGAAGTTCAGCAAAGAACTTGGCAGGGACATGAAGGGAATGATGAGTCTCTTTGAAGCTTCTCAGCTGAGCACTCCAGGGGATCATATATTGGATGATGCCGGTGAATTTTGTGAGTGTCTCCTGAAATCCACCTTGATGAATGGAAGTGGACAATCTGACGAGGCAAGAGTAATACGAACAACATTGCACAATCCATATCACAAAAGCCTGTCAGGACTTCTAACACAGAATGAAGTTAACAATTTTGTAATTTTGATGAAAAATCGTCACGATTGCTGTGGTATGATTGACTGGATAAAGGAGGTACAATATCTAGCAAAAATTAATGTCAACGAGGCTCAAACAATTCACAGAGAAGAAATAATTCAGGTTACAAGGTAATATTGAAAAGAATTTTTGCAACATAATCATCCAATTCAGACACTAACTTTCTGCTGTATTCTACATAATCAGATGGTGGAAAGAGCTTTGCTTAGCTGAGAGGCTGAAATTTGCAAGAAACCAACCAGTCAAATGGCATATGTGGTCCTTGGTTATTCTCCCAGGCCCCAATATGACGGAGTTAAGGACAGAACTCACAAAAGCAATATCATTCATTTATATCATTGATGATATCTTTGATGTGTATGGAACACTTGAGGAACTCACCCTCTTCACAGAAGCCGTCAGCACATGGGATCATACAAATATCAAGGGGTTACCAGACTACATGACAATGTGCCTCAAGGCACTCTATGAGACTACGGATAACATAAGTGGCAAAGTATACAATAAACATGGATGGAACCCCAGAGATTGTCTTAGAAAAGCGGTATGTCAGCAGAATCTGTTAACGAGTTAGAACTAATTTGTTGACAGCAAGTCTGGATAACAAAATCAATTAATCTATAACTGGATGGTTTATATGTTGTTTCAGTGGGCCGAGTTATGTAATGCTTTCCTACTTGAGGTGAGATGGTTTTCTTTGGGACACTTGCCTACCACTGAGGAGTATTTGGAGAATGGAAAAATTAGTTCAGGAGTCTATGTTGTCTATGCAAACGTCTTCTCTCTCTTAGGTGAAGCTGTAAACCATGGAAGCACAAATCTATTCAACAGCCATCACAACATTGCATCTTCAGCGGCTGAAATTCTTCGACTCTGGGACGATCTAGGGACTTCTAAGGTACGCACTCTGGTTGATGGATTCCTTTTCTGGTTTAGGTGATGAGAATATTTCAAACTGCCTATATAACTAATAGCAATTTCTACAGTTGACACCCTACGTACCATATATCAAGCTCGAATCCTAACTGAACCATAAAACTCAAACGGAAAAAGACAGTGGCAGAAGTCATCATAGTATATGGAATCAAAAGGCTAATTTTCATTACTTCTAACTTTGATCTTGTTCTGTAGGACGAGAACCAAGATGGGTGTGACGGGTCATTTATAGATTGCTACATGAACCAATATAAAGGCAGCTCAGCTGAAAGTGCACACAAATGTGTTCATTGGATGATTTCAGATGCATGGAAGTGCCTCAATAAGGAATGCCTGTCTCATTCTCCAATTTCAGCAGAATTCAAGGCTGCTTTCCTTAATTTAGCAAGAATGATTCCAATAATGTATAACTATGATGAGAATCAACGTCTTCCAAGCCTAGATAAACACATGAAGTCAGTGCTTCATGTGCAATAGAGCATATATATCCTACTATGACAATGTTGCACAGTGCCACCTCGTTCATTTTTGTGGCCCAGAGCGAAAACTAAATAAGGGCCCCTAAACTATGGAGTCGTATTTCATAAATAATACATCTATCGACGAAAATTTTCATGAATTTTATATTAAAAAGCTCATCAAAATAATAAATGCATGATAGTCATTTGAAATTTGACTAACTCTCCTTTCTATTTTTTTAATTTTTTTTCATTTTAATCTTTTCACAACCCGACTAGGCAACTAACCCTTTACCATTATGGTTCATTATTTTAAAAGAAAAACAGAACTTATGAAAGAAAAGTGAAGTATTTTAAGAGACATCATTAAAAAATTGGGAGGTGAGAAATTGGAAAGTACTAGTAAATAAAAAATTGGGATGTGATAATCATTCAAATAAGATACCCAAAAAGTTCTCCAAGGTTAGCAAATAATTCTGGTCTACACGATCAATTCAAATGCTAAACTTCATAGAGAAATGATTATAAAACTACAAAGACAATAATAAACTAAAACGTTATGAAGCAATAGAAAATCAAACATTCTAAGCATTATACTACTAGTTCAAGTAAAATATATGGTCACCAAAAGGAAAACTGTAGCACATCAAGCACTGTAAAGAAGATGCAGAATCAGTTTCAGTACTCACAAGATAGCCACGGCAAGGTGCCAACTTCACAGCGAGTTGTTCTGTTCTTGCTTCTCTGTGTTATCTGAAGGTATCACCAAACCATATTGAACAAAGCTATTAGACTTCCCTAGCTCTACAAGTTCCTTGGCTTCTTGAATCTTCGATTCCTTCACCAATCCATTGACAACAAGCTGCAACAGAGCCTCATCAACCACAAACTGCCGCTTGAACATCTTCTTGCACAATTCGAATGCCAATTCATATTCTCCATCATCACAGAACTTCGGAACAAGGTAAGAAAATGTAATGCTATTCGGGGGAACACAACTATCAAGCAACTCATAGTACCACCTTTTAGCTTCTTCTATATCTCTTTCATCACAATATTTCTTTATGAACACATTAAAAGTACCCACATCCGGTTTACGCCCTTCACTCTCCAATGATTCAAACAAAGCAACCGCCTTTTCAAGCTCGCCTTCATCAACCAAACCCTGCAACTTCAAATTATAACTTCGAACATCCCGAACCACATCATATTCATCCATTATACCCCAAATCAATTCACCTCCCTCGAAACCCCTCTCTCTATAAAACGCACCAAGAAGCGTATTAAACGTAACCACACTTGGGCTCACTCCCTTCGCCCTCATCTCATCAATCATCAACAACCCTTCATCAAGCTTCCCCACTTCACAAAGAGCATGAATCAAAGTATTATACGAAACAACATCACAACTAATCCCCAAATCAGCCGGAACCTCTTGAAAAAGAGTGAAAACCTCATCAAATCTCTTAGATTCCATCGCAGCCTTCAAAAGGGCATTAAAAGATTTAACAGTTCTAGGACAACCTAGTTCAGGCAATTCGTCGAACAGCTTAAGTGCATGATCAAACATCCCAGCTTTCGCATACAGCGAAACGAGACGAAGCGCATAGCCTTCGCGGGAAATATCCTGAAAATGTTTATGTGCGTCAAGTATATCTTCGATCAGATTATATCGCTTGGCATTGGCGAGACGAGCAATCGTAAAGTCGTAAATGTTGTGGCGACTACGAAACTTTGAGGATAAAGTTGCATTATGGTTAATCTTTTTCGCAAGCTCGTCGAGGTCGGGTTCCTCGGCGAGAGCCTTGATTGAAATGGGTAGTGTGGAACCTAACTTAGGAGTATTTTGAGGTGAGCGTTTAGCAGTTTTCTGGGTTTTGAGTATCTTGCGAAGGCGAGATGCGGAGTTTGACATTTTTTCGGAGATTTGATTTGCTTTTTTGGCGCTAATGTGTGAAAGAAAAGATAAAATGTGGGGATTGAAATGGGTTATTTTTACTTGACCAATTAATTGTTGGGCTGGGCCTATGTAGTCTAACTACTTTTTTACTGCACTTGTTTTGTGGGAATACTTTTTTTTTTTTTTTACAAAGGTTTAAACTAATTTATACTCCTAGTCCCTATGTGTTTATTTTTTTTATTTATTTTTTTAATAAGTTATTAAGTGTTACATCATGAACAACACATAATTTTAAACAGTTTAATTGAATTAAATAAATTAAAAGGTATATGGGGTAGTTTGATTATTAATATAAGGGGTTAATACTTAATAGCTTATTGAAAAGTAATGAGCGTGAGAGGAAAGAAATTGCAAAAAAAAAAAAAAAAAAAAAAAAAATTAGTAGTGGGTTTGAGTGGGAAACTGGAACCATAAGAGCAGATAGATATAATATTAAAATGTAAGCTTTTGCAATAAAAAAAATAATAACACTTAAAAAAACACAGTTGCATTTGGTAAGTGTACGTAACACTTAAAAAAACACAGAAGGAGAGTAATAATTTAACATTTTTTTTTCCATTTTTCAATCACAGGCTTTGAAACTTAAGAAATTCAAAATCTAACCACACTTATCATACCGACCGAGTAACCCCTGTAAGACTGTAACACTAACAAATCAACCCTCAACCACATAAAAGTTGATGTTTCAAAAATTAATTAGGATAAATTAATTCTAATAATCCCACCTTTAGCCGATTCGTTGTTAATAATCCCACCTTTATAGGGGATCTTCTTCTATTGGTGCTTAACCTGTCGGTAACCGGTTTTGATAGGTTAAGATGCCACGTGTCATTTTGTAATTGGTTGAAAAAAATATATTAAATTAAAAACTGGAAAAAAAAAAACCCATCAGCCACCCCTCCACCCACCGTGAAACCCTAACCCTTAACCTAGCCCCACCGTAAACCGGCCGGAAGCAAAGACCACCTCGCCGATCAAATCCACCAGCGAAATCACCCCCTGACCTAAATCCCACCCTCGAAACCACCATAAACCACCGAAACTCCACCTAAAACCGCCATAAACCCTCGAAACTCCACCGAAAACCTCCTCTAACCACTCTTGAAGGTTTTTTTGTTTTTTTTTTTTTAACTTTTTTTATTGAAAATCAGGGTGGTTTTAGGGGGAGCTGGGCCGATTTTTGTTGGGTGGGGATGGAAATGGGTATTCCGGCGGTAGGTATGGGGGTTCCGGCGGTGGGGATAGGGGTTCCAGCGGTGGGGATGGGGAGGAGAGGCTGCCGGAGGTTGGAGGTTAGGGTGGTCATTGGGGGAAAATAAATTAGGTTTTTTTTTTTTTATAATTTTTTTGACCAAAAATTTTTTTTTAGTTTTTTTTTTTTTTTTTTACTTTACACTGACGTAAGTCAAATACTTTTATTCCATGACGTATATAAGTCAAATTGTTTTTTACTTTACTTAACGTGTACTAGGATCAATCCATTTGCTATCTCTAGGAAGTCCTAATAATTACTTCGTATTATTTTCTCGGCCTTAATTTACTTTTTTCATCTATTATTTTCGAGAACTTTTTGAATCAAGTGGGCATCAGGGCACGCATGTAGGATAATTTTTATCATGCGACACTAATTTTTGGGTTCCACAATGAATTAATGAAGATGATGACTCTCATCCTGACTATACATAATGGTAACCATCCTTGCTAAATTAAGGCAGGCTGCCTTGAAGTCATTTGAGAACGGAGATGTAGACGACATGTACTCCTTATTGAGACACTTCCATGCATCTGAAATCTTTCGACTAACATGCTGCCTCGCGATATCATATGAGCTTATTTTATGTTCTTTCATGTACCAATCTACATAGGAACTGTCTTCTCCATTTGGAGTCCTATCCTGCAAAAATCATATCTCAATTAAATTTGCATTTGATCTCAAATAAATGGGGATATAATTTTGAATGTAAGAGAATGTATGTAATCAAATTAAGTTGTTACGTAGTAATAATTGGAAGTATGCTATGATATACGTCAATTAAAAGACAAACAAGGGACAAAAAAACAACGTAAGAATTTTATCGTGTTAAAAAAGGGCAAAGCAAGAAACTAGTGTGCATACCGTATGGTCCCCTGCATCATTCCATAGGCGAAGAATGGTAGACGTGGAAGATATAATTGAAGGAAGGCTATTCAACTCCTCAAAACTCTTCTTGTTGATTTCTTTGCCCAGAAGAAAAAATGCGTGTGCCAAAACTACATAAGCTCCACAAGTAACTATCCCGTTGTTTAGATACTCTTCAGGGTTAGGTGAGTAGTTGTCAACTCTCCATTTCAACTCAATAAAGCGCGCGTTGCATTGCTCTGCCCACTGCATCATCAATAATATCGACTTAATAGTGTAGTTTGAACTAATAAATTGGCAATTAAATATGTATATGACAATTGTCCTATTAATCTGTTCAAAAATATGCATGTGTAATTAAAGCCTAGGTACAAAATAAATAGTATGGGGCACATTGTCATGTTGATAATTTAATGAACTAATAAGGTGACAATACAGTATGGGGATTATTGCTCAACTGTACCATCCATTGATAATGTTAGCCAAGCTAATATAGCCGATAGAAGAGTGATATATAAGATGAATGAATATATGAATGATAGAGAGTTATATATGTATGTAGTTGTACCAATTTTTGTAAGCATGGTTTTGGGTTCCATCCATGCTTTGTTTCAATTTTGGAGCTAAATTCATTTGTGGCCTCCTTGAGAGCCTTGAAGCAAACTTTCATGCAATTGGGTAATTGTGTAACATCAGCGGATTCCCATCTGTATGCAATGTTAACCCATCATAAATAGTATGATCTCAACAACGTACAACAATAATAATAATGCCTTATATGTTGAATTATATCAAATAATAAGTTCATCATGATGCAAAATTGGATCACCTTGCTTAAGGTAAAGTTTGAAACTGAATTTGAATATTCAAGTCGGGTTAATTTTACATTCATACATATAGAGTACCTGTTAATGGCGTCTGTGAATTGACAGAGCTCATCGTACGTTCCATAAGCATCAAATATGTCATCAATCATGTAGCTAAATGATACTGCTTTTGCAAGCTCTAATCTCTCTTCGAACATATCTAGCACAGGAAGAATTCCCATTGACCACATACACCACTTAAATGGATCAATTCTTGCAAAGTGCAATTCCTCGTCCAAATTAAGCTCGTTTACCCATCTTGCAAAATCCACAATTTGTTCTGTAATTAGATAAACATGGTAAATCACTAAAAAAAGTAATCTACTTTCTTGAATTGGCAATTAAATAAAAATCTTACTCGTAATTTATTACTCCACTACACATACCCTCTTCTCTTATCCATCTAAAAGTTTTTCTTGTCTAGACATTGATTGTCTCCAAAAAAAAAAAAAAAAAAAAAAAAAAAAAAAAAACAAATCTTAAATAAAAGGATAAAGTTCCACAAAAGTATCATATGATATACTCCCAATATAATCTCAAAAGTCTAAATTAAATTATCGCTTATGATTTTATCTTTATATTTCAAATTTTAAAAATTTGGACATGTACTTGTATTTGTATGATATGTACCTTATAAATATTAGACATACATGTAATGTACATTATGATATGTATCATACTGTATGGTTTAAAAAAAATATATATATATCATCATATACCTTGAAATTTGAGATATTTCCAATTTTTGTGAGATTTGTGCCAAGTTGATGTCGATTCTTGCTAGATCATGTACCTCGATTATCCAATCGTTGATATGATTGGAATCGTGGAGAAACATTATGGATGATTTAAAATAAGGAAGAAACTTTTTGGCCAGTACTCTTGGCAAGCTTTTATGATATGGATAACGAAGTGTGTTTCCTATTACCATACCCTCGTATTGTTCAACATTCTTCAACGAGGCCTTCAATAGTTTGCGACTAAATTTATTTGCGTCATCAAGGACATAGTCACTTATTGTGCTAAATTGAGATGCTTCAAATAGACTCATCAACCCTTTTATGTCTTTTGCAAGTTCTTGATTGAAATTCCCATTTTCGTCCTTGAACTTTGCCAAACCATCTGCATTGGGGATTAAAAAATGGATAAGACAAGCTAGCGATACAATTTGGTTACGTAGTATATATGTTTGATTTGTACGCAACATATATAAAGAACAAAATATAGGAATAGATATAAGAAATAAAAGTAAGGAAATTAACGTATGTACATGGGCCAAAATTTCATGCCCATAGCCTACCCAAAATCGGGTAGGGCCTGGCCTATGTTGATCAGGTCTAATGCATAGGTGCCGCTACATGCCCACCTAATTTAAGGCATAAGGCAAAAACATGGGTGTTAATGCACAATTAAGGTAGGCAGTCATGATTATGAGGGGTGCAAAGTAAGGGCTAGTACTCAGAACATGAATTGAACTCAATGGTTTTGGCCCTTACGCAGCTTTGCTCGCTGTACTAAGTTGACCTATGCGACATGGAAGGATCTTCATTAAGGTTTATAAGGACTGGCACCCGTAAATTTATAAAAAATTAGTAGACATAGAGATGTAAAGCTAGCATACAAAAGGTTGTCACAGTAGTTTAGTCAATACACTTTTAACTCAAGGTTGAAAGTTTAAACCTTGATCCTCTGTACTTTTTGGTCTAAAATCTGTCATTATATGTGAGGTTTCAACTCGTTATAATCTTCTTTTACCTTATCTTAAATAAAAATTAAAAATTAAATACCTGAAGATACATAGTATCCTTGTTGTCTCAACAGGCGAAAGCGAAGAGCTAGATCATGAAGATTATCTGTACCTTCTCCGATTGTACTAAAATATAAATCATAATGCTTTTCTAAAGCAGCACCGATTTCATCTCGAAAATAATATTCAAGACCCATTCGTTGTATAGCATCAATTATAACTAATTCTTCTATATCACCGTATCTTTTGCTTGCCATTATTTTCATCTTAATCTTTTTCACCAACTCTTCAAGCTGATTTTCATCCTGAAAAAAAGAAAAGAAGTGAATATTTGACTACATCCATTATAAACACTAGGCAAAAATTAATCTATTTTATGTAGAATGTATTTCCCTAATGGATAAGAAAAAACAAAAATGTTGCAAATGTATTACTCCACAATACATTACATAGCTAGAAATTGAAGAAAAAAATCGTCCATTTGTTCTTTTTTATTTGAAATATTCAGTTTGAGAAAAGAGAAACTTTAATGACAATAGGTTTTTTTCAATATAAGAAAAAACATATTCATCTAAGATTCTCAATATTCAATTTATTTATTTAATTTTTTTTTTAAATGTAGCATACCAATTATGTCTTGAAGAAGTATAAAAATGTGCAATATGTGTGTATAAAATTGTGTAAAAACACAAATGAAACAAAAAAAACAAAGGAAGTACTAAACATGCGTTAAACATGTACTGTATTAAGTGAAAACTCAACTGTAAAAGAGATTTGATCATTGACGAAGCTATCCTTTGAAATGGCATGCACAAAACATTGAAAATCTTTGAACCCCTTATTTTTTACATTACTAATATTTCTCTTTGAATTATTAGTAGAGATGACAACAGAAGTATCCATGGCAATTCGAGTTTCCTTTTTCGTGAGGAACGACACAGGAAACACGTTGAACGGAAGGGCACCATAACCAACCATAGTGTGGAGTTTCCGTTCTTTGTACTTCCAACTAATATTGGTATTTAAAGCTAATTGATAAGGTTGGCCTAGTTTTTCTTTTGTGGTTAGAAAGCTACTTGATCGTACTTATAATTAGCAAAATAAAGACTTTAGTATCTCGTGATGCCTTGCTTGAAATTTGGGACCATGTGGAAAATGCTTAACTGATGAATCTTAACTGGTCGTACAACCAGTGGCGGACCCAGGAATTTCCGACTGGTGAGTCACAATCGATAACCAAATATGTAAAAAAAATTTTTTACCAAACAACCAAATAATAGTACTAAAAAATACATCTAAAAACCCAGAAACCATTTATCCTCTGTTCTTGTACCCTCTTTCTCAAAAGCAAATCATCAACCAGTTTCAGTGCAATGGAGAATGAACAAAAAAAAGGAGCCACTTTTTGAGTCTTGAGATGGGAGGAGAGAGAATGCAATTAAAATATGATCAAGGGTTATAATTAGTGAAGTTAGATTTTTTTTTTTTTTTTTTTTTTTTTTTTAGAAAAAACTTAAAATTTTTTTTGGGCCCTGGTGAGTCATTTGACCCACCAGGCACAAGGGCAGGTCCGCCCCTGCGTACAACATATATACCCCACCCGCGATTTTACGTGAACCATTGAATTTTAACTCCTAATTAAAAAGGGACATGATTAGATATTTTTATTTTAGATTTTATATATATTTTATATTTATTCTATTGAACATGGGATCATATGCATATAAATATTTGTCTTTATTAATGAAAAGGGGTGTTAGTCTAAGAAAATTTGAAAATTATGAGTTAGTTCGAGTGAACCGAATTGACTTTTAATGTTGATTTTCTTTTTGTTTGTGTAAATAAAAAAGGCCAAAACTTGAAAGAATATATATAATAGTGAATCAATTTCTAGTATCCTTTTCTTTCAAAACTTGAAAGAATATATATAGAGTACATGTTAATGCCTTAATGGCGTCTATGAATAGACAGAGCTCATCGTACGTTCCATAAGCATCAAATATGTCATCAATCATGTAGCTAAATGATACTGCTTTTGCAAGCTCTAATCTCTCTTCGAACATATCTAGCACAGGAAGAATTCCCATTGACCACATACACCACTTAAATGGATCAATTCTTGCAAAGTGCAATTCCTCGTCCAAATTAAGCTCGTTTACCCATCTTGCAAAATCCACAATTTGTTCTGTAATTAGATAAACATGGTAAATCACTAAAAAAGTAATCTACTTTCTTGAATTGGCAATTAAATAAAAATCTTACTCGTAATTTATTACTCCACTGCTCATACCCTCTTCTCTTATCTATCAAAAAGTTTTTCTTGTTTAGACATTGATTGTCTCCCAAAAAAAAAAAAAAAAAAAAAAAAAAGTCTGCTATCTTAGCAATGAAAGTTATACTTTGTATAAGTTATACTTTGTAAATGTCAAACACCAAAAAAAAAAAAAAAAATTATAAATTTAGTGGTGATGAGTTCAAAAAAATGTAGAATTACCCTTTTGACCATTAGATTGATCGACTGTAACGAAAAGATAATTATCAAATAAAGTTTCCCCCTAATATAGAGGCTTTTTACTAAAAAATCTACCAAGTTTTTAAAAACTCAAATTAGTGCAATTGTCATCTTCACACTTCCCTTTAATTCTCACTAAATGGAAGCCCGTGCAATGCACGATTTTTTGATCTTAGATTTTTAATAATTTGATTTATTGTATTTAATAATTTTAGACAAAATTACAAAAGTTTAATATTTAATTTTTTTTACTATCATTTATAATGAATTTATTAAATATAAATAAAGTGTAAATATGATATTTTTTCATTTATATAAAATGTTTAATGTGAAATGATAAATTTCTAATAATTGAAATCCTAAATCATTATTCATTGTTTTACCATATCTTTTATTTCGATAGAATCACCAACCTCATCCACAACCAACTTATTACATCAATGGATAAATTGAACCGTGAAATGTTAGCCAAACTGAAATTGATATAAATTAAATCTTTACATTTATATAAAATATCAAATCTATGCATTGAAATTTTTTCATCATCTCCAAAAATAACCAAAGCCATCCATATATTAAGTATACAACATCTAATCGTATGTCATTACATAAACAAATAATCGTTAAGTATCCTAAATAAATACAATGTAACTAATAATTACAAATATAAATTTAAACATAAGATTATAAAAATTACCCGGACATTGAGGACCTAAAACTAACACAAAATTACTAACACAAAATTTGCTTGATGGGATTTTGTATTGATACGAAATTTTATTTGTGTTGTGTGATGTGTTAGATCTGCATGTAAAAAAACATTTAGTAAATAAAACATAAACATATAATCGTTGAGTATCCCAAATTAATACAATGTAAGTAATAATTAGAAATACTAATTTAAACATAGGATTTTAAAAATTAAGCTAAAAATTACCCGGCAATTGATGACAAAAAATTAACACAAAATTACTAATGCAAAATTCGCTTGATGAGGTTTTTTATTGATATGAAATTTTGTTTGTGTTGTATGATGTGTCAATTTATAATGGTAGGTATCACAAATTTTAATTTAATTGTAATTAATGAACAATTTGTATTTCTTATCATAAATACTATCAAATTTTATCTTATAATGATAGGTATCAAACTTTATTATAAGCGTTTATCATTTAAATATTTTTTAGTATATTTTTTTTAGATTTCTTATACTCGTAGTATTGAATTAATAAATTTATCTTTTCCTATATTTTTACTTTATTTTTTTTGTTAAAATAATTTAATTCGTGGATTACTACGTGACATTAAAATTTTACATATATCAAATCTTAATTTAAATCTTAATAAATCATTATTCGTCGTTTTTACCTACGTGGAAATTTTTTTAAATCTTATTCGTCACTTTTGCTTATGTGGCGAGTGAATTTTTTAATTCTAAAATAAAATACAAATCTAACTTTTAATTGGTCGAAATAATACTTTTGCTTATGTGGCTCGCCAAATGCTCTCGAAAAATGCCTACTTTACTTATATAATATTAAATTTATAAAAATATTTACATTAAAAAAATGTTAGCCTTAAATCTAAGTCATTATATGTTCGTTCAACATTATTTATTTCGTATTCTCTCTTAATTTACGAAAATAATCAATGCTTACCCCTTCAATCTCTCTCCCTTTCAAACTCTTTATTTGTTAAATAAGCAAACTATATGGCAAACACATACAAAGTACAAGTATTTTTCTTACTGCATACTAATTAAATAGTTTGTGAGCCGAACTGGCCAAAGAACTAGTTATGGATGAAATAACTTACCAGCAGTTGTATGATATCCATTTTGTCTCAGTAAATGAAATCTATCGACACCACCTTCCAATTCAAAATATTTTGCAGGTCGCTTTTGTAATGCTTGTAATTTCTTCATGCTAACGTAGATCCTTGTTTTGCTTGTCATAATTTCCATAATCTTTTGCTGTGGAATCTGATTTTCGATAAATAACATGACCAAGAACTCGTAATTATTAAACTTTTACACGTTAATAATGGTTGTTAACTTGTTATGATATAAAGAGTTCGTAGGTCTTTTTTTTGGATATATTAATTTCATAGAATAAAACAAATTGATAGAACAATGTCTACTGCAAGAGGGGGGTGAATTGTAGTCTTTAAAAATTTTGCGGAATTAAACTGACGATTAAGAGAGAAGACACTCGAGATAGGCAATGAATTATTTCACTATGTAAAAATGAATTACAAAAGTAAATATTCTGCCTAGACCCAAGTTCCCTGAGGAACTCAAGTATCCCAACTACGATCCTCAATCGCAGTTTCACTCTCTCTGTGATTCGACTCTAAATCACTTGTACAATGTGACGGACTTACTCAATCCTCACACTTACAAATCTCACAAACCCCAATCCCAATTACAAAGTAATTACAGGATTTTCCTAATGCACTTAAGAGACTCAAGGATGGAAGGAACTCGATCTGATTTCAATACACTTAGAAAACTTTAATTGTTTTTCCACACATCAAAACAGCTTTGTTGATTGCTTTTTATAGAGAGTTTTGTTAAGTCTCATCCATGTTCCCACTTCCCCCTTAATCCCACGTTCACCATAACTAGGGAGTTAAGATGTACGTTGAGGGAGTGAAGAATCATGGATTCACTGACTTCTTTCTCAAGCTTAATTTTACTGAGTCAAAATCAGTTAGGAAGATATTTATTTAAAAGATAAATATTTATTTAAAAAAGATTTTATAAAAAAAGATAAAAACAATTAAATAATTATTTAATTTAAAAATAATAGACTTATCTTTTTAAATTAAAGAATTATTTATCTTTTATTTTATTTCCAAAATATATCTTTTCAAACTGATTTTACTCTTTCCTTATTTCAAGGACTTTGAAACTGTTTTAAAGTTTACGTAAAATTCTTTTCTGATTAAAACGTTAAGTTCCTTCTGGAACATCAAGTTCCTTATGCATTCCTTCCAACACTTTAATTCTCAAGTGCTTACAGAAATATTCTAAGTATTGGAGCTTGTAAGTTTTTCTTGAAAGCTTGCATATCACGTCAAGACTTCCAAACTCTTTTGTTCCTGCTCCGGAACATATAGCTTGTATCTGAATCTTCTGTTCAACCAAGACTTAAACACACATCATTAGTCAGAGTTTGTTTTGTTAAGTCAATCATCAAAATACTAAGGTAGTCAATTCAACACAAATTCAACCATGAAAAGTCATATAAACAAACATGTAACAAAAAAAATTGTCACTGGAATATGCCTCAACTTCATTTTAGAGGAGCAATTTGTTGTAGGCGCGAGAATGTTTTTTATTGGATTTATAAGATTGTATAATAAGAAAAATAATTGTTGCAATCTCTGATAATAATTTTTAATCAACGAACCAATTTCATGATACTCAACATCATCTTTAGACTAACAAAGCTAAACTAGAACTAATCTCACCTTAGGGAAACTCACTATAATAAAATAATATACCTTTTTTTTTTTAATTCAACACTACAACTAGACCTGACAATTTTGACCCAGCCTCGATGACCCGACCCATAACCCGAATTGACCCAAAAACATTGACCCGAAACCCGAAATTGACCCGACCCAACCCAACCTGAAAATGGAGTTGACCCGACACCCAAACTGACCCGACTCGAAGTTGACCCGACCCGAAATAGACCCGAAGTGTTTGACCCGAACAGATCCGATACTCAAAATTGACCCAAACAGACCCTATACCCGTGATGCCCCAACTAAAATTACCTTATAATTGAACCTAAAATATCTTATACCAAAAATAACTCAAATTGTTCATCTTTAACCGTAGCTAAGCTCAGCTCATAAACTGAATTGATAGTTTTTATTATAACAATAACAAAATATATACTCCGTATAAAATTATTGATTTGAGCTTGATTCACAAATGAAACAACCCGAATATGACCCGATCAGATTTTAACCTGACTCGAATATGACCCAAACATACTCGACCCGAAAGTGACTCGGCTCGAACTCGACCCGATACTTGACCCGAAACCCGAATTGACACGACCCAACCCGACCCAAATGACCCTTTTGTCAGATCTAACTACAACACAAGCTTATATAATGCAGTAAGTGAAAGGGTCGACAAAATAGCCTAGAAAATTTTGCTATTTCTAGCCTAGATAATCATGAAATTTAAAATTATAGAAAGATTGACTAGTATAGTAGATTTGTTTTAAATTATTTACAACGATTGACATAAAGTTTGAGTAAAAAATGTCTAATTATTGCAAATAATCTGAAATAGAGGTAGTATTCTAAAACAAAATGCAAATATAATTTATTTTTTTTTTAAACATATAGAATAATAAAATTAAATTATGAAGAATAATGAAACTTAACTGTATTAGAAGTGTGATGTCCAGTGAAAGAATTATCGCTCAAGGAAGTAGGAATGTAATGTGGAATACTTTTATATCATTTGAAACAATAGCAACAACATTATTATTCATCAATATTTTAGTTCTTGTTTTTGGTATGGCTCTGAGCATAAACATGGCTAATTAGAGCTGTAAAAATGGCAGTTGGATGTCTTATATGTTTTGGGTTTATTCTATGAGATATTTATATTTTGAGGTGATTATGTTGTTGACAACGAGCAAAGGAAAATGCTAAGCCAGATACATTTATAGACACATACAAAGTCATCAACATTCACAGTTTTTGACAAACTAATAATCACCACACAACAAGAATCTAAGTTATTTACCACAACAAATAAATAAAAATCTGTATATTACTCCCTATATATGTTCTATAATAATTGATACACTTTAACTTTTTCACTATTTATATACTTCTAACCTTGATTATTGCTTTTCTGTAATATCATCAAACGCAATTAGTATCATGTAAAAATGTTTATAACGGATAATAATGTGAAGTTTAACAAAATTAAGTTTATAAGAATTTATTAATGTTTAATTATATACTTGTATAAATATGGTTAAACTCATGTATTAACATATGTGTTAAATTTAACGGTGTCAATTATTATGAAACGGAGAGAGTATTAAATAAGTAGAGTCGATAAAACACAAATAATGACCAATAGAATGTTTGTTGATCGGTGAATTGTCAGTGAAGGTCCATCGACATACTAAGATCTGTGCTTTCTTCAAAAAAGAATTGACTACAACTAAATTGTTGTTACCAATTTTTTAAACAATCTATCGAGGATTGACGGGTAATTAGTAGGTTATTACTTAGCCATTAATGGTGGGCGATCTTACTAAGTTTTTGAATTATATTATTCTTTCTATTTCGTATTACGCAATACATTTCTTTTTCATCTGTTTCTAATAAATTAATTACAACAATTTTATTTTGTACTAACATATTAAAAAACAAAAGTTGTCATATAAAATGTTGTTAAATATTTGGTATATATTAATATAAAATTTTATTATTTCAATTTTTCATGATGTATAATATTAATTATTTATATATAATAATAAACTAGTCAATTGAAAAACATTTTAAATATAAACGTGTTAATTATTATAAATCAGAGTTATTATAGTATATATTTTGAAAAATTCACATAAAAAAGATTGGAGTAAATCGTTTCAATATCGCTTAACTCCAAGGAGACATGGAGTAATCTGATAAATCATATTCTTTATCAACTAAACTATAATTTCGAACTATTGGTTATGGAGTAATCTTGAATCCACCAATAGAAATGCTTCACCAACTCAAAAGTTTTATCAACAAAAACTGTACTCCGTACTTAATAATGCAAGAAAAACGTGTGCATATGCATTTACATTTCACTATCCCATACCCTACAAGATGTGACACACTCAAATTCCAATTATTTTTCACCCCTTCCATATTAATATTGCATAATAACTAATGAGGTGCTCAAACGAATTCTGTTTTCTATTAGAATAAATTAATTTTTTTAATAGTAATATCTTTATTATATGAAGTATAAGCAAAAGAGTGAGGTGATGGTGTTTTTTTTAAAAAAAAACTTCATCAATCCATTCATACACATATAAATTTCTATCAATAAAATAATTTATATAGTGTACAATCAAAATCATTTCTAAACTGAATTTAATAGCTAATAACAAGAGAGATTAAAAAGAGATATAATTTCTTCAATAAAATACTACCCATGAAATACGGAAAAAACATGAAGGTAAATCAGAATATTTGGTGGGACAATTTTGGATTGGATTTACACAATTGATTGATCATAGAGTTTAAAGTAGCATTGAAAAGATGTCACAATTCTCACTATACTACAATAGTCACAAATATAGTACTTCGTACTTTATGATAGAGTGATACTTTCCTCTAAAAAATTAAAAAAATAGGAAAATTGTAAACTAATAATCCCACCTTTAGTCGGTCTTCCAGAAACAATCCTACCTGTTGAAATTCCAGAAACAATCCCACCTTTAACATGGATCTTCCATTAACAATCCCTGACCGGTTGGATAGCTTTGGTAACCGGTTTTCTTAGGTTATAAGACACGTGTCGAATTTTAGTAGGTTTATTCAAATTTTTAATAATAATATATATATAAAAAAAAAACCCATCTCCAACCCCAACACAGCCCCGCCACTAGCCCCACCCCGCCACTGCTTTCCCCTCCCCATTGCCGCCCTTGCTTTCCCCGGCAACCCAACCTAGCCCTCAACTTACCATCGCCGCCACCAATATCAATGAAAACCTTCCAAATCTACCGCTAGAACCCCGACTCCTTCGAAACCCGAGCTCAAAAACTATGAGATCAACCTCAAGGAGTATGGTCTCATGGTTCTCGACGCTCTCATCAACATCAAGAACAAAATCGATCCTTCTCTCTCACCTAGTCACCTTCTGCCGAACTTGCCGCGAAGAAATTTGTGGTTTATGTGCTATGAACATCGATGGTCGTAATGTCCTCGCTGGTCTTACAAATTGAAGATCGATTCATCGGCTTCGATGACTACGTCGTTGCTGCATATGTTTGTGATTAAAGATGGTGGTTGCGGATATGAGAAATTTCTATAATCAGTATAAGAGTATTGAGCCTTGGTTAAAGAGGAGCTTCTGGGTTTAATTTCAAGCTAAAAATTGAATTTAGAGGTAATTGGGGCTGCCGGGGTTTACTTTTTAGGGCTGAGGGTTGAGTTTTCAGGCTGGGTGGAGGTTTTTCGGGGCTGTGGGTCAAGTTTTTGGGGGCGGAGGTTGAGTTTTAAGGGTGGTTACAGCATGGTTGGAATAATCTGTGGTGGCCTTGTGGGTGGCAGTGGCGGTTAGGGGTTAGGGTGACCATGGTGGTGGACTGGTGGCCCCAAAAGAGATTTAGGTTAAAAAAAAAAAATAATTAACCTGTTTAACAGGTTGTAGGTCAAAGGGATCGTTAGCGGAAGATACATATTAAAGGTGGGATTATTTCTGTAATTTCAAAAAGTGGGATTGTTTCTGGAAGACCGACTAAAGGTGGGATTATTAGTTTACAATTTTCCAAAAAAATAAAACAATTGTGTGAGATTGATGCAAAGTAGCCTCCCACACACATTACCACAATTTAAACGAGAAAGTTTGCATGTTGGAAGACTTTCCATCCAAGCTACACAGATCAGTAGACCACGGTTAAAGATAATCATTTCAGAATAATTGACACAGTGGACTTTTTTAAGCCCTATTTCTAAATAATGTTGGGAAAAACTCCAATTCCCTAAATAAGGCCACTATTTTATTCTTGTTGTGGATGTGTTGATGAGATTGGGTACGTGATTTGGTAGCTTTGTAGGTTCAAATTTAAGGTTTTGCAGGTATAAATGGACATTCGCACATTTTATATATATATATATATAGAGAGAGAGAGGGTGATTTGCAAAATGCAAAATTTTTAAAAAAAGTTCTACAATGAAAACTATGTAACAAGTTCACACATGCACAAATTGTACTTTATGTACTTCTAATCATTAATTCATTAAGTCCTATGAAAACATAAGAAATGGACACATTAATAAGGGATGGAGGGGAAAATGAGGGATAGCTCAAATGGTTATAACTTTCCTTCCGACTACAGAATATCCTAAACACCAAAAAAAAGGGGAGGGGTGATAGAATTTGGGCATATGCGAAAGTTTAATGGACCCGAATATCATATAACAATTTTATGATTTCATAAATTTCATCATAAATTGTACAAACATGTTTGTGAGAGCTCATGTCTCTCACTCTCTTGATAGAACCCTTAATTTCTATCAACCATTGGTGGAGCTCATGATTAGCTCACTTCTTACTCATGCACACAAAACATATTTATAGTGGTGTTTTTCCACTTTCTAGAATTTTCTACACTTATCTCATATTACATGTATCTAGATTTTTCTACATCACTCATCTTAGATATTTTGCAAGATATTTCAAAACCTCTCTTGATTTTCCTACTTCATTCTAGATTTTTATAATCTACACACTAGATTTTTCATACCACATCTAGATTTTTCTAGATTAACCTCTAACACTCCCCCTTGATCTTGAAAAAATCTTTGTTGAAAAAACTCCATTGATGCTTCTTTCTTCAATGATCTCTAAACTTGATTTTTTGAAGTTTTCCTTGTTATGCACGTTGATGCTCATGTCACCAACCATTTCTTGATTTGCTTCATATTCTATATTGTTGATCTTTTATGTTGGTATCCATGTTACCAACTATCCCAAATTTATTTCTTCAGCACATCTTGTTGATTTTCAATGCTTTGTGTTGGTACCCGTGTTACCAACTTGAACTTGCTCTCCCTAATTGTAATTTTCTCGGCTTTTTTGTTGGTACTCATGTTACCAACAATTTTACTTTGTTGGTGCTCATGTCACCAACCACTCCACTAATGCTCTTGTCATTAGCAACTCAAATAATATTTATCAAGATGTACTTCAATCTTAGTTTTTCTATCAAAATGTTTTTAATTTAAATTTTCTCTTTTGATATTTCTTCAAAAACATAAATCTTCACAAAAACTTACCCTTGTTTTTTTTTTCTTTCTCCATATCCTCTTCAATGTCAATCTTGAGATTTTTCATATCTCAGTCCTTCAGTCTTCAAATTCTTCGTAATCACGTTCGGCTCTGATACCATGATAGAATTTGGGCACATGCGAAAGTTTAATGGACCCGAATATCATATAACAATTTTATGATTTCATAAATTTCATCATAAATTGTACAAACATGTTTGTGAGAGCTCATGTCTCTCACTCTCTTGATAGAACCCTTAATTTCTATCAACCATTGGTGGAGCTCATGATTAGCTCACTTCTTACTCATGCACACAAAACATATTTATAGTGGTGTTTTTCCACTTTCTACACTTATCTCATATTACATGTATCTAGATTTTTCTACATCACTCATCTTAGATATTTTGCAAGATATTTCAAAACCTCTCTTGATTTTCCTACTTCATTCTAGATTTTTATATAATCTACACACTAGATTTTTCATACCACATCTAGATTTTTCTAGATTAACCTCTAACAAGGGGAGGGGAGGGGGGGGGGGGGGGGAAGGGGATGTATGGACTACAAATATTTTTTCTTTATTAAATAATGTGTGAGTGAACCACAAAGGCAATACCAATTACAAATGAAAGTGTAAGGATGTGAAATCTGTGACTTATTACTTATTATATTATCAAGTAGGGGGGAGCAAAAATTTTGGGTACCCGGAATTGAAACCGAAATTGGAGTAGTAAGGTTACAAATAAACCTGGCAAACGGGTCGGGTCATTTCGGGTCGGCAAATATTCGGGTCGAGTCGGGTCAATTAGGGGTGAAAGTTCGATTTGCGGTTTAGATTATAGCCAAAACCGAATCCAAATTCGGTTTTGGGTTTCTCAAACCAAATCCAAACCGAATTAAGATTCGGTCCAATCCAAACCAAATCGGTTTTTCTAATTAAAATCCAATCCAAACCGAAATTTGTTCCTTTCTTTCGCAACATTCAAACCCCAAACCTGAACTTCACCAAGAAAATTCCTGCAATCATTCAACCTTTTCTTGTCAAATACATTCTTTGTGAGAGAGTGAGATGTTGAGAATGGAAAAAAGAGACTTAGGTTTTTTTATTTATTTATTTATTTATTTATTTATTTATTTTGGTTTATACTACGTAAATGAAAGGGGAAAGGGATTGAGATACTTTGTAAAAAAAAAAAATGGGGTTAATGTAATGGGTTGAAATTTCGGTTTTAAATTTTTTAAAACCCCAAACCGACTCTAAATCGTAATCCATATTTTTTAATATTTTTAAACCGATCCAATCCGAATTGAAAAAAATTCAAACCGAATTACTAATTTGGTTTGGTTTTCGATTCGGTCTTAATCCGAATTACTTTCACCCCTAGGTTCAATTTGGATTTTGGGTCAACACTTTGGGTTGAATTCTTGGGTCAAGTTTGGGTTGAGTCAATTCGGGTCGGGTCAGTTCGAATTGGGTGTCGAGTTAATTTCAGGACCAGTTGTCGGGTTGATTTTTGGTAAGGTCAAGTTGGGGTCGGGTCAAGTTTGTGTCGGGTCAATTCGAGTCAGGTCAAGTTCGGGTCGAATCACCAAAAGTAAATTCAATTAAAAAAATTGTGGGAAAGCTCCCTATTATTTCAAAAATAAAGTTTATAATAATGGAAAACTTAACAACAACAAACCAACCTTTGCCCCGTTCTTCCAAAATGGACCAATCTTTAAATCTTCTCAAAATAAACCTAAATTTGCATTTATTCTCCCTAAATGAACCCAATAGGTCATCTTACCTGTTATACCAGGTAAAAATCCATGTGTCATTAAATCATTGGTCAAGGTTTTTTTTTTAAATTTTTTAATTTTGATAATTTTTTTTTTTAAAAAAAAAAAGAAAAAAAACCAAAACCACCCTTTCCCAACCACTGCCAGCCACCCCCTCCCTTACTGGCGGCCGGCGCCGGCACCTCAACCATTTGATTGTTTCACCATCAGATTTATGGCCGAGTTCCCGGGTCAGCTGGAAGATCTGAGCAGTGCAAGCTGCGGGCATTCGGATCCTCCGACCTCGACCTTTAACCTTCGTATGACGGTCCTTTGATGGCCGTTTACGCACCAAAGGAGGAGGAGAAGCGAGTGTAACCGCATTAAAGGGTTCCACCTTCAACTAATGTCGTCGGAATTATCGCCATTGGTCCACTGGCGGCCCAACCCTCATCTTCATTCAACTCCATCTTCTTCTTCTTCTTCTTCTTCTTGATTCTCTCTCTTCAGTCTCAATTTTCTGACTAATTTTACAGAATTTAATTCTTTCTTTTTCAATACAAAACAAAATTAATAAAACCCTTAACCTCTCAATCTTCCAATTCTTCTTTCTTTCTACATCAATTTCTCACTTTAGCCGGTTTAGGGATTGTCAGTTTGGGGGTTTCATGGGGGGCGGGGTGTAGTCGGAAAATGCAATGGAAAGAGAGGGGATGGTCGAAAATGGGAGGTGAAGGAGGAGGGAGAGTGGTTGCCGGAAAGGGAGGAGAGGTGGAGGAGAGGGTGGCTGGTAGTAGGGTGAGGGGAGATTGGTCTTTTTTTTTTTTTAAATTATTTTTCTATTATTTTGTCAATTCGAAAAAGATAATTAAAGGTTTTTAATTATAAAAAAAAAAAAGATAATTAAAGGAAAATTTAAAAAATGACCGGTTATATAGGTCACCGGTCATTTGGGTTCATTTTGGAAGAATAAATGCAAACTTAGGTTTATTTTGGGAAGATTTAAAGGTTGATCCATTTTGGGAGAATGAGGCAAAGGTTGGTTTGTTGTGTTTAAATTTCCTATAATAATTAGGGGAAGAAAAAAGTAAATTCATTAAAAAAAAAAAAAAACTTGGTAGTTCACCATTTCACCCTATTTTCTTCGAATATCAGGTCACTTTAGGTCGGGCCAATCAATTCGGGTTTAAATCAGGCAGGTCACTTCAGGTTTTGAGTTACTTCGGGTTTTGAGTCACTTCGGGTCGGGTCAACTTCAAGTTTCGGGTCCATTTTAGGTCGGGTCACATTCGGGACAATTCCACTTTGGGTTGGTTACGGGTCGGGTTAGATTTGTTGAGGTTCCGGTCATTTTCGGGTTGCGGCTCTCGTCAAGATTGCCAAGTCTAGTTACCAATGAAGGCAAGCTATTAAACATTATTTCGATTGAGAGAATTGGAGGGAAAGGAAGAGAAGAGAAAAGAAGGGATTCATGCTCCCTTATTTTAATAACTTTTAATAAGAGATAAGGGAAAGGGAAGGGAAGGAAATTGGAAGGATTCATTTTCCCTCCTTTTTTAATAAACCAAATCCTTCTAGTGTTGGAAAAATTTGAAGGGAAAATGTAACCTCACCTTCTCCCACCCCTTCCATTCCTACCCCTTCTTCCCTCCCTTCCCTTTCTCTTCCACTTTGCTATCCAAACAAACTATTAGATTGGTCACAGTATCCAAGCTTGGAAATTTCAATTCCTCTTGTTTGTGATACTTGGGCTTCAGCTTTGTTCAGAGTTACAGAGTACATGGCATCATCTGTAGTTGATCAGATTTCTCTTCCACTTTGCTATCCAAACAAACCGTTAGATTATGCTGCTTTAGCCAATCAATGTACCTTATGGTTCTGTAAATATTTGGAGTAGCTGTCAACATATTCATATTAATCTTGAATAAGATACTCAGGTGAAGCAGGAAGAAGACTAGTATATTGCAAATACTTTAAGAAACTACCACCCAGGATGCATAGATTACAACTATATGCAAATGTGTCACACTAGTATACAAGATGTGCTAGCAAGTAACAGTCATAATGTTTTTGCAGTTGCTTGCCATTCCTTCTTCACAAGATCATACAAAACATATAAGATCAATAAAAAGATTTTCTGCTACTAGTTTGGGTCATAAGGAGTCACAAAAAGCAATGATACAACGCAAACGTGCCTTAAGTCTACATCTTATACTCTTAATTATTGCCTGATAAAAACCTTAGTTTTATCCGAACTGGTTTAACACAAAGACATGAAAAAATTTATACTCTGAAGCTTCAAAGGAAATAGCGCATAATACCTGTAGGCAATACAAGATCATAAGGAAAATAAGTATTAGACTTTCCAAGTCCGACAAGGACCTTCGCTTCCTCCATCATCGACTTCTTTGTCAATCCATCAACTACCTTCTGCAACAAAGACTCATCAACCGAGCACTGATGTCTAAACATCCTCTTGGACGCTTGATACGCTAAGCCATAATCGCCCTTGTCGCATAGAAAAGGAACAGCGGTGTTGAATGTAACCCTGTTTGGAGAACAACCGCTGTTCAAGAGCTCATAATACCATAGTCGAACTTCATCCAAATCATCATTCTTACATGCTCCTAGAATCAAAGCATTGTAAGTACCCACATCAGGTTTCAGTCCTTTACTTTCTAACTCTGTGACAAACCCCATCGCCTCGAAAACCCTGCCATCATTAACAAGTCTTTGCACCTTGAAGTTATAGCTTAGTACTTCAGGAACAACACCCTTTTCAATCATCCTTTTCCAAATCTTTTCACCTTCCTCAAACCCCTTATTCTCATAAAACGCACTAAGAAGCGTATTATACGACACGACACTCGGGTTTAAGCCATTTTTCTCCATCTCATCAAGCAATGATAATGCATCATCAAACAACCCAAGTTTACACAGAGCATGAGCAGCTGTATTATAACAATGTACACTCGGTTTAATTGTCAACTTAGAGGGCAACACACGAAAGAGCTCGTAAACCTTATTATATTTCTCTGAATTAGAAGCAGCTCCTAAAAGGGCATTGAAAGATTTGAAATTTTGAACACAACCTCGTTGAGGCAATTCGTCGAACACCTTGCGTGCATGATCAAACAAACCAGCTTTCCCATACAAGTAAATAAGGCGAGCAGCAAATGGTTCTCCAACAATGTAAATTTTCTGGGATTCTAATGCTTCTTCAATTAAAGTATTCTGCTTTGCAAGAGAAAGACGATGAATTGTGTTTTCGTAAATTTTATGCTTTTGCCTGAAATATTTTTCTTGAGACAAAAATTTGAACTTTTGTACTAGTTTTTTAGGGTCTTTCTCATCTAAGAGATCTTTAATACCCAAATTAATGGCTTGATATTTGGAAGGATGTGGTAATTCAGTGGGTTTTGGGGTCTTTGATTTAATGAAGTTTGCTGCGTTTCGAGTTGAGGAAAACAGGCCATGAAGACGAGTGCATACGTTGGATTTTGACATTGTGTTTTATGAAAGTGTGCTTTTCAATTGGAAGTTGGATACAAGTATAATTAGAGCTTAAAACTAACTGAAAAAATTGGAGTTAACTTTTTTTTTCACATCGACTCTGTTAAGACTTAAGTGTAAACCCCTAGGCCCTTAATGGTGATAGATGGAACAGGTTGGCATCAATTCGATTTAGTTTGGTTTTTGACAAATTATTTACGAGAGAATAGTTTTAATTGTATTGATGATCTTGGCTAATATTTATAGCCTACATAAGATAACCTACACAATATAAACTCTATCATATAAACTTCCATAAATCTATCTTAAAATATCACTAAGATATATTATTATCCTAAATATAATATCATAAGATATATATGGAAAATATATCACAATAATATATTTTCCTATATTCCCAACACCCTCCCGCAATCGTAACGGCAGTAACACGAACGTTATGATTGGAAATTCGCACTTTGTTGAAGTTGGTCGAGTTGCACTACTCTGTTGATGTCGCCTTCAATTTTTTTTTTATTTAAAAAAAAAGAACTTTTGCTACCACGGCCCTTTGCTGGTGTCCATGGTCTTCTGTCACGGCCCTTCGCTGGTGTCCGTGGTCTTTTGCATTTTTTTTTAAATAATAAATAATATGCCAAACGTGGCTTTTCTTCATCTCCATGGAGATGCAATAATGGAGGAAGCACACTCAAACACTACAACCTAACCAAATCACATATGATCATTCATATTGATCACATACACCAATAATAACCCACGTATCACATGGTTATTCCAAAAAAAAAAAAAAAGGATTAAATAAAAAAATAGAAATTTCAAAGAGCAATACTATTGCATAGCGGAAGCAAATTTATGAATCCCACCGGTGGGTTTAATATTCTAACCCACCGGCAGGGGGAGTATTTGTGTGAACGGTCCCAAGATTTAACCTGCTCTTGATACCATGACAAATTATTTATGAGAGAATAGTTTTAATTGTATTGATGATCTTGGCTAATATTTATAGCCTACATAAGATAACCTACACAATATAAACTCTATCATATAAACTTCCATAAATCTATCTTAGAATATCACTAAGATATATTATTATCCTAAATATAATATCATAAATTATATATGAAAAATATATCACAATAATATATTTTCCTATATTCCCAACAGTTTTTCACGTTGGTTAAATTTCAATTTGTCTAAATTTGGGCAGTGTTCAAATTTGGTTGGATGCACTAGTGTTTGAGTTCAATTCAAATTATAGTGTTCAAATCAATGACAAGCGCCATACAGAAGCACTTGGCTGATATCCAAGACAAGCGCCATGCTTGTATGTGTAACAAGGTTTACTAAATTAACAAGGTAAATTGTTCCGCTATTTGTTTTGATCATATGAAATCACAAAGAGGCAATGTGATAGAACAATGTACACTACAAGAGGGGGGGTGAATTGTAGTGTATGTAGACTATGGTGAATTTTGCAGAATTAAATCTACTACTAAGAGAAAAGACACTGAGATAGGCAATGAATAAATTCACTATGTAAAAATGATTTACAATCACTAATACGTTGCCTAGACTCAAGTTCCGTGAGGAACTCAAGTTACCCAACTGTGATCCCTCAATCACAGTTTCTCACACTTTGTGATTCTACTCCGAATCACTTGTACAGTGTAAACAACTCTCTCAAGTCTCACACTTTACAACTCTCACAACCCAAACCCAATTACACAATGATTACAAGTATTTCCTAAAGAACTTAAGAGACTAAGGATGGAAGGAACTTCTCTTTTAAACACTTTGAAACTCTATGCTCAGAATACTTAAGATTGTTTTCCACACTTTCAAAACTTAACGTTGATCTGTTTTTATAAGGAGTTAAACCAAGCTTCCATCAAGTTCCCACTTCCCCCTTAATCCCACGTTCTCTTTGGCTGAGAAGTTGGGATGTAGGCAGAGGAAATTTAGGAACATGATTTCCTTAGCTTGACTCCCAAGTTCAACGTTCTCCTTAATACTAGGAGCCAGTATTTACCAAGTCAAAAAAATCAGTTATTCAAAAAGATAATTATTTAATAAAAAAGATAATTATTTATTTATTAATTAAAAGATAAATAATTAATTAATTTAAAACTTATCTTTTTAAATTAATGAATTATTTATTTATTTATAAAATCTTTTTAAATCTTTTTCAAAACTGATTTTTATCACTTACTTAAATTAAGGGATATGAAAACTGTTTTAAAACTTTCGTTTAAAACTTTCTGAGTCAATCGTCAAGTTCCTTCGGGAACTACAGGTTCCTTCAGGAACTTCGAGTTTCTTCTTAATTCCTTCCATTCCTTCCAACACTTTTGTTTCTTAAGCTCGTACACTGAGTAACTAAGTATATAGAGTTGTGAGGACATCTTGAAAGCTTGCATTCGTCATCAAGTCTTCCAAACTCTGTTGTTCCTACTCCGGAACATGTATTTGTGTACCTGAATCTTTCTGTTCAACCAAGACTCATAAACATCATTAGTCAGAGTTTGTTTTATGTAAGTCAATCATCAAAATATTAAGGTAGTCAATTCAACAATATTCCCCCTTTTTGATGATGACAAACAAAAACAAACTCGGTTAAACAAAACAAACATCCAAGCAATCAGAGTAACCAATACTTAAATAAAACAATTAAATTATTTAAAGCAATAAAATAAACTAAGGATAAAGAAGTCTGCATCATTCATGAAATTAATAAATTGTGAAATTTATACCTTTACTTAAATGATGAAGACTTGAAGGGAATCGGTTTGAGTCCAGCTTTCTAAGTTTGTTCTTCTCTTCCCCCTTTTGACATTATCAAAATGATAGAAAGAGCATGCTATATATAGTACTAAACTACGGAGGGAGTAGTAAATCTGAATTCATGAACGATTAAGCATGCTCACACAGTTCGTATGCAACCAGAATGAGAATATCATATTGAAAGACAAACTTAGCCAGTTTAACACAAACCGAGTCAAAACAAAACGAAATGTGTAAAACAACCAAAAAATCCAAAATAAACTAAAGAAAACTAAACAATAAGAACATTGTTCATAAATCACAAGAAACAGTGGGGTAGGTGTGTTTGGCAAAGGCTAGGAAATGGTAGTAGCTTCATGGTAAGGGAACATCCTTGATCACATCAAGAATGGTCTTGTAACAACTTTGCTTCACCTTAGCTTTGAATTCCTGAGTCGAGGAGTCCATATGAGCGTTTACTTTATCTTCCAGAGAAAGCATCTGAGTTTGCAGCCCCTCAACTTTAGTAGCCAGGTTATCCACTTTAGAAGAAAGGTTAGTTATACTCTGTGTAAGTGTAGTGGAGAAGGTGGAGAAGGTGTGGTTTGGTGAACAGAGGAAGGAATAGGGGGTGGTGATGGAGTTCCTTCATAAACAAGGGAAGACGGACCCTGAGGAACTTGGGTGGAAGTTCCTTCAGAAACTTTAGATGTATCATCATCCAATTCAACAATAATAACAGGCTGAGATCTCAGTGTTCTGGGTTTAGAAGAAGCAAGTCTAACACTTCTCCTTTTTCTACCTGTTACAGGGACAGTTTGTTTAACAGAGCCTCCAATTTCCTTAAGTAGCTCTTTCACTAACTCCTCTTTGTCATCTTTTTCCTCCTTCTCACTCTCTATTTCTTTCTCTTCTTCTGTTTCCCTCTCTACTGCACTTTTTCTCTCTTTTTCACTCTCTTTTTCCTCTTATTTTTCACTCTTTGTTTCCTCTTCTTTTTCATCATTTTTCTCACTGTCTTTCTCTTTCTTTTCTTTTTCTTTCTCACTGTTTTCTTCCTCTTTTACTTCTTCCTTCTCACTGTCTTCTTCTTTTACTTCTTCCTTCTCACTGTCTTCCTCCTCATCAATGCTTTCCCTCTCATTCAGTTCCCCCTCATGTTGATCTCCCTCTTCCTCAGATTCCGAGTGTACATCGGTAATAAAACAAACTTTTCCACGAACAACTTTAAGGCTTAATTTTGAGAGGGATTTTTCATGGAGTATGTTTTCTGGTTTCAAGGGGTGGGTTTCTTCATTGGTTAGAGGAACTTTGAAGGTTGGAAGTGGCGGTTGGTGTTTTGGGGTTTTTTGAGGTGAGTGGGTGCGTGTGGTAAGTGAGGTGAAAAGATAGGTGACGGTTGAGAGTTTAGTGGGATAGAGAAAAGGTTGTGATTTATTTTGACAATGATAAAAATTAAAAAAAATAAGATAAAATCTAATTGAGAAAAAAAATCTTTTTGTTGTTTTTAAATTTATAAGATAACAAAAATAATAAAAAGATAAAAATAAAAATTGAAAAATAAAGAAAAATAAAAATTACGAAAGAAAAAAAATTCCAGTAAGTTACTTCAAAGTAAAATACTGGTTGACATGTACAGAGCTTTACAAAAAGGAACTTGGAAAATAATATGGCTTAATTTGTCTTCTGCATCAACATAATCATATGATCACATACTCATTAGAATTACACACTCTTTCATTGCAAGATTCGAGATTATGTTTTTCACACCAAGGTTATATATAGCAATGCTCAGTCGTTTCACTAAGACATACCTTGGGGTTCCAAGAAGAACTGCTCAATTCAGCCTTATCATTCCGAGTTCCAATCGCATCTTTTCGAATTTTTCTCTACTCAAAGGCTTTGTTAGAATGTCAGCAATTTGATATTCAGTTTGTACAAATTCTAGTTTAATAGAGCCTTTTTCCACATTGTCTTTTAGAAAATGATGCCTAACATGAATATGCTTTACACGTGAATGATGTACTGGATCTTTTGATATGCAAATAGCACTTGTATTATCACAGTATATTGGAACACATTCAAGAACTATGCCAAAATCACGTAATTGTTGTTTTATCCACAACAGTTGTGAGCAACATGCAGCAGCTGCTACGTATTCTGCTTCTGCTGTGGATAGAGCAACTGTATTCTGTTTCTTGGAACTCCAAGAAACTAAAAAAGATCCTAGGAATTGGACCATACCTGATGTACTTTTTCTATTCACCAAATCCCCAGCATAGTCGGCATCGGCAAATCCAGAAAGATCATATGTGTCACTTCTTGGGTAGAATAAACTCAAGTCGTCAGTTCCTTTGAGATATCTCAGTATTCTCTTGACGGCTGTTAGATGCGATTCTTTGGGGTTTGATTGGAACCTAGCACACAGACCAACACTAAAAGAAATGTCAGGTCTACTTGCAGTTAAGTATAGTAAGGAACCAATCATACCTCTGTACTTTGTCTGGTCCACACAAGTTCCTAAGGGATCTTCGTCTAACCTAGAGTTAGTTCCCATAGGAGTGTGGTTAGTCTTTGCGCTGTCAAGGTTATACTTTTTCAGGAGTTCCTTGACATATTTTTGCTGATGTATAAATATTCCTGATTCTATTTTTTTGATCTGCAGTCCTAAAAAGAAATTGAGTTCCCCCATCATGCTCATTTGGAACTCACTGCACATCAAGTCAGCAAAGTACTTGCACAAAGATTCATTAGTTTCACCAAATATAATATCATCAACATAGATCTGCACAACTAAGAGATGAGTTCCTTTAGATTTTAAAAACAAAGTTTTATCAATTTTTCCTCGTTTTAAAATCATTTTCCAAAAGGAACTTGGACAGTCTTTCGTACCATGCTCTTGGAGCCTGTTTTAGCCCGTAGAGAGCCTTATCAAGTTTAAAAACATGGTTTGGAAAGTTTGGATTCTCGAATCCAGGGGGTTGATCGACGTAAACTGTTTCTTTTAATAAACCATTCAAAAACGCACACTTTACGTCCATCTGATACAGTTTAAAACCCATAAAAGTAGTAAAAGATATTAAAATTCTAATAGCCTCAAGTCTAACAACAGGAGCAAATGTTTCCTCAAAATCAATACCTTCCTGTTGGTTATATCCCTTTACAACCAACCTAGCCTTATTACTTACAATTGTACCATATTCATCAAGTTTGTTTCGAAAGACCCATTTTAAACCTATGACCTTTTTATCTAGTGGCTTAGGTTCAAGATGCCATACCTGATTTCTTTTGAATTCATTAAGTTCCTCTTGCATGGCTATAATCCATTCAGGGTCTTCTAAGGCTTCTTTATGGTTGCGAGGTTCCAAAGTAGATAGAAAAGCATTGAAGGCACATAAGTTCCTCATTTGCGATCTAGTCTGAGTTCCTTTGCATAAGTCACTAATAATTTTGTCCAGTGGGTGTGACTTTTGGTGCTTCCAAGGTTTGGGTTGGAAGGTTTGGATAGTAACTCGAATATTCTTATTTTCTGAGCCAGTTGCTTCGATTTCCTCTTGTGTTATTGGTTCCTCGGCAGGTTCTTCAATCTGAGGCTGTTCTGTCGAAGGAACTTCAGTCAGTATGCCGAGTTCCTTCTCCGGATTTTCATGAATTTCATTTACTCGAGTTGGCTGCTTATTTGGAATTACTGCATCTTCTTCTTGTTCTTGAGAACGTACTAGACCAATTTCAAAGTCATAGTCCTCATGTTCCTGTGTACATGGAAGTGGATTAGTTTCATCAAATATAACATGCACACTTTCCTCAACACACATAGTACGTTTATTGTAAACTCTATACGCTTTACTGTTAGTAGCATATCCAAGAAATACGGCTTCATCACTTCTTTCATCAAATTTCCCTATGTTTCTTTTACCATTATTATGCACAAAACATTTACAACCGAATGCTCTAAGATGAGATATGTTCGGTTTTCTGCCTTTCATCAGTTCATAGGGTGTCTTATTTAATATAGGCCTTAGCATGACACGATTTATAATATAACAGGCTGTATTCACGGCTTCTGCCCAGAAGTTCCTTGGAAGATCGCTGGCTATTAACATGGTTCGAGTCATGTCTTCTAAGGTTCTGTTCTTCCTTTCCACAACTCCATTTTGCTGTGGAGTTCTTGGAGCTGAGAAATTATGACTTAAGCCTTGTTCCCTGCATAAATCATCAAATTTAAAATTCTCAAATTCAGTGCCATGATCGGATCTAAGGTGTATCAGTTGATGACCTGTGGACTTTTGAATTCTCCTGGAAAATGTAACAAACTCGTCAAAAGTCTAATCCTTACTAGACATAAAAATAACCCATGTAAATCTAGAATAATCATCAATAATTACTAAGACGTACTTCTTTCCACTTCTACTTTGAATTCTCATAGGACCACATAAATCCATATGAATTAACTCTAAGGGTTTCGTGGAACTCACCATCTTGTTGGATTTAAAGGATGTCCTGACCTGCTTTCCTTTCACACAAGCGTCACAAATTTTGTCACATAGGAACTTGATTGAAGGAAGTCCCTCTACCAAGTTCCTTGTTCTTAACTTATCAATCAAAGAGAAACTTGCATGACCAAAACGTTTATGCCACAGTAAAGGATCATCCTCAATGACACTGAGGCAAGTTAAGTTGTTCCTCGGAACTGTATTGAGATCCACTGTATAAGTGTTTCCTTTCCGAGTTCCTTCCAGCAAAACTTTCCCAGTGTCATTCTGAATGATGCTACATTTTTCAGAATCAAAACTTACAGAGTTTCCTTTATCACAAAATTGTGATATGCTTAATAAGCTGTGTTTGAGGCCCTCGACTAAAAAAACGTAATCAATAGCTTGGGAACTTGACCTTCCAACCTTTCCTACGGCAACAATGCTGCCTTTCTTGTTATCACCAAAGGTCACAGTTCCTCCTGTATAGGCCGTCAGTGAGAGAAATCTAGTTTTGTCTCCTGTCATGTGCTTAGAACAACCACTATCGAGGTACCATTGGTTGTTCCCCCTCACTTCGACCTGCAAAAGAAACTAAGGGTTAGGTTCAGGAACCCCATCTTTCATGGGTTCCTTTGTTGATACAGCAAACTCATTTTTCTTTTGCCATACATAAGCTATATTTTTAGTGGACTTAAGTTCCTTTCTTTTGCAATCAGTATCTTTGTGTCCTGACTTGCCACAGAAGGAACACACAGTCTCACTAGGGAGTTCCATGTACTTTTTCTTTTTACCACTGTTCTTCTTTTTGTGGTTGAAACCCAAACCCTCTGTCCTTCTGGTTTGAGCTTCAGATATCCACTTTGGAACTCCCATGTGGATTGCACTTTTGTTGTTTCTAGCTCTTTCTAAATCCTTTTCAAGGGATTCATTTTTGTCTTTAGTAACCTACAATTCTTTTTTCAAATTTTCAAGATCATCATTAAAAGTTACTAAAGGCAATTGAAGAGCATTATTAGAATCAATGTTAGTGCATAACAATTTATACTGAGTCAATTCAACATTTAACATGATATTTTCATTTTTGACTCTTTCCAATATTTCCTTTAGCATAGAGTTTCTATCTAGCAAATCAAAGAATCTTCCCTGAACATCTGTTCTTGAACTATTCAAATATTTCATATGATCCTTATAGATTTCTAGAGCTTTTTCATTTTTTCCAAGTTTAAGACATATTTCTTTATATTCATCCAAAGTTTCTATGAGCAAAGAAATTAATTTGTCTTTTGACAGGGATTTCAGAAATTTAGGTTCGAGATTTACCTCCTCTAACTTTTTAGCAGACTCACTGTGTTTAGCCATCAAACACAGGTTTGCCGTCTCTTCTTCCGTGGATTCTTCTTCATCCTCGGAACTTGTGTCTCCCCACGCAACTATCATGGCTTTCCTGTAATCAGATTTTAAAAAGTTTGGAGTATTAGATTTTCCGTGTTCCTTCATTTTGCCTTTTCTTTTTTCTGATTCCTAGAGAGGGCATTCCTTGATGAAGTGATCTGTGTTCCCACATTTGTGGCATCCTCCAGTTTCCTTGGAATATTGGTTTTTCTTGAAGTTCCTTTTCTTTTGGTCACCAAACCTTTTGTTGCGGTACAACTTTTTTAGCTTCCTGACTAGCATGGCAGCTTCTTCCTCTCCAGATTCGGAATCCTCCTCACTTGGTTGGACAACCTTTAGAGCAATTCCTCGGCTCTTTGAACTTTCTTGGCTTTTGTTTGATAGGTGAAGCTCATGAGTTATTAAGGAACCTGCAAGTTGTTCAAGGTTGAAAGTTGTAAAGTCCTTTGATTCCTGCAAAGCTGCCACTTTGGATCTCCACCGTTCATCTTCAGGAAGACTCCTTATAATTTTGCGTACCTGTTCATCCATAGGAATAACTCTACCAAGAGAAACTAATTCATTAGTAATATTTTTAAAACGAGTAAACATTTCTTGAATAGTTTCTTTTGAACCCATTTCAAAACGTTCATATTTAGAAAGCAGTATATCAATTTTAGAACGTTTAACTTCATGAGTTCCTTCGTGGGTTATTTCTAGTAAATCCCATATTTCTTTTGCTGTTTTACATCCCATAACACGAGTGTGTTCATCTGGCCCTAAACCCCAAACTAGGAGTTTTTTAGCAGTAGCATTAATCTCTTTCTTCTCAAAGTCGCTTCTATCGTATTCAGAAATAGGTTTAGGAATTACCTCGTTTTCTGCATTGGTCTTTGTTACCTCGTAATCTCCTACCTCGATAGCTCGCCAGACTTGATAATTCTCGGACTGTATGAACATCTCCATCCTCGTCTTCCAATAGGCGTAGTACTTCCCATTGAAGAGTGGAGGTCTTTGTGTAGAATAACCTTCAGCTAGTCTCTCGTCCTTCGACATTGTTCCTCCAGGAACTTGACTCGACAGGGCTTCCTGCTTTTCCGAGTTCCTTGCTCTGATACCAATTGATAGAACAATGTACACTACAAGAGGGGGGTGAATTGTAGTGTATGTAGACTATGGTAAATTTTGCAGAATTAAATCTACTACTAAGAGAAAAGACACTGAGATAGGCAATGAATAAATTCACTATGTAAAAATGATTTACAATCACTAATACGTTGCCTAGACTCAAGTTCCGTGAGGAACTCAAGTTACCCAACTGTGATCCCTCAATCACAGTTTCTCACACTTTGTGATTCTACTCCGAATCACTTGTACAGTGTAAACAACTCTCTCAAGTCTCACACTTTACAACTCTCACAACCCAAACCCAATTACACAATGATTACAAGTATTTCCTAAAGAACTTAAGAGACTAAGGATGGAAGGAACTTCTCTTTTAAACACTTTGAAACTCTATGCTCAGAATACTTAAGATTGTTTTCCACACTTTCAAAACTTAACGTTGATCTGTTTTTATAAGGAGTTAAACCAAGCTTCCATCAAGTTCCCACTTCCCCCTTAATCCCACGTTCTCTTTGGCTGAGAAGTTGGGATGTAGGCAGAGGAAATTTAGGAACATGATTTCCTTAGCTTGACTCCCAAGTTCAACGTTCTCCTTAATACTAGGAGCCAGTATTTACCAAGTCAAAAAAATCAGTTATTCAAAAAGATAATTATTTAATAAAAAAGATAATTATTTATTTATTAATTAAAAGATAAATAATTAATTAATTTAAAACTTATCTTTTTAAATTAATGAATTATTTATTTATTTATAAAATCTTTTTAAATCTTTTTCAAAACTGATTTTTATCACTTACTTAAATTAAGGGATATGAAAACTGTTTTAAAACTTTCGTTTAAAACTTTCTGAGTCAATCGTCAAGTTCCTTCGGGAACTACAGGTTCCTTCAGGAACTTCGAGTTTCTTCTTAATTCCTTCCATTCCTTCCAACACTTTTGTTTCTTAAGCTCGTACACTGAGTAACTAAGTATATAGAGTTGTGAGGACATCTTGAAAGCTTGCATTCGTCATCAAGTCTTCCAAACTCTGTTGTTCCTACTCCGGAACATGTATTTGTGTACCTGAATCTTTCTGTTCAACCAAGACTCATAAACATCATTAGTCAGAGTTTGTTTTATGTAAGTCAATCATCAAAATATTAAGGTAGTCAATTCAACACAATGACACAAATGAGATTTAAAACCCAGGTTTAAAACTTGCAACTAATGCCAACAAAAGAACCTTACATAAGCTAAAACAGTTAACATATGACTTTAGTCACTAAGCTTGAACTGAAATAGCCCATAAAACCAGTAGGGGGCAATACAAGATTATAAGGATGATAACTGTTAGACTTTCCTAGTCCCACAAGGATCTCAGCTTCCTTCATCATCGAGTTCTTTGCCAATGCATCAACCACCTTCTGCAACAAAGACTCATCAACCGTGCACTGACGCCGAAACATCCTCTTGCACACCTGAAATACCAAGCCATAATCACCCTTATCACACAGAAACGGAATAATGGTATTCAAAGTAGCCTTGTTCGGAGCACAACCATCATTCAGGAGCTCATGATACCATCTTCGTACCTCATCCAGATCATTGTTCTTACACGCTCCTAGAATCAAAGCATTGTAAGAACCCGCATTGGGTTTTATTCCACTAGCTTCCAACTCCATGAACAGCTCCCTTGCTTCAGAAATCTTTCCATCTTTGACAAGTCTATGCAGCTTGAAATCATAGCTGATTACACTAGGAACCACCCCACTTTTTATCATCCTTTCCCACAATTTCTCACCCTCATCAAACTCCCCCTTCTCATAAATCACACCAAGCAGCGTATTGTACGTTATCACACACGGTTTCACCCCATTGTGCTCCATCTTGTCAAGCAACGACACCGCTTCATCAATCAACCCGAGCTTGCACAGCGCCTGAGCAGCAATATTATAACACCCAGTCGACGGTTTGATCGACAACTTCGATGGAAGCTCACGAAACAGCTCATAAACCTTATCAAAATCCTCACAATGATAAGCAGCCACTAAAAGGGCATTAAAAGTTTTGACATTCTGTTCTAAACCTCGTTGAGGCAATTCGTCGAACAGCTTGCGTGCATGATCAAACAACCCAGCTTTCCCATACAAATACATAATCCGAGCAGCAAATCCTTCCCCATTAATGTATTCTTTCTGGGATTCAAGCGTATCTTCAACTAAAGAAATCTGATTAGCAAGAACAAGTCGATGAATTATATAATCATAAATTTTATACTTTTGCCTGAAATACTTATTTGGAGACAAAAACTTGAATTTTTCAACTAGTTTTTGTGTGTCTCTCTCATCTAAAAGCTCTCTAACACCCTTATTAATTACTTGATTATTAGCTAAGGCAATCAATGGCTGTTGTTTTGGGACAATTGGGATTTGGATTCCTGATATTTTTGTTGGTTTTGGTACTTTTGGTACTTTTTGTGTTTTTGGTACTTTAGGTAATTTGGGTTTAATGGTGTTTGCTGCAGTTTTAGTGAACAAGCTATGGAGGCGAGCGCATGGTTTGGACATTTCTGTTGATTGTTACTGTTGCAGGGTTTAAGCTACTATAGGAGGGTTGAGGAAGAGTGAAGGTTTTGAAAGGAAAATATGAGACGGAGGGAGTAATAAAAATAAGGTACTCCCCCGTGTTTAATAAGTGTTACACTTATTAAATTCGGTCATATTTTAATAATTGTTACATTTTTTTTTATTATTATATATTTCCTCTAATATTTATTACTTTACAATAAACTATTAATTCCATTATTCCTCAAAAAAAAAAAAAAACCATTAACCCCACTATCTTTTTTTTATAATTTTTTTTAATACTTCAATTACCTCCACTTACCTCTAACTTTATTTAAGTCAATTAAATTGCCTAAATCTATGTGCTGGTCAAATTATCACACTTATTAAAACACGGAGGGAATATTGAATATTGATATAGTCCATTAGCTATAAGGCAAACATTGGGGCTAGGCTTTTGCACAGAAATTTACTCGTAAGTGGCTTGATTCGAGTAAAGGATCGAGTGTGGACTAATTTTTGTGCCAATTTTTTCTTTTGAGAGACGATAATAATTTATTTTTTTTGAATGTTTATAAATTACTACTAAGATCCGAGTTGGTGGAAAAATTATTTATGAGGATTCTCTTTGATTATGGGTCGGCTGGTTGGACACTTGGACTCGTGTTACTAAGCTCAGTCTCTATTTATTGCTTTAGCAGGTCTTTGATACAGACAGCGAACGTATATTGGTTCATTTAGCTGAAAAAAAATTGAAATTTCACAAAACTGTGAAATTTGCTAGTGTAAGTTTGTGAGGATTGTTAAACTTGTTATTTACAATACTTGATCTGAACTTGAATTGAACCTCGATTGGCACAAATGTATCCCTAGCCAAAACAACAAAATGGCTTAACTTAAATTGGTTGTGAAGTGATTATAATAAAACTCTAATCAATCTGAATGGATACATACTCAATATGTATGGAGTAACATAATAGTCTAATAGATTTGTTTATTACATTCTCTATAGATGTACTTTGTCATCCAAAATCCCATATTTGTCATCCACATCTCATAGTTGTTTTTTATAAATAAAAGTTATATATGCGCTTTGTAGTAATTTAAATGACATTTAACTAAGCAAGTTCATGACATAACAAATCACATAAATATAAACGAAATTTGGGCCCTATACGTAAGCTTGAAGCTGCTTTCTTTAAAATCGTGGCATAGTACATACTACATATTTAGTAGGTCAAAACAGGCTTAAGTAACCCAAATTACGTGAGCTTAGCACAAGGCCCGATTGAGTGCCAACTTAATGTATGACGAATGATCTCTTACTGCAAGTAGAGCTGGAATTCGGCCCGGGCCTTGCCGGGCCGGGCCTTCAAATTACACACCGTAGCCCACGGTCCACGTGCCTGGCGGGCCGGGTCGAGTTAGGCCGCGACCAGCCCATTATTTTTATTATTAATAAATTAATTTTAATATATATATTATTTATAGTTCTTTATATTATTTTTATTATTAATTTATTATATTTCTTATTATCATATTTCTTTTTATTATTTATAGTTTTTTTTTATTATTATGGGTCGTGCTGGCGGGCCGTGTCGCGGGCCAAAAGTTCATGCTGCCTGCGGGCTCGTGCTGATTTTTTTTTCACAGCATGGCCCACGACACACCCCTCGTTCTTCATGCCGTGCCGGGCTGCTATCATGCTGTGTCGTGCCGTCCGTGGGGCGGCCCGGCCCATGCCCAACTCTAACTACAAGGTAATAATCAATATCTTAGCTAGGGGTGTGCTAAAAATAGCCCTGACCTGAAATCGGACCTAATAGGACCAGACTAGTGAATTTAGGTATGGTCTCTGGTGAAATAAGGCATTTAACACCGCAAATTCTTAGTTACACTCTTGTGTAGCTAAGCTAGCTATACCGCCTACATATATATGCAAATTCTTAGTTACACCCTTGTGTAGTTAAGCTAGCTGTACCACCTACATATATATGAACATTTAGTAGTTCAAAAATGAACATACATTTTTTTTTCTTTCCTTATTTCTTAACTCCTTCTCTCTTCTCTTTTCTTACCTCTATTAATTTTTTCTCTCCTTTGTTTTCTTCTCATTTTGAAACTTTCTCTCTCTTTTATTACCTCTGTAAAAAAATGAACATGTAAATACCCCACTTTCCTTCAATCATTATTCTTCTTTGTCCTTCTACTTCGAGCATTCTCCAATTCGTCACCATTATAGCATCCTCCATCGTCATCATCTTCATCGCGATCGTGAATCGTGAGGTAATTTTGAATTTTATTTTTTTTTGTTTATATATAAGTGAATGTTATAAAATTGTTGATTTCTATTAATTTTTGCATTTGTGATTCATACTCTATCATTTTATAGATTAGTAATTATTTTCTCCATGATGAACCAATATAAGATTTAGAGTGGATATTTAAATTTTTAGATTTAAAATAATTACAATCGAACTTGTGTATAATTTCCGTAAAAAAAAAAAAAGAACACGTAATACTTTAAAAATAAACATGTAATACAAAATGAAAATTTAGTACACTAAAAATGAACATTAGTACAGAAAATATGAACATATTTTAACTTTATTTTCGGGAATTTGAACCTGTATGAATATATGAAAATCATGTTCATTTTTAATATACTAAATGTGCATTTTTTTACGTGTTCATTTTTTTAAAGTTCATATACTTTATGGAATGTTCATTTTATTATGTATATGGTCTAGCTATTCTATGATTGTATGATAAATGTTCAATTTTTTTTTTACTTGTTCATTTTTTGTTACTAAATGTTCGTTTTTTTTAAGTGTTCATAATATTTTTTTTACTTAATGTTCATTTTTAAGATCGTGGTCTAGTAATTCTATGATTATATGATAATCATGCTCATTTTTAATATACTATATGATCATTTTTTAAAACGTATTCACTTTTTAATACTAAATTTTCATTTTTTATTACTAAATGTACATTCTTTTTACGTGTTCATATTTTTTTTACTATATGTTCATTTTATAGGCCGTGGTGCATCTATCCTAGGACTTATTGACTTAACAAGAGTGCAATAATCTTTACAGACCTCCAGATCCATATATATATTGAAGCTAATTCTAAGAGAGCCCATTTGAGCTCAACTGGGCCTAAATTGGATCAGTTTATCCAATATGACTATGAGCATATAAATAAAATAATAAAATATTGACATGAGTAATATGTGAGGGGTAAAAAGACTAATAACTACTCGTAATTACTGATGTAATCTACTCTTTACGTTCATAAATAAATAAAAAAACACATTAGTACAAATTTTTGAAAATCTAATTAACCATCTTTCTAAGTATTCTTACAAGTCGTGGGTGAGACGGTCTCACACAAACTTATTGTGAGACATCAAAATTTTTTAGCAAAGAGAGTAATAATGTTACCTTAATTGTCTCACAATAAGTTTTGAGAGATCGTCTCAAACAAAGCATTAATAAACAACCTCTTGCATTTTGGTGATTACTATAAAAACTATGTGAGAGTCAAAATTTACCAAAAAGAAAGATAAAGTCACCTCAATCTCACAATAAATTATTGCGAGACCGTCTCATACAAGACTTTATCACCTTTCTACTTGGTAAGGTACGACATAAACGGATCTATGCTATCTTTCTTGCATGCTCCAAGTTCTACACAATCTTCTCTCAACATTTAAACTACATTTTCTAACATTTATGTTTTCTGTATGGAGTATACCACTGTAAACTGACCATTACCTAGGGTCCATCTCTGTTGTGCTGGATGTTGCTGTAAACGCTGAGGCAGAGAGATCTAGCCCAGAGTAATCATCAATTTCCGAATAAGCACCTGCTGCGAAGAAATGAGGCGCCGTAGGTCGTGGTAGAATGACAGAATCACCGTTAAACGCAGCTACTATTGTAGCCATTCTTGGTCTTCTAGAGGCATCTTCTTGGATGCACAATAACCCAATGTGGATGCATTTTTCTGCTTCTTCCAATGATATATCATCTCCCATTCTCGAGTCTACCAATTTCATTGCAGATCCCTCATCCCAAAGCTTCCATGCCTGTAGTTATGATAATAGTAGCACATTCAATACATAATACTCCATCCGTCCCAACATAATAGATCACTTCCAAAATATAGTAAGTTAAAAAACTAGCCAGTACTACACTTATTTATAATACAAGCAACATTGGTAAGGTTGAGATAAACTTTAATGATAATGGATAATTATGATTTAGTAACGAAGGACTAGTTGCGAAAAGAAGTACTTACACGATCAAGTAGAGACTCTTCATTTCCGTTAAGTCTGAAGAAATTGTTCAACTGACCACTAACTATCTCCAAAACTAAGATCCCGAAACTGTATACATCTGATTTTGCTGAATAGTGACCAGCAATTACATATTCTGGTGCCATATATCCGCTGCATCACATTGTTAACTCTGTCAGACTTTCAGCTAATTGATTGCTTCTCGTGTTACAGCTACTGAAATATCAAGGATAATATGGAAACAAAGTTCCAGAAATTATATGGAAAAAGAGAACAAGCTACTTACAAAGTTCCTGCAATTCTACTAGTGTTTCTCTGGGTTTCATCTGCCTTAAAAAGTCTTGCCATACCAAAGTCTGAAATTTTTGGATTCATATCTTCGTCTAATAGTACATTACTAGCTTTAAGGTCCCGATGTATGATCTTGAGCCGGGAATCTTCATGAAGATAGAGTAACCCCCTTGCAATGCCTGATATAATCTTAAACCTTGTTTTCCAATCCAAAGACGCAGATTTTTTTGGGTCTGACAAGCAATATATATTAGCAGAAGGTAGATGGTGGTAAGAGAGAAAAAGCATATGACATTAACTTTGATAAAAACAGATCATTAGTGAAAATCATACCAGTTAAGAATCGGTCAAGACTTGAATTTGGCAAGTACTCGTACACAAGTAATGTCTCCTCTGTAGCAAGGCTATATCCAAGGAGTTTCACAAGATTTCGGTGTTGGAGCTCTGCAACTAGAAGTAGTTCTGTCTTAAACTCCGAAATGCCTTGTCTGGAGAACTTTGACAGCCGCTTTACTGCCACTTCTTCTCCATTGTCAAGCTTACCCTGGCAGAACATGGATATAAATGAATCACATGTAATATGAACTACTGCAATATATCCAGACAGCCTATGATTCCATGAAATCTATGAACTTATGCCACGAACAAGAGAGCATAATACAAGAACAATATAGGCAAAACATTGGCTAGTGAACATGCATAACAATCATTACCCTGAACACTTCACCAAATCCACCTTCTCCAAGTTTTCTATCATCTGAAAAACTATTGGTTGCAGTTCTTATTGTGCTCAAGTCGAATTTCAAGGATTCCACTTCAATATCATTGAACCCTGCAAAAACAATATTACATCAGTTGAATTTACTATTAATGTTTGCTTCTAAGCAAAGGCATGACACAATATCTACAACGCAAAATCACAAACATGCTCATAATTCGATACCCTATTGTGACACAGGTCACTGATCAGTTACAAATACCAAATTAGTCATGCATGAACCTATAAATCTATGACTCAATGAGTTGTTGGATCTGAATTCATGCCAACCCAAGCAACCAAAACGTAAGCATTCAACTGATTTCAGTAACCAATATGTTAAACCCAAGCTACATATAGTATTAGATGCTTTACATTTCCATATCTCTAACTAGGGTGATTCCTTTACCAGCACCCTTTAGCTCTGCCTAGGATGATCAATATAACAGCATGACACTTCTAGCAATATAGTCAGGCATAGTATCGTATCAGCAATAATATGAAGGAATTTGATAAAAGTTTTTTCACTCATTATTTTTTGCTGGAATAAGGATTTAGGTTGTCTCACCTGCAAGTTCCTTCTTGGACTTTGTCCTGCATACGTAAAACAGAACTCCAAAGAAAATTATCAATGCTAAAACTGCTGCTGTGATAGTGCTTATCAGTATTGCCTTCTGCTTTCTTGTAGCTTTTGCAGGCTTTCCTGTTTCAAACCATATACAGATTGAGTTGATTAATCTAAAGACCAATACACTATCAAAGCTCAGCTCTACAACAGCAAAACAACTAAAATACATCATTTAACAAATTTCTGTATAAAAGGTAACATTCAACTGATTGTCTGAGTAAAGGCAAATATACAGTAACAGCAATCTTTCAAAGCAGTCCAATTCTGCCGTAGAAAAAGGGCAAGTAAAGGCTCAAAAAGGGGCGAGAAATGACAAAATCCCCAATAGGTGATGCCCCCCCCCCCTCCCCCCCCCCCCCCCCCCCACCACCCACTCTCAAATGCCAAATTAAAAAAAGGCTGACAAGTTAAATTTACTTTACAATCAAGTTTAACCCCTGGGCTCATAGAAACAAAAGTGAACGCGATGAAAACATATTTATGGCACCCAATTAATTCAGGTCGAAAACAAATAAGCACAAGAAGATGATTTGGATCTAGGGAGACTAAAACTTAGAATACTTCAATACCAAAATGGAAAGTTGACTTCAAAAAATTGTATCTAAAACCAGCTTAGCCTAAGAACAAGATGTTGACTCACCAATCATCACATTCTTTTCTGTTCATAGGAGGTTCAGAGACCAAACCCAACAGAATATATAAGATAAGGTCACAAGGGATTCATATTCAGCACCTATTATTTTCAGAACCTTATTCTTAACCACTATGATAATACACAATTAATCATCATCCATATAATAAATAAACAACTTTATTCAAAGTTTCTTACCTTTGATGGGAGCAAATAAAGGCTCTGTTGAATTTGCATCATCTCCATAAAAAGGGTATATGTCATATCTCATATTACAATTTGGACACATCAAAGTGCAACCAGCCTTAACATTGCAGAGCTCTGAAGTATTTCCAATAACCATTTGAAGACAACGTCGACAATCTTTCAGAGATATATCAGGTGTGCATTCAACCAGTGTATAAAGAGTGTTCAAATTTGACAGGTTACCAACAAATCTAGCTTCTTTTGTAGCAAACTTTCTGTCTATTCGACCATCTGTTGCATTGATCGTAGCTTTCCACATAGTATCAAGCAAAACTTTCGTAAAAGCATCCATATTATTCGTAACATTCCAAATATCATGAGAATTCTGTCTGTTCCACATAGGTATCATAGGAGCATCACGCATAGTACCAAGAAAAGACTTATCAGAGTAATGAACCACACATTGATCATAATACCATACTGTTGACTCTTTCTTTCCTGGACACCGAACACCTATTGCATCCCTAGCCAAGGAAACACACTTCTTACAGGCGGCATCATTAACATCAAGACGACAGAAAAACAGGCCATAAACCTTATCGCGTCCACTACCAACACTCGTGTTGTAAAATCGGTTGGCACGGCTAGTGTTCGTAGCAAGGTAAGAAAGAACCCTATCAGTGTTGTTATGATATCTGCTATTAGAACCAACTGTGGTCATGTCAGGGCAAAGAGCATAAACATATGCTTGGGTTGCATCAGAAGCAGCCGCCGAGCAGCAACAGATAATCCACCCATTAAACAAAGTCACAATAATAAACAAGGATGACCAACATAATCTAATGATATGTTTCATGTCTAAGATATGAAAGATAGCTATGCAATAATACTATGATCTGAAACTATGAACAACATACATAGGGTGTGTGAATGTAGATGAGATAAGGGGTGTTAAACATTAAGAAACTCACTTACATACGTCAGAGTGAGCAGATATAGTAGTCCCTTGTGGGGCAAAGCCACATGTGACACTTAAATTGAGACACTTAGCTCCCTCCAACTTTGATTATTTCATCTACTTTGATTTTAAGAGTAAGTGAAAATCAGAAAATACCAGTTTATCAATATGATAAACAAAATTTGTTTATCAAATGGCAAAATTGTAAATAAATTGACAACTTTTTATTAAATATGGGTTCCATTGTTGTTGATATATTTACGAAAATAACATGGTAACTGGACATTTATTTTGTTTTATTTACCATTTTGCCATTTGATAAACAAATTTTGTTTATCAAATTAATTAACTGGGGCTTCCTCAGTGAAAACTGAATTTTTTTTTCAATCAACTTGTTTTGGTCACCAAGAACCTTGTATACTTTCTTAGTTTCTTTTCCAACAATAACCTAAGAAGTATTGTTATTGTTAGCTACTCTGTATAATATTAATATTGGCCGGTGTTTAAAACTAACAAGTAATATCGCTTTCATTCATTAAAATAAAAAGTAATAGTACCATATTATTTCAACTTACAAGTTAATATAGCTGATAGATAGTACTACCTTCATTTCAAAAAGTTCTTAACACATTATGTTTTATTTTGTTTCACAAAAGTTATTACAAATTTACAACTCTCTATCCTATTTCTGGCAAAGTCATTACTTACTCTTCTTACCATAGTACCTCATAATATTTACACATTTTCATTTACACCCTCATACTTTCATGGTTTCACCCCATTAACCCTCTTTCCAATTGCCTTAATTTGTATGCACAAAGTAAATGTAAAAAACTTTCAGAACCGAATGCAGTGTATTTGTGACGAAAAAAATTACTTCCTCCGCTCTATTAATATTGCAACAATGGACTTTTTACACTATTTATTACACTTGTTTGACCATATAATATGATTTATACGTTAAGCAAAATATAGTCATGTGGGATCTTGTTAGTTTCGTCTCATAAAATACTTTCACAATATCAACTTTTTATAATTTTTACTCTTACACAATTATAGATATTTAACATATAAAATGTGCTTTGAGATGCGTAATTTCATCCTTGTAGCAATATTATTGGAACGGAGGAAGTATTAAATAAGTAGAAAAAAAAAAAATTATCACAAGTATATATGAACGCCGGAATATTTATAAAGAAACTATAAATATATATATTAAGAAAATTAATATGGCCAACAAAAGGACACCATGTGGTATGCATCCTGATCCACAAGTGAATTGGATATGCAACAACATAAAGTCAGACTCAATAAATCCTCTCTAGCAGCTTTTAAGGCCTAAAAGGCAGAGAAAAACGAATCTATAAATTTAGAGAGTGAGTGCATTAAATCCTCATATGGTTGGGCATATAGTAATATGTTTGATACATAACTAACACAAGTTCAATCGGTGGAATCATGTATTAGTTTCAGCACCTAAATGTGAAGGGTGAATTCTACTGTTATGTGGCAACTTTTTCAATCTACTTTATGACAAACTCTTTCTTTCTTTCTTGTGCAGTTGTTTTCAGAATTACTTGTAGTTGTACCTTCGTTTTTTTTTTCATCTAAGACAAAAAACAGGCGTGTGCCGAAAGTCCATACCAACTAAAAGCAAAATCATACTCAATCCATATTTCAAAAGTTAAAATTTGTAAACTTTGACTAATAACAATTGTATCAAAAAAGTACATTGATCAAAGCTATTGCGTTTTTTTTACTGTTTAACTTAGTTTTAGGGTTATCCAAAACAAGATTGTTTCGATCGATCTAACGTATATTAAGTTGATCAATAATGAAATTGATTTTGACCCATACATAACAATGCTAGACAGCATAGATTTGATATTCCAACAAAAACTAAGTATGCCACACACAAAAAAGAAAATATATAAATCCTTAACATTTAAACAGTCTCATCCATACATCTTACAGACTCACTGGAAACACGGATTATAAGCTGGCCACATTATAAATTGTACAGGACACGGATTATAATAAAGTAAACGTGTAAGCAATAAAGGTTGAGGAAAATCATACCAGATTCAACTTTCATTAAGACTTGATGAGCATCTCCATCAGCCAGCTTAAAGCTTTAATCATATAGGTTGTATGATTAAGCCATTTAGTTGATTTTTGGAAGCACTTAGCCACTTCTTCTACTCGAAAGCTGACATCTAAAAGTTAAATCAGGCAGCCAACTTATTAGGCTTATTTAGACCTGGCTCCACCATACAACAACATCAAGGGTGGTCACGGCTCATGAATATCAGCATTATATCCTACTTTTTAACCAACTCCCTTGCCATCCTCTTAATTAGGCTCATCAAATTTGATGAGTACAATGCCACTACATAGATGTGTTTGATCCGATCTTCCTAAGTTAGCTTCACTTAGACTTTTTTCACAAGGCGGCCCCATAAAATCTTCTAAAGATAGTAACAATACTTGGGATTTCAACCTTACTAATCTGATCTTGTCCATCCCTTAAAGCACCAACAACTCATTAAATTGGTCTCGAGTTCAAACCTTGCCAATGTAACCACATTGTCATCAAGGAAGAAATAGTTTGAATCCAAATTAGTCAGAATCTAACAGTACTGTCACCGACAAGATACAATTCAAATCCACATTAGTCGGAGTCTATATATACCCTTACAAATAGCAAGAAGCACATTTCTCAACAAATGACATAAACCCATTTTAGATTTCTGCTAAATAACATTGTTCTCCAGGGGGTATAGCCGTATAGCATCATGTATCCCATACGTTTGGACTGCTCAGGTTTTTTGGTTCAGGCATTTCATCGAACATCTGGTGGGCACGGTTGAAGATGGTCATATTTGTCAACACTTAGCAGTATGGATTGTTGTTGATGTTTCTGCAATCTGATAACAACGTGGGAATTGATCTTTCTCTTTCAACGAATGAAATCGGACTTTCGGATTGGTGAAAGTTTTGACTTTACATGGTTTGCACATAATTGACCGTGCACCAAAAGTCAAAATTGATATACTCTTTGATTGTTAAATTGTTTTCACTGTCGACTTGTCGGGGATGTAAAAGATTTATGTATTTGTACGCCAGGTATTGCACTATTGCTACATACCCGTACAGTATGATCCAATATATACTAATACAATTTTGTAAATAACTAGAGTGGCTAATTCGATCCGTCAAAAAAAAAAAAAAAGAGTGGCTAATTCGCGCAATGCGTGCGCTATAGCTAAGCCATTTTCGGAGAGCTTTTTAGTTATTGGCATTTGGCAATATAATAAGGGAAAATATGTAAACAAATATTATAGGGGTATAAACGTCCGCACACTATTGTTAAGTTTTTTAGAGAATAAAGGCATATAGATAAATAAATATTTTAGAGAATAAAGTTGTCCAAACACTATTCAGGAAAAATCATTAAATCACAAAAAAAAAAAACAAAAAAAAAAATCTTAGAGGCAATTAACATCATATTAATAAGGGTATATAGGTAAGCATTTTAAGGATATAATTGTCCTCACACTATTCATAAGTGTAATCTTATACTAATTAAAAGGTAGAGATAAACTTTGTATGATAGAGTAAAGATACAATTAGGGGCCGTTTGGTTTGGGTTAATAATAAAAGGGAAAGGGAATGAACAAATCTCATTCCCTTTGTTGCTGCTTATTTGTCATTTTTTATCATTCCCTTTACCCTTTTTTGTTTTTGAGTTCACCCAAATTTGCTCTACATTCACCCCCCCCGGACTTTTCCATTCCCTTTCCTTAGCCACCCCTCCACCACAACACACACACTAGCCACTACCCTTTTACCTTACCCCCCCCCCCGCCACCCAGTCGCACCTCCACCACCATCGCCGCCCCTTCCCCGACCATCGCCGCCCACCGATAAGCCCTCCCCTCCCCTAAAAACCTTCCCCCATCGACAAATAACTCGTTCCTTTAACATTCCAGCCACCACCCGACCATCCCACCGCCCAGCCATCACCCTGCTACCCTTGCCGCACCTCACCTTCCTCTCGTCGCCCTTCTTCGCCGCCCAAAAACCCTTCCCCTGCCCTCGAAAAACCCTAGAAATCTCTCCTCCTCCCTGTAAAAACCGTCGGCCACCCTCGAAACCGTAGCCAACGGTTTTTATAGGGAGGAGGAGGGATTTCTAGGGTTTTTCAAGGGTAGGGGAAGGTTTTCCGGGGGAGGGTGGGGTTTTTTGGGCGGCGAGGAACGATGGTGATGGGTAGGGGAGGTGCGACTAGGGGCGATAAGTGTGACTAGGTGGTGGCTGGAAATTTCAAGGAATGAGCTGTTTGTGTGGCTGTGTGGTGGTGGATTGGTGGCTCCATTTCTTTTATTTAATTTTTAAAACAAACAACATACCACTTGGAAAGGTTTTTCATTCCATTCCCTTTTATTCCCTTTAATCAGTCCATTCCGTTTATCCCATGTGAACCAAACGACCCCTTAATTGCATAAATAGTTTTATTAGATTGTGTAATGATATTAGAATATCATCTTATGGTATTACAAATGTCATGATATTTTTCTAGTAGTACAACTGTACAAATAGAATTTTATTGAGTAGGTAAATTTCAATGATACCAATGTGGTATCTGATAGCACCATTAAAACTCCAATGGTACTATATATATGTTTGTAATGGTACATTAAATATACAATTATTGAAATTTAAAATTTCACATAAAATGACCAAAATACTTGTGTTGTATGATGCTCATATATAATACGGGTATGTGTCATGATTGACTCGTATTTGTAGCCTTGTGTCAATTCGAGTGTGTGGGTTAAGTTTAGTGAGGTTGAGTCGTGTCACATTTTTTTTTAAACTTTAGTCATGTTAAATTTTCTAGATTGAGTTAGTTTTTAACACCTCTAGCAATTATAAATTCATAACCGTATTATACATTTTACATAGGGTATAAGGAATTTTTAAACATTTGGTTAGAGTTTTCAATATTCCCTTGTTTTTAAACAGTACTTTATATAACTGTACAATGTTGAATCTTTAATTTATTGTAGACAACCTTATTTAATCATCTGGTTGCCCCTGACCTTGTGTTTTCAAGTTTCAACTTTTCACTTGTTTTCTCTCTTGTAGTATTCAAATTTTTTCCCGTAATTATTAAATTTCTTAAAAGCTTTTGTAAAAATAAAAAAATTCTACATTTATAATGGTACTTAATACTTATTGGTGCACGTGGACTTTGTGTTGGACCAATGACCAATCATCCAAGGTTTTTAGTCCAACCGATTCAATAGCCCACATAACCATATCCATGGTTCCATGCCCAAACCTAATACACATAATATCTGTGACTTCTTTGCCTACAACTACAAGCTATATATATATTTAAAACAAGTATATGTGGCGAAGTCACAATAATTTTGGAATATATTGGCAAAATCACCATAATTATAGAATTTTTATAAGTAGAAAATTTTGTACACGGCAAATTAAAAGAAATCACATGCTAAAGGCTGAGTTACATTAGAGAATAGAGATGCTAATGTGTTCTAACGTTAAGAAGGTCATTCAAGAAATCAAGATATGTAATAGAGCATGTGATTCATTAAATTCAGCTATAAAGTTAGGGACCGCAATTATTGCTATTTCGATTTTGGCCATCCATTTGTATTTGTAATGGTGATCATACGTTTATTCGCTTAATTTTTGAAGAATTGAACTTACCTAGTCATGTTCTATTATCACCATTCCTACCATATACCCGGCATTGCTCAAATGCTAACTTGCTACACCGTATGCTATCACATGGAGTTACTTTATCATTGGTCTACTGAGTAAAATTCCAACACTGCACAAGAGACCGACTAATGAGCCATAGACCGTGCATGGACATTATTTAGAAACACAACAAGTCGACCGTTATTTCGGCTTGCTTATATTTTACAATAACAATAAATATACTTCCTCCGTTTTTTTTATAAATTGCATCACTTTTGAAATTGTGAAATCCTAGACAATTTTTGGAGTAGAGAGAGAATCTATTTATCTATCTATCTATAACTATACTAAAACAGAGGGCATTACAAAAAATAGCTCCACATGTCACCTTCACAGGCAAAATTTTCCCGGTCTTTTCCGCTATCCTAATTAAAGCAAATATTCACTAAATAATCTAAGACCTTCTGTTTCCTAAAAATATTACGTATAATATAAAAAAAAAAGGATATATATATATATATATATATATATATATATATATATATATATATATATATATATATTATTGATTGATCTTATATAATATTTTTTGCCAAAAACAATATAAATTTTATTGATCCTGTGTAGAAAATATTTTCATTAACCTTAAAAGTAGAAATTTCACAATATATTTCCACTATATATCAATAAAGAATGAAATATACCTGATAAAATAATATCTTTGACAATATATTGAAAAAAGATAGTATACAATAACAGAAGATAACAAAATATTTGCATGATCAAAAGACATAATATGCACGCATTACGGCTGTAATATGCAAGGAAGATAATATCAAGATACTTCCTTGATACTCCAATATTTAATACTTAATTTTGCCAAATTTTGATACTCCATTATAAATTTTGTACGGGTTCAATACTTGGCAAATTCCATTATCATACAAAACTTACGTATATATCTTATTATATACATATATGACGAATTGTTAAATTAGTAAAATATAATATACATGACGAGTGTCACCTTGTAATAAAAAAATTTCCCGCTCTTTTCCACTATTGTTAATAAAGCAATTAGTTTATTAACTATTTAAGTCCTTTTATTCCTATAAATCATACACATAAATATTTTTTATTCAAACAATAGTTATAGATTTATCTCAAAAATATTGATAATGGATACTAATTTGTATGAGTAATATATAAATACCAAATCAAGCTAATTATTTCTTAACATTTAAAATATTTTCCTTCTCCACATTTTTGCTTCTAAGGTAATGGTCTAAAGTCAACAATACACACGACAATATTATACATTCAATTGATCATATATATATATATATATATATATATATATATATATATATATATATATATATTATTTTTCTCTATAAATATCGCAGTTAATTTGTATATATTAGGATTGAGATAATTAATCTCATATAATATTATTGCCAAAAAATATAACTTTAATTGATCTTATGTGATAAAATTATTTAATATTAATATTGTTCTTATCTAAAAAAAAAAATCATTAAAGTTTTTAACCTTTTCTTATTTTTATCTTGATATATACTTCCCTCTTTCCATATTTTTTGCCCCATTTGACTTTTCACGGTCTCCAAGACGAGTCCTAGAACGCACATAACTTCATTTCCACACACGCAAAAATTATAAAAACGTGATATTAATAAAATGTGTAATGAGCCGAATCTAACAAGATCACTCATGATTATATTATCTCTTATATATTAACAGTAATTTACGGTCAAAGTTTCCAAAATTTGACCCAAAAAATAACAGTGGGGAAAAAATAAAAGGACAGAGGAGTAGATTTTTATGACGTTTAGTTAGGCACTTAGGCTAAGTATATGGGGTCAATCCACTCACTTGGGGAAAATTATAAATTTAGTATCAATAGTTTCCTAATTTTCACCAGTAATTTTAAGAACTCAAGTGGGTTGATTTGCACCCCTCACCGCACAATGGCTTGCTTATAATAAAAAATACTCCGTTTCCGAAAGTTCGACTCACATTGCATTTACGCGGTCTCTAATGAACATCTTTGACCTTGAATACCATTGGCTATGTGTGAGTATAAATTACAAAAAGTTGATATTTGAAGAATTTATAATAAGATGAACCTAATAAGATCCCACACGCTAATTTATTTTTATTGTATAAGTCATAAATTATAGTTAAACTTATTTTATTTTGACTACATGAATAGTAAGTGAGTCAAACTTTCTGAAATGGAGGTAGTATAAAAATTTGATATTGATAAAATACATAATGAATTTATAATTAACTATATATTAACAAGAATTATGGTTAAAGTTTTGAAAGTTTGACCTAAATGTATGTAATTGGACAAAAATTAGGAATTGAAAGAGTATCTGGATTACTTTGGACATGTCTAGCAAAGTTCATGTTTGAAAATTTAACCAATTTTGGTAGCAATTTTTAAGGCAATTGTTTAAGTACCCAAAAATATAGCATTAAGATTAATAAAAGCTTAATAATTAATTTTATAATGTAAATTATAAGGTCACCACTAGATACGAAGCATAAGGATTTCATCAAATGGATTACTTTTATTTATATCAGGATAACTTTTATTTATCTGATCTTGTGGGTGACTTAAGTACATGATTTAAATTTTGTAACAATATTATGGGATATTGAGAGGCTTTTATTATGTTAGTTAAACCTAAAGTACACATTATAAAGGTAATAATTAAGATATATGAATGGACATGAGTCATCTATCTATCTATTCTATCTTCTATCTTCTATCTATCCATATATATATATACTAAAACAAAGGGCGCCTAGATGCAAAAATGACATATGTCACTCTGTTAATTAATATTTTCCAGCCCATTTACAAACTCTTAAAGAAATTTTTATAATATCTTTTAATTGTTATTGCAATATTCCATATTATTATTGGTTTTTATAATATCTTATAATATATTTCACATCTTTTGACTCATTTCGGTAAGTACAATTATATCTAATTAAAAAAAAATCTACGCCTTTTTTTTTTTTTTTAATTTAATTTTTTTTAATTAATCATTTTTATCAAATATTATAATATACAAAGTACTTAGTAAAATATTTTCTTTTAGTATAAAATATTATAATATACAAAGTACTTTAAAAAATCTACACCATTTTGAAAATTACATTTAATAATCTCCTACTTAGTATGAATCATAATGTGTTTTAGACTTTTAGTATCTTCAAACACACATCGTGTATAATATAATCTGGTCACTTAAAAATAATCTCCTACTTAGTCCTACTGGTCACTTTAATATAGCTCTTTAAAAACCTTTGTCTACTAAAAAGTTCTGAAATCAATCTTTTAGAATGCCCAAAAGTTAACTTTTAAGAGTGATTATATTAGTATATATCCTACGTAAATAAGTATTATACTTGCTCGATGTTAGTCTTCGACCTTACCCAAAAAGTTAATAATTAATGGCGGATTTTGATGAGAATAATCAGTTGGTGGAGTTGGAATGATTTTAATTGGAATATTTAACTATTAAAATCACACGAATTTTTATATGTGACTGGCCACACTGTGTGACCGGGGTTACTTGACTTACTTGGTTAGGGGTTACTTGAGTTACTCGATTAGGGTTTCGGTCAAAGTTACTCGGTCAGGGGTTACTTAAGGGGATCGGTCAGCGGTTACTTATGAGGTTCGGTCATGGGTTACTCGGTCAAGGGTTACTCGATTTACTCGGTCATGAGTTACTTGAGGGGTTCGGTCAACCCCTAACCGAGTAACTTGAGTAACCTCGGCAACTCGAGTAACTCGAGTAACTACGACAACTTGAGTAACCCCTGACCGAGTAACTCGAGTAACCCCGGCCACACAGTGTGGCCAGCCATACAGAAAAATCCCTCCTTAAATAATAGTTAATATAATATTACAAAAGATTATTGGCAATAAAAGATTATCAAAAGATTGCAAAATATTTCATTGAATTATTAGTAAGTTTGATATATATAGATTCTCATAAATATTGGGTAGGGGTAGATAATTTGGCCTTGGATGTGGATTTTTTGTCTTGGCAATATCAACATAATTATTTATACACCTACATATATGCTTACCACATATTTAGAATAAATCATACATATATATTTGGACTAATGTATTCTCCATATATACTTTGAAAATTCTAGAATTACTACTATGAGTATTATTATGAAAGATCATGCATATATAGTTTTATAATATTACATTTGTTTGATAATTTCCTATAGCATATGTCATTATGCTATCTAAATTGTTGTAAATAGATAATTTAATATATATTATACAAGTAATAAGTAGTCAATTTATTTGTATAAAAAGTAGTCCTTCATCATTACAAATACAAAAAGAATTACATAAGAAAATTAGTGATAGTAATAAGTTGGCACGTAATTGAGCGGATAGGCGGGTTATAGATGGGTATGTATGACATCAAATCCACCGCTTACTTGTTACCTACGGTGGGTATGACTTATGTACTCATATCTGCTTACTTGCCCGCCAAAGTTGGACCCATATCCGCTCCATCTAGGGCAGGTGCGGTACGGGACTAACATTTTTATACCCACTTGCCATCCCTAATTTTAAGTCTATAAATAATTTAATAGATAAAATAATAGTATAATTTAATAAAGTATTATACAAGTAATAAGTAGTCAATTTATTTGTATAAAAAGTAGTCCTTCGCCATTACAAATACAAAAAGAATTACATAATAAAATTAGTGATAGTAATAAGTTAGTAGGTAATTGAGCGGGTAGGCGGGTATGTAATAGACGGGTATGACATCAAATCCACCGCTTACCCGTTACCCACGGTGGGTATGACTTATGTACTCATACTTGCCTACTTACCCGCCAAAGTTGGACCTATATCTGCTCATCTAGGGCGGGTGCGGTGTGGGACTAACATTTTTATACCCACTTGTCATCCTTAATTTAAGTCTATATAAATAATTTAATAGATAAAATAATAGTAAATAATTATGTAAATACTAACGTTAAATCATGCTATGATATTTCTAGATAGGAGCTATATATGTTAGAGCGTACTTTTTGATTTCTACTTGACTATTATTATTTAAATTTATTTTGATAAGTAAATTATACATATGAACTTATTATACCATGCAATTGTACGGGTACTATACTAGTTTATTGACTAAAAGAGAAAATGATGCATCTAAATTAAATCTTTCATATATAAAAAGTTAAAAAGTGATACATCTAATAAAAAAAAACGTAAACTAATTAATTGGGCTTGAGATGGCATGACTGTGAATTGGACACATACTTAAAGCTCGACAAGAGGTGCAATTTTTTTTTTTTTTTTTTTTTGGTTTTTTTTTGGTTTTCATTCCATGTACCACTAACATGCCACGTGGGCTTGCACGATCAGACTCTAGAAACACCATTGAGCCTAGGTGGAACCGAGGAAGTACTAATGCAGTATTGTTATTAGGGGTGAGCAAGACCGGGTACCCGGTCATATTTGTAATACCCGGATCCAGAACCGGTTATAACCGAGTCCCAAGAATTGGAACTGGTCCCGGAACCGGTTAATACCGGATCCAAATTTTTTGGAACTGGTCCCGGACCCGGTAGGAACCGGTTCCAAAACCGGGTACCCGGTATTATTCAAAGTAGTAAAATACTGTTTTTTTCTTTATAATTGTTATATAATATATTATTATATATAATGGAATTTTGCAGGCTAGTTATATTAATATAATAATATCCCTAAATTAGTTTTGGAGGCTAGCAAAATACAAATATTTCAAAATAAAAATATTACAAACTAATAAGCCAAAAAGTACCAATTCAACAACCTAAAATATCAGTACAACAAACTTCAACAATGCTGCAAAGTCCAAACAGCCAAACATAACCAAAACAACTACTTAAATAAAAGTTCAGACAAAAAAAGGGAAGAAAAGGAAGGGCAGCAACAGGCAGCAGCTGAGCACACCATCAGCAGGCAGCAGCTGAGCACACCATCAGCCAGCAACAAGACCAGCAGCAAGTCAGCAACCATCTAAGAACCGGAGAAAGACAGCATACAGCAGACAACAAAGCAAAGAGGCAGCAGCCAACAAGGAAGCACAAATTCCCTATAAACAAAAGCCAAAATGTCCTTAGAATATTTGTCATTTGATATCTTTTCATACAATATAATTAAGAATACAATTATACAAACCTTTGTCACATCAATTATTTCCAACAAATTCATTAACTTGTGTGATGCCAGTGTCACTACCTCCAATTCTAAAAAAACAGTAAACAATATAAGTAATAAACTTAGAGAAATAAAATAGATAAATATACAAAATAATAGAAGTATTAGTGTATTACCTTCTTCATATTTTTCAACATCCCCAAGGAAGCGCTCAATATCAATGCATACATTTGACGCCCTTAACCAATCTTGAGTACAAACTAAAGCTTCCACCATATTTGGCCCCAAACTACTACGAAATTGATCAAGTATGCGACCCGATGTACTAAATGAGGATTCACTAGAAACCGTAGAAATTGGTATAGCCAAAATGTCCTTAGCCAATGTTGACAATACTTTGTATTTGTCACTTTTTCCTTTCCACCAACCAAAAATATCAAACATTTCCCCTTCAATCCTTCTCTCCCGAGCTTCTTCAAGATAATAATCCAATTCACTTTTTTCAACAATAAAATCACTTTCTTCCTCATCAAAATCATCATAAAACTTTTTCATTTGCTCACTATTTGAAGAGCTCAAGTTTTCAGAACCATTATCCACATTGGCAACATTAATATTACGATCATTCTTGGAAGAGGAAGAAGCAATAATAGCATCATAATGGTTAAATAACTTCTGAACATTGTCATACAAATTGTCACAAATAACATCGACTTTGGCAAAGTCGTTAGGATAAAGTTTTTTAAAAGAATACTTCAAAAACCTAAGCTTATATCGAGGATCTAAAACAACCGCAACTAACATCATGATATTAGTTTTACCGAGATCCCCATAATACTTATCAAACTTTTCCCTCATTTGTCTACCCATAATACGAATATCCATATTTGTAGAGTTTTCCCATTCTATCAAACAACTTAACACCTCCAAAACCTCGTGAAAATACAAGTTTGTAGTAACATATAAACTACCCGACATTTTCTTTGTAGACTCATAAAATAATTTCAAACACAAAGACAACACTTTAGCATTTACCCAATCTTCTTTTGTAGGTACTCCATCCTTGAGTTCCCTACTAAAATCAGGATCATCTTCCGCAAACCTATTAAAAGCTTTTTCAAATTTCAATGCGGTTTCAAGCATGAGAAAGGTAGAATTCCATCTAGTTGCCACATCAAGACAAACTGAACCTTTACAAGAAACTTTAACCAACATAGAACAGTGTGCAAACAATTTAGCTCTAGAAGGTGAACTCCTCACATATCTAACAGCAGCACGAATTCAAGCAATCGAAGACTTCACACTAGATAAACCATCTTTCACAATCAAATTTAGAACATGACAAGCACATCTCATATGAAAAAATGAACCCTCCAAAACAAGTTTATCATGAAAATGTGTTTTCAAATATCCAACCGCCACATCATTTGAACTAGCATTATCAACAGTTAAAGAAAACAATCGATCCTCAATCTCCCATTTAAGAATACATGCCTCCACAACTTTTCCAATTTCCTTACCTTTATGACTATCCATTAATTGAAAATTTAAAATTCTTTTATGCAACTTCCAATTATCATCAATAAAATGAGCAGTCAAACAAAGATAATTAAAATTTTGAATGGAGGTCCAACAATCAGTTGTTAGTGACACTCTCGATTTCAAACACCCAATTAATTTCTTTAATTTTCCACTTTCACAAACAAATATATTCTTCACATCTCTTGCAACTGTAAAACGTGAAGGTATATGAAATTGTGGTACAGCAACACTACAAAAATACCTAAAACCTTCACGCTCAACAATAGAAAATGGTTGTTCATCAACAATAACCATTCTTGCCAAACCAAGTCTACAAGCAGTTTCATCAAATTTCCAATTAGAGACTATAGTAGCATCAGATTCAGGAGACTTGTAAACAGAAATGAGTTTTTGCTTTTTGTCTACATTTGGAGGGTATTTTGAACATGCACCAAGGTGTTTCTTTAATGAAGAAGTTCCATTATTAGTATTACCTGTTAGCATTTTCTCACAATATTTGCATTTGACTTGAACAATTTTTTTGGTTACTGGATCTCTAAAATCCCAAAAATGGTTCCAGTATTCAGACTTCCTCTTGTCACCAACCTTGGTTGATTTGGTTGTTGCATTCTCGTTTCCAACCTCACTTTCATCATCCATAGGGACTGACGAATTGTCGGTATTGCTCATAGTTCTGAAATAGGAACAAATTAAACTTTAATAAGACAGAAACATTACAATCTCTGAATTGAAATTTTAACAAAAAAAAAAATATATAAACTACATAGTTACAAATCTTACAATCTATGAAAAATATGTCTGATATAGTTTAGATTTTCTTGTTTTTTGTTACAAATTGCACCACATCTAATATCTAATATCACTTACCAAGTTACCATACATAAATCTAACCAAATCAGCTTTTGAGACATAGTGACTTAGTGAGATAGAATATTCAGTAATGAGTATGAATGCAAATCAGACACTTCTACATACTGTGAGTTTAAAGCTATAATCTTTTGGACTATAGTTAGCAAGTTGCTGCATCATACTATATCAAATTAAAAATCACTTCATAATGCTATAATCAGTTAATCACTCTCATGTTCATATAAATGTTCAAGGTCCTCAAGGCTATAATGCTCGTCCTGCATTAGAATGTTTGTGGTTTTTATTGACTTTTCAAAACTAAATTCTTATGTAAATTTGAGTAATTATTAAAAGTTCTTATATGTTGTTTGTGTGTACGCAAACTCCACCCCAGAGGATGCTAATTAGGATCTAGAAATTGCTCATATTTCCTTCCTTTTAAGAGAGTCATAGTTAAATCAAACAATATACGGAACAAAGCTAAATTGTAGAGAGTATATTAATTGATACACTATAAAATAAATTATCAAACATAATTTTGTTGAGACTTATTTGCTCGAATTTAATTTCAAATTGGGTCAAACACTGCACGAGAGTAAATTAGTACATTAAAATAAACAAAGTGAGAGTGATTATATGCAATATCAGGGAGTTGATTCTTCAATTAGGCATTACACAAATACATAGTACACACTAACTATCTCCAAAGAAAATGCAAGCAGCAATAAACAGTACCAGAGATCTACATATGCAAGATGAAACAAAAAGCAAACAAAGTGAGAAAAATACTTACGAAAGAGACAGTCGTTCGGTACTGGAGAAGACCGAGAATCAGTGAATTGATGAGAACGAAAGAGAGGATGAGATTTTGAGGAGAACAAAAGACAAGATGAGATTTTCAGAGGAGAACAGAGAAGATCGAGAATGAACAGAGAAGAACAAAACCCTAGCAAAAATGAATTCAATTAAATGAGGAGGCTTAGTGGCTGACAGAAACCCTAGCAGAAATGAATTGGATGAAATGGGCCTAATGTTGTATTGGACTGTGGATTGTTGGGTTTTTTATAAAAAAATTAATTTTTTATAACTAAATCAGTACCGGTTTCGGGTACCCGGATTGTCTGGATCCGGGACCGGGTACCCGGAACTGGAATTGGTTTAAACCGGGTACCCAGTGGGTACCGGGTCCGAAATTTTAGGACCCGGTCCCGGAACCGGTTACAACCGGGTCCGACATTTTGGACCCGGTCCCGGAACCGGTGGGACCAGTTCCGGGTCCGGACCCGGTGGATCCTAACCGGTTCCGGGTCCGGTACCGGGTACCCTGGGTCTTTGCTCACCCCTAATTGTTATGCATTTGCAAATGCATAACAAATACTAAAACATATAGAAAAGAGAGAAAGGAGGAGAGAGAAGGTGAATGAGACCACTTTTAATTGTACCACTGGAAACTTATATAGTACCATTGGTTATTTAGTGATACTATATATGCGCGTAGTTAATACCACTGAATGCATATATAGTACCACTACATACATATATAATACCACTGAATATTCAGTGGTACATTTGATCACCCAATAGTACTATTGATCACTCAATGGTATTACTCTATATACATTACGTGTAATTACGCCATTATCCCTCGTTATACAATAATTTATGCATAACAATACTCCCTTTAAACTCCCTTAGGTGGAACCTATTGTGTGTCTTTATAAATAGTGACATGGCATTGACTGTGTTGTCCTACTCTGCCATATCAGTTAGAGGTAAAGCAAGTATATGTAACTGGTACAACAATGAGGGGATGATACGTGACCCGGCCCATTATGTATAGGTAGTCCGGCCCAAATAGCATCTTTTGCATCTTTTCTAGCTACCTTTTTCCAATTTTATTTGATATTTGAATCATTTCTACTTCCATTTTTTGACTAACATATCATACGAAAAGCCTATATTCTTATCAAATTGACAATTGTAATAATACAATTATAGTTCTTATTTTCAAATATGCTCTTTTCAGGAGGGACATTACTACATTTGGTCATAAATATAAATCAGAGAATAGCGAGTACATAATCCTACAAGAATAATATGAGCCTATCTAAAATATGATTAAATGTTTTTTTTTTTTCCTTTTGATAAATGTTAACATGTTAGTTTAACCAAATACAGTCCATGAAAAATTTGTCACTAATTACTAAACATGCAGTAAAAGTTACCGAGGATCCACAATAGTAATGTTTCTTGAACCAGAAAATGTTGAGCCAGATTGATCTACCCCAGAGTCTTCCAATCCGTAAGAACCGGCTGTGAAAAAATGAGGCGGTGTAGGCGTAGGCAGAACTATAGCATCACCACTAAGCGCAGCAACCACTGATGCCATTCTTGGCCTTCTCGCGGCTTCTTCTTGGATGCACAACAACGCAATGTGGATGCACTTTGCTACCTCTTCGGATAAGAAAGCATTTCCGATGGCTTTATCAACCAACTCCATTGCAATCTCTTCATTCCATAGCCTCCATGCCTGTAACAATTACATAATATACCACTATTTTAGAATGTCCGTAAATGAACCAGACCAACCAATATTTCAAAGTATCAGCTTTTTGGTTACAGAAACATTATACTGTATGTTATTAATTATGACATGTTAGAAAATGTGACAACTAGTTCTAGACAAAGGTATCGTGTAGCATATTCAAGAAATATAGGGTCAAAGTTACAAAACTTACGCGATGAAGTAGTGATTCTCCATGTTCACTATCTAGTCTGCTGAACTTGTTCCTTTGACCACTAATGATCTCCAAGACTATTATACCGAAACTGTACACATCTGATTTGACAGAGTAGTGGCCAGTTAAAACATACTCCGGAGCCATATATCCACTGCATCATAATGTTAACTACATGAGCTTTTCAACTTACTGAAGCTTAAATTTGGAAAAGCAGAAACTAAATACTCACAATGTTCCAGCAATTTTGTTAGTATTTCCCTGAGTTTCATCTGCTCCAAAAAGCCTTGCCATGCCAAAATCAGAGATTTTCGGATTCATATCTTTGTCTAACAACACGTTACTTGGTTTAAGATCCCGGTGTATGATCTTCAGCCGAGAATCTTCATGAAGATAGAGTAGTCCTCTTGCAATTCCGCATATGATCTTGAACCTCGTCTCCCAATCCAATGCTGCACACTTAGTAGGATCTGCAGCAGTAAAAAATAACAGAATGTTTGTAACAAAAAAAAAAGTTTTGTTTCAGAGTTCATATGAAAACAGGTCATTTCTGATGATCTTACCGTGCAGAAACTGGTCAAGACTTAAATTTGGCAAGTACTCGTAAACAAGTAACTTCTCCTTTTTTGAGATGCAAAATCCCAAGAGTTTCACCAGATTCCTGTGCTGAAGCCTTGCAACTAAAAGAACTTCTGTCTTAAACTCAGTAACACCTTGTCTCGAGTTCTTTGATAGCCTCTTTACAGCTATCTCTTGTCCACATTCAAGCTTTCCCTGTCAGAATATGCCCAACCAATTCATGAACACCAACAACACAAACGAGGGTTTATATGCTGAGGAATGTACATGACACAAAATCTTTACCTTGAAAACTTCACCAAATCCACCTTCTCCCAGCTTTTTATCTTCTGAGAAATTATAAGTCGCGTATTTTATTTTTTTGAAGTTATATTTTAGGGACTCTGTGGTATCATCAATGTCACTTGAATCTGCAGGAGCAATTTACATGGTTAACTTAAACCCTTACATTTTGCACAGAATCTCTTATTGTTGGTAGAGTAGGTTCAGGGGTCCTAATGCTAAACTAGAGTAGATCATAATCCTCATTATATGCAGTTAAAAGATAATTGTGATGATCAAATGAAAGCATTCTTTTCGACGTTAATCAAAACATTACTTAGCAACACATAAAATGTAGTCTGTAGTAAACTGTCAAGTGATCAGTAATTAGTATGAAGGGGTTGAACAAGAATAGAAAAACTTAGAGCAAGACGGATAATCCAGTATCCTCACCATCATATTTATGTGCTTTCTTGGACTTTCTCCTGCATACAAATAATATAACCGCGAAAACAAGAGTCACTACCAAAGCTGCACCAGCGGTGGCACCTATAAGTACTGCGTCTTTCTTCCTTATAGATTGTGAATGCGTTCCTGCTACAAAGAATACAATACAGATCAATTAATGTACAAATCTTATCCTAGATATATCTTCAAAATAACGCGACTTTGCTGTTTACTTATAGAAATAGAGAAAGTAGCATGCCACTATGCCAACATGGTAATGATCAACAAGAAGCTAAGTTAACAAAACTAAACAACATATTAAAATATAGGGAAACATAGCTTATAGTCATTTAGTCAACGGCGGAACTAGCAGGCTAAAGAAAACATTAGCTCTATGGTTCAAACATATTTGTTTATGTTTTTAGCTTCGTCACTACTCATAATTGCAACTCTCGTAAGATCAATCTTTCAAGCTCATTGAATTCTTCTGTGACAAAGCGCGAGGAAAGGCTCAAATGTATAAAATTCTGTCAATAGTTAGAATCCTTTTAATGTCATTAGTCAAATAATACAGCAGGTTTGACGCATTCTAAAGGCTTGTTATTGAAATAATCTAAATAATTTTTTATTATATGCTTTGATGTAAGAAAACTAGAGATGCTTAATCTTGAAACGGCCTAATACAAACAAGAAAGAGGTTAGAGTAAACTTAGAAATCCTAAGTTTGAAAATTACTGATTCGATGAAATCATGAAAAGTTGACTTTTAGAAATCCAATCTGGCAGAAAATGAACTTGGCCTAAAACACAAGATGTTGACTCAACAAAATAGAACTTTAATCAAACTTGTTACCTGATCGATTCGAAGAATTATCCATTGCATCTCCATAGAAAGGATAAGTATCATACCGTATATTACAATTCGGACACATAAGAGTACAACCTGCCTTAACATTGCACAGTTCTGTGATGTTATTAATCGTAACACGAAGACAGCTTTTGCAGTCCCTCAAGGTTATATCAGGTGTACATTCTGCAAGCGTGTAGATGGTGTTTAAGCTGGTCAAGTTATCAGCAAAAGTTATTTCTTGTGTCGCGAATTTCTTGTCTGGTGATCCACCTGAGGCATTATCTGCTGCATCATTCAGACTTTCTATTAGAACATCCATAAACCCTGTCATATTACTCGTAACATTCCAAATGTCTAGCGAGTTCTGCCTGTTCCACATCGGTATCATAGGAGCATCATGCATAGTGCCAAGAAACGGCTTCTCTGAATACCGGGTCACACATTGATCAAAGTACCAAACAATGGATTCTTTCTTCCCAGGACAACGCGTTTTCAGCGCAGAAATAGCCAAGGAGACGCACTTCTGACAGGCAGCATTAGTAACATCAAGACGACAGAAGAAGAGACCATATATCTTACTGTCTCCGCTCCCTACAGTCGTGTTGTAGAATCGAGTTTTGCCTGTAGAATTCGATGATAAGTACGACAAAGTAGTGTCTATATTGATCTGGTAAGCACTCGTAGGAGCAACCGTCTTCATATCAGGACAAAGAGCATACACATAACCTTTGGAGTCTTCTGAATCATCAGCTGCTGCATATGAATTATGAGTAATAATAACAGTAATTAGCAGAACTAAAGACAGAAACAAATTTAGTTGTGAAAGAACAAAGAAAGCCATGTTTTAGAAACAAATGCTACTTTATGATTGTTTAACATGGTAGTGTTTAATATAGACCAAGTTTATAAAGCCTGGGGTGATAAATGTCAAACTAATCTGTAATTAGTCCATTCTAATCTATATATTAGTATAATATAAAAATGTGTCTAAGTGGAACAAACTGTAATCATGGTTGGCCTGAACTAATAAAAATATTATGAATAATTGTATTTGGTATTTCGTTACGCTAGTATAAAATGACTAATTCAACCAATCAATCATCTTATTGCAAAGTGGAGCACCAAAGTGATAACAAAAAGAATGCTACCAGTATATAACATCACAATCAAATGGTGTGATGCTTGAAAGTCAATGTTTTAGCAATAGTGTTATCAAGTATTCTAGTCTTACCATAGCAATATTCATAGTTCACAAGTTTGAACCCTATACCAAGTAGTTTAGCTATATCAAGTACCATAAAGTACCTCCAAAAAAAAAAAAAAAAGAAAGTATTCTACCATAATAATTACACTACTTCCGTTCGAAATAATTGAAAAGTTCGTTTCAAAAAGTTGTTAAATTTTCCATTTCATTTTCAATTTTGAAAGTCTTAAATAGGTTCTTTGATTTCTATGAATGAATTTATTTTTTCAATCTGCTTGATCTTCGTGTCAGATCACTTACTTATTTACAGAGTAATGAGACAAAGGAAGTATAGTGCATTGTTTATGATGAGTTTTTTTTAAATTTAGTAAATTAAATAATACTTTATACTACACAAAAGATGATATAATTGGCCTAATTATATCAATTAAATAAAAGTTTTTTTTGTTTTTGTTTTTTTTTCAAAACCATGTCATATCTAAGTGATGGAAGATGATATTCATACCTTTGTCACTCATCAAACAATTTTCTCACCTCCAGTATACAATCGTGTCATATAGAACATTATTAATCTTCTATATCTTGAAATCAACTAATGATCCCAACCAAAACGGAAAGTTAATTTCACATGCAAAGCTCTTCATCAAATTAATCTCTTAGTCAACTTTGGTGGGAATGCCGTTAAAAAAAAAAAAGTTTGGTGGGAAAACTTGCATGATCCCAATTCCTTCTAGAACATTTCCTGCCCCCTTTCTCGTTTAATTTTCTCTCTCCATATCTCTAATCTTTTTTAATATATTATCACAATAATTGTCCTCTTTAATTTCATTTTAAATGATACAAAGTATTATTTAGTTATCATCTTTAACTTAATTTACACTCACTAAATCATCTCATTTTCTAACAAATTACCCTTATATATATACTTTATTGTAATACTCCGTACATGTAAATAGTCATAAAAGCAAACTATTTGTTTAGTAAAGAGAAGAATTATACTAAATTGACACCTCTTTGATTACAATCTATACCAACATTAAAGGTTATTAGACTCATTAAAAGCGATCAAGCGAAGGAGGGGATAAGAAAATTCTCACGCCAAAAAATTTGTGCAATTTAATTATGCACATCCAAGTATCCAACTTTAGAATTTATTTATGTGATATTTTAGTGAATGTCAAATCTCAAATTGTCAATAGATTGTTTTTGGTAACCTCGTAGGTTTATATTATTGGCAGCACATGGCCAGTGGCCTTAAATTATCCAAAACAAACTGGCATTATGACTTACATCATAGTTAATAGATACAAATATACAATAGTGAGCTTACATCAAAGTTAAGCTGATAATTTTATAGTTTGTCAGTATCATGAGTTCATTCATTCAACTTAGGACTTATTTAGTTCACCTTATTTTTATTTATATGATCAGATTTAGTCCGATCTGATCTGGTCTGATTTAATCTGATTAAAATTTGACCTTATTTATACGATAATCTATATATAAAAAAAAGAAATATATCAAGTGGGATTGTGTTAGATTCATATTAATATGTATCTTATTAATATGTAATTTTTATTATTTTTTCATTATGTAATTTAAGAGGCGATAAAAAATCGCACATGTAACGATGATCTGATCTAAATTTATTATTTCTGATATGATCTAATATGAAATTATTTTTTATTACGCAGTCACGCTTGCCAATGCAAAACTTTAATGATTAACAACTTTAATTCTCCATAAGTAAAAATTATAAAATTTATATTTTATGATAGT